>CM046666.1:105749452-107001715 GCA_025594165.1 Tamias sibiricus
GACCAAGAAATATAACATGACCAACAACAAGAAAGACCCCTTTCCCTCTTATTTAATGCTTCCCCTTAGAGTGACTATTATCCCGATTCCGAATGAGACTATTTAGGGAAGGCCCTGATTCCTTCACCAAAATTTTGGCTGAATGCAAGCTTCTTTCAACAAATAATTTGTACCAATGACCTGCTAAAGAAGCAAATATACCCCAAGCTTTCCAGCAAACCCACAGCCATAATAGGCCTGAACTTGACCTTCCTAAAGTCATGGTAATGATCACCTCTATCATCTTTCGGGGTCCAAGTATGGATGAAAACAGCACACCTGCACAGATCACTGTGCAGAAATCCTGAGATTGTGTGTAACAGCTGAATGTGCACCTGTGTGAATGTAGCTTTTTAAAATCTATATATTTCTTGCTTCTTGAATCCTCAAAGGGCGAGTCCTGGAACACTATTCCATACACCATTCCCCTTATGCTCAAGCAATAGCCCCAGTAAAGCCTTGTTTGTATGGTATTGTTTGCCTCTTTATGATTTCTATCTCAAATTGAGCAAAAGAACTCTTATAGTTTGGATATCCAAAACCCATGTGTTAAAAGAAATACTACAATATCCAAAGATGGGACTTTAAGGAAATGATGAAGCCTGTAAGCCCCAAGTGGATTAATCCACTTGATGGATTAATAATTCAAATGGGTGGTAACTATAGGCAGATGGGGTGTTGGAAGAAGTAGGTCACTAGGACACATGCCCCCGGGGACTCTATGTAGTCCTTGGTTTTTTCTTCTTTCTTTCTGCTTCCCCATGGCCATGAGATGAGCAGTTTTCCACTGTCTCACCTTGTACCATGATATTGCTGCCTTGGTGACGGCTGAAAGTGGACTGAACCTTAGAGACATAGTGCAAGCCTGTAATCCCAGTGGCTCAGGAGCCCGAGGCAGAAGGATCCCAAGTTCAAAGTCAGCCTCAGAAACTTAGTAAGGCACTAAACAACTTAGGAAGACCCTGTCTCAAGGTTAAAAATAAAATAAAAGGCGCTGGGGGTGTGGCTCCGTTGTTAAGCACCTTTGGGTTTAATCCCTGGTATCAAAAAAAAAAAAAGGAAAAAAAAAAAGGTGAGACAAAATATATTTTTCCTCCTTTAAGTTTTTTTAGTTACTTGTCATAGCAACACAAAGCTAACATGAGAACCCTTGGATGATTTGGTTATTCTAACTGCTGTTAACATCAAAAAGTCTTATACTTTGCCTTTTCTCAATTTCTATCCCAAATTCAGCATAGGGACCCCAAGCTATTGGTCATACTAATAATAAAGATTAGCTTGGATTACTTTTGGATTTCATACAGATGCAATCATGGTAAGTGCTTATTTCTACCTTCCTTCCTCTCTTTGTTCAGTATGTTGCTTATGAGGAACACTAATACACTGTTGCATGTATTAATTGGTCATTCACTCTCAATGCTACGTGATGTTTTATTATGTGACTATAGCATGATTTAATTTTCTGCTTTACCTTTGGTTTGTGCCTTCTTTTAATATGTAGCTCTCTATGGTTTCTGAGTGAGATAATGTGGTGCTTTCTAGGGTGACTTTCTTCATGGATTTTAAACTCCAGGTTTTATATTCTGAAGAAAATTTCTATTTGTTCATAAGAAGTTTTCTCCCTAACTTCTTATCTTCTGCCTGGTGCAGTTCAACAATTTGGCAGTTGTTTTAATGGAAAAACAATATGTTGATAAACCTAACTTTTCAGTGTCTTCTTCTGAAAGGGCTACAGCTGGTTGACCTTCTCCCTGTCCTCCAAGTTCTGCTATTGTCATACCTTCAATCTTCGTATTTTTATCTCTTTTGACTCCAAGAAATTGCCAGAATATCTGTTTCTCAGATTTCATTCATGGTACTTTCTCCCTAGAATATCTATTATGATACATATTATGACTATTGGCTGAAGGGAAAAAGACCTGAAGAATTTACTCCCTTTTCTATAACTCCTTTTCTCCCCAGGATGTTTGCTTCTTGAATACAAGTTCCCCTAAGTACTCAAATAGTACTATTTCCTTGTAACAATTTGCTTTATTTTTTCCACGTCACATTTTATCTCACTATTCCAGTGTTTCTCTGGGATATATTTCATTGCTGTAATTTTATCACTGCCTTGTAGAAAAGTGTACCATCATTTTAACTGAAATTTTGTTAAAACATGACATATACAGAGAAAATTGCAATAATTGCAATTATTGTCTTATAATAAGAACTCTAATGAAGAAATTTTAAAATATGAACAACCTTGTGCTTTCACAAACACCCTACACAAACCACCCAAAGAAATTTTCTTTGGACTTGTAGCACAGAATAGTTTGTCCACTGTTGAACTTCATATTTAAGAAACTATAGTTTTGTTTTATGTGGCAGTCTTAGTTTGCTTGAAATTTTGTTGTGCAGGTAACCTTTTGGTTTTGATCATGTCAAGGTCCCCCCCTTTTTTGTTAAGGTGGAAAATTGATTGATTTGATTGATATTCAAGTGTTAAACCACCTGTAAATTTCTAGAATAATACTTATGAGAGTTGGCTAGAATGTATTATTTGGATTTCATTTTCTAGTATCATTTTAAGAAATTTTTACATATGTTCATGAGGTTTATTTACTGAATTCATAATGTAATTTTTCATAGTTTTGATTTCTGTTTAAATTTTACTATATTTTTTTCTATTTGAACTTGTATTGTATCCCTTTTATCATTTTTTGCCTTTTTGATCAATTTATGTGTCAATGCATTTTCCTATTATTAACATTTTATTTATACACTATTTTACTCTTTTAATAGTTTTATATGGTTTTACATCATGCATATTTGGTTTATTATACTTTAATAAAATTGATATTTTTCTCTCTTACCCAATAATGTTAGTAATTTATTTTGTTTTGTTTTATTTTTAATTGACATAATTATGTATATTTAAAGGATTCAATGAGATGTTTCAATACATGTAAACACTGTGGAATGGTCATATTGGGATAAGTGACATTCTGTTCTTCATCATCAGGAAGTCAAATCCTAACTTACATGTTCTGTTCATCATATATATATATATATATATATATATATATATATATACACACACACATACACACACACACATACATACATATATATAATTCCTTGTGGTGAGAGCATTTAAATACTCTCTTGCAGCTATTTTTAAATAAATAGTGTATTGTTATTAAATGTATACATCTTCATGTGTAATAGAACACTAACACTTATTCTTCTCACCTAACAATAATCTGTACCTATTAACAAATGTTTTTGCTTCTGAGTTTGACTCTTTTAGTTCACACCTGGCATATTTCACTTAACATTATTTCTTAGAGGTTCATTATCCATATTGGTGTAAATTGAGATTATTTGCAAATCATATAGGGAGCTAATGTCCAAAACACACAACACACAATTCTGAGAAACAAGAAAATACACTTTTACAACAAGAAAATACAGAATACCATTAAAAAGGGGGCAAAGGTTGAAAATGTTAAAATTTTAAAGTGATTTAATTCTATCCATGTACCTTACTCTTGCCCTTTGTTTTATTGACTTCATGTATTTTAATTCTCTAGATACTTGAAATCTTATAGGACAGTTGTATTGTGATCTCTCTCCCACATCTCTGCATATATACACTTGCCCCTTCAACTTCGTTGCCTTGCTCTTCATAACTTCTTTCTTTTCCTGTTTCCATCTGGATTATTCTCATTCTGCCAGGAAAATACTCTTTGACTACTTTAGAACAGATCTGCTGGTGATGAATTTTATGTGCTTGAAAATATTTTTATTTTTTTAAAGTTGGTAATAAATTTTCAGCATATTCAGCATGTATTTCTTTTGCTGAGATCCTATCTTTGTATTTTATTATATTGTTCAGTTGAAGGTAATATATCTTTTTTCTTTAGATACTTTCAAAAATTTCTCAGATGTTGTGTTTCTGACATTTCACTAAAGTAACTAGATGGGGTTTTCTTTGTGGGTTCTTTTTTCCATAAAGTTTCAGAGCAAAAAAAAAAAATATATATATATATGTGTATGTATATGTATATATATATATATATAGTCAACCTTTTTTGTTTCTATTTCTTCTTTTAAAACTCAATTAGAATATGAAATCTTTTCACTATGTTTCCTATGATTCTTGCCCTTTTACAGGTAATTTTCTTCTTTTTTTAATGCTTCAGTTTATATATTTTTTTCTTGTTTTATAATTCACTAATTCTGTATCCCATTGATGTCTAATCTCTTATTATTACTCCCATTGCTTTCTTTAGTTGTATTATAGAATTTTAAAGTTCTAGTTTTCCCATTTGTATCCTTTCTCAGGTCTAAATTTTTGGTGAAAATTCTCCATCATTAAATATATTTTTCTCCTTATCTTTATTTGTTTTAATTAGTTATACATGACAGTAGAATGCATTTATGCACTGTGATATATCATACATAGATGGGATATAATTTCTCATTTTTCTAAGTGTACATGTTGCAGAATCATATTGGTTATGAAACATTTTAATCCTAAAGTTTGGAAAACACACCCCAATAATGGAATGCCATGTAAGTCTTCTACATTCTACTTTCTTGTTTGCTATTATTGGTATTAATGATATTGTCTATCTCTTTGCAAGTCAAGTGCTTATTTATTATCATGGACATTATACGTTAAAATTGTAGGTGTTCTGGGTGATATATTCTTTCTTCAAATAAGGTTCATCTATTTCTCTGTTAATGGAGATTGAATGAAGGTCATTACATTAACCCAAAAAGAAAGTTAGCTGAGTCAAACTTCTTTGCAAATTTGTTATTTATCCATCTCTGTCCCTTTCCCTCATCCTTACAGCAAAACACAAAGTGTACAATCAAAAAGCTTGTTCTCATTGGCCCTTAATCGTTCCTTTGGTGTGTCTTGAACAGAAATTCTTCTCTATTTATCATAATGAGACAGTTAAAAACTCCATTGCATTCAAAGAAATTTTCTTCTTAGATTTTTAGCTTCATTACTCATGTGACTTCAGAAAGTTTTTAAGATCTTGAGTAGAAAACTAATTTGAAGTAAGCTTACTTCTCTAATCATTGATTTTCATCAACATCTGACATCTCAAGTCTTTAGTTGTAAGGAATACGATCCAGAGCAAATAGAGAATCCCTCTAATTTCTTTGTTTCTAGTAGTTTTCCTCTGTCCAGGAAATATCAAGCTTTCAGCTTCTTGGACTGGTGTAAAAGTAAATATGAAAGGGAATATGCAGCTCCCAAATGTTGATTTATTTACACTATTCCTTCTCTTGAATTGTTCTTTTCTATTTATGGTTATGTTATCAACATTCTGATAACTTTAGACAAATATTAATTACTAATATTTTAGTTGTTTTGTTATTTAATATGGTGCATCTAGTTCTTAGATTGAGTAGATGGATCTTTGCTCTTCTACAGGCTACTTCATGCTACCTGAAAGTGAACATCTAATTTCATTTGTAGTAATTATGATAAGTATAAGATTATATGTTAAAGGTAATTTCTTTAAGCACCACAAAGATAACATGCTAGTACTTGTAGGCCCCAAATATTTTCTTTATATTTTTAGAATTAAAAACAATATCCTAGCTGGGTGTGGTGGCGCACGCCTGTAATCCCAGCACTTGGGAGGCTGAGGCAGGAGGATCTAGAGTTCAAAGCCAGCCTCAGGAATGGCCAGGCACTTAGCAACTCATTGAGACCCTGTCTCTAATAAAATACAAAAAAAAAAAAAAAAAAAAAAAGGGCTGGGGATGTGACCCAGTGGTCAAGTGCCCCTGAGTTCAATCCCCGGTACCAAAAAATAAAAAAATAAAAATATCCTGCCTTATTTTGAAAAACTTTTCCAAAATAGTAACAAATTAATTTCTGCCTAAATCATGTTGGCCATCGTAAGCACAGAGTATATCAATTGCAAAAGAGCCTAAAAAATGTAGATTCTTAGCTAGTTGCATTGCATATGTCTTCTTATTGTACACAATTAGCATAGACATTTAATATGTACCATTTTTTCTCACTCAAGATATTATTGTTAGAATGAAAAACAAAATAAATGCTTATAAAGCCAATAGAGACAGGAGACAAAATAATTAAAACATTTTGACTGCTATAATATCTTCTGTGATTTTATATAAAAGTTGTCAAATGAATTTTTTAAAAGTAAAATTATATAACATTAAGCAACTTTTAACAGAGAAATAGTCTTCAGCATTAGCACATCTATGGCATGCAGTATATTTTACACTTTTACAACTATTTCAAAATAAATGAAGATATGGAAAAATTATGAGAATATTAATTTTTTCTATACATATACCATTATTGTGGCAATGGAGATAAGGTGCATTGATGGCATTACAGATTTATATTGGCAGGTTCATCTGTAGCAGTGCTTTTCAAAATATCGGTGGTGATGGATCTTTATTTTCTAATCAGAAATGATTTAGAACGGTAAATAAAATAAAGTAAATGTAAATTACTAAGAAATAAAATGACAAGCAGAAATATTTTTTAAAATCTCATATTATTATTAGATGCAATTTATATAAAATAATGCTATTAAATTACTTAATGAATTTCTAAATATTTATTATCAATTTTTGTACTTGTATCCTCCAAGGTTGCTAACAAATAGTCTCTAGGCCACATGTTAAGTAGGATATGAAGAATAAAATAGAAAAGGTTTCATTAATTTTGTGCTATTAGTTTAGTATTAACATAATTCTAAATCTATACTTTTATATCATTGTACTGTCTTTATAGCTTGAACAACTAAATGGGTGTTTTTAAAGCACTTATTAACATTGATGAGTCTTCAGAAGACTTATTTCCACAGGAAACAACCTGAATTTAGTAGGTAGCATGTTAAACTTGAAAACTTTTGAGAATTCAAGATTCATATTCCATATAGACCCTTACTTTCAAATTTTCTTAGTACCTTAAAGCTGAGATTATGTAGGATTCTATTTCTCTGGTATTGATTTGTTAATACCATAATTTCTACATCATTGTATGTATCAATCATCTTGTATTCCTCCTGCTTGACTGCTTTCTCTCCCTCTTTTTTTTTTTTTATTTTATTGGTATGAGGGATTGAACCCAGAGGAGCTTAACCACTAAGCCACAGCCCCAACCCTCTCTGTTTATTTTCATATAACTAGCAGATTTTATTCATGATCAAACACTCAACTGTGAGACCAGTACTATATTTAACATTAAATAAATGGCAACAAAAATAGCCAAAGGGAGGTGTTCAATTTAACCATTCTTCTTTTTGCAGATAAGGACACAGGTAATGTTGAAGGACAGTCCTCTTTTTCTTCCTAGCACTTAATTACTAGTTTTTTGTGTATTTCCTTACTTAGGCTGTGTGTACACATCTGTTTCTCCTCTGATATTCCCTGAAAAAGGATACACCCACCTTGTCGTTAAATCTCTGGCCTTAGTGGAGTATATTACACATAGGAGATGGCCAAATATTTGTTAAATGCCACTCATTGATTATCAGTGTCCATCAACCTGTCATTTTGTTTCCCAGCATTTTTTAGTTGGCCAAGACATTCTATGTTCCCAGAGAAAGCAGTAAACAGCCATTTCCTCTTTAGAAAAATTTCAAGTGGCTTACACTGATCAATGAAGGTAGTCATGTAATCTCCCACTAATCAGAATCACATTTATCGTATAACAAATTTTAATATATATATATATATATATATATTTATGTATACACATACACCCATGTACATATGTATATGTATTTATTATTATTGTTATTATTATTTTTGGTATTGAGATTGAATATAGGGGTGCTTAACCACTGAGCTATATCCCAAGCCATTTTTATAATTTACTGAGAGATAGGGTATCACTAAGTTGCTTATGGCCTCAATAAGTTACTGAGGCTGGCTTTGAACTTACGATCCTCCTGCCTCAGCCTCCTGAGTTGCTGGGATTATAGGTGTGCTCTACTGCACCCAGCAAGTTTTAGTATTTTAACTGACTTAATATCTACCCCTTAATTCAGTAGAACACAAATCCAAGACTTCAAGTTACTGAAAAGATTTTCCAAACTGTGATAAGCTCATTTACAAATTTCTATTCCATTTATATTACCTAATCCATCCATTCATAAGTATGCTTTGACTGCTTATTAAACAAAGTTAGCCATAGGACTTTATGAAATACCACCCCAAAATATGTGGTTTTGGTATACCAAGTTAAAGGCACTTGAAAGACAGCAAAATGCAAAGCTTTCTGAGTTCCTCTCTATTTACTAAAGGTATTCTCCAAAGAGACCTAACTGTTATCAACTCACTGCAGATTAACTCTTATCACAGAGGAAAGATTTTCACATCCAGGCAGATCTTGTTTCCCACCATCTTCTATTCTTCCAAGAGCCTTTTTTTTTTTTTTTTTTTTCCTCAAAGACCATTCACTCTGAGTACCTTTCCCTCCCCCCACTGGCCATTCTACTCATTTCAGCAAGGGGGCTGAGTCCAGGGACCCTGGCAAGTGCTTTCCTTTCTTCCTCTTTTTTTTTTTTTATATTTATTTATTTGCTTGTTTTGAAATTTATTTTTATTCTAATTTGTTATACATGTTTGCAGAGTGCAATTCATTTCATATTACATATAAAGAGCATAATTTTTCAAGTTGCTGTTTTTATATAAAGTATTTTTACAACAATTATGTCTTCATACATGTACTTAGGGTAATGATGGCTAACTCATTCTGCCATTATTCCTATTCCCTTGCCCCCTCTCCTCCCTCCCACCTCTTTGTTCTATTTAAAGTTCTTTCATTCCTCTCACCCCCCATCCCCTGCCTTTATAAGTCAGTATCTTCATAACAAAACGATCATTCCACCTTTGGTTTTTTGAGATTGGCTAACTTCACTTAGCATTATTTTCTCCAACTCCATCCATTTATCTGCAAATGCCATGATTTTATTCTCTTTTAGTGCTGAGTAGTATTCCATTGTGTATATATACCAAAATTTCCCTATGCATTCATCTGCTGATGGGCATCTGGGTTGGTTCCACAATCTAGCTATTGTGAATTGTGCTGCTATAAACATTGATGTGGCTGTGTCCCTGTTGTAAGCTGTTTTTTAAGTCCTTTGGGAATAGACCAAGGAGTGGGATAGCTGCGTCAAATGGTGGTTCCATTCCAAGTTTTCCTAGGAATCTCCATACTGCTTTCCAGATTGACTACAACAATTTGCAGTTCCACCAGCAATGTAAGAGTGTGCCTTTTCCCCCACATCCTCGCCAGCATTTATTGTTGTATGTTTTTTTTTTTTTTTTTTGTAGCTGACATTCTGACTGGAGTAAGATGAAATCTTTGATTTGCATGTCTCTAATCAATTGCTAGAGATGTTGAACATTTTTTCATATATTTGTTGATTGATTGTGTATCATCTTCTGAGAAGTGTCTGTTTAATTCTTTGGCCCATTTATTGATTGGGTTATTTGTGGGGTTTTTTTTTTTTTGTGTTAAGGCTTTTTTTTTTTGAGAGCTTTATATATCCTTGAGGTTAGTGTTCTGTCTGATGTGCTTGTGGTAAAGATTTGCTCCCATTATGTAGGGTTCTCTATTCACCTCACTGATTGTTTCTTTTGCTGAGAAGAAGCTTTCTAGTTTGAATTAATCCCATTTATTGATTCTTAGTTTTAATTCTTGTGCTATAGGGGTCTTATTGAGGAAGTTGGGGCCTAATCCAACATGATGGAGATTTGGGCCTCCTTTTTATTCTATTAGGTGCAAGGTCTCTGGTTTAATTCCTAGGTCCTTGATCCAGTTTGAGTTGAGTTTTGTGCATGGAGAGAGATAGAGGTTTAATTTCATTTTATTACATGAGGATTTCCAGTTTTCCCAACACCATTTGTTGAAGAGGCTATCTTTTCTCCAATGAACATTTTTGGCACCTTTAGCTAATATAAGATAACTGTAGGTGTGTGGGTTTGTCTCTGTGTCTTCTATTCTGTACTATTGGTCAACTGGTCTATTTTGGTACCAATACCATGCTGTTTTTATTACAATTGCTTTGTAATACAATTTAAGGTCTGGAATAGTAATGCCACCAGCTTTACTTTTCTTGCTAAGAATTGCTTTGGCTATTCTGGGTCTCTTATTTTTCCAGATGAATTTCATGATTTCTTTTTTTATTTCTATGAGGGATGACATTGGGATTTTGATTGGGATTGCATTGAAACTGTATAGTGCTTTTGGGAGAATGGTCATTTTGACAATATTCTACCTATCCATGAACAAGGTAGATCTTTCCATCTTCCAAGATCTTCATTAATTTCTTTCTTTAGCATGCTGTAGTTTTCGTTGTAGAGGTCTTTCCCTTCTTTTGTTGATTCCCAAGTTTTTTTATTTTATTTTATTTTTTTTGAGGCTATAGTAAATGGGGTGGATTTCTAGTTTCTCTTTCTGATGTACAGAATCGCCTTTGATTTATGGGTATTGATTTGATATCCAACTACTTTGCTGAATTCATTTATTAGTTCTAGAAGATTTTGGGTGGAATTTTTTTGGATCATCTATGTATAGAATCATATCGTCTGCAAACAGTGATAATTTGAGTTCTTCTTTTCCTACCCATATCCCTTTAGTTTCTTTCTTCTGTCTAATTGCTCTGGCTAGTGCTAACTAGGAGTGGTGAAAGAGGGCATCCCTGTCTTATTCCAGTTTTTAGAGTGCAAGCTTTCAATTTTTCTTCATTTAGGATGATGTTGGCCTGGGGCTTAGTATAGATGGCCTTTACAATGTTGAGATGTTGAGGTATGTTCCTGTTATCCCTATTTTTTCTAGCATTTTGAACATGAAGGGTTGTTGTATTTTGTCAAATGCTTTCTTTGTGTCTGTTGAGATGATCATATGATTTTTATCTTTGAACCTATTGATGTGATGAATTACATTTATTGATTTCCTTATATTGAACCAACCTTGCATCCCTGGAAGGAACCCCACTTGATCGTGGTGCACTATCTTTTTGATATGTTTTTGTATTTGATTTGCCAGCATTTTATTGAGAATTTTTTTCATCTATGTTCCTTAGAGATATTGGTCTGAAGTTTTCTTTCTTTGATTTGTCTCTGTCTGGTTTTGGAATCAGGGTGATATTGGCCTCATGGAATGAATCTGGGAGTGTTCCCTTTTTTTCTATTTCATGAAATAGTTTGAGAAGAATTGGTGTTAGTTCTTCTTTAAAGGTTTTGTAGAACTCAGCTGTGTATCCATCTGGTCCTGGGCTTTTCGTGGTTGGTAAGTTTTTTTTATGGCATCCTCTATTTCTTTACTTAAAATTGACCTATTTAAATTGTGTATATCATCCTGATTTATTTGGGGATATCATATGTCTCTAGAAATTTGTTGATGCCTTCATTATTTTTATTTTATTGGAGTACAAATTTTCAAAATAATTTCTAATTATGTTATGTATTTCTGTAGTGTCCATCGTGATATTTACTTTTTCATCATAGATATTGGTAATTTGTGTTTTCTCTCTTCTTTTCTTCATTAACATAGCTAATGGTTTATCAATTTTATTTATTTTTTCAAAGTATCAACTTTTTGCTTTGTCAATGTTTTCAATTGTTTTTTGTTTCAGTTTCATTAATTTCATCTCTGATTTCAATTATTTCCTGTCTTCTACTTCTTTTGCGATTGATTTGTTCTTTTTTTTTTTCCCCCTAGGGCTTTGAGATGTAATGTTAGTTCATTGATTTGTTGACTTTTTCTTTTTTGAAGGAATAAGCTCCATGCAATGAAATTTCCTCTTAGTACTGCCTTCATAGTGTTCCAGAGATTTCGATATGTTGTATCGTTGTTCTCATTTACCTCGAAGAAATTCTTCATGTCCTTCATTATGTGTTCTGCAACCCATTGATCATTCAGTAGCATGTTATTTAGTCTCTAGGTATTGGAGTAGCTTTTCTTTCTTTTTTTATCATTGATTTTTAATTTCATTCCATTATGATCTGACAGAATGCAGGGTAGAATCACTACTTTTTTATATTTGCTTTAGAGTTTTTTTATGGCATAAGATACGGTCTATTTTAGAGAAGGATCCATGTGCTGCTGAGAAGAAAGTGTATTGGCTCATTGATGGATTATATACTCTATATATGTCAGTTAATTGTAAGTTATTGATTGTATAATTGATTTCTATAGTTTCTTTGTTTAACTTTTGTTTGGAAGATATATCCAGTGGTGAAAAGAGGTTTGTTAAAGTCACCTAGAATTATTGCATTGTAGTCTATTTGATTCTTAAACTTGAGAAGAGTTTGATTGATGAACATAGATGCTCCATTATTTGGGACATATATGTTTAAACAGTTATGTCTTGATGTATGATTCCCTTCAGCAGCATAAAATATCCATCTTTATCTCTTTTGATTAACTTTGGCTTGAAGTCTACTTTATTTTATATGAGGATGGAGACCCCTGCTTGCTTCTGTAAACCATGTGAATGGCATATTTTATCCCATCCTTTCACTTTCAGTCTATGGGCATGTTTTCCTATGAGATGTGTCTCTTGAAGTCAACATATTGTTGGGTCTGCGTTTTTAATCCAATCTATTAGCCTATGTCTTTTAATTGATGAGTTTAGGCCATTAACATTCTGGGTTATTATTGAGATATGATTTGTATTACCAGTCATTTTAATTTTTTTTTATTATTTTGGGTATTTAGCTTGACTTGGTTTTTCCTTTGGTTAGTTTTCCCTTTATTGTAGTTCTTCCCTTTGCAGATTTTTATTATTATTTTTCAATTCCTCATCATGGAATATTTTGCCAAGAATGTTCTGTAGTACAGGCTTTCTTGTGTAAATTCTTTTAGCTTTTGTTTATCATGGAAGGCTTTTATTTCATCATCAAATCTAAATCTTAATTTTGGTGGGTATAAGATTCTTGGTTGGCATCCCTTATCTTTTAGAGCCTGGTATATGTTGTTCCAGGATCTCCTGGCTTTGAGTGTCTGGGTTGAAAAATCTGCTAAGATGCAAATTGCTTTTCCCTTAATAGGTAATCTTACTTTTCTCTCTTGCAGCCTTTACAATTCTATCTTTATTTTGTATGTTAGGCATTTTCATTACAATGTGCCTTAGTGTGAATCTGTTGCAATTTTGTACATTTAGCATCCTATAGGCTTCTTGTATTTTATTTTTAAATTCATTCTTCCTGCTTGGGAAATTATCTGATATTATTTTATTGAAGAGATTGTGCATTCCTTTGGTTTGATTCTCTGCACCTTCCTCTATTCCAATAAGTCTTATATTTGGTCTTTTGATGGTATCCCATAATTCTTGGATATTCTGTTCATGGTTTCTTACCTTCTTCACTGTGAGGTCAACTTTATTTTCAAGATTATATATTTTATCCTTATTGTTCGAGGTCCTTTCTTCCAAGTGGTCCAATCTGTTGGTGATGCTATCTATTGATTTTTTTTTAAATATTTATTTATTTACTTTAGTTGTACACAATGCAATACATTTATGTTTACGTGGTGCTGAGGATCGAACCCGGGCCGCGCACGTGCGAGGCGAGCGCTCTGCTGCTGAGCCACAACCCCAGCCCCTCTATTGAATTTTTTAAGTGGCTTATTGTTTCTTTCATTTCAAGGATTTCTGTTTTTTTTTTTTTTTTTTTCTCAAACTCTCTCTTTCTTGAAGTAATCTTTTGCTACCTGTATTTGTTCTCTTATCTCTTTGTTGGTGTGATTGATGGTTGCCTGTATTTGATCTATTATCTTTTTGTTGGAGAGATCAATTTTTGCCTGTATCTGTTCACTTAGCTTGTTTTTTAAATCCCTTATTATTTTAATTATGTATATCAGGAACTCCTTCTCTGACATTTCACCTATTGTGCTTTCTATGGCTTCTATTGTTGTAGTATCTTGGTTTATTTTGGGCATTTTCCTCCCTTGTTTTTTCATGATGTCTATGTGTTTTCCTCTCTTGCAAGGTAAGCCTAAGTTATTATAGCTTTTGCCTTTTTGTCTTCTAAGGTCCCTACATGTTACCCAAAACCTCACTTTTTAGGGGAAGATCAATATTACAGCTTTCAATGTACCCAATGTGTGTCCATATATCAGTTAGTTTCTATTTTATATTTACAGTTTTGTCACTCTAAACAGAAATGATAAGATCAGTTATCTTATACCATATAGTGTCTATGTTTGCATGGTGGTTTACAGTATCTAATGTTAGAAGGGGAGACTTAGAGGTTGGCTTAGGTAGTTTATGATGTAGGATATGAGAAAATAGAGGTATTAGATTGTTTGACTAGTGAGAGTGTAATCATGAAAATTTGGGTGTTAGTAGGAGAAGCAAGAGATAGGCATCCCATGTAAGATTTCCTGTTAGTTCACAACAGCATAACTGGTTGCACCTTCTGGTGCATCCTGGTCCCCAGGGACCTTAGTGATGTCTTACCCAGACCTTTTTTTTTGTTCCTGAGTTAGCCTTGCTAACTCAGTTTTGTAACATTGGCAGCCTCAGGCTTATAATTATATTAATGTTGGGTTGTGTAGCTACAGAATCCCAGTGCTGTGTGTCTCTCTGGGCAGACGTGGGTTGCCTCTCCAATTTGTGGGCGTGGGGCGGGCCTCTCTCTCCAGATCTCCTCCTGGGCGCAGTGTGGTGGAGCAGGTGGTCTGGCTTTCCTCTCCCCACTCTCCTCCTCCTGGGTATCCTCCCAGTCTAGTTGTTTTGGTGGGGGTTGGGCAGTTGGGTAGTAGGGCCCTTCCACAGGGGGGAGACTGCTGCTCCTAGTCCTGGTGGTGGTGTGAGCCCATGGTCCAGTGGGCCAATGGCTGGGCCCCTTCTTCTGCCAGTGGCTGCTGCTTGTTCCAGCTGCTGCTGGGCAGATAGCAGTCCCACAGGCAATGGGCGGGGCCCTTCCTCTGGCTGGGCCCTCTCTCCAACAGGGACCTGCTATTCCCAGCCCCAGTGGTGGCCTGAACTTCTGGTGGGGCAGGCTGGTGGCTGGGCCATTCCTTCCAGCAGGTAGCTGCTCTTATTTATTTATATATATTTTGAGACAGGATATCACTACGTTGCTGAGGCTGTCTTTGAATTTGTAATCCTCCTGCCTCAGCCTCTTGAGTCTTTAGAATTACAGATATGTGCCATAGCACCTGATAGTCATTTCAAATTTAGTTACCATCAAGGAATTTTTATTCTTTAACAAGAACTAATGTTAATAGTTATTTCTAACAATATTTCTTACAGTGGACAGCTTATTATATATGTGATTTTGAAATTTGAATTTAAAGCAAAATTTGATGTCTTGTGGTTTACTTTAAATCTTGTTCTTGGAAGATGTATTAATGAAGCTCCTTTATTATCAAGTTGATCCATTAGAAAAAATGTGAATTTATACCATCAATGTGGAAAGTTGTGTATTCTTAAACAAATAGCAATTACTCTAGAACATGTGGAAATTAATTTTTCTTCTTTCCAATAATATTTAATATAACAATTTTTCCTGAACTTATGAGCTCTAGTATGTAAAACTACTTTATAAATTAAAAATATGTATACAGTTATTAATGTTATAGCTACATTTAAAATATAACAAATGATATATTGATTTTCCTGCATGTAAATTAAATTAATTTAGCCAATATGCATTTCTATACAACAGTTTTCCTTAAATGATAATTATATTTTCATATGTTATTTTCCTTTATGTGAAACACTAAATGCAAAATTAGCATCTGTTTAAAGAGTTGACTAATCAAAAACAATTTTTTGCCTTTAATTGGTACCTAAGAAGAATTGAAAGCACAGATAATAAGTTGAAAATGCTTATCTATTTACAAATATTTTTTGAACATTTCCCCATAGCGGGAATTATTTTAGAAATTCAAACCCAAAAAAGACACACTAAAGTTTTTTTAGTCATAGAATAAGTCTGGCCATGGTGGAAAGAGAGTAATAACCTTATTATTCTGACTTTGTCCTGGACTAGAATCCACACATATAGTGTCTCATTTAGTTTTTGCAGACCCCTATGATGAAAAATTCATTTTACTATTTTATGCATGTGAAAACTGATGCTTACATAGTTTTTTGACCAACCAAAATTTAAATATACAGTATGTACAGGGACTAAAATTAGAATCTGTGCTTTTCTGTTTTTAATACCCAATTTCTTTCCATTATATGCCTTGCTGTGTCTCAGATAAATTTAATTTGACTTATATGACAATGCTATAAATTGTGTAGACAATCATGGATTATAAATTTTTAAAGTTCAAATGTTGATTTATAATCTATTAAACAGAAATATGTGCTGTGACTCAGAGAAAATGTTGACCTTAGCATTTTCACAAATTAATATGCTATTAACTACTGGCAAGTTTTTCCTTAAATGGTCATGTTAAAATATATAATTATTTACATTGTGTACAAAAATGTGTTTTTTTTTTTTTTTTTTTTTTTTTGTACCGGCTATTGAACTCAGGGGCACTTGACCACTGAGCCACATCCTCAGCCCTATTTTGTATTTATTTAGAGACAGGATCTCACTGAATTGCTTAGTGCTTTACTGGCCTTGAACTTGTCATCCTCCTGCCTCAGCCTCCAGAGCTGCTGGGATTATAGGGTGTACTACCAAGCACCTGGTGCTTGGGCATTTTTAATGAAGAACAACACTCTTTTGTTTTCACTCACACATAAGCAATTTATAGCCAAACCAAATAATTTGAACTATTGAATAATGAGAAATGTTAGACTAAAGTGAATTTACTTCAGATTTGATTTATTTCTAGTGATCAGTAAATCTTTCAATTTACCTTAAGAAATCAAGCAACTTATTTGAACTTTATCTAAAGGAACATTGTGTCTTTAATTGGAATAACTATAACTGATGGAATAGCACAACAATCATGATTCCTATAGTAATAGAATTCAGTTCTACTGGATAGAGATGATTCCTAAAGTGTCTTTTGGTGTGTCCCTCTACCTTTTTTGCAAGAATTCATGAAAAAAGCACTTTTTCAAAGCTTTTAAATCCAAGATTAAATCTAAATAAATCAGAAATAGAAAATACCACCTAGCTTGATTTTGCATGCCTGTAATCCCAGTGGCTGAGGCAGGAGAACCCCAAGATCAAAACCAGCCTGAAAAATTTAGTGAGGCTCTAAGTAATTAGTGAGATTATTTCAAAATAAAAAATAAAAAGGGTTGGAGATGTGGCTCAGTTGTTATGTGCCCCTGAGTTCAATTCCTGGTACCAAGAGAAAAACAAAACAATACAAAACAAAACAAAACAAAACAAAAACAAAAACAAAAACAAAAAGAAAGAAAAGAAAAAAATCAACATATTAGATTTTTTTCTTAAAGCTTAAAATTGTGATAGATTTAGATTGCCTGAACATATGAACCATTCTTAGTTCATTATCAAAGTCAAAAATATGAAGTCAGGGGAGATATTACTGGTTTTATTTCTCTTTAGAGTATTATTTTATTTCCAAAGTATCTTCATTTCCTAGAAATGAAATCCACATTTTGAAAGGAAAAAAAATATATAACTGTATCTCTTAAAAGTAATGTAGATAAAGCATTTAATAAAAACTGAGAAATATGCAAAATATTTTTGTTGTAATGCTTCTTAAATTTCTGCAAATATTAACTATAAGTTCTTATAAGTTATAAAATTCGTATACATTAACTACAAAACCAAAAGCAAATTTATGTTAAATACAACTAAAACTAAATCAACAATATGTGATAATCAAGGATTAATGTGATATAAGAAATTTCTTTTTGATGAAACTGAATAGTATAATTTGTGCACCTATGCACAGGTGCTTTTGACTTGGGCATATCCCACATGAAGCCTTATTTGTAAATTATTCCAAAAATTTTCTCTAGTTGAAGTATTATAAGGTTTGCACTTATACATAATATTCTAATATCATTTGTTCCTCCAGTTTTGGTCAGATGTACCATATATACATTATTCTGTTTATATTCTTATTAGTTCCCTAAAGTAAGGTGGTATCATTTGGCAACAGGACAAATGTTTGAAAGGAAAATAATAGTTAGCATTGACACCAAATTGCAAGTTATGACTGTCATCCAAAACCTTTTTAAATTAAACTTAGATATTATAGTAGTTTATTTTATCATTATGATGAAAAACCAAGTGATATGGCATAGGTTAATAATCATGGAGGTTAGAGATGGCATATTGATTAATTCATTAACCTAGAGAGGTTAGTGTTTTCCAAATGGAGTTTAGAAACAGCTCCCTTTTTTAATCATTTTGGCAATATATCTCTGATCCTCAGTGGCTAATTCTGTGGTTCTTTCTAGATTATTTAACAATTTATGTGCAGAATGTTTTTATATTCTTAAAACTATAATATGAGACACATCGATGTGTATAAAATATCCTTGAATTTTCCATTTTTGTTCTAAAAATAATTCTGGATATCAGTGCAATGGGGGAGTTTTAATCATACTTTCCTAGATAGAATATACTAATTTCATTAATTTTTTTAGAGGTTATAGGTATTGAAAACATCTTCTCCCAGTTTGTGGTTTATTTTTCCAATTTATTTGTGTTATCTTTTGAAAAATAGAA
This sequence comes from Tamias sibiricus, assembly GCA_025594165.1. Classification (NCBI taxonomy): domain Eukaryota; kingdom Metazoa; phylum Chordata; class Mammalia; order Rodentia; family Sciuridae; genus Tamias; species Tamias sibiricus. The sequence goes on from CM046666.1 coordinate 105,768,113, forward strand.
TTTAAAAAAATTTAATTTAAAATTATTGGTAACTTAAATTTTGTTTTTAATAATTTTAGTCTATTTGCTCAATCTTTGTGTGTGGGTGTTTGTGTGTGTGTGTATGTGTGTGTGTGTGTGTGTGTGTGTGTGTGTGTGTTGGTCCTATTTATATATCCTTTCGTATTCTATGATTAGAAATATTTCTTTTGCATTCAAAACATAATAAAATCCCAAGATTTATTTTATGTTTTTAATGCATGTGTAGTTAATTTTTTTATGTAAGTGTCTGTTATGGGCTAAATTGTGTCACTATTCCCTCCTAATTCATATGTTGATACCCAGAATTCCTGGTGCCTCAGAAAGAGACTAGTTTTGTAGAAAAAGTCTTTACAGAGGCAATTTGTTAAAAATGAGATAATTATAGTAGGACTTAATCCAATATAATGGTTCTTTCATAAGAAGAAGAAATTTGGAGAGAGACAACAGGGATGAACACACATGCAGCCAAGGCCAGACGAGGTTGCAATGAGGAGATGGCCAACTGCAAACCAAAGGGACATCTTTGGAGATATGAAATAAATCATCAATATGTGATAATCAAGTTCTTGAACCACCCATAAGCCTTCAAAACTATGAAACAACCTTTTGTTTTAGGTGCCCAGTCTGTGGTAGTTTGTTATGACAGCCCTAGAAAACTGATAAAACAATTACACTTTTGTTTTCCACATATACAAACAACTCCAGGGCCATTATATTTTCTTTTCCTTTCTTACTGCTCTGCAGTGCCTGCCTGATCACGTACCAAGTTTTCCTTCATATATTGATCATTTTGTAGTATTTCTGTTTTTTATTTTTTTGTTGTTGTTGTTGTTATTGTTGTTTAATGTGTTCTACCTATTTATACATAACAGTAGAATGCATTTTGACACACTGTACACAATGGAGAAGAACTTTCATTTGTCTGGATGTACATGGTGCAGTCATGCCGGTAGTGTAATCAGACATGCATATAGGGTAATAATGTTCATCTCATTCCACCATCCTTCCCATCCTCAAACCCCTCCCTTCCTTTCACTCCCTTCTGCACAATCTAAAGTTTCTTCATCCTCCTACCTGCCATAACCCCCCACCCCCCATTGTGGATCAGCATCCATTTATCAGAGAAAACATTTGGTCTTTGGTGTTTTGGGATTGACTTATTTCATTTAGCATGATATTCTCCAGTTCCATCCATTTACCAGCAAATGCCATAATTCCATTCTTCTTTAAGACTGAGTAATATTTGATTGTGTATATGTACCACATTTTCTTTATCCATTCACCTGTTGAAGGGCCTCAGTTTAGTTCCATAGTTTAGCTATTGTGAAGTGAGCTGCTACAAACATCGATGTGGCTGAGTCATTGTAGTATGCTGATTTTAAGTCCTTTGGGTAGAAACTGAGGAGTGGGATAGCTGGGTCAAATGGTGGTTCCATTCCAAGGTTTCTGAGGAATCTCCATACTGCGTTCCAGAGTGGTTGCAACAATTTGCCATCCCACCAGCAATTTATGAGTGTGCCTTTTTCCCCATGTCCTAATCAACTCTTATTATTGTTTGTATTCATGATAATTGCCATTCTGACTGGAGTGAGATGAAATCCTAGAATAGTTTTGATTTGTATTTCTCTAATTGCTAGAGATGATGGACATATTTTTCATATTTGTTGATCGATTGTATTTCTTCTTCTATGAAGTGTCTGTTCAGTTCCTTAGCCCATTTATTGACTGGGTTATTTAATTTATTTATTTATTTATTTTTGGTGTTGATTTTTAAAAATTCTTTGTATATTCTGAAGATTGGGGCTCTGAGGTGCATGTGGTAAACATTTTCTCCCATTCTGTACCTCTGTCTTCATTTTATTGATTGTTTCCCTTGCTGAGAAGAAGCTTTTCAGTTTGGATGCATCTGATTTATTGGTTGTTGATTTTCCTTCTTGCACTTTAGGAAGCTTGTTAAGGAAGTCAGGTCCTAAGCCAACATGATGAAGATTTGGGCCTACGTTTTCTTCTATTATGGGCAGGATCCCTGTTCTAGTGCCTAAGTCTTTGTTCCACTTTGAGTCGATTTTTGTGCAGGGTGAAAGATAGAGGTTTAATTTCATTTTTCTATGGATTTCCAGTTTTCCTAGCACCATTTCTTGAAGAAGCAAGCTATCATTTCTTCAATGTATGTTTTTGGCACCTTTATCTAGTATGAGATAACTATTTATTTGGATTTGTCTCTGTGTCTTCTACTCTGCATCATTGGTCTACTTGTCTAGTTTGGTGCCAATACCATGCCATTTTTGTTACTATTGCTCTATACTATAGTTTAAGTTCTGCTCTTATGATAGCTCCTGCTTCACTCTTCTTGCTAAGGATTGCTTTGGTTATTTTGGATCTCTTATTTTTCCAAATGAATTTCATGATTTTTTTTCTAGTTCTATGAAGAATGTTATTGGTATTTTAATAGAAATTGTATTAAATATGTATAACAGTTTTGGTGGCATAGACATTTAAACAATAGTATTTCTGCCTATCCAAGAACATGGGAGATCTTTCCATCTTCTAAGATTTTCTTTAACTTCTTTCTTTAGTGTTCTGTAATTTTCATTGTAGAGGTCTTTCACCTCTTTTGTTAGATTGATTCCCAAGTATTTTATTTTATTTTATTTAGGCTAATGTGAATGGGGGAGTTTTCCTAATTTCTCTTCCAGAGGATTCATCACTAATGTATACAAATGCATTTAATTTATGAGTATTGATTTTTGTATCCTGTTACTTTGCTGAATTTACTTATGAGTTCTACAAGTTTTCTGGTAGAATTTTTGTATCTTCTAAATATAAAATTATGTTAGCAGCAAATACTGATAGTTTGAGTTCTTCTTTTCCTATTTGTATTCCTTTTTTTTTTTTTTTTTTTTTTTTCATCTGTCTGATTGCTCTGGCTAGAGTTTTCAGGACTATGTTAAAAAGAAGTGGTGAAAGAGTGCATCCCTGTCTTATTCCAGTTTTTAGAGAGAATGCTTTTAATTTTTCTCCAATAGAATGATGTTAGCTTTGGAATTAGCGTAGGTAGCTTTTACAATGTTGAGTTATGTTCCTGCTTTCCCTAGTTTTTCTCATGTTGAACATAAAAGGTGGGGTTGTATTTTGTCAAGTGCTTTTTCTGCATTTATTAAGATAATCATACGATTCTTGTCTTTAAGTCTATTTATATGATGGATTCTGTTTATTGATTTCCTTGTGTTGAACCAACCTTATATCCCTGGAATAAATCCCACTTGATCATGGTGCACTATCTTTTTAATATGTTTTTGTATGTGATTTGCCTGAATTTTATTGAGAATTTTTGCATCTATGTTCATCAGGGGTATTAATCTGAAGTTTTCTTACCTTGATGTGCCTTTGTTCGGTTTTGGTATCAAGAATATGTCATAGAATGAGTTTAAAAGGGTTCCCTCCTTTTCTATTTTCTATTTCATGTAATAATTTGAAAAGTATTGTTGTTAATTCTTCAAAAGTCTTATAGAACTCAGCTGAGAATCATTCTGGTCCTGGGCTTTTCTTTGTTTGTAGACTTTTGATGTTGTCTTCTATTTCAGTGCTTAAAATTGAACTGTTTAAATTGTGTATGTCCTTTGATTCAGTTTGGGTAGATCATATGTCATTAGAAATTTGTTGATGTCTTTGAGTTTTGCTATTTTATTGGTGTATAAATTTTCAAAATAGTTTCTAATTATCTTTTGTATTTCAGTAGTGTTCATTGTTATAATTCCTTTTACATCATGAGTTTTAGTAATTTGAGTTTTCTCTCTGTCTCTTCATTAGTATGGCTAAGGTTTATCAATTATATTAGAAAGGTTTGTTTGATGTATGTAGATGCTCCATTGTTTAGGGGATCATATATATTCATGATTGTTATGTCTTGTTGATGTATGATTCCTTTAAGCACTATGAAATGTCCTTCTTTACCCTCTTTGATGAATCTTGGCTTGAAGTCTACTTTGTCTGATATGAGGATGGAAACTTCTGATTGTTTATGCAGCCCTTGTGAGTGATATGTTTTTTCCAACCTTTCACCTTCAGTCTGTAGATGTCTTTTCTTAGGAGGTGAGTCTCCTGAAGACAGCATATTGTTAGGGATTGTGTTTCAATTCAATCTGCCAGTCTGTGACTTTTGATTGATGAGTTTACACCATTAACATTCGGGGTTATTATTGAGATATGATTTATATTCTCAGTCATTTTGGTTTATTTTTGGTTTTTAATTTGACTTAGTTTCTCCTTTGCTTGAATTTTCCTTTATTGTAGTTTCCTCCCTTTGCTGGTTTTTATTATTTTTTATTTTATTTTTTTCCTCCTCATGAAAAATTGTGCTTAGAATGTTCTGCAGTGCAGGCTTTCTAGTTGTGAATTCTTTTAAAATTTGTTTATCATGGATGGTTTTTTATATTATCTTCAAATCTGAACCTTCAAAATTTCGCTGGATATAAAATTCTTTGTTGGCATCCATTTCCTTGCAAAGCTTGGTATATGTTATTCCAGGACCTCCTGGCATTGAGGGCCTGGGATGAAGGAATCAGCTGAAATCTGAATTGGTTTTCCCCTATATGTAATTTGATGTTTTTCTCTCACAGCTTTAAAAATTCTGTCCTTATTCTGTATGTTAGTCATTCTCAATATAATGTCCCTCTGTGTGGGTCAGTTGTAATTTTATACATTTGGGGTCCTGGTGGCCTCTTGTGGTTGATTTTCCATTTCATTCATTAGGTTTGGGAAATTTTCTGATATTATGTCATGGAAAAGATTGTGCATTCCTTTGGTTCATATCTCCATGTCTTTGTCTATTCTGATAAATCTTAAATTTGGTATTTTAGTATTATTCCCTAGTTCTTAGAAGTTTTATTTATTTATTTATTTTACCATATTCTCTGTACAGTTGACTTTATTTTCAAGAGGGTATATTTTGTCTTCATTTCCTGTGATTCTGTCTTCTAAGTGGTCTATTGTGTGGGTGATACTTTCCATTGAATTTTTAACTTGGTTTATTTTTTCCTTCATTTCAAGGATTTATGCTTCATACCTTTGTATAATCTCTGCCTCTTTATTGAAGTGATCTTTATGCCTGCATTTTCTCTCTGATACCATCCTTTGTTTTGAATATCAGTCTATGTAACTTCTAAACTCCTTCTCTGACATTGTTTTTACTGTGTCGTCTATGGATTCTATTGTTGGAACATCTTGGTTTATTTGAGGTGCTTTGTTTCCTTGTTTTTTTCATGTTGTTCATAGCATTATAGATCTGAGGTAGTACAGTTCCTACCCAGTAATCTTATAGTGTCCAAGAAGGCTTCTAGTATTTTTTCTTTAATGGGGAAGCCAATATTAACAGCACCCAATGCAAACAATATACAACCTTAAATTAAATAGCTCCTATTAAGGTATCTATAGTTTTGTTGCAATAAAAAAATGATGTATTCAATTATTGGCTGCAATATAAACAGTAAGTTTGCTAAGAGTTTACCATTTCAAATAATGGACGATGAGGGAAGAGAAATAGTATAAGATGTGATGTTTATGAGGGGGAAGGAGAGAAGATAGAGGTAAAACTTCATAGTAAGGTAAAACTTCATGAGCAAAGGAGAAATTAATAGAGGTTGGCTGTTAGCATGAGAGAAGTGAGAAAGAGAATTCAGGGATACAGGTGAGAGAAGAGACGTATACAAATTTTAAAAAAAGCATAAATATAATAATACACAACAAAACTATACTATAGTATTCAGACATCTCATTCCTCAATAAATTGATATATGAAAAATATTTGGATTCAAAGATGGTTGAGATGTGAGATAGAGGGGATAAAAAAAAAATCTCAATGGAAAATTGAATGATTGCTTCCTTTTCCTTTTCTGCCAATAGGTGGATTTGTCTGAAGTTTGATGGTAGCACTCTGGTGAGTGCCCAACTGGTTGGAATGGTCGAACAAATGGTGGGAAAACAGCAGGGGATCTGTGGGCAGTGACTGCTGCCTCTCACATCCTCCTCCAGTCTTCCCACCCATAGTAGCTGGCCCTTTCTATACCTGCTGCACTTCAGGACTCACTGAGCTGGAGAGAGCCCAGTTTTCTCCAATTTCTCCAACCTGAGCTCCCCCTGGGGTACTGCTCCCAGTCTCCAGCTTTCCACAGGCCTGCCAGGACCAAATTGGCCCACATAGACCCAGCCACAATCTGATGGATCTGGGCTTCAGATTTCCCAGGCTCTTCCTTGCTGCAGCCCCAATATCTCAATATAATTTCAACTTGCAAAGAGACTACCAGGGATGTGCTCACACAAAGGAGTGACCCTGCAAAAGGCAGCCAGATGGTAGCCACTAACACACCCAGCAGAAAGACCTCAGGCGCAACCAAACCTGTGGGTACCCTGACACTATATCTCCAGGCCCTGGCTACTGTCCCCAGACTGAGGTGGTTGGGCATGAGATGGCTGCAGTAGCAGGGGTAAACCTGCAGGCCCGTTGGCCCTGGACTCTCAGGCCTTGGCCGGTGTCCCAAGATGGTGGTGGCCACATGTAACCAAACCTGCAGGTACTCTGACAATGGACTTCCAGGCAGTGGGCAATCTGTGGGCAGTCCATGGGTGGTCTGCAGGCTAACGGTGGGCGGATGGTGGGTGGTTGGCAGGTGGATGTCGGGAAGGCAAGAGGCAGGCAAATGGGAAAATGGTGGACAGTCAGCAATGGTCAGTGAGTGATATGCATGCAAAAGGCTGGCCATATGCTGGCACAGGTAGGCAGGCAATCATGGTGGACAAAACAATCTGATGGATCTGGGCTTCAGATTTCCCAGGCTCTTCCTTGCTGCAGCCCCAATATCTCAATATAATTTCAACTTGCAAAGAGACTACCAGGGATGTGCTCACACAAAGGAGTGACCCTGCAAAGAGGCAGCCAGATGGTAGCCACTAACACACCCAGCAGAAAGACCTCAGGCGCAACCAAACCTGTGGGTACCCTGACACTATATCTCCAGGCCCTGGCTACTGTCCCCAGACTGAGGTGGTTGGGCATGAGATGGCTGCAGTAGCAGGGGTAAACCTGCAGGCCCGTTGGCCCTGGACTCTCAGGCCTTGGCCGGTGTCCCAAGATGGTGGTGGCCACATGTAACCAAACCTGCAGGTACTCTGACAATGGACTTCCAGGCAGTGGGCAATCTGTGGGCAGTCCATGGGTGGTCTGCAGGCTAACGGTGGGCGGATGGTGGGTGGTTGGCAGGTGGATGTCGGGAAGGCAAGAGGCAGGCAAATGGGAAAATGGTGGACAGTCAGCAATGGTCAGTGAGTGATATGCATGCAAAAGGCTGGCCATATGCTGGCACAGGTAGGCAGGCAATCATGGTGGACAAATGGTGGGAAAACAGCAGGGTATCTGTGGGCAGTGACTGCTGCCTCTCAGAGAAACAGTATTTCCTCTGACTGAATCCCGAGTCATGGAGTGACAAAGAATGCAGGCTCCCTCTAGTTTGCCATCTTGGATTCTCCCCTCAGTACTTCTGTTTTTATGGTTCTGTTTAGTCTGCCCAGTTTCACACTGTTATAATTCTACAGCAGAATGTCAATTTGACAATAGTGGCATTCTCAATGGTAGCAATGGAAGGCAGAAGAAAAATCTACAAATTGTTGAGGAAAAATAATTCTCAGTCTGTGTTTAAATTCTCAAAATATTACTTTTCAAAGAAAAAATGGGTTAAAATGTCACCAATAAAGGCCTATATCTAGGATATATTTCAAGAAGAAGAAAGAGGATCCCTGAATAAAGGTTTGTATTGCCAGAAAGAATTATTAGCAAACCAGATGACACATAGTATATATAAAAGAGCACTTGAACTTCATCTGTTGGGAATCCTCCAGCCCTAATTTAGAAATCATTCCTTAGGCTGACTTACTTCTCTTTCTGCCTGTGTCCAGGGGGAGCTACTCTCCAGAAACACTCTCATTACCCTAAGGATTCTGCCGTTATGTGGGGAATTCAACCTTCAACTGGACCAAGGCTCAGACTCTTGGAAAGATCCCAGCTCTGTAAGTGGCACCCACCCTCAGGGAACCAAATATCCCATTTGCTTATTGGTGTCTGGCCTCCAACTTTAATCCTAAATTATACTTTTCCATTTAGGTTTGTTTCGTTTTTGTGTGAGCATGTGTGTGTTTGTGGGGAAATTGTGTCGGGGAGATCTTTGGTGGGGTACAACACAATGACGTGATCACCTATGGGTTTTCCTCTGCCTCCTATGAAAAAAAGCAGTATTTCTGTACTAGGAGGCCACCCAGAATAGACCAATGGACCACAAAGTTGTCCATAGCTCTAGTAATTTCTTATTCCCTGTAGATTGGAAATGCAGTCTTTGTAGCTATAAAGAAAAAATGATTATTATTTCAGAAGCAAAGCAGAGTTGAATATTTTTTTCACCGAAGCAGACATATTTCATTTTCCATAGTTTTAAATGTTATGAAAAAATTTGCAAACAAAAAATCTTGGAAATGAAAACATGTAATGAAAACAAACAAAAACTAATGCAATTTTAGAAAGTTATGAATTTTTTTTGTCTTAATAACAATTTTCAAGGACTTCTAATTACCCTTCCCATTCTTTTGCTAACTTTCTAAACCTGAACTCTATTGCAGCATTTATTGTAAGAGTACAGCAATAATGTCTTGTTGTTCAACAGCTTTTATCCCTCTCTCCAAATGTTACATTTACATTGTTGCTTCACATTGTTGGTTATCAGATTAGGATAGTCTGGGCATTGGGTGCATCTGTGTCTTCACATATTTGTCTCTCTGGCAGTAGGAACTTAAAGCATTAAACTTTATAAGATTTTATTTTTCTTTTCAATGGAGTGTGAATAGAACACAGTGTTTACTTGCAATGCTTTTCTCTGAAAATAGAATAACACTATTTCTGTTATCTGCCTCCTCCATTTTATGTAATAAATTTGAAAATAATAATTACCTAACAATTTTGATTTCTCTAAAGTATATCAGTATGTAAAATTGTGACAATATCTCTAGGTCTTAGCACTGGTTTCTGAATATATTTTTTCCTAAATCTTTATATGTTGAGTTACTCTAACAGGAAGAGTGACTCATTGCAACATGTGTGTATAATAAGTAATAATTAAAAAAATAGTTCCTTCATTTATTTTTATAATCATCATCATCACCATCAAAATGACTATTTTGATTTTCCCCATTTTCAAAGACCACAAACACACAGAGCTCCACTGAGACATACTCTACTGTGTCTCTGTGGAATGTTAATTGTTCTGTAAGAGTTGCTAGGTCAGAATTCTTCCCCTAAAAAAACATTAATTTGAGAACCATGAATGAATGCAGTAGAATCTAAGATATTCCAGGAACTTAATGACTTGTCCTGTTCTGTTAGCTTGCTTGTTTGTTTGTTTTTTTGTTTAGAAGACCATTTGTATGTATCCGGAGACTGCCAGCTACTGAGTAATTTTCAATATTATACTTCATGAGATTTGGTTATATTTATTTGAAGTTGTTTCTTTCTGGCATAGAGATACTTTTCCTATATCCGAGTGAGCATTGCTGAAGAGTGATGAATATAAATCTTTGCCTTTGATAGGATAATCTTATTTTTCTCCAATATGATAACCATGTTATAGTAATTTCAACTGCTGCAAGTTAGGATTTTGTTCAAATGAACTTGTTGAATAAATCTGTGTCTAATGGTTGTGCTCTTATATCTACCACAAACATTATGGCATGAGTCTTGCAGTAAAATCTTTTGATTTTTAGGAGCATTGATGAATATGTTCAGATAAGGATCTGACTTTACTTTTTCTTTTTAAGAATACTGTGAATCATATTACTCTCCTCTTTTTTAAGAATACTGTAAATCAAGTATCTCTCTTTTCTTTATTGAGTAAATGGGATGCAAAATCTCATTAATATAATTTTGTTTTGATTTATTTTTCTAATTATGATTATTATATTATTTGGATTTCTAATAGACTTTTCTTTTAGAGAAATTTTATGTTTGCAGCAAAATTGAGAAGAAAGTAGAATTACCATATGTCTCTGAGTCCACATATACATAACTCCCCTGTTATAAACATCACAAATGCAAGTGGGGATGTGTTATAAATTGATGAACCTACATCAACACATTATAATCACTCAAAGTACATAGTTTATATTAGCGTTCATGCTTAGTGAAAATTCTAGAGTTTTGAGCAAATAGATAAGATGCAGGTAACATAATGTAGTGTACCCAGCAGAACATTTTTGTTGTCCTGAAAATCATCTGTGTTCCATTTATTCATGCCTACTTTGACTCTAATTCCTGGCAACGACTAATCTTTTTAACTGTTTTCCTTTTTATAATGCCATAGATTTGGATCATACAATATGTAACCTTTCAGGTTGAATTCCTTCACTTAGTAATATGCATTTAAGCTTCCTCCTGGCTATATCATATTTTGAAGAGCCATTTCTTTTTATGGTGAATAATATTCCATTATTTAAATATACTAGCTTAGTTATTCATTCACCTACATTGTAGTTGCTTCCAAGTGTTGGCAATGATAAAGCAAGCTTCTATGAACATTCACATGTGATTTATGTGTAGACATGTTTCCAAATCCTTTGTGTAAATACTAAAGACTATGATTGCTGGATCACATAGGAAGAGTATGTTTAGTCTTGTAAGAAGATGCCAAATTGTCTTCCAACACGACCGCACCACTTTGCATTCCCACCAGCAGGAAATGTGCTCCACACACTAACCAGTATTTGTGTCACCAGTGCTTTGGATCTTGGCTCTTGTGATATATGTGTGTGGTGACATCTTTTAATATGCAATTTTCTACTGATATATGATGTTGGGTATCATTCATTGCTAGATTTGATTTGCTAACATTTTGTTGAGGATTTAAGAATTATTAGCCTATATTTTTCTGTTTTGATAATGTCTTTATTTGGTTTTCCTATTAAGCTAATGCTGGCCTCACAGAATGAGTTGGTAAGCCTTCCCTCTGCTTCTGTATTCTGGAATAAATTATAGCAAAGAATTGACATCATTTCTTCCTTACATGTTTGGGAAAATTCATCAGTGAATCCATCTGGGCCCAAACCCTCTCAGAAGGCTTTTAATTATTGATATAATAGATATACTTCTAGTCAGGCTTTCTGTTTCTTCTTGTGTGTATTTTTCCAGATTATGTCTTTTAAGCAATATGTCCATTTCATCAAAGTTTTCTTATTTGGGGGCATAGAGTTGCTCATGATATTGCCCTGCTATCCTCTTGGTGTTCATAGGAGCTGCAATGATGCTGCCTTTTTCATTTCTGATATTAGTTATTTGTGTCTTCTTTTTATTTTTTTTATTTGTATCCTGGCTAAAGGTTCATTGATTTATTGATTTTTTTAAGCTTGTTTTAGTTTTGTTGATTGTCTGTATTGATTTCCAGTTTTCAATTTTATAGACTTCTGTTTTAACTTCTTTATCATTTCTTTTTAGTGCTTACTTTGGATTTAATTTGCTCTTCCTTTTCTAGTTTTTTTTTTTTTTTTTTTTAAGGTAGGAGCTTATATTTCTGATTTAGATCTTCCTTCTTTTCTATTAGATTCATCCAATGTTGTAATTTTCCTCTAAACACTACTTTGCTGCAACTTGCACTTTACATTTGGAGGATTATTCTTTAGAAACATTATCTTGATTCTGAAAAGTTCACTTGCAAATTTTACCCAAATGTATGTTTCAGCAATTGCAGAGTTGCTTGTCTATACTTTTGTGTTAATTACTGCTAGAAGCAGTAATAACCAATCACATTGATTAAGAGCAAAAAAATGTTTTAAGATATGCCTAAGTGTGACCATTGCAAATTAATCAAAATCACATTATAGGTGCTACTATCAGCACCTATCTTTTACTAATTTTCCCACAGGAAAAAAGATAGTTGGTTCATCACTATAGAACAAAATCAAGGTGGATTTTTGTTATTCTTAGGGTTATAGTTTCAAAATATACAAGGATGGAGGATGTGTACGTGTTAATGGGCTTCTCTGATTTTTATAAATTTCAGAAAAATCTTCTCTAGAACATTCTGGCTGTACTTACTGAAGTGACATCTTCCTTTTCTAGAATGGTATATCTATACCAAATTTTATAAAACACCCTTTTTGCCTTCTTGAAAGCATGACAAAAGGAAGTAGGAATACTCAGTGGGGAGTAGAGACAATTTCCTCTGATTCCTTGAGCACGTACTCCAGATGTATGATCTCGTCAATATAATTTTAAAAGAAAAATGTTGGCATAATGGTTTTTAGAATCACCTGGAGAGCTTGTAAAAATACTGTTTCTTGGGCCCAGCTCCAGGTCAATTAAATGAAAATTTCTGTGGGTGAGGACTTAACAGTCAGCATTATATACGAACTTCCTAGTAATTCTAAAGTACAGTCATTTGAAGAGCACTTCATTATAGGAATTAGCGTAAAAGCACTGGTGTGTTCAAAACTCAATTGAAATCCTGGGTCAGTATTTGAATGGTGCTTTTAAAGATTGTCAAAGGTTTGCACATATTTATGTACTATTTTTTTGCAGCAATCAATGACTTAAGCCTTTCCACCTGTCCTTTGTTCTGCCCCCCAAATTTATTCTATGTTGTAACTTGACTCTGTTTCTGCAAAGAAATGGTGTATGGTTGGGGTATAGTCTGTTTCACATAGTGTTATGAATCTTTTGAGATTCTGTGAATTACAACCTTAACTGCTTCAAAGGAAGTTAACTCATTAGTTTGTCCAGAGTAAATGGAAGTAAAATGGAAGCACACCTCATTGGTTGCAAATGTTATTGCTAACAAACACAGATACATCTAGTGGAGGTTGACAAATGCATTTCTATTTTCTAAATTATTGAGTTACCCTAAGTTGGCTTGCAATATTTTTAAAGAAGAATTTAGTACCATTAGTGTTCTATATGCTGTGTTTGCCTGATCTATTTCCTATCACAGCAAGTGATATGTAATATCTATTTAAGATAATAATATAAAAATACAAGGAAATTGGAGTCTCACAGGCGTAGCAGAAATTTCTTAGCATGCAAATCATGATTTGTGTTCACTGACAAGAGATAAGACTGACTAAACAATCAAAGAAGGTATCAATTTCAATAGAAAACTTCAAAAATGAACATCCAAGCAAAGTAAAAGGACATATACGTAAAAAGTTTATAATATTATTAAGATATATATGCATATGTATATATTCTTACTGAAAGATGATTTTCTGGGTCTGCTATGAATTATTAATTGTATTCATTATTGATATTCTTGTGCTTATCTTTCCACCCCAATTATGACTTTAAGCCTCAGAAAACTCTTCAGAGCTTGTTGCTGTTTTTGAGAACATTTTTTTCCAAATTATATTGCTTTACTTGAAACATTCATTTTTTTTTTCCTGTGATCTCTTCTGATCTAAAGAACAAGTAAGTGGGCATACCAGAGAAAATATGAATACCTGGCAAGTTATGTACCTGTGCATTTTTTTCAATGCTGACACTATTCAATGACCTAAAACCTAATGAATTTTTCTCCTGTCTGAAACTTTCAATTACTCACTCACTGTTACATTAGTACTTAAACATTTCAGTTATTGCCACAGCTCATTAGAATGTAAATGAAAACCAAGGATTGAATTAACACATTTGGGGCATGATTAAGTCAGGATTAGTTTATACAGATTTTCTTGCAGATGTCAGTTTCTCCTCTTAGACACTAACAATATACACCAGATCAAAGCAATTTGACTATTCACAAACTCTGTATGTGGCTTTTTAGCAGTACTAGCTGTACTAGCTGTACACATACATGGATTCATCACAGGCACAGTTCTGCTGTTCCCCCTACCCACTAGAGATCCAAAGTATGCATGAATAATGCTTTTGGAATAGAGGGTTGTTAATGTTTCAGGGCAGCTTCACTGTTTCTAATGCTTCTCATTAGCACTGTCACATTGGTTTCCCAGGATACAGCAGCCATGCTGCAGTTCACCAACTGGGGTGATATGACAACATTGGAAGGAACTTAATGAACTGGCCACAATCTTTCAGACAACTAGCCTAGAGATAATTAACTATTCCAAATAAAACAAGCACTTAAAACTAAAAACAGCATTGCTAATGACTTTTGTCATTTCAATAGAGTCGAGAGCATTTTAATATAATTTTGAACTTACTGAATATAAAACTAAATTTCTGTCATTTGTTGATTTCCTATGTAAGGTATGAAAAAACCTAAAAAGTTATTAACCTTCCTCTAAATTCTTATAGTTGCATAAAGAAAACCTGAGTCTTTACCCTGATTTCTTTTCTCCTATTTTAAAATGATTTATAGGGAAAAACAAATTAGGTAAGGGCAGTTGAAGGGACAAAGATAGATATTTTAATTGTTTTCATTGTTAGAAAATAAGAATAATGTAGATAAAGAAAATCCCTAGGTAACATAATTGTGGTATTTTTATAAGTTATGTCAATGTATTTCTTGGAGTATCTTTTATTTTAACAGATATAAAAATAAACATTTTACAGAATATTTTATCCGTTTTGCTATTCACTCTTCAGCTTTTATTTAGAAGAGAAATGAAATGTCCCAAAATAATCAAATGTTGAAGTGTCTAAAAACAAATAGATAAACCAACAGAGGTGAAAAGAATGAAGGATCTTCCTTAATTAACTTACATGTACCCCTGCAATAAGGACACTTTGTCTCTTCAGGAAGTTGCTGATCAGGTCCACCACCACCGTATTTCAGATTGTGATTTTTCATAGTCATAACATGTGGCCTAGTTTTGTCTAGGACTATCTGAAGGATACACACTCATTTCACATACTGTATATATAACTCAGTCAAAAGGATAATCTTCTCCAAGCAAAAGTTGCATATTTGACAAATCCACAAATGCTGTGAACCACAAGTAGAATGTTGCACATTTTGTTTCTGGCTTGATTTCAGTGAAAAAAAAAAATGGTTTTCAGTCTTCCATAGGATTTTATAGGAAGAATTAGATGATAAAGAGGCTCCTGGTTAGACTTCTCATCCCATTTTATATCCCCCTGTCTGATAAATTTCTCTGGATAAATCTTCAAAAGATTGCATAAAGATTCTTATGGAATGTACTTCTCCTTCCTTCAGTCTCTCAATGTGAGTAGTTCTTTTAGATTATTTTAAGCAGTTATATTGGCAATGAATTTGCAATCAGCTTTATCATATGGTATCTGACATACAGCAGGACTCAGTTGAACATTAGCTTCAGTAAGCTCATCAATCATTAGGAAAAGAATGTTGGAAGTGTTATGCCCCATCTTGTTTTGATGAATCAGCTAAGCCTTCCTAATGCTTTGATTGAGAATTCCTTCCCTGTTTATAGCACATGAGTCTATGAAGAGGCTCTGATTTTGGGGTGGGGGAAATTCAAGTGACTAAGGATGGGATATTTCAGGACAGGATCCATTTCTCAAAAGAAAAGAAAAGAAGCTTCTCTTTTGGGAGCCACCATGCATTATAAATTGGAATAAGTAGGAGAAAACTAATTTGGACTATATATTATATCATCCCAAATATTTCCCTCTTACTTCTCCCAATTGGAAACTTCATTTTTTAAAATAGGTTTAAGACCATTGATTTGCAGTTACCTCATGTTCAAAATTGTAATTCTTAGCTTTAAGAGAACATGAAAAGATATGAATACATATCTAAAAAGTGATAAAAGTTTATACTTTGAGTTAGTGTTTTGTTGCTGTGAGAAAATTTATCTGAGAAAAACAACTTAAAAGAGAAAATATTTATTTTCAGAGGTTTCTGTCCATGGTCAGCTGGCTTCACAGGCCTGGGATGAGGTGGTGAATCATGGCAGAAAGGGCATGCTGGGAACAGAGCTTCTTACCTCATGGCAGCTGGAAAACAGAGACAGAGGAGAGGAATGGGCAGGGAACAAGCTAGACCTTTCTGAAGCACAACCTGTTCCCTTCAACTGTTTCTCACCTCCTACAGTTTCCATCATGGCCTAATAGTCCATTCAAATTACAAATCCATCAATGAGTTAATTGACTGATGAAGTTACACCTCTTATGGTCCAATCACTTTCCTAAAGATCCATCTCTGAACATTGCTGTACTGGGGCCCCAGCATTTGTGGGACATTCTGATCCCAACCATGACAATATTCATATTTTCTTTTTTTATCTCAGTAGCCTCCTGTTTACATCACATATTTAGTTAAAATCATATGATGAATAATTTTCTAGCATATACTTTCACTAATCATGATTTAAAAATATATCTGTCAATAAAAATCTATATAATATTATTTTATGTTAATAACCTTTTTTCCTAAAACTGTATCAATACATGTTCACAAAAATATAAAACACATATATTAGCAATACTTAATGTAGAACTTTCTTTGCACCAGGTACAATAATAAGCTCTTTCCTTGTATTAACTAAATTCTAATAAAAAACTTAAGCTACTGTAGTACAGTGCATCTAGATAGTACAAACACATGAGTGTTCAAAAAGTTAAAAATATTCATTTTCCAAAAATAAGTTTTCATGATTATATCATTTACTAGAGTATGTAAATCCATTTTAAGGAATGGATTTAATTAATTCCTGTTTATTGCTGCAACGTTAGTTTTTATTTTTTAATGAGTGCTGTGATGAGCAAATCTTTGGCCAAAGTTTTAACATATCCCTAATTTATATTTGTGTCTAGGCTTCTCAATTTGAGATACGCATTTGAGGAAATGTAGTGAGGTGCCAAGATGTTTTCAAAGACATAGAACATATGCTTTATATTAAATTTAATTTTGCTCCAAGATTCTGAGAAAAATTTCAAAAGTGTTTTCATTTAATTCAAAGAGTATTGATTGTCTACTATATTTCTGGAATTATTCGAAAAGCCATGTGAATCAGGCACATTTTATGTGTCCCTCAAATTCTCTTGGCTTCATGTGAATCCTGGGTGTCCCTTTTTCTGTAAAAATTCCATCTTTTTTCTGTAATTATAGTCTTTGGTGTATTTTATATTTCCTTTTAAAATATACACAAAACAATTAAATGCAATATTGCTGTATCATTGTTTATAATTTTGTAATTTGGGGTGAAAATCTAGTGATGAAAGCACAATGTGCTAATAAGAAACAGGAAATCTGTTCAGCAGGAAATGTGGTTGATTTGTTGTTGCTGCCTGAAGCGCTTGGAGCAACGGAGCCGCGGGAAAAACTTCAGAAGCAAACTGGAGACAAACAGCTTTTTATTCTGATAACTTTTCTCTCTGGTTCTAATAACGACTAACACACGCCAAAAACACACCCTAAAATGGCGCTGACTCGATCAGCAATTTCGGCCAAGTCACTCGAGATCCCGCAACAATCCCGTGAGACTACGGGTGGCGACAAAGGCCAAATCTCCACGGCTCATAGTCAACCGCAATTCAAGCCAATCCCCAAACAGGGCTCCTGCAATTTGTACCTGGAGCACAATCAGAGAGAAGAGGGCAGATCACTCCTTCTATCATGTCACAGCACAGAGAGGTGCTAGTCTACTATGGCATTAAAATCAGCAGTATATCTGAAGAAGATCTAGCAGCTATCTTTATAAACTGTTGAACTTGTCACTGTGCAAACAGCATTTAAATTTTTTTTTGATTACAGAAAATTAAACAGTGACACTCATGAATGAATTCAAATCATGTCACAATTACACTCAATCAAATGTTATTTACAAACACCATTAAATTATGCCTCATTCTATTTCTCAACTCAGCGAGTTCCCAGATATCATAAAATTACAAAATTTTCTAGTTTGTATTTTGATGCTATTTCTCATTTAGTCTTTAAATTATTTAATTGAAGTATAAAATGTGAGCAAAGATCCAAACATAAAAGCATAGCGCTCCATGAATTTTCAAAAATGGAAAACAAGATCTAATATATACTTAGATCAAGAAAAAGAACCTTCTGAAAATTAAACTCAAACAAAGTGGCCCCTGCATGCAAAATCTCTTCCTGTCATGAATCATAAAAAAAAAAAAAAAAAAAAAAAAAAGATTAACAGGGCATAGAGGGGATATGGCTGCCCATGCTCCAAGTGTTTCTTTCTATTCAGGCATTTTAGACTGTCTAGTCCAAGTTATTTTCCAGTTCTGTGATGCTTACAAAATATATATTTACCCAGGTTTTACTCATCATTGGCATCAGCACTATTGGTGTGTCATAAACTACTTCATTCTACTTGGTAGTAAATTTTCATTATTCGTTTGTCAACATGAGCTTTATTACAGAATACATGGAAATGAGACTAATTAAACATTGTATATCTTTGGAAAGAAATGGATACAGTATTTTTAAAATGTAAATTTCAAATTCAAATTACAAATGCTTTGAAGAAAAATAATTTTGTAATTGATAAGCACTTTGTATTGAACATGAGTATCCCAATAAAATAAGGGTACAAAAATGGAAATGTATAAATTTCCCTTTTCCCCATTATTATAGAAAGAGAGACTTCTACAGTAGATAAACTTATTAAGGAGAACTGTGTAGAAGTTGTGCCTAATTATTTTGGATTAGAAAATGAAAAAATAAGCTAAAAAATTAAATATATGCTTATGGTTTGGATATGAAGTATCCCCTGAAAGTTCATGATTTGATTATGAGAGTGGATTAATCCACTGAGAGTGGACTAATAGTGTGAAAGGACCACGTACTGGGTGGTAACTCTATGTAGACAGTAGCGTATGGATGAAAGAAGTAAGTCAGTAGGATGTGCCTTTGGGGTTTATGTTTTTTCCCCTGCACTTCATTTTCTCTCTGCATTTGGCTACCATGTGCTGAGCAGATTCCTGTGCAACACCCTTCCATTATGATGTTCTGCCTTATCTGGGGCCCAGAGCAACAGAGCCAGCTAACTGTGGACTAAATGTGTGTTGTGAACCCAAAATAACCTTTTTCTCTTCTAAGCTGTTCTTGTAGGATATTTTGGTCACAGCTGCAAAAAGCTGACTAACATAATACTCTTAAAGAACAGATTTCAGTAGTCCAAAAATCCATTTGTGAACATCTGGTTGAAAGATTATTAATCTTATTCTTAAAATGTATAGTTGGATCAAGAAAGGATATGAATATTTTCACAAATTAACTGGTCTTCTTTTTAAAATTTATTCTCCTAATATGTTTGCAAGAATTGGGTGATCAAAAATTATCTAAAATTTTTATTAAAAATGGTTCATTATAAACAGGATGTTGACTCATAAAAAATATAAGAAGTACAAAATACAAACATTTTTACAGGCATAATTTTTGCAGTTAATTTTTTATTAGAAGCTTTATCTCTGCCATATAAAATATTGAATTGAACATAAAAGTCATTGATCAAAGTCTGGAAATCAGATTGTGTGTGTTTGTGTATGTGTGGTTGTATATGCTATTACAGGTAATTTGATGATTCTTAGGGCTTCTTATGCTTCCCAATAGGCTGAAATAACATTTGTTTTCATTAGATATGTCTTTGTTTTTCTGAAGTAGGTCATGGTAATGGGTAAAAATAAACTGAGGTCAGAGATGCTAGATTGATTTACACTGCAAATTTGCAAAGGATTGCTAGCTAGAGAGAAAAATGTATATCCAGAAGATAAGATGGAATGGGGTGATGTTAGAAGGTCATTTGAAAGTGAGGTGGAGTTTGAGAGTTGTAAAATGGAGGTTAGGGAAGATTTGTGCTATATCCAAATGAATAATTAAAATGTAATTGTACTGAAATTTTCAGAGAATAGTGTTGGAATTTTCTGGCTCTTCTAAAAAGCAAAACTTTTAAAAATGATGCCTTTTCTTTATTTTTTTTTTTTATGTCAGAGAACTGCAGAAGAACTAGTGGCATCTACTGTTAAAATTCTTATCCTGAAACAGCAAATAGCACAATTTTTTTTTTTTTTTTTTTCATGACAGCCGGACTTTTATACAAAGGAAAACAGCTCAACCAATCAAGCCATGATGGGCTTTGGAACACATTTGCAAAGTCAGAGGCATTGAGCAGAGATGGCTTTGTGATCAGAATCACAATGTCTGAAAAAAGAAACTGTTAGTGACTTACAAGAAAAACAGATTTAGGCAGGACTGTATGCTTTCTCTAAAATGAGTAAAATCAATTTAAAAAATATTCCCCATGAAATTGCAAGCTTGAGATAAATTTTATTCAACATTTATAAGTGCTTGGATTCCTAAGAAATTAGAGAACTTTCTGGTTGGAGATAGTAAGCAGTTGTCAAACAAGCTTTTATAAGTTAAAGTCATTGCTCTGGTACTCTGGCTGAAATAAATCACAAAGATTTGATTGTCAGAGACAAAAAATATTTAAAAAAAAATATCAGGAACCATTGATACAGACTCTGTCCCAGGAAAACACAGAAAACCAATTAGAATAGTATCTGTATGCCAGAAAGAAAATGGATGTGGGTTTTGGTTCTAGGAGTTAATAAAACATTACTGGGATAGATTTTGACAACTATATAAATGGCCAAGGAACTAGCATTAGGTATTTGTTTTAGTTAGTTTTTTTTTTTTTTTTTGTTGCAGTGACCAGAAGACCTGAAAAAAACAACTTAACTGAAGAAAGTTTATTTTGGTTCATGATTCCCAAGGCTCAGTTCATGGTTGGCTGACTCATTAGCTCTGAGTCCAAGGCGAAATAGAACATCATGGCAGAAGAGTGTGGCAGAGGAAAGTAGCTCTTAGAGGGACAGCCAGGAAGCAGAGAAAGAGAACTCTGCTCACCAGGGACAAAATATAAACCCCAAACCCCAAAAATATGCTCCCCAGTGACCTATTTCTTCCAAACACACTCTACCTGCCTAGTTACTTCCCAATTAATCCATATCACTGATTAGATCACGTTTCTAATAATCTAATCATTTCACCTTTGAAAATTCTTAGATGTCTCATACCTGAGCTTTTGAGGAACACCTAGTAGCTGAACCATAACAGTATTGTTCCTGGAATTAAAAAAAAAAAAAAAAGTGCCTTTCAGAAAATTACATTGAACTTACAAACATATTCTGAGAGAAATTATACATTTTTCAGGATGGTACCTATTTAAGATTTGAAAGAATTCTTCCAGAGGCTACCAACAGGAATAGAAGAATAAGATTGTTAGTTGCTAGACAGGTGCTTTTGAAGAACAATCATCTAAACATGCAGAAAAAAGCTTGTTGCTCTAAGTGGCTGCAAACCTGACTTTAAAATCACTGAGTCACCCTGCCCAACCTCTTTAAAGTGATACTGAAAATATTTGCTCTTTATGATACTAAACTCTCCACCCAGAGGCATTCTTATCCACCATTTATTCAACATACCATTTGTAAAGAAGCTTGAGTTGGAAATGAGCATGCTCATGAATGTACCTGCTGGGCTGGGAATATAGCTCAGTAGCAGAGCATTAGCCATATACTAGGCCCTGGGTTTAACCCCAGTATCACTAGATAAATAAATAGAATGCACTTGCCTCTACATGTGAGAATGAATCTTCTCTATACAAATATGTGTGAGCTTTATGTTTGCAGAGACAGAGTGTTGTGAATTATCTCCAGGGCTCTTCTTACCTGTTGCAAATCTCTTCACTCTTTTATTACCCGATTATTCTTTCTGGTTTTGAACTCACAAAAAGTAGAACCCATTGCACTTGGTTGCAGCTTGGCAAACCACAAACACCACAAGGGGTGTTTGTATGGTGTCATTATGGTGAGTGAAGACATGACTACCTTGATGAGCTCCTGTTTCCTAGAGCCTACTGCATTCATTCATTTTAGCTTACAGGAATGAAGATACAGCAATGGAACCATGTACAGTGTATATTAACAACTTATAATCTCAAGTAAAGATAAAATATTAAAAGAACTATAGCTTTCATAAAACTACAGGCTAAAAACTATTTTTGTCAAAAACAAAAAAGAAGGGTGCTTTTTTCCTGAATTTTGATTTCATATTCACTACACCTGTTCTGTGTGGGTAATTTCAAACTGAGAGACTAACTAAGAATTATGTTGTGGCACATAACAGAAACTAATACATATACTTTGAAAAGTAATATATCCTCAATATTGGTATAAAATACATTTCATGCATTTCATGTTTAAAAAAACACTCCGCCCTGCAGACCCACATCAGAGCTCAAGCCCCAGCCCAGGACCACAGTTGTCAACTTCTAGACCCACTCTGGAGCCCAGACCTCCAGGATAGCCTCCACCACTCCCTGTGGGATCCCAGGCCCAGGTTAGGCCAAGAACCATCCCTGGGCCAACCTGGGTGCCCAGGCCTAGCTCACCTACATCTTGGGACACTACAGCCATTGCCATAGCCCTCCCCATGCAGTAGCCTCCACCTTATGACAACAGACAGCTGCATCTCAAATATGTGTGAGCTTTATGTTTGCAGAGACAGAGTGTTATGAATTATCTCCAGGGCTCTCCTTACCTGTTGCAAATATCTTCACTCTTTTATTACCTGATTTTACTTACTGGTTTTGAACTGGTTTTGAGCCCAAAGTCATTGTAAGTCCCACCCTTTCAGCCCCATATCTGAAATTGTTTGCATCCAACTTGGGATATCCCCACTGCTATCTTGAGTTACTTCTGCTATTGCTGCCACCACCTTTAGATGCAGTAGCATCAATCATGGGACACCAGTAGGGTCTGGAAGCCTGACATCAAGATGAGGTAAAGAAACTATAATACCTCAGATCTTCACTACAAGAAAGGAAGACACATAGACAACATGAAAAAACAAGGGAAGAAAGGCCCCCCAAAAAACTACAATCATAGAATCCATAGACTATGCAGTTGATAAAATGTCAGAGAAGGAGTTCAGAATTTATATATATATAAAAAAATATATATATATATATTTTGGTACTGGGGATTGAACTCAGGGGACTCAACCACTGGGCCACATCCCCAGCCCTTTTTTGTATTTTATTTAGAGACAGGGTCTCAGTCTCACTGAGTTGCTAAGTGCCTCACCATTGCTGAGGCTGGCTTTGAACCCGCGATCCTCCTGTTTCAGCCTTCCAAGTGCTGGGATCACAGGAGTGCGCCACCATGCCTTGCTAGAATATACATAATTAAAGTGATTTGTGAATTAAAGAAAGACCTAAATGAGTAAATACAGACAAAAAATTGATCACTCCAACCAAGAGATAAGAGAGCAACTATAGGCAACCATTGATCACACCAATAAAGATATAAGGGAGCAAATACAGGTAGGAAAAGATTACTTCAAGAAAGAGATAGAGATTCTCAAAATAATCCCATCAGAAAACATTGAAATTAAGGAAACAATAAACCAAATAAAAAATTCAATAGAAAGCATCATCAACGGGCTAGATGACTTTGAGACAGAATGAAGACAAAGTATATAATGAAGACAAAGTATACAATCTTGAAAATAAAGTTGACTACACAGTGAAGATGATAAGAAACCATGGCCAGAACATCCAAGAATTATGGGATAGCATCAAAAGATCAAATATAAGAGTTATTGGGATAGAGGAAGGCACAGAATTTCAAACCAAAGGAATGCACCATCTCTTCAATTAAATAATATCAGAAAATTTCCTAAACATGAAGAATTAATTAGAAAATCAAATACAAGAGGCTTACAGAACACCAAATGTGCAAAATCACAACAGATATATATCAAGTAACGTTATAATGAAAATGCATAGCACACAGATTAAGGATAGAATCTTAAAGGCCGCAAGAGAGAGGAATCAGATCACATGTTAGGGGAGAATAATTCATATCTCAGCAGATTTTTCAACCCAGACACTCAAAGCTAGGAGATTCTGGAACAACATATACCCAGTTCCAAAAGAAAATGGATGCCAACCAAGAATCTTTTCTTTTTTTTTTTTTTTTTTTTTTTTTTTTGTGGTACCGGGGATTGAACTCAGGGGCACTCGACCACTGGGTCACATCTCCAGACCTTTTTTTGTATTTTATTTAGAGACAGGGTCTCACTGAGTTGCTAAGTGCCTCGCCATTGCTGAGGCTGGCTTTGAACTCGCGATCCTACTGCCTCAGCCTCCCAAAGTGCTGGGATTACAGGCGTGCGCCACCACGCCCGGCTCCAACCAAGAATCTTATATCCAGAAACATTAAGCTTCAGATTTGATGACAAAATAAAAACCTTTCATGATAAGCAAAAGATAAAAGAATATACAGCAAGAAAGCCTGCACTACAGAGCATCCTCAGCAAAATATTCCAGGAGGAGAAAATGAAAAACAACAATCAAAATCAGCAAGGGGAGGAACTGCATTAAAGAAAAAGCCAATCAAAGGACAAACCAAGTCAAATTAAAAACCAAAAATGAACAAAAATGTCCAGGAATACAAATCATATTTCAATAATAACCCTGAATGTAAATGGCCTAAACTCATCAATTAAAAGACATATACTGACAGATTAGATTTTTTAAAAAGACCCAATAACATGTTGCCTTCAAGAGACTCATCTCATAGGAAAAGACAGCCACAGACTGAAGGTGAAAGGGTGACAAAAAATGTACCACTCGCATGAACACATAAATAAGTAGGGGTTCCTATACTCATATCAGATAAAGTGGACTTCAAACAAAAGCTAGTGAAAAGGGATAAAGAAATACATGTCATATTGCTTAAGGTATTCATACATCAACAAGACATAACAATCATAAATATAGCCAGGTGTGGTGGTGCACGCCTGTAATCACAGCACTTTGGGAGGCTGAGGCAGGAGGATCGTGAGTTCAAAGCCAGCCTCAGCAATGGTGAGGCACTTAGCAACTCAGTGAGACCCTG
This sequence comes from Tamias sibiricus, assembly GCA_025594165.1. Lineage (NCBI taxonomy): Eukaryota > Metazoa > Chordata > Mammalia > Rodentia > Sciuridae > Tamias > Tamias sibiricus. The sequence continues at coordinate 105,793,020 of CM046666.1, forward strand.
TCTCTAAATAAAATACTATAAAAGGGCTGGGGATGTGGCCCAGTGGTCGAGTGCCCCTGAGTTCAATCTCCAGTACCAAAAAAAAAAAAAAAAAAAAAAAAAAAAAAATCATAAATATCTATGCCCCAAACAATGGGGCATGTATGTATGTCAAACAAACTCTTCTCAAATACAATAACCAAATAGACCACAACACAATAATACTGGGTGACTTGAATACACCTCTCTCACCACTGGATAGATCTTCCAAACAAAAGTTAAATAAAAAAATCTATAGAACTCAATAATTCAATCAATAAATTGGGCTGGGCATGGTGGCACATGCCAGGTGCACTCCCAGCAACTTGGGAGACTGAGGCAGGAGGATCATGAGTTCAAATCCAGCCTCAGCAATGGTGAGGCACTTTGAAACTCAGTGAGGCCCTGTCTCTAAATAAAATACAAAAATGCCTGGGGATGTGGCCCAGTATTGAGTGCCCCTGAGTTCAATCCCCAGTACCAAAAAAAAAAAAAAAAAAAAAAAAAAAAAAAATTCTCAGCACAATCAATAAATTGGACTTAACAGACATATACAGAATATTCCATCCTTCAGTGAGCAAATTCACTTTCTTCTCAGCAGCACATGAATCCTTCTCCAAAATAGACCATATGTTATGCCACAGAGCGAGTCTTGGCAAATAAAAAAAATATAAATAAAGATAGTACCCTGCATTCTATCACACCATAATGGAATGAAATAAAAAATCAATGATAAAAGTAAAAGGAGAAGCTACTCCAACACCGGGAGACTAAACAATATGCTATTGAATGACACATGGATAACAGAAGACATCAGGGAGAAGATTAAAAAAAAAATTCTTAGAGTTAAATGATAACTTATTAAAATCTCAGGGACACTATGAAGGCAGTGCTAAGAGGAAAGTTCACTGAAGCAAGCTCATTCATTAAATGAAGAAAAAGTCAACAAATAAAGGACCTGATGTTATATCTCAAAGCCCTAGAAAAAGAAGAACAAACCAGCCCCAAAAGTAGTAGAAGACAGGAAATCATATCAGTATGGAAATTGATGAAATTGAAACAAACGAAGCAATTCAATAAATTGACAAAACAAAAAGCTAGTTCTTAGAAAAATTAGATAAAATTAACAAACCCTTAGCCACCCAAATGAAAAGAGGGACAGAGAGAACTCATATTACTTATTTTTGTGATGAAAAAGGAAATGTCATAGCAGACACTATTGAAATACAGAAGACAATTAGAAACTACTTTGAAAATTTATACTTCAGCAAAATAGAAAACCTTGAAGACATGACAAATTTCTAGAGACATATGATCAACCCAAACTGAGTCAAGAAGACACACACAATTTAAACAGATCAATTTCAAGCAAGGAAATAGAAAAGGCCAACAAAAGCCTACCAGCCAAGAAAAGTCCGGGACCAGATGGATTCATAGCTGAATTCTACAAAACCTACAAAGAAGAATTAATACTAATACTCCTCAAATTATTGCATGAAATAAAGGGAAGGAACCTTAACAAACTCATTCTACAAAACTAATATCATCCTGATACCTAAAGAAGGCAGAGACACATCAAAGAAAGGAAATTTCAGACCAATATCCCTGATGAACATTCATGCAAAAATTCTCAGTAAAATTCTGACAAATCACATACAAAAATATATTAAAAAACATAGTGCACCATGATTAAGTGGGGTTCATTCCAGGGATGCAAGTTTGTTTCAACATACAGAAATCAATAACTGTAATTCATCACATCAATAGATTTAAAGATAAGAATCATATAATTATATCAATTGATGCAGAGAAAGCATTTGACAAAATGTACCACTGTTTCATGTTCAAAACACTAGAAAAAGTAGGGATAGTAAGAATATGCCTCAACATTGTAAAAGCTATCTATGGTAAACCCAAGCCCAACATCATTCTAAATGGAGAAAAATTTAAAGCATTCACTCTAAACACTGGAACAAGACAGGGATGCCCTCTTTCACCACTTTTATTCAGCATAGCCCTTGAAACTCTAGCCAGAGCAATTAGACAGATGAAAGAAATTAAAAGGATACAAATGGAAAAAGAAGAACTCAAAATATAATTATTTGCTGATGACATGATTTTATATTTGGAGGATCCAAGAAACTCCACCAGAAAACTTCTAGAATTATTTAATGAATTCAGTAAAGTAGCAGGATATAAAATCAATATGTATAAATCAAATGCATTTCTATACATCAGTGATGAGGCCTCTGAAAGAGAATTTAGGAAAACTAACCTATTCACAATACCCTCAAAAAAATTAAAATACTTGGGAATCAACTTAACAAAAGAGGTAAAAGACCTCCACAATAAAACTACAGAACACTAAATAAAGAAATTGAAGAGGACTTTAAAAGTTGGAAAGATCTCCCATGTTCTTGGATAGGCAAAATTAATATTGTCAAAATGGCCATAATACCCAAAGTGCTATACAAATTTAATGCAATTCCAAATGAAGTCCCATCATCATTCCTTTTAGAAATAAAAAAAAAGCAATCATAAAATTAATTTGGAAAAATAAGAAACCCATGATAGCCAAATCAATCCTTAGCAAGAAAAGTGAAGCAGGAGGCATCACAATACCAGACATTAAACTATACTACAAAGCTATAGTAATCAAAATGGCATGATATTGGCACCGAAATAAACATGTAGACCAATGGTACAGAATAGAAGACACAGAAACACACCCACATAAATAAAGTTATCTTATACTAGACAAAAGTGCCAAAAACATACATTGGAGAAAAGATAGCCTCTTCAACAAATGGTGCTGAGAGAACTGGAAATCCATATGCAGCCAAATGAAAATAAACCCCTATCTTTCACCAGGCACAAAACTCAACTCAAAGTCGGTCAAGGACCTAGGAATTAGACCAGAGACCCTGTGCCTAATAAAGGAAACAGTAGGCCCAAATCTTCATCACGTCAGATTAGGCTCCGACTTCCTTAACAAGTCTCCTAAAGTACTAGAAATAAATTTAAAAATTAATAAATGGGGGTAAACTCACATAAAATCTTCTTTTCATCAAAAGAAATAATCAATGAGGTGAAGAGAGAGCCTACATCACGGGAGCAAATTTTTGCCACATGCATGTCAGATAAATCAGTAATCTCTAGGATATAAAAAGAACTCAAAAAACTTAACATCAAAAACGCAAATGACTCAATCAATTAATGGGCTAAGGAGCTTAACAGACACTTCTCAGAAGAAGATATACATTCAACCAACAAATATATAAAAATATGTTCAACATCTCTAGTAATTAGAGAAATGTAAATCAAAACTACTCTAAGATTTCATCTCATGCCAGTCAAAATGGCAGTTATAAAGAATACAGACAACAATATATGTTGACAAGAATGTGGGGGAAAAGGCAAACTCATTCATTGCTGGTGGGACTGCAAATTGGTGCGGCCAATCTGGAAAGCATTATGGAGATGGCTTAGAGAACTTGGAATGGAACCATCATTTGACCCAGCTATCACTCTCCTTAGTCTATACCCAAAGGACTTAAATTCAGCATACTAATAGTAACACAGCCACATCAATGTTCATAACAGCTAAGTTCACAATAGCTAAACTGTGGAAGCCACCTAAATGCCCTTCGATAGATAAATGATAAAGAAACTGTGGTATATATGTACACATCATAAAATATTACTCACCATTAAAAGAGAATAAAATCTTGGCATTTGCGGGTAAATGGATGGAGTTGGAGAATATCATGTTAGGTGAAGTAAGCCAATCCCAAAAAAGGAAAGGCTGAATGTTCTCTCTGATAAATGGATGCTGATCCATAATGGGGAGGTGGGAGGCATGGGAAAAGTGGAATAACCATGAATGGAGTCATAGGGGTAGGAAAGATGGTGGAATGAGATGGACATCATTACCCTAGGTACACGTATGACTGCACATATTGTGCGACACTATATCGTGTATAATCATAGAAATGTAAAGTTGTGCTACAATTGTGTAGAATGAATCAAAATCTCTTCTGCTGTCATATATACCTAATTTAAGTTAAAAACCAAACAAACAAAAAAACAGATTTTAGCCACTTTGGGATACCATGGAGCAGCTTTTATAAGACCAAAACCCCAACTGTCTACATTGTAGCCAGTATTTAATTATAAAAAGATCATGAATAATGGAAAAATTCATTTTAAAGACAATAACATTCTCCACCATTTTGCCCCTTTGATGGGTTCACTAATTACAATGCAAGGTTGGACTAAGCAACAGAGCCAGAAGAAGCACCTCAGAACTCCAGGAGTCTCCCTGTCTCATTTTCCTTAAGAAACAAACATTGGAAGGTGGCACTTGGCAAGCAGGCAACACTGGAAATAAAACACTAGGGAAAAAGGAATTGAAGAAGTGAGCTGACAAGTTGTGGTGCCCCCCTCCCTCAAGACATTTTTCTCAATGTTGCAACAAAAGGATAAAAAATGTGGCAGAGATTTTAGCCATTATTGTTGAGCTGAAGACACAAAATTTAGCACTTAAAATCCATGAAGGTACAAGTGTGGTGTACAAATGTGGCTTGCATTTGAGACTGCTTAATGGTTTTCAGGTGAGAAACTCAATGAACAAACTATATGGGAAGTAGATCAGTCCTCATAGTGATGGGAATAGAGCCCAATAATCATAACCTCTGATTGGAACAAGAATTGATCATAATCTAACTTCCTGGCCAAATTAAAAATAAAATAAAATAAAGAATCATCTCAGAAGGAAAACAGCATCATATGATCTATCTTACTTTATAGGCAATATCTAGTAATTACAAAATAAAAGAAGACAAGAATAAACATCTGAAAATCAAGGCAAAAATCGACCAGAGATGGAGACCCATATGTGATTCAGATTCTGAAGTAAATACCCATAAAACTAGAAGTCCTTTTGTTGAATATGTTCAAGACAATAGATATAAAGGTAGAGAATTACACAATAAATCTATAATATAAAAAACAAATATAAGTTACAAAACTGAAACACCTAATACTTGAAATTAACAATTTGAATGTTATGATTATAATTATTAAACTAGACATGGTGGGGGAGACGTGGAAGAGAATTAGAAAATATGGCCAAACCCAGAGAAAGAGTAAAAGTGTGTAGATAATAAGGGACCTGTTGAAAACATCAAAATGTATGTACTTAGAAGCCAACGAAAAGAAAGAAAGATTATGGGGTAGAAATAATATTAATTTTAAAGGAACAATAGTAATTTGAGATGTGATTTTTAATAGTAAAAAATAAGTGAAGAAAGATAAAGCATCTTTTTATTTAGTATATTTGTTTTTGTGGCAATATATGCACAATATAACATTTACTATTTTAATTATTTTAAACAGTGCAAGTCAGTGGCATTTAGTACATTCACAATTTTGTGCAACTAACATCACTGTCTAGCTCCATAGCAATTTTATGACACCCTGCCCAGATGAAATTTGTGCCCATTAAGCAAGCACCTCCCTTTCCCTAGGCTCTGGCAACCACTAGTCTTCCTTCTGTCTCTACTATGGATTTGCCTATTATAGTTATTTCATATAATAAAATCACATGATGTATGGTCTCTTGTCTGGTTTCTTTCACTAAGAATGATGTTTTCAAAATTGCTCTATGAAGTAGCTGTGTCAGTGCTTCCTCTTTATAGCTGAATTTGTATTCAGATAACATTCAATGTGCTGGGTTGCTAACAATGTATAATTCTGTATGCAATGAAATTATTTTTCAACAATGAATTTAAAAGTGTTTTCAAACAAAACAAACCAAGAGAATTCGACACAAGAGGATTCCCATTAACAGAGATCTAGGAGGCAGAGAACTTGCCCAGCGTTCATGAAACCCTGGGTTCAATCCTTAGCACTGCAAAAACACAAATGACAACAACAACAGAGATTAAGATTGTATGGACATTTGGGTGTTCTGCATTGTCTGTGAAAATGCAGAAAGAAGTGAAAAAAAAGAAAATAGTGAGATACATGGATGTACATAATATTGACTGAATATTGGCATTTTTAATAAATGTAAAATTACATGACAAAATAACCAAAGCATCAGGGTATTGAATGCAATTCAATAATTTAAAATCAGGAATTATTTTGAATTGGTAGTAATAATTTGTATTGAAATGTAATAACTTGAGGATACATAGTGTAACTATGATTATCCTTAAAGTAATAAAAAATAAAAATAATCAATAAATGGTAAATTGAAAGAGTGATTAAACAATAAAAAAATTTGTTTAAAACAGAAAAGAAAACAAAAGAAAGAACAAAATAAAATTAAGGAAATATACTTTTAAGAAAAAAGAAAACAGGACATATACAAAAGCAAGCAACAAAATTGTAACAAATAGGTCCTTACAGTAAATATAAGAACAAATGCTACAATAAACCAAAATGATTTAAAGAAATACAATTCACCCATATACTGGTTATAGTAAGCAGAGCAGCTTAAATATAAGAGCACATTTGAGAATAAAAGAGTGCAAAAATATAAATTTATTACACAGTAGAATAATAATGTTCCTGTAGGAATAGATAGCACAATGGACTAAACACACTTTGTAATAAACATTTCACAGGCTATGCAGTCATTTCACCAGTAAGATATAAAATAGGATCAAAGATTTTTTAGAAAGGACACATATTAAAGGAGAAGTAGAAGTTCCACATTAATGAAAAAAAAAAAAAAAAAAAAAAACGTAAGGAACCCTCTCAATTGCTCAAAGTTAGGAACAAAGAGAAATCAATTAAGAGCACAGCCAACAAACCCACCCCTCCTCAGAAAAAAAGAAAATAAGCAAATAAACAAAAATTAGTAAATTATTTCAATATAATGATTAAAAGCAATGCATATGCTTATTGGTTAAGAAATAGATATAGATATGTTTCTACATATGTGTCCACATATCTAAAAAAATAGATACAGGTAAATATCTAGACTAGTTATCACCATGGTATCTGTGTGTGTAAGTAGATAGATGTAGATCTCTACAAAACTGAAAAATTTAACTCCTTGTAAGTACACAAAAGAGCATTTATCAAAATTAATCATGTGATAGCACATAAGATTAAAAAAGCTCAAGCCATTCAAGAAATATTAAGTATGATCCTTGAATTTACTAGATTACAGCTAGGAATCATTAACAAAATGAGAAATAAGAGATCCAAAAGTACTCATAAATTCTAGAATAAAATTATGAAAACCTAGACTCAATGAGGAGTAAACAATGGAATCCATAAAATGCACTGTTGTGAATGACAATGCAAATATGTACAATAATGTTTTATGCATATATTCAAGTTTATGCTTACAATTAAATTTAGGGTCTAGAATATTAGAAAAAACAAATAGTTGGATGCAAACTAGTTTTGTACAAATCTATTTTAAGAAGTGAGAGATAGTATTCATCTTTGTGACTTCGACAGACTAGAAGCATAAAAAGCAAGACCAATACAAGTATTATAGTAAAAAAGTGTGCCCACCTCTTAGTAGAGGCAGCAGGCAACAATAATAATAATTTATAATAATATTGAATAGTTAATAAACACAATCAATAGATTCATCCATGGGAAAATGTTTAGATTATTATAAGATTAAAAGTGTACATATTCTGGATTATAAAGAAACCTCAACAAAATTCAAAGCACTGAAATCATTGGAAGTCTGATATCTTTCCAGAGAGAAAAGAAATGAAAAAGCAAAACAAGAAGGAAACTGAAGAATCTCCAACTACTTGGAAATAAAGCAACACAATTTGACAAAATACATGGTCTAAGTAAAACATAACAATGGGAATTAGAAAATATTATTTTTTTCAGGACAAAATAAATATTCAGATGGATAGAAATTAACTTTCATTAGCCTTAAATTTCTTATTAGAAAATAAGAAAAAAATTAGTTATATGACATTCAACTCAAGATGGTAAGAAAACAGGACCAAAAATAATCTGATGAAGTGGGTGGAAGTGAACAGTAAAGATCAAAACAGAAAACAAATGGATATAGGCAAAATATCAAAACCAAAATTCAGTTTCTTTGAAACATTTAAGACAATAAAACACTGAAAGACTAAGCAAACTAGAAAAAGAATCTAAAAATATGATATTAATGACAAATTTACAGAGATTGGAAGGATAATAGAAGGATATTATAATTACCTTATACCAATAAATTTGGTAATTTAAACGTATTTCTTTAAAAAAAAACATAATTTATGGAAGCTTTCACAAAAAGAAAAAGACAATGTAATTGTCCACTGGTAAGCAAAATCATTTTAATTCATGATTAAAATCCTTCCCAGTAAGGGAACTCTAGGTCAATATGGTTTTTACTTTTGAATTATATAAAATACAAATATTTAAGAAAAATCAGCTAAAGTAAGTAGAAAATTAGATTGAATTCTCAAGTTCTACCATTATATTACTCTCAAAATATGGCAAGCATCTTACAAGTTAGGAAAGTTACCCAGCTAGATTTTCTACCCCATATGAATGAAAAAAATTCCAAACATAAGTCATGAATTTAAAGAGCAAGCTTGATTATTCAAGGGGAGCAATCCACGAGGAAAACATTGTTGATTTGTGGCCATTTTTGCAAGATAAACTTTCAATGCCTGACAGGATTCCCAGGAAATTGTGTGAGCTTGCTATCAAGATTATTCTCAGAAACACTGGAAAGCAATGGCCCATGTTAAGTGAGGCCAAAATGCTGTAACTTATGTTAGGTAGTAGCTAGCAATGAACAATGAAATGCAGGCAAGGTCACACATGTTCTTTAAATTACTTTAGGATCTTCTTTAAACTTCCAAAGTAGACAAGAAAGCATAGAGTGGTAGTTAATTTGTAGAAAATAAACAGAAGCAAGGGAGATAGTTGGAAATCACATCAAGAGAAAAGAATTAATGGACTAACTCTTGACAGGGTCCATTGTTGTTGTTGTAAAGCTAGGAATTATAGCTATAAGTGTCTCCAATTGTCTGGGAAGGAAGATTCCTTTAGTAGTGCAGGCGCACACTAAGGTAATGTCTAACCAGCTGTTGACATCAGTGTCCACATTAACATGGGACTGACTTATAGATAAAGTCCTCCCTAAATATGATGGCCATCATGACAGTTCTGGAAAGGACAACTAAGATAAAAACCTCCTCCGCCTGACATAAAGGAGGAGTTCAACACCTGACTGACAAGGAGTACAGAAGGTAGTCCCCAGTTATTCTGGTAAACATCCAACAGTAATACAATTTGGAGACAGTATTGTCTTCTTTGTTGCAAAGAGATGTCCCACTCTCTTTCTTGAGAGTGCTCTCTACTTAAGTCTCACTTTTATTTTACTTTATTTTTACCTCACTTTAACTTTAATAATAAAGTTCTCTTGCATAGCTTTTGGTGTCAGACTTTAATTTCTTTAGTTGGTTTGGAATTTTAGCTCCCTGCTTTTCTGTGACACTTACAAGGTACTTGGGGAAGGAAATGGTTACAAGGCTCCAGAATTTGGCTGTGTTTGGATGGATATGTTATATAAGGGTCGAATACCCATTAGAGGATTGTGGTCCAAAGATGGCTCAGGGGACATAACCATTTACCAGGGCCATAAAGTGCAGTGGTTTAAACAGCACCATCTGGTTCCATCCCACAGATCAAAGTGGAGATTAAAAATGATGTTAGTGGTCTAAGCCTACTAAGAAGGATGACAGAAACCCCCCCAAACAGAAGCCACACAGCAATGATTGGCTGAACAACACCAGATAGGTGTGATTTTAATGTGTGGTAATGAAAGGTGCTAGCTAAGAGGCCCAACTCGGATAATTCTGGGGAGACTTAATTGAATAAATTGTTGTTAGGAGCAAAACAGGCAACTATCAAGGGAATTGCTGCATTTTAACAATCATATCAAATAGAAAATGGGCAATCAGAAGGCTAAAAGCATTCACCACAGTAAAACATCATGAACTCTTTCCCCATTCTAGGAGCTCAGGAGAAGAGAAAGAAAAATTTGATAGTATTACTTCTTTGTAGAGTAGGGGCAGATTAGGTCCAGGTAATAAATAGAAAGCTGATCAATGTAGTAGTTTATAGTAAGTGGACTGGATTAATGGTACTGATACCAAATAGATTGATTAATTAATATCTTCATTTTCACATAAATAAACTTCTGGCTATCTGTGTAGTTACCTGCTTTAGAATTTCTTTATGACTAAGAGTATCAAGTAAATTTTGGCATACAACCTTTACTGAAGATATAAAAGTATTTTTATACACCATTTTAGCAGATTAGGATTTTATAGATTCTTTTTTTTTTTTTGTGGTACCGGGGATTGAACTCAGGGGCACTTGACCACTGGGCCACATCCCCAGCCCTTTTTTGTATTTTATTAGAGACAGGGTCTCACTGAGTTGCTAAGTGCCTCGCCATTGCTGAGGCTGGCTTTGAACTCGCGATCCTCCTGCCTCAGCCTCCCAAAGTGCTGGGATTACAGGCGTGCGCCACCGCGCCCGGCTTTATAGATTCTTGTTGCAAATTGTTACATGAATATTCCTGCTGAAAAACTTAGTGAGAATGTCATATTTCCTTTTAGTCCATATAAATATGCTTCTTACATTTGTAAAATCAGACTTTCTAAAACTTATAAAAACAAAAACAGTCAAGAATATTTGAGCAAGGCTTGGTGCCCCACACCTGTAATCCCAGTAGCTCCACAGGTTGAGGCAGGAAGATCTCAAATTCAAAGCCAGCCTCAGCAAAAGCGAGGCACTAAGCAACTCAGTGAGACCCTATATTTAAATAAAATACAAAATGGGACTGGGAATGTGGCTCAGTGGTTGAGTGCCTCTGATTTCAATTCCCAGTACCCATCAAAAACAATTTTTGAAATTTCCCCTCAGAAAAAGTTCAAGCTAAGCATACATATGTGCTACTTAATATCAGGTTGCCACTAGTATCATAATAATATGTAGACAAATGCCATGCAATTTTAAACTTTTATTTTTATATCTATAACTGAACCTAATATTACTAAATTTCAGATTGTATTTTGTGGAATATGATAGCATGTCTACAAAGTGCTGGCAAATGCAGAACTAATATTTAAATCCACTATATTTGGTTGTTATTAAATATTATCTATCTTAAAATTGTATTACATTTAAGATAGTGCCAGGTTTAGATAAATACAATAATGAAATAAAATATTACAAAATACACATACACATATCAGAATTGGAATTACAGATCAATTTTGAAAGAATGAATTGAACAAATTATACTTGAACAATTAGTTATACAGGTGAAAGAAAACACAACTTTAACCTTTCTTGAGACCATGTATTAAAATAATTCCATATACATTAGGAACGTGAAAGTGAAAGAGAAAACTTAGAAATACTGAGAAGATAATACAAAAACATTTTTGTGACTTCAGGGTGAAGAAGAACTTCTTAAAACTCTGAGGACAAATTGCAAAGCAAATGAGTATTGTAGCTACATTAAAATTAAGAATTTATATTCAATTTCACCATAAAGAAAGTAGCAAAATAAATCAAGAATAGGGAGAAACTATTTGAAAATTTAATACATACTTTATTGGAAGTCCATAAATCTACAATTAATAAAATTTAATACAAAATAAGCAAAATAAATGAACAGGTAGTTCCCTGAATAGCAAACATAACAGGTGAATACATTTAAATATGTTCAATGTTCTTAATAATCATGAAGGGCATACATTTAGACCACAGGAAGATATCATTCACTTTTCACTCTGTTGGCAAATATTTTCAAGTCTCATAGCACAAGAGTCTTGAGTGATGTAATAGCAGATGTTTGGAACAATGGTAGCTCTCATATGGGGCAAATGAGATTGAGGTTGGATTAAACTGCTTTGAAAAACACATTAGGTATTGCCATGTAAAACTGAATGTATACATCTTCTAGCCTTGAATTCAACTCTTAAATGGGAATCTTAATGAATGCCTTGCTTATATGTGTACCATAAGATAAATGCAATAATCTTTACATCAAAATTTTTTTTGTAATAATTTAAAATTTTATAAATGCTGAGAGAAATATGAAAAAGTTAACTGTACTACAATTATAAAACACAACTATAAATAAAATTTAAAAGGAATGAACAAATGTACATTGAGGGTAAAAAAAAAGGAAGTTTCTAAGGGATTCAGTATGATCCCAAACATGCATGGTATAGAAAAATGCAAAATTAAAAGGTATATTGTAAATACTATAGTATATATTATAGTATTCTTATATGGTATTAAAAATATTACATAAGAATGTAGTAAATGAGGGCTGGGAATGTAGTTCAATGGTAGAGTCCTTGCCTAGCACACACAAAACCCTGGGTTAGAATCATAGCAAACACACACACACACACACACACACACAAACACACACACACACACATGCACACACATACACACTAATGCAGTAATATGTATTAGTCGACTCCTGTGCTGGGTAAATGGGTATTATATTATTCCCTATGCCTTTTTGTATCTCGGAAGTATAGTATTTTTAAAAATAAATTTAAAATAAGACTGGTTATATAACTTTCCTAAGGCTATAGAGTAATAAGCTATTGTTAATCACAGGCAACCCTACTTATGACCCTAAGCTGTTATGTTTTGTATTTCTTTTGTGATTTTATTTGTGAATTTGTTATCTAAGAAAAATTTACAGAAGTATTAGTTTCAGCAAAATTGCAAGATATGAAAATTTCCCATATACCTGTTGTCTATACATATGCATACACTTCTTCATTTTCAAGGACAATAGCTTATTACTGTATACATCATTTTGTTGGAAGATTTTGAAAATGAAGATTAACTTTAAAATCTTCCAACAAAATGATGTATTTGTGATAATTGATGAACCTACATTGATACATGGTAATCACCCCAAATCAATACTTTGTGTTAAAAATTACTCTTGGTGTTTTGGTGTTGTGCATTTATTTTATATAATTGGATATATGTGTGTGTGTGTGTATATATATATATGAGTTTCATGTAGAGTATAGAGGAAAATGAGAAAGGAAGTCAGAGAGGGGTGGGAAAGAGGAATGAGAAGAAGGAAAAGGAGGAAGAAGAAGAAGATGAGGGAAAGTAGTATTAAGGAACAGAGGCAGTAGAGGGAAGAAAAAAGGGAAAGAAAATATGTAAAGGAGGAATAAGGTAGGAAGGGAAGAGGAGGATCTCACCTCTGATCAAGAAAATAGAAATGTAGCTAGCTTTGAGAATAAAGTGTTGACATGGTGACAGTTTTAAATAATTCAAAGAAAATATTATACACTAAAAGGTAATCACCTTAAAATCTATATGGTATTTTTAAGTTTTAATAAAATGTTATAAAAATATTTTGAGAAACAGGAAACAGTAATAACATGACAGAAAATTGATATATTTTCTTTTTTCTCCCTCTAATCCCAAATTAAAAATGTAATTACAGACTTAGATTGCTTTAATATAAGTTTCAGAAACCTACTAGATACTCACATTTTCTTTGATTATTAAAATTTACTCAGTGCAAAGAAAAAGATAAAACCTCTGAATGTATCCTATGGATTTGGTTTATTCTTTGTATAAAACCCAGCAAAGATAACACATATTGCTCATAATAGATTCAGGTAAGCTAATATAACTTTAGCAGACTAAGCACAATAAATCAATGATATAAGCCACAGTTACTGATGCCTTTTTCAAGGAATGCAAGAATAATGCAACTTTAAGAAATCTATTAATTTTCAGATACTCTCTTACATTATCTTTCCCTTATTGCTTATTGTGTTGAAAGCCTTCCTCAAGTCTGAAAATGTATAGAGGAGATTGGAGAAAGCACAATTGTTTTTGGCCTCCTTAGGCTGAGAGGAACACACATCCTGTTCTGTTACATTCCATTCATGAAAATTGGTCACATGACTCCACCTAGTTTCACAGATTGGTCATGGTGGTGGGGCATGACATGGTTGGGAAGCCATTTCCCAGCAACCCTCTAGTATACCTAGGGATCCACACCTTTTATGTGGTGAAATTGCAATAGTTTTTACTTTACCAAATGTCAGAAATGAACTATGAGTGATTGGAACTAATTGTGTAACTGTTCTGTCAGTCATGGTGGTTTCAGAGGTGGGCAAGACATTTCAGCTGCTCTAATCAGTTTTAACCTTAGGACTTAGCTGGCAGTGTTGGGATGTAGACTCTCTCTTAACGACTGAATATAATCTTGGGAGCCCATAGTCCTAGAATCTACTAATAGCCTCAAGTGGCCAAAAGAGCACAAAGCCGGTCTGAATTGGAGCCATCCAAAAGAGGAAAGACAGACAAGTGATGGATTCTAATGTTAAAAGCGATTTAAGCCCTGAATCAAGACTTACCTGCAAACATGTGATTATACCTAAATAGGTATAATTAGGTGTCTAATTAGGTGAGTTACATTTTTGTTCAAATTTCTTTGGTTGAATGTTCACTTTTTGGTAGCTAACCATGTTCTTACATGTTCTTAAATAAGATTAAGAGTTCAGGAATATAACCAGTTATCATTACTACTTTATAATGAATTTGTAAAAAAAATATTATTTTTTGAAATTTTACATTTATTTTTTAATAGAAAAATAATTGTATATATCTGCAATGTACAATGTGATATATACACACATACAAGGTAGAATGATCCAGTTAACATATCCATAACTTCATATATATGTCATTTTTTGTGGTAAGAACATTTGAAATTTATACTCTTAACAAGTTTGAAATATTAAATGTGTTATTATTAACTATTGTCACCATACTGTGTAATACATCTCAAAAACTTACCTTTCACGTCTAACCAAAACTTGGTATCCTTTTATCAACATCTCCCTTATTAATACATATAGCAAAATCTAATAACAAATAATGAACAAAACCTATATGAAATGTATTAAAATATATATTGAGGGGCATGGATTCAAGTTAATATAAAATTATTTTTTTCAGTGAGAACTTGAAAGATATGAAAAATAAATACGTACAAGAGTCTTTGTTTTAGAGAACAATTCTTCAACATTTTATCCCTAATTTTATACATGATTGTTCTTTCTCCTTTATAGGAATGATTTTATTCTTTATGGTTTCCTAACAAACAATTCACTTTATGGAGGTTTTCAAATGCATGAACACAGAGCTTCACTTGGTATTCTCTCCTAATTATTGTACTCATATTTCCATAATTGCAGCAATAGGTCCTGTTTGTTCCTTATGTTTTGTGCTTTGTTTCTCTAGCTTTCCTGATTAGTCATATTAAATCTTTATAAAGTGGTTTTGTCCCTCCATGACCCCTGTTTAACTTGGAGGAAGCAGAGACAATTGGGTTGCAGAGTCTTAGTTTATTGATATGGGGCTCAATTGTTTTTAGCATGGGAGTCTGGGGTTAGATTTGGTCAAGTCTAGATCAGAGAGGAAAACTTGATTTAAAAAAATACAAACTGTTTTATTTATGTAAACAATAAGTTAACGTTATACTACTTATTTTCAATGCTGCCCTCTCTACTTAGGAAAAATGAATATCCCCTGGCCTTTGCTTTTAAGTATTGACCTTTTCTAACAGCATATGATATACAATAATGTACTTATTCTTCTCAGAAATTTCAGTAACCACATTAATATTTGAACTTAATTCCTACCATCTTAAAGTCTAGTACACATAAACCAAAAACATATGAAATACAGATTTAATTTTCCAAATAGAGAAGAATCAAGTATCTATCATGAATCCCATGGAGGTTGGGGGGAAGAAAGCAGAGAGGGAGTGAAGGATAGAGGGGAGGAGGGAGGAAATGAGGCATGCAGACAGGCAGGAAGAAAATCTTTAAGCATTCCCTTTAAATTAAAGAATAATCATTTTGCTTTTTAGCTCCCTGAAGATCATAGTTCATACAGAAATGTGCATTTTGGTTAGGTAATAGAAAGTGGTTTAAATATTTCCAGTTTAACTGAGTTCATTTCAATTATACTTGAAAATTAGGTCTGCTTTATGTTCAGTAAGTGTCTCATATTAAACCTTATTAGCATTTAGGTTTTCACATCAGTGATACTCATAATATTCAAATAACCACCCCATCAATCAGAGCAGATGCCGGCTATAAACAATTAGTAGACTCTACTGGTGCACAAGGACTGAAAAATCCCCTCAGGTGTTCATTTCAAATATAAGGAGGACAAGAAGCCCACTAAGCTCTAAATTTTGTTGTTTTTATGTGTTCTAAGTCAACATTTTTCTGTCTATGTTCATTCTGTAAGCTTTAAAACAGTTCATTTGATTGTATAGAGTCAATATTTTTTAAAAAATCATGCTGTATAATCTTTGAAGTATAATATTAAGGCATTTAAAGCTTTTCCTTCCAAATACAACTTAAATCCAATATTTAAAATGTGTTATTCTAATTTTATTTTCTCTTAGTTTGCCATTAAATTTAATGTTGTCATCTTCCCTGACCCAAGTTTTACTCAAAAATATTATTTTTATTTATTTACAAATATTTGTATTTCTTTTTAGTTAGATAAACATTATTAATTTATTTTTCTATTCATTGGCATCAAGAAAAATACTTTGCATTTTGAGTGTTTTTGTAGATTTTATTTTTATTCTATAATAAATTATTTTAATATTCAATGGTCCTGGGTTTTTGAGATGTGCAACACCATATAAAATTAGTGTACTTTTCAAGTTCTCCCTAAATATCCTTTTTCTCCTTTTTTTCCTTACTGACAATACATCAAAAATGTCTACAGACTCATTGCAGCTTTCAGCAATCATAATTCTGGAAAAGTAGAGAGTGACACTGAGTTTGATTCCTGATAATAGCAGTAACTGCTACTCTATGAGATTTGAACAACCTGCAGTAGGACTTTTTGGATATGAGGCAAAGGAATTCTAAATTTCCTAAAGCCACTGCTTTTAAAGAAAAGTAATTTGATTTTCTATGTTACAGTTGGCAAAAATTCTTTATAAAGTGCTAGGTACTAAATATTTTAGTTTTGGGGGGGGCTATATGCTTTCTGTGGCGACTGCTCAACTATATGAACAAATAAGATTAGCTACATCTCACAGAAAATCTCTTTAAAACACAGATAGTTAATCAGATCTAACCTACTGGCCACAGTTTGCCAACCCCTTCTCCATAGCATTGTGATGTTTCTTTCTCTGTCTCTTATTTTGAATCTTATATATCAAATTCTGAGGCAGATCTTCAAATTGTTAGTGTCTTCTTTCAATTTTTCTTATTTATTCTATTTAAGGCATTTCAACAAATTTTTAAGGTTGCAGTTTAATCTTGTAATTTTTTTATTATAAAATGATGTAAGGAACAATTTGAAAAAAGCAATTAAGAGAACAATTGTACTTATAGTAGCATCAGAAGGAAAAACACACTTAGGAATAAACTTAAACAAGTGGTTGAAAGACTTGTATTCTGAAAACTAGTATATATTCCTGAAAGAAATTAGAGAAGACGGGCTGGGGTTGTGGCTCAGCGGCAGAGCGCTTGCCTCACACGTGTGTGGCCCGGGTTCGATTCTCAGCACCACGTAAACATAAGTCCATCATTGTGTACAATTAAAGTAAATAAATAAGAAGCTAGAGAAGATATAAAAAAGAGTTGGAAAATTTATTATTGTTAAGGTGGCGATACTACCCAAAGAAATAAACAGCTTGAATGCAATCCTTATTAAAATCCCAGTAACAGGTTTTTTTTGCAGGATTATAAAAATCCACTTCAAAATTCATGTAAAATTTCAAGGTACTGAAAATAACCCAACAATCTTGAAACAGAGAAGACTTATATGTCACGCATTACTGATTTCAAAACTTATTATAAAGCTACAGTAATAAAACATTGAAAAAAAGATAGTCATGTGGATCATTGGAATGGAACAGATATTCTAGAAGTAAATCCTCAAATATATGGTCAAATGATTTTGATCAGAGTATCAAAACAATTCAGTGACAAAAGGAAAGTATTTTACCAGTCAATGATATTAAGAAAACTGGATATCCACACGCAAAAGAATGAAGTTGGACCCTTACCTTCTGCCATTTATAAAAATTATCCCAAAATGCATAAAATAATTAAATGTGAGAGATAAAGTTATAAAACTCTTTTTTTAAAAAGTGGAAAGGCTTTATGTCTGTGGATTTGGCAATGAATTCTCGGATGTCATGAGACATGCAGGAAAAAAAATCAGGTTTTATCTAAATTAACAACTTTTTTAATCAAAAGACACTGTCATTAGAATAAAAAGGAAAGCCATATGAGAGAGAACATTTGCAAATTAGATATCTGATACAGGATTATTCATATAAATATATAGAGAACTTCTAAAACTCAAGGACAAAAGAACAATTTGAAAATGGATTTTTGAGCTGCACAAAGAAATAACTTGCATAGGCAACTCTCCAAAAAAGATGCACATATGGCCAACAAGCATATAGAAATATATCAACATCACTACTGAATAAGGAAATACAAATTAAAACCACAGTAAGAGAACACTTTACAACCATTAGGATTGCTCTTAGGTAAGCAAAGAGAAAACAGTAATTGTTGACATGGATGTGGACAAAGTGGACTGTTTAAAATATAAAATGTTACTGTTGTTGTGGGAAAATAGTTTCTCAAAATATTAAATATGAAATTTAACATTCAATCAAGAAATTTGACTTTTGAATATATACACAAAATAATCGAGAGCAGAAACTTGAAGATACATTGTATCCTGAATTTCTCAGCAAATTCACAACCAAAGAGTGGAAGCAATTGATGAATGGAGATATATATATATATATATATATATATATATATATATATATATAAAATATTTATAAATATATATAATATATTAATATATTATATAAAATTATTATATAAATATAAATAAATAGTATATATACATAATATATATACATACATATATATGTATATGCATATATATATACATATATATACATATATATGGGGTATATAAAGACAGTGGGAAATTATTTAACACTATCTCCAGGTGATTACATAAAAAGTGTGTAGTAGTGACCTGCTGTTGTTTTGTGCTTAGAGTCAACATGATATGCCAAAGTATTTTTGTTTTTCTCAGCTTCATCTTTCAGCAATCTTTGAATACCTGTAGCATTCTGGGAGGTTTCTCTATGCCATGACCCTTTTCCAGTGCTACTAGACTGTTTTTGGTTATTGTGTTCTCTGTGAGGCATAGCTTTACCTATCTTGTGCTGCTGTAATGGAATGTGATGGAATGGTGTGTTTTATAATGAACAGAAATTTATTGGCTCACAGATCTAAAGGCTAGGAAGTCCAACATCTAATGGCAAGCGTCTAATGAGGCCCTTCTTGCTGTGTCATCCTTTGTAGGAAAGGCAAAACCGAAAGATGAGAGAGAGAGAAAATTAAAGGGGGTAAAACTTTTCCTTATTTATACAAGCAGCCCATGCCCATAATAATGACATTCATTTCTCATTAGGGTGGTTTCTCATGTCTTAAAAAAACAACCATTACTTTTTAGGCTGTTCTTTCACTGCCATCACACTGAGGTCAAGTGTCTAATACACGCACCTTGAGGGGCACGTTCAAATCATAACAGGATACTTTACTCATGCTAAATACAGAAGAGGGTCTCTGTTTTTCCTGGTTTAATTTCAGTCTTTTGCAGGCATTATATTCTTGGCCTTGGGGGTGGTTCTTTATCAAAATTCTTGCCCCTCCTGTTTGTATACTTGCATTCTTGGTTCTTAAGAAGAAAAGGATGATGTATACCTCTTCCTTTTTTTCCAGGTCAGGCAATTTTTTTTTTTTTTTGGATGCAACATTGAGAACCATAAGAATTTTCCTGCCCATCTTGCACATGCAGAGGGTTCGTGTTTCTCTCTGTCTCCAGAAGTAATAGATCTGTACTTGGTCCATCAGAGAAAATATTTTGCTTCTACCTCTTCCTAGAGAAGATTTTTAAGTGTGTCTTGCACTGAAGTGGAAAACTTTCGAATGCCTTCTCCATTTACCTCATAGGAGAGGTTTAGGAAATTCCATTCATTAGACAACGTACCTGCCTTCTGGGATCTTGCATTCTAGGATTGGAAAGAGATGAGTAACAATATAGCATCATGTTAGATCATTACTAATTAAGGAACTGAAGTTGCTGAAAGAATGACTATGCAGGAAAGTAGGTTAGAGAATGGTGGGGTGAAGAACCGCTGTTCTTGAAGAATGTTTCAGGCAAGGTTGTTAGCTGACTTTTGAAGAAAGATTTGTATTAAAACTAGTGCAAAAGTTTGACTACAATAAATATTGTAAAGGAAAGCTTTGATCCTCTATGAGAAATGGTATATTTATATATTTTTAGAATATAGATAGAAATATAAGAAGGCTACCCCAAATAAAATTCCACAACTTTTGATGATCTCAACACCTGCATCTCTGAGCAGAACCCTCTCTTTTGTTTTTATATATCTTATAAGTAAAAAATATCTCTAAATTATCCAAAAGCAATTTCATACCATTAAGATATAAAAGTGACAAAAGTATGTCTTAGTTTAAATTTGCTCAATTATTATAAGACCTTTTAGAAGAACATTTCAAATCAACTCTGACTCTCACAGTGGTATTGAAATGCAAATTCTGTTCTTAAATATTGACAAAAGGCCAATATTGAGTTCATGCAGAATAAGGGGCAACATGGTTCTTGTTCAAAGTAAAAGCAGAGAGAAAAGTCAACACAAACTGCAGTCATGGTACACATAGGAAATGAGCAATTATGTACACATAAAAACCAGGGTATTGAATAATATGTATTGTAAAATTAAAGGGTAGAAAATTGACATTGAAAATTGAGTAATTTTAAGGGCTAATAGTTTTGAAAGAAATCAGTGTTCTATTCTGTCAAATTTGGGCAGAAAAATGACACACATGACAAAGTTGAGTGTATGTTTATTTATTAGAAGATTTTCTGTTTTTTGATTTTTAATATGCAAATCAATTTTTAATATTATTGTTTTTAAGGAAACTCAGTTCTTTGTAGAACACACTTCCAATAACCCAAATACATTGATAAATACTTTCTAAATGTTTCCTGTGATTGTTCCACTTATATTATTATATTTAAAACATTTAATACACAAATAAAACTATATGTATCCTCCCATATCTATATAATATGATATAATCACATATAGCAATTATAATTTAATAGTCAACTAATACATTTCCTGAGCTATATTCAATGTAACACATTGAATAAAATTAGTCTGAAAAATTCTCTAGTCAAATAGGTTTAGGAAATCTTTTTTTTTTTTAATATTTATTTATTTGTTTTAGTTGTACACAATGCCTTTATTCTTACATGGTGCTGAGGATTGAACCCGGGCCGCACACGTGCTAGGCGAGTGCTCTACCGCTGAGCCACAGCCCCAGGTTTAGGAAATCTTAGATTAAATAATTTTGATATATTGTTTAGGCTCATTGTGAATTTCAATAAGGAGACCGAATCATTTAACCTTTCCCACACTTACCACGGATTTATTCTTTTTTATAGATCTTTATAAACATCTCAGAAATTTGTTTGACTAGCTTACTTAGAAAATATCAGTAATTGCTGGTGAAATTTTATTTTCTAATAATATAATTAACTATCTGACAATAAATATTTTAAATGGCATAGCATTTAATACAGTAATTATTTTAATATATTTCCATTATTTTCTAATGTTACTCCATCTTCCTTATGTTTTACAATGACCTAGAAATTGACACTCCCAATTTTACTGTTAATTTTTTGCTGCCTGTTCCTCAGTAATGTTCAGTATAAGTCATCTTAGTCATTGCTGTGAATTTTTTTTTACACAAAATATAGATGGAGAAGAAAATTCCTTAGAATTATATCTTATTTTCCAGTTTCAGCATTTTGCTGAGCGTATAGCAATGTGATTATAAGTTATCCATTACAAATCCACCATCCCTGGTCTGTGGAGGTTGATTAACTGGACATCACCTGATTTCTGAAGCCAAAATTATAAAGCTTATAAAGATGATAGACCTAATATAGCACATTCATTTCATCAAGCTAAACCACTTGATCTTATTACTTAAATTAATCCCATCTATGAGGAAACAAAATCTAAGCAAGATAGTCTGAATTATCTAAATGCATTTAACCGTCAAGAACTTTATGGTGTAAGGGATCTGAATGGATCTCTTAGCTGTCGCTGTTCCACTTTTTCTCACCTTTTCAAGACCTCTTCATTCATTCTAGAAATTCTCAAAAGGAGACAGAGGCATGCTGACATACAGCAGAGTTCCTCAACCTCTATTGATTATCGACTTTCATCTCATTGTCAAGGGGGGGGGGGATTCCCGCCCTAGATTATAGGGATAGCTGAGTATAAGACACTTGACAATGGACTGATGAGGCAGACAGAAGTTTGCTGGGCACTTATACTCAGAGCTGAGAGGAGGAGGACACTCTACAATGCAGGGCCTCAGAGAGTTGTGTCATAAACAGAGTTAACAATAAGGGATTGGGGGAGGCAGGCTTTATGGTATCAAGAGGCCAAGATATGCCCTAGTTTCTGAAGGAGGATGTTATTGGCTTGTTTGAATAATTCCATGGACTGGCAGGGACCTCACTGCTCAGGAGTAAGCAAAAATTGCAACCAGTCCATTTAATAAGGAGAGTTCCATAGTTAGGAAGCTTTCTCCACCAAAGCAGAGGAGGAGCTAACTTGTACTTAGGTCTTTTGAGGACCTCCTTATTTTATCAGATGTCAGAGCAAATCCTAATATTTATTTTAGGCTGTATACCACATAAACATAGCACTGTTGTAATTTTGGGTTAGATAAATCTTTGTTGTAGGGGCTTCATATGCATGGAAGAATGTTCTGTTGTAGTCCTGGCCTCTATTCAATGATGCCAGTAGCCATATCCTCCATCATCCCTAGTTGAGATCATCAGAAGTTTGCCAAACATTATCTAAGAGATAAAAACACTCAACAGCTGTGAACCATGTGAGTGGAGCATAATTGCCCTGACCCTGACAAATTTGGGTGAGTTCTGTACAGGGAAACTGTGACTATCTAATGAGTATTAACCACTTATGGGAGCATGATGTATTTACAAGACTTGTAAGAGAAAACATAATCTTTCTCTTTGTGTTATTTTTCCTCCTCTCTTCTTTTTAGAATTTTTCCTTATGTTCGTCTATGAGTGAATCTAAGAGATTTACTAAATTTCTTTAGAGAACTTATATGGGGCTTGGCATAGATGCATTAGACACAATGACAAACAGAAATGGTCCTGGCCTTCATATAACATAGATTCTAATGAGAGAGATAGAGACATGTTCCCATCAACCCACATAAAGTTGAGCAATTAGGGTAGGCATTGTTGAAAACAGAATGTCAGCTGCCAACAAATGGTTTAGGAGTTTTCCATTAAAAAAACAACTGTTCTGAAGGCTGAAGGATTATAGGCAATTAGGAGATATAGAGATAAAAGTGAAAGTGTTTTCAACAGAGGGGAGCTCTGATGCTAGAAATTATTTTGTATATTCAAAGGAGTGAAAGTTCAGTTTACTATGTGAGCCTTGACAAGAGGAGATCCTAAGTAGACAATAGGGGCCAAATCATGAAGAACATTTAGACCATGATAAACTGACTGTACTGTATTCAAAACAAATGTAAGATTATTTTGAAAAGCAAGAATGCAAATTTTATAGTGTTCAATAATTTCTTGATTATAGAATGAGATGTGGACTGAGAAATGAAAAATGGGGGCAAGCAGGCTTTTAAATAGATATATTTTTTTCATGAGTGACTTTCATACTTTTATTAGAAGTTAAAATCAAGTGAAAAAGTAGACTTGAATAATACAGTTAATAAGTATTTGTAGATTAATAGATATATGTTTAGATATAGGCAACTGAAGGTATTAACACATACCAAAATAAAAAAAATAAAAATCTATGAAACACAGTGTGCATATGTATGTACTAGATGAAAGTCAGAGATGTAAGCTGCCTGTTGTGGCCAGCCACAACGCCGCGGGAGGAAAACTCTCGGAGGCAGAGTAAAGATACTACGACTTTTACTTCTACTTTCTTAGAGAGAGCTTAGAGAGAGAAAGAAAGATTTTTTCTTCTTCTTAGAAAGATTAGAAAGATTAGAGATAGCTTTTTCTTCTTCTTCTTAGAGCTTAGAGAGAAAGATAGAGCTTTTCTTCTTAGAGCTTAGAGAGAAAGAGAGAGAGCTTGAAAGAGAGAGATTTCTTCTTTAGAGAGAGAGAGAGCTTAGCTTTTAGAGCTTCTTTCTTCTGTAGCCGCTCTGCCTACATTTTGGCCGCTCTGATTCTTTTCTTCTTCTCCGACCCGAACTCTTCTTCCAACCAAGCGACTGCATGACTTACTGAATGAATTCATTCTTCTCCTCTGACTCTGACCGCTTTCACCCGGTTATATACCTTTAGCTTTGCGGGTGCCTCATGTGCATTTACAGGTGCATCACATACATACTTATTATCAGGTGGAACTTATGGCTTCCAGCTGACCGCAATAGCCATCTCCCTAATTGGGGCTCCTTCACAGAGATGGCATTGTAGGTGAAAGGGGAACAATTTTTTAATTATTTTTTTAATTTTTTTAGATATTCATGACAGTAGAGTTTATTTTGACATATTATCCACACACAGAGTATGATTTAGTCTAATTAGAATCTTATTCTTGTGGTTGTACATGATGTGGATTTTCGCTGTTCATGTATCATATATGAACATAGGAAATGTATGTCTGATTTATCCTACTGTCCTTCCTATGGGAATCCCTCTCCTTTCCCTTCATTCCCCTTTGTCTAATCCAATGAATTTCTATTCTTCCGTCACCCTCTAATTGTGTGTTAACATCCACATATTGGAGAGAACATTCAGCCTTTTGCCTTTTGGGACTGGCTTGTTTCAATTAACATGTTAGTCTCTAGTTCCATCTATTAAACAGCAAGTGCCATAATGCCAGTTTTCTTTATAGCTGAGTAATACTCCATTTTGTATATATACTACATTTTGTTCATCCATTCATCCATTGCACCTAAGTTGGTTTCATAGTTTAGCTGTTGTGAATTGAGCTGCTATAAACACTGAAATAGCTGCATCGTTATAGTATGTAGTTGTGTCTATATCATTAAACAATATTGGTGAATATTTTTAAAAAAAAATCAGCTTATTATTAGTTTTATTTTTGTTCTATAAATATTTGTTACAAACTAGGTTAATGCCAGTGGGAGCAAGGAAAATAGGTGGGTTTGTGAGTTTAGCACTAAGAACTAACAAAATTGTTGGCCCCTAGAATTAAGTAAGAAGCAAAGTGAAGGTATTTTTAAGTGATATGGAAGTTTTTACATCAGCCACTGAGTAGGAAGTTAAGTGACTTTCCTTGAAATTGGCAACTCGGAAAAACAAATGGTTTTAGGGGAAAACTGATAAATTCAGTGTTGGAGATAATGAATTTGAAGTACCCATGTGAAAACTGAAGTGGAAATATCATTAGCAATTTTCATCTGGATTCAAGGAGAGAAAAGAGGGAGAACTGATGAGGAGCCACATATGTAGATATAATCTACTATAGGTGTTTATTGAAATCCTGGAGGTGAATGAGATGATCCAAGAGAAATGGTGGGCGGTGGGGGAAAGTTCTAAGACAGTACCAGAGGAATGACACCATTTAAAACAGAAGGAAAGGAGCCTGCAAGGTAGTTTGTGAAAATCAGTAACAACATAGGAAAGAGAAAACCCTGAAGAGCTTATTGACATAGGAAGCAGTATTTAAGGAAGCCATAAGGAGCAGTGCTAAAAGCTGCTGAAACAGAATTAAGTTAATGAAAGTTGAGACTCGCCTCTGGATTTAGTATCCAAATTGAGTTCATAAAACTGTAAGCTTCTGTTTCAAAGATATTGTGGGGGAAAACCCACCAAAAAGTATATGACCATTGACTAAGTAAAGTAAAGAACATTTAAACATTTTGGCTAGAGAAACGATCTGAATGATAAGGCAATAATCAGGTGGGAAGGGCATTCAAAAAGGTATGTTGTAGAAATTGATATGGATTAAATTGATTGATGTAAAAATAGGATATAGAAACCTAGGAAAATTGGGAAGTGTTTAAAGATGACTTTAGAGGCCTTGATTTTCTTCATCATGGTGTAAAATTTTGATGTCATACTGTTCTTCCTAGCGGCCTGCTTGAAGATGTAGAGGAAAATTGTTAGTTTAATCAAGTGGCAAATTTAAAAAACTAAGTGGGGTAAAAGAAAGTGGAGAAATGGAGTAAAAAATATTGTCAAGATGTTGCCTGATATGTTGGCCTGAGTAACTGATGATTGTGGTGAAAAATGAGATTGGAAGAGTCTGATAGAGGGGAATTAGAAGTGTCCTTGTTGCTAGAGGTCAAAGTGTAAGTGAAATGAAAATAAGAAATAGGATTCTTTCCCCAAAGATAATGAGTTCAAAGGCAGCACTTGAGAAGCAGAGCTGTCCAGGGTGGTAACAGAGTAGACTCTGTCACGATAGGAATAGGCGGCAGAACTGGAGCTGACATCTGGATCATGGGCGTGCTACCACACTGGCAGAGTAGATGCCTGATGCAAAGCCTCCAATTTTCTCTGACTAAATCAGCATTCGTGCTGACTGTACCTGCAGATTTTTTCTTCTTAGATCTGCTGTTTATTTCACTTCAAAGCATAGGGCAAAGGAGCGTGAACTCATCGCCTCTGTGTCACCATCAGTCACTTCACCTGGCAAAGCATTGATGACTCCTTGTGTTCAATTTCTGTCTTTTTCATTGATGTCCCCCAGACATTTGAAGGCATCAATTTTAGATATTTTCTCCTCAAATTTGCTGAAAAGCCACATATTCTCTCAGTTCTCCCCCATTTCTCGTGACTGTTTCTGTCTCCTCTCTGGGAGGTTTTCTTAAGACAGATCTGTCCAAACACACAAGAATGACTGATCAACGGTATTGTGTTAAATGAGCTCAGAAAGTTCCTGGCACCATTTTCATGAAGATTACTATGAAGTATATTTTTCAAATAAGAATATTGCAAAATGGCTTTAAATTGTATGATCATAAACAAATTTATTTATGATAAAATAGAAGAAAATAGATGCTTTGTTTTTCAGTTCCAAATTTTAATTGTTTATTAATTGCTGGACACTTCAAGTACATTATCTTTTTGGCTCCTCATATATAATATGTCTAAAAACAAACATTCAGTCTTCTCAACTCCAAGACATCTGCTATGGTCTTGACCACAATCACCAGTCTGCTCTTGGCTATTGGAATTTGGGATCCTTTTTGAACTTTAGTACAGAAACTTCTCTGATTCTCTTTTCTTTATTTACCCCATGTTCTTTGACACATTATTTAGTTATCCTTGAATAACTTATTCTTTCTTCTCTGCCTGGTGAAATTGTATTCATTTTTATAGGGGCTAATTCAGATACAATCTCCATGATTTTCCCTAATCATCATAAGGAATAACCATGAAACAAATATTCTGTTCTCTATCTTTTGTTTTCTTTTGAATACCCAATTTTAGACATGCAATCCTAAACCTGTTTTGAAACTGTTTTATCAGAAATCCTATCTTTATGTCAGTTAAGTGTTGAATTAATATTTTATATATTTATGATTATTTAATAAATTCTTCTTGCCATCTTTATTTTTTTTCTGAAAATCCTTGAGTTTGTTTTTATTTTGACATCTATTCTTTAAACTAATATTTTAATGTTTCATTGTTGGAGGATTTATTAAGTATTAATTATACTCTTTGAAAATGAAAACAGCATGTTATTGGGAGACCTGCTTAAGATCTAGCAAAATCAATAGCTTTTTATTATGAAGAGGCCTGAATTATTATTGTCTGTTTAAAGCTGCCTTTCAAAATAGAGAACTGAAGTCAATACTTCAACTACCTATGTGAACACACATGCACAGACTTACTTACACAGAGATACTGAGAATCTGCTCAGTGATATACCATATTTGCAATCTTCAAAAATATGATATATATCCATTTGGACCTGTTAGGGGCATTATTTTCTCACTCCTCATCCCAACATGGGATATGTAACTAAGAATTATAATAAAATAAAAAGGGAGAATGCAGAAGTGCTCATTCCTAAAAAGTGAGTGTTAAAAATATGATAAAAAATAAGAAGTGATGAAGCAGTCTTCTACCTAATTTCTAGTTTCTGTCCTGTGTATTGTTTTACCAATTTTGGAAACAAGGAATAGGGTTGGTTTTACTGCTACCTGTGCTTTTGTAACAGACACCTTCAAAAAAATGTGAAATTTAGCCGAATGTAAAATAGTTTGGAGATTGCTTAATTTCACAGTAACTGAACTAAAATAATCCTATGCCAATTCATTGACAAAGAAGCAAAAGTTCTAGAAATCTCTTCCCAGTTCTAAAATCTTTATTCTGATCCAACTACAAAATATTTATTTGTATCATATCTCATAGCTTTCTCTTTAACAAATATCCAAAAAATTTCATCATTTAAATACATTTCTTTATTCATAAGTTCTCTTTTCCTGTTCTACTCTGTAAAGCAGCAATAACTTTTTCTGAATGTACAGACTGCTGAGGCCTAGATTAAGAACCTATATTTAGTTGGTTTGTTTGCATTTAATTTCCTGTATGTCTAAGGAAATGAATGCTTAAATAAATGACTCTTCAACATGGTTGCTTAAGTGTTTGTTGCTTTTTCCTGCTGTGGTGACAAGGGTCTTATTAAATTTTGTTTTAAGTGGATACTTTAAGTGGCTTTACTTCCTGCAAACTGCAAAACTGGCAATGTCAAGGAACATTTTAAGATGGTTTAAACATTTATTTGCATTGCTCTTGGAGATAAGGATAAAAAACAATTTTAAATAGTGCAGAAAACATTTTCAGGACTTTTCTTTTCAAAATGCATTGTAAGAGCTAAAGAAATTTTTAATTAAACTATTATAAATTCAACTATTTAATTATAATAATGTAAAGGTAAATATAAAAATTTAAGTCCTTCCTATATCATCACTTATCACATTTTTGTTTTTCTGAGTAATGAGGTATTTTCTCTCATTATAAAGAACACTCTAATAATACTAATAAAAATCTAGTATGGATTTTTGTGTAAATACTTGCTTGTTTGTAATGATTTAAAGGACTTTAAGTCAACAGTTAATGGAGAAATGGCAAGTTCTTTAATTTTGATATCATTGTTTATAGTAGTATTATAGTAGTTGGCTAAGTAATAAATAGTAAGCACTAATAAAATCAAGTCATAGAATTTAAAATGTGCTTCTTTGTAAATATTGTAAGTCAATAGTACAACTTATCAGGGACAGAATATAGATAAGTTCAAAGAACTAATAGTGAAAAAAGAAGTTTAGACATTTGTCATAGATTTCATGTTGAGCACCAAGACAAACTTTGAAATACTCAGAAATCTAATCAAGAGTCACCAAGTCATAACTATGTAGTTGGGTAAAGATGACAGGTCAAAAGAAATAGTTTCTTCTTTACAATCTGTGAAATTTTCTAAAATCAATAAAAAAAATGAAAATAAAGCAAAGAGGTCTGTAATAATGTAGAAAAGTCAGACCACAAATATACAGAAAAAAAAACAAAACAGCACCATTAACTTCAATATATATATATGAAAGACAATGTGATACCATATATGTAACTGAATAGCAGATATGTACACATTTTCCCAAAGGTAGTTAAGTAATTGTTGTCTTTTGAAGTATCCATCTGCCAAGTTTGATTACAGTGAACATATCTGGTGGCTAGGCAAAATATGGAAAGTATGAATGGGTGTGTGTCCGTGGAGATCTAGTTATATGTGAATATGTGGACCTCAAGATGAAATCAGGTAAAAATGCATTTCCCCTGTAGCCCAGTTCTTTATATTATAGAGATTGCTGTGGTAAGTCATCATGAATGAAGAAAGAACAACTGTAAGACCATCACAGCTGAATCTCTCCAATTATCACACAAACTTGGTGATAGTGAAAACAAGGAGAGAACACCTTCCAGGGCAATCATTATCTGGAGTGAAGTTTGAGACATTTAATATCAAAAATATGAAATTAAAATTAAATTTTTCTATAGTCTCCTTACTTTTTCTAATGCTTTAACACTCTTAAAAGATGAGTACAAATAATCAATAAACATCATAGAACCAGAGAATATACAATTAAGAAAATGGAAAGGAATGTATGCAAAAGGTAGATAAACAAGATCATAACAAAAGTGTCCTAAAGAATGGCTGGATATTAGAAAAATATTGCTTCATAGTTTCAAAGAAATGTCACACAGAATGATATCCACAAAATGAGTTAAGGTAGAGATATTGAGGAGGGAAATTAATATAAAGAAGAGATTAGCAAAATAAAAGAAAATGACAAATAAAGGATTGGAGAGAGAACATTTAAAGGTGTAAGATATAATTAAAAACAATAAGGAGACACCATCCCATCTTGGGATGGCAGGGAACAAGCCCCGGCCTGTAAGAATTCTAGCTAGGCCCTTTGGTGTGCTTTCCCAGCTCGGCCTGCCTACTCCAGAGACGCCATCCCAATGGGGTTGCAGGAGAACAAC
The DNA here is from genome assembly GCA_025594165.1 of Tamias sibiricus. NCBI lineage: Eukaryota > Metazoa > Chordata > Mammalia > Rodentia > Sciuridae > Tamias > Tamias sibiricus. Next base: position 105,823,773 of record CM046666.1, read on the forward strand.
TGGCCTGTAAGAGTTCCAGCTAGGCCTCTGGCGTGCTTTCTCAGCTGGCCCACCCACCTCAAAGACACCGTTCCTGCTGGGGACAGCAGGGGAACAAGCCCTGGCCTGCAAGCATTCCAGCTCTGCCTGCCTACAAGCATTCCAGCTCAGCCTGCCTGTGTGCATTCCCAGCTCTGCCCACCCACTCAGGAGCCAAAGGTATTCTTCGCCTCTGCCTATAGGTCAGGGAACAGGCCCCAGGCACAGGAACAGAGAATATTACATGGGGATACCTATCTTTTGTTTCTCCTACTAACACCCTAATTCCCATGATTACCCTCTCACTAGTCAAATAATCTAATACTTCTATCTTCTCACATCCTACCTCACAAACATTTTAGCCAACCCATAAGTCCCTCCTTCTACCATTAGATACTGTGAACCACTACACAAAAATACTGAATAAATGGTAGAAGATAATTGATCTCATCATTTATAGTTAAAGTGTCAAAATTGTAAATATAAAAATAGAAACTAACAGATAAATGGTAATACGTTGGGTACTTTGAAGGCTGTATTAGTGATCTTTCCCTTAAAAGTTATGCATCAGGTAACCTGTAGGGATGATATAAGACAATAAGACAGAAACAGGAATACCTCAGACTTACACTGCAAGAGAGGAAAACACATAGATATCATGAAAAAACAAGGGAGGAAAATGCCCCCCCAAAAAACAAGATACTACAGCAATAGAATCCATAGAAAGCACAGGAGGTGAAATGTCTGAAAAGGAATTCTGAATATACATAACTAAAATGATTCAGGATTTTAAAAATGACCTAAATTAGCAGATACAGGCAAAAATTGATCTCTACAAAAAAGAGATAAGAGATCAAATGCAGGCAACCATGGATCACACCAACAAAGAGATAAGAGAACAAATCCAGGTAGCAAAAGATTACTTTAAGAAAGAGATAGAGAGTCTGAGAAAAAAAAAAAAAAAAAAAAAAAAAAAAAAAAAAAAAAAAAAAAAAAAAAAAAAACAGAAATCCTTGAAATGAAAGAAACAATAGGCCATTTAAAAAACTCAACAGATAGTATCACCAATAGATTTGATCACTTGGAAGATAGGACCTCAGACAATGAGGACAAAATATATAATACTGAAAATAAAGTTGACCACACAGTGAAGACAGTAAGAAACCATGAACAAATATATCCAAGAATTATGGGATACCATCAAAAGACCGAATATAAGATTTATTTGAATTGAGGAAGGTGCACAGAATCAATCCAAAGGAATGCAAAACCTCTTTAATGAAATAATATCAGAAAATTTCCCAAACAAGAACAAATTTGAAAACCAAATACAAGAACTTATAGGATGCCAAATGTATAAAATTACAACAGATCTACACCAAGGCACTTTATAATGAAAATGCCTAGCATACAAAATAAGGATAGAATTTTAAAGGCCATAAGAGAGAAAAATCAGATAACCCATAGGGGAAAACAAATTCGCATCACAGCAGATTTTCCAACCCAGTCCCTTAAAGCAAAAAGAGCCTGGAACAACATATACCAGTCTCTAAAAGATAAGGGATGCCAACCAAGAATCTTATATCCAGCAAAATTAAGCTTTAGATTTGATGATGAAATTAAAACTTTCCATGATAAACAAAAGTTAAAAGAATTTACAAGAAAGCTGGCACTATAGAACATCCTTAGCAAAATATTCCATGAGGAGGAATTGAAAAACAACAATGAAAACCTTCAAAGGGAAGAACAACAATAAAGAAAAACTAAACATAGGAGAAATCAAGTCAAGCTAAATAACAAAAATAAAAGAAAATTAAAGAAAATTTAAAATGACTGGTAATACAAATCATATCTCAATAATAACCCTGAACATTAACGGCCTAAACTCACCAATTAAAAGACATAGGCTGATAGATTGGATTAAAAAAAAAAGACCCAACATTATGCTGCCTTCAAGAGACACATCTCCTAAGAAAAGATGCCCACAGTCTGAAGGTGAAAGGATGGAATAAAATATACCACTCACATGGACTACATAAGCAAGCAGGGGTTTTCCATCCTAATATCAAACAAAGTAGACTTCGAGCCAAAGGTAATCAAAAGAGATAAGGAAGGATATTTCATACTACTTAAGGGAATCATTCATCAACAAGAAATAACTGTCATAAATATATATGCCCCAAATAACAGAGCATCCACATTCATCAAACAAACCCTTCTCAAGTTCAAGAGCCAAATAGACCACAACACAATAATTCTAGGTGACTTCAACACACCGTTTTCACCACTGGATAGATCTTCCAAACAAAAGCTAAACAAAGAAACTGTAGAACTCAATAATACAATCAATAGCTTAGATTTAACTGATATATATAGAGTATATTATCCATCGAGTCAGTACACTTTCTTCTCAGCAGCACCTGGATCATTCTCTAAAATAGATCATATATTTTCCCATAAAGCAACTCTAAGCAAACATAAAAAAGTAGAGATACTACCCTGCATAATATCAGATCATAACAGAATTAAACTAGAAATCAATGATAAAATAAGAAACAAAACCTACTCCAACGCCTAGAGACTAAATAATATGCTATTGAATGAACAATGGGTTGCAGAAGACATCAAAAATGAGATTAAAAAATTCTTAGAGGTAAATGAGAACACCAATACAACACATTAAAATTTCTGGGACACTATGAAGGCAGTACTCAGAGGAAAATTCATTGCATGAAGTTCATTCCTTCAAAGAAGAAAAAGTCAACAAATAAATGAATTACATTACACCTCAAAGCCCTATAAAAAGAAGAACAAATTAACCCCAAAAGCAGTAGAAGCCAGGAAATAATTAAAATCAGAGCCGAAATCAATGAAATTTAAACAAAAACCATAATTGAAAAAATCGAAAAACTAAAAGTTGGTTCTTTGAAAAAATAAATAAAATTGATAAACTATTAGTTATGCTAACTAAGAAAAGGAGAGAAAAAACCCAAATTACCAATATATGTAATGAAAAAGGAAACATGAAGACAGACACTACAGAAATACAGAAGATAATTAGAAATTGTTTTGAAAATCTATACTCCAACAAAATAGAAAATAATGAAGACATCGACAAATTTCTAGAAATATATGATATGCCCAAACTAAATCAGGATGACATAAACAATTTAAGTAGATCAATTTCAAGCAAAGAAATAGAGGATGCCATCAAAAAAATACCAACCAAGAAAAGCCCAAGTTCAGATGGATACACAACTGAGTTCTACAAGACTTTTAAAGAAGAACTAACACCAATATTTCTCAAACTATTCCATGAAATAGAAAAGAGGGAACCCTTCCAGACTCATTCTATGAGGCCAATATCACCCTGATTCCAAAATCAGGCAGAGACAAATCAAAGAAAGAAAACTTCAGACCAATATCACTAATGAACATAGATGAAAAAATCCTCAATAAAATTTTGGCAAGTCGAATACAAATACACGTCAAAGAAATAGTACATCACGAAAAGTGGGGTTCATTCCAGGAATGCAAGGTTGGTTCAACATTAGGAAATCAATAAGTGTAATTCACCACATCAATAGACTCAAAAATAAAAATCATATGATCATCTCAATTGATGCAGATAAAGCGTTTGACAAGATACAACACCTCTCCTTCATGTTCAAAACGCTAGAAAAAATATGGATAACAGGAATATACCTCATCGTAAAGGCCATCTATGCTAAGCCCCAGGCCAACATCATCCTTAATGGGGGAAAGCTGAAAACATTCCCTCTAAAAACTGGAACAAGACATGGATGTCCTCTTTCACCACTATTATTTAACACAGTTCTTAAAACCCTAGCCAATGCAATTAGACAGAAGAAAGAAATAAAAGAGATACAGATAGGAAAAGAAGAATTCAAATTATCAGTATTTGCAGACGATACGATTCTATACCTAGAAGATCCACAAATCTCCACCAGAAATCTTCTAGATCTAATAAACGAATTCAGCAAAGTGGCTGGATATAAAATCAATACCCATAAATCTAAGGCATTTCTGTACATCAGCAACAAATCCTCAGAAAGAGAAACTAATAAACACTTCTCAGAAGAAGATATATAATCAATCAACAAATATATGAAAAAATGTTCAATGTCTCTAGCAATTAGAGAAATGCAAATCAAAAATTTCACCTCATGTCAGTCAGAATGGCAGCTATCAAAACACAAACAACAATAAATGCTGGTGAGGATGTGGGGAAAAGGGCACACTCTTATATTGTGGTGGGGCTGCAAATAGGTGCAGTCAATTTGGAAAATAGTGTGGAGATTCCTAGGAAAACTTGGAATGGAACCACCATTTGACCCAGCTATACCACTCCTCCATCTATACTCAAAGGACTTAAAAATAGCATACTACAAGGACACAGCCACATTAATGTTCATAGCAGCACAATTCACAATAGCTAGATTGTGGAAACAACCCGACGCCCATCAGCAGATGAATGGATAGGGAAACTTTGGCATATATACACAATGGAACACTACCCAGCACTAAAAGAGAATAAAATCATGGCATTTGCAGATAAATGGATGGAGTTGGAAGAAATAATGCTAAGTGAAGTCAGCCAATCCCAGAAAACCAAAGGTCGATTGATTCCTTTGCTATGATACTGAATTATAGTGGCAAGGGAAGGGAGAGGGGATGAGAGGAATGAAGGAATGTTAAATAGAAAAAAGAGGGGAGAGAAGGGAAAAGGGCAAGGGGATAGAAACAATGGCAGAAGAAGTTGGACATCAGTATACTAAGTTCATGTATAAAAACTCAAATGGTATGAAAATACTTTGTGTAAAACCAATGACTTGAAAACTGTGCTCTTTATATGGAATATTATAGGAATTGCACTCTAAAAGCATGTATAACAAATTTAATTAAATTTTAAAAATTAAAAAAAAATTGTGTCCAACTACAACTAAAAAATAAGTATTTAAAAAAAAAAAAAAAAAAAGAAAGAAAGAAAGAAAGTGACTTTACCTCACTTTTGCCTGTTGTCAGTGCACCAAGGCTTCCCTTTAGGGAATTTTGCTGACCACTTGATAATTAAGTATGATTTGGGAAAAGGCATGTAACCAAATTAAGTTACTGCTTTTAACTTGGTGCCCTTGGTGAGGTTCTTGGAGAGAAGCATGATTTGTCTTGTGTAAGAGGGTTAACACATTATCTGTTTTTGACCTAATACTAGCAGCAAAAGACACTATGACTCAAGAGCCCTTTGTATGCCAGGCAGAGTGGCACATGCCTGTGATCCCAGCAACTGTAGAGGCTGAATCAGAAGGATTGCAAGTTCAAGGCCAGTCTCAGCCACTTAGCAAGACCCTCAACAACTTAGTGAGACCCTGTCTCAAAACAAAAATAAAAATGGTTGAGAATGTGGCTTAGTTGTAAACACCCCTGGGTTAGATCCCAATACCAAAAAGAAAAAAGAAAAAAAAAAAAAAAAGGAAAATTGCCCTTTGTACCCAATGACAGGGAAACATTCAACTAAAGGAAATGAAAGGAATTGGTTAAGCTTAATTTCATAAAAATCAGCAGTACGGGGGCTGGGGTTGTGGCTCAGTGGTAGCATACTTGCATGGCATGTGTGAGGCACTGGGTTCAATTCTCACCACATATAAATAAATAAAATAAAGGTCTATTAACAACTTAAAAAATCTTTAAAAAATCAGTAGTACATCTAAATATATGCAAAACTCTGTTTATTTTTTCTACCAATTTATAAGCTATCACACTTTAACCCCACCTCCTTTGTCCATCTCCTCTGGGAGTTGATTTTAAGGTCAACAGAGACTGTTTCCAGTTCATCATAAAATTTAACTCTTCATCTATCCCCATTCATCTTTAATTTTTTATGATAAGCATTTTTAAGTTGCCTCTAGGCCCTAAAATGATCTAGAATCCTATAAGCCATGCTCTCTGTTCTCAAAGAGCCTCTTAGATTGTACAGGAAGATTAAATACACAAAACACACACATCCCAAAAACTTATCTAAGAGAAACATTTTCAGGAATATAAAGAACAATTATAGAAAAAATATTCAATGAGGAGAATTAATAGAAACCTTAATTGCTGTTCTAGCAGATCTCTCTCCCTCCATTCATATATTTATCCAACATTTTTCTCAGAGCAGACTACAATACTATTAGTCTGTCACTACTAATTTTCCAGGGGTTCTGGAAAGCAATCTAGCAGCAAGAATTATCATTCTGACTAAATATACTACCAGGGAAATAAATAACAGCAGGACCTGTACAATGATATTTAGATGTCTAGACTCCTACTTATTTACTAAAAAGTTGATTTCTAGGGAGATTTAGACATATGTTCCTTTGTTATCTGTTAGTACACATATTTCTTCTTTCTGAAAATCTTTAAGTGTGCAAAATAAATTCCAGGATATAATAATTAGCAAATAAAGAGTTAAGAGAAACATGCATAAAATGTAGAAGAAAATTAGCAATAAATTTCATAATTTTTTAATACATTCTCTTTCAAACTTTTAAAATTATGATTTATAGTAAGAAATATATTTTATCTTGTGATGCAAAGTAGTTCTCTACACTATGTGTAATGTACCTTTGATATTTTGTCTATTTCATTTTCTAAAATTCTGGTTAAGACCCAAAGAATGTTAAAATTCATAGTTTGGAAGTCCCTGCTTTAAATTGCCCACAACCTAAAAATAAAGTGTAAGTTGATGGCACAGGCTAGACCAAGTCAACTTTTGCTAGAGAGATATTTAACATGGTCCTCTTTTTTCTCACTGACAAATATGTAAATTTTCTTTGAGAGAAACCTAGTGTGCTTGGATTAATATTTTATTATAATACTCATCTGGGAAGGTAGAACATTTTGTTTACCATCTATGAATCATACAAGCAGCATCTTTTCTGAATTTTACGCTCATTTATTAAACAAAGGAAATGGTACAAATGGTATTCTAATTCCATTTTTTTAAGAAACTTTTTGGAAAGAAAGAAGTTGTATGTGATCAGGATTACATATTTTTAGGGTGCCAAAGAATTTTTGAATATGTTTGCCTATTCTTATTTCAGTATGATAATACAAAAGCAAAAACGTATTTGTTATTTTTTAAAATGAGCTAGTGTGAATTTTAAATAGCAGATTTGTGCTTTCTCAAATAAATTATTTGTATAAAAATAAGAAAATGTAGACTAAAGAAAAAATAGAGTAATAAAGAAAACAATGGCTATGCGTGGTGGTGAAATCAGACAAAAGAACATGGAAAAACTTTAAATGCATTAAAAATGATTTGAAAGATGATAGATACTAAAGCAATAATAAGGAGGTCCAAAATAAACATAATGGGGAACATAAAAAAGAGAAAAATATTTAATAAAATAAAACATTTCAGTCATAGAGATTTCAACGTAAATATTTATGGACACATAGTCAATATCATTCATGATGCCTTACCACAGCAATCCAATTATTCCTATTTCTATTACCATCAGTTAACTTTAGAAATGATTGAAATTCAATGGGAAGAATAATTCTGATGGGCCCTTAGGCAAGGAAATAAAATAATCATTACAAGGAAGGTGTCAACCTGTCTTTTCTCCATAGCATTATTTAAACCTAAAGGTTGTGGAGATCTATATAGCAATTATTTTTTTATAATGTCAATATGTCCTAATCATTGTAATATTTTACTTTTCAAATAAAATGCTTTCAGATATGCCAAAATTATAGCACCCATTAGTGAATTATACAAAGGAAATCTTGATAAATTCTGGAAATTCAAGAAAATAATCAAATTTAAGTATTCATTAAAGAAAATTGTTCATAAAAAGACAACTGTAGATACGAATATCTTTTTTTACATAGAAATAAGTTGAACAACAGTAGGAGTTATAATTAAAGAAGATATTGTGAAATATAAACTTGACAATTAAATAATAAAGGAAAAAGTGCTAAAGCAAAACAAAGCTACCCCAAAAGACTGAGAGAGGAGGTTGGGATGAAGCTGTATTTTTCCTGTTCTTCAATTTTCCTTAGGGTAAATAGCTACCTTAATGCATTAAATAATATGTTTTAAAAGCAAAATATATTGAAAATACTATACACAATAACCCAATTCTGTATTCCTCTACATCTTTTCAAACAAAGTCATAAAATCAGGAAGAACAAATTGGACTACACAGCCATAGCTGCTATATACTTTTTCATCACTATTATACAGAGAACATCATATTCTTGGAATTTTCTGTAAGTAGAGAATAAAATAATCCCAATAGAGCTCCCACTGCAAATAACAGAGTAGAAGTTTGACAGATCCTAAAGATACACAATGAAGAGGAGGAGATAACTGGAAGGAAACACAGATAAAATTATCCCCAGAAAAAGAAACACAAATAAATGTCAAATTAAAGAACTTGTATCAGTCCCTGGTAGTTCACAGACATCACTCAAAGGAAAAGACTAGAAGTTGTGCATAAGGAGACATAGCAGCACCTGCAATGCACTGATTCAGAGGGAATCACATATAGAGAAGCATTATTGTCTCTTGCAGACCAGAGAGTGAAAGAAAAAAGAAAGGAAAATGGTGCATCCTAAGAAATGAAAGAAAAATTAGATGTGCCAATTCTTTTTAAAAAAAAAAATTATTTGTAGATGGACACTATATCTTATTTATTTATTTATTTATTTATTTATTTTTATGTAGTGCTGAGGATCGAACCCAGGGCCTCACATGTGCAAGGCAAACATTCTACCACTGAGCTATAACACCAGCCCACCAATTCTTTTAAAGTAGGAAAAAAAAACAAGATAATATTAACCAAAAATCATATCAAATCTACCCTGAGAAGAGATCAGGCTATTTTTCAAGTGCCCATGGGAATTTTACAAGACTATATCATGTACCAAAGAGAGAGGGAGGCTTCAAATTTGTTCTCATATTAAAAGTACATACTTAACTACCTAATTACAACTCAGTGGTAGTAGAAATTAACAAAAATAAAACAAAACAAAAATGTGCTCTTCTATTTGGGAATTTGCTTTCCTAAAAAATAAATTCCAAATATAAACTCTATAACATTTATAAAATATCTAATATCCTATTAAATATAGTTACCCTTCCTTTGGTATGTTTTTCTTCCTCCTTATAAAAAAGACAAGGGAATAATTTGTAAGCTGTTATGGTTTGGATATAAGGTGTGCCCCCAAAACCTCATGTTAGGCAATGCAGGAATGTTCAAATTTGAAATGAGCAGATTATAAGAGCTATAAACCAATTAGTGGATTATTTCACTTAATGGATTAAAAATTTGAGTGGATTACTGATGGCAGGTCATGCATGACTGGGGAAGTAGACTGAGGTTGTGTCCCTGGTGATTATACATGGTCTCTCCCTCCTTGTGTGCCCCCCCCCATTCTCGCAATCTCCCTCCCTCCTTCCCTCTCCCCCTCCCCCTCCCCCAATTACTGGCCATGAACTGAGAAGTTTTCCTCCACCATTCTCTTCCACCATGATGTTCCACCTCACTTCAAACTCAGAGCTATGGAGTTAGCTGATCATAGAACCAATCTCAGAAACCATGAGCCCAAAATAAAGTTTTCCTCTTCTGAATTGATCTAGTCAAGTATTTTGGTAACAGTGATGAAAGCTGGCCTACACAAAACCTATTTAAATATTTCCCTAATTCTGCCCATATTTATTTAAAGCACAGTGCCGGTCTCCCTCTTTACAAATACCTATTGTTCAAAAGACAAAAGAATGAAGAAGAACACTAGGCACTAACATGTAAAGATCAACAGATATATACTATATAATTCTTATGTGCCTTTTAAAATGGTATATATGTAGACAGATATATGCTATTGTATATACACTTTCTAGTAAGGAATAATAAAAATGTTGTGTTTATGTTTAAGGATGTATGGGGGAAAACAAATACATTTACTTTTCATTGTTATGTTGTGTACCATGTAAATTTCTGAATCGTAAATATCTATATCCATATCTAGCTACATATAGATCCACATTACTTTTATTTAAAATGTGAATAGTGAGTTTATTGGCTTTTAAAATTTTCTTCTTGATACTTCTCTACCTTAGTAATTTATCTCTAAATTCTAAAAAAGTATAAGGCAGTTTATAAAAAAGTAAAATTGAATAAAAGTATAGCAATACTATGAGAAAAATTCATCAACCCAAATACTGTTAGTAAATGGAAGAATGAGTATTAAAGCAACCTTTTCAAGACCCAATATTAAAATAAAAATCATAAAGTAGAAGTAAAGAATTATTAAGCATAGGAGCTAAATAAATTATTACCGAAGGAGTAGAAGTAAGTTACAGAGAAAACAGGCCCAAGTAAAAATAAACACATATAGATTTGGTTGTTTGAAAATATAAATCTCAGCTAATCACATCAAATTATAAGGAGAGGGCTGGGGTTGTGGCTCAGCGATAGATCGCTCGCCTAGCACATGTGCGGCCCCCGTTCGATCCTCAGCACCACATACAAATAAATGCATTGTGTACAACTAAAGCAAATAAATGTTTAAAAAATTATAAGGAGAAAATAACTGTATTCAAAACAAGAAATTATAAACATGGAATGCCGTGAAAACTCCATCAATCACAAGTAATTTTGTTATTTATGCAAATGTCTTGAAAACATAAGTGAAATTAACTGTTTTCTAGGAAACTATAGCTTACTAGAACTCATGACAAAAAAGGCAGAAAAATCTAAACAAAATAATACACAATAAAAGTTTTTTTTTAATATTTAATTTTTAGTTTTAGGTGTACATGATATCTTTATTTTATTTTTATGTGGTGCTGAAGATCGAATCCAGTGCCTCACACATGCTAGGATAACGCTCTACCACTGAGCCACAGTCCCAGCCCCACAATAAAAGTTTTTTTTATAAAATGTTTGAAGATTTCTGTTTCTGCACATTTTTGGCCTTCTGAGCAACACAAATCGATATGATGTAAAAGAATGAAGCCTCCCCTTCCTCATATATTCTTTCTCCTGTGTAAGGCAATAGAGTTTGAGATACTTGTCTCCTCTTCCAGGACCCATTTTCTCCTATTCACAGAGTAATATAGCCTCTTAAAATCTTTCTGGAGCCAATTGTTTAGACTAAAGTTAGAGAACCTGGTCTGTATTTGCAAGGGATTATATGTGTTTACATTCCAGAGTTAGAAATAATGTTTCTATCTTCAACCCCATCTCAATCTCTGCCTCTTTTTCGATCTATGGAGGGAAGGATGAGCAAATACACCAGTCATTACTATATAATCTTTAAGTTTTGTAAAGTTCCACATATCTGCTTTGCACACTGATGTAAAGGCCTGGCTCTTTTCATGTTGCTTGTAGAGAACTGGGTGTAGGAAACCCACATTGCATTTGGAACTTGTTCCGGATGCTGTTATTACCATAAGCAAATAATTCATTACTTTTGTATGTACAATAATCATTGAAAATATATGACAAAAGAAGAAACCTATTTACAAAACTTATGACAAGGGCCAAGACTAAGAATGGAGAAATATTTGTGCAAAGATAACTTTAAGGTTTGTAAGTGGCATAAAAATATCTTGATCAAAATGTATTTCTTTGCCAGGCAGACAGTAATCCCAGGGACTCCAGAGGTTTGAGACAGGAGGATCTCAAGTTCAAAGTCAGCCTCAGCAACAGTGAGACTTTAAGGAACTCAGTGAGACCCTGTTTCTAAATAAAATACAAAATAGGGCTGGGGCTGGGGCTCAGTGGTCACGTGCCTCTGAGTTCAATCCCTACTTTGAGGGCACATCTATAATGACCTAAAGCTTCCCATTAGGCCCCACTTAGATTTTCAACAGCTTCAAGACTATGCTTTTAACACATAGGCCTTTGGGGAACATTCTGCCTAAACTATAGCCATAAGAAAGACAAAATAAGAGTGGTTCACCTACAAGATAGTTGAAGAAAAAATTCTCATGATCATTTTTACTGGACAATATCTGAAAAAAAAAAAAAAAAAAAAGAATTAATATAACAATTTTAGAAGGTAATGGAAAATATCCATTAATATTATAAATTATAGTAACAATTTGGCCAACAATTTAATTTTCAAGAATTTATCTTGCAGATTTACTCACACAATGAGAAATAATGTAAGTATGTGGTTAATGAGTACAGCATTGTTAGTTATTACAAAAGATTAGAAAGAATGAAACTTTGATTTTAAAAACTATCTGCTGATGTGATACATCTATACATTGCCAATTCAGCCATGAACAAAAATATCAAAAAAACTAAGTGGAAATATTTTCTTTTATCAATAAGGAGTATTCTATAAGACTTTTTTATATGATTAAAGTAATATGCAGAACATTGGCACCATTTCTATAATAAAAGAAAAATATGTATATACACATATATGAACATGTATACAAAAATGTATAAAATATTTCTGGAAAAATATACAAATATTATATTGTTTAGCTGAAGAGAGAATCTGGTGCTTGAGTTAGAGTTAAGAGAAAAAGACTTCACTTTACCACATTTTTAAAATTGGAATTTTAAGTAATATCAAGTTTATCTATTCAAAATCAAATTCTAAAGAAACATTTAAATTTAAAATGATTAGAAGTCAGAAATTGAAACAGATTTCATTCTTGAATAATAATGTCTCACAAATGGAAATTAATTGTCAAAGTTTATAGAATACTAACAACAGCCTGACTAAATGAAAAGCACTCTCCTAAATGACTAGTGAATCATGAAGAGAGCAAGTGTACATTTAGAGGTTTATAAAAGCAATGGAAATATAAATATCACAAATAAAAAAAAATGGGAGGCCATTAAAACTCTATGGTAATTAAAACCATAATTATTTTTAATTAAAAGGAAAATGGTTGAACTTTGTTTATAATTCAAGAAGCTAAAACTAGATTCAAATGGAAAGAGAAGAAAAACTTGAAGTAGTAGTTATTAATTAAATGGAAATTTTTAATTAACAAAATTAGTAATCATCTCGAGCATTGGCTCCTGATCCATTAAAGATAATGTAGTGAATGGAATCAACAGGAACATGAAATGAAATAACACTCAAAATGTGGAAGATACTACATATACAAATGAAGATATATGTCTCATTCATTTATGTATATATACATGTATATATGTATGTCAAATCTTCTTATCTGACTTCTTTATTTTTTTCCCCAAAACACAAGAATGAAACAAGCAGAAACAAGAAAAAGGAGAATAGAATGAAAGTATCTCTGGAATGAAAAATTGATGGAAAAAGAAATTCTAGTTACATAATTATACCCTAGAAATTAATTACTCAACAAAATAATGGACAAAATAAGATGCTAATTATAGAAAATATAAAAAAAAAAACTGCTAAAATTTTTGAGGTCACATTCTATACTATGTCCTGTCATGTTTTAATAGTCAGTTTAGCTCTTCTCAGGAATCAGTTTATATAGGTCTTATTTTGTTTATTTTTTCTTACTGCACTGTAGTTATTCATAATAGTGGGATTCATTTTGACATAATCAATATGTGAGGAATATTGTTTGTTCCATTTCAGTCTCTGGTACTTCTTTTTCCCCTCCTCTCCTACCTTCTCCTTTTCCCCTTCCTCTACTCTTTTAGTCTTTTTCTATTATAGACATGCATTAAGGTGAAAATCACTGTGGCATTTTTATACATTTACAATTTGGTCATTTTCATTCTACAGTCCTTCCCTTTTCCTGTCTCTCCTCCTTCCTCCTATACTCCTTTCCTCTACTCCATAGAACTTTCTTCATTTTCATGAGAATCCTCCTCCCCCTGACACACATATTTCCCCCCAATTTTGCTCTAGCTTTCACAAATGAAAAAAAATTACCCTTGACTTTTTGATTCTAGATTATTTAACTTAGCATGATTTTCTCCAGTTCCATCCATCTGCCAGAAAATGCCACAATTTCACTCCTCTTTATGGTTGAGTAAAACTCCATTGTGTATATATTCCATTTTCTTTATCCATTCATCTGTTGATGGGTACCTGGGCTTGTTTTATAATGTGGCTATTGTGAATTGTGCTACTATAAATATTGATGTGCCTTTAGTATGATGATTTTTAGTTCTTTTGCCCATATATTGATTGGCTTATTTGGGTTTTTTTGAGTCTTAAGTTTTTTAGTTACTTACATATTCTGGATATTAACTCCCTGACAGAGGTGTAGTTAGCAAAGATTTTCTCCCATTCTGTAGGTGTTTTCATCACACTCTTAATTATTTTCTTTCCTTTTCAGAAACTTTTTAATGTGATGCCATCCCACCTAATGAGTCTTGGTTTTATTTCTTGAGTTTAGGTGTATGAATAAGGAAGTCAATGCCTGTACCAATATGTTGGAATGTTGAATCTATATTTTCTTCCAGAAGTTGCAGAATTTTTTAGAAGGTTTTGATACACTTTGAATTGAATTTTGTTAAGGGTGAAAATGGGGACCTAGATTCATTCTTCTACATCTGCATATCCAGTTTTCCCAGCACAATTTATTTAAAAGGCTAATTTTCCTCTGATGTATATTGTTTTTCAACTTTTTCAAGTGTCAGATGACTGTATCTATGTGGATTTGTCTCTGTGTCTTCTATTTTATTCCAGTGATCTTTGTCTGTTTGATGCCAATTCCATGCTGTTTTTATTATAGCTCTGTAATTTGACATCAGTATTGTGATGACTCCAGAATTGCTCTTCTTCTTCAGTATTGCTTTTCAACATATGCAAATCAATAAATGTAATTCATGACATAAATAGATTGAAGGACAAGAATCACGCTATCATCTCAACAGAAGCAGAAAAAGTCTTGTACAAAATCCAGCACCATTCATTTTTAAAATGCTGGATAAACAAAGAATAAAAGAACTTACCTCAACATTATGATAGATATACGCAAGAAACCCAAAACCAACATCATATTGAATGGAGAAAAACTGACAGCGCTGTATACAAAATCAGGAACAAGACAAGAATGTTCACTCTCTCTATTCCTAGTCAGTATAATCCTTGAAATTCTGATTAGAGCAATCAGGCAAAGAGAAGGAAATTAAAGGGATACAAGTAGGAAAAAAAAAAAAAAAAAAAAAGAATTCTACATCTAGGCTATATTTTTCCAGTCTGTGGGCTGTGTGTGGACTATGTTGCACATAGTAGCCTAATGAGAGGATAAGTCTGGCATTGGGAATCTCCTGTGGCACACGCACAGGGATTGATCATATGATGCAGGTGAAGTTTCCCCTCAAGCTCTGCCAGAGATCCCACAAAGCACCTGAGATAGGTATGACCTGCCAAGATGTCAATCAACTTGCAGACTGCAAGACACCAGGAAGCAAGACTCTGTCTGCCCTTGAACCCTTATCCCTGCTTTTGATATCCCCTGATATAAATGATATAAATAAAGCAAGGGCTCCATTTTGCTGTTTTTTTCAATGAGGAAGCTTGATCCCTAAGATCAGCTAGCCTTTCCTGCCCTCACTTTCTAATCTGTGTCCTGTGGTTCTTTCACCATTCTATTTTTCTTAGCTTTTATTTTGCAGCCAGCCCATTCCACCTAGGGGGACCCCATTTTCATCACCTGCACCAGACACAGGTGAGAATCTCTATTTTCTGATGATATGATTTTATATCTAGAAAACACTCCTCCTACACACACACACACTCAGAAAACGAAACAAAAATTCTACCTGAAGACATCTGGAGCTCACAGGCAAATTCAACAAAGTAGTAAGATATAATATTAACATGAAAAATCAATAACTTTCCTGTACAGCAGTAATAAGTCTGTTTAGAAACAAATAAGGAAAATTTCCCCATTCATGATTAATAACCTCAAAAAAAAAATCTTGGGAATAAATCTAACCAAGAAGGTAAAAGGCACCTACAATGAAAACTATAGAACACTGAAGAAAGAAATTGAAGAAGACTTTACAAGATGGAAATATCTCCCATGTTCTTGGTTAGGCAGAATTAACATTGTCAAAATGGCTATAAAACCAAGACCAAACCCACTTCTAAAGCATTTAAATAATAAGAAGTGAAGCACTACACCAAATGAATAGCATAGCATAGAGATTACTTAGTGAAAAATCAGTAGGAAGCATGTAGGCAAATAAGACAATAGCATAAGTGAATAAGCATATATACACTTACAGAAACTTAAATGTGCCTTATAATAATATAATATCAAACTTTAGAAAAGCTACAAAATAGGAAAAAAATTTCTTCAAAATACAAATAAGGCTTGAAAATTATAGAAACAATCTTTCTCTTCTGTGAGTTTTTGACTATTATATGTCATTTTCTCAAACTTAATAAAACACTTTATAAAAGAATGGCAGTGATAGAAGATCAGACAACTAGATTAGTGGGAAAATATAGCCTAGATGTAGAACCATGGTATGTTGGAGTCACAGGCAAAAGCTCACATGAGTTTATGTTTTCCATCTCTTCTCAACTGTGCTTTCAGAGACCTCACGTTGGTAGTGTGAAGTAGCCCACAGCAGCAGTGATTTACACCATGAAAGCTGACAGTGTTTTATAAAACATAATGATATGTAATTGTCACATGATAAAATTGGCCTTACTCATTAGTTGGGGAAGAGACTCTAAAATGGTATTTGTCTTACAT
Organism: Tamias sibiricus; assembly: GCA_025594165.1. Classification (NCBI taxonomy): domain Eukaryota; kingdom Metazoa; phylum Chordata; class Mammalia; order Rodentia; family Sciuridae; genus Tamias; species Tamias sibiricus. The sequence continues at coordinate 105,840,484 of CM046666.1, forward strand.
TCTGGTGGTATTAGTAAACAGTCATTAATCTTACTTTTATAATTTCTTGCATTTAAAAAATGTTCCTCCTGTGGGCATACTCTTATTTTCTTTTATCAAAAAAAAAAATTTTTTTTTTTTATCCTTCTGCTTTGCTGAGAGAGATGTATGTGACTTGAGAAATGTCTCATTCCCATCTATGATACCCTGGCTAAGTACTAATCTAAACTAACCTTGAAGACTGAAATTCAAGGTGATCCTCTAGTTTCTGAGAGCCAGTTTCATCTTTGCATGGCTATGGCTTTTAGGAAACATATTTATTGAGTTGAAATTAGCCTTTCTGTAAATCCATTGACATGCCATTGGTACCTGAAACTACAAACAAATTAATTCATTTTTTATAGACTGTGGTATTCCTGTCAACTTTGAATTATAGCCACACCTGTTCTCAATGTGACTTTTGACTCTTCCTATTAAGATTTCTATGAACTGCAGTTTGATGGGAGAAGTGACAATAATGGAATTGATATGAATTCAATATTTATTTTAAAATATTAGAGCAAGTTAACTATGAGAATTGGTTAAACAATCTCTTATTTATGTAACTGACACCAGGCAGGTGGAAAGACAGACTTTTACTGGGGGAGGGGCAGAACAGATTTGGAAATTATGAGAACTAAATGGAACAAACAATTTCAAACCAGAAGAAATATTGTCCCTCATTTCCTCAAAGCATACACTATCAATGAAATAGATGACCTACAAAGGAAGTTGGCATCCCGTACTAGGGGTCTCACATGTGCTATAGATGTAGGACAAATTAAGGGAGATTTTAGGGAAGGAGGGAACTTCTGGGTCTCTCAAGTTTTTGCACATCTTGTTGAAGAGGTTCTGACCATTTAATTCCAGAATTTCTTCTCAATAGTGTGCATATAGTAAACCACCTTGGAAAGACAGAGATAGTCTTTCCTTGTGGAGTAGATAGTCTACTTATTTCCTCACCAACATAATAAAAATGCTATCTTCTAGTGCACTGATTGGGAAAACTTTGTAGATTCTTTAAATGATTCAGCTTTCCTAAGCTTATCATTCCTCAATTTTGTACAGTACTAAATTGGGACATTCTTCCTTGCCTTTGTAGGGTGTGGACACAAGAGGAACCCATGCAAACATGGAGTTCATTCTGCTGTTTTGCTATAAGTAATAAAGTCCTTTGATTCTGACCAAAGAATTTATGTCTTCTGTAAGCATCCAGGAAATTGTGGCAGACTAATTTGTTAAAACGCAAGATGGGTACAAGCTAAGACCCTTCACAGTTTTGGACAAAGATTCATGGAATGTGGAGGAGTTGCAGGCCTGGCTGAGGTCTTACTAGGTGGCTTAACTAGGTAAACAAACAGATCTGTGACAACATGAACTTGATACAGTGCTGCAAAAGTGTCTGCATTACACCAACACTTTAAACATTAGTATCTCTGCTGCTTTCCTTTCTACATCTCATGCAGATTTCTCTAGTTCCCAACCTTTGTCCAGCTCGTGTAGGAAAGGGAATTTCAGGATCCATGGTTTCAGCTTAGCTAATACAGTAGACTACACAGCCATTATGGAGGTGGAGTTTTTTTCTGTAAATTCAATTTGGATTGTGTGAAGAAGGCCCAGAATTAATATGCAATTAATTAAGTGCTGTCTCAATATCTCTGAGTGTTATAGTGATCCAACAGCCTAAAGTGTTTCCTTACTCTTGCCAGAGTCTTCTACCCAGTGGAAAAGACTGGTCAGTTTCTCTATCAGCTAAACCAGATGGATTATACCTGGTTTCTAACCTAATGGGTTTCTTCTTTCATAAAATTACTCAAACAAGCCAATCATGTCTCATGTCTCATGTCTTCCCTTGACAACCCAGAATTAACCCTCTTTTTTTTTTTTTTTGGTACCGGGGATTGAACTCATGGGCACTCAACCACTGGGCCACATCCCCAGCCCTGTTCTGTATTTTATTAGAGACAGGGTCTCACTGAGTTGCTAAGTGCCTCGCCATTGCTGAGGCTGGCTTTGAACTCACAATCCTCCTGCCTCAGCCTCCCAAATGCTGGGATTACAGGCATGCACCACCATGCCCGGCAACCCTCCCTTTTGATACTATGAACTTTGCTACCCACAGACATGGTCTCTTCCCCAGTGCAGTTCCCATGTGCCCCTACATGGTACAATCTCCTCCTACTGCTGAAATATGAGTTTATATAAGTAAAAAGCTGCTATTGAGCACATCTGTCCAGTCTCAAGTATCATATATTTAGCAAAAATCTAGGGCAGGAATTACTTCTTTACTGACAGCTTGAAGAGAAAGTGAACAAAATAGGCTGGCTTTGAGACTTTCATTGAAAAACACAATTCAGTGGGTGTGATTTTGTGTAGTTCTGCTATGGCTTGACTCTTTGAGTCTTCCACCCAATCTGTGTGCTGGACCTGTCCCCAAACACTTTAAGGCATGGAATGATTAAGTTGTAATGTGTTTTATATCATTGCCTTTGGTGACAACATGAAAAGTCTATTTCTCTTATTGTACATACTGAGAACACAGAATTTATATTTTATTTTTTAATTTTAATCTACTATCATACTCATTGGCCTAAGAATTCTGAAATGTACCTTTTTCTTTCAAAAAGAGGAAAATCTTTTCCTCATATTCTGTCTTTGTATGTACTTTCTGATTTCTCAGACTCTAATAATATACCATAGTTATTGACTCTTGGCAAATGATTTTTCTTGACTATGATATATAGATTCTTTTATTATAGTCTAGTATTGGACTTCAGTTTTCCATGACCTAGTTTTGTAGTAGTATTTGCAGTCTTCTGATTACCTCTGACAAAGTATACAGAAGCAAATTACAAGAGTCAAACAACTATTTTAGTTCAAAGCAGCTTGCCTTAAAACATACAGAATTGAAAAATTCTCCATGGTTTACTCATACTCTATCTGTCTCCAGAGGTATAATATTTTAAATACTCTTATTCTTATCTACATGGGAGGTGCTGTTCCCCTGTCTGGGCATTTATCCTCTGTTGTATTTTTCTTGTTTCACTTATTATCTGATGATGGCTTCTCCATAGGTCACCTCTCTCATATATCTCCCTAGTTTAGATTATTTTTCCCTCACACTATTCATATTATCAGACTCTTCATATCACTAGATTATTCTTTCTCTAATTTTACTGCATACTAAATGATCTTGACTAATTTCATATTCTCTTCCACATACTTGCACTTGTTATTTCTTCAATTTTATTTTATTTATTTAGTTTTTAGTATTTAGGTACTCTAAGTTTTCTGATAACCTTGAAGAAAAAGATATTTTATAAAGTGAATATATTGTAGATTTCTGAAGTTCATTGGGTCCCTGCTTTAATGAATAAGGCAATAAAGACTCAGAAAAGTAAAGCATTTTGTTAAAAATTTATACAGCTGGTTAAGGTGCAAAATAGCAGTCTAATTCATCTTTTGTAATAGTTCTAGATTATCTTGGAAGAGGAGGTATTGTCATTAATTTCTTATTCTTCATGTACCAATTTATTAACTACCTAGCTAATTAGAGAGTCTGGGTTGTAAACAAATTTACTTGAATACTTTGACATAGCTTCATAAGTGTGTGGACTATCTAAGTAGCCTCATTATATTTGCAAGTAAAGATTACTTTTCATAAAGAGAGCAAATTAACACAATATTTTCATGTCCTTTGGAAAGACTACTAACCTGTTCATTTCTTCTCAGGCTTTTGTAAACACACACATATTTAAAAAATCAATTAATACTATTCAATCTTCACGTGATCTCTTTGAGTTCCAAAATTACTAAGCTGTTACCAGATAAATACAACCAATTACTATCAATTTATGTCAGCTAGCAATAAGCTTCAAACTATGAAGAATGAATAAAAGAGAAAGGAGACTTCACCAAATATCCTTTTCTCCTTTCAATATTATTGAATTCATGGGTTCAGGTCATTGCTATTTGCCTATTCAAGCAAAATATTTTTTTTAAAAAACAAATCTGTTAAAAATCAAAGTTAAATACAGCAAGCCAAATAAAGCCAAATGGGAAATACATATAAACAATGTACATAGGAATCTTGAGATAATAATACCCAAATTTAAATACGTTAATAGTAGGCAAAGTATGTATATTTCATTGTTTTCCTTCCCCATTTTTTTCTTTTCTCTGTTCCCAAAAATGTAGTAAGCCACCTGGGGTACCTAAAGTATACAATTAATCTGTAAATCTTTAGTTCTGATAACACTTTTAAATATAAAATATATTGATGATCATACTTAATAACTTTGCCTTCTACAGTACTGCAACATATATTACTACAAAATGCAGGGCATATGTTCTTACTGAAATTTTATAAAGCTTCAACATTTTAAATCTAGCATATATCATAGAGATAATCTGATCCAAACCTCCTGTCCATGAATAAAGAAAATAGATACAAAATTTATTAAATACATTTCTAAGGTCAAATGGATATTTACAGAGAAAACCCAAATTCCTTACATTGAAGTCTGTGCTGCCTTTTTAGTTGATGAATTAAGATTAAATGTACAATATATTAAAATTCCTCTTTCTTTAGTAACCAATCTACCAATTTTTAAAAGTTCAAATATCATGTATTTGTACTCCCATGGTTCAATGTTGTTTCTAAAAAATCAAGAATATGTTTTACATGATATTTTATTGAAGTCCTTATTGGATACAATGTACAGAAATTCCACTGAAAATTTTTTCAAGTCAAATTAAGTAGATGCTTTTTTCTCTGGATTTTTTTTTCAATTTTTTAAAGATATACATTACAGTAGAGTTTATTTTGACATATACATACATGGAGTATAACTTATTTTAATTAGGATACCATTCTTTTGGTTGTATACGATGTGGACTTTCACTGGTGGTGTATTCATATATGAACATGGGAAAGTTATGTATAATTCATTCCACTGCCTTTCCTATTCCTATCCCCCTTTCTTCCCATTATTCCCCTTTGTCTAATACACTGAACTTGTATCTCCACCCCCTTGCTGTGTGTTAGCATCCACATAACAGAGAGAACATTCTACCTGTGGTTTTGGGGGACTGGCTTATTTTACTTAGCACAATAGTCTCCAGGTCCATCCATTTGCTGGCAAAAGTCATTAAGTCATCCTTTCTGTGACTGAATAAAACACATCATGTATATATATCACATTTTGTTTATCCATTCATCTTTTGAAGGACACGTAGGTTGGTTCCATAGCTTAGCTATATTGAGTTGAGCTGCTATAAACATACTTTATGATACTTTTATGTGAAGAATTATAAAATGTATTCATGGTAGAATGTCAATTTGCTCAAATGATCAGTTCACATGGTTGTAGGACCTTATTTAGTTTGTTCTTATATATCTAAGGCAAATGCTGAGAAGTAGAAAGGCAGAGTGTAGTTTGTACATCTATATATTCTATATGATCATTCATGTGAATCACATAATAATTTTATAAGTAAGATTGGTTAGTATATCAAAAATATTTATATAAAATATTCATTCATAAACAACTCTATAATCCTAAATGACAATATTGATCCTGTGGCATTTAGACTGGCATAAGGAATATTTCTTGGGACCTGGTGTGTAGGATCTGCTATCTTAAGGAGTCAATGAAAATTAGGTTTGGTCAAGACAAAAAAACAAAACAAAGAAGCAGCAGCATGAGATAGATTAAGAATCAAAAAGTACTGAGATAAATACCAAGTGGGGAATAGAGTACAGTTATTGGGGTGATGTCTTATATTTGGGAAAATAGCAAAGAATGTATACATCAAAAATTGAGAAACCTCAACTGTGTAATGAAAATCAGATGAGGCTTCAGTTATTAGCATGGAAAATTAGAAGCAATTGCTCCTTACTGATTGGTCATTTTGCCTCCTTAAATTCATACCAGTGCAAAACTGTCTTATTTAATTTGAATCATAAGCTATATTGAATTATAATTAGTATAATTGAAATATAAAATATTTTATCTGTTTATTTGATGTAAATGTTACCAGAGGAACAAAAAGAAAGGGGTTAATTAATGCATGCTTTGCCTGTGAATGAATAATATGTACAAAATTAATTTTAATTTTTTTTGTGTTTTTTATTAATATAGCATAAAAATCAATAGAAGGCTAAGAACAGACTATTTCTTTTAATTCTGAGACATTGTGCTTATTAAATAAAAAATTCAAATTCTTCTGTGCCAGCAAAAACTGCAGAAGTCATCCAGTATTTATCTTAAGCAATGATAATTTTTAAACAGTGAACAGATCTATGTCAATTATTTGTAAAGAAGGGCAAGAGACAAAGACAGTTTTTTCCCCTTCTTTTTTATTGTTGTTATGTGTGTGTGTGTGTGTGTGTGTGTGTGTGTGTGTGTGTGTAATCAAAACTGCATGGTATTTTTATTTTGAGGCATTAGACTTATGTTATCTACACATTAATATATATTTGGAGCTTTAAATAAGGGTACCAACATTTTATTAACTCCTATTCAGTGTTGGTCATAATGAAATGGTTTTTGTAACTTCATATTTTAATGTCAAGTTATAGGAGCTAACTATGTTCTGAAAAAGAAATAGACCATAGAGTACAGGAAGAAATTAAAGAAAAAAGTGTTATTTTTCCTCTTTTCTTTTTATCTCTCCTTGCTTCTAATCTTTTCTCCCATAAATAAATGTGTTAGGATCTTGATTTGTGTTAAAACCATATTGCACCTTTCTCTCTTCATTGATGCTACTGATATTCACAAGTGAATATGATATGATAAAGTTTCATAAATATATTTGAATACTTTCAAATCTTGGCAAGTCTCTCCAGCAAAATATATCACCGTTCCACTTTTCATGGACTTTAGGTGAGCCTTATCCCAAAAATAGTCTGGGAAATGTTTTGAACCTGTTTGGATGAGCTTCTTGGGAGGCATCTTGTACCTTTTAGTTGCTAGTAACTGGCAGTAATTAGTATCAGGTAGGCGAGGAGTTCACACTTCAGCAGGCAATTATAAGTACATAATGACTGTATTTCAAAATACTTTACTTTCATCTTTCTACTTTTTTCATTCCTTGACCTATTTCCTCTAATTTTCTGGTTATTTGGGGGACTTTTACCTAGAAACCAATTTTTTTACCCTAATAAATAATATAGTATGAAAAACCTTTTATTTTCTTCTGTAAATGAATGGATTATGTTTTTAGGCAAATTAATTTTTGAGCATCTCTTTAGGAGGCTTAGTTTTGTATTTAAATGAATCCAAGTCATAATAAAAATAAAAGAAATGAGCTATTATGTTATCCTTTCTGCCCCTTGAGAGAGTTCATTACAAATGTGTTATGTCTAAATGCTGCCAAAATAGTAGCAAAAGTGGTTGCCTTTTTTGTTTCCTTCAAAATTATCACAATTCTTGTTTGTAGAACATGTATTTTAACAATCCTGTACATAATATTTCAGTGAAATATTTTATGCATTTGGAAAATCAATGATAAATCTGTATGCAAGCAGCTGATGAATATAGTCTCAGAAATTCTATATTGGAATGGTAATATGAAAGGGAAAGTTGGCTTCACCACTAAAGTCTCTGGTTTTGTTTTCCATTCCTTACAGGGGTCACAATGAAGGCCTTGTCATTGTCATGTATGTTGAAGAGGAGAATTAATATTATACCCCTTCCACAATTCATAGTTACTTAAAAAGTAGACGTCTATAATTCAACTTTATTTCTATCACTACAGTAGTGCTTGAAGAGTATAGCTTTCAATCTGCAATCATATAGTTCACTAATAATTAATTCCAGAATAAAACTGACTTGCTTACTCACTTCGAAACCACCCTGCACAATTCCAGCTCTCCAGCTTCACTATTCATGGGAGTAGAACATATTTCCCAAAACTTACCACATCTTTGAGAGCCGAGTAGAGTATATCCTGACTGGAGGCAAGTAAATTAAAACAGTAACAGTAATGGCAATAATAACAATGTCAGTGACAGTAATGGCAGTAATGATAATAATGATGCCAAGAAAAAAAAAAAAAAAGATTCAAAGAAAGGAAGGGACTGATTTCCTTACCCTCAAAGCTCCCATTTGAGTATGATTCTCCTTCACTTGAGGAGTAGTTGAAAAGGGAAGAGAGAATGGCCAGAGAGGTTATTCTAGTGGAAGTTTTTCATTGGCAAATGTGAAGTCAAGAAAGTGATTTCTGCCCCACCTTCTGGATTTGTCTACTGATAATCAGTTTACAAGACAATTAGATTTTAAGCTGAATTAAACTGTTCACGTAAATTTTTCATAGATATTCTCAAGGTATTTGATATTAAAGTAAACTGTAAAGTTCTGTCCTCAAAATAGATCAGAACAATTATTGAGACCTGATTTTAACACTTTATAATTACTCTATAAAAAGGAAGGAATAAAAATTATCTCAAATTTATGAAGTGATAAAATGGGGCTATGATCTGGGGTCAAACAAAATCTCATAAGAAGGTACTATGTTGTATGGTCACTAATTACATTCCAGAGTTGACTCTTCACCTTTGCAGGTGCACAAAGTTATTTCATATCTCAAAAGTATTTCTATCTTAGGTATTGAGTCATTGCAGCCAAATTCACAAGCAACTGGTATGTTAAGAATCATCTATCTAGGTAAGAAATCACTTATCTATAGAGCATTTTGGAATCTTAGGAGTCACTGAAAAATCATAGCATTCTCTTTGTGCTCAATTTCCTCATGTAAATAAATGATCCTACCTCATAAATTAGTTGTAAGATTAAGCATATCATGAATATGAAGTCTATTAACTAGTTCATGACAACTCAGTATATGCTAATTACTATTTATTATTTTCTAGCATTTATCAATCAATTTCTATATGCCAGACAGTTTTTGCCAAACTTCACCTCTATTAACTCTTTAAGTGCCCACCCACAATAATCCTAAAACATTGTTGCTATTAATAGTGTCAATTATGTATGAGGGAATTAAATCACAATTCAATTTCCCATTAGGTACATGGTATTTTTAGATTAAATCAAATGTAGACATCTGATTTCACCACTCTGTATAAGCAGGAAATTGGAATTTCATGGTTAAAATGTGATTAGTAAAAGGAGAGTAAGATGATGTTATAATCTCAGTTTTTCAGCTACATTAGCTTATTGCATCTCATTTCATCATAAATTCAAGATTGGATACCTGTATTCACTTGGATAAGCATTGTCTGTAGGTCAGAGTCAAGACAGAATAACTAATTCTTGAATAATTTCTTATTGTATATGAAAACTGCTCCTTTTTAAAAATTTATTATTCTTCAGGCAATATACAACTTACTTCATTAGATTTTGGCTTTCTTATTTAAAATAACATCATAACTATCCAGAAAATATAATTTAGTTAATGAAGAATTTGGGAAGAACAAAGTCTTCAGTTATACAGTGTGTGTGTGTGTGTGTGTGTGTGTGTGTGTGTGTAAGTACAATAAATCTTTTATATAGATGTCTCTATACATTATATATATTATATGCATATATTATATAGATGCCTATATATTATGTATGTAGGCTTTATTCCTATAAATATAAATTTTATCCAGAGCTAATAATGTATTTACAATTCCTTGCTGAGGATTGTATATCTACAATGATAATAATGTAATGCAGTAGCTATGATTCACAATTCATATTACCTGCCCTGAAATTTTGGTTTCCCTCTTGTCTAATTAGTTTGGTTAAAGCTCTTAAGTTCACCAGGTCTCTTTTTTCTACCTTGCAAAATGCCAGCAATTTATGGTGTCATTAAGAGAGTTATATGAGATAATGTATGTAAAGATTCTTTATAAATAAATGTATTTATAGTATTGCAAATTCTTCAATGTTGTGGAATGTTTATATGTTATTATCAATGAAGTTTATCAGATAATATCCTTAAATTTAAAAATATTCAAAGCATTTATTGGATTTCAAATTATACAGAATGAGGAAATATTCAAGGTAATTCTAAATTTCATGCTTATTTTAAGCCAATATTTTATTAAAGTAATCCTCATTTTATTCAATAACAGTCTAGTGGAAAATAATTTAATAAAGGATGTGATATTTTTCTTTTAAAAAGTCAGTTTTAATATTTATTCTCTAGAAATAGAAGGAAAAGGGCAAAAAATTAATTTACTGATAATAATGATGGAGATACAAGTGGTGTATGTGTTCAACTTCATCCTGTCCTAAATTAAAGGAAAAGGTATGATTCTTAAACAAATTAAAAAAAAATAAAGAAGGAAACTTTGGAGAAAGCAGAATTCTATTTCCAATTTGTCCTAACAATATTTATAGATAATAAAATCACATGTACTTTCACATGAAGTACAAACAAGACATAATTATTTCTAGTATTTTAATAATTTGTAATTTTTTAATTAAATTTTATTATTTATTCAGATTTAAATATTCTCTACTATTCTGGTTATATGTCATTACTATTGTAGTCCTGGTGCAGCAGTAATAGAAACCACATTTGATATTTTAAGCTGAAATAGATTAGATATAGGGAATGTGATACTTTTGGAATTATTGCGTAGGGTGGCTGAAAGGAGCAAAGGGACCACAGGGAGTCACAGGAACGGTGGGGGCTAGGCACCTAAGCTCCACTGTTCTCAACTCTACTGTTGCCTCACAGCCATTCATAAATTTGATGGCTAGTCTTTAGAAAATGACAATGTCCTCTTGATAGTTGCGTCTCCATGACTATACTTGCCTGTAGAAAAAACAGGAAAGCAGGAAGAGAATCTCTCTTACTTTCATTCAAAATCTTACATAGGAATATTCAATTGCAGAATAAAATTCATTCCCAGAACTCTTGAAGCAAGGGACTTGAGAAATAGGGCTTTTAACTTCTAGACTTCACAATTTACTGGAAAGATGATGGCAAAAGAGCCTGCAACCCACAGGGTATGCCACATATGTCTTCAATTCCATTCATGTTACATAGTTTCAAAGGCAATCAAGGGATTTTCAATGGAGTAATGCACATAATTACATCTATTAGGGGTGTCTTAAAATAAATGACTAGTTCTTGATATTTTTGTTCTTTTCTGCAGCTTGAATGATTGATACGTTTTACCTGTGTGACATACTCCAATAATATAACTCAAAATTAAACTTAATTTAAAACATAATGGCTTGGCTTTCCTTTTCTTTATTCCACTGAACAATATGTCAGAATGCAAGGGAAAGGGATATCATTATATGTTTTATCTTTAATCTGGTCACATTTATAACAAATTACTTATAAGCAGTAATGCTTTATTATTAATAAAATATTTATCCATTATTGTAAGAGCCTTAATGAGGAGGTAGCTAAGATGGCCTCTAAGAGCCAAAGAGGAGACGTTTAATTGTTTTCTCCTGACCTTATTGTAATCAACTAAGAATCTTTCTGTGCCCGTGAACTCTGTGTAACACACCTGTAAGTTGAGCTCGTGACACGTGTATACTTGTTAAGGTGAAGGGTATTTAACCAGGTAGGGTTGGAGTTGTGTGGGGGTTGTTGTTGGAGTTGGAGAGAGAAGTCAGAAGAGAAAGCGGAATAAAGAACCTACCGTTTCCAGTCTGCCACCAAATTCTTTCCCACAGTATTGTTTTTGCAGGCGGCAGCAGCTACAGGCTACAACACATTATACCTAATAATAAAACATATATTTCATGATATAAGACTGGTTAATTGTTAGAAGTTTGTGGCCAGGTAGATTCATTGGTACTTTTAAGCAATAAACTACTATGGTTCCCAATCTAGTCTAGAGATCAACTTTAAGACATTAGGCTAGATTAGAAACATAGATTTGCTAGTTTTTCTTCCTACATATCTTGATAAGCTTCTAAATATTCCACATTTTTTAGTTTAACTTTCAAAATAACTGCAAAAAGTAAAATTCCAGGATTGAACAATTGTTACTTCTTTCAGTGGTTATATTTGGTAGCTTAGTCACATTTTTAGCTTCTACATGTTTTCCTGCATGAAAGAGTGACAGTAGGTATATAAATAAATTCCTAGAATTCTGTTATAAGTTATAAGAAGTGATATGCCTGTGATATTCCTCCCACACTTTCTTATAGTGATCTGAGAAGCTTCATACTTAAATCCATTAGTAAAAAGAATGTTTTCCTTGGTTTTGACTATGTACTACAATTCTGGATTTATTGATGGTTAACATAGATATAAATTTTGGATGACCTATGTATTTGTTGAATCTTGCTTCTTTTTAATCCTGCTCATGGGTTACCTCAATTGAAGAGCTTAGGATATTCTGTTTTTAAATGATCTTGACAAAGTATGCATCCACCCATAAAAAATAAAAATCTCTTGAATTACCAATAAATCATAAAAGGGTTTTGCATTCCACGGTTGGTGTGAGAGTGTCACACACCACCCCACAGTCATTACCATGTCACTTTTTCAGTATTTTTTTTTTTTTTTTTTTTTTTTTTTTTTTTGGTACTGGGGATTGAACTCAGGGGCACTTGACCACTGGGCCACATCCCCAGCCCTTTTTTGTATTTTATTTAGAGGCAGGGTCCCACTGAGTTGCTAAGTGCCTAGCCATTGCTGATGGCTGGCTTTGAACTCGCGATCCTCCCGCCTCAGCCTCCCAAAGTGCTGGGATTACAGGCATGCGCCACCACGCCCGGCTTCAGTATTGTTTTAAGAGAAGAAGTTCTCAAATCTTAAAACAGAGCTCCAATTTGAAAACGTAAATACATTTCACTGTCCATGATGTAGGTATTTGCAAATAGAATTTTCATTTTCTTGCATAGAAAACAAGTTTAATACAGAAGAAATGAAATTTTCCAAAAATTTAAAATAGGTGCTCCTGAATATGATAATTAACCATATATTTTAATAACATATTAGATTATTAAATGTTTTTATTAGAAAATTTAGACTACATTTCATTTTCAGAATGACTTTGACCTTTAGAATGATTCATTGATGGGTAGGAGTTGATATGTCAATGGGTGATCTGATTTACCTGACAACGCAGCTGAAGAAAAACTCATGAGAATATATGCATGCATACCACACTCAAGTACATAAAAACAATGAATGTGTCATGTCCTTTCAGGAGACAAATACTGTGAAGTGCAAAGAGTTTTTCCTTCTTTTGCATTTCTTTCTCTGTAATAGCTATTTGTACTTGGTTATATGGGAACATCTCTTGCACAATTAAGAATAGAAAAAACGAATGGAGTGCAAGAAGAGAAATAGATACAAAAGTACATTAAATCAACAGCTTTATTGAGGTATAATTGACTTGCTCTTAGATTGTACAATATGAAGGTATTGGGCTGTGTATACAACCTTGATACCATCAACACAATCACAACAGTGAATACATCCATACTCCAAACATTCTTCGTTCCCATTTTAATTCCTGCCTTCTTTCCTTGTCTTTGCTTTTCTTCTCAGAAAAGAATTAATTTTATTCACTTGAGGTTGAAGTGAACTTTCTAGAAGTATTATATAAATGCAATCATATAATGTACATTACTTTTTGTAACTATGAATAATTATTTTGAAATTCCTCCATTGTTTTATGTATTACTATTTCACTATTTTACAGATGAGTAGTTCTGCTTTAACCAGTTTGGTCATTGTTCAAGATGTAGAACATGTATGAAAACTTAAATATAGCACATATGATATATAATATAATTATATATCTTAAAACTTAAATATAGCATATATGATATATAATATAATTATAAATAATGATAGAAACTCATATAATATGTAATATGTAAACTATAGATTTTTCAACCTATTTTAATGCACCTTTATCGATTTTGTTGAACTATTTACAGAATTGAAAACTCAGGTCTTTGTGGTTAAGAATATACCATATGTACTTGTTCATTTACCTATTGAAGAATATTTGAATATTTTAAATTTTCAAATAAACCTCCTATGGACATTTGACAAAAATGAACACGTTTATGCTTTTGTTTAGGTAAATCTCAAAAATAATGTACTATATCATATAGTAGGTTTATGTTTAACTTTTTAATAGCACTTCAAATTGTTTAACAAAGTGGTTGTACATTTATACATCATTGCCAGATGGATAAGGAAGTTCCAGTTCCTCTAAGCCTTTATCAACATATGCAGTCTGTTATTTGGGCCATTCTATTAGATATGCAGTATTAATTCATTTTAGCTTTAGTTTGCATTTCTCCAAAGAGTAATGATATTCAGGATCATTTTATGTGCTTATTCACCATCTGTATATATTATAATGACAGCATTTATTCAAAGACTTTGCCAACTTTTAATCTTGTTATTATCTGTGTAGCTACCACTTCCAATACTCTTCATTCTGTAAGTATATCAGATTTAGATCTGCTGTCATTTTCCTTCTTCCTAAAGAATTTTCCTTATTAGTTTTTGTAGTGGAGGTGTACTGCGGATACATCATTTCCTATTGGTGCTTCTGAAGAGGGTTTTACTTTATTTTTACTTTTTAAAGATATGTTTCTAATCACAGAATCCTTTGGGTAGTTGCTCTTTTTGTTGTTGTGATAGTTTTGCTTTGATATTGTTTCTGACTCCTCACTGCCTGAAATTCTGATATGAAATCTCTAATTTTTATTTTAGTTTCTTTGTATGTAATGCTTCTTTTATTTTCTGGCTGGATTTAAGCAAATGTGTTTATCAATGGCTTTGAGTAATTTTCATATGATATGCCTTGATACGGTTTTCTTTTTGTGTCATATGCTTGAGCTTCTTGAATCTGTAAGTTCATTGAGCCCCTTGGCTCTGTAGGTTTATATGTTAAATCACATTTGGAAATTTTTGTGGCCATCATTTCTTCTAATATTTTTAATCCTCTCCTTTCTTTCTTCTACTTATAAGGACCCTAACTGCCCATCTATTAGAAGGCTCAAAGTTGTCCTAATGTTCACTGATGTTTTCATTGTTTTTGGATTCTCTAACTCCATTTTCAGTTTGGATATTTTCTATTGCTGTTTAATAATTCTTTCTTCTGCCATATTGAATCTGCTAGTAGCATTATCTATAATTTTTTTACCTCATACTTCTCTACAACTTCTATATTTCATTTCTTTAACTTTTTGAATATATGGAATGCCATTGAAAATAACTAAAATATACTTGTCTAAACATTCTAATATCTCTGAGAAGTCTCATTGGGGTTTTATTCTTTTGTTTTTCTCTTTATTATGTGTTGCATTTTCCAGATTATTTATGTCCTTGGTTATCTTTGGATATATGATAGATTTTGTTGATTTTAACTTTCAGTTATTAGATATTTTTTGGTATCCCTATAGATATTCTTGAACCATGTTCTGAGACACAGACAAGTTGTTTTGAAAGAGTTTGTCCCTTTTGAGCATTATGTTTAAATTTGTTAGGGATGCTCAGAGGTGCTTATAGTCTAGGGGTGATTGAAGGGCCATCTGCTCTAATGGGCAACCTGAATTATGAGTTTTTCCTATCTGTCTTGTGAGATCAGACACTATTTCTGGTCCTGTGTCCAGTAGGCATTTTTTACTCTAATCCTTTCAGTTGGTTCTTCTATGGCTGCAAATAATTTCCTCATACACTAGCTCAGAAGAATACTCTGCAAAATATCCAAGGGCACCTCTACTAATCTCCAGAGCATCCTCTCAGTGCTGCTCTTTTCTCTGCAATGATCTGTACTATACATTGTAGTGCATTGCACTCCCCCATACTCAGCTGTGTCTCTCCCAGACCTCTGTCACATTCCTCCTGTATTTCTTATCCTGCACTACTGCTTGGGAAAATTCTGAAGAGCATTAGGTGAGACAAGCACAGGAATTATCCTGTCCATTGTCCATAATAGAGTACTCAGTCTCAATGCCCTTTTGTGCAGTGTCTTAAAAACCGTTGCTTCTTGTATTGCATCTAGTTTTTGGTTGCTTCAGGCAGGTAGGTGAATTTATTCTATAATACATCTTGGCCAGAAACAAAAGTCTCAGTGGAATATTAAAAATTTGCTCTCTCTTTTCTCTCTCTCTCTCTCTCTCTCTCTCTCTCTCTCTCTCACACACACACACACACACACACACACATATAACAACTTTTTAAAGTACAGGTGTTTGTGCAATAAATTGATGATAAAATGATGCATTTAGTTCTAAACTTCTACTTTCAGTATTTCATTAATTATTATTTGATTTGATACATATCAAACTTAATTGAAATTATTTAATATTAGACAGCAAAGGATTTATTGAGATAATACACAGGAATGTGCATTTTACAACAGTACAAACAGTTGACATTATTTTAGACATGTAATAAGTATTTTTATTTGATATGTTGAAAAATAAAAACATTTTTCATGATGTACATGATGTACTGAATATGCATATTACAATGCATATTGTAATAATGCCATCATGCATCAAAATTCAGCGTGTGTTTATATAGAATTTACTTTTCTGTGGCTACTGAAATACAGATTTCCAGGACTGTGGGCAAAGGGTTAGCATTCATTTTCAGCAGAACTTATGGAATGTGTCTTGCCTCATAGTAGTTAAACTACACTTCCTTTCTTTCCAAAACACTTTTCTTGAGTATTCTATATTTAAAAGTTAGGCAGGATCACTTTGCTAAGATAAACTTTTGAGTATATATTCATGAAGGTGAATACAAAATCATATGATAAAGTTAATATTATTCTATAAATAATACATCATCTTGTTGTTGAGATAGATGTAAAGAATTTGAGTCTTTGTTAAATATCCGACTCTTCATGAGATTTTATGTATTTGTTGATTTTAGAGAAAGTTCATCTCCTTCCTTACACTTTTATTAAACTTAAATATTTTATATGCAAAGTATTTCAAGATCAGTAGGGAAAGGTTTATATTATGAGTGTAAATTTGTTCTGCTCATTGCATGAATGTTAAAAACATCCTAGGAGGATAGGTCAAGATTAAAGATTAGTTACATATAAACTGAATATTACAATGGAATATTACCCATTAAAATAGCACTTCTTTATGTATATTGACTTATTTCTTTTATAAAGACAATGAGTTTGCATATCTGAATACATATAAATGTTTTGTAATTTTGAGAAGCCCATTATTGATGTTACAGAGCTAGTTAGTAATAGGATACACTGTATAATAGGAAATTGTGGAAACAAATTGAAGCATAACTAAATATTTTTAATCTCTTAGGTAACATGATTAAACACATATGTAGCCAAAAAAACACCCTCTTTTTATTAAGTAAAACTTCAATTAAAATAATCTAGCTAATTTATTTCTAAAATAGTATAGTACACTTTATAAGTAATACTTAGTCAGCATAGTTTAAATATTAAGAAAATATGAAATTATATGCAGATTTTCTACTTAGAGATTAGGATTGCCTACAGAATTACTAAATTAAATACTATTTTTAAATTAACATGAATGAATATGAAGGCATATATTAGGAAAATGGATTTAGGCCAGAACGTGGATTACTAGAAACTTTTTTCTGTCACTCATAATTTGGGCTCTGGTAAGGTTTGTATGTTCTGTGAGATAAATCAACAAATAAAATAAATGCTCAAATTATGTGTTTTATGTTCCTGTCCTCACTTATATGTCTTGGTCATATTGTAAACTGAAATCATATGTTTGAATTTTTCATTTTCCATTTTTATAGTTTATCATCATTGTAAATACTGAAGTGTGAAAGGAGTGTACTGTCTATAAAATTTCATATATGGTAAGCAGAACTATATATTTTGATTTGAAATTTGTAAAGAACACCAGCAATAATAAGCCACAATAAAAGATGTCAGTTCTTCACTGTAGTGAACATAGGTTCTATGTTGTCAATACTTGCTATGGTTTGGATGTGAGATGTCCCCCAAAAGCTCATGTGTGATTCGATGCAAGAAGGTTTAGAGGAGATTATGAGAACATTAACCCAATCAGTGGATTAATCCCCTGATGGGGATTAACTGAGTGGTAACTGAAGTGGTAGAGTATAGCTGGAGAAGGTGGGCTTTGGGGGTGAAGATTTGGGGTATATATTTTGTATCTGGCAGGTGGTATCTCTCTCTGTTGCCTGAGCATCATGTGACATGTTTCCTTCCACCACATTCTTCTGCCTTGATATTTAGCCCTCAAGCCTGAGGAATGGAGCCTGAGATCTCTGAAAGTGTAAGCCTCCAGATAAACTTTTACTTCTTTACAGTTGTTCTAGTTGGGTTTTAAGTCACAGCAGGGAAAAAACTGAAAAAGCAAAAACAATACTGTTGGAAATTATTCCTCTTTTTAAATAACTGAAGTTATATTTGAGGGGAAAATTGATGCTTTTTCTTCATGGAATCTTAACTGATCTTGTATTATGATGCTTTAAATGAATACCTATATCTTATAGGGTATGGAGTGGTACACTTTTAATCTTATTACATTTGTTTAGCTCACTTATATCAAAGATTATGTATAATAGAGGAAAAAATAAAATATAGAATGCCCTTGTCTGGATCCCGTTATGAAAATTCTTTTGTTTAAGCTTCATCATATTATCAAATCTTTAGAATATTTACAAGGTTTTATTTTTCAGTGATTACATATCTCACTGCATTTCAATATTGAAGAACACTGAAATAAATGCAAGAATATAAGTAGTCAAGCATTGAGAGCCTCTTTATAAGTGATGATTGAATTAATCACTGGGAGAATAAGAATAGCATAAAAAGTATTCTGTGGCATTTAAAATCTTTTCTTCATTTAACAACTTCTAGTAATATCTACAATTGGTAACAATTTGTTTCACTTAAAGATATAGTGGTTTATTATATGTTAAATATGCCATATGAATTCTCAATTCATTTTTCTTGCCAAATCCAAATAAATTTTATCCTAATACAAAGTGAATATGAGGTTTGGGTTTGTCTTGAAACAAGATGATATTTGGGTCTGTGGTCAACTGGATCATTGATTATAATCAACATTTTTAGAAAGCTGTCTCAAATGAAACATTTTAAAAAGTTGTTTCCATTAAGTGTAGGAATTCTTTATCCCTGATTTTTAAGTATTATCAGTCCAGGGTCCAGTTGTGAAAACAGAAAAAAAAAATATTAGTTCTTTTAAGAGATGAAATTTATAAAGACAATTCTTTACACTGATATTGGAACACATAATAAGAAAGATGGGAATACTGAGATACTCCAAGTTAACTTCAAGAAGTAAGTAACCTCCCTTAGGGCTGTAGTAGAGAGGAACAAGCAGAGGTTATGCAAATACAGAGTCTCAAAGAGGGAGTCTGAGAAGCTGGAACTCAAGTGTTGGAAGTGAGGTGCGTCCAGGGATGATGCTGTCACCTCTGAAGGGCCTTCATGATGTTGGTTCTGAGTATGCCAAGGTAATTTGGAATCTGGAAGCAACTGCTATGTCCAGGAAAAAGTAACATTGCTGAGGTGAAATGCAGTACCACTGGAAAATAATGACAAATAGGTCCCTTTATGTCCCACTCCCAGGTTTTGGGACCAATATGGACTTGCAGTACCTTCTGGGAATAGTGACCTGAGCCTTATGTAGGACCTTCTCAGCCCTGTTCTCAGTTTGCTGATGTGTTTTCTCCAACCATGTATCTCAGGCACTGATTCAGCTATTGTCCTATGGCTCTATGAGCCTATGTGGCCCAGTCCCTGGACAGCATCCTGAGAAACAGATTACTCTCACGGGGATCTGGGATTTTTTTTTTTTTTTTTCAATAATCTCAAATATTTATGCTCTCAGAATGTTGCTGGTTTGGAGAATTTCTTGCTCATGTCAGATGTAGGATGAATTCAGGGCTATGGGCTATGAAGGGTTTGCTGCCAACCTTTGGGCTTAAGTCACATATGTGGGTCTTTGTGTCAGAACTCGCCTGTCTTTATTCTGACCAACTGTCTCCCCCAGTGAGATGACTGCAGCATCTTTCACTCTGTGTCCTCTTCCTCTCTGAAACCCAGGGTAAGCACCTTGATCCTTCCACATTTCTTTATGCCACATTTCACATACTTTTGTGAGGGTAATCATACCTTTCTCCATAGGACTTTTAAGACTGTTGCATGGCAGTGATAAAAACTCTTTCCAGTCCCTCTTGCTTCTGATCATTGTGGTAATATCCTGATGTCCTGAGAGAGTTTCCATCCATGCTGGACAAGTACAGGTCTTATTCAAGCAAATTAAAATGCTCTTTTTGAGTTGGGTGTTGTGGCACACACCTGTAATCCCAGCAGGTCAAGACACTGAGGCAGGAGATCTCAAGTTCAAACCAGCCTCTGCAACTTTGAGGCAATAAGCAACTCAGTGAGACACTGTCTCTAAATAAAAATACAAAATAGGACTGGATGTGGCTCAGTGATTGAGTGTCCCTGAGTTCAATCCTCAGTACCCTCTCTCAAAATCCTCTTTTTGCTCTACTTACATTCCCTTCCATTATTTTTCCCACTATTGCCAATGTGTAAAGATGAGAGCTTACATAAATTTGAAAGGGACCATTTTATAGGAATACATTGATTATGACATGAAAAGTTGAAGATAAACATGGTTGGAATATGTATCCCTCCAATTTAACACTATAATATTCTGAATAAAAATGTAATATTAATAGAAAGCAAATTATTACCATGCTTCCGCATGATCTGAAAAAGACTTGCTTTCATGCTAAGAATCAATAATTCATAGAAATAACTTCTGAGAGAATCTTTGGAAACTAATATTCTGAAATGACCTCAAAGATGATGCACCATTATGAATAACAATATAATCAGCACTAGAAAAATGATATTAGGAAAATGTAAAAACAAAAGGAATTATTTCATGACAAGTCTATTTCAAATAGCTGTAGCACTGTGAGAAATAAACAACAGTTACTACCACTTTTAGCATATTTGATAATAGAAAAGGATATTTGTGCATTCAATAGATGTAAGTTTACCTGAAAACAATATACTAATAATGATAATAACAGTTGAGTGAGGTACTATAGAGTAAGGGGCTATATAGATATAAAATAACAGAATGTCAATATTTATAGAAGGTGGGTAATGTGTGTATAGGTTTTTATGTCTAAATTTTTGCATGTAAATTACATGAATTTTTCATGGAGTAAGTGCTAAAATACCATTGAGAATCTTAAAAAATACAAATAGAAACTAATAGTGAAATAAAAATAAATAAATAGATATCATACCTAAATGTTATTTATACTTGGCATGCAAAGATGGTTCAATATTTAGAAGATCTTTTATGTAATCTATCATTTTATTAGAGCTAATTAGAGGAATAAATTGTATCAGTACTTCCATTGATGTAGAAAACATGGGCCCAGAGTCAAGAACACTATCAAAAGTCAGAGTTTAAGAGGAACAATTACTGTAGTCCTCAAAGGACACCGTCCTGAGGCAGACATTAGTGTTGAGAAGCAAGATGAGCCAATCTGAAAAGATAAAAGGGAAGTATTGAGAATGAAATTTCTAAAGTCCTTAAGTTAAGAAAATAAATAATAATTCAATAAATAAATAACTCAATATTAAGTTTTCAATTCAATATTAAGTTTTCTTTCTCCATGAAATTGTCCATCATATTTACATTTTCAAAAAAAATTTTTCTTAGGGATTGACAAAGTAGCTTTTAATGATTTTTAAATAATGCTTTCTATTTCAATGCCTATTTGTCTCCTTTATTATTTTATTTGCTTGTACCTTCTTTTATTCCTTGATAAAGTTTACTCTTTGTTTTTCTATTTAATTATTTTTGTCAGAGATACAAGTTTATTAATTAAATCTACTGTTTTCTATTTTACATCTCATGATGAATGTTTACATATTAATTTATGGTATTTTGTTATTTCCTTGGTTATTCATTTTATAATTTTGAGCTGTGATTTAACTCAGCTATTTTAATTCTCTTATTTTTATTGATGAAAAATGTTCAGTGCAATGAAAGTACCCAAACTCCCTTTTATTGCACCCATAAATTCAGTGATATACTGTTTTTTTTGTCATTATCTTTATACTCCAGTTTCTATTTTCCTTTTACCAAGGATATATTTAATGGGTATATAAATTACCAAGTAGAAAGACATTTCTATCTTTTTGTTTTTGTGAGTAAATTATAGTTTTAACAGTGTAATAAAAAGTGATGTTTATAATATTTAGTCAATTAAGTGATGAATGGAAGTGTTGAAGTGTATTTTGACTGATTTTCAAACTCCAATAAACATTTTTATGACTTTTTACAAAAAGATATTTGATATTTTCCAGATTTTGTAACCAACAAAAAATGTATTTTTTTATTAAAATTTATATTAGAAATGCACCAATTTCTAATTTACTCTTGGTTGTAATCAGAAACAATAGAATTCTTTAAAATATACATATGCAAGTTTCATTTTTGATCTATATGCTTAAAATTTGTGGGGTAAGTTCTAGGCAAAAATATTTTTAGAAGTCAGAATGCCATTTCTGTTGAAAATAAAAACTTAGCATTTTGATCAGAGTTTTCTCACTTTATACAGCTTTCTAGATTATTAAATTCACAGTGGTGTGTTATGTGTAAGGAAATACTTATTGATGAGTTAGTCAAATATTTGTTATTTTTAGAGTTAATAGTTTGACAAGAACAGAGGGAGTTTATGTCGAGATAGGTGACATCATTTTTCTAATTAAGTAGGGGAAAGATTTTAATCATTCAATCATGTATAAATACTCATATTAAAAAAAAGTTTGTTAGATATGAAACACAAATAGTGATAATTTGTTATTTTCCTTTGATAAACTAAAAAGAAGAAAATATTCATCATGCGAAAAATATTTTTGATTACTTATCTAACAAAAGATTTTAACAGGTACTGTATGAACATTGGCAAACATAAAGAAGCATTATGCTCATTCTCTTAGATCTTTGGAAATATTTAAAATGTGAATTATGCATAATTTTGGTAGAGAAGAAAATCATGTACAGATTTAATTGTAAGTAATTTAGTAGGAAAAACCCAGTGATATAGCATCTAAAACAATAATTGTTAAAAATCACAAACAAGTTTAATACATATCCTGTTAAAAATTGTATGGTATTATTCTTTCCATTTAGATTTTCACTAAAAAATCCTCTTTTAATACTTGTACTTTTCATTGATCCATAAAATTTTCTAGAAGTATAATTTTATTAAAATATCATGAAAATTTTTTATTTTTTATATTCTTTCTTGCTTTTATCTTTTCTTTTTTCTTCTTTTTGTCTTCCTTTATTTTTTTTTTTTTTACTGCTGAGAATTGAACTCAGAGGTGCTCTATCAGTGAGCTACATCTCCAGGCTTTTTATTTTATTTTGAGACAGGGTCTCACTAAGTTGCCCAGGCTGGCTTTCAATTTGCAATCATTCTACCTCAGCCTCCCCAGTCAATGGGATTATAGGAATGTCCCACCACATTCAACTCATATTATTTATTATTTATTAACCTTATAGCTCACATTTTCAAACATGTCACCATCCAAAGTGTTTTATATGCTAGCCAAGAAGAATCTGTAAAAAGGACAAAAGAATATACAGAACCATATTCATATTCAAATAATTTGGCCAAAAGGTTCAATTTAGGGGGAAAATAAAGAAAGCAAAAGTTTTATTCAGACTTTTTACATTTATAAGATAAAGAAGGCATGAAAATAGTGGTCATTATATTCATAAGGGGTTTTTATTTTTTTATTGATGTTTTCCTTTATTTTTTCATTGAGATACATTTTTTATAATTATCAAAAAGACTAACGTAGAAAATGGATATTGTATTGTACCAGTGTTGTTGGATAATTTGAAAAAAGTAGTAGGATACAAAAGTAATGAACTCTACTTTTGAGAGAATTATCTTTGTAACAATATATTTGGGAAGACACATTCTGAGAAAAAAAAAAAAAAAAAAAAAAGAGAGAAAGAAAAGAAAAGAAAAGCCAAAACCCTCGTCTATTAACATTGCTCTTTTACATGTGCAAAATCTAGAATTTCAACCAGGTGGATGTTTTACTCTAGGAAGTCCTGCATTAAAACTGAAAGAACTTGTTCATGTGCTCTAGTGTGCATGTACATACATACACAGTGTTTTCTTTGTAATGGTCATTATATTCCCCCATAATTAAGGCTCAAGGGTCTTCTATCAAACCTTTATCCATCCTAGGCTGTGATGGTAGATGCACAAGGTTAGGAACTAGTCACATTCACATCACACATGGTGTATACACATTTGATCTTATCCATTGCCAGATAACCAGGAGTCGCTTTACCACCTGGATACAGATTAAATCTAGCTTCTGCACCTACAAGCCTAAAAGCTAAGTTTTAACTCTTGGTTTTCTTTGTGATATAATAAAGACTACCCTGAAATTTGGCTGACAAGATTTCATATGTTTCTAAAGAACTAAATACTTACTTTACAATTTTTTTTTTTTGTAGGTGTACACAGTATCTTTATTTTATTTATGTGGTGCTGAAGATTGAACCCAGGGCCTCAAACATGCGAGATGCACAGCCCCAGCCCCCAATACTTACATTTTTCCTTGAAATGGTTCACACTTTTCAGAATGGGTAGGCTCAGTTAGATAAAACTGATAAAAAAGGACACAGAAAAGAAAAAAAATATATATTATGTTTTGAAAAAAGGGAAACAGAGTGAGACACCCATGGGTAGGTGTCTCCATAGGCAACTTAGACCTAGAAATAAAAATTGATAATCCTAAGTAGTCATGCAACAGCATAATATTTGGTCAATGAAGTGGTTTTCCTGACAAGAGCGATGCATGTTAACTTGTAGTAAAAATATGTAGAATGACATTTTTCAATCAGTTTGGCCATTATTAGTCTTGGTAATAGTCTAAAAGCTATTTTATTAAGTATAAGGAAAAGAATTCATGTGAACAAGGAAGAGAGATAAAACAACTTCTACCCATTCTGAAAGGCGTAGACCATTCCAAGAAGAAATGTATTTATTCTTTAGAAAAATCTGAAGGCTTGTCAGCCAATTTTCAGGGTAGTTTTATATCACAAGGAAAACCAAGAGTTAAAATTTAGCTTTTAGTCTTTTAGGTGCAGAAGTTAGATTTAATCTGCATCCAGAAAAGAAGTTCAGTTGGGCCAATTTATTCCGACCAAACTACAAGAAAATAGTTTAGTCAAGGGAATGGCAATTTATTCATTAGTGTGATAAAAATAACTTGCAAAGAGACTTGAAATAAGTACTCTACTCAGTGCATTTTTCTCTGTGGCTTAACAAAATAAATTATCACCAGACTTTTCTAGGTATAAAAAGATGCTATCTCTTAATTAATACATATCTAAACCACGGTCAAGCCTAATATATACTAGTCTATCCCTGAATTGAATATACCAACTGAGAAGATTCTTCAGTGATCCTTTAAAATGCACTAGCCTCTGTAGATATACAAATCTATACAACACAGGGATGTTACATTCACATTCCCTAGAAATACTTTTCACTTTGCATATCATGAGAATTAGATCTGTAGTCATTCCTCTAGTTAATTGTGCTGATACAGAATAATAAAACTGTTATTTAAGAGGGCCAATTGCATATCCTGAGTTAAACTCCAAGGTGTCAGGAAGACTAAAATCCTATCTCCCTATGTATTTACATGTAAAAAAGAAAAAGTCCTGTCTTGTAGGCTTCTCTCTATTATGACACTTTTATATAACCATCTCTTAAAATATGGGTTTATAGTTCTAAATAAATAGAATAAGAGCCTAGGATCTTTTAGAACACATCTCCAAAGAACAGAGGTTTTTCTCAATCCTTTCAGGAAGGAAAGGGATGGCACACATCTCGCCAATACAAAAACAGGAAACTCATCACTCTTCATTCCTTTCCTAGTATGTGGTAAGTCACTACTCATGCAGATAGACAGTTTGCATAGGCTCCACCACCTTGCCTTGAATGCTAGTTATGTTACTCTACCTGTTGATTTAGTTGTATTGGCAACTAAATCTTCCTTGACTCAGGTGTCTCATGTTTCTGAGACTTACACACAAACACACATACATGCATACATACATACATACATACATACATACAAATTTGGTAACATCATAGATAATTTTTTAAATATTCTTTTTGAAATGACATAAAATTGTATATATTTATGGTACAAAACACTACAATATGATAAATCAAGTTAATTAACATATCCTTTACCTTACATGACTTTTTTTGAGGAGGGGCACTAAGGGTAAAACTCAAGGGTAGTTGGCCCTGTGCAAGATCCCCAGCCCTATTTTGTATTTTATTTAGAGACAGGGTCTCATTGAGTTGCTTAGTGCCTCGCTTTTGCTGAGGCTGGCTTTGAACTCATGATCCTCCTGCCTCAGCCTCCCAAGACAACGGGAATTGAGATGTGCACCACTGTGCCCGGCATGACTTTTTGTGGGTGTCTGAGAACACTTAAATTTACTTAACAATTTTCTTAGCACTTTTCAACTATACGTTTTTTACTAAGGTCACCAAGCTGAATAACTGATCTCCAGAATTTATTTCTCCTGTTTTAACACTTTGTTCAACATTTCCCCATTTCCTTTCCTCCTCTGTTCTACACAATCCCTATGAATGATTATTTTTCCATCTATTTGTATTTTTTGACTTTTTAGTTCTGCACATGGTATAATGCAGTATTCATTTTTCTATGTCTGACTTATTTCACAAAGTATTATGCCCTCCATTTTCATCCTTGCTTTTGCAATTGAATAAGTTTCATTCTTTTTGTAAGAATAGATAGTGTTCTATTCTGCATAATACATTTTCCTTGTCCATTCAACCATGGATGGATGTTTCAGTTGATTCCATAGTATCAGTATTGTAAATAATGCTAGTGAGAGTGGAAATATCTTTTTGATATATTGATTTCATTTTTGAGTGCATACCCACAGAGGAATTAATACATCATGTAGTATGGTTTATATATATATATATATATTTTGAGGACCTCCTTAAGGTTTTTATGATAGCTGTGCAAAATTTCATTCCTTCCAAGAGTGAACAAAATTTCTATTTTGCCTTATTCTTTCTATCCAACAGTTGTTATGTTTTGTCTTTTAGATAGTAGTCATTCTAATAAATGTGAAGTTATATTTGTAGTTAATTGTCATTTTTCAGATGATTAATGATATTGAATATGTATATTCACATATACATGATATTTATATATATATGCATATATACAAATATATTGAACATATACATATCTATACATTCATATAAACATTAATATATACATATTAAATATATACATGTGCATATTTTGAATATATTCAATATGTATATATATTCAATATCATTAAACATGTGATATATATGTCACACATATAATCATATAAACATAATCATATGGTTATATTAGTCTACTTTTTGCTGCTATGACTAAATGGCTAGATAAGAACAATTGTAGAGGAGGGTGCTCACAGTTTCAAAGGTCTCAATCCATAGACAACAGGCTCCATTCTTTGGGGATTTAGGTGAGGCAGAACAACATGGCAGAAGAGTGTGGTGGAGGGAAACAGCTCACATGGTGACCAAGAAGCAGAGGGAGATTCCATTCACCATATACAAAGTATATACCCCAAAGTCATGCCCCCACCTCATCCAGCCACACCTGACACCCTTCAGTTACAACTCAATTAATCCCATCAGGGATTGTTTTCTTAATATTGATTTATTTGAGTTCTTTGTACATTTTGAATAACATGTATCAAATAAACATCATACACTTATCAGATATATGGTTTGCAAACCTTTTCTCCCATTCAGTAGGTAGTCTCTTTGTTGATTGTTTAGTTCGTGCAGAAATATTTGAGTTTGGTGAAATCCCATTTTTATTTATCTTTTTTCTGACTATGCTTTTGTGGTCAGCAGTAAGACCATTGGAATTTCTACAATTTTGGTCAGAAAAGATGTAGTTAAACAAAGGTGACATCATCCAAGCCAGAATATAGTGCGTTTATCTTAAGCTAATATTACAGAGTCGAACATATTCCTGTACCAGTGTCTAGCTGTAAGGCTTCACATACCTCTATAGTGCTTTTGTCTATTTATAGTTTCTGGGAAATTATTCATATAAACCAATAAGGGTCATTCTGGGACAATCAAAGGATTTATAACTCAGGACATCTACAGACTTTTCAAGCCAAATCCACACAAATCTTTAGATTATTTGGGGTTGTAGGTATACAGTCTTGTACATGACATAATTTTTCTTAATTTCTTCTTATATATATATTTTTTTTTGTTCCACTGACTAAATATTTTAAAAAATTGTCTTTGAGTTCATAGGTTTTTTATCCTGTTTGATTAATTGGTTGTTGGTATTCTCAGTTGCATTTTTCATTTCATTCAGTATATTCTTTTGCCCCAGAATTTCTGTTAGTCATTTTTTTTATGTGATTTCTGCCTTTATTCAAACTCTTTGTTTTGGTAGTATATTGTTTTCTTTATTTAATTGGAAAGTTTCTCTGTAGCACCTTGAAGTTAGTTTCACTTTAACAAAATATTTTAATTCTTTGCCAGGCAATCCATTGGTCTCCTTTTGTGTTATATATTTTAGGAAATTATATTTGTTGAGTGGCTGGGTCTTTCCATATATATATATATATATATGTATGTATGTGTGTGTGTGTATGTGTCTCTTGTTCTGCCACACTGTCTGCATATTTGATAGAGCCATTATCTCTTCCAGAATGTACAGACTGGTTTAAATGGGGAAAACCTTTTCCTGTGGGTGGGTATGAAGGCAACAGCTGGGTTGGTTGTTGTGATTCTGGCTCTCCTGAAAACATAGCAATGTAGTCTTCGTATCACTCTGTGAGCTGGGGTTCCGTTTGGCAAAGATTTCCTGGAATGTCAGTAGCCAAGATTATGTGTGTCCAGAGGAGATGCCAGGGATATTGAGGTCTTCACTATTGCAAGATGCTGGGCTCTCCAAAATTCTTTCTCCCATCAAGGAAGTTGTGAGAAAAGCATCCATCTTGGTGCTAGGTTCAGCTTGTCAGCTACTTATGGTAGTAGTGGCCATGCTATCTGATGTGTAATACCAATAGAGCAGGGTGGAGCTTTTCTGAAGCATGGGCCTTAATGGAGGAATACAGGCTCAGAGGTCTGGGGCAGAGGCACCCCCACTGTTTCATGGGTAACAGTATGGATGGATGCTTATGGCACAACTATGGGTCAGGGTCTGGAATATAGGCTTATGCAGATCTATATTGTTTCTGAAGCTTAAAGTGCAACTTATCTCAGAGTGAAGAATTACATCTGTTACTTTGCCCTCTTATTCAAGGTTGTTGACAAAATATATTTTTAGAAGCCAAAAACCTTTCTCTAAACATTACTAAATTTATTTGCATTCTACCTATACTAGATTGAACAGCTTCTTTTCACTGACATATTATTTCTTTAAATTATAAATACAGACTTAACAGTAATTACTGTAGACCTTAATTTTTTTTTTTTTTGAGGGGGTATTGAACCCAGGGGCAATAGACCTATTTTGTCTTTTATTTAGAGGTAGGGTATCACTGATTAGCACCTTGTATTTGCTGAGGCTGGCTTTGAACTCATGATCCTCCCGCCTCCGTCTCCCAAACTGCTGGGATTACAGACATGCACCACCATGCCTGGCCAAGGCCTTAACTTTATATTCAAATTTTGGTTGTATTTTTCATGCTTCACACATTTCCCGAGAAATAACTAGATTTATAGAGCTTCCATAGATGAATACTTTCAGCAACTACTTGTTGGTTTTAGTAGTTCAGTTGTCAGAATTCAGAACATATTCACAATTTGTACTTATTTATTGAGAGATATTGGAATTTTAGATTTTATTTATTCATTGTTTGGAAAATTTTGCTACTTCATATATGTGGTTTTTCCGACCTATAAAAAAAAGAAATCCAATTTTTTTTATCAAGTATTTACCTAAGAGCTATTACTTTGCATGTAATTATCAAACAACTCTTCTATGATGAGTTGGGAGAAATGTAACATGAATGAAACATAATTTTTCTTGTAGTAGAGAAGAAAGATAAGGGTAAAAGTAGTACCAATACAGGAAGAGAGCTAAATGCTATCACAGTGCTTTATAAGCATAAGAAACAAGAAAAATCACTCAGAGAACTAAGGAAGCTTTTCAGAACACTACAATTTGAACCACATCTTGAAGAATACATTAGATTTTAAGTAGCAGTGATTTTTCAGAAGAGGAATTTGAACAAATATATATAAAGGATCCAAGTGATGACTTAATATAAATGTATCCAAAGAACTATAAGTAAGCTACATATGTGTAGAAAGATGAGCAGAAGATTAGAGGAATTACTGCCATTATTCTGGGTCTGCAGAGTTAGATGTAAAGGGCTCAGATTGAAAGTGAAGATATCTGAGATTTGCTGTGTTTGAGATATGAAATTGCTGAAAATTTTTGAATAAAGGAATTACATATTCACATAGGTAGGTAGGTTGATTTTAAGATAGCAGATCCTGGAAGTTAAAGGAATGTGTTCAGAATCTGTTGGTATAATGCTAATGAGAAATAATGAAGTCCTCAATTAGGGGAAGAAACAGCAGCTAGGAACTAGAATGTGAATTAGAAATGCAACTACTTTATAAAACCACTTAAAATGAATGATTTCTTGTTCAAAAGCAGAATTCAAGTTTAAATTTTAATAAGGAAAAACTGGTATCTCTGTATCTAGTTATTTCTTTTGAGTATTACACTACTGACTACATAAATTACAATTACAGTGGCTTTGCTTCTATTCAAACTGTCCTAAATGCTTTTTGGACATAATAAGAGATTATATAAATTGAATGAGTGTATAAAAGAATTAATTAATCAAACAATTATTTTATGCTTCTAGTTTCATATGTGCAATAGTTTGTACTGGAATGTCATTTGGTCCCTTGTATATGGCACCATTGAAAGATTGTGAAACCTTAGCATGGTGGGGCCTACTGGGAAATCTTCAGGTCTCTGGGAACATGGACCTTGCAAGAGAAATGTGGTACCTCTGCCCTTTCTTTGTCATCTTTTTTGCTTCCTGATCATGAGGTGAGTGGTTTTGCTCTGCTTCACGTTCCCATCATGATGTGCTGCCTCACTACAGTTGTAAAGGCAACAAGACCAAGGAATCATGGACTGAAAACTATAAAACTGTGTCCAAAATAAATCTTAGTTCTAAGCTTATGATCTCAGGTATTAGTTATAGTGACAGAAGGCTTACCAACACAATATGGATGCTAAATATTAGATGAAAGTTTCAAAACATTAATGCTTTCATGAAAAAAATCTTCTTATACTAGAAGCAATTTAATTTTATTAAGAAACTTTTGATATAAGCTATTGTTAACATTGGATAACATTTCATATAAATTTGTTTTAAAAACTTAATGATTTCTCAAGAGTTCCTGAACAATCTATGTTAAGAGTGGAAATGCCATAAAAACAGAAGGTTTGTCTTATTTACCACCATTTTGTTGCTACTGAAACAATTCCTGTGTTAGTCTACTTTCAATAAACAATCTTTTCGTGTGTGGTGTTGGGGATCGAACCCAGGGCCTTGTGCATGTGAGTCAAGCATTCTACCAACTGAGCTATATCCCTAGCCTTCAATAAATAATTCTTCAATAAATGAATGATGACAAGCTTTCTCTAGGAATGTCGCATCCTGAAAATTTGACATTTGAATGTTTAGGAACATAGAAAAGCAAGTGAGAGTCCACATAATAGGAATAGCAAGAAAAGAGAACATTTTAGAAAGTTCTAAATTTATGAATGGTCTCCTGTATTAGTCAGGGATTTCTAGAGAAACAGAACCAATAGAATGAGCATGGTGTGTAGTTGTGAAGGAGAGAGAGGGAGATTTATGTCAAGAAAATTGACTCATGATTGTGGGTAAATGGCATCCAAAATCTTCAGAGCTGGCCAGCAGGATGGAGATTGAGGGAAGAAATTATGTCACCATCTCAAGTTTCCATGCAGTCTGGAAGCAGAAACCTTGAAGAGGGGACCTCAGAATATTCTCTTGAGGCCTTCAAAGAGACCTCACATCATGACTTATTCACATTCATGGAAGGCAACCTGCTGTACTCAGTCTGCTCATTTAATTGCCAACTATATTTCAGTATACCTTCACAGTAAAGTCTGGTATTAGACTGGTATTTGAAAAAACAACTGGTCACCATAACCTAGCCAAGTAGGCAAGTAAGATTAACTATCATTACAAATATCCCTGTTGAAAGAGAATTTTTTTGTTATTTCTTCCTTTTTTGTTGTGTCCTTTTTAGTAGCATCTAGTATAACATTATACTATTATAAAAATGGTATAATGCTTGCATACTTAATTAAGACTCCTGAAATATGTATAAGAAATTCAAGTTATTTTTTATTGTGATACCCCAAATAATTCATAATGTATCTCCAAACATTTAGAAGAAAATATGGAATCATTAAAAATCTGCAATTGAAATCTTATGAGGGTTAATCTATATTTTTATGTGTCTATACCTCATTTACAGTTTACATTTTACTTAATAACTCAATCATTTCATTGGTTCACTTTTCCTAACATCCTTCCTTTTTTTTTTTTCAGAGTCACTTCAAGTGTTGATTTGCTCTACCTTTTGAAGTCTAGAACAGTTTTACATATGCAAGCTATTTAGTGTATCTTTCAATAATTATTTGCATAAAAATTAAATGACAATTTAAAGAAAAAAATATTGAAGGCTATCACATTTGGGAGACAAAAGTCAAAATGAAATTTCATCTCTAAAGTTAGAATATAATATGAGGTTATTATAGTAATTCTCACCAAGGGAATAGTTTCTTTTCTAATCAGGCTGTACGTCTTTTATTCTTTTGTAAGTGTGTGATTAAATTAAATAAAAAATGATAGAAGTGCAGCATTGACTAATGGAGGTCATTGTGGTTTCCTTTCTTCTCCCTCTTAGACTTTAGCTTTCAGCTCTGGGAGATATTATTTCACTCTCAAGAACTTTTTTAGCCTCAAAACAAGTTCTTACTTTTAAGGTTATTGTATTCTAGATATGGCAAAAACAAAAAAGCCATCCTTCCCTCCTTTGGAAGATGGGGCCATGCCATCTGCTCGGCTGAGAAAGCTGGAAGTGGAGGCCAACAATGTCTTTGACCAGTACTGAGACCTGTATTTTGAAGGCGGTGTCTCATCTATCTACCTCTGGGACCTGGATCACGGCTTTGCTGGAGTGATTCTCATAAAGAAGGCTAGAGATGGATCCAAGAAGATCAAGGGCTGCTGGGACTCCATCCATGTGGTAGAAGTGCAGGAGAAGTCCAGTGGCAGCACTCCCCATTACAAGTTGACCTCCACGGTGATGCTGTGGCTGCAGACCAACAAATCCTGCTCGGGCACCATGAACCTCGGAGGCAACCTCACCAGACAGATGGAGAAGGATGAAACCGTGAGTGACTGCTCCCCGCACATAGCCAATAATGGGCGCCTGGTGGAGGACATGGAAAACAAAATCAGAAATACACTGAACGAGATCTATTTTGGAAAAACAAAGGACATCGTCAATGGGCTGAGGTCTGTGCAGACTTTTGCAGACAAATCAAAACAAGAAGGTCTTAAGAACGACCTGGTGGAGGCGTTGAAGAGAAAGCAGCAGTGTTAAACCTCCGCTTTGCGCTAACAGGACACGCCATGCACTCCTTAGATTCCTTTCTTAGAAAACTCGTTTTCTGCTCCCTTTCCTTGTCCCCTCCCTCCCCAGCAGGTCAAGTAACACCTTGCATCATCGACCGCACAGCGCCATCTCTCCCTGAGAATAAAGCCCGATAAACACCCTCCTCTGGCTCCCGAGGCCTGCTTGCACCACATTTTGCTATGGAAACTCTGGATATTTCCATGGAGACCTGTGTTTTCTGTTCACCTGGGCCCCGTCTTCCTGCCCTCCCCGCCCCCATTTATAAGCATAAAATACACTGTCGGCCACCCCCTCCCACCTTTTTGTTACATTGGTGTAAAAAATGTAAAACAAAAAAAAAAATTTATGAAATAACTGTGGTGTGTGAAAGATACAAGAAAAACTGGAAATCTGATTCCATGTGTCTTTGGGAGTTGCTTGGCGCTGAGGGGGGTGGGGTGGGGGTGGAGACAGGGCTGGCTCTGGGAGGAGGGAGAGATGGCCTGGCATCCTGCGCAGATCTGCCTGGTCCTACAGAGACCAAGGTGTGGGTGGGGGACCCTCCTGCTGTTCTGGCCAGGTGCTCTTCTGTCGATTTTTATGGAATGCAGAAGGAGTTTTTTTGTTTTATTTTTTTGTTGTTGTTTTTTTTGTTTTTTTGTAAAGTTAAACAGAAAAAAAAAAAAAAAAAAAAAAAAACCTACATCTTATACTTGAGCCTCCATACTTAAAAAAAAAAAAAAAAAAAAAAGAAAAAAAAAATAAAAAAGAAACTGGGACAAAAAAATGGCATGTTTTCCTTTTTGTAAAAATTTCTGAAATTTATTCAAAGCATTGTCTTACTTAGAGTTCTAGTGCTTTATATTCTCTGAGAAGGTGTACTAAGGCTAAATTCTAAAACATTCAGCCAATGTATCTTCTGTCTCATCTTAAAATGTCCATCAATGCAGTCTCAACTGAATTTGCTTGGTACAATGGGGGCAATTGATTATGAATAACTTTTACTTTTTCTAGCAAACTCTTCATTGAATATGGTTACATGTGTCTAGGGACAAAAAAACTTTGAAAGAAATTGATATTCAACTTCTTTCCTATGTTGATGAAATGGAGATAGAGTAGGAAATCTGGCCCAGAAGGATTCATAATACAGAATAAGGCTACCTGGGAGGATTGCTTGTAGCTATAAATGGTTTATAGAGACCAGATTTAAAATTCATTGGATCTCTGTCAAGAATAATATTGTTAGTGCATTGATAGATCAAAGGTTTGAGGTAGCATGAGACAGTGTTTTTCACCTCTAGGTCAATGATGTAATTCTCTTTCAAACTGTTATGCAAAGACTGAGAAGTGAATTTCTCTTTCTGTATACTTCCTAGTTGGAAAAAACAAACAAACAATATTAGGAAATAAAAGTAAAAACAAGACATGGGTAATAACAATCTATACTTAGAATCTCTGTTTCTCCATCCCCATACTATGCTTCTGCAATAAGATTATTAGTGATGATTTAACAAAACGTTGAAAATAAAATTTACATAAATAACCTGCCTTTTAGTGACATAATCTCATCAATAAAAGGCCTTAAAAATTTGACCTAAAAATTGTGATTTATTTATGATGTTTTCAAGTCTTTATCTATCCCAAATATCTGCATGGGGATTTTCATGTATTTTCCATATATTCTAAAAATTGACATAGAAAGAAAGTAATGTTTCTTTATAATAATGCTCTAATGTCTGTTCCAGTGGATATTATTCTCTTAGTGTATCCTAACCCTTTTGTTTGTGAGTTCATTCTGATTATCTTGGCTCATAGCACATAGCATTAAGAATTTTTCAAGTTCAACTCCTTGACTGGTGTTTACTTCAGATAATATAAATTGATGTCAATCCTGGCTACTAAAAACACTGAAGGAATAAGACTTCTATTTTTAAAAAATTCCTCATTAATTCTCCCTAGCATTTAGTGACCTTTACAGAGAAGTGGAAGTTTTAATTTATTGTGTGCCTGGATACTTCCTTTGTGATTTAAACTTAGTTTATTATTCTGTTTCTTATAAGGAAACTTTATATGCATGATATTTATTATAGTCAGTCTCCTTATTGCCCAAATTAGAGATAGCCTCAATTTTGCAAAACACTCTTCTTTTGCTGATTCTAAGAATAGAACTACCTGTGGTTTTATATATTTTTTTAAATTTCAGCCCTAACAGCATACATACATTTATATTCACTAGTTTTAACTATGTCAACTTTTGTCTTCTTAGATGATCAACCAGTTATATTTCCGTCATTATATATCAAAGTAGTATAGTCCTTTCATTTTTACTAAGCAATGTTTCCTATAATATTATTTCCAAATGGCTCAAAATATCCAAGCTAGCTAGCTAGCTAGTGAAAATAACATCTTTTGAAGAATATTCACTTCTAAAGCCTTGTTGGGAGTTGGTCAAGATAAAAAGCCATTATCTTTTCCCCACATTTTCCTTGTGCAACTGTGAGTAAAAGAAAAACATCTCATTTACAAAATGTACTTTGAAAAACCAAATCAATCTTTGAGGAATATTTTGATTCATCTTTGAAGTTTGGGGAAATAGGAAAAAAAAGTAATAAAAACCAGATATGAGATCATTTCAAAAAGGACGTGGTGAACATAATGAAATCTTGCAGAGACTGAAGAGTTTGGAGGCAGAGGAAAGATTATTGACTGTGCTGCAAGATCATTGGTAGTAGTACAATTTCAGGGAATTGGTGTATAAGTTAAATCAAGTTTGTGTAGATGGAGGAAGAAATTGTGTGAAAACAAAGTTAAATGCTGATATCACCTTAAGTTACAGAAATTTGTTTCTAATATTCACTGATATCCTGGATAAAGCTAAACATTATAACTTTGTATTGAATCCAATTAACAAATTTAAAAAAAATATACCCAACAATACTTAGGAGACAAAATTTAAGAGGGAATGAAAATGAAGAAGAATGATGACAGAGCAACTGAGAAAGATTTGGGAATTATAAACTTGGCAGCTTTTTAATAATAATTTGTTTATTTATTCTTTATTTTTGATCTGACCACTAAAGGACTTGTAGAAATGAGAGTTGGTCATTCTGCTGCTGATGCAGAGAGTGAATGGGGAAGGAGGATATGTTGTGAAATCTAACAAAAGGATTGCACTATTTTAGATATTGATGATGGTATATTTTGGGTGGAGTTTGGGGAGTGAAATAGGGTAAAAATATGGAGTACTAGAGTTTTCTCCCTTCTCAGTAGATGAAGTTTATCTTGTGATGAAGATTATTTTCTCCATCTTAACTTTGTACACAATTCAGGAAAAATCTTTTATCAATCACCTTTGCTCCTTCTCTGACTTCTGCTTCTTCTCCTTCACCTATGGTTCCTTCAGCACATTAAATCAAACAAACAAACAAACACAAACAACCAATGGTTGAAAACACGTCTACCATGATCATGGAAAGGAAAAAAAAAAAATAATGTAATTTTGTGTCAACTTGGAGATTATTTTCAGATGATATGAGCATTTAAATTTGTAAACTTTCAATAAACAAATTGCCCTTCAGACCTCAGTAGAGCAAAGAGACTGACCTCCAGATCAAGAGGGGATTCTCTAGTAAGAAGGCTTTCAACTGGAACTGAAGCAGTGGGTCTCCAGTCCTGCACCAGCCCATGTTGCATGTTGGATTTCCCAGTCTCAATATTCATGTGAGTCAATTCATACGTATATGCATATACACATGAATTGGTTGGAGAGAATAGACATCTTCCTACTTCTCTCTCACCTCCATTTGTACTTTATGTGAGAAATAAATACCTACTCTTTTGAGCCATTGTATTTATATTCTGTTAGCAGTGCAAGTTAGGCCCAGGAATCCGAATTTTTATATGATAATAAATAATTAAAGAGTTTTGTGATTTAATACACATTTATTTCTCAGTTGAAATCTAATGCAGTTTTTCTTGATTGTACAATCCGTTGGGAAATTCTCTTTTCATCAAATATTCAAGGATACAAACAGCTCCAAACTAAGTACTGTGTGAAAGACCTTTATTGTAGAGGTTTGTATCTGCTATATGTGAGGGAAAAACAAGGTGGAAGGGATTTTGAGATATTGTAGAAAAGATCTGGAATTTTATACATCATTTCTTCCCACAGTCCAATGGTCAGAAGTAATCACTTGGCTGTACGTAGAATCAAGGACAGTGGGATGTTTATTCCTTTCATGCACCAAGGAAGATATAAATTGATGAATACAACAGATTCATATGCCACAGAAGTTATAACTTTTGATAACATAAATATACATGTAGTATATTATTACATATATGTAAGCACCATTCACAGGTAGCCACACTTAAATCATTATGCCTTTTCTTCTTCTTGTTTTCTTTGGAATTAGTTGTTATTCCTTTGGTTTGTTTTACTTTCTATATTCCTTTTATTAATTCACCTATAATGCTATGAGGTAAATAATAATCATCTCTTAAGATGGCCAAACACTTGGTGTTTCCTACTAATTTCAACTTCTCAATATCTCTCCTATATGAACTTTTTTGCTCTAATAAGGAGTGCTTACTTTTTCTTTTTGGGTTGCAGGGATTGAACTCAGGGGCACTCAACCACTGAGCCACATCCCCAGCACTATTTTGTATTTTTTCAGAGACAGGATTTCACTGAGTTGCTTAGAACCTCGCTGTTGCTGAGGTGTGGATTTGAAATTGTGATCCTCCTGCCTCAGCTTCCCGAGCCACTGGGATTACAGGCGTGCACCACTCTGCCAGGCAACATTTGTACTTTTGAAGGATACAAACATGCAATTATTTGCTAGTTTGTTATCCTTTATTAATAAAAAGTATTTCCACTAATAATCATGAAATGAGATAAATTTTTATACAAAGAAAAGGAAATAAACAAGATAGTAAAATTTTCTTGAAAGTTATATACATAACTGTGTTAGTAAGAAACAGAAAGAGAGCACATACCAAAATAGTTATGTAACAGGATAAAAAATTACTAACCAGTTAATAAATTTAATTGCATTAATATATATTTAAAAATAGTTTTATATGTTGGCCTGATAAGAAATTAATAAAATTATGAATTCTATTTTTAAACTTTAATCCCAACATATTCTCATTGACTTTATTAAAATTTGCATTTGTTAAATGTATCTTCCTATATTGCCTAGTAACTGCTATAAAACCTGGACAGCATGCATCGTGAATATAGTAAAATAACACTACCATAAACTGGTTCCTGATATCTTAACATTGAGCTAATCAAAAGGGAATCTATCCTGAGTTGTCCTGAGCTAATCATATAAGCCTTTAGATGACATGTCAAAGGGACTTTTTTCTGTTGTCAATGTAGATATAGCCTTCAAAAGTTCCACAACTGAAAGTAAACTGATTTTTCCAATAATTATTTGAACTTAAAAGAGGAACTGATATTTCAGATGAGATTACAGCCCATCTGACATCTTCCATGATTTCAGTCTTCTTAAATCCTAAGATCTCGGATATGCTATGCCCACCATTCTGACTAAAACCCTGGTCTCACCAAACAACTACAGCAACAAAACAATTCAGGTAATACATGGGTGTTGTTTTAAGCCATTAAAATTGCGGTAATTTGTAGTACAGTAATATATAACTGTACACCCTAATATCTAAACCAAAAAAGACAAAACAGAAATATAAAATAAAACTGTATGCTGTAATTCTCATGAATATAGACATAAAATTCTCAAAATACTAGTGAAAGAAATCTGTAATTGTATGTGAACAAGTTGAGTTTATCCTAAGAATGATGAGGTAGTACAATATTTGAAAATGAATCAATGCAATCTGCCATATTAACAGAAAAGAAACCCAAATCATATGATAATGCCAATTAAAACAGAAAGTCATGAGACAGAATTCACCCTCTGTTCCTAAAAAACCTAAAAGGTCACACCAGCTAGAACTAGAATTTATTAAACACAATAAAGAATAACTACAATAAACTTAGTTATAGTAAAAATGAATGGTAATGAACGCTTTCCCCTAAGATCTGTAAGAGGCAAGAATGCCTCCTATCTCCTTTTACTCAAACTAATATTGGAAGTGCCAGCCAGTGCAATAAAGATAAAAACAAATAAAAGTTATACAAATCAGAAAGGAACTAATGAAGCACTTCCTATTCACAGATGATAAGAAATTTTTATAGAAAACCCTGAAAAATCTAGAAAAAAGAGAAGGAGACAAAGGGAAGGGGATGGAAGGTAAGAAAGAAAGGGTCTTTCTAGAACATTTCTTAAAATATGTTTTCAAAATACATATTTTAATTACATTTTTATACAATACCAATGAGAAAATGGAATTTGAAATTTAAAAATAATATTCCTTATAATAACTCTCAAATACTTTGATACAAATCTCATATAACATATACAGTATTTGAATAACAAATTCACTGTTTAAATATAGAAATATAAAGCACTGTAGGAATTGAAGACAAAAACTACACCAGAAGAAATCTCAAATCATTCTAAACTGTGACAAACTTGTGAAAGCAACATATGTACCTGAGCAGTAGACAACTTATGGAATCTTTAAATTAACTTCTATGTTAATAATTCCATTATTCACCAATAAAAAATTAACAAAATATGCACACATGTAGCACACATGAGTGTTACATACTGGCGACAATCATTTAGAATACAGATAAATTACCATTAATATTTTTAAGAATTGAGAATTGCATGAGATAATAAAAATTGGACTAATATTTAATTGGCATTATTATTGTATTAATTCTGTAAAAAGAAACACAAAAACTTATAGCCTATACCTGAATCAGAAATCTCCCACTTCCCTGCCCTGATGTTTCACTGTCTTTTGATGGTCCTAATATCAATATTTATCTTTTCTAGGAGACATTCCCTAAATATTCCCCTACTTTTCCCTCCAAAGCATATTTCTTGCATATTTATGTTAACATTTCTCAGATTTGGGCAACTTGTTTGTCTTTACATCTGAACTTGGTTAGCTCAGTTTGGGATCCTGCAACAGCTACTCCTGAAACAAAAACTTCAGGGACTATAGTTTGTTAGAAATAATCTCAGGTATGGAAGCAGGGAAGATAGCAGAGAATACATTGCTCAGTATCCTTAAATCCTCTTGTTTCAACATACTTGTTCTGATTTCCAGAGGTCAATATCTGCATCCCCATGCAGAAAGTTTTTCTTAATATGTATATCACTTTGCTTATGTGATTGGCAGGATGGAAATACCAGGAAGATAAATTCACCCCAGAGGCTCTTAATCAATATTTTACAGAAGTTGATACATAATTCCAGCTTACCCTTCCCTTGGAGGACACAGTCCTTTTTCACTGGGGACTTACAAGAAATAGTAGGAAAGAGAAGTCCTGGAATTACCACACCCAAAGGAAAATGTAGTTGGTATGTTGATATATACCAACTTCCACCCACCATTACTTAAATGCTGTTTCTACAGTGCTTGTATTCTCTGGCAAATTTTATGTTGTACAGGCAAGGCAGGTCTGCTGCTAGAGAAAGTGCTAGAAAAATAAGTGCTGACCTTTGTAAACCAGAGCAGTTTGCTGTGGGATGGGAAAGACCAAAATATGGTCATCAGAAAAGTTGTGATGTCTTTTTATTTCTTTTTGCTCTTCTTTTTTCCCCTTCCCTTCTCTTCTATCATTATAGGTATTAATTGTATATGTCAATGAGGATTCAGTGTGATATTTCAATGCATGCATATATTTTGCTCTGATCAAATTTAACCTATGTTTATGCCCCTTCCCAATCACTAGTAATCACTATTTTACATTAAGGATGAATTTTTAATTTTTTTCTCATATGAGAGAAAACATATGGCATATGGCACTTGTCTTTCTGTGTCCAACATATTTCGCTTAATATAATGTTCTCTAATTCCATCAGTTTTATAGTAAATAACAAGATTTCATTTTTTTTCTTTATGTCTAAATAATACTCATGTATGTTTTTGCCTTTTATTTAAAGAGCTTATTGTAATATCTTATATGGAAAAGATGTTAAAGTTTTTTCAAATGAAGTGATTGAGAGGATCAAGCAATTGTGAAGTTAAAAAATTATAGAGTTGATCTTTAGTACATGTTCTTTAGAATGATGGAATGAACTGGAGATTATGAGAAAATCTTATCTAAGGGTTGAACTTTTTGAGTAAAGCATTTCCTAGAGTTTCAGTATGAAACCATACAAAAAAGAGATAAGCCAGTGAGAAGGACAGTTTAGAACTCTGTAAATCAAGCAATTCCCCGCTCAAAGAAGACTAAAGAGGCAAAGTGAGGAAAGGCACACTGTCACCAAAAGAAACCCCATTTTCTGAAAATTATACAAGGCAAACAGATTAGTTTTTTAAAACCATGAAAAATGAAAGACATTCTCTAGAAATTGAGTTTCCAAAAGACACAGTGGAACACAAAATATAAATAGGTCAGAAAATAACTGTTTAATAAATCTGGAAAGACAGAAAGAAAAACAAATCAACTTTGATGTGAAGAAAAGCTTTAGTCTTTGGAAAGAGAACAACAGAGGTGTTGGAATGGATATGAAGCTTCCAATTGCTGCTCATATTAATGCTAAAAGACATTCCTGGTATGAGCTACATGTTAAATTTCCCATATGCCATTGGGTGTGCCAGACCTCACATATAAATTGTCTTGCCAACTTTATCTTGTTTCAAATTCTGTGACACCAGAGCTCAGTGATAAAGTACATCTCATTGTGAATCAGATCGAAATTATTTTGTTTGCCCTTAATTTTCCTTTTTTCTTCTTCACTGTCATGTTGTCAGGGTACGTTTTTGCCATCTATCTGCTATGGGAAAGACATTGGCAGCTACAAGGTCATCATGTTCTCACAGATATGCCTGGATATGCACTGCTCACCAGCTGAAGTACTGTTATCTTCAGGGATCTAGGTAGTGTCAGATTTCTTACCTGATCCCTGGAGGAGTCTGCTTCAAAGTGGAAGTGAACTAGGGAGCTTGAAATGTCCATCACAACAAAAATATTTGCCTTACATTCACAACAGCAATGAATTAGTTTCTCCTTACAATAAAAATATCAGAAAAACATAGCATTTGCATTATGATATCATATCCTCTGAAATATCTCTTCATCAGACAGCCTTGTTTTCTGTCTCATTTGCCCATCTCTGTAATTGCTGTGTCTGGATTTTTAAATATACATATTAACTTAGCAGATACATCACATGAAAAAAGAGCAAAGTTGATATCTACTCCCACAATACTTTTTTGGTGACTAATGGTTAACAGAATGGAAGGAACATTGTACTTTGCTATGAATATTTCAAGGATAAGTTCTAATATAATTTTTCATTAGTTTCAGCAGTGCAATTATGATAATCACAGTTACAGCTCTGATCAAGGGTTGCTTCCACACTCTTTATTCTGACAAGATTTTCCTAAAGTGCACTCCAGAGGCCTCTGAGTTTGTAGAAGAGGATGAAGCATGAATGGTGACCTTTTTACTCTGTCAGGTACTGTCCTGGTTCTCACCAAGTTTTCATGATTTTTAGCATTGAGTCTCCAAACCAAAATATCACCAAGAGATCGCTGCCCCTCACAAAATCCACTAACCTTCAGAAGTACAAATAATGTAAAAGAAAAAAAAAATTAGTGTCTTGTCTCACTGTTCTGCTTTACTGAACTAGCAAAAGTAAGCATTATTTTACTTCTCAGGGAATTTTCTACCTTGTCCTTTTGAATGTAAATTAAAGTAACTGGCAGTCTCCATGGATAGAGATACAATTAAATGATTGGATGATTTCTTTTTGATTTATGAGATAAAATGTGTCATATGCTTGCATGCATGTGTGTGCAAAATGCATTTGCATTTATTAGAAACTGAGAGAGAATGGAATAACAATAGGCAAAGAAATTAAGACATCATGCTTTTAAAGCTAAACAGATCCATTGCCCTCCCCTCACGATAAACAAGGTAAATGAAATGCATTTATATCTCAGTAGACTCCTGAGATCCTGCAATAAA
Organism: Tamias sibiricus; assembly: GCA_025594165.1. NCBI lineage: Eukaryota > Metazoa > Chordata > Mammalia > Rodentia > Sciuridae > Tamias > Tamias sibiricus. The sequence continues at coordinate 105,884,342 of CM046666.1, forward strand.
TATGGGCTTTCTTGAGTGGTGAGGTTGTTTAACCTACTACCTAGCCATCTCCCAGGAACCCTAAATGTATCAGGGTTCTTACCAATGGTAATGATAAAGGCAGTACAAGCAACAACGTAGATTGATTTTTTTTAGGGTGCCATTTCCTGTGATCTCCCAACACCCTTTCAAAATCAATAACCTACATCAGAAGCCACCTTTACAAGGAAAAGGTAGATCTCAGCTGGTAACTGCATTTATTCTCACTAGCTGTAAACCAATTATTAGGCTATGGTTAACTACACACAATCCCAAATATAATTTGTTAATTCAGATAACATAAAAATAAAGGTGACCCACCTTATATATGAAGAAAATTGCATAACAACTATATCCTCTGTATTTAAAAAACTGAAATTTGTGAATGGTTAGCAAACAGATTTGGAATTAAATAACAAACAACTATTAAGGTTTTTGTCCTGACATTTAGGCTATATTAGTTTCTCGGGCTGCCTTACAAAATACAACTAACCACAGAACATAGAACAAAACACAGTTGTTTTCTCACAATTTGGAGGCTGAAGATCTGAAATCAAGGCATCAGCAGAACCATATCCTTTCTGAAGACTCTAGGGGAAGGGTCCATGTTAGGGTCTTTCATTATCTGACACATGCCAGAAATCCTTGGCATTTCTGGGCCTGTAGATGTGCCACTCAGACTTTGCTTCTGTTTTCACATACAGTTCTATGTCTTCACATTGTCTTCCCTGTGTGTGTGTGTGTGTCACTTGCTCAAATTTCCTTTATTTATTTTTTTAAAATGCCCTGGTCATTGGATTAGCACTTACTCTACTCCAGTACAATCTCACTTGACCTGATGACATCTACAGAGACCCAAGGAATTTCACATTCTGAGGTTCAGGACATGAATTTTGGAAGGATGTTCTTCAACCAGTGCACAGATAATGTAGGAAGCACAGTAAATCTACTATGAATTTATTTTTGTTCCAAGTGACTCTTTATGTCCTACTACAAAATACTTAAGTTTTTTTTTTTTTTTTTTTTCTTTTCCAATACAAAGCCATCAAATGATTTTTAATTTGGGAAGTCTCCTTAAGGAAAATAGGGGCTCACAAATATACGTATATACTTGTACCAGAGATTGAACCCAGGGGCACGTAATGGTGAGCCACATCCCCAGCCCTTTTTAATATTTTATTTAGAGACAGGGTCTCGCTGAGCTGCTTAGGGCCTCTCTAAGTTGATGAGGAAGGCTTTGAATTCACCATCTTTCTGCCCCAGTCTCCTGAGCCACTGGGACTACAGGCATGAGCCACCACACCCAGCACAAGCATATATTTTTAAGTAGCAAGAAAATTTAAACAGTTTATATTCTGCTGTATAGTTATGTACTAGAAAGGAGGCAGTTGTTGAAAACATAGTTAATGTCTAGTTAGAAGAATTTGAGAACAATGATACACACAGTTAACTTAAACTATAAACAAAAAAGCAAACAAGACAATCTCTGAGTTTTTTTTTTTTAATGAAGAAAATGACAGAGGTTACTGTAGATGTAAGTTTTTATAGGTAAAAGTTGGAGAAATTAAGAAAATTATTTCTCTATGAAGCAGAAAGCAAGGTTGAATGTTCAATGAGTGCCAAATCTGATGTGGCATTAAGTGGACAAAAATGAAGCAGACAAAACAAGTAGACAGAACTCTTGCCATTTAAGTGTTTCCAATTTAGTGGGAGACACAATTATAATACAGGTAATAAAGGAAAGTGGGGTCTGCTGCAGAAATACATGAAAAGATCAACTGCAGCTTTATATAATCAATGAAGTGGAATTTAAACTGAAACCTAAAGAATGAATAGGAATAACTGTCAAAGCAGAGTAGAGAAAAGAGTACTCTGAGCATAGCACATAGCATGCTCAAATGCAGAAGAAAAAGTAGATGGCCCTTTCAGGAGTGTTAAAGAAGCTCAGTGTGAATGAATGATTAACTCTAAAGAGGCATGTTGGAAAGTAAAGCTAAAATGAAAAAAATAGGCACCAGGAAGTCTTAGTCCATTTTAAATTTGGCCTTTTTTTTCCAATGAGGATGATGAACTATTGAACTGCTTTAAGTAGGAGGGCAACATAGTGAGATAAGTATATTAAAAGGTGGATCCTGTTGCTTGTGGAAAAAGTGTACAATGGGATCAAATATGGGAGAGAGAGGAAAACTAATTTGGAGCACAGGGTAAAAATCCATGTGAAAGAGGGTAGTAGATTTAACTAGAATGGTAAAAGTAAAGATAAGAACTAATAAATTGCACATATATTTAAGAAAACAGTGATTAATTCAGGAAGAATTTAGAATTCATTTAGAATTTTTAAAATAATATTTAAAGAGAACAATTGATTGTATGAATGAAGGAAAAGATAAATATGGATAAAATATCATACTATTGGCATTAGTGGATTGATATTGGGGTCATGATGTATAGAGTTGAAGAGATTATAAATCCCGCATGTGAAATGAGGCACTCAAGGTATATGAAGAATAGCCAAGTGCAGTTGTCCTAATACTACAATAGTAGCATAGGCTGGTGCTATAGTATTTTGTCAGCCCATCCATACAATGGTGGAAACTTATGTTGCTGAAGGAAATGCTGTGATAAGAAAAGGAGACTAAGAACTGAAATTTTAATAAATTCAGTGTTTAAAACATAGTAGATGAAGAGACAGCAAATGCATAGAGAAAATCAGACAGGGAAGTAGGAAGAAATGTTGGAAAGTGTGATATAAAGGCAATACATAATAAATCTTTTAAAACTATGTGTGGTTTATCTGAGAGGTTTAACAAAATAATCCATGAGAAATGTGTATTCAGATTTTGAAGCCAAAATGGAATTAGAAGCCAGTGGCTGGTGGGGTCAAATCATGCCAGAGTTGAAAAAGTTCATTCAGGCAACTGTTTCAGAATATTTGGTACTGTAGCTTTGTTTGTTTTCCCTCCTATAGATTTATGCACTTACTTATTTCAGATGGTATCATTCTCCTCATCCTGTGTATTAGTAGAGGTGGCTGATATGAATAAATACTCTTGAACATGATGCATCTGTGACATTTTTGACTATTTGATTAAACTAATTTCAAATCTAATTCATTTCTCTTTTCCAGATATGCATCATGCCATATGATAATAATGGTCACTTGTATTTTTTAATTTTAATATTTGATCTTTTTAGTTTCCATTGATAAAGTTCAGCATTGATTATGACTTCAAAAACAATATAAAATCACTTTGAGAAATTGTTTCTCCAAAGAGGCTGGCTCACTAGTTGATTGATTATCTGCAGTTTGAAGAAGGAAAATTATCAAACTTTGTCATTAACAGTCACAAGCTTTCAAAGCTTCCAGCTTGGGGCACTGCCTGGTTACCAGACTACTGCATTGAGAAGTAACTGATAACCTGTTCTTTTGGATAGTTTTAAATAATAACTGGGGCACTATTTTGAGATAACATTCTTCCTTCACTTATTGAAAAATATTTTAAATTTTTTTCACTTTTTCATTTGCTAAATCATTCTACTTTTTTTTCCAAAAAAAATGATAGTACTGAAGAGCAGACAAAAATAAGTTACTCTTTGCTCCATATATCCATTGTCATATAAGCCACACGGTTTATGAGATTTTGTTATTAACAGCCCTGAATGTTAAGACAATATTGCTATGCTCAATTTCTTTTTTCTTTCAATAATATATGATTTTCTTGAATCATATAGATTCTCCATGCTGTAACACAAGCATGTCAATTTGTCAACTATTTTCTAACTTCTCCCTCTACAATTCTGCTGCCTACTTGTAAGAATGGTGCATTTACTTTTACATTTTCAAAGTGTCACATATGTATATATATATTCTTTCTACATCTTTTTAACCTGTTGTATGTCTATTCTCTTCTATTTCATTTGAATAACAGAAAATAAATTCACATATTAACTATTATTTATTTCAGTGCCCATTTGTTTTTAAAAAGTATACTTCCTTTTCCATAATTTTTATGTTGTAATATTTGTTCCACATAAATGAAATGCTGCAAATTAATTCATTGCACTTGAGTTCCATAAGTCAAGCCCCTTTACCTGTTTCAGATAGAGACATCAACATTTTTCTCCTCAAGTTAATAAATACCTTCATTTGGTTGTTGATAGAAGTTAATGCCTATTTTTTCTATTTTTTTTTTAATTTTTGTTCGAATCATTATTTTCTTCTGCTGAGTTTCAGTTCAGTTTGGTATTTTGCTGGTTCCTTAAAGTGCATAATTAGTTTATTAATTTGCAATATTTGTTTATAATGTAGATGTTTACAGCTATAAATTTCCTTTCAGTACTGCTTTCCCTACATTCCACAGATTCTGATTTATTAAGCTTCGTTTTCTTTTCTTTTTATTTATTTTAGTTGTTGATGGACCTTTATTTTATTCATTTATTCGTATGTGATGCTGAGAATAGAACCCAGTGCCTCACACATGCTAGGCAAGTGCTCTACCACTAGGTCACAAACCCAGGCCAAAACTTCATTTTCATATAAAGTTATTCTCTAATTTTCCTCTTTTTTGGTGTGTTGTTTAAGAGTATGCTGATTTCATCATTCTTGACAGTTCTAAGACCTATCTGTCGCTTAATTTATGGTCTATTCTGGAAAATGTCTGCACATTCTTGAAGATAATGTGTATTCTGCTGGGATTTTTGGTAGTGCATTATTTTTTGTGTATATATATATATATATATATATATACACATATATATATATATACATATATATTAACCTCAGACTTATAGGATTGTTCAGGTTCTCTATTTTTTATATTGTTCTTTGTTCTTGTTGTTCTATTTATCGTTAAAAGTGAGATATTGGGGGCTGGGGTTGTGGTTCAGCAGTAAAGCGCTCGCCTAGCACGTGAGAGGCCCGGGTTCGATCCTCAGCACCACATACAAATAAACACATTGTGTACAACTAAAGCAAATAAATAAATATTTTTTTTGAAAAGTGAGATATTGATATCTCCAACTAATATTACAGCAGGGTTTATGTCTCTCTTCATATGATTTGGGGGATCCATTGTTAGCACTCTATTATGGATATATTTAAATGTGTTCCATCAGAAGGCCCTGTCCTGAACACACTTCACCTCTGTCTCCCTGCCTTGCAGCTTGGTGACCAGTATAGCACTGGCATTCTCTAAGGGGTGGAGGGGGGAGTCAAAAATGGTAATTTTAACCATGACTCTAGAACTTCTAAATCAGAGTCTCCATTTTAACAAAGCCCCTAGATGATTCTTATGAGCAGTCAAGTTTGAGTTATATGGTTCTATGACATTTCTTTATTCTTTTTAACAGTACTTATGACTTCTTCATATTTTTATTTGTGGCTTTTGTAGGTTACCATCCTCCTTAAGAACATAAACTCTCTGATGTTTCCTACTGTATCCTTTATAGAACAGTCTAGTCCATCGTAGACATTTTAATAGTAATTATGAATAGCTAGAACAGAGAATGAATGAGTAAAAAGTATCCCTTGACTTAAAATGAACTTCAATTATCCTTAGGATATACTTTTTTAAATTTTTCCAACTTCCACTGTCATACTCTCTCCCCCAATCTTTAAATTTCAAAAATACCAGATATCTGATTCCTTTGATATGCTATAATCTCACCTACTGCTGGTCCTTTAGGAATGCTGGGCTCTTTGCTTCATTCCTCTTCACATAGCTTATTCCCATCCATTCTTTAGCTTCAAGTAGATTTCTTGATTAGATCAGAAAAGATCATGCTATCTATGTGTGTTTGCCTGAATTGCTTGATCACACAATTTACTGCAACTTAATTTCTGTTTTAATCTTTGTGTCTCCAGCTCCAAGAAAGAAGGAATATATTTGCTTTATTCACTCAAGAAATAATCTTCCCTAGTTTAAGAATATGTTTTTATTAAACCTTTAAAATTATCCTTATAAATGGTTTACATTTAATCATGTTTTCTGCAACTATTGAGTGTATATTTATTATTGATGTAATACATATTAATGAATTATTTTCTTTATTTTAAACAATGCCACTTTGGGAGTAATGTATTTGGCTATAATGTATTGTAATCTGCGTATTTGATTGATATGTTTTAATTATGAAAAACTACAAATAATATCAGCATATGCTTACTATTCTCTTGTTTTCTATCTAAATAGTTTTTCTTCTTATAGATACAACATCATGCCTTTTTTCTTCAAATATATTATAAAGATAAGAATTTTATTTTTTTTAATGTTTCTCTTTTTAAGTAATTAAATTTTTTAAATTAGGTATATATGACAGCAGAATATATTTTGATTCATTGTACACAATTGCAGCACAACTTTTCATTTCAGTGGTTGTACACAAGGTAGCATCACACCATACTTGCAGTCATACATGTGCCTAGGGTAATGATATCCATCTCATTCTACTATCCTTCCTGCCCCCATGTACCCTCCCCGCCCTCCCTCTCCTTTACCCAATCAAAGTTCTTCCATTTTTTTCCCCATGTCTCCCTGCCTTGCACCTCGCCATTATGGATCAGCATCCACTTATAAAATAGAACATTCAGCCTTTGGTTTTTGGGGATTAGTTAACTTCACATAGCATTATATTCTCTCCAACTCCATCCATTTACTGGCAAATGCCATGATTTTATTCTCTTTTAATACTGAGTAATATTCCATTGTGTGTATATATACCACATTTTCTTTACCCATTCATCTATTGAGGGACATATAAGCTTGCTTCCACAATTTAGCTATTGTAAATTGAGCTGCTATGAACATTGATGTGGCTGTGTTACTGTAGTATGCTGATTTTAAGTCCTTTGGGTATAGACCAAGGAGTGGAATAGCTGAGTCAAATGGTGGTTCCATTCAAAGTTTTCTCAGGAATCTCCATACGGCTTTCCAGATTGGTTGCACCAATTTGCAGTCCCACCAGCAATGAATGAGTGTGCCTTTTCCCCCACATCCTCTCCAACACTTATTGTTGTCTGTATTCTTGATAACTATGATCCTAACTGGTATGAGATGAAATCTTAGAGTAGTTTTGATTTGCATTTCTCTAATGACTACAGATGTTGAACTTTTTTTCATATATTTGTTGATCAAATGTGTATCTTCTCCTGAGAAGTGTCTGTTTAGCTCCTTAGCCCATTTATTCATTGGATTGTTTGTTTTTTGGTGTTTCTTTGAGTTCTTTATATATCCTGGAGATTAATGTTGTATCTGACATGTTTATGGCAAAAAATTCCTGCTAAAATGTAGGCTCGTTGTTCACCTCATTGATTGTTTCTTTTGCTGAGAAGAAGCTTTTTAGTTTAAGTCCATTCCATTTATTAATTATTGATTTTATTTCATACACTTTAGGAGTCTTGTTAAGGAAGTCAGGGCCTAATCTGACATGATGAATATTTGGGACTACTGTTTCCTCTATTAGGCACAGGGTCTCTGGACAAATTCCTAGGTCCTTGATCCACTCTGAGTTGAGATTTGTGCATGGTGAGAGATAGGGGTTTATTTTCATTTGGCTGCATATGGATTTCCAGTTCTCTTAGCACCATTTGTTGAAGAGGCTATCATTTCTCTAATGTATGTTTTTGGTAACTTTGTCTAATATGAGATAACTGTATTTATGTGTGTTTGCCCCTGTGTCTTCTATTCTATACCATTATTCTACATGTCTATTTTGGTGCCAATACCATGCCATTTCTGTTACTATAGCTTTGCAGTATAGTTTAATGTCTGGTATTGTGATGCCTCTTGCTTCACTCTTCTTGCTAAGGATTGTTTTGACTATTCTGGGTCTCTTATTTTTCCAAATGAATTTCATGATTGCTTTTTTTCTATTTCTATAAGAAATGATGTTGGAATTTTAATTGGAATTGCATTGAATCTGTATAGCACTTTGGGTAGTATGACCATTTTGACAATATTAATTTTGCCTATCCAAGAATATGGGAGATCTTTCCATTTTTTAAAGTCCTCTTTAATTTCTTTCTTTTGTGTTCTGTAGTTTTCATTGTAGAGGTCTTTCACCTCTTTTGTTAAGTTGATTCCCAAGTTTTTTTTTTTTTTTTTTTCTTTTTCTTTCTTTCTTTCTTTTCTTTTCTTTTTTTTTTTTTTTTTTTTTTTTTTTGAGGTTATTGTGAATGGGGTAGATTTCCCAATTTCTCTTTCAGAGGACTCATCACTGATGTATATAAATGCATTTTATTTATGGGATTTATGGGTATTAATTTTATATCCTGCTACTCTGCTGAATTAATTAATTCTAGAAGTTTTCTGGTGGAGTTTTTTGGATCCTCTAAGTACAGAATTATGTCATCAGCAAATAATGATAGTTTTGAGTTCTTTTTTTTTCTTTTCTTTTCTTTTCTTTTTTTTTTTTTTTTTTTTTTTTTTCTATTTGTATCCCTTTAATTTCTTTCCTCTGTCTAATTGCTCTGGCTAGAGTTTCAAGGACTATGTTGAATAGAAGTGGTGAAAGAGGACATCCCCGTCTTGTTCCAGTTTTTTAGTGGGAATGCTTTCAATTTTTCTCCATTTAGAATAATGTTGACCTTGGGTTTACTATACATAGCTTTTACCATGTTGAAGTATATTGCTACTATCCTTAGTTTTCTAGTGTTTTGAACATGAAACAGTGCTGCATTTTGTCAAATGCTTTCTCTGCATCAATTGATATAATCATATAATTCTTATCTTTAAGTGTATTTATGTGATTAATCATGTTTATTGATTTCTATATGTTGAAGCAACCTTGCATCCCTGGAATGAACCCCACTTGATCATGGTGTGCTATTTTTTAAAATATATTTTTGTACGCAATTTGCCAGAATTTTACTGAGAATTTTTGCATCAATGTTCATCAGGGATCCTGGTCTGAAATTTTCTTTCTTTGATGTGTCTCTGCCTGGTTTTGCTATCAGGATGATACTAGCTTCATAGGATGAATTTGGAAAGATTCATTCCTTTTCTATTTCATGGAATAATTTGAGGAGTATTGGTATTAGTTCTTCCTTGTAGGTCTTGTAGAATTCAGCACTGAATCAGTCTGGTCCAGGGCTTTTCTTGGCTGGTAGGCTTTTGTTGGTTTCTTCTATTTCCTTGCTTGAAATTTATCTGTTTACATTGTGTATGGCCTCTTGACTCAGTTTGGGTTGAACATATGCCTCTATAAATTTGTCAGTGTCTTTGAGATTTTCTATTTTATTGGAGTGTAACTTTTCACAACAGTTTATAATTGTTTGCTGTATTTAAATAGTGTCTGTTGTATTTCCTTTTTCATTGCCAATTTTAGTAATTTGAGTTTCCTCCCTTCTTCTTTTCTTTAGAGTGGCTAAGCATTTGTCAATTTTATATATTTTTTCAAAGAACCAACTTTTTGTTTTGTCAATTTTTGAATTGTTTATTTAGTTTAAATTTCATTAATTTCTGCCCTGATTTTAATTATTTCCTCTCATTTACTACTTTTGGTGTTGGTTTATTCTTATTTTTCTAGGGCTTTGAGCTGTAATATCAGGTTGCTTATTTGTTGACATTTTCTTCTTTTAATGAATGAAATCCATGCAATAAACTTTCCTCTTAATACTGCCTACAAAGTATTGCAGAGATTTTGATAAGTTGTATCAGAGTCCTCATTTACCTCTGATAATTTTTTTTATCTCCTCCCTGATGTCTCCTGTTATCCATGTGTATTCAATAGTGTGTTGTTTAGTCTCCGGGTGTTGGGGTAGCTTCTCTTTTTGATTTTATCATTGATTTCTAATTTAATTCCACTATGTTCAGACAAAATGCAGGGTAGTATCTCTATTATTTTGTATTTGATAAGACTTGCTTTGTGGCATAACACATGGTCATTTTTGGAGAAGGATATGTGTGCTGCTGAGATGAAAGCATATTCGCTGGTTGATGGTTGGAATATTCTATATATGTCTGTTAAGTCCAAATTATTTATTGTATTATTAAGTTCTATAGTTTCTTTGTTTAGTATTTGTTTGGAAGACCTATTCAGTCTTGAGTGGAGTGTATTAAAGTCACCCAGTATTATTGTGTTTTGGTCTATTATTTTCTTGCATTTGAGAAGGGTTTATTTGACATACATAGATGCCCCATTGTTTAGGGCATAGATATTTATGATTGTTATGCATTGTTAATGTATGAACCCCTTAAGCAGTATGAAATGTCTTTCTCTATCCCTTTTCACTAGCTTTGGTTTGAAGTCTATTTTATCTCATATGAGGATAGAAACTCATACTTATTTATAAGGTTCATGCAAATGGTACATCTTTTCCCCACCCTTTCACCCTCAGTCTGTGGATGTCTTTTCCTGTGAGATGAGTCTCTTGAAGGCAACATATTGTTGGGTCATTTTTTAAAATCCAATCTGTCAGTATATGTCTTTTAATTGATGAGTTAGGCCATTCATGCTCAAGGTTATTATTGAAATATGATTTGTAATTCTGGACATTTTGTTTATTTTTGGTTTTTACCTTGACTTGGTTTCTACTTTGATTAGTCTTTCCTCTAGTATAGTTCCTCCTTTTGCTGATTTTTATTATTTTTCATTTCCTTCTCCTGGAATATTTTGCTGAGCATGCTCTGTACTGCGGGCTTTCTCACCCTAAATTCTTTTAACATTTGTTTATTGTGAAAGGTTTTTATTTTGTCATCAAATCTGAAGCTTAATTTTGTTGGATATAAGATTCTTGGTTGGCATCCACTTTCTTTCAGAGCTTGGTATATGTTTTTCTGTGATCTCCTGGCTTTGAGTATCTGGATTGAAAAATCTGCTGAGATATGAACTGGTCTCCCCCTAGATGTGATCTGATTCATTTCTCTTTTGGCCTTTAAGACTCTATTCCTATTCTGTATGCTAAGCATTTTCATTATAATGTAGCTTGGTGTAGATATGTTGTAATTTTGTATAGATGGTGTCCTGTAAGCCTCTTGTATTTGATTTTCCAATTCATTCTTCATGTTTGGGAAATTTTCTGATATTATCTCATTGAAGAGATTGTGCATTCCTTTGGTTTGAAACTCTGTGCCCTCCTCTATCCCAATAACTCTTAGATTTGTTCTTTTGATGCTATCCCATAATTCTTGGATGTTCTGTTCATGGTTTCTTACCATCTTCACTGTGCGGTCAACTTTATTTTCAATATTATATACTTTGTCTTCATTATCTGACATTCTGTCTTCCAAGTGATCTAGTCTGTTGGTGATGCTTTCTTTTGAGTTTTTTATTTGGATTATTTTTTCCTTTATTTCAAGGATCTGATGGGATTACTTTCAGAATCTCTATCTCTTTTTTCAAGTAATCTTTTGCTACCTGTATTTGCTCCCTTATCTCTGTGTTGGTGTGATCAATGGTTGCCTGTATTTGCTTCCTTATCTCTTTATTGGTGTGATCAATGGTTGCCTGTATTTGCTTTCTTATCTCTTTATTGGAGTAATCAATTTTTGCCTGTATTTGCTCATTTAGGTCATTCTTTAATTCACAGATCATTTTAATTATGTACATTATGAACTCCTTTTCTGACATTTCATCAACTGCACTGTCCATGGGTTCTGTTATTGTAGTATCCTGGTTTGTTTGGGACAATTTCCTCCCTTGTTTTTTCATGTTGTCTATGTGTTTTCCTTTCTTGCAGTGCAAATCTTTGATATCACAGTTTCTACCCTATATTCTTGTAGTATCCATGCAGATTGTTTATTTCTAAACTTCTCTTTTCCTTTATTGATAGTAGTAAGTAGTTCATTGTTAATTTATACAAGGTAGAGTTCAAGAAATTGCAGTTTAAATCCCAACTCTCACACTAAAAAGTAATATGACCACAAATGACTACTTAACTATTCTAAACCTCCATTTCTCGATATCTATAAATAATTTCTATCCTGCAATGCTGCTTTATGAAAATTCTAGGGAATAATATATTTATGTTGGTTAGCATAACTGGCACAAAATGAGCAAGCATCCAATAAATCAAGGTGGTGTTATTTACTCATGTTTCCGAACTGGAAAGATTTATGATTTTTTTCTGAAACTCTTTGAGGGTGCTGTCTCTACTTGCACTGCCTTATCAAACAGAATTCATACTTTCATATTTCAAATAGACCTTGACAAGCCATGGCTGAGTTAGGTAAACTTTCTAAATACTTAATTATTATTTTCCTGTGTTCCTTACAAATTTAGACATCAAGTATTAGAAAAATCTCAAAAGGAACTTTGATATAAAAATGATGAGAAAATAATAAACATGTGCAATGTAAGCTCATCCCTACTTCTGTATTACTTATAAAAATGGGAACATTCTGAGATATGCTGGAGATGTGATATGGGAAGTGCCCCCCACCCTTCTGGTAGCTCTTTTCCATTCCATTTTGCTCAACTTGAAAAAGTAATTATTTAATTAGCCTTTCATGTTTTGAGAATAAAATCTCAGCATCTGGTTTCCATTAAAGAAGACTGGAGAATAAAATGACATAGTTGTATGTGCATCACAAAATATACTGTGATTCTAAGCTATTTGAAATAATTTTACTATAGTGCTTCTTAATGCACTTGGTGTACATTATATACTTCAGTGACACCGCTTTTGTTCTTGCTTCCTTTCCTAATTGAATTAGTATAGATACTTCAGGGAAGTCATGAATGAAGGAGATCCATGGTATATATTTCTAGATTTTCTGATCAATTGGACAAATTACCTTATCATGTTATAAGTTATTTAAATGCTACTCAATTCTTCTGTAAGTTTCTCTTTGCCTATTTGTGACTAATTTTGGGGGTTTTATATTTTCTTTTTCTTTGGCAGTTTCCTTCTGGAAGGTTGAGCAGACAAAAGACAGGAAGTCAAGGCAAATCAGAGCAGGATAGGACAGCCACTATGAATTTTAATTTTATTCCCTGAAAATAGTAAGTCTTCTCTAAGGGAATAAGTGTTTCACTTCTGTGCTAACAAGAGATATTTGATTAAAAATTGAGAATAAAAAGAAAAGTTAAATACCCATGAAATCAGTTAATGCCTTTCTATTTGTGTACTGCCTATCCATGGACCACAAATGAGTCACTGCACAGGTATTTATTTACAGAATAAATAAGTGCTTGACTTGACTATTAAGTAGGAATCCTATCCTAGTATGCAGGATGTAGAAATAATCTCTCTGCTCCCTCACTAACTCTTTTGTGTTTTGAAGGTTATTGTACTGACAATGGTGAAGCCACAACAGTCTTGATGAGCAGGGTGTCTAAAACCTACCTTAATCTCCAGTTTCAATGTCTAATTGTATCAGTTATGATGCTTCAGACACAAGAAATAACCCTGTATTGTGGTTTAGATATAACATGTCCCTCAAAACCTCATATATGAGAAAATGCAAGAATTTTCAGAGATAAGTGATTAAATTATAAGAACTATAACCTAATGGGTGGATTAAAATGGATAAGAATTACCTACTCTGTAACTATAGGCAGGTAGGATGTGGCTGAAAGAAGTAGGTCTCTGGGGGCATTCCTTTGGGAGTGATATCTTGTCCTTGGTGAACACAGTGCTCTATTTCTATCTATATCTCTGTCTTTCCTTCCTGGTTGCCATGTCCTGAGCTGCTTTCCTCTGCCATGGTATTCTGCCTCATCTTGGGGCCTAGAGCTATGAAATTGACTGACCGTAGATTGAACCCCTAAAACCATGAGCCAAAATAAACTTTTCCTTTTCTTAGTTGTTCTTGTCAGGATTTTTGGCCATGGTGATGCAACTAAAACACTCTGCCTCAAGATATTTTAAATTGTAAGGATATTTATTACCTTATGAATCAGCAATTCCATAGGTAGGGTGGTTTGGGGCTTATCTGATTTAGTGACTGAGTATCAACAAGGACTCAGCTTCTTTCTGTGTGTCTGGCCTCCTCAGTGGTTGTACTATTAGGTTTTTAGCCAGGCTCAATACTTCCTGGTACTGGGCCACAAACACCTAGAGATAGGTGGCACCCTATCATTTGATGAGGATTTATGTCTCCTTTCTATTCATTTAGTTTTTAATTTCAACTTACAGCTATGCCTTTATTTATTATTTGAGAGTTCTATTTTACAAAATCTTCATATAGAAAGACTAGAAATATGTATTCTTTTTCTGCTTAGATACACAAATGGCACTTTCATAGTGGGATGAAACAGGAATGGTGGGCTTTTCAGAAACTTTAGTTCTGAATGGAAATCATGGAATTTTCTTCCACAATACATTCAACAGTGCTCAGTACACTGGGATGGAGAAACTACTGAGTGGACCTAGTGCAGAATTTCTCAGGTTCTTAAAGTCTCCATTCCTCTTTCGATTATTAAACTACCAATAAAAGCTAAGAGCATTCAGAAGTATAAAATCCTTACTGAGACCCTTAATTCTCTGTGGTTCTCTCTATCCAAGGTGGCATGATACCATCTTTGAAGTTGTTTTTAAAGATATAAAGATGCAGATGGTCAGGGTTAGAACATAATCCACAACAAGGCAGTGCTAAGAGAACATGCAGTGCTTAAGACAGTGGCTTTCCAATTCTGGATTACACCAGAAATACCTGTGCACCTTTCTTGATATTGGAGGGCTTAGATCCCACTCCTTACTCCCCAAGCTGGAGCTCTATGCAGATGTGCTTGGGCACAACTTAATTGGTCATTCTGATGTTTGCCTGAGAGAACTAACTTCTTCCAGAGTATTCATAACTTTAATTTTGCAACCCTGGATGAGACTGATCTATAACATATTTTGTATGATTACTGTTTTAACAATTACTTCCTTTGTGCATCGTATGCATTAAATTCCTTCATAATTAAAGTTAGGTTTTTAAATAGACTTTTACTTTTCATACTTTGATTCTCATATGTGGTAGAGCCAATGATGTCATTTTAAATTTCTTATTTGAAAATTCTTTCAGTTTAAGTGCTCTGATAATTTCTCATTTTAAAGAATGAATGGATTTTTAATCCAGGGACATGCTAAAAATATTCACATTAGCAGCATTTGATAAAAAGACAAAAACAAACCTGATTTTAATTTACTACAGAGTGTTACCAAACTTTTAAATTTTAGATATAACATATGACCACAATTCCTTCCCCCAATTACTAACACCCAGATTGTTTCTAATTTCCAGTAAGGAAGTTCAAATATTATGCTGTAGGATTTCTGTGGCCTACTTTCTATGTATTTTTTTTTCCCCTGCAAAAGAGGCATGATAACCCCAGAATTCCTACCTTCACTCTCAGAGTTATAGAAACTACCCATTGATATGTTCTTAGACAAGATCTGGTAATAGTAATAAATGATCTGGCCTCTTCTGAGAATTCTCTGAAACTTCATGGATGTGATGTCATTGGCAACACATTTATTCTCCAGGTAAATGCTACTCAGGTTTTTCCACAACACAGTGGATTCATGCATGAATTGGTGAGCATCATTTACAGCCCAACTAATGCATATTTGTCTGTAGTCTGTTAGGATTTGGGTGATTTCTTAACTTTTTCACAAATTGGGCACAAGAAAGGACTCTAGTAGATCTGTCCCACATGGCAACTTTATATTTGGCATATCTTTGGTTTGGGGCTCTTAGAGATTTCTTTCAACTAGAATCTTTATTGTCTGATCAGTCCACTTCCATTTTCTATCCAGGCCTTGGTAGCATAGGTTGGTATTGTTGGTGATCACAGTTGTTAGCCTCCTGTTTCTCTTGATGGTGTGTTAGCATATTAATAGCATTTATTAACTCTTTTTGAAGATTTCCCCATGTGTTACCTTCTACTATTTTGAATTCTTGGTGGCAATTTCTGCTATGAGAATTCGGTGATGGAAAGGCTGATTATTTTCTTATGTGCTTCATCCACAGGAGAAATTATGCCTTTGATAACTCTATATGTTCCTGTTCCGTTTATATAGTCCTTGGAAAGATCAAACAACTTGAGGTGCATATTGGTGATAAGAATGGAGGAGCCACAAGCAAGAAGAATGATTTTTGTCTTTTCTGAATTGCCCATGGTAAAAGTTTGAAGTTGTTCTAAATGGAAAATTGTGAGATCGTTGATTTTATAAGGAAAGTTCTTGGAACTTCAAACCTTTTGCAAAATAGGGCACTGGATTCATTCTAACTGCTGTGGCATCAGTTGTTTCTAAAGTGTTTCCATACTCATGTTCTAACCACACCCTCACAGCTGACTATTCAGTCATTGGTATTTCTTTAAGAAAAGGAAGTATGTTCTTAGATTCTACTTCAGCATTCCTTTTCTCATGTATCTCATTAGTTAAGAGTGGACAGTCTTCTCATTTTTTAATCAAAAGCTAACAAGGGGATTGGCATTACACTAGATCAATCAGGTCCATGTGATTGGTACAATGTTTACTGAATGATGTTTACCTCATTTCTTTGGAATTAGTAAGCAGATAGCTGATTATTACTAATGAGTGTCAGATCCTCTATTATACTTGTTTTTATAATGAAGTGAGTACTCTCTTACCAGTCCCAAGCCATCAGAAAGTTCTTGAAGTTCATTTTTATGAAATGAAAACAAGAGAACCATGTCATGAGAGAAAAAATAATGAATAAAGAATTTTTTTTGCTACATTTTCAGACCATTGTGAATCTCTTTGGGGCAGTTAGAATTTTTGTTCAAATTTTGTTCTGATTTTCTTTACTACTATTTTATGGTAAGATGAGCAAAAGCATGTTTATTAATGAATCATGTTACTTAATATGGAATACCATTAAAATAGATTGTTATAATTTTGTAAATAGGCATCTAGTTATATAGTAATATTTTAAATAAAATGGCTTCTTTAAAATATTTATTTGCTATAAATTATGCTTTTATTCAGTCATATCCAGTGCATATTTGAGAAACTCATTTCACATCATTGCAAAATGTTATGTGGAGTCTAAAATACACCAAAGTCTTTATGTTAATCTTACCTTAAACACAAGTGAGCTTCCTTAAAGTTTGTGCATATTATCAGGTTTTTAAAATTTCTATACATATTTTTTGTACAGTATATATAATAAAGTTCTTAGAAAATTATCTGGAGAAATGAGCATTATTTTTGTCAACTTAGAAGATGATACCAAATTGCATAATACTTTAGCAATACCATTACAAAGTTTATATATTTGTCATTATCCTAAGGGCATCTCAAGGCGTAAGTTATTATAAGGAATACTAAAATGGCTAGAGAATTTAAGGTCTGAATGAATCTTTGCTTCAAGAAGTTTGCAAATTACTATTAAAGCATGTATGCCCATTGTATATGATCAGGGAATATATAATTTTGGAGATTTTAAAGAAATTAGAAGGAAATAATACGCTAGGAAAGTTATATCCATTTCTGATGCAGTAGGAGAATTCAAAATTTTAGCGTTTTTTTTTTTCTATAACTTGCATGTTAGACCAAGGGACTCACAGGGGACTAATTATCAAGGACAATAAAAGACAAAAAAAGCAATTCAAGCCGGGCGCGGTGGCGCACGCCTGTAATCCCAGCACTTTGGGAGGCTGAGGCAGGAGGATCATGAGTTCAAAGCCAGCCTCAGCAATGGTGAGGCACTTAGCAACTCAGTGAGACCCTGTCTCTAATAAAATACAAAAAAGGTCTGGGGATGTGACCCAGTGGTCGAGTGCCCCTGAGTTCAATCCCTGGTACCACAAAAAAAAAAAAAAAAAAAAAAAAAGCAATTCAGACTCTGGAAGAAACTAATCCTTCTCCTTCCAAAGAGAGATGAGCAGCTTACATATTGTTTTAAAAAAAAAATGACACTATTTAAACCAGTGAGAGAATTTAGCAAGGTCTCAGAATAAAAGGCAATATATAAAAATCAAATATATTCTATATATTAGGAACAAACAATTGGGTATTTAATTATAAGCCACTATTTTTTCAATATTAATGAAAAACAAGGAATGACTGGTTATTAGTTTTTGAATTGTGAAAGACCTGTGTACAAAAAAAATTACAAAATATTGGTGGGAAAATATGAAGTTCTAAGTAGTGAGATACACTATGTTAATAAATTAGAAGTGACATTATCAAAATGCAATTTTTCTCCAAACAGATTTAGAGGTTAAATTATAATCAATTATACTCCCAGAAGGCTTTTGTAGAAACGGACATACTGATTCTGAAGTTATATAGAAATATAAAATAGTTCTAGAAAAATGACAACAATTTTAAGAAAAAAAGTAAAAGGATGGAATTGGAAAACTTATGCCACTGGGATTCAAGAAATAAGGCTACAGGAATCAAAGCTTTGTGATATTTGAAGAAGTCTGAAAATGTAGATTAATGAAAGAGAAGAGATAGTCCAGAAACGAAAACATGAAGACCTTTAATGTTTGACAAAACAGGAAAGTACTTTAATGGAGAAGAAAAATAACCTTTTTAACAAATAATACTGGAACAACAATACCTGTAACGTGCTTTCTAAAGCTTCCATCTAATATCAAGAACTATGTCACATTACACACAAAAAATTAATGATAAATGTAATATAGCATAGACCTATACTAAAACTTCTTGAAAAAAAAAATACAAGGCATTCTTTTTTAACTTGGGATAGGAAACAATATCTTATGCAGAATTAAATAGCACAAAAATCAAACAAAATAATTGATAAATTGGCCAAAAAGGCATTAGCAAAATTAAAATATTTTGCTTTAAAAAAAATGTGTTGAGAGAAAAAAATGCTAATCCACAGACTGGGAGCAAGTAGTTGCAAATTACATATTTGGTAAAGGATATATGTCTATAATGTATGAATAACATATAAAACTTAACAATGAGGAAGCAAGCCTAATTTATAATGGGCAAAAAGTGTTAAATACTTCATCAAGGAAAGGTATACAGGTGACAAAAATGTGAAAAAGATATTCATCATCAGTTACTGGGAAATTACACATTAAAACCACAATGAAATTCCACATACACCCATAGGATAATACAATTTTAAAAGACAATACAAGATGTGAATTAAAATAGAATAATTGATTTGGAAAACAACTTCTTTCTTATTAAGTTAAAGGTATATCTACCATTGATGCAGAGCATCAAGAAACAAAAAGACAGGTTCACAAAGCAATTTGTACATAAATACCCATGTGCATGTTATTCTGAGCAAAAAAGAAAACAATCCAAATTTTAATCATCAGATTAGTAAACATCCAGATTTCAATCATCAGATTAATAAAAGAAAGAGAGAACAACACTGAGCAACACAAAAGAATGATTAAAGAAAATATACTGATGTGTGAAAGGAGCCTTGAAGAGTGCATTTATTTAGCTTCTAGAAAGGACCAATTCAGTCTACTGTGAGAGGAAGTAGATTGGTGGATGCCTAGAACAAAGCTCACAGAAGTCTGGGGTAAGCAAAATAAAATAGCAGGAGATTTTGCCTTCCCTTACATGACTCAAGACTTATTGGGCCAGAGCTATCTGCCACACTCCCTCATCCCTATGTATGAGAAGGTGCATTCTCAGGAGACTTCTGAGACTTTATCTTCTTACAAGCTTTCTAGATTTATCCTAGATGAGTTTTAATTCCAGCAGGAAATGCACATTAAATTCAAATTAGAATATCATTGACATACATAATAGTGTTTTGCTTAAAAGAAACGTCCCAGGCACAGCTTTAGCTTTACTCTGAGTGATAAGTAGGGTACAAAGAAACCTATCGCATAGTAGGGAGACAGATTTTAGTGAAAAGACCTATCAAAAAATATGTACAAAGGAGAATGTTAACACAGAGAAGTATCTCACTTTTTTAAAGGAGGGGAAAGAAATTGTTTCTAATACTCTAGCTTCTGATACTAATATTATAAAGTAACATTTTGAACAACAACAAAAAAGAAATTCTTAGAATGTTGCAGCTTACATGCAAATATTAAATACTGTCTTAATTTTTGTGGTCTGATTTCTATTGATGTGTAATTGATAATATAGATTCTATAAGGTAGAAATTTAGTAGATTACTTAATGAATAAAATCAATAAATAATTCTACTCTGGAAAAACCATAAAAGTCTGTCTGCAATAAGAATCTCAAATACATAATGCTGATTCATAAAATCAAGTCTACAACAGTAGCAATATTAATATATCACATATATTATCATATGTCATACCATAAGTCCCAAATTAAGCTATTTTTCTTTCCTATAACATGCTTTCTAAAGCTTTCCTCTAGTAACAAGAATACCAGGGAAGATACACGCATCTCCTCAGCTTCCCAAAAACCTTTCATTGCCAATTTTATCCTTGTTATCAATATTGCCATTTGCTTATCACTTTAGTAACTTCACTTCAAGCTTCCTTTTATTTTCTAAACTGATTGTGTTCATTTCACATATCTTCACTTTCCCCTTTCTTTTAGACTCATTGGTAAAGCTCTCATTATAGTATCCTTGCCATCACATCATTAGCTTTCAAAATTCCCTGTCTGGTCATTTCTGTGTGGAAATTGTCCTTAACACTTTTTACAATTATTTTGTGTGCTCATTGTTTGGCCCAATTATTTTTCTTCCTGAAATTCCACCAGTGACAAATTGTTATGATTTTGATTAAATGCAATCTTCTGTCAGTAAATGTCAAGGACCATCTGCACTCTTACATTTTATATCCTGTGCCACATTTGACTTTAAAAAGAAAAAAATCCTGCTTCATACTCAACTCAGCATGAAGCTACCTTTCAAGGGGAGCACTCATGAGCTGTCTTCTCATCTATGTGGGTCTCCTCCTTCACAAAGTCATTCCTCATTAGGGCTAATTCCCTCTAACATGGACACAGAGAATTGACAGTGCTGATTTGGCCTATTCCAACTTTGGCTTTCCCTGGCAGCTCTGACAGAAATTCAAACTTTGAGCAGCTTGAGAGGAGAATAAGCAGCAATTTGCACTTTAATCTGAATGTAGATTGAAAATTGTTGGAAAAAATATTCCTTCATCAGGACTAGCTCACACGAGACAGAAAGATTAGATCACTTATAATCTTTCAGTTCTGGTTTCGTTTTTCAGTATATATTGTCCTAAATGTAATAGTCTAATTAATTGTGTGTGTTTCTTTTTTATTCATTGGTTGCTTTCCTTTTAGCCCTTTTTCATCATTACCCAACAAAAAAATAAGCTGAAAATATGTACTGTTCTACTACATCTAGATGCATTTCTTCTTCACTTCTTAAAGAGGATGGGACTTTGAAAGCAGTTTTTAATACCTTCATTTATCTTTCTGCAATGAATGCAATAGTTACTGTTATGGACTCAATATTTGTGTAACCCCTCCAACCTCAATTCATTTTTTGAAGCCCTGATGCCCCACATGGCTATCACTAAGAAACACAAGAATGTGAAGTAAGATTGTTAAAGGGAGACACTGGATACAATGTGACTAATGTTCTTACAAGAAGCAGTATGAGAAAAGACCATATGAGAACATTATCCCAAGGAAGGCAGACCTTTGCAAGCCAAATGACCCTTACCAGAAATTGACCATACAGACACCATGATCTTAAATTTCCTATTTCCCAAGCTCTGAGAAAATACATTCCTATTGTTCTAGTCACTGGGTATGTGTTATTTTATCATGGTAGCCCAAGAAGATTTAAACAGTGTCTAAGTTACTTTTGAAACCATATTGGTTAGGGCCTAGCACCCGACCTTTTGTTCACTCATTCCATAGCCCATCCTTAGCCAAAGTTCATTTATATCTATCTATCCACACACACACACACACACACACACACACACACACACACACACACACATATATATTGTGGACAATCAAGAAAATTAAGGAGTTCACATTTCAAAAGCTGTTAACAGCCTCTAGATTACCCAGGCTTGGCCACAGAGAAAACCCATTCAGCGATTTGGCCTTGTCCCTGGGGAAACCTAAGTGATGTAAAACACTAAAGTAAGCAGGCTGACCCAAGTACACACAGAGGTCTTTGCTGTATCCTACAGAGGCAAGGCAAGAAAAAGAAAGCTAATGGAAGAGGATAATGGACATAAAGAGAGAAAACCTGTTTTTGAGCTTTTTGATGAGGGTCACACTTTAATAATAATCGTGCTGATTGGAGTTCCACTTTATCCCTGGGCTGTTCAACAACTTCAGTATACTTTGAAAAAAATCTCCCAGCAGAAGGCCTGGACTCATTTCACATACACTCTTCTGGTTTCCTAAAGCTTTCTAAAAACTCTTTCAATACAGGTAAGAATTAACAAACAGAAAAAAAGCAGAAAATGGATTGGCTACAACCTTCCTGCCTTCCTGTCCTTGCTTTATCAAAACTGAAAAACTGAGCTTAGTTCACTGCTCAGCAGTGGGTTCAGTGGATGTTTTTTGATAATGAAACTCATTGTTTACACAGAAGGAGGTATAACTGCATCATTTTATTGTGCCAAAGATTAGAGATGTTTAATTCAATGCACAAGAACTTGCTGAGAGTTTTGTTTGTTTGTTTGTTTGTTTGGTAGAGGAAAATAGAAGACAATTTATTTTGTACATGATACTGTCCCAGAAAAACTTTAAAGACATTTGAATACATCTTTTGCTTCATAAGTTTTCTTCCTGCACAATTTTTTTTGTTTGTGAGACTTGGTCTTTCTTCACTTATCTGTCAATTCCCCTCAGTGTCCCTGTGGATTTGAGATTACTTGGTAATTTTTTCCCTTTTATTAAGTTAATATTAATATTTGTTTTCCTATATGACACATCCTAGAAAAAGAAACTTAACAGATAATCTGGATAAAATATTTGGAAAATACTTGACTGTTAAGAAGAATGATTTAAGAATTGATGTGTATCTTTAGAAAAGATATTAAATCTAATTTAATATAAACATAACTTTGATTTTTAACTGTATATATTGTTTATACATTCCCTCCTGTAACACAAACAAATTCTAATTCACAGTTTATGGAATTTAAATTTGAAGAAGTCATACAATTGTTTTTTATTCAAGATATTTTATTGCTCATTTGAGATCACAGTATACAAATAAACAGTACAACAATGTACCTTACCAATAAGGAAGTTTAAGGAAATGAAAAATAAATATACTATGAAATTAAAGTATAAAGAATTCTTGGCACTAGGAATGTTCACAATAATTCATCACTGTTGCTAGACTATAAAAATACATGTACGAAATGACTCAATTTTAGTGTCATCTCAAGTTTATTGTTCTTGCTGATAAATAGCTAGATGAAAAATAAATTTTATTTAGGAATGCAAAGAAAATTAGAATACTTTTGACACAGTTTTCAACAGGGAAAAAAGAAAGCAATATAACAAGCTTATTTTAAATTCAATGATTCTAATTGATCTTAGTTTCTGAGTTGTCTCTAGAAAATACCCCTTCTGTGTTGGGAATATAAAAGGGAGCCAGGTAAAGAATATTAAAATGCTTAATTATAGTTTCATTGGGTTAAGTGCTCATTATTCAAGGAAAAGTGAGTATCATCATTTATACTACATTTTAAAAATCTCACCTTCTTGAAATGGAGATAAACTTAACTTGGGAGCATTAGCAATGAAGCTAGTTTTGAATGTGCACTCTGTGCTTAATATGGTTACACAGAAATTAAAAACCATTTTCATGTATCATTCTTTAGCAGATGAGATGGAAATTTAATTTAGAAACACAATTGCATAAAATGTTGGATTCACCACAATTTTAGTGTGTAAGTCAATATTTAAAAAAATTTAATTTCTTCTATAAATAACTTTCATAATAGCATGTCAAAAATATTTTTATTTGAATTGTATCAGGCATTATCAGAAGACATTCCATCAAATTTTCTATTATATCATTTTTCTATAATTATATAATCATGCTAAATTTGTTAAATGTTTTCTGTCATATGTTTTACTAAACAAAGAATACAAAATTATGCTTATTTTCATAATAGCCTTAATGTATTGTCTGAATGAATTTTCTTCTGTTGATAAGACTTTGCAAGAAAAATGAGTTTAAAAGAAGGCAGACTAAGTGGCAAATATGACACTAAAGAATTAATGTTTTTAATTGAATTTGTCACATAAAACCAGTAGCAAAATAAATTTATTTATTCTGCAATGCGTCATAACTTGTCTGTGATCATGTTGGTAAAAGATATTTTCTGTAAGTAGAAGAAAGCTCAAGATCCACAGTCCACAATAAAGTGGAAGAGATAAACTCTAATTTGTTATGACAAGATATATATTGTATCAGAGCTGCTTTACAAAGAGTACATTACTATTTATGTTGAGATTGTCTATCATTTATATGGTGATAAACATGTTGATAATACTCAAGTGAAATTAAGGGGGAATTTTTAGACTTGCAATATTTTGGTCAAATGAAATCTACTATCTATAACCTATCCAAAATAGAAGATAAAGTGTCACAGAACTGAATTTCTATATAATAAAGATCTCCTAAAATCTTCCTGATTTAAAAAACACTTCTCATAGCTCACTATATTCTTATTTTTTATTTTTGCTTATTTTTGATTTAACCAGGTGATACCCCCCTTTTTAATTAAGAAAACTCAGAATGAATATTCATCACAGGGATCTGAGATGATTTCCTTTATTCTACAACAGTTTCCTCCACCCACAACACAAATACACACTCTTTGACTATGAGAGAAACTAGTCAAAAACAAATGCCACTGAGCATTAACAAAGGAACATAACAAAGGAAAAAAAAAAAAATCTTCCTCACGATTGCAATGAGAATGAAGAAGCACTTACACCAAACTAAAAACCCATCAATTCTGAGACAACCAGTAGCCTGCAGGTTAAGTAAAAGCGATTTTTGGCAAAAGCTCACTAACCATCATTTGAAGGATGTAGTAAAGTAATCCATGAAGCTGATGTTGAAATCTAAATCTGGAATCCTTTTTACACAAAGAGTAGAAAATATGATACCAGCTTCACTGGTGAGCCTTAGGGGTTGCAGCAATTATAATAGCAGAAAATTTAGAAGTTCAGTGGAAATTCTCCCTTAGTGGTGGACTACCTTCTACTACAGCATCCATATAAAATATGGATACAAGAAAAACACACATAAAAGAGAAGTTTCAAGCCATTGAATGCAATGGGAAAACAATGATATTCTATGAATTGTGCACGTCATCAAAAGCAGCACCACTACTTCCTTAACTTCTCTCCAATGTGTTGCTCCCACAGAAAACTTCACTTGAAATGGTGGCATAGGAAGAGTGACCCCTCAGACCTCCCTGGCTATTTATATTTGTTGTTGTTGTTGTTCATTTATGTAGTGAAATAAATTGGCAGGTCATCCATATTAAGTCTGACAAATTATCTTATTCATACATGTATCTATTTTACTCTTGGTTTCACATACTATTCCTTTGACACTGTTTTTGTGAAAATCAACAATGACCAACTACTGCCAAGTATGATGTTTGAATATCAACATTTTAAACATAATATTTCAGAAATAATTTTTTCCTTCCTGGCATAAGTTTTTTTTTTTTTCCCGAATGACTCTTAGAATAACTTATTCCATTTGTTCAGGTCAGATTTTGTTCCTTCTCTGTCTTTTTTTAGGTTTCTACTATTCTTCCTTAATATCCTTATTTTCTCTATAAACATGCTGTCTTAGTGATTTCATCTAGTAACATGGTTTTGAATACTATATATAGGACTAAACTCCAAGATCAGACCTAATATCCAAACTAATATGTACAACTTTTAATCAATCAGCACTTCTTATTATTGAGGTACTTCAAATTCAAATGGAGCAAATTCAAAATTCTCTTCACTTTCAGGTCTTCTGAGCTTACGAATTTCCACAACAAATGATGGCAACTCCATCTTCCAGTTTCTTAGCATAAAATAGTTGTAACTGTCACCAACTCTGTTTTTTTCTCACAAGATAGATATAATTCATCTGCCATAAATCTAATCTGTTCATCAATAGATTAATATTATTGAATCTACCATGAAAATATTTCCAGAATTTTACATCTTCCTAGTACATTTTAAATTTTTTTTTAAAATTATAATAGTAGTATGTATTACAATTCATACTGCACATATAGAGCATCTTTTTATACAAAACAGTTTGTATACAAAGTGTATTTGTAGCATTCAAGTCTTCATTCATGCATTTTACTTCTATTACATTTGTCCAAGTCACCACCTATACTATTCTATTAGATGACTATTGGAAGAAGAATGATCAGAGGTTAAATTTA
This sequence comes from Tamias sibiricus, assembly GCA_025594165.1. NCBI lineage: Eukaryota > Metazoa > Chordata > Mammalia > Rodentia > Sciuridae > Tamias > Tamias sibiricus. The sequence continues at coordinate 105,910,616 of CM046666.1, forward strand.
ACCTCTGATCTCAATATCATGGCCAATGTGCTACTTTAAAAATAATTCAGATCATATCACCCTCTACAAAATTCTTGAATTGACTCAGCTTCATTCATAATAAATGGTTTTATAGCCTAAGAGTCCTTGCTTATTTTTTTTGTTCTAGTACCTCTTTGACATCATCCGTTATTATTCATTTTTTTATCATATTCTTAAATTACTAGTAGGAAGTAGGAACTTACATGTGAATTGAATACAATCTCTGTGGGGAGGTGTGAAAATTTGGCAGTGGATGACAAAATATGTCTAATGTGGATATTCCATGACCATGCAATTCTACTTGAAAACAGTTCTATTCTAAATGAGCAGCACATCTACCTGAGAAATTGTTAGTGTGATTTTTGGAGACATCTGAGTAACCTACCTAGCTTCATTTATAGTGTATCCAAGTGTCCTTGGATGAGACAGTGTGTGTATGTCTGGGAGTTGAGATGGATGAAATTGTTTTTATACTAGATTATACTCTGAACTTTACCCTGGCATGCAGATTGTGTATTGTATAAATTAGATTTGAGGATTACTTCTGTGCAGTAGGTCATCCCTGATATATATTCAAACAAGGTATGTATGGAAAATTCATATAGCTTTATGTCTGAAAAGAAAGTTTGACCAGGAGGAATAAAGCTATACTTTGAAAAGTTTGAGCATGGCATTCATTTTCACAGCTGTTGTTCCCTCAACTATAAAACCATCACATAGAAAGAAATCCCTAAATGCTTGCACCAATCATGAATATCATTGATTTATCTCCCTGAGGTTAATCTTGAATAACATTCTTACTCAGTGTCTTTAAATAAAGCCTTTTTCTATGATTTGCATTTCTCACCATCATTTTCATCCAATAAAGGGATTCATTAAAAAATACCAAAATCATTTTAGAAATTTTTCTTGGTGAGAAAATTTAAACAAAGAAATGAAAGGAAATGAAATTGTGGTGACAAGTTGAGATACACTTGTCAAAAATGGATTAGATTTATAGACAAGTAACAAAAGAAAAAATCTATTAGCAAATAAGGATGATTTTAATACCAACAAACTAAGTAGAAATTAAAAATAAAAAGGGAGGTGATAGCTCTATGTTGGTTTTGTATGGTGTATTCAGTGTAATAATACATTTATACTAAAATATTATTAGCACCACATTAATAGTGTACTGAAACTATTTCCTTCTCATTATGTTTGGGAAGCAGACTGAAAACGCTGCTAATTTCTCATCAATGTTCCACTCCCCAAAGGAAGGATAATGAGAAATAAATTCCTCCAAGAATTCAGAACCCAAGCCATGGAAAACAATGGTCTAGGGAGTTATTCTCAAATCTTGAAGAGTAATTTTTTTCTTGGATTCAATATTTAAGTACAAGGTCCAAATTTAATCAAGAACTAGATAGGTTACTCCTTTAAACAACAAATGGGTGAGAGATTTTTTGATTTACACAAGATTCTTAATATGATGCTGTAGTCAATACATGTTTTGTTAAATTAGAGTTAGTGAGGTTGGGACAAGGCCCAATTTTTTACATTTTTGAAATTGTTTGAGTTGGGAACTCACTGTGTTTAACATTAAGGGGAAAGATTCTACTACAAGAAAATAGAAAATGGTTTTTGAGGTACTGTGAATATTACAATTGAAGGCAATTTTTGAATCAATAAACAATATTCAAAGACTGTGAAGATGATTCTACTACAAAGATTCTACTACAAGAAAATAGAAAATGGTTTTTTGAGGTACTGTGAATATTACAATTGAAGGCAATTTTTGAATCAATAAACAATATTGAAAGACTGTGAAGATGAAAATCATGTCATTGTTCATCCTTTGAAATGATCATTACAAAAACTCTGCTCCTGCATTCTGGTGACAACATTCTGAATGAAACATGAAGAATGATTTTTCATGTCTGAATATCTGCTTTCTGTTTTGCCTTGTGTTATGGCTTGAATATAAGGTGTTCCCCCAAAACTCCTGTGTTAATGCAGAAAATTTTGGAGTAAAATGATTGCATTGTGAGAGCTGTAACTTAACCAGTGTATTAAACCAATGGATGGATAAAGAATTTGACAATAATGATCTTTTGATAATAATTTGATAATAATTTCTATGCCTCCATTCTTCCCTTTTAGAATGTAAATATTTATTTTGTGCTACTATATATTGGATGCTTGTAACTTGTTTTTCATCATTATGTGGGCTTACAGCAGAGAGTTTGTCATGGGTCTCAGAGATTTTAGACTTGGACTTTTGGGCAATACTGAAATGTCAAGACTATGGGACTCTTGGAAGCATTTTGCATTGTGATATGGACATGAACTTTTGGGGGATCAGAAGTAGCATGTTATGATTTGTATATGAGATGTCCTCCACAGTCTCCTGTGTGAATACAGTAATATTTGGAGATGAAATGATTGAATTATGAGAACTGTAACCTAACCAGTGGATTTAGCCATAAAATGGATTAATGATTTGAAAGGACTGGCTGGGTGGTGATTGTGGGCAGGTGAGGTGTGACTAGAGGTGGTGGGTCACTAAGGTATGCCCTTGGGGATAATATCATGTCCCCTGACTCCTCTTTCTCTGTCTGTGTTTTCCAGTTTCTGTGTAATAGATAGCTTTCCTCCACTATGCTCTTCCACAATGATGGTCTGCTTCACTGTAAGCCCAGTGCAAAGGAGTCAGCCAACCATTGACTGAACCTCTAAAACTATGAGCAAAAATAAATATTTCCTTCTATAAATTGTTCTTGTCAAGTAGTTTTTTCACAGTAGCTTTTGAACACTCTGCATAAGACCAAATAACAGAAAAGAATATTGTTCTTACATGACATTCAAGAAAAATGAACAAAAAAGAAGATAATTTTATGGAGTGACAAAGATCTGCTTGTCATCTTTTTTAGTAATATATTTACTTTTATTTCATGCTTTATATGAATATTTTTTATATTACTTTAGCAAGTTTGACACAAGATAGTTTGTGTCCAGTAGCTTATAACATAAAGCTCGTAAGACAACTGTGATTTCAATGCAATTATTTATATGTCACAATGGGTCAAATAATTACAATTTCTTTTGTTTCAACTTATCTGTAGTGTGTTTTTAAAATTTTTTTGTCATTCTAATTTGTTATGCACGATTGCAGAGTACATTTTATTTTATATTACATATAAAGAACACAATTTTTCAAGTTGCTGGTTTTATATAAAGTATTTTTACAACAATGTGTCTTCATACATGTATTTAGGGTAATCATGGATAACTCAGTCTGCCATTATAAATGAGGTTGATGGAGCAGGATTAGGGGGATTGTGATGATGATTATTTTTTATGGATATATGAAGTTTAGACATCCAAATATCATTATTAAAAAGGTAACTGGTTGTAGATGTAAGGTTTCAATTGAGATCCTGAACTTCAGAAATCAATGAGGGATAAATTATCATAGAGATGAGAATTCTAGGTGATAATGAATATGATTTCCCAAGAAAATTATTAAAAGAAAGAGTAAAAAACACCCTCAAGTGAATGATAAATTGGCATAGAGAAGACTCCAACAAAGCTAAAGAAGTGGAGGTCAAAATGTGTTGTCTTGGCACCAGTTGTGTTTTTGTTAAATAAGAAGAGGCTGATGAGGGAGGACATTTGTCCTTATCAAAGAGGAAATATATTGGGCTGGATGAAATGATCACATAGAGCAAGGTGAGGGATCACAATTCAAACATGAAACTAGAATAACTGGTATGGGTATAAATGCAGGCTAACTTGCAGGATATTGAGCAAATTCTCTTCTCTAGGTCTTTTATCTCTATAAAGTACACATGCAGGATTTGTAAAGACCAATGGAAGTCTGGGTTTGGGGAGAGTGTGCATAATTTAGAAGAAACATTTTGAAGGATGACTGAAGGGCATGAAAAGGAACTCAGAGAAGGATTTCCACAACACTAAGGAAAGTTTATTTTAGTATAAAGAATGTGAATATTAGTGACAACAATATGATGGTTTATCTCCAGTCATGTTCAGACACTTGGACATAGGTCCTGGTGTTGGGATTTTGCCAGATAAGTGAGACAGGAAACTGAGGGAATGTTAGATGGTTTTGGCCAGAGAGTGATTCAAATGCTAAAGTATTAACCTTAAGGAAAGAAAATGAAGACAAAGAGTTCTATTTCAGAGATAACAAGTAGAGGGATCATAGGAGGTGCCACAGCTTAAAAGAAGACAATGATGAGGAGGAGGAGGATGAAGGTGAAAGAGGAGGAAGAGAAAGAGGAGGAGAGAGGGAAGGGCAAGGAAAAAAGAAGATAAAAAAAGAAATTAGGTGTAGTTAAAATACTTAGGAGAGGAATTTGAAAAGGATTACAGGCATGGACAGAGTGCAGAATGTCTGAATTTAATATTTTGCAGGTGGCTTATGGTCCAAGATTTAGACATTGGTGCAGGTAATGAAATAGCTGTGTGAAAGAACAAATTCCAGCCAATGTAAAGGTAAGGACCCGAGATTTTGAAGTGACAGCAAAGACTAACATGTTCTCTGGCCAGCACTGTGACATAATTTACACTAGCTAAGTGTATATATGTTTATCAGTTGTCTTCTGTTTCTATAAATGATAATCACTTCTGTAGGGCTGGTGGAGAAACACTTTAGCTGCTTCTCCCCAGATAGATAAAGTTGCATAAAGTTCATGCTCCTCTTTTCCATCATTGACTTATTTCTTATGCAATCATGTGATCAAATCCAGCCAGTGAGAACGCAGGCAGGCTGCCTGGCTTAGAGGCCATAACTTTAGGAATGTACTTAGAAAGCATGAGAAGGCTATTATCTTAAAATAAGGAAAATGAGAGCATTAAGAAGACAGTAAATTGTTAGTTCATATTATCAGTATTTTCATCAACATTTAATCAAATTTTATTTTCCAGAAAAAATATTGTGCTGATTCAATTGCTATTTGAATATGTTTGTCCAGCAACTCTTCTTACATTTAAGGATATAGTTCCAAAGAATACAAAGTGTTTTAAACATTTTAACTATGGTCTAGATAAAGAAATGCAGTTTATGAGCACAGACCCAAACTAGCTACATTCAATGAAACCTTCAAGTATCAATTCTTACCCTTATAATGTATATGACACATTGTGTTACTTTCAACTGGGTTCTATTGTGTTATTTAATTTACATAAAAATGTTTGTCATGTCTCACTGAATTCATTTTGGGATGTACTGAAGTCTTTTAAGAAATGCAATTTAAGAAACAGTGTTTAGATGTTGCCAGTTTTTTGATTGTTTCATATACTCAAATGGTTTATTACGTCTTTTCAGTTTTGTAGTTTACATTTAGGTGCAAACAGAAATTACAGACTATTAAAAAAATAACTTAACACCAGAATATTTTTCACTACAAAATACTGAAAATTATAACCTTGAGGACTAGCTATAAATTTAAGTAATTTTGTGGGCCACATTATAATGAGGTTATGATGTGCTGATAATATATTTAATGTGTCTTTAAGATAAAGATTCACTTGAAACTTATATTAACTAAGTGATAAAGAAGGAATTGATTAAGATGTAATATTCTATTAGGACAACATATTCTAGTAAGTGCAAGTCATCACTGATTTCATTCATTAAAAAACGATTTTCACTGATTTTATTTCACTCTAAGATAGGTGAAACAACAAAGGCTATTTGGAAGAAATTATTTTGACTGAGATGGAGACTGAAACTAACATTAATAAATTGTCTATAAAACATTGCTTGAAAATATTAAGGTTATCATCACTACAATGCTTAAATAAGGGTGAAGATTTGACAAAACTCAAGATTATCACTCTTGTGTTTTGTATTATGTGTTTGAGTGTGTCCCCCCCGAGATTCATGTACTGGAAACTTGATCCCCACTGTAGTAGTGTTGAGGTAGTGGAACTTGCAAGAGGCTTAATGGAACTTAATCTGATCATGGGGTGCTACTATCAGAGGGTAGTGAAGCTGGTCTCAGAGTAAAGTTGCTCTCTCTTGAGAGTGGGTTGTTATAAAGTGAGGATACTCCATGCTTGATGTAGTGCTTCTTCATGCATCCAGTTTCCTTTCTGCTTCTCCATGTGCTGTGAATTATTCAGTTGGACCCTCAACAGGGACACAGAAGTATGCTCTTTTACCTCCAGAACCATGAGCTAAAAAACCTTCTTTCTTTATAAAATAACTAGCATCAGGTATTTTGTTTCAGCAATACAAAATGGACTAGTACAATCACCAAATCCATTTCTATCACTTTTGAGTACAAAGTAAAACCAGCTCTTTTGCATATAGTTTGTGTAAAATGAACAGTTGTTCCCAAATAAATCTAAGATACTTGTGTCAATTCCATTTTAGAGCAGTAGAGACTACATTTGCCTAGCCCTCTTTGTTCATGCTGGATAATTCTAGGAAAACCTCAAAGTCACATACTAAAATTAAGTGGAACTTGGGACTTTGGATGACCATATGATTCCATCTGATTTCCTCCCTAGATCTCTCTCTCTCTTCACACACACACACACACACACACAATCTACAATGAACACTTACATAAATAAGAGGTAAACTTTGAATTCTAAATAAAAGTCACCCAATCTTAGGACTTTATATAGCAGCTAAGATTGTTTACCCTAACAAATAGAAGGACAACAAAGTTTTGAGAAGCTGTCACTAGAAATTTGAGTTATTGGATTATATACATTGTAGAAAGTTGAATAATGATTATCTATAGAGAAAATGCCTTCTTATTGAGAAATGCTTATACAGAAGAATGTTTAACAATTTTCTTATAAAAGAAAGCTCATTAATTAATATTTCATTTTCATGTGTAAATTCCACTAACAACAAGGAAAGGGGCAATTATTCAATTGTAAGAGTTCTTAAATGTCTATTCATAAGGTATTTTCAAAATGTCACTTAGATAAATCCTGCATATAATGAATAAAGCACAAATATCTTTCTTGATCTAAATGTGATTGACCTTTATAATGGCAACACAAATTCTGAGATAAACATCATAAGGATAATTTTAAGTAACAATGAGATTATGTGACATTTATGTGAAATGGTATTTCTGTGTCAGTTTCATATATCTGACCTCATTAGTTTTTCATTTCAAGTCATTGATGCATTTATTTTATATTATTTTTTTTAAAAAATATTACCTGTTTAATGAACTTGAAAGTGATGAATCTTTGATAAACTAAAACTTAGAAAACAAGGAAATTAATTTAATTTAATTAATTAAATTAATTAAATTTGTGATATTATGCATTTAAAGTAGTATATTGTAAGCAAGAAGAAAACTTAGAGATCATTTGTTTTCTATTAAATAAAAATGTTGACTTCAGGATTAGAATCCATTGACATACACTTGTAGAACTTCTCAAAATAAATATGATTTTTAATTGATAGATTTATACTATTTTTAATTTGCATTTTTTCATAATGTTGATTGGAAATAGAAATTTTCTAGAAATGATTGTGTTCATTTCATTTTAACCACAATTCTGGGGAAATTCAGAGGGCTTGTTATTAAATTCCCAATGCAAACTTTATGCTGTGATCTCCGGATTTAACATGTTTGAGACATGAAAGAATAGACATGGCCCTTAAGGAAATATAAATGTTATAAATTTTAACTGAGTGTCTAGAAATGAGCATGATGGTTTTGAGAGAGGAAAGGTAACATACATTTATTTTCTCTAGCTGAACACTAATCCTTGTTTGGATATTTGCATTTTGGAGGGTAAGGTACTTAAAGCTGAAGCCCAATGTCCTCAAAATAAGATATGTCTGCATAACATTTAATAATATCACTTACATTTAACAGAAGGCCTGACATATAGTAGCCAAATAAATTTTTAAAAATCCCTTCTAAGTAGAAAGAAGTCCACAGGTAACATACTTCAGGTTTGTCTATTTCAGTGACTGAGCAACACCAACAGTGAGTGCATCAGGTTGTTTTCCATCTTTCCACTTTTTCAAATTCAGTCTGTTAAAGATTTTTCTCAAACTTGTCCTTGTATAGTCATAAATCAGCTTCATCAAACTCCAAGCATTATCCCTTTGGGGAGACATATCAGCTCAGAAGTAGAAAAAAGAGTATAAACTTTCTTCTAAAATATTTTTGAGAACTATTAGATCTTTCCAAGAAGGCTCATAACAGATATCCCATAATAGCTAATTGGCCAGAATTTTATTACCTGCCCAAACTTAACCTAATCACTAGCAATTAGAGTAGGATTAACATTACATGACTAACTTAGACTAATAAAGGTTTGTCTCCTAGGGACTGGATGTGGCCGATGTCTGTCAAAGTCTATAGATTCCTAAAGCCAAATGCAATGGTGATTACATTAAGAAGTAAGAAAAGAAATGATTATAATATAGGAAATCAACATCACCTTCCACACTGTATGATTAGTACTATCTGAATAGAGAATCTGGAATTCTGAAAATTGCTAAGATCTTGTATACTATTACCCTATTTTCATTAATTTAAATTTTCTTTATTTTCTTAAAATTAAATATTTAAAATTAGGTATTCAAAAGGGCCCTTTGAATTTAGTTATGGCAGATATTAACTGAATAAAACATTTGATTTCTCATTAAATTTATTCAAGTGTAACCTAAATCAGAATAATTAGAGAGTTTTCTCTCATTTTTCCCATGATCAAATGGAATAATTCTTTAATACTGGTAAGGTTAGGGAGAACATATATGATTAATATACCAACTATGTGTTTAATGGACCTAATAATAATTTAAAAACCAGAAAAAGGACAATCTCAATGCTAAGAGAGTACAGTGGGCTTATTTCAGTTACTAAATACTGACAATCACTATAATTGTAGCAGATATTGCTAGTTTCAGTTTCAATGTTTATTCTTTTTTCCCTAGAAACAAACAAACTAAAAAGGAAACAAAGAAGAAAAGAACTCAGATAAAGTGGACACATTACATATTCTTGCCTATTTTGCAGCTAACGACCTATGTGAAAATGTTCTGGTTAATGATTCTAACAAATCATTTTGCGTACTCAACAGAGAATCCCTCAAATAGGTGAAGAAAACTTCAAATGTGTCTTTAAAGAGAAACTTTTATTTTGCTATTATTGAATGCATATATGGTGGTTGGTCCTGCTACAGCTGTCTTAGGGAGCAGGGTTCTAAGAAAATAGAAGAAAAGATGGCAGAGCACACGTATAAATGATACCCAGTGCAATGTGGATGAACGTGAGGGACATCATGTTAAAAGAAACAATCCAGGCACAGAAAAACAAATGTCACTTGGTCTCATTCATTCATGAAATCTAAAAAGTTGATCTCATAGAACTAGAGAGTAGAATGATGGTGACCAGACACTGGGGTAGTTGTGGGGAGGGACGCTGGGAGATGTCAGTCAAAGAATACAACATTTCAGTTAGAGAGGAGAAATAAATTCACAAGACTTATTTAGCATAACAATCATAGTTAATCACAATATATTGTATTATTTAAAAATGCTAAGGGAGTGAATGCTAAGTGATCTCACCCCCCAAAAAAAGGAAAAAGAAAAGAAAGAAATAAAAATAAAAATAAAAATAATTATTTGTAGTAATGAGTTGTTTATTTACAAGATTTTACCATCCTAAATGTGTGTGTATATATAATATATATTTATTTGTGTATATAAAATATATATATTTGGAACATCATTATAGACACAGAAATAACTATAATTTTACATCAATTAAAACATTTAAATTTAAATAATAATAAAACACTTATTGAAAAGTGGCTCACTATGTCAAGAAGTTTTGTAAGTAGATATATAAATAGCTACTATCTTCATTTCTCTGGTTATAAGAGAGAAACAATTTAAGCTGTGTATCTTGTGACTCTAGAGTATTATCATAGAACAGACAAATATTATACTAACGATAACAAAAATGGTAAAAATAAATATCCTCGTGAGTTACTTTTTCTAAAACTATGATAATAAACTTTCATTTCACAATTAATACAAAGAAAATAATGCTACATATGCTACTCACAATTGGCATTTCCAAAGATTGCACAACTTGGACATTGATAGACAACCTAAGTTGTCTATTATGGGAACTTTTACATGTGACTGAAAGTTTTGTTCTCACACATATGTTAGCAAGGGTAACATGGTTTATAAATATTTAATCACTGCTCTGATTTATTTCTTTAGCATATATTCATAAAAGGAAAATTGAATCAAAAACATGAATTATTTAAAAATACTTAATATGTGGTGTGAAATTATTTTCCTGAAATATTCATTATTTTGTAAATAGCTACCCATGCCCTAAATAGCATGCATAGACTGTAAAAAAATAAAGACAGAACAAAGCCTGTGTCTCAGTCAGGACAATGGGTAATACGCACTTACATAAAATGAAAAGGAATAGCATTGTAAAGGTTTTGCAGATTAGGTTAATCCTAGAACTAAAACTATAGAAGGTAGATCAAAACTCACTTCTTAATGCCAAGCTGGTTAATTGTCTGAAAAAAATTCAATATTTCCATAGAGTTCAAACAAGATCTGGAGTTTCATAATATAAAATTTAAAATTCTTAGGATATAATCCAAAATTACTCGGTATATGTGGAAACAGGAAGATCTTAATTTCTGGGAAAAGATAATTAGCAGAAGCATACACCAAAATGATGCTGATGTGAGAATCATCTGGCAAAGACTGTAAATCTGCTTTTCCAAAATGAAATCAGCATGCAATTAGTCACAACACTCTTGAATGACTGGAGAAACACAAGCTTTTAATAAAGAAATGAAGATATAAAGAATAAATGCTCACCTTTAAATTAAAAATATAATAAACCAAAAAAAAAAATCTGGATTAATAGGTAAATAACTGAATGGCAGAATCTGCATAAAAAAGGAAGGCAGTGATTATGAAAGTAGATCAACATGAATTATGAAGTATAAAAAGTGGAAAAATAAAGAGCAAAAAATGTACAGATCTTTGGGAGCTGTGGGACATTAACAAAACCTCTCACATCCACCTCACTAGAGTCCCAAGAAGAGGGAAAAAGGCAGTGATGCTTGAAAACTGTTTTGAAGAATTAATGTTTAGAGGATTCCCAGTTTGGTGAAAGACAAAAACCTAAATACTTAATAATTTAATTGAATAAAAAAAATAAAATAAATTCAAAGAAATGAAGGTTCAAGTACACTGTGCTCAAACGGATGAAAAATTTTCAATACGCAGTTTTGGAAACAGTCAGATAAGGATGACACATCACCTGTAGTGGAACAACAATTTCAATGACAGTAGATTTCTCACTAGAAATCATGCAAGACAGATGAAAGTTGTGCAATGTTTTTAGAATACTGAAAGGCACAAACTGACAATCCAAAAATAATTAAAATACATTGTCAGAAGAGAAAATGAAACCAAACAAACTGTAAGAAACTCCCTTTGAATATATTGGTACGGATAGCATAAAACAAAGTTCTTAAATCACTCGTCCAAGTGTTGTTCTGATATACCATCAAATATATTTATACAAAATAAAACTAGAGATCAATATCCCTCATAACCACAGGTGCAATATCTCAATAGAATATTAGCAAATGAAATCCAAAAATATATAAAGTAGTATGTCAAGATTATCTGGGTTTTATTCAGTAGTGCAATTTCAGCTTGATAATTGAAAATCAGTGCATGTTATTAATCAATTAACCACATGATTATCTCAACAGATGAAAACATAAATATTGGCAATATTCAACAGCATTCCAGTAAGAACATTATCTTAATGCCTTAAGAAGAAAAGAAAGAGGTTTTTTCATTAGGAAGCCATGGGATGTTTGGAACATGGTGGTGATGGTGACTAATTTTGCTTTTCAAAACTCTAAAGCTTTACCACAAAACATAGTGAATGTAAATTATATAGCAATTAAAATGGTAAAACAACAAAAACAAGCTATAGACCTATCTATCTACTCATTTTACAACTAAAATATTAATTTAAGTTTTAAGCTTCAAGTTAGAAGGAAAAATTTGTACAATTAACATTGGATGCTTCAATTTTTCAGTTTGAACTTTAACTTAAAATAAGGTATAAAAATGTATTCATCCTGCTGAGGAAGTCAGTTCTATTATGCTACTGAACTCCTGATAATATCAGAACCCTTTGATATCCAGAATGACCCATATTTATTTTTTTCTTTGCTAACAATAGTCTTTCTGCTCACAATCTTTCTATTACATATAAACTTTCCAAGTGCTGAGAAACAAGTAGTGTATTCTGTAATAGAATAATTGTTCCAATGTAAAATGTAGCATAAAGATATGAAAGTGGATGCATTTTTGGTGTGGTGTTTTGTCAGAGCAGGGTATGCTAATCAGATATTCCATCTCTAGTGACTCCTGCAAGAACAAAGCTACTGTAAAGTGCTGATATACCAAAGTTTAAAGCTGAGCTCATTAGGAGTCAATGCATTTATTGATTTGACTTCTATCACTTTGGCAGTTAAAAAGAACAAATTAGCTTCAAGATTGACGGACTAAAATATAGCAGCAGATCCATCCTATGTAGATGACGGTTTCTTCATCTTACAATCGGATCCATCCTTCTAAAATGTCATTATTTGATGTTGGGCTTATGTTTTGCATTCAATGTGTAGTTGATGTTGAAAAACAGGGTCTTAAAAAAACAGTAGTTTTCAAACCCTTCTTTAACTTTTCATTATGGCATTTGAAGCCTTTGCTCTCCACATCCTACCTTCCATTTTTCCCTGGTGATTTTCTTCCAGTTATCTTGGTCACCAAAGTACAGGATTTTCCTTGAGTCATTTAAAGGGCAACACGTTAGTCAGAAACCTGAATGGAAATAGAAGAGACACTCAAATAGTTATGCTAAGAGAGCTTCATAAAGAGAATAGAGGTGTGGGCAAGATAAATGAAAGAATGATGAAGCCTCTGGACCCCCCAGATGTGAGAAATAATCACCTCCTATAGCCTCAGGGCAAGGGAAGGGTAATGTGCTTGAAGGACTACCTGGGTGCTGTTTCCCCGACAGTGGAGCCCAGACAGAAGTTATGGCTTGGGGGAAAATACCTAGTCAATGCTCCCATTATTTGAACTTACTATTTGTCCTGATAGACACATTTATTTCTTAGGAACCCAAGTTTCAAGGGTTGTGACAAAAATATCCTTAGGCATAATATTGCCATCCACTATTGTTGTGAAGGGGTGACTTGTAATTAATTCTACCCCTTTGCACCTGCACCTGTGCAATCTGGCTATGTGGAAAAGAGCATCTTACATTGGCAGAGGTTTGAGGGTACATTTTGTCCTAACACTCAGCACTGCAGCCTTGGGTGTGTTTTCGCCCAGCATACTCTGTAGCTGAGCCTTTACCATTCTGTCTCATCATTCTGTTAAGCTGGGGGATTCAGAGAACAGAGCACATGGCAAGACAATTTAATACTTTGAGTAGGAGCAACCTGGACATAGTTTCTTCGTTTAAAGAATATACTTTACTCAAAGACAACCTTGTGTAGTAAAGAAATAGGTATTAGGAAACTCCATAAAAGGTGAGGATAGCGTAAGCACTGAAGCACAAAAGCCAAGTTCACATCTTAATTATGTATCTCTTTCCTTGAGTATAACCTCTGCCCCGTCCCAGATGGAAAACATTATGTACATTTAGCTGCCACCATCAGCCTACCACCTGGTCATCTCCCAGTGAGTACTGTTACACAGGGTGTAACACTGGCCCCTTATAAGGACAGGGGTATCTTTACACTTTGCACCAATTCTGAAACTCTCATTCTTGTGCATCCCCCAGTGATCTTTTCAGTTGTTTCTCCCCCCACCCATCCAAGATCCTGACCAGTGTAGAAAATTTACTTTCTATTCAAAACATACACACACACACATACACACACACACACGTTGAAAGGCACAGGCAAGATAATGTGTACTCTAGTCTTTACCCTTCACTCTCTTCCCTTTCTCCATTCTTGTGGCCTACATATGGGTCTTTCCCTGGATTCCCAAAGCAATCTTTGTGAAAACTTGAAAATATATCTCTGTATTATATCTGGAAATATTCTTATATGAATAACAAAATTATCTTATCATTATATTTTATAGTGTGAGGACATGACTGAATCACAAAAAGAAAAAAAAAAAACAATAAGGTTAGTCACATTTTCATAAGATATTTAACTGAGAATCTGCCTGACATTAATTGCAATGTTTCTTTGTCATGCAGCTACATCTGCTATATTCTGATCTCATCATAGCAGTGGATCAAGTGTGGCAAAATTTGTATGTGTTTAGCTGATTAAAATTTGCTATAAAGATTCAGGCAATATGAGCTGTACACAGTGATTTATGAATTTATCTGCACATGGAAAATGTGACATTTGCTATACAAACCCCTAAGGGTTGGGAGCCAGAATTTCTCTTGATGAACACTAATGCATAACTATTGCCTGTGGAAAGTTACAAAGCAAAAAGTTTACCAAATTGTACTCACAGGGGTGAATGAAGTTTTGCTTTCCTTTTCAGCCAGTTAGAATAATTTTTCAGTAATGAAATTAAAATAAAGCTGTTCATAATGAACTTTGCCTACTGTGTGACAGAATCAGTGAAACTGGATGAGGATTTAAGATATAATACTTATAGTTCTTTTCAGTTATTAATCTTTAATGTAAATAGCAATCTTACTAATTATATATTTTTGTCAAAGAGTTAAATGGTTTTGTTAGTTTACCATTACTACTAAAAACAGTTAGATTGATGGAGAATCAGTTTTCATTAGTGCTTTGAAACCTGGCATTTTGTTTTGTAAGCAAGGAAAGAAAATGTACACTCTCTCTTTCATCTAAAAGGACAGAGTAGACATCTTGAAATATAAACAGCTTGGATGTGAAGAGGCATTGCTTCTGTTTAACAGCAGTAAAATATTTATCAGCCTTTGAAAGATCATATTTGCATTATAACTTAGAACAGTTTTGGTATGCTAATTCTGAAAAAAAACATAATGGCTGTGATTAATGTATGAATCAATACAAAAACTAATAGAATAGATGTCTGAAATGGCAAAGCTGATCAAAGATGCCAAAACCATGTGATGATGTCATCACAGTCAAATTCACTTCCAGCATCGTATGTTCAGTGATGTCAGGGAATTATGAATGAAACCTCTGATTGCTTACATCTGAAAACATACACATCACGCTGCCCTCTATGCCTTTATCTGTCTGTACACACTTTAAAACTATGACAATGAATAATTTGAAATGTGTCTTCCTAACATGCTGACTTTTATTTTGTAGGTGATATGAAGCAAAGCCTAATAAAAACATCAAATGTTTATTTAGTGTTTGCTGGTTATGTTCATACAAGATTGAAAAATAGATTGTGTAACTAAGAAACCATAAGAGCAAAAGTAAACTATATTACCTTACTTCAGTTAGGTGGTAGGCTAAGAAAGAATATTTGATTTAATCTCTTTTATTATCAAATTGTTTTACAAAAAAAGATGCAAGAGGAATCCAGTAAACATCATATGTAGTTCTTTATTTTCTCTTTAAGTACTTCTTCTTGAATCACTTTTTACATTTACTATATTTTCCTCATACTCATTATGCTTAAAACTATTCTCATAATTTATTTCCATAGTTGTTTCTTTGGTATGGAGAATATACCTCAAGCCCAGCTTGTTTCCTGAAACATTGTGCTTATTAATGGCTGCTAGCCTTATTTATTTTAATTTCCACAAATTATGTAAAGCCTGTACTTTAAAATCTTTTGACTTTGGATACTTTTGCATGAGACAAAATATGTACATGAAATTTAAAATAAAATATTCCTGGTCTATTCTTCATTTGAGCTTTTCGTGGAGTTCATAGATTTGTGGAAGGTTTATCTCCACCTGGGCCAGACCACACTCCATTCACAGCACTGTTACTGAGTGTATTCTAGTCTACAGTATTATTCAATCTGTTCATCAATTGGATTAACTGTAAGAGTCTGCTGGAATTCCATTCTTCTTATCAACATCCTCAGTTAGGGAACTTCATCTGAGGGCATTAACAACCGCATGTGCTTAAATGAAAACTAAATAGGACATCTATTTGTGAAAATTCAACTCATTGATTAGTTAAGAACAATACTGAAAACTCCGAATGTGCATTATCCTTTCCAGTGTTGGGTTTTGTCACAATAAAATGATACTTTTGATTTACTTAGTATCTTGAATAGCTCAAAGTAATTTGACTTTACTCATTTCTACTCTTACCACAAGATAAATTAAGTGATATATTAATTAAAAAATTATAATTTTTATTAAATTAAGTGATATATTATCTAAAAAGTAAATATTCCACATCATATATTATGTTCCCTATTTCCTTTTCCTATATATATTTATCTCCTCTATGATTTGTTTTGTACAGGATTATCTTTTGTTTTAATTCTAAATAAAAATTTAACAGACTAGAAGAGTGAAATATTATGACTATACTTTTTGGCATTATTACTCTGAATTAATTTTCTTGGTGTCTACCATATTGGCAAAGATTAACTTCTTTATTTCACAAATTGTTTTTATTTCCAAATCCTTCTGAAATTTTTGTGTCCAAAATTTTAGCTCTTAGAACTATACCATAATGTCACATTGTCACATTCCTATTTCTTATTAGTGTTTTAGTGTTTTTGAAGCAGTAACTAGATGGACAATTAAAATGGCTACTGAATAAGGCACAAAGAAGACAAATGGGTCTTTTGTAGGAGAACTGATAGTAAAAATTGCTGTGTCTCCCACAACAGTTACCTCTGCATCAAGAGGTTTGAAGGCATCTCATATTGAAAAAGATGCACAGAGAAACTATCCCTGACCACAGAATGCTTCCTAAATTTTAACCAAACTTAGGCCAAAACAATCAGATTTACAGGAAATGATTCATTAAAATTATCTGTCATTGATTCCAGAAATACTAAAACATAAAATTCTTAGATTAGTATATTAAACAAAAGAGACATTGAAAGTGATGTAGTATCTCTTACACCATCTACTATGTTGAGGCATCCTGGAAATACCTTATTCTTGCCAACCTGAGAAAAGCTGATGCTCTATTCTAGCCAAAGTATTGCACATGCTGTTGCCTGAAGTCATGGAAGGATACTTGGCAGAACTCTAAATAGTACTGGCTGCCAATCTCATGTGCACATTTAATATATATGATAATCTGTAGTTAAGTAATTGTACACTTTGCACCACTTCATTTGCTTCTCAATAGAAAGAAAATACCTAAACTGGGAGCAGGCGTCACATCATGTAAAGTTACATACATTACAGAACACTGCATGGAGTAATTTCAAATTGAAACCCAGTGTCACACAGTTGGAGAGTACAAAAATCATGTAAAAGGCCATCCTAATGTATGTAGACATCTGATGATAGGTTATGTTCTTTGTCAGTTTAAATATCAAGTAAGCTTCAAGAATTTTAATGTACACTCATTTTCTATTAAGATTTAAAAGCTACAATGGAATAAAAATTTAAAACCAGACAAAATGTGGATTTAAATGACAAGCCTGAAATTAGAAACTTACTGCCTTGTCTCTCATAAGTCGCATTCTGTGTTATAGGATAGAGCTGAAAAATATCAGCATCATCTATGATTATGTCCTCTCCATTGTCATTTATTTAAGTTTATTTTT
This sequence comes from Tamias sibiricus, assembly GCA_025594165.1. Taxonomy (NCBI): domain Eukaryota; kingdom Metazoa; phylum Chordata; class Mammalia; order Rodentia; family Sciuridae; genus Tamias; species Tamias sibiricus. Next base: position 105,928,377 of record CM046666.1, read on the forward strand.
TCTGTAGCAAATGTATTCAGACTATTTGTTAAAGCCTCTGGGTGAATTCAATTCAATTCCTGTCCTACCTTGTGACACAGTAAGAGTTCAAGTATTAAAGAAGGCCAGAGTCTAGTCTTGTGGAGCTCTCGAAATGGGCTTATTTCATGAAACAGTGAAGGTCCTGGGAGAGCAGGTCCTAGCTGTAGCTCTGGAGAGAAGGCCAGGATGCAGACAGAATACCAGAGCTCATTGTGGTCTGGTAGAAGTTGGCAGAAGAAATTGGTAAATCTGTCAAAAGCTGAGAGTAGGAAGTTGAGAAGCAACCAGCAAGCAGATCCCTGCACTGAGAAATCCAGGGAAACACAAGGTTAGATTAGAATCAGGGACACTGGCCTTTTAAAGATAATTTGTAAGTACATAGTGAGACTCAGAGGGAAGATTTCATGTACTGTAGGAAGTCTGCAAAACAAAGGCGGGTTTGGTCCTATGTGTCTTTTTGTCCAAGATAGACTGTCAGGACAGGTATTCATACACAGGGAAATAAAGCAAAAACAGGAACAAATTCATAGCTGGACTAATTACCAGACAAGATGACTTTATGTTAATGACAGTGATAAATTCCTGATGCTTATCGGGTCCAATCTTTCCTAAAAACTGATATGAAGTTGTGTGAGCGGAAAGTGGAAAAAATGAGACTTTTATAACATTCTCAAATTTTTCTGAACTGCAAAATGGGCATGATGTTGCCACAACTTTCCTTAAGAGTTGTAAGAATTTCAAAATTATTCCATGGTCTGTGCATGTTAATCTTTACTCACATTTTCTTGTGTTAAAGACTGCCAGATTCTTTTCAATATCTGTTTCCTCCTTTCTGAGTTTATCATTACACAGTTTCCATTCTGGCTCTTTATATTCTTGTGTATTTTCAAAGAATTCAGTGAAGAAATGATATGTGCCATTTTTGTACCAACAGTATAAAGAAGTAAGTGTTCCTCCCTCATCTTCTCTGTCCTTTACTTTTAGGTGCATGTGGATGGTGAATGAAGGGAGCCTGTGTCCCTGATCATCACATGTGAGGGAATCAGCTGCCAACCAGCACATCCACACTGCTTGGTATATATGTGAGCTTAAACTGCTACTTTTTCAGGTGCACATTTAAATTTGTAGAGTGATTTGAACACTAGTAACATAAACTGGGCTCTGGAAACCTCACATTTCAACTTTAGTAAAATTTTCTGCCCTTGCCTTTCTATAGTGTTTTCAATATGTTTTATCATTACAATTCACTAACACATATACTCATCATTTTATTGCAGCCCTTTTTGACTTAGTCTCCTTAGTACCTTGTTCAGGTACCTCCTCTGAATTGTTACTATGCTTTATATAACTTTATTTAGAGTTTTGGGTTAATTTTCTTGTCATTTATGTCATATTATTTATTATGACCATATTTTATTCATGCAAATAAAAATGTTAAAGAAACTAACTTCTCAAGGTATGTATTTCTCTACTACCAATTTTTTTTTTATTCATGACCATGTATACTAATAGATACAAAAATATCTATCTACATGTCTGTATAAATTGCTCTCCAGGATGATAAATATTAACATTAATAAGGACTTTTATGAGACATTTTCAACTGTAACTATAACTGAATTTATTATGTGGCTGTCATCCCCTCCCCTTTTTGTGTGTCTAACTTAATGTACTTTAAATAATATGCCTCTCATGTTGTTCTTACAAAAAGATAGCTATACAAGCCAGGCGTGGTGGCACATGTCTGTAATCCCAGCACGTGGAAGGCTGAGGCAGGAGGATTGCGAGCTCAAAGCCAGCCTCAGCAATAGTGAGGCACTTAGCAGCTCAGTGAGACCCTGTCTCTAAATAAAAAATACAAAAAAGGGCTGGGGATGTGGCCCAGTGGTCGAGTGCCCCTGAATTCAATCCCTGATACAAAAAAAAAAAAAAAAAAAAATAGGTATACAAATGAAAATTATAATTTTCGATCAGTTACTCTGATTGAATTCTCACTGAAATTTATTCAAATTATGCTTTTATTTTTTTTTTTAATGGTGTCATTTAAACTTCACCTTTGCCAGGTATCACGTTAAAGAACTCCCAATTGAGTTTTCTACAAGAAACAAACTATTGTTCTATAAAGGTTTAGGAAGCAGAATACTAATTATCACTAGCAAATATTTTAGAGCACTGACATCTCTTTCAGCTTCTGAATGAAGCTGGGAAAGCCTCCATTTAGAAACCATTTAACTTTGACTCTGTATGTCTTAAAACATAAAAATGTGCTACAAGAACATAGTTTTTTCCAGAACCCAAAGAATATTTTATAGTATGGGGTTAAGACAGAAGTTTTCAAATGCCTGCTCCAACTCTAATAAAAGAGACATTTAAAAAATGAAGTCTGAGACAGGTGTCCAAAGGACACTATGATGATCTATTCTACTTCATTTCTACTATCCATCTCCAGCACGTATCATGAAACTAAGTAATTTCATTGTATAATCCTTTTGACCTCAAGAAAAAAATCTTCCATAGAAACAACATGTAATTGTATATCCACAAAGTTATTGGCAATTGATACAAGAAATGATCTTATAAACCCAATTTTTATTATTTATTTAATTGCTCCTGAGGATATTGCAAGCATTCTTTATGGAGAAATCAATGACATAAATTCCCTTAACATTTAAGACAAACATCCCCCCCTCTAAAGATAATAAGACCAGAATAATTTATATTTCTAGTTTTTCTTGGTTGCCAGCATTCTCAAGGATACATTATTTCTAAATTATAAACCTGGGACTCAAATCTAGATTTCCAATTCAGTGTTCTTTGTATTGTTAATATTTTTAAAATTATCTTATTGGATTTTTGTCATAATTTTGATACTGTTTACCCTGTGTGTGTTTATATATATGTAAATATATATACATGTGTATGTATATATACACTCAATTTTGTAGTATAGATTTTTAAAGTGATAAATGACATAATGTTAATTTTTTTAGTATTTTAGAAAATAGTACCTAAAAGATTGGAATATACACATAGCTCACATAATATAGATTTATATAGATTTATAAATATAACTGAAAACAATTATGATTTATAATAGTTTTCACCAAAGTAGGTTTATAAGTGATTTTTTTAATATTTAAATTTATTTCTATTGATTCCATTATACCTGATGTTGTAAATAAATCATTTTTATCATAGCAATTTTTAGATTTGGATATTTAGCTTTCTCTAACTTTTTTGTCCCATGAAATATAGTAGTGAATATTTCCATCCATTGTACTAGATTATTTCTTCAGACATAATATTTTAGATGAATCTACTGGGCCAAAAACTCTGAGCCCTTTTAAAGTTCCTGAAACACAATGAAAAATTATTTTATATAGAAAGCATAAGTTTTTATTCCAAGGATTAATGTCATTTAGACTTAAATGTTTTTCAGATTACCACCTCAGTGTATTTTTAATAAATTTGATTAAAATCTTTAAAAATCTCAAATTTGATAGCTGAAATACTTCACTTATCTTTTTAACAATATTTTGTCAACTACTAGTGACATTGAAAATGCTTTTTGGGTGCAGTTTGCTTCTTTAAATCCCTATGTATTTATGTCATTTCATTTGATTTTGGCTTCTATGGTTGAGATCTAGGAAAATATTGATATATTACATAAATTAATCCTTTTCTTGTATTTATTACACAAGTTTTTCCAAGCCTATGATTTGTATCAAAATGTTTACGTTATTTTTGGTGCAGCAATGTTTGAACAACTAAATATATTAAATAATAATGGGCTGGGGATATAGCTTAGTTGGTAGAATGCTTGCCTTGCATGCACGAGGCCCTGGGTTCAATCCCCAGCACCACCACCAAAAAAAATATTTTATATATTATATATATATATATATATATATATATATATATATATATATATACACACACACACTCACACACATATATATATATACATATATACATACACACATTTATATATAAAATAAAATATTCCAATAACAACTCAAAAGCTTATTCTGCCTTGATGCCCTTCCTGGATATCCCAGCTTACAGATCTATCAATATTTGATAGAATTGATAATAAGAATAGTACCTTTATTAGTGTTTAATGATGTATTACTTTATGGTATTTCATATATTTTATAAATATTTATCATTCCTATTTTACACATTTATGCTTTGATTTTACAACTAAACATCCAATTTTCTTTTGTTTTAGATTATTCATCACTATTTTGTTTTATCCCCATTGTAGTGAATAGCATGTGTTGCCCATGAAATTCTTTCATAAGAGTTTGTTATGTGAGTATTACCTTTTGGCATATCGTAGGTGAAAATAGATATCTCATACCAAAATTGTCTTTTAAGAACTCTCCATTATTTTGATGCAATTCATGTATAACATTACCTAACTAAATATCTTTCTTTATATACAAACATGTTTGTAATTGTATTTAACTTTTAATCAGTTAGGGATGATATATTTTAAGAACTTTTTGTAAACATTTATTTTCTTATCTAAGATATCACCTGAGCAATGGAAAAACTAGTGGACTTTACTAAAATAAAATATTGAATGTAATCTGCATCCCAAATAAAGTGAAATATTGATGAATAATGAAATTGGGCTTAGAACTCAAATCCTTTAGGGCATTTTTGTGAATCTACATGATTAATTCTGTTTAGGAAATTTTGTTGCTTCATACTGAAAACAAAATTTGAAACTTTCAAGGTTCAGTAACTAAACCTTGAGGGTAGTAGCATATGCAGTCTATGCTTACTGTGCAATACTGTAACTTAAAAAAAAAAAATGTCTATTTCCCTGTAGGGTATATTTTGATTGAGATATCTCTTTCCTTGTGGAAAATAGTAATTTCATGGTAAAGAAAATCTAGCTTTTCACAATGGCTTTTTGAAGAAACCAAATACAGAAATTTAGCTATCAAAATTAAACCACATATTTGAAAAAACGTTAAAAGGCTATCACCAGTAGATAACATTTACTGAACATTTAAAAACATTAGACTTTCACCCTGTTTGGTGGAACTGTAAATTAGTACATCCATTATGGAAATCAGTATGAAGTTTCCTCAAATGACTAGGAATGGAACCAACATATGAGAGCTATACCACTTCTCAATATTTATCCTAAAAATTTAAAGCCATCATATTACAGTGATACATGCATACCTGTGCTTATAGCACACAATTCACAACAGCCAAACTATGGAACCAGACTGATGTCCATCAGTGGATAAATGAATAAAAATATGACATATATACACAATGGAGTTTTATTCAGCTTTAAAGAAAAATGGAATTATCATGGATTTCGTTGGTAGAATTTTTTAGGATTGTTGACACTGCCTGTGGAAACTGATGAATATAATTTTTAAATTATAATTCTTATAGAATACTTTTAGAAACTCCTATACTCCACATATCTTTAAAACATAGAGTCAAAAATAAAGTTCCTTATTTGAATGGGTAATAAAGGATTCCTTTATGTAGGGTTTTCTGCATACAGGAAGGACAAAGATTTCCAAGGATCAGTAACACACATAAAAGATCTTATTCATGTTTGACATAGCAGGTCAGAGTAAAAATATGGCAGGTCCTTTTGTGGTTGGATTTTATCTTATAACAATTTTGTTCTTCCTGGAAATATTTTAATTAAGAAATCCGAATAACCTTCTTAACTTCTTTTGTAAGAACATAATATTGACACAGAAAAAAAATAAAGAAATCATAAGCCAATTAAAATATTGTATCCCTTTTGGAATTAAATATTTTATATAAAAGCAAATTTATTTTTAGGGAAGATTTGTACCTAAATATGCAAATTTATGTGCTATAAATTTCCCACAAGTGCTGACTACTTAATCCTTTAATATTTAGCAATTCATTTATCACAATTATTCTTAGTTATATAACTGATCTTTTTTTTGTACTTCAAGTACTTTTAAATTAGGTGGCTTTTCTTATATGAAACATCAAGTTGCAGAAAATCTAAAATTATATTTTGGTACTCATATAGTTTAAAATTTTTTTATGTTTGCTAACATGCTAGGTATTTTATAAAATCTTAGACTTCCAATGATACTAAACTACTTGGTCTATGGGTTTATAGGTGCCTTTGTTACATAAAGGAACAAAAACCAAGGAGAAGGAATGTGTAAATATGGAGACATATCACAGGTTTTATTCTAATATCCCCTGCACTCGCAGCAGTAATTTTCAGTCTAATTTGCAGGAATACCACTACAAACTTTATAGCAACAACTACAACACTTATTATTGTTGTTCTCGTTATTTTTTATGCATATTAGGCAGGTTATAACCAGGCCCTAGAGAAATCACATAAACTACAATATAAAGAATGTTTCAAGAAATAAAATTATCCATCAACATAAGTGAGAACAGAGCAAAAGTGCATTCTAAAATAAAGTGAACTTTTTCACCTCGGTTTTTTGTCACTTAAAATTTAGTAGGAAAATTAAAATCAACAGTACCTGGACCAGAACTGACAAATCAAATAATTAAACCAGTGTATAGGAGAACAAATTTGCAGAGTTTACCCAAGATTCAGAGGAACAAGGCTATAGATTTGAAATTGAAACAGAAAAAATTAGAAAAAATAATAAATTAAATGTGTTTAAAAATGGAACTTATGATGTGGAGCCTAATTATCCAGGGAATTAACTAGGGAAGAGCCACAGATCTATGCACATTGACACAAAAGTTTGAAATTAAAATTCTATATAAATTATACTACAAGAATTTAAATTAAAAAAAAAAAAAAACTATGACTAAACAGTTTTAAGATTTTTCCACTCAAACAAAATATTAGAAGAAATTGATGCAACTTTTATAGAGGAAAGCTTTCTGACAGAATAAATTTATATCAGATGAATTCCTATTTCTAAAAGTGAGAGAAATATCCTCTAATATTTTAGTGTTCAGAAACTAGAATAACCGTATTCTTCCCCAAAATATTAATCAGTGATGTTTTCTGTGAAACTAGAAAGTAAATCAAAATAAGTAACCCAAATTTTATTTTCTAGGCACTATCGAGGAGAGTAAATATTGGTTAAACAAAATATTTTGCAAGTAATTAAAATTAATAAAAGATTTATTGATAGAGAAGATACTACATGTGCATGTACAATGTGTTAACAATTAACCCCGTTATTGTGAATAATTATAAATGTACAAATTTTAAAAATGGAGAAAAAAGAAAAATACTTTTTTTTCAAGTAATAATGTAACTAAAATAATGTATTTTTAAACCTTCAAATTATTTCTTCAATTGAACTTTGCATATAATTAATTGTAAGCATTGGTTAATCAGCTCCAATAATGCTTTACCTACTTCTAACCAAGACAGAATATTTTATCATGTCAGAAATTTATCTCAATCACTTTTCAGGAAATTCTTACTTCTTGAAGTATTTTAATTTCTACCATAATTTTGCCTGTTCCTGAATTTTGTATAAATGAAATTGCATATTAGTTACTTTTTGTTGTGAGATTCTTGCATATTATTACATAACTTTTACTTTATTATTGTGCTGTAACTTATTGTGTTGTCATTACAAAATATTTTGCTCAGTTCTCTTACCAATGGATGTTTTGTCTTTTCTCACTTTTTGGTTATTAAGAAAGATGGTATAAAATTTAACTACCATTCACTTTTGAGCCTTGTCTGAGTCCATTTTTGGTTGGTGTTATACCACAGAGTGAGTTGCTTATAAAGGAAAAAAAGTTTATTTTGGCTAGTTTATTTTGGTTCTGGAAGCATGCAATTCCAAAAGTAAGATGTCAATGAAGGCCTTTTGCTGCTTCAACTTATGAAAAAACATATAAGAGCAAGTAGGCATATGTGGAGTACAAACACCAGGGATGGACTCACTTAACTATAGCTTGTATTCACTGTAACTAATCCATTCCTATGTAGACGGACTCTCATTTCTGTGAGAAAGAAGTACCTAATAACCTTTAAGGCCCCAGTCTTTCAATAGCAATTTGTTGGTAATCAAATTACAGCATAAGTTTTGGTGGAGACAAACCATTTCCAAACCACTGCAGACATATAGTTTGATTTCCCTTTCAAAGACTACTGGGGATGCCATTGCTGAGACATTGTATGGGTGTTTAATATTATAAAAAAAGAAAATTCCAGATTTTCCCATGGTTGTATGGCTTTTCATCCCAGCAGAATTTGAGAATTACATTTATTTTATATTCTCACAATATTTTGGTAATGCAGTTTTGCTTTATATTTTTCTCATTCTTAGAAAAGTTAATTTACATCTCATCGGGGTTTCAGTTTACTTACCTCTCCCTAGTGACTGTTGTTATCTAGCTTATAAGATGGGAATACTTGGATTTGGCAATATTTTTCCTCCAAATTAAGCAAAGAATACTTGCAGGAATTATTTTGGAAATTTTTCCAAGACCTGAGGTATAGAAATGGATCTTTATCCTTGTCTTATATCTATTTTAAGGGTTAAACGTGTTTAATTGCTTTGTCCATCCAAGTTTTATTTTAACTGTATTTCAATAAAGCTGATTCCTACAATGAAGACATTGATAAGGACTGAATAAAAAGGAGGAGGAACTGAATTTCCTATTTTGATATTTGCAAATTTAGTTTCATAAATGTGGGATAATAAAGGACCAATTTAATTTTAAATTTACATTATGAGTTTCCCTAACAGCAGAGTATTCTGAAACCACACACACACACACAAAAGAGAAAATAGTTGACATCTGAATACAGAACAAAAAAAAAGGAAGACCAGTAGTCTTCTACCAAGTTAGCAAAGGTTTTTCAGGTGTTTTCTTAGAAAATCAAAATGGTGTATTTTTAAATCAGTAACTTCAGGTGTAAGAGGTTGATACCTTATTTTATATTCTGAATGATGTATTACATACAGTCCCAATACTTTCTAACTGCCTTACCTTTGATCATCAATTTCTTCATCACCGTGAGGGATTCATGATCATTACTACCGTTAACTGCAGTAGGACACAGTGACTCTTTTCTCCAGCACACAGTAAGCAATGTTACCCTTTCCTTTAAGCACGATTCCTCAAACTAGTTGTTCACTTACTATTTTCCAAGGATTGATTGAATCATTATTGTATTCGATGGGATTTTACCTTAATTATGATTCAATAAGGTTTAGGAAATGCTTTCAAATTCATATAATTATGATCACCTGAGTGATAAAGATAATTAATTGTCTTACATTACATTTAATTCTGAGAGTAAGAGAGCTAACACTACTTCAAATATTTTCATTCCTATGTTGGAAAAGAAAGTCTCCCTAGACAGTCCCCAGTGTGCTTTTTCTTACATCTTACTGACCACAGTTGTGTTTCATGGCTATTGCTAATCATAAAGGAGGCTCAGAAAATAATTGCCAAGAAAAGGAAAATGGAATTAACATGATTGATTTTGTATCTGACCCTCTCCCAGAGGCTGCTGTTTCCCTCCCTTGGCACTGTAATATAAAAAAATTATTTTTCTGGATTCTTACCCATCATTTTTTGAATGCTTTTTGAAGCCCAAGAAGGTTCATGAGGAAGAATCTGAAGATAGCTGTGAACACTCTCTAAATCTATGGACCTTAAGGTTTCCACATCTTTTATTAGTTCCTGCTTGGAATCTATGAGTAATTATTTTAAAACCCTATCTGAATTGTTTTTATTAACGTCTGTATCTTAAGTTAAACTAGTGCTGGAGTCTCCTCTATACTTGAAAGTATTTGTCTTTCTATTGATTACTAGTTATTTGGTTGTACTGTGAAGTTAGCACTTTGATAGTTTCAAAAAATGCATGAACTAGCAGTTTGTATTATCTTTTTGATGTGGGATGGGAATCAATACTCTTTCTAACTTTCAATATCCCAAGCAAAAATTGGAAGTGTACATCTTGTATCTTTTTATTTTATATTAGATATTGGTATAATATGTTGTACAGAGGATGGATTCTATTATCTTCCTTTAAAAATATCTTTCTCTAAAGAATGTGGTTTAGAAGGTGGGAGGGAGAGTTACTCCCATTCATTATTGGCTCTGCCTGTTCAGATTGACTATGTGTAGTTTATCTCTACATTTAAATTCATCAGATCTGTGAGAAAAGAAAAGAAAAAAAACAATGTTTTTCCCCAAGCCTCTCTAACATGCTGTGGCTCAACTTGTGAATTCTATCTCCCATATGAATCTTATTTGAGTTTGGTCATAGTCTTGGGCTTTGTTATAGCATATCAAAATTTGCTCAAATCACATTCTTGAGTACCTCCTTCACCTGATATACCATCTAGTATCCAGAGCCTTAGGTGTGTTTCTTTATGGATTCATCTTAATTTTCTATATACAACTTTTTAGCCTTGACACTCTAATAAGCTTTATCTAGGTTTGCCTTGTGCATGTGCAGCTATGCATAGTCAAGAACTCTTAAAAAAAACACCAGATAAACCCATGTGGCAGCTCACTTTCCACACAGCTTCCTTTTCATTATGCAATTACACAGAATCTAGCTGCTTCCATGGACCATAGACTGATCCCTGTGTTCTCAGATAAGGCCATCCTCCCTTTGCTGTGGATGAGGTTTTGAAGACCCATAAATCTGGTCTTCCCTTTTCAGTGGTTTCTGTGCTGCTAGTTTTCAGAACAGTTATGGTAGCAAGGATGCTCTTTGCAAGGCTCTCCTGGACCTGGGGAGTGAGAGATGGGAATAGAATAAGCTAAATGCCACAAAGTTCACTCTTCTTACTGAAAATAAATATTTTTTTCTTGAAGTAATGCTTCTTATACTATTACAGGCCTTTGATACACTTCTACAGTTTTAAAAAGGGAAATTTTCTCCATTTTTCCCATTTTCTTGATACTTTTATTGAGAAATGGATTTTCAAAGATTTTTACTTTGCCATTCTGTAAAAACCCTACATCAGATTATGGGGATTTAGATTAAAATAACCAATTGAGCTGTGAGCAATGGCTCAAGTCTGTAACTCTAGTGGTTTGGGAAGCTGAAGTAGGAGGATTGCAAGTTCAAAGCCAGACTAACCAATTTAGCAAGACCCTAAGCAACTTGGTGAGACTGTCTCAAAATACAGAATAAAAGTGGGCTAGGAATGTGGTTCAGTGGTGAGTGGCCCTAGGTTTAATACCTGATTAAAAAAAAAAAAAAAAAAAAGCATTAAAACAACCTGAGTAATACTGCCTAAACATTCCCAAGGGAAAAAAAAAAGTGCAGACCCAGATTTCCTACTGATAAATTACTAAAGATAAAAAATAGAGCACATTTTTACATATCTCTGGTTGTATACAAAGTATATTCACACCATTTGTGTCTTCATACACGCACTTAGGGTACTGATATTCATCTCAATTCTCTATAAGTATAATATGAAATGTAATGCATTCTGCTGTCATATATAACAACTTAGAATAAAAAAAAAATCATGTGCCCATGGGAACACACACACACACATACACACACAAAAACAAAATAGTAGTGGGAACATTGTCAAGCTCAAGATGGAAGCTACAAGTTTTTCAAAACATTTAAAAAAATAAAGATAAAAAATATTCAGTCCAAAAAAAAATGAGCACAAATGTTCAAAGCTTCCAAGACCACACAAACTCTTTTAAAATAGCAAACAGAGAATCTTCACAAGTATCATTTTTTATGAAGTCACCATAATCATATATCTAAATTGAGCAAGGACAACACAGAGATAACAATTTAAAATCTGATCTCACCATTGAACATATATGCAAAAATCCAAAAATATGTTAGGGATGAAAAATTGATGTAAAATAACAAATTCAATAAGATAAATTTTCTATAATAACTGTTGAAAATAAAAAATACAAAATAATTTTATATAGGTAATAAAAGCCACTTAATAAAATTCAACTTCCATTCAAATTTAAAAATAATCCATAGAAATTAATAATGTAAGGCTATTTTATTCTATTAAAGATTGTGTATAATAAAATCTGTAGCAAACATTATTTTTAATAGTGAAACTTTGAAAATATCGTTCGAGATATATAACTACAGAATTTCTAATGATCATTGATGACAGTTTACTAAATATCATAGTTAAGGTACAAGGCCAGAACAAACTTAAATTAGAAATGAAGGAATACAACCTGTCACTATTGAACATTATATAACTGTGCATATAGAAAATAGCTAATAAAGTATTAAAATTAATGTGCTTAAAAATCAACACAATACGTATTTGTAATTCTATACATTTCAGCAACAACAATCAGAAAAACTTCAAAATTTTACCAATGTAAAAATTTCATGTATCTAAAATAAATCCATACTAGATTTGCAAGATCTTTACAGGGAAAAAATGAAAAACCATATTAAAAATTATTTAATATATATATGAATAAATGCACATATTGTTAGAGTCTGTATCATAAGTATAATTTCTACTACTTTAGATAGTAGAGCCTTCAGTACAATCTTAATCAAAATCTAATATATTTTGTGAAAAGTTTTGGCTTTACATTTGTATGAAAATTCAAACATCAGATATTGAGGTGATTCTTTCAGAAAAATAAGAAAAATGGAAGGACTTGTACTACTAGAAATTAAAAATTCTATTTTTCTATAGTGAATAACTCAATAAGGTTTTACTTTAGATTGTCAATTAGACTAGTTAAACAGAAAATAATCAGCACACTTTGGACATTTGCTGCATGGCAGAGGTTGTACTGTGGAGCTATATGCAATGACCATTTGTTTCAATTTATGATGCTGGAACAATTTGAATTCATACAGACAAACAGCAACAAAAGAAAAGAGACTAATAAAACAATAAGAAAAATACAAGCAAATCTAAATAATTTGCAAGCATAATTATATACAAAAGAGGAATAAATAAACTGAATTGTTCAGTTCCATTTGTCAGTAATAAACACAGCTTAAAACCTCTATGATTTAAAATAGCATACATTAAGAGAGGAATGATTTAAAATTCTGACAACACCAACCATTGCTAAGCTGGTAGAGCAACAGAAATTCTTATATATCATTATTCAGAACCTAAATTGTACAACCATACTGTAAAATCATTTGTCATTATCTGGTAAACAAACTAACCACACCGTAATCCAGCAATTCTGCTCCAAAGTGCACACATGATTCCCCAGGATACATAGGATTAAAAATGCACATAAACACATTACTTGTAAAAGCTCCAAATAGAAATAACCAAAGGTCCATTAACATTAAATGGACACATTATGGAATAATACCACAATTGGATATTATATAGAGAATAAATAAATGAACCAGAGTGATATGCATTGGCATTTTCATTTTTGTATATGAAAGCTGTGTAAAAGAAATATGTCACAAAGAATATATACTAAATGACTACATGTATATACAGTTTTAAGGAGATAAAACTTCTTTCTATTGTATACAGAAATGGAAAGTCATTTAAAATAAAATGCATGAAAGTATCTAGATATTTTAGTGAAAATAATCACACAGCATGGGATAGTGGTTACCTGTAAGGAGAGGATGAAGGTGGATATGAACAAAAGAGGCACACAGTGTTTGAGTATAGTTTCCAATGTTCTATTTTTGAGCAGTTTTGTGGTTACATGGAAGATTGTAACTATTTGCTTATCTGTACATGATATTTTATGCATATGTGTTTTCACTGTGTATATTGCATTTCACCATGAAGTTAGCAAAAGTGAAGCCAAAAAAGGATTATAAAATTAGTTGATTCTTGCTACCAAGCCATGAGAGTATGAGTGTTTATCATATTATTTCATAAAGGAAAAGCAGAATTTGTGGTTAGAATAGTGGCAGGAAATATAAAGAATAATAAAATATATTTTCTATGGAATGGATTTTATTCCCACTATTTTCTAAATTGCCATCTGCTCCCTGATTCTGTATCATCTCCTGCTCTCTTTTCTCTGCACTTTTAATCCAGATATTCTGTTTGCCCCATCTCACTCATCTTTGGCCTCCATCATTTTTCACCTGTGGAATAACCATTTCAAACTTCTTCACTTTCCCCTCTCTAATCAACCTCTGTTATTTTCTTTCTGCTTTCAAGCATTTCCAGTGATCCTTGAAATACTTTGGTTTGACTTATTTACCCTCTCCACTTACTGTTCTCATTTTGTTTTCTTTTCAATTCTAAATACTTGGAGTGTGTATTCTTTTCCTGCTACCTCACTTTAGTTTTTCCTGGGCTGATTCTAAATTGGTTTTGCCTGAGGCCACACATATAAAGGTGTCCAATGACCTCCTCAAAAGCATCTTCAATGCCCTCTTCTCTTATAAACTGTCTTAATGTTTGAACTACAAATAGCATGGTGAGTCATTCTTTCCAACTTTTAGCCTTTCTCCCCAGGTTCAGTATTTATTCACTGTTTCTTTCTGACCTATTTTTTGTATTTTTAAAAAATAATTCTTCCTCTGCACATTTTAATTTAAATGAGAAACCAGTGCTCTATCTTTAAATCTCAGACCTCCTCATTATCCTTTCTCTCTTAGTTAATCTACCTTTGGATTTGTCAGTTGTGTAATATTGATTTATTTGTTTCCTTTTCTCCATTTAATCTCTAGAAAACATATATTTTCTTGTGCATCTGCAAAAAAGAGATTTCTTTTTTCATTTTGCACTGTATGTGTTTCTTTTATACTCTATATGCAAATAGTAATGGAGTTTTCCTTTTTAACAGAGTAAAACATTAAACTGAAATGGCTGAGTGTGATTGTATCAATCACAGTTCATGCTAACTTTCTTTAATTAGCTAAGACCAGCAACAAAATACAGCAGTTAACAAGCAACAACAACAACAACAACAATAACAAAACCCTCCAAATCTCAGTGGCTGATAATAACAAAGGTTTATTTCTATATATCTATAATGGATTGGCATAAGCCTTGCTTCATATTTTCCTTAGTCCAAACTAATCTTTAACCTGAAACACTGACATTCTTGTGACACAGAGAGTCGTCATTGTAGAGATGGTTTCACTTACTTTTCATTGGCCAGGGCCAATCAAGTGGAGAATACAGAATCTAAACTAACATAACAAAATCATCTAAAGCATAAATATTTTAGACACAAGAGGAGTCTCTCTCAAAACATTTCCAAATGAAACAATTCATGTGTGTGGGAAGGCTCTGCAATCCATGGTTAATTAGGTTCCCAGCTTGATTCCTTCTGTTGGCTAATATGGTCAGTGTCATCACCTGAATACCCGAAACCAAATCGCTGTGTCCAGATGACACACAGTGGAAGCTGGAAGGTTCAATAAGAAATATACATTCTTAAAACACAGTCCTAGTTCATTTTATTTCTATTCACATTTTGTTGATATGAAATTAGTCAAAAATTTTTCATAAAAATTATTAAGATTTTGGTTAGGACTATTATATAATTATATATGATATATGTAATTTAATTTATATAGTTAAGATGATTATTTGTACATAAATCTGGTGGAAATGAAATAATAATAATATTAGTTTTCCAAGCCATCACTACATCCTACCTTTCCTTTTATGTATACATGTTGTAAGAGACACACAATTCATTAAGCCACAGCTAACAGGTATGTTGGGAAGTTCCACTTCACAATTTTGGAAAAACAAAATGAATTCTTAGTGATTCAATGATAACATCACCTCAAAAAAAAAAAAAAAAAAAAAAAAAAAAAAAGGAAAGAAAAAAAAGAAAAAGGAAAGCTTTATTTCACTTGAATGTATAATTAGTATCTATAATTTCTTCTATTGCATTTCCAATACTATATACCAAGGAAATTGAATATTTTGGAATATGAAAAGCACTCAGATGTCATATCTAACTAATGATTTTAATTCCTATCCCCAGAATTTTTTGTTAAATATAATGAATTCTTGATATATATATACTGTCACTATTTCCTCTAAATACTATTATTTTTAAAAAATATTTATTTATTTTCTTTAGTTGTACACAATGCAATGCATTTATGTTTACGTGGTGCTGAGGATCGAACCCGGGCCGCGCACGTGCGAGGCTAGCGCTCTGCCACTGAGCCAGAACCCCAGCCCCTAAATACTATTATTTTTATTTGAAAAGATGTTAAAAATACATATTTAATTGCATTCACTTTTTTTTCAAGTTTTGTGCTTTGTCATATTTTTTGAATAATAAAATTTACAATAAAAATAAATGAATGTCACTAAAACTGAATATTAATGGACCATTGCTTTCCCTTTTTCTTTAAGTATAATTTCAATATTATTTGCAGTTATAATGACTTAAAATTCTATTTTAAGCTATTTTATTATTTTCCTTATTATTTGCAAAATTTTCCTACTTGCATTTATATTATATCCTGACTTCCTGTATACTGGACATAATTTCTCCTTCCAGAATCCCACTGGGTTTTCCTCCAAGAAATTAAAGGTAGTCTTGCAAGTTATATACTTAATCCTTAAAATGTCTCAATATTAATATTAAAACATGTTTTAAAATTTATCTTTAAACATTTCAAAACAGATTATTATATACTATTTGACTGCATTTATTACCCCATTTACATCTGCATATCTGGGCATTATGTTTTTTGTTTCTTTTTCTTTTTTCTTTTATCATACCGGGGATTGAACTCAGGGGCATTCCACCACTGGGCCACATTCCCAGCCATATTTTTTAATATTTTATTAGAGACAGGATCTCACTGAGTTGCTAAGTGCCTTGCCATTGCTGAGGCTGGTTTTGAACTTGCGATCCTCCTGCCTCAGCCTCCCAAGTGCTGGGATTACAGGTGTGCTCCACCACGCCTTAATATTTTTTGTTTCTAAAGTAGCTATGTAAATCCATAGTAGAAACTACTAATATTTTTTATCTCAGTTCTGCTATAATGAACTATTAATAAATGAAATCCATGACACACAATTTTGTGTATTAGTGACAAACATTCCAAAAAGTCAATATTTTGAGGTACCCATTAGTGTTTTTATAGCCAGTTTCCTGAGAATTTAATGTTGCCTATGTAATAAAATTGTATACTGTAGCATAAATCAGCATAAACACATTTATACCTTATCATAAAAGTACTTAGTGACACATGAATTCCAGAAGCCACTCTTCCAATTGTAGCTCTGAAAAATATGAAAATGGCAGAGACTATCTGAAACCTTTGTCTCTGCCATGTTCATTTACTCAGAAAACGGATTGCAAAGCAATGACATAAAGGCAGCTTTTGTATATTTAACAAGAAATAAAAGGTCCATTGAAAGTAATACACCTTTGTGATATTCTAATCTAATTGCCATCAATGTTATGAAAGGGAAAATAATTTAATAAAGGTTTACATGTACCTGAGATGTAACAATGAAAGTTGTCAAAAAATGTTGAACATTTTTCATTGTGAAAATTTCTGGGAGTACTCTTTTTGTGTAAACCAATATAAATACATAAACTGGTTGCTCTATAGAAGCTTCTGCATGCTGGAGAAGTCAGACTCACAGAAGGATGCTTCTCCTGCAAAAACAGTTAATTTGAGAAGTAATTAATAAATCTCCATTTTTTGCTGACCTCTAGAGAAGGCTTCAAAAAGGATAGAACAGAGATAACAAAAAAAAAAAAGAAGACATTTTTTACTTACATATAGATATTTCTAAAATATCTCTATTAATTGATTTTCACTAAATTTGAAAATGAGCTAATAATATCGTACATTAGAGGCTTTATCCTGTGTGAACTGGAAACGTAATTTTTAAAAATATTTTTGATAAATATTTAATATAATTTAGTGATAATTTAGAAAAAAATCCCAAATAATGAGTTCAAATGTTGGTGGCAAAAATACCAAGAATCAAGCATTAATAACACTGACATTTTCACTTAAAGACAGAATCAAAAATTTTAACTTCTTGTTTCTATCTTTAGCACCACTGATGAACAATTTGCTGATCTTGGGATACTTAGAAGGAAATCTATGAAAGAAAATATGAACCAAAAATTATATATATATAAATACATGTGTATATGTGTGTGTGTGTATGTGTGTGTATGTATATATGTATAATATGTATATGGTGTATATCGTTCTGTTCCTAATATTGACTTTAGAGCACTTTCCAGTTAATTCAAGGTTTGTTTTCCAGGTTAAATAATTAGCTGTCTCCTTTGAATTAACATATTTTCTGTTCAGCTATTTTACTCTCATGGACACCACACAAGTCACCTCAGGTTCTGCTCCTTGTTTTAATCCATGATGCAGTGGCCTCTGCCTTTTTATCTGAGTCAGTGTCACCCAAATTGTAAAAAGCCATCAGTAGTGTCTTTATTATTGTATTGCAAAGATATTAAAAATCAGTCCTATTATTTTCCACAACAGATGACCTACTACTTCTTCAGTCATTCATGTGTTATTAGACATGTCTACATATAATTTTTTGGTGTGATTTGGAGGGAGTATTTAAATACCTTAGAAATTTTTACACAATCAAGTTCTTTTTTTTTTTTTTTTTTTTTTTTTTTTTTTGGTACTGGGGATTGAACTCAGGGGCACTCGGCCACTGGGCCACATCCCCAGCCCTTTTTTGTATTTTATTTAGAGACAGGGTCTCACTGAGTTGCTAAGTGCCTCTCCATTGCTGAGGCTGGCTTTGAACTTGCGATCCTCCTGCCTCAGCCTCCCAAGTGCTGGGATTACAGGTGTGCGCCACTGCTCCCGGCTACACAATCAAGTTCTTATGACAACTGCTAGCAAAAATCATTTTATTTCTCAGGCAATCAAGTCTTACTGTTATACTTTATTTTCATTACCCTTTATCTGTATAATTTTCAGTGGAAAAGTGGAAAAGTTTCAGATAAGTTTTTAGACTTCTATGGGTAACCTAATTTTGGCCTTGTTGATCCTCTTTGTTGTATCTTCCAGAGTGTTATCTTTTATTTCATTAGTTTATGCTTTATTTCCTTAATTTTTCTGCCTTTCACTATTTCTTTGGGTTTATTAGTCTTTATAATTTTTAAATGGTAAGCTTATGAATTTTTATTTTTCTTTTTCTAAGATAATCATTGATTGAATACTGTAAGTCAAAAAGTGTTTTATACCAAATCTATCGATGGTGTTTTATTACATTTCAACTTTAAATATTTCTAAATTTTAATCCTGTTTTCTACAATAAGACATGAATATGAAATTTCTTAATTTCCAAAATATATAATATCATTATATACATATATCTTTTTATTGATGAAATTATTTATTATGATCAAATGGTTGTGTGACTTAAGTGCTTATTCTTCTCAGAAGTTTCCTACATGGCATTTTTTTTTTTTATTCCACACAATATTTTGAATATTCTTGGAAATATTTGAGTTATGCAATGTCGACTATAGTTTGCTATGTGTATATAATAGGTCAAATTTGCTGTATTATTAAACACTTATATATGCCATTTTTTATTTTTTTTAATTAGTTGGTATATATAAATCCTTTTCTAATGATAATGTACTCCATATTTAAGTATACCTTAACTATAATATTTGTGTGTGCATGTTCTAGTTTTTTACATACTTTATTAATGTATATAGTAAGTTTGAATTACTGTAAATTATTAGAAAAGGGAAGTTTTCTAATTACAAAGTAATCCTTTTATTTTAAAAACAATGTGTATTTTATTTGGTGTTTATAGAAGTAGACTCATTTTATTTTGTAAAGGATCTGCAACAGATATATATGTGTATATGCTTCTATATATTTATGGGATATTTATAGTTTTAACTTTCCCCTGTATGTATCATAGATGCATATTTTTAAACATTGCTGCATTTTTACAAAGTCCAGTCTGACACTGGTTAATTTTATATGTAAAGTCTAATTACATTTAGTGTTGTTATTTTCATTTTTATTTATCTTGACGGATTTTTTTATGATTTATTAATTTTGTTTGGATTTCAGAAGTCTATTTTCTTAAAAATTTGTTCTATTAGTTTTAAATTTGTACATTCTTCTTCAAAAGCTACCCTGTGTTTAGAACACTTTAATCCCTTTCTCTCTTGTGCTTGTCATAGGTTTTAATTTTATTTATCTTTTTCTGTGTAAATACCATGTATCTTTATTTTGTTGTTTTGTTCTGTCAAATATTTCAGAACTTCTTTTGGTTTTTTTGGTAAAAATTATATGGTTTTATCTTGGTAACCTGAAAACCAATGAGAAAAGTAAGCTTCTTGTCTTCTCTTTATTTAGGGTTTTGAAATAAAATATGTGCATTATTGAAATTTAAATGGTAGTATAAAATGTTTGAAAATAGCAACAATAATTGAATCCCAAGAATGCTATGCCTATCTTTGCTCCAGCTTTTAATCCCTTTTTCATAGGTAAATGTCTTAAAATATTTTTTTCTGGTCATTTTACTTAAATTTCTAAACAATATTCTTCATTTTTCAATTTTCTCAGGAAAACCAGCATTTGCAATCTTTTTAGAAATTTGTTTTGATTACTTATACATGACAGTAGAATGCATTTTGACACATTGTACACAAATGGAGTACAGCTTCTCATTCCTCTGGCTGTACATGGTGCAGAGTCAAAAGGGTCATGTAATCAGACATGGATATAGGGTAATAATGCCCTTTTCATTCCACCATCCTTCCCACTCCCATACCCCCTTCCCTCCCCTTTGCCCAATCTGAAGTTCCTTCATTCTTCCCTATCCTCCTCCCATTATGGATTAGCATTCTCTTATCAGAGAAAACATTTGGTCTTTAGTTTTTTGGGATTGGCTTATTTTGTTTAGCGTGATATTCTCCCGCTCCATCCATATACCTGCAAATGCCATCATTTCATTCTTTTTTAAGGCTGAGTAATATTCCATTATGTGTATATACCATTGAATTTATTTCTTTCCATTCTCTGTGTATATTGTAGCATTTGTCTTTTGCCTGGTGCCCTTTCTCTCCCATGTAATGTAGACACATGAGGTTTGGATATTTATTTTTAATGGGTTGGATAGCCTTGTCCACATATATTTGGCATATGGTGGGGCTATTAGCCATTCCCTGTGGTAAAACCTTCCATTGATATCTCTGATCAGGGCCATTATTGTTCATAGAAGGAACGGAAAAAGCAAACCTGGGGCCATCCAGAGGATGTAGGGGAATAGAAAAGAAGCAATCCTTTATATCAAGAGTAATAAGATGGAAATTTTTTGGAATAGCTACGGGACTAGGAAGTCCAGGTTGAGTAGGCCCCATAACTTGCATGGTTTTATTGATTTGTCTAAGATCATGTAACAATCGCCATTTTCCTGACTTTTTCTTGATCACAAAATATGGGGGAATTCCAGGGAGAGGTGGAAGGTTCTATATGACCTGCTTCTAATTGTTCCTGAACTAATTGGTGGGCCGCTTGTAATTTCTCTTTAGATAGGGGCCACTGAGGGACCCACACTGGCTTATCAGAAAGCCATGGTATTTTCAAAATTATTTTCTCAGTGGCCCCGAAAAAAAATATCTTTTTCCTTTATGACAATGATTACTTTTAGGGTTAAGATTACTCTGTACTTTTTGATAATGAGTTCTTTTATGGTTAAGATTACCCTGTAGGTTTTCACATTTAACATCTGCAGGCTTGGTTGCAAGTGTGTACTCCCATTTGTTGCAAAATATCTCTTCCCCATAAAGTAACGGTAGATTAGGTAAAACATAAGGCTGAAATGTTCCTTTATGGCCTTCATCATCCTCCCATTTTAAAATTACTGCACTTTTATCTGGGAGGTTATTATATCCCAAGCCTCTTAAACTGGTTGAAGCTTTTTGCAGAGGCCAGTGCTTGGGCCATTGGCGTAAATTAATAATGGAAGAGTCAGCTCCAGTATCTATTAATCCCTCCATTTCTATTCCTTGGATTTTTATTTTACACATAGGCCTCCTTGAACAGTCTCGAACCCAGCAAGCCATATACCATATTTTCTTTAGCCACTCATTTGTTGAAGGGCATCTGGTTTTGTTCTGGTTTTGTTCCTTAGTTTAGCTATTATGAATTGAGCTGCTATAAGGATTGATGTGGCTGCATCACTGTAGTATGTTGATTTTAAGTCCTTTGGGTATAAACCAAGAGTGGGATAGCTGGATCAAATGGTGAATCCATTCTTTTATCTCCTCATAAAATACAATTTATTTCTTTCCATTCTCTGTGTATATTGTAGCATTTGTCTTTTGCCTGGTGCCCTTTCTCTCTCCTTG
Source organism: Tamias sibiricus (assembly GCA_025594165.1). NCBI lineage: Eukaryota > Metazoa > Chordata > Mammalia > Rodentia > Sciuridae > Tamias > Tamias sibiricus. Next base: position 105,950,667 of record CM046666.1, read on the forward strand.
GGATTGGTATGATTTTCTTATTTTGCTACTCTAGACTTCAGGTAATTATGTGTTTATTTCTCTTTTTTAGCTTTGACCTCCTCTCTATTTAAGTCTTTGCCATTTTCTATATATTTTGACCATGTCACAGGCAAGGAAAGTATCATGCTAATTCAAGAAAATAACACATTACAGAACATTTCAGCAGAATGTGCCTGAAGGTGGAGGTTAGTGAATGTGAGATCCCAGGTGACTGTCAAAGCCAAATTGTGAAGGGTCTTAGATGCCCTGCTCAGCATTGTAGAATTTAACAGTGGGAAAAGAAATAATTTATCAATGGAAAGGCAATAAAGATTTTCTCACTACTTATGATCTTGTTGACATCTAGGAATATCAGTTTAGCAGCTGGTATTGAGAATGGTATGCAGCAGGCAGAAGAAAACAAAAAACCAAAAAACCAATATAATTTCCAGCAATCAAAGGGTGGGTTTATGGAAGTTTTAATAGTAGTAGCTGGGAGGTTAAAGGGAAAACGTTTCTGATAAGATGTGTGAGTTATGTAACCAGATTTTAATAAACATTGGCAACTGGTTAAACATAAGAGGTAAGTGAGAGAGAAAACTAAGAGATGAATGTCGCGACCTGCAGGAGGGTTAATTCAGGAAACCGGATCGGGGGCGGTGGGGGATTAGAAAAGACAAACACACACACAAATAGAGAAAAAGCTGGGACTTGGTGGCCACCACAGTTTGAAGGAGTGCAATGACCATGATTCAGCCCAGCACATTTATTTACAAGTTTTATCATAGAAAGTGTTATTGTGGGAAAGTTTCTTCAAAGCAAGTGAAGCCAAGGTCATGAGTATGAACAGCCTGATTATAATTATCAGCTTGTGTCCATAACTTTCTACCCCTAAGCAGCTGGTGTCTGAATCTGAAGGTTAAAAACTCAATAGCTCTGTGGCCAGCACAGAGCCTCCTTTTAAAAATGGTGTCACCATAACATTGGGGCTATCTTGATTGCCACCTTTACAAGGAGAGTTCTCCAGAGGGGCATTGCCTTTGTCACAGAACAGTTTCAAAACCTATAATTCAGTTGCTGCTCCTGACAGATTAGTTTAAGCCCAGTCCAGGAGCTTTTATTTTTCCTTGTGAAGGTATACAGTTTTCCAATTCCTGGTTTAAGCTATTGAGGGAATTATGGTGGCATTACCTGATATGGGCACAAACATATAGCATGTTTGAGTAAGAAGATGAAGTTTTTAACTATGGATATAACCAGTTTAAAATGACTAATTTTTCTTAGCTTCAACACTTCAGTTCTAGTATTCAATGTAGGTCCAAAACATGTCTCTGGAAAAAATTGCTACTCTCTGCACACATGCCAGACTTTGATTGATATTATAGATCATATAATTTATAATAAGTATAGCAACAATGCAAATTGGCTCCATTTCAAGAAAACAAAATACAATAGCATATACTTTATGCACAATTAGCTATATGACAGTAATAGTTCTCAAATGTTGCTTTAAATAAGCAGTTGCAGAAAGGCAGGCTGTGGGTACATCTGAATGCTTTAAATATTGGAAAAAAAGACATGTTTGTTTGTTTTAATTCTTAGGCTTGCAGGAAATAAAAAGTCTGTTCCAGGAATCCTTCCTTTATGATATAATTAAATCTAGAATCCCAGAGCTATATGCAGTTAGCATGGAGGAGATGGTAGATGGTAATATCCTTTGGGCAAGACAGTCCTGGTATTGCTGTTGGAAGGTTTTGATTTGGGACTTTGACATCGTAGGAAAATTGAACTTTAGAGTCTTTCTCTAACCAAGATTTAAAAGACCAGGAGGAAAACCAAATATCCAAAAAAGAAAAAATAAATTATTCCACTGAATAATTTTCAAATAAGTAAATAAAATGGATCTGGAAATGTAAAAGTGTATTTCCTGCTTGTTTTTGGATACTACTAATATGTCTGATAAAAATCACATACTGGATTATACTGGATTACAGGTCTTATTTATAGGCAACCCTTGTCCCAGTAATTTCTCCTTAATGATTAATTTTTAAAGGTTTTTCTTCCTATTATGGAGGTGAAGTATTGGAGAAAAATATTTTCTTTACAGACAATAAAGCAATTTCAACTATTATCTTTTTACTTTCTTGGTTCTAAATAGCAAAGCCTTGGTGTATTGTTGAGTAACATTACATTTCTGCTTTTCTTTTTGGAGATTTTTGTTTTTCATTTAACATGTCAGGCCAGAAGAAAAGCCACTTCACAGAAATAGTTTTTAGTTCATCTTGTCACACTCTCAACCTGTTATTCTGCTTGTAGTTCTTCTTAGCAAAATAAGATAAATTATGCTGAAAATTTACAATTTATAGACACTAACCACTTTATTGCCTTAAATTTCTTAATTCAGTATGCATGAAGAAATAGTTTGACCAACCTCATATTTAAATAGATAGGAACTTGTTTTCAATATAAAATGACAAATATTTTGTAATTTAAAATGACCTGAAATTGGGTGGGTGGTGGAGAAGGAGGGAGAGAGCTGGGATTATAATGGTGTCAACATTTTAATCATTTATTTTTGTGAAATACAAATATCTATTCTATTTCTTCTGTTCAGTGTGACCAAAGCCATCCTTCTGTGTAAACCACAATACAATATCATATTTCAGATATCCATTGTAAATTTTCTATTCTAACTTGTAATACTTATTTTCCTACAAATGTTTGGTTAAAAAATATCATGCAACAATATTACCAGCCTCCTTAATCAATATAAAACAGCTCTTGATTTTTTCATTCAAAATTGATGTAAGAATCATTTTATACATCCTAAGCCTGTCTAGAAAATGCTCAATCAATGAGTGCTTAATAAATTAATGGATAAATAAACAAAGGATTCAACAAAAAGCATTAAAACATTGAATTAATTTTATGAACCCTTGGTTATTTAAATCTATCATCTTGCCCTTGATACAACATAGAAGCTCAGTAAATGCTTACCTTTCTGGCTGACTGGAAATAATCTCACACCATGTAGGTATACATTAATTTGTTTTATATGCTTTATTATTGAAAATATCTATAAATTGAAACTAGGAGAATTAACTTCACACTATTTTATGGTTTTCATAATGATGGGTGAAGAGAATGAGACATCATATGTACATATAATAATAAATAAGGACTTAATAAATATATTAAGAAATGTATCTTAGTCCCTTGAGCAAGAGAGGAATATATGTTAATTAAATGTAGAAATGTATATTCTACTCAATTTATTAAATTCTTTATATGTGTTATTGTACTAGCTAAGCACTGCATCTAAAAACAATTTTAAAATCAGGTGAAAATGTGTAGAAAGAATCAAGAAGACCTTCAAGCTCTTTTTTATTTTTTTCTCCTCATAGGAGGATGGAGATGGGCTGAGATAGGAAATATAGGAAAAAGAACAGTCATTTTAAGAAAAAAAAAGTATGACTTTTTGAGTTTGAGATATAATTTAGGTGAAATCCTGTTTTCATGGAAGAAGTTATAATGATGTATGTCTACCTGGCTAGGGTACATTCTCCAGGTATGTGATCCACACTCACCTAGATGCAGCTGGGAAGATATTTTGTAGATATGACTGAAATCAATCACCAATTGGCTTTAACTAAAGGGTAATTCTCAAGCACAGTCTGGGTTGGTTAGTCAAAGAGCTGAAACACCTCAAGGTAGAACTGGAGTCTTTCTGAAAATTAAGTCCACCTGTGGACATCAGCTTCTGCTCATGACCAAAAATTACAGCTCCCTTCCTGCCAGCCTTCCCTGCAGATTTCATACTGGCCTAAATAACACCACAGTTGCATAAATTAATTTCTTTTCTTTTCTTTTTTTTTTTTTTTTTTTTTTTTTTTTTGGTGCCAGGGATTGAACTCAGGGGCACTTGACCACTGGGCCACATCCCCAGCCTTTTCTTGTATTTTATTAGAGACAGGGTCTCACTGAGTTGCTAAGTGCCTCGCCATTGCTGAGGATGGCTTTGAACTCGCGATCCTCCTGCCTCGGCCTCCCAAGTGCTGGGATTACAGGTGTGCGCCACTGCGCCTGGCTAAATTAATTTCTGATCAAAAATTTCTTACATATTAGTGGTTTGATTTTCCTGGCTAACCTGTGACTGATACAGGGGCTTCAGAGTCACAACTCCTAATTCAAATTCACATTCCATCAATAAGCAAGTTAAGCTTCCTGACCCTGTTTCCTCATTTTTTTAATTGTAGTAGTAATAGTATGTACTACTAGTGGTTTTGCAAATGTTAATGAAGATAATCCGTATCAAAGTTCATTGCATAATGCACTACTCAGTCAAAGGCAGGCATTTGATCCATGTTAGATGCAATGTTATTAAGATGGCATTATTCAAAATTAGATTTACGAAAGATGATTGGAAAAATGCTTGCAGCTCAAGAAATCCACCTCTGTATGTGAAACGTGGGGTTCCTAACATAGATGAAAGGTGACCCCATAATTTTTTTGTTCATCCAAGGATCAGTTGGAGAACATGAATGCAGTAGTGATAATCAACAATGAACAAAGAATCCTAATGCATGTATACATTTTCTCTGCATGGAGATCCAAGCTCTGTTTATAATCTCTATTGCTAAATACATCTTTCAGGATCTTAGCTGCAACTGCAAAAAACATGATTATCAAGTTACAAAAAAATAAAAAATAAGAAAAGACAATGTAGTTTGCATAAATGTTTTTGGGATAAAGAGGATACTAGTAGTAGTGCCTGTTCAGATTCCTTGGGCTTTCTCATTCACTCTGCAACTTGCAACCATCAGTGTCTGCATTTTTGTTTTCCAGTGCTTTATTTCTGGAACTATGGAAGGTAACTCTGCTTTTGTACTCTTCAGAGTCTGCGATATCTGTGAAATTAATATGCTCTACCTAACTCCAGCAGCATAACCCAATGACTGTCTGCAATTTCTCTGTTAATTTTCAGTTCATTTATCCTTGGTAAAGGGGTGATTCTGAAGTGTGTGGTTTGAATTGCTTCCTAGAGTTTCATGTTGTTATCTCCATTCAGCCACTATAGTAGCTGGCTTGATAGCATGCACTTTAATAGCTAAGTTCTCATCTCTGTGTCATGTCTCTTCTATACTAACACTAGTCCCTTGTACCTTTCAAATAAGCTATTTACCCTTGAATATATCTGTACTAGGTTAAATTTCTAAAGGAACAAATATGAAGACAGGTATCAAAAATTAGTTGAACTGAGAGGTCAAACACCTCTGTTACTCTTAACTTTTGGGTGATTTAGATACTTAGTAAAGTTGACATAGCTTCTCTGCAATTTCATATATGAGCTATAACCTTATTGGTTACCTTATATAATCAAAGCATACATCAAAATAATAGATTCTAGGGTTCTTATATGTAACTTAGGGGAAGGTCTGTCTTCCATTTACATTATGACTGCTCTTTTATTTAATAAATTTCCACATTCACTGGGGAGAACATTCTCACTTTCATCTAAGATAAAAAAAAGAAGATTCCACATAGTACTGGAGAAATCTGAAGGTTGGGAAAAAATGGAAAAGTCAGAGAGTCACATATGTTGTGAAGAAACTCAAGCACTTATTACTATGATTGATAAACTGTCACCTTTGGAAATTGAGTGGAAGGTTAATTGCTTCCATTATTTTTCAAGATAATAGTCAAATTTAAATAAGTCAAATTTAACAAATTTTGAGTTACCAGCTTTAAAAAAAGCTAAAAAAATCTGTATGAAATATTTTCCTAAGAAAATACATTAGACTTTAATGACTGCACACTGGGTGATGGAAAGCATTTACATTTACCTAAGAAAAATGTTTTTTAATGACTTCATTTATTCTTTTTTCATAGCCTTGTGAAATTATCATGTAAAATTCTCAAAGAGATACTCCTGGGTGTGATGTTGAGAGGCAATTTCAACATCTATTATAGAACTTCACAACGTAATATAACCTGTTGTGCCTCACTGCTTAATCACATAATGGCATTTAGAAATTGTTCATACTGACTGGCAAAAATGTCTTGCCATAACATTATTATCGTAGCATGTATTTTTATTGTGATTTTTATGATAGAAGAAAACATATCAAAGCACTCAGTAAACATCTTAAGTGTGTAGCCATCGCAGAATCATTAAGCAGAGCAAGAATGATATGAACTAAGAGTACACCTAATAAGAATTCCTTTTTCTTATAGGGCATTGTTATTATAAAATATGCATATTTTATGTTCTTCTAAAATTGTTACAGAACACTATCACTGAAGCAGGGATAGTGAGAGTACTTACTGTCACATTAGTATATGTTTTGAAACAGAGTAGTAAATTGATAACAGCTTTTGGTAACTCAGCTATAAACAGCAATTATTTATCATATCCTGTTATGGAAGTAGTAAAATATGACAGACTATTTATAGTAAATTACTTATGTTCAGATGTTATGTTCAGCTCATATTCTTGATTGTTATAAAATGAAGTAATGAACAAATTCCTAACATGTTTCAAAAAGAACTTAGAGCTTGCTATATGTAATATAAAATGTATCATGATTCCATTCATAATTACAATGTGAGTCTGAAGATATAAAAATATGCTGAATTCCTTGTAAAAAGTTTGTGCTTTAGTTGTAAAAATAATTAACCATGGAAATCATAGCCCAAAATAAATTTTTCTCATTATGTTAAAAAACCTACTAAGTTAAGAATCATCTTTCATAAGTATAGTCTTAAGTAGTTAGCCTTCACAGTTCTGCATTTTCAAAAGTGGAAAGTTTCATTTTGTTTTTTAAGCCCTCAAAATTGCAAGGATTGCTCCAGAAGGTCTAACCTAGGCCTACATAGAATTTATGGGACTCTGTATTTAGTTTGATATAAAGAAAAATACTTTTAAAATCAGAATTCTCTTAACAGTCTTGAAGGTATTCAGGCTGTCAGAAGAATTAAATCCAGGGGGAAAAAAAAAAGTGAGATGTCCCTAGCATACTTTCTAATTTTGACCAACTCTACTTAGTTAGAACCTGAAATTTTCAGGTTTTTTTTTTTTTTTTTCATTATCTGAAATTTTAAAAAGCTAACATTTCCATGTCTAATATTCCAAAATGCCTTCTAACTTCAAATGTCGTACATTTCCACTTTAGGAAAAATATCAAATTTGAAACTAAATAATATTTTATATACTTTACTCAATAGCCATCATTTCTCTTTCTGAAAGGAGACCAATGGCTGATTGATTTTATCCCAGTTTTCCCATGATGTTTCTCTTTAATCCCAACAGTGACATACTGTCATACCATTCTGATGTGGTGCTCATCCAGAAAAATCTCAGATTTAATTATTCAATTAAAGGTAAAATATAGTTGATATATAAGAATATAAAACTTAGCATCCAGAACTTATAGATTTTTAAATTTGGCTTGAATGGAAAATGCTTTGGAAATTTCTAATAGCATACTACTGAACTACATACACAGTCAAGCAAACAACATTATACATGTGTGCCTAAATGCTGAATGTCACCAAATGAATGCATTTACTGATAGTACTGATGTCACATTGATAATACTTTATAATACTGTTAGTTCTTTGTAATGTCATGTTAATAATACTTTATAAAAATCAATGCAAACAGTATGTTTCAATATATTTCACATCCATCTGTCATATAATTACTTCAAGTTTTTCAAACTCAAGATGACACATAATAATAAATAGCCTTAATATACTATTTTTATTGGTGGGTATTTGTTTGAAAAAATGAGAGTCAATCTTATAAGACATTAGCTTCCACTAGAAATATGTTACTATCCAACTATCTTCTGAAGCTGTATTAAAAAAAAAAAAGTAGTGCACATATAAAATTCTATTAGGCACTGAAATGATCTGAATTTTCTTAACTAAATCTACTAGTCTAAAATTTTTTCCAGAAAATGCAATTTCTTTTTCTTTAAAATGTTTTAAGAGCTCATCTGGAGATGTCTTTGTAGTGTTCCCTTAAAACAGCATAAAAACATGGGATAGAATATATTGTCCTCAATTCATCCAGCCTCATATTTTAAAGGAAAACATGGGATGCATACACGAATTGATGAAAAATTATTCAAAGAAAGGTCAGATATAGTATCAAAGTTTTCCTGCTCCATAATGAATCCTTGTGTCCCTACAAAATTGTGTCACTTGAAACCTAATCTCCAATGGGATAGTATTGGGAAGTGGGCTTTATAGGTTAGGTGAGTAGAACTCTATTACGTGTGATTTGTATCCTTATAAAAAAGCCCCAGAGAGTTTGTTTATTCTTTCTTCCCTGTGAGGTTCCAGTGAGAAGACAGCTGTCTATGAATGAAGAACTCTGCACTCACCAGGCACCAAATCTATTGGTGCTTTTCATTGTGAAATTTCCAGCTGCCCCGAACAGTGAGATATAAATTTCTGTGGTTTATGAAGCACCCTGTCTCTGACATTTTTGTTATAGCAGCCATAATTGACTAAGATATTTCCATATTTCAGATTTGGCTTGAAGTTAGCCCTGCACTGAGGGAAGAGAAGACAAAACTGAACTAATCAGGGAAGCAAACACCATGTACTTTTTCAAGATTGATACAGCTTGAAAGGTGAGATGTCAATTTTGAGGGCTATTTTTTCTCCCAAACCTATTCATCATTCTGAATTTAAATATACTCTCGTATCCTAACAATAGGATGTTCCTTAGCAGATATTTTCCATGAACAAATGCCTGGTGGCTTGATGCCATATAATTTCCAAATGAGATTGTACTCTTAATGAGAATTAAGAGGATAAGAGGAACAGTAGAAAGGTCCATGGGGAGGGAGGGGAAGGGAGGGGGCAAGGGGGTATAAAGGAAAAAAAAAAAAGAAAAAAATAGATAGTATAATGAGATGGATATCATTACACTAAGTGCATGTATGAAGATACAAATGGTATGAATATACTTTGTATACAAGCAGAGTGTAAACTGCCTGTCGTGGCCAGCCACAGCGCCGTGGGAGAAAAACTCGGAGGCAGAGTAAAGATACTTCTACTTTTACTTCTACTTTCTTAGAGAGAGCTTAGAGAGAGAAAGATTTTTCTTCTTCTTAGAAAGAGCTTAGAGAGAAAGATTAGAGAGAGCTTTCTTCTTTCTTCTTTCTTCTTTTCTTCTTAGCTTAGAGAGAGAGAAAGAAAGATAGAGAGAGTTTAGCTTAGAGAAAGATTATTTTTTAGAGCTTCTTTCTTCTTTCTTCCTCGGGAGCCTCGGCCTGACTCTGACCAGCAATTACTTCTTCTATCTGGTTTCTCTTCTGTAACTGCTCTGCCTACGTTCTGGCCGCTCTGATTCTTTTCTTCTTCTCTGACCCGAACTCTTCTTCTGACCGACCGAGCGACTGCACGACTGACTGAATGAATTCATTCTTCGTTCTGCTAACTCCGACCGCTTTCACCCGGTTATATACCTTTAGCTTTGCGGGTGCCTCACGTGCATTTACAGGTGCGTCACATACATATCAGGTGGAACTTATGGCTTCCGGCTAGCCGCAATAGCCCTTCCTAATTGGGGCTCCTTCAGCAGAGATATGTAAAAGTGTACTCTATATGTGTATTACAAATTGTAATGCATTCTACTGTCATATACAACAACTTCAAATTTAAAAAAAAATGAGAATTCCTGACATAAAAACACAGAATAGAATTAGGATCATTTTTCCCATTAAATATAGCACTAAACTGTTTATTTTCCTTTAAACTAAAAACTCACATGAGTTTTTAAAGATCTCTTTACTTAAGTATAAATAATATCTTTCTCTAAGAAACATTTTCAATCCCTTAAACCTTAAATTGTATCATCCAATGTGAAAAGTTGCACATGGAGTGACTTTACATGGACATACTTCTCAAAAAATTTCCTATTTTTTTTTTCAATGATTCAGTTGGTAAATTAAAGAAAATAGCAGAATATCTATGCATGATAATTAAAGAATTAATATATTATAATACAAATAATAGAAACAACAGATATACATTTTCTGCTTTTGGTCAAGGTAGATTATCAGGAACTAGACTTTTTTTTTTTTTTCATCTGAAATGACAATAAGAAACAAACAAAAACAAATGTGAAGTAATGGTTTGTATGTCATTGAATTTCAGCCAAGACAGAGATCTCTGGGGGGAAAAGGATGGGGAAATCCAGTTGGATCCTGGAACTCCCTAGTCAAGAAGAGGAAGCTGAAAGGCTGCTGCATCATGTCATTAGCAGAGCCCTGATCAGGCACTGATTCCTCATGCATGCAAGGAAACTCCCAAGTCTAGAAAAGAATTGACCTGCAATGACTGGGGAACACAGTTCACAAAAATCAGAGTGAGACATATCTTCTAGACAGCCTGGAAGAGTATTTATCAGTGGTGCACTGGATAGAGCACAAAGAATTTACGTTCATAATATAAGAAACAAAATAGCTCAAGACTTAAAGCTATTTTTATCTTAACAAATTAGTCCCCTTTAGCAAATCACACAACCAAGCTCACAGTCAATCACTCAAAAACATGACAAAAAAGAAAAATCTCAATAATATTTATAAAAATAGTATTTGAAAATAACACCAAAGTAAAATACAAAATGTCTAGCACCTGATAAAGTTTCTCAGGTGTGCAAAGAAGCAGAAAAATTTACCCCATTATGGGGATTTAAATCAGTCAATCATAACAGATGTAGAACTGACAAAGATGTTAGAATAAGCTGACAAGTACTTTTATGTGGTTTTTAAAACTTTTTATAAGTTAAGCAAGCTAGAAGAAAGATTGAAGACATAAAATGGAGACATTAATGATAAAAACAAATGAACTAAGAAATCCATATTCAATAAAGTGATTCTAGACACTCTTTACAAAAATCATCTTAAAATGGATTAATCATAAATCCAAGTACAAATTGCAAGCATTATAATATTTCCAGAAGATAACATAGGGGAAAAAATAGATGACTTTGGTTTTAGTGATGTCTTCTTAGATAAAACACCAAGGAAACAATGAACGAAAGAAAAGCTGATAGATCGGACTTCATTAAAATAAAATTTAGAAAAATTTGGTTCTGTGAAAGACCTAGTAAAGGAAATAGAAAAGACAAACCACAGACTGGGAGAAGATATTTGCAAAAGATATAATTGATGGACTGTTTTCCAAAATATATTAAAATCTAACTTAACAATTAAAATATTCTTGAATAGTTAATATATTAAGATGATGAATGACCCAATTGAAAATGGGCAAGCTGGGCACGGTGGTGCACACCTGTAATCCCAGCAGCTTGGGAGGTTGGGGCAGGAAGATTGCAATTTCAAAGCTAGCCTCAGTAAAAGCAAGGCACTAAGCAACTCAATGAGACCCTATCTCTAAATAAAATACAAAATAGGGCTGGGGATGTGGCTCAGTTGTTGAGTGCCCTGAGTTCAATCTCTGGTACATGCCCCCAAAAGGGGGGCAAATTACCTAATGACTGAAATCTCACCATTAGTGATATGTAGGTGGCTATTCAAAATATGAAAAGATGCTTGACATCATATGTCATTAGGAAATTACAAATTAAAACAAAATACTACTACATACTTATTGGCTTAGTAAAAATCTAAAACACTGATATGAAATTCTGGTGAAATGTAGAGCCATAGAGACTCACATTAGTAGTTGGTGTAATTGCAAAATTGCACAGCCACTTTTGGACGAATTTGACAGGCATTTTTTTTTTTAAACAAACTAGGCATAATCTTATCAAGTTAACCAACAAGTAATCTCGGTTTTCCCAGATGTGTTGAAAACTTATATCCACACAAAAACTGGATCAGAAACATTTACTTAAGCTTTGTTTATAATTGTTCAAACTTGGAAGCAACAAAGATATCCTTTAACAGGTGAAAGGATAAATAAGCAATAGCACGCATGAAATTTAAAATTATATGCTAGAAGTAAGTGAGCTCTCAAACCAGAAAAAAAAAATACAGGAAATTTAAATGCATATTTCTAAGGGAAAGAAGCCAAACTGTAAGTGTACATAGTCTATATCACATTCTGCAAAACTGTATGACATTCTGCAAAAAGGAAAAAACTGTAGAGACAATGAAAGGCCCATTGGTTGCCAAGGATCTAAGGGATAAAAAGAAAGACACAACCTCAGTGATATATATATATATATATCTGGTATATATCTGCACCTGCAGGCTGGGGAGCTGGAGGAACAAGCAGCTGTGCAGCTAAAATGCTGAGGCCTCAGAACAAGAGGTATCAATGATGTTACCCAGTCTGGTACTGAATGCCTGAAAATTCTCTGGAGAATCACTGGCAGAGTCTGCTTTGGAGGAGTGAAAGAGCTTGAGTCTGATGTCCTCAAGTGAGCACAGCAGCAATCAAGTATCCGTTGAAGAAGAATGGAGCTTGCATGTGCTGCTGCTTCATTTTTCTTCCAACTTTTATTCCATTCAAGTCTCCAACCTATTGGATGGTGCTGCTCACACTTAGGGAGGGTCTCCACTTTAGTTTGCTACACCACATGCCATTAATTCCTAGACACACCCTCATTAACACACCCAGAAGCCTCTAAGGAATTTTTTAAATCTAATCAAGTTGACAATTCAAATTAACCCTTACATATAGGGATACAGCCACACCAATATTTATATCAGTCCAATATACAGTACCCAACTCATGGAACTAGCCCAGATGTTTATCAACAGATGAATGGACAAAGAACATGTGATATGTATACATGCAAAATGGAGTTTTACTCAGCCATAAAGAAGAATGAAATTATGACATTTGTTGGTAAATAGATAAAATGAAGCATATCATGCTAAGTGAAATAAGCCAGACTCAAAAAAATCAAGTGTCAAGTATTTTCTCTGACATGCAGAACCTAGACCAAAATAAGGAAAAAAAAAAAGGAGTGGGGGCATTGAGGAAAATAGAGTTAGTGTAGTAGAGTAAGGTGATTGAGGAAGAGGGAGAGGGACAAGAAAAGGGAGGAACAGTAGAATAAAAAAAATATAAATAAACAGAAGGAAGACCAATAGAAAAAAGAGGAACAGGGGGAGGGAAAAGGGGAGAGAAAGGGGAAGTACTGGGGACTGAATTGGAGCAAATTATATTCCATGAATGTATGATTTAGTCAAAATGAACTCCAATGTTGTGTATATTATAATGCACTAATAAAATGATAAAAAAAGTAAACAGGAAGGATGGAATACACGATATTTTTATGATGCCAATTCTTTTCAAATTGATCTGTGGATAAAATACAATTCAAATAAAAATTACAGTAGACTTTTTAAAAAATATGTGAATTTTGAACATGTTTCCAAAATTCATTTGTAAATACATTGTACTTATAATGAGTAATTCAACTTGAAAAGTAAGAACAATCTTGTAAAAACATTGCCTCTTTTCAAACTTTATTATAAAAGTTATAATCATCAACACAGTGTAATATTGCCGTAAATGCTTGTTAGAGACTAAAAGCATAATTAATGACTAAAATTCTTTCAAGAACATAAAAAATATAATTCTTATGAAATATTAGAGATCACCAGAGATCACTCTCCCAATAACACTTCAGAATTTGCTATATAGAACTTTATAACTGGTCTGAGGTTCTTTAGCAGAGTTAGGAACTTATTTTTACTAAAACTTTCAACATAGAAATAGACTAATTAATAAATAATATAGCCATGTTTCAGATTAACTGTGGAATTACCTACAAATATTTTTCAAAGTTCTCAGTGATTTGGGGACTAAATATTATGAACACTGGTCAGGTTGGCCAATGATACTTTTGAATGTGTTTCTTTCTAAGTCTTGACTTCTGCCTTCTTTTTCTTATTCTTTCATTTTATATTCATACATTGTTAACTATATTTTTCATGTTTATTCATTGTTTGCTTACTGATTAGTTCAACTGATGATAGTGTAAATGAAATATTACCATTCATTTTACTATCTGTAGACTTTTGGAGAAAGTCAATCAATTAAAATTACAGCATGAGTTGGACAAAGTTTTTGGATTATTTCAAGGTCAGTGTCTTCTTGGCAAATTAAACTTCCTTCACAAAATGTAGATGAATCACTATCTAATAAATACTTAAGGGATTGCTGCATTACAGTTTCTTCATTAAATTTCTATACATGACTGACACTTTTGAGATCTGTGATCATAAGAACTTATGTTCATTTAAAAACATTAAAGGCACCAATGTCAGCAAAAATAAGTAAAGAATCCTTTGCTGAGTGGAACACTGCATAGTGAAATAAGAATTTAAATGAAATGATTTTTTAATAGTTATCATAAATGTAATTGCTACTATTATTTTAGTGTATGAAAGGTATTTTGGTGAAACTACTTGCAAAATTTGATCTCCCAAATAATGCTTTCTAAGAATACAGTTCAAGTGTCATCACATGCTTATTCATTTAAGTTTCTTTATAACCATTAGCAATCATTATCTCATTATAGATGGGGAAGCTAAGAAACTAAGATTAAGAAACATGCCCAAGTTTTTGCAACAGTTGTGGTTATATTACATAAAGGAATAAAAACATTTTTACTTTCAGTTAAGTTACTTTCCCAGTAACTTCCTTCTTTCAATGTCACTGAAAATGGAAAAAATGATGACCACCTCAAAACCTGCATATATGTAGTAAGTACTTATTTCCTTGTTTTTGGCAGGTTGAGGTAAATAATTAATTTCCATGAGTCCTAGAAGCAAGGACAACTCAAGAGTTCTCAGTTTCTAAGTTAAGTCTGTTTCAATCACAGATGATGTAGATCCAAGAGTGTTCAGAAATATTTATTGACATCTTAGGATTTATCTCATTTATTCTTTCTCTGGGTAAACCTCAAGAAATCTGCAACTGGTTGTTTCTAGGTTACTCCTTGTATGTTATGCAACAAACATTATTATTTCATCTTGAAACAGAATTAAAGAAAACAAGGAGGTTTCTGATTTATAATATGCAGGATTAAAGGCGAAAGAAAGTAATGGATAAAACCCCAAGAAAAATTAGTGTGAACTAGATTCTGCTTTTATATTGTTATTTAATTTGTGTTTATTATTTTATCTATTTTTCTTTATTACTTTACCTATTATAAATAACATATAATCTTTATTAAAACAATTGAGATTATGCAAAATTTTAACATTAATCAAATCCAATAATACCTTGCCTCAGATTGCATTATTTATGATACTTGAATGAGTTACTTTAACAGTTGCAAATAGAAAATTTTCTAACTCCCTAATTACTTCAAATTTATCAATATGTCAGTGCTTGAATTTCTATCATAAGAAAGATTGCTCTCTTTTCTAACATTTGTGCATTTACTTGTGTATTAATTTGCTATTACTTATCTTTATAAATATAGACTCATGGATCTTTATTGATTCTGCTTCAACTACTATAATTATGTAGGTAAAATTCTTGAAAATTTCACTGCTATGAGGCTCAGATACAGCAACTAATTCCATCACCTCAGACACTTGATTGCTTATATTGCCGCAAATAAAGTCTTAGAAACGTAACTCACTGAAACTCAACGCTTTGTATACAGATCTGTGCCAACCAGCTTCTTCCTCAGGTTTTTTCAGTGACTAAGACTCTACTATATAATCAGTATAGTCATTAATGATAGATGTGGGATGGATGCCAGGAAGACAATTGGTTTAGGCTCATCTTTTTCATTTTCTTGTAACTTTCTTAGTTTGAAATTCAACTTGAAAGTTATAAGAAATCTAATTGTAGCTCAGAAGAAAGCTAAAAATTAGTACAAAGGGTCCCCATATATCTTTACCCAACTTCCTCCAGTGACAATACATTAAATGAATGTACTTCAACACTAAAACCCGGAAGCTGAAATTTGTATGTGACCATTAAGCAGGCTATAGATCTTAGTCTGTGTTCACCATTTTAACATGTACATTCATAGTTGTGTGTGTTTGTTAGGGGCTGCTGTACAAATTTACTTCACCTATTCATGTATTTATTCCAGTATATGCTATATTATACATGGAATAAGTACATGACTCCTTAGAATTTTACCCTCTCTTTCTAGTCTCATTTCTTATAAATTCCCTTATGAGAGCTGAGAGTCCTGTGACTATCAAGCTACCAGATGTACATTGAATCCTGAATATTCTCTTTAAGCCCCATGACTTTGTACGTATTCACTCAGTTATCCCCTGTTTTTAAACACCATTTCTCACCTTTAGTCATAAGCTCCTACCTAACTTTCTAAAGAATTATATCCTTCAAGAAGCATTCTAATGTTTCCACCCTACCCAGCTATATACAATGTATCTGATACACATGAGAAGGCACTACAATAGATTATCCACCTTACCCACAGAACTGATACCCTAACTCAGAGAACCATTATTTATTACTATATTTCAAGTATTCTGGATGTGATCATTTTCATGAATATTTCTGAAAATGATACTCTAAATACCAACTAAAAACTATTGCTAGGCATCACTTCATTTTTTTAATAAAGTTACCTTGTCCAGGTAAGGTTGTTTTCCATAGGAAAACATATGGCTATTAAGGGATAATCTAGAAAAATTATCTCATTTAGCATTGTGTTTGTGATGGATCCTGTGATGGTCACTTTTCTGCACCAATTTGGTTGTCCTCTAGTGCTCAAATATCAGGTCAAACACCAGTCTAGATGTTGCCAATGTTTCTAAATGTGATTATATTCACAACAATAGACTTTGAGTAAGCATATTATTCTGCATAATGTGGGTGAACCTCACCCAATGAGTTGAAGACCTTAAGAACAATGACAGAAGTTTCCTGAAGAGGAAGCAATTCTGCCCCAAGACAAAAATGTCAACCATTACCTGAATTTGCACACTGCCAGCCTGTTCTAAAAATATAAAATTTGTTAGCATCCACAATACTTTAAGCCAATTAGTTAAAATTCTTTCTTCTTTACTCTGTCTTTGTCACTTCCTCCATCTATATATCAACTTAGGTGTGTGACCCTGGAGAAATTTAAATAGCACAGCTTCCCTTAATGAGATGATATCATCCAAATGCAGAGTAAGAAGGAGACAACTGGGATCTGGGAAGAGTGATGCTGGCATGGCCATGAGACAAAACCGTCATAAGGGCAGAAAAGCAGGGTATTCTAAAAGAGCAGAATATCCAAACATAATAGCTAACACTGTAAATGACTTTCCTGAATACCCATTATAAAAATCTAAATCTGAGAAGTTAATGGATTTAAAAGTATTAGCAAGTGAGATGAAAATAGGACTTTTAACATGGCATCATGTAATACTATGCTGTCCTATATTACACTACATTATACTATGTATTATGGTGTGTGTGTATATATATATATATATACACACATATATATGTGCTGTACTATACTATATACCATACTGGGTGTATGTATATATGTGTGTGTGTGTATGAACTATATCATACACTGTATAGTAAAACCATTAATCATCAAATTATAATTGAGAAAACTTTTGGAACTACAAGCATCAATATATAAAGTGTTTTTGTTTTGTTTTGTTTTTTCGTACCGGGGATTGACCTCAGAGGCACTCGACCACTGGGCCACATCCCCAGCCCTTTTTGGTATTTTATTAGAGACAGGGTCTCACTGAGTTGCTAAATGCCTCGCCATTGCTGAGGCTGGCTTTGAACTCGCAGTCCTCCTGCCTCAGCTTCCCAAGTGCTGGGAATACAGGCATGTACCACCGCGCCCGGCTATAAAGTGTTTTGTTTTTTTTTGTTTTTTTTTCTCTTCATGGAATGAGTGATTTGCTTGAAGTAGGTTGACAGGAGAAGGGGTCAAGCATTTCTCCAGAGAAAGAAACAGGTCTATACTTATTATAACTGAATGTAATTCTGCCACACACCAGTATTTCTTTTCTTTTTTAATCGCAATTCATTGGGCAGTAATGTTTATTCCACTCACTCACCACCAATCCCATTGACACAGGCAGGTCACACACACACACAAACACACACACACACACACTGTTCTAAGATCCAAAGAGGTAACAAAATGGTAGAGGAATCCTAATATTGATGCAGTTTTTTATATTCCAGGAGAATTATGACCTGGATGGACCTTAGAAATATCTAAGAAATTTGAGATGGGATAGATGGTATATTCCTCAGAAAGGCCTTTCTCTAAATACCTCAATCACTATTTTCTATGCTTCCGTAGCCCTTAATACCTGCTTCTCTAGCACAAGACATTTTTTTTTTTTGTGAGTTGTGTTTTTAAGCATGTCTTTCTGTTGAACTTCCACTTGACTACAAATCTCCTTAGAGGCAACTTTGCTGTGTATAGACACTACTCGTGTTTGTACCTTTTCCCTTCCTATCTCCCAACTTGTCTAACATACTTTTGGTGATTCTAATGCTAGTGAGCAAAGACACAAATCAAAGAGTTAAAGAATATAGAACAAAATATAAAATAGTCAAGGAAAAATATAAAGAATGTAGAGTTAAAAGAGCATTACTCAGCTTAAAATATGGGAGATGATTATAAGATACAAAGAGTTGTCATATCATACATGGATAAATTCCATTAGGTCATGGTATAGAATGGCTTAAAAAACATTTCACCATTGAATCTCTGCAATAACCACGAGGGTAATTTGAATAAATAACAAAGAAAATTTCCTGATGTTGTCATCTTTTGTTTCTTTAAATGCAAAGGAATACTACTGAGAGTTATGGCATGTTTAAGGTCATACTCTTTGTCCTTTTGGGGTATCAACCTCTAAAACATAC
The DNA here is from genome assembly GCA_025594165.1 of Tamias sibiricus. Taxonomy (NCBI): domain Eukaryota; kingdom Metazoa; phylum Chordata; class Mammalia; order Rodentia; family Sciuridae; genus Tamias; species Tamias sibiricus. The sequence goes on from CM046666.1 coordinate 105,969,498, forward strand.
CCAAAGAATCTTGAAGAGGAAGATATATTTCATCAAATGTTTTTTCATTTGTAGTTCATCATTACTGAAACACATATTAAGTCATAAATATAATTGTTTAGTTGTATAGTTATTTTGTCCTTTTAAGTTATTTACATGAAAGAAAAGTAGATATTGTGATATTAAGAAATATGGATTAGTAATTTTTGTTATTCTAAACCAAATAGAATTCTGGGGACTTATATCATAGTTTGAAAACTTGAATATTTGGAATACAAGAAATAATTATAAAAATAGTATAATATATTTAAATTCATAACAGGCAGAGTCCTTGTCAATAATATTAGAAAAGTAGAGTAAATAATATTAATATTTACCTTCAACTTCCTCCTTTACTGTGACAGAAACTCCATCTTAGTATGATTATAGCAAAAGAGCTACACTATGTAACAAAATAATATTAGTGAATATCCAAAATAAACAAAATCTGAGACTATATATACAGAATTATCAAATGGCAAAAGTTTAGTCAATGAAATACCAGTTTCTTTCTCTAAGCATAAATAAAATCCACATACATTTGAAAACAGACTCCAAAAAAGGCTAACTATTAATGCTAAGATAATACAGGTAGATAAAATAGATAGCTAGAGAGGTAGATATGTACATAAACTGACTACATAAAACATTCTCTGAAATGAAATCTGTATTCAGTTCTGTTCATTTGATTTTTGTAACTGAAGGAACCACATGTGTGAAAAGGCTATTGAACTGAAAACTATCATGGAGTAATGGGAAAAAGTAGCTCTTGGCTAGACAGGCACCAAAGCCAGTCTCAATTCCATTTCTTCTCTTGTCCAACTGTGTGGCCATGGGCAAACCACTTAATAGTCACTCATTGTCAGTATAGTTATGTGCAAAATGGAGAAAATAGAAGCACATAAAAATACTTAGCATTAGGAATTTTATAAATAAGATTCATAATCAATATTAAGTTCTAATTTTAGTTTTTTCTTATTTTAATGTTTTCTTAATAATATAGGTGGACTAAATTTTTTTATATAATGTCTCACACAAAAATTAATGTAACAAGTGTTAAGAGGATCAAAGGGATAAGAATTATAATTGTCTATTTTTGATATTTGATTGTTAAGAATATTTAAGCTGCACCATTCCTTCTGTCTCACATGTGAACAAAATTATAAGAAAGCCTGGATGTTCCCTCCTTTGGTAACATAAAGTTCAAATCATAAAAGTCACACCATGCTTGCAAAAACCCTTACATAGTCCCCACCTACTAACTACCATAAAACTCTAAGTCAGTTGCCCCTCCTTATTCTCTGTCTCTTAGAATAGCTTAGGACACACTCTGCCCAGAAAGCCTTGGAATGTGAGTAATAAACTTATGATATTCACTCTGTTTCCATGTGGTATCAATGTTCCATGCTTATATAATTCTATCAAAATGAACCTCAATATTATGCATAACTGTAATGCACTAAAAAAAAAAACTTTAAATGGTACATAATTAGAAAATATTGAATCTGGGTGACAGCTATATTGTGTTATTGAATTTATTTTACACATATGGTTAAAATTGTATGTGATGAAATACTTGCATTTCATAAAACATTTACATAAAAAGCATAAAATTGTTAGGCAATAAAACAATGTTCAGGGGTAAAATGATTAGATCATGAGGACTGTAATCTCAGCAGAGGATTAATCCATTAAATAATTACTAATTTGAATGAACCTCTGGGTGGTAACTGAAAGAAGGTGGGATGCGACTGGGGAAGTAGGTCATTAGGGATGTAACCTGGGAGATTAAATCTGTCCCTGAGCACTTCCCGTTCCTCTCTTACTCTGTTTCCCAGCAGTCATGAGCTGAGCAGCTTTTTCTGTCATGCCCTTCTGCCATGATGTTTCTGCCTTGGAGATGGCAGGCCATAGACTGAGACCTCTTGATCCTAAAATAAACTTTTCTTCCTCAAAGTTGTTCTGCAGATGTATTTTGGTTACAGGGATGAAAAGATGACTAGCATGCAACCCCATCTGCATGTGAATAAAAATGCTAGAAATCTCTTGCCTCACACATGCCACAAATATAAATCAAAGTCACAAAGGTACCGGCACATACTAAAGCCTCAATATGAGAACTCATCAAATTAGTCTTTAGCCTCTCTATGAAGGTCAAAATTTTATTGATAGTGAACAAGGTACTCACTTTACTTCTCAAAATATACATTGTTGGATTCTTGATAAAAGAATTTAGCAGATTTAGTGTTCAGACCTCATAGAATGCCATACTGTCTTTCTTGAACAAATTCAATTAAGTAAAACATGGTACATTTCAGTCTGCAATAAATGTTCTCAAGTGAATTTTAGTAAAAATTTTAACTTAACCCTCAACCCCTTCAATACTGGAAATTGAATCCAGTTTTAACAGTCTTTTTTTTTTTTTTTTTTTTTGAGACAGAGTATTGCTAAGTTGCTCAGGCTCACCTTGAATTTGTGAACCTTCTGCCTAAGCCTTCAGAATAGCTGGAATTACGGTCTTGCGCCACTACACCTGGCTTGACTCAACGTTGGATATTTAATGGTTTATAGCTTTTAACAAATATCCTCACACACGTACACACAAAGAAAATCTTCATAGCATGGGTACAAACAGACTTTTTCTACTAATTTCTTTAATTGAGTTCTTCTTAGAAAAACTACTTTATTATGGCAAGAAGATTCTACTGCTTATCAAAAAAATTCTCTAACAGGAACAAGATGTTGACATTTTTACATGTTTATAACTGTATATTTTAATAGTAGTTTTATCTTCTTTCTGCCAAGATTGTGCAAAGATCAGGAGTTTCACAGAATATCCTTTCATTTTTAAAATTTTTCTTTCTGCAGAAGTCTACAGCATTATAATATATTAAACCAAAAAGTAAAATTTTCATAAATAGCCTCAATCTTTGATAAATTTTGAGAATGTGGATTTCAGCTGAAATATTAGATTTTCAAAGGTAAATAAAGGAGTTTACTTTCCCAAGAACTGATGTAATGGGGCTATTAGTTAATACGATTTTTCTCTTTAATGATTCTTTTTATTTTCTGGATTTGTGTACATTTCATGCTGTCTTCCTTTTGCTGGTTTTCTGATAAAACCTGATATATTAAAGAAGAATTTATTTCCTCTATAATATTGCCATTATATTTCTATTTCCAGAAATTCAAATGTTATGATCATTATACCAACATGATGTGGTAGAAAGTTATTTCCTTAGGCTAAGAAATAATGTCTCCACTGATTCTGGAAGTCATCTTCCCTAGGTAGATCATTTAATTATAGAACAAATACCCCATAAGTCTCCAGACTGGGACTGAAATATACTTTGATTTTATTTTCATCTTGTGTTAAAATGAAGTTGGTACTTTAGATTCTCATCAAGTAGGACTCACATATTCCATGTTTTAAGAGGAGTGAAGAATTCACACTAAATTCTTTTTAAATCATCACCAGAATGTTCCTTAGGGAATAGTAATAGAATGAAACGAACTAGTCATGAGGATTGAAATGTATCAAACAAGTCCCATTCTCCCAACTAAAGTACAGTCGGCCTAGAAGCTAATTCTGATTGAGCTAATCTGACATTCATTGTTTTGAACATTTATGGGCCAGTTGATTTCCAAAGTCATATTAAATTCTAACTAAACTTTTGTTGAACTAGCTATCCTTTATGTGTCATTGCTGTTTTCAAGGTACCCAAGTACTATTAAAACAATATTAATAAGCAAATTTTAGTTGGGGTTATTTCTTAAGAAGATTTTATTCTGGTACTTGCATTCATTTGCAATATATAGTATGGTAAAAGAGTATACTGAGCTTCTAATTATCTTAGATGTTAGAAGTTGATTAAGTACAGTGAATGCAAAGTTAAAATCAATCCCAGTCCTTGCCCTTAAAGAGTTTACCTGTTTGATAATTCCACTTGTGATAACCATCTTGATTTGTACATTATTTGCACTTAGTACTAGCATTTAGTCATAATTAAATATTCTTCTTCTCCCTATCTGATGTTCACCTCAAGCCTTTCTTTATATGACTTCAAATTTAGGTGCTGTTTTTATTTATTTTCTTACACTTACCACACAACATGTTTTATATTACAAATACATATGTGGTGTATGTATGTGTGTATCATAAATATATATATATGTATATGTATACATATATATGCATATATATATGAGAAACTTTCTTAACTTCTCACCAAAGACAGTGCCCATTTTCACTTACAAATGAGGAAAGTTGAAATGAAACCAGAAGAATAATAGAATATGAAGCCCTGGACTCTGCCTCTCTCCACAGACACACTAATTTGATTACAATTCAAATACTCTAACCACCTGTGGGAAAACGGAAACGGTGGCTTATGCTGAGACTTGCTACATGCCCTCCTCCTAGCTCAGCATAAGGTGAGTGTTCCCACAGTGCATTGATCAAGCTTCGCTGGAGCTTTTACAAAGGTGTGAATTTATCTTGCCTATGTCAGAGTACTGAGAGAATCTAGCATAATCTAACTACACAGGGGACAGTGAGATCAGAGACAATAATTTGAATGGGAAGCTAGCTACCTAAACAACTCCCTGAAATTCTGCATGGAGTGAAGTAATAAAAATAAAACAAAACAACAACAACAACAACAAAAACAAAAACAAACATCTCCCAACTTCTCTTTCAGGAGGTAAAGCATTCCAACGCATGCCCAAACCATGAATTTCCTAGAGGCTTCACAAAGACTGGCTTTTGTCTTGGTGAAGATGTTTTTAAGTGGAATTATTTTATTTATTTTTAATTTTCATTTTTTGGCACTGGAGATTGAAATCATAGATATTTTACCACCAAGTTACATCCTTAATCATTTTTATTTATTTATTTTTTAAATTTTGAGACAGGGTCTGATTAAGTGGCCCAGGCTGGTCTCAAATTTGTGAACCTCCTGCCTCAGTTTCCCAAATCACTAGGATCACAGGTGTACACCACCATCCCCAGCTAATTTGTTTATTTGTATAAATCTAATGTGCAAAGAGTAGGAGAGGTGGCTACACTTCTAATGAACAGACACCAGCACAGAAAGTTAAGGAAAATGGAGTAATGAAGGAAAATGATCCAAACAAAAAAACTAGAAAAAAAATGTTCAGAACACAATTCTAATGAAGCAGAGATGCAGCATGACTTACCTCAAAAATAATTATTCAATCAAAATAATAGAGAGAATGGAAAAGAGTGAATAAATTTGAAAGGACTTGTGCTACACAATCAAGCAGACCAATATTTGTATTGTTATCATTCCAGAGGGAAAAGAGAGTAAGAAAGAGAAAAATAAATGTAATAAAGACTTGAGTAGACAATTCTTCAAGTTAGATATACAAATGGCAATTGGGATATACAAAGATGCTCAATGTTACTAATTATCAAAGAAATGCCCATTGAAATCACAATAAAATGTCACCTCACACAAGTTAGGATGGCTATTATTACTAAGGAAAATAAAAGATGTTTTATGCTGAAAATATCAAGGATCTGGGGAGGAAATGGACATAGAGATCCAATAAGGTATATGAACCTCAAATAAGATGAACTCAAATAAATTAATCTTGAAATATATTATATCAGAATCCAAAGAGAATTTTGAAATTAGAAAGAGAAAAACGGTGTGACATATATAAGGGAAACTATAAAATTGCAACAGATTTTTTTTAATAGGATGGTATATATGTAACCACAAAGGACTCCATATAAGCAGTACTGAAAAGGGAGAATCAAACTAGAGACATACATTTCATGATTTGAAAACATATTACATATAATAAAACTTCAGTAATCAAAACAGTATGAACCTAGCAAAAAGTAGACATATAGAGCAATGAAACAGAATAGAAGCACAAAAAAATTCACAAAAAAATTCAAGCACAAAAAAATACAGTCAATTGATCTTTGACTATAGTGCCAAGAATACATATGGGGCAAGAAGAATCTCTTTAACAAACAGCATTGGGAAATGGTATATATCTACATGCAAAACAATGAAATAGTATGATACTATACACAAAATTTAGATAAAAAGGAATTAAAGACTTAAATAAAGTATCTGAAATTGTAAAACTGGAAAAGATTCATGACCTTGGTCTAGACAGTGATTTTATGTTTATGACACCAAATGTACAGGAAACAAAAACAAAATTGGGAAACCAAGAAGTAGAACCTCTTTGAATTAAAACTTTATGAATAATAGAAGAAACAGAAGAATAAAGAGACAGCCTATGGTGTAGGAGAATATGTTCATAAACCATGTATCTGATAAAGTTTAATTTCAAAAATACATAAGAAATGACTAAAATTCATACTAAAAGTTAACAATACAGTTGACAAAAACAGAATAATGACTTGAATCAACATTTCTTCAAAGGAAATATATAATGGTCAACTGGTATTCAGAAAGATGCTCAATGTTACTAATTATCAAAGAAATGCCCATTGAAATCACAATAAAATGTCACCTCACACAAGTTAGGATGGCTATTATTACTAAGGAAAATAAAAGATGTTTTATGCTGAAAATATCAAGGATCTGGGGAGGAAATGGACATAGAGATCCAATAAGGTATATGAACCTCAAATAAGATGAACTCAAATAAATTAATCTTGAAATATATTATATCAGAATCCAAAGAGAATTTTGAAATTAGAAAGAGAAAAACGGTGTGACATATATAAGGGAAACTATAAAATTGCAACAGATTTTTTTTTAATAGGATGGTATATATGTAACCACAAAGGACTCCATATAAGCAGTACTGAAAAGGGAGAATCAAACTAGAGACATACATTTCATGATTTGAAAACATATTACATATAATAAAACTTCAGTAATCAAAACAGTATGAACCTAGCAAAAAGTAGACATATAGAGCAATGAAACAGAATAGAAGCACAAAAAAATTCACAAAAAAATTCAAGCACAAAAAAATACAGTCAATTGATCTTTGACTATAGTGCCAAGAATACATATGGGGCAAGAAGAATCTCTTTAACAAACAGCATTGGGAAATGGTATATATCTACATGCAAAACAATGAAATAGTATGATACTATACACAAAATTTAGATAAAAAGGAATTAAAGACTTAAATAAAGTATCTGAAATTGTAAAACTGGAAAAGATTCATGACCTTGGTCTAGACAGTGATTTTATGTTTATGACACCAAATGTACAGGAAACAAAAACAAAATTGGGAAACCAAGAAGTAGAACCTCTTTGAATTAAAACTTTATGAATAATAGAAGAAACAGAAGAATAAAGAGACAGCCTATGGTGTAGGAGAATATGTTCATAAACCATGTATCTGATAAAGTTTAATTTCAAAAATACATAAGAAATGACTAAAATTCATACTAAAAGTTAACAATACAGTTGACAAAAACAGAATAATGACTTGAATCAACATTTCTTCAAAGGAAATATATAATGGTCAACTGGTATTCAGAAAGATGCTCAATGTTACTAATAATCAAAGAAATGATTGAAGTGACAATGAAATATTCACTATATAGAAGTTACTGAGGAAACAAAGACAAGTATAAGTTAAAATGTGTAGATATTGGAATCCTTGTACACCATTAATGGGAATGTGAAATGGTACAACTTCTATGAAAGAAGTATGTAGGTTTCTCAAAATACTAAAAAAGGAAATACTATAGGATCCAGCATTCTGCTTTTTGCTTTTATTCAAGAAAACTGAAATCAGAGTCTTTCTGCACTACTCAAAGCAGCTAAGACATGGAAATTACCCAAATAGCCAATGACAGATGAATGCATGAAGATAATGTGAGACTTCATTCAACCTTCTAAAAAGAGAAAATTGCATACTAGGCCACAACATGAATGAAACTTGAAGACATTCAGAAAAGGGGATTTATAACTTTCTGAATTTGTTACCCACTAACTTTGATATTTATATCTTATTTTGTATTTGAACTCAACATTACTACCTGGCCATAGACCACAATGTCATAAGCCATTTAGTATATAAAAGATATGAAATTATAAAACTATATTTGTTTAGAATGTAAATATTTGCGGGGTATTTGAAAAATTTCAAGATATCTTGAAATTCACTCTTATTATTACCATCGTCTTTTGAATGTATGTATTATCTCTGGAAATAATTTATATATTGTAATACTTAAATGGTCTGACTAATTTCATGCATTAGATGTGGAATTATCTGATGATTCCTTAAGACTCTGGCATTGTTTCTGGTATGCTCATTGCCAAATGGTACCAGATTGCCCCTGCTAACAATCTCTCCCACACCATAGCCCTGTATCCTCTCAAGGCTGGTTACTTCAACTTCACCTCTGCAAGGATTACTTACCTGGCCCAGGAGGATAGGCCTGTTGTGGTTGGCCCCACCAGTGCACTTGGATGGGGAGAAATCCTGGCTCAGTGGGAGTTTGATAGAAGATTCTCCCCTCTTTTATGGACTATGCAGCCTTTGGTTTTATGACCCTTCCATCCATTGGCATTCACCTGCTCATGTGGTACTCCAGCAAGAGAAAATAGGACACTTCCATAACCAAAAACTGAGTGGGGCTTCCACAGTCCTCCTCTCCCAAGAAACCAGGTACTTTCCAGGCTCCAAAAGGGATCTCAAATGCAATCTCTTATCCCTTAGCCCTTGGCCACCTTTTCTGGTATCCTGTCTTGTTCTCAACCAGAGTGAAGGACCAGGCCTGGGAGTCTGTGAGAGCCTCAGTGGTTCCACTGTGAAGCCATACAAACAGGAACACCTTCAGCCCCAGCCTTGAGATTAGAGGGCCCTCTGGATCTCCACCAAGGTGCTGTTGGCATATAACTGGCAACATGAACACTCAGGGTTCCAGGAGAGGCCCTTTTGAGACTGCCAGACAAAGCCCCATCCCATACCTTCCTCTCTCAGAAGAGGGTGAAAAGATGAAATGAAAGACTTGGGATTTTCAGTCTCACTTCTGATATTTGATATTTATCTGATATTTGATATTTATCTCTTATTTTGTATTTGAAGCACTTACCAAATGGGGTTTTCTAATAAAAACCAGTCACACACACACACACACACACACACACACACACACACACACAATGAATATATTATATAAAACAATCCATATTTACATTAATATGCACGATTCTGTGACAGTAATAAGTAGAAACAGGTATTTTTGTCATTCAGTAGGCTGATTCAAGTTAAAATGACTCTAATATGTTGGAACAGAACCATGTCTATATTCAGTTTATCCTTCTGTAGTCAATTTATCCCATGCTAAACAATCAGAACATCAGATATAATGAAGAGATTTAGTGATTGCAGGTTTTGAAAAAGATGTAACATACTTTTGTTGTTGTTATACATAATTCTGGTACACTAAGCATTTATAATTTGCAGAGTTACCCTTGCACAGTGTGTGTCACAGACCTGTTAATTCCATGTAGATGGAGCATTGCTATCATTGCATTATCTTCTTCTTTTTTTAAACATTTATTTATTTGCTTTAGTTGCACACGATGTGTTTATTTGTATGTGGTGCTGAGGATCGAACCCGGGCCACGCACGTGCTAGGCGAGCGCTCTACCACTGAGCAACAACCCCAACCCTCATTGCATTATCTTCTTAAAGAATGACACTCATTATTTTACTTACAGTTTATTCCCAGAGAATACCAAAAGCTGAGATAAATACTATCATTCAGGAGACCATACGTGGACAGAAAATGAGACTAGCTTGATAAAGGTCGCTTTCTTTTAGATAATATTTGGAAAAGTTGAAATATGAAGAAAATAAGCTATTTATCTAAGTTATTGTTTATTATTATGTTTAACTGTAGTTATTTTATCAACTTATATTAAACATTTCCCTATGTTTTTACTAGATTTCAGGACACACTACTTATCCTTCAGCAGAATCTTTGTATCTTGAAGCTTAGTTTAGAAGATTATTGCTTATGTTTTTCTTTTTTAATAACTATTTAAACCACAGTCTTCCCACTTTCCATTTTAATGCCTTGCATGCATTTATCTCTCTATGAAATTAAATCCATCAGTTTTTTAAGCCATATGCTCTGGGTAATTCATTTTGGAGGATACTGAAAATTGTAAATGTTAACCACAGTAAAAAAAGAAATTTTAACATGTGCTAGCAAATGTCCTGACACATCAGCAGCAGAAAGAATCCCAAGTAAAAACTACCAGAGATGATTTGATCATAAACCTCTCAAGCAGAAAATTGGCAATCACTGCAGAAACAATTCCTCAGGAAGGTATTCAACTTTCAAACAACCCTGAAACAAAGCAACCCAATGACATTCACTTTTTGGTCTCTTACTGGTCTGTTCATGTCAGGGTCCTCTACAAAGCCAGCCTCAAGGAAAACATGAAGAATAGAGTCACTGCATGGTGAAAGTCTTCGGTGATGCACAATGTAAAAATAAGTTCTTTCCCGAACACTGAAGAAGAGAAAATTAGTTCCAAACTCTTTGGGAAGTGGTACAGGTTTGAATGGTACGGGTTACACCAAGATCATAAAAATGGACATCAGGGCCCATTAACCAGTAAATGAGTAAAAATACATCTGGCCTTTTATGCAATTCAGTACATTTGGTTCTAGTATGGAATAATATGGAACATAAAAAAATAGTGATTTATGTGTGTCTTGTGGTTTTTTTCTTTTAATTTTCTTTAAAGATCACACTTAAAATATAAGACATTTGATAGATGTGCTATATCCTTAAATATTTGCTCCTTTTACATTTTATATATTGCTGTAGTTTGTGTTTGGAGTACTCACCAATGGCTCATATATCAAAGACTGGATCCCCACTTGTGGTGCCACAGAGATGGGGCCCAATGGTAAGAAATTAAGTCACTGTGTTGTGGCGTTAAAAATATATTTGGGTTCTGGCGCATGCTCTGTCACTCAGTTTGTTTCCCAGCTACCATGAGGTGAACAACCTTCCTCCTTCACCTGATCTTGCCACCTTATCTTGCCACATATGATGAATTGTGCTGCTACATGCCCTGGCAACTGGGGCAAATGATGATAGACAAAAGGCATTGAACCTGAATAGGCATTGAACCTGAATAAATCTCTCTCATTTACAAAGATCTATAATAAAAATTATAATGAGTTTGATTCCTCAGGAAATATTTTTGAATAAGTTTAGTATCTTATCTGAAGACACTGTCATGTGGAAGGTATTCTAAAAACAAAACAAAAAAGAAACTCCATTAAAAATAAATAAAATGGAAGCAAGTATTAGTGATTGAAGTGGGTTAGCTACAATTATTTGAAGTTTTATGTAAGTATAATATTTTATTTCTAAAAACATTGTGCAAATTAGTAGTCACTGCATTTCAACTAACATTTAAAAGTGATTTTACTAATTTAAAGCAAAAGTATGTATTATTGATGCAACTCTGCATACTTAATCCAACATTATATATTCCCCAAAATTAGGTTATTGAATCTAATTATGTATGTACTCTATCAATCCCAAATCACTCATAAATTTGAACAAAATAGTACTAGGCTAAAAATGCTAACCAAGAATACATCTGCAGCAATATAGTGTATAAGGTGATAATAAATTCTTTAGAAAGCTGAGTAAGTTATAAAAGAACAGTTTCATTGATGGATTAATCCAAATTTAGGTATGTTGGGTATGCAGTTTTACGATAAAATAGTACTGTGCTATTCAGGAACAGAAGTGATTGCCAATTTGAAATATGTTTCTTATTGAAAAGTCCACTGAACAGATGTTTGATCACTAATAAATCCTGACAATTATACCATATTTTTTATTTTGTTTCATTTGTATTTATCTGAGGTAAGTATAAAAGCAGATTGTTATGGTGTTAAGATACTTGGGTTCTGTTTTTTGTAGTCCAAACTTTCATTGGTGTGATGGCTCAGTGCTAATTCAATTAGAAATTTAATCATTATTAGAGATTTTAACTTATGATGATTAGGTCCTTCCAATCTCTGAAATAGTATTTGATTTTGAAAAGTATGTTGGAAAATAAGTCTAGCAGGATGGTCTGGGATAATTTCTTTATACCAGTGAGTATTAATGATTTTCCTCCTACCTGAATTTTCACCTTTTAAACACTGTCCAATTCTTTAATAATTTCTTACTCTCTGCTTTCTACCATAACTCCACACTTAAGCTGTTAATTTTTCTCTCAGTCTCTCAATCTCTCATCCACTTTTTTTTTTTTTTTTAACCCTTAACCCCTCTCATCTACTCTTACTGGAGCAATTCTCTTTGGCTCCCATGGCTTTATCTCCTTTTTTCCAGTGTCTCTACATATAATTTCATTTGCTTTGTGTTTTCAGTCTGAGGTAAAACAAATATAGGAGTTGGAGTAGCAAAAATGAAAACCAGCAGCATATACATTAGCAAAAGAACTAATTCAGAAACATTTTTAATGTATGTACACTGTATTATATAATATTATGATATATGTATATATGCTGTATATACATATACATCTAATGTTTTTTGTTTTGTTTTGTTTTGTTTTGTTTTTTTAGATCTAAAGCAAAATAAGTTTGTCTTTATTTAGAACCATAATAGCCCTGTAAAAGATTGAAGCATAATTTACAGGTGGTTCAACATGTTTCTGAGAAGACAAGAGCTGGCTAAATTATCAACCCCTTATCTTCATAATATGATTCTCAAGCTTAGTAAGAATCTGATTTTTTCAATTTATTTTTTTATCTGTATTACCTCACATTTTTTAAATTTAATTATTTATTTACTTATTCATAATGTACAAGTATAGCATCTTCTTACATACAACTGCTTGTATACAAAGTATATAAGTACTATTCAGCTCTTCAATCATGCATTTAGGATAATGATATCCATCTCATTCAACCACCAATTTTTTTTCCTTTCCCCTTCCCTCCATCCCCCCTTGCTCCCTCCCTTCCCCTCTCTTTCCTTTGACCATTCTAGTGTTCTTCTAATCCTATGTACCCCCATCAAACAACACTGTGAACTAACCTCCTTATATCAGAGAAAACATTTGGTGTTTGGATTTTTGAGATTGACTAATTTCACATAGCATTATATTCTCTAACTTCATCCATTTACCTGCAAATGCGATTATTTTATTCTCTCTTATTGCTGAGTAAAATTCCATTTTGTATATATACCACATTTTTTTTATCCACTCATCTACTGAGGGACATCTAGGTTGGTTCCACAACCTACCTATTGTGAATTGTACTGCTATAAACATTGAAGTGGCTGTGTCACTGTAATATGCTATTTTTAAGTCCTTTGGGAATAGACCCAGGAGTGGGATGGCTGGGTAATAGGGTAGTTCTATTCCCATTTTCACAAGAAATCTCCATACTGCTTTCCATAGCGGTTGCACATTTTGCAGTCCCACCAGCAATGTATGAGTGTGCCTTTTTCCCCACATCCTCTCCAACATTTATTGTTGTTTGTGTTCTTGATAGCTGCCATTCTGACTGGAGTGAAATGAAATCTTAGAGTAGTTTTGATTTGCATTTCTCTAATTGCCAGAGAGGTTGAGCATTTTTTCATGTATTTGTTGATTAAATGTGTATCTTCTTCTGAGAAGTGGTTTTTCAACTCCTTAGCCCATTTATTGATTGGGTAATTTGATTTTTTGATGTTAAGTTTTTTGAGTTCTTTATATATTCTAGAAATAAGTGCTCTATCTGATGTGCATGTTTTAAATATTTGTTCCCAATTAGTTGGCTCTCTATTCACCTCACTGATTGTTTCTTTTGCCGAGAAGAAGCTTTTTAGCTTAAATCTATCCCATTCATTAATTCTTGGTAATAGTTCTTGCTCTACAGGATTCTTATTAAGGAACTTGGGGCCTAATCCGACATGTTGGAAATTGAAGCTTACTTTTTCTTCTACTAGGCGTATTGTCTCTGGTCTAATTCCTAGGTCCTTAATCCACTTTGAATTGAGTTTTGTGCATGGTGAGAGATAAGGGTTTTATTTCATTTTCTTGCATATAGATTTCCATTTTTCCCAGCACCATTTGTTGAAGAGGCTATCCTTTCTCCACTGTACATTTTTGGTGACTGTGTCTAATATAAGATAGCTGAAATTATATGTATTAGTCTCTGTGTCCTCAATTCTGTACCATTGGTCCACCAATCTGTTTTGGTGCCAATACCATGCTGTTTTTGTTACTATTGCTCTATAGTATAATTTAAAGTCCGGTATGGTGATGCCCCCTGCTTCACTTTTCTTGCTCAGGATTGCTTTGGCTATTCTGGGTCTCTTATTTTTCCAGATGAATTTCATGACTGCTTTTTCTATTTCTTTGAAAAATGACATTGGAATTTTGATTGGAATTGCATTAAATCTGTATAATGCTTTTGGTAGTATGGACATTTTGACAATATTGACTCTACCTATCCAAGAGCAAGGTAGGTCTTTCCATTTTCTGAGTTCTTCTATGATTTCTTTCTTTAGTGTTCTATAATTTTCCTTATAGAGGTCTTTCACCTCTTTCATTAACTTGATACCCAGGTATTTTATTTTTTTTATGCTATTGTAAATGGGGTAGTTTTTCATCATTTCCCTTTCAGAGGCTTTGTCACTGATGTACAAAAATGCCTTTGACTTATGGGTATTGATTTTGTATCCTGCTACTTTGCCAAAATCATTTACTAGTTGTAAAAGTTTTCTGGTAGAGTTTTTTTGGGTCTTCTAGGTATTTTATCATGTTGTTAGCAAATAGTGCTAACTTGAGCTCATCTTTTCCTATCTGGATCCCTTTAATTTCTTTCGTCTGTCTAATTGCTCTGGCCAGAGTTTCCAGCACCATGTTAAATAGCAGTGGTGAAAGGGGGCATCCCTGTCTTGTTCCAGTTTTTAGAGGGAATGCTTTCAATTTTTCTCCATTTAAGATAAAGTTAGCTCTGGACCTTGCATAAATAGCTTTTATAATGTTGAGATATGTTCCTGATATTCCTAGTTTTTCCAGTGTTTTGAACATAAAGGGGTGCTGTGTTTTGTCAAATGCTTTTTCTGCATCTATTGAGATAATCGTATGATTTTTATCGTTAAGTCTATTGATGTGATGTATTATGTTTATTGATTTCTGAATGTTGAACCAGCCTTGCATCCCTGGAATAAACCCCACTTGATCGTGGTGCACTATCTTTTTGATATGTTTTTGTATCCGATTTGCCAGAATTTTGTTGACGATTTTTGCATCTATGTTCATTAAAGATATTGGCCTGAAGTTTTCTTTTTTGGATGCGTCTTTGCTTGGCTTTGGAATTAATGTAATATTGGCCTCATAGAAAGAGTCTGGAAGAGCTCCCTCTTTTTCTATTTCTTGAAATAGTTTGAAGAGCATTGGTATTAGTTCTTCTTTGAAAGTCTTGTAGAACTCGGCTGTAAACCCATCAGATCCTGGACTTTTCCTTGTTGGTAGCTTTTTGATGACATCTTCTATTTCTTCGCTTGTAATTGATCTGTTTAAATTGTTTATAGCCTCCAGATCCAGTTTAGGAAAATCAAATGACTCTAGAAATCTGTCAATGCATTCAGTATTTTCTATTTTATTAGAGTACAAGTTTTCAAAGTAATTTCTAATTATATTCTGTATATCTGAGGTGTTTGTTGTGATATTCCCTTTTAAATCACGAATGTTAGTAATTTGAGTTTTTTCTCTTCTTTCTTTAGCATCGCTAAGGGTCTGTCAATTTTGTTTATTTTTTCAAAGAACCAACTTTTAGTTTTGTCAATTCTTTGAATTGTTTCCTGAGTCTCAATTTCATTAATTTCTGCTCTGATTTTAATTATTTCCTGTCTTCTGCTGCTCTTGGTGTTGATCTGTTCTTCTTTTTCTAGTGCTTTGAGGTGTGATGTTAAGTCATTTATTTGTTGTTGTTTTTTTCCTTTTAAGGAATGAACTCAGTGCAATGAATTTTCCTCTTACTACTGCCTTCATAGTGTCCCAGAGATTTCTATATCATGTATCTGTGTTCTCATTTACCTCTAGGAATTTTTTAATCTCCTCTTTGATGTCTTCTTCAACCCCTTGTTCATTCAGTAGCATGTTGTTTAGCTTCCAGTTGTTGGAGTAGTTTTTCTTATTCCTTATTTTGTCGTTGATTTCCAATTTCATCCCTTTATGGTCTGATAGAATGCAGGGTAGTATCTCTATTTTTTTATATTTGATGAGATTTGCCTTGTGACATAATATATGGTCTATTTTGGAGAAGGAGCCATGTGCTGCTGAGAAAAAAGTGTATTCTTTTACTGAGGGATGAAATATTCTATATATGTCTGTTAGGTCTAAGTTATTAATTGTTTTAAGGAGGCCTAAGATTTCTTTGTTTAGCTTTTGTTTGGATGATCTATCCATTGGTGAGAGAGGTGGGTTAAAATTCCGTAGAATAACTGTGTTGTGGTCTATTTTACTCTTGAACTTGAGAAGAGTTTATTTGATGAATGCTCCATTATTTGGGGCATAGAGGTTTATGATTGTTATATCCTGTTTATGAA
The DNA here is from genome assembly GCA_025594165.1 of Tamias sibiricus. Taxonomy (NCBI): domain Eukaryota; kingdom Metazoa; phylum Chordata; class Mammalia; order Rodentia; family Sciuridae; genus Tamias; species Tamias sibiricus. The sequence continues at coordinate 105,986,089 of CM046666.1, forward strand.
TGGTTCCCTTAAGTAGTAAGAAATATCCATCTTTGTCCCTTTTGATTAGCTTTGGCTTGAAGTCTACCTTATTTGAAATGAGAATGGAAACCCCTGCTTGCTTCCGCAGGCCATGTGAGTGATAAGACTTTTCCCAGCCTTTTACCTTCAGTCTATTGATGTCTTTTTCAATGAGGTGTGTTTCTTGGAGACAGCAAATTGTTGGGTCATTTCTTTTAAACCATTCAGATAATCTGTGTCTTTTGAATGGCGAGTTTAGGCCGTTAACATTCAGGGTTATTATTGAGATGTGATTTTTATTCCCATCCATTTTTATTTGTATTATGATCTTTAGCTTGATTTGGTTTCTCATCTGGTTGGTATTTCCCTTAGTTTAATATCTCCCTTTGTTGATTTTCATTGTTATTTTTCTCTTCTTCTTCATAAAACATTTTGCCCAGGATGTTCAGAAGTGCTGGCTTTCGAGATGCGAAATCTTTTAATTTTTGCTTGTTGTGGAAGGTTTTTATTTCATCTTCGAATCTAAAGCTCAGTTTTGCTGGATATAAGATTCTTGGTTGACATACCTTTTCTTTCAGAACTTGAAATATGCTATTCCAGGATCTTCTTGCTTTTATGGTCTGGGTAGAAAATTCTGAACACAGTCTGATTGGTTTCCCCCTATATGTAATCTGCTTCCTTTCTCTTGTGGCTTTTAATATTCTCTCCTTGCTCAGTATATTAGGCATTTTCATTTTAATGTGTCTTGGTGTGGATCTGTTGTGATTTTGTATGTTTGGTGTTCGGTAAGCCTCTTGAACTTGGTTTTCCCATTCATTCTCAAGTTTGGAAAATTTTCTGTAATTCTTTCATTAAATAAATTACTCATTCCTTTGTCTTGAAACTCTGCCCCCTCCTCTACCCCAATCACTCTTATGTTTGGTCTTTTTATGTTGTCCCATAATTCTTGAATGTTCTGTTCTTGGTTTCTTACCATTTTTGCTGTATAATCTAGATTTTTCTCTAGGATATATATTTTGTCTTCATTATCTGAGGTTCTTTCTTCCATGTGATCTACTCTGTTGGTGATACTTTTGATTGAGCTTTTATTTTGGTTTATTGCTCATTCTCTGGTCGCTACATCTAATGTTTTAAAGCTACCTATTTATTGACAGAGTTTTGGCTACCGATACAACAATCTGATAATTACAGTGTGCCTGCATATGGTAAATATGTCTGCAGGTGTTTTTTTTTTTTGTTGTTGTTGTTATTGTTGAAAATGACATTTTAGTCTTTACCTTGATGATCTAGAAACTATTACTATTTTATAGTGGAGACTGTAGTTGAAAAATGTGCCTTTGCGATTTTAAGATTTTTTTTTAATGCAACATTCATGAAAATCCACATACTTAGGACTTGGAGGTATTTATGCATCCTATTAAAGTAATACAATCTACTACTACTGTATTCTAATGTAAATAATTAATGCTCTGTGGAAAAAAACTAAGCCAATTTATTTCATGTTTGAGATAGACACCATTTCTAACCAATAGAGTAAGTGATCGTTGACCTACATTACTTGACTTGAAGACTACAGAAAACACTACTTTTAAAAATACTTTCTATGCTATGCAATTCATGTAAGTTATTAAGGATTGATCCTATGTTTGAGGACATATAATCATAGAACGGTAGTCCATTAATTTTTCAGTTATTAATTTGTTGTAACTGGCATTTTCTAATGTAGGAGAGAATTAAGATTCACAATTTATAGAATAGGACAAGAGAGGAAACTTTTGAAAATTAGTTAAAAGTCAGGGCGAGTCTAAGGGAAGACTACTCACAGAGACAAGAATTGCAAATTGGATTTTGCAAAACTAAGGCATGAGAGATAAGAGAAAAAAATAATGGAAAAAGCAGATAAGTAGAAGATGGTCCTTACTTCAGAGAATGATAATTTATACTTCAAAGTAATTTTCATCATAATTTTATCAATCTATATTTTCTTCATTCTAATTAGATAGTAAACATTATAGGACAGACTTTTGATATACAAAACTCAACTAATTGTTCATATTAGTTTTGTGGGAGACAGGAGACTCCAATCTAAATTAAAAAAAAAAGTTAACTTTTAATAATGTAGAAAAGTAGAAGAGTTGTGCATTATAATAATATAGGATAAACCTTAAAAATTTTATAATAGAGCTGCAATTCTGACAGACTCATTTCTGGCTTTCAGAAAGAACATTCATTTGTTTGTTTGTTTTTGGAACCAGGGAATGAACTCAGGGGCACTTGACCACTGAGACACATCCTAAATTGCTGAGGCTGGCTTTGAACTAGAGATCCTCCTGCCTCTGCCTTCAGAGCCACTGGAATTACAGGCATGTGCCACTGTGCCTGGCTTCAGGAAGAACTTTATTTCCCAGTAACCTAATGTTTCAGGTTCCTATTAGAGAATAAGTTGGAATAACTACTATTTAGTTCCTATCAAAGACTAAGCAAAATCTGAAGAAAATTGTTCCTATTATAGAATAATTTGGAATAACTGCTATTCAGTTCCTATCAAAGAGTAAGCAAAATCTGGAGAAAATTCTTATGCTTATGCATTTTTTTTTTGCTACTCAAATATGACTTTGGTTCAAAGGATGCTATAAAAAAATATAATGACCTAAACATTATAGTACACTATAAAATTATTTTGGATGAATCAGTTTTGAAATCCACTCTATCAGCCCAGGTTTTCCCGAGGTAATAAACAAATCTCTAGTTTCACAGACTTTAAGTTAGGTAAGTTTAAATTCTTATTCACCCTTTAAGTTCATTAAGAGTCTCCAGTGGTCCTGCTCTACAGTATTCTAACACTGATCCACTGACTGAGGCATGGTTACCATCTTGAATGAGGTCACTGTACTATAAAAGAAGGAAAAAGTTCTGTGGAGGACCTACACAGGCAATTAAATAACACTTATGCTTAATAACCATTGACTGAACTTTTCACATGGTTGGACAATCTGAGTGTGCTGTAGCTACCTGCTTGTAGAAGAGTGAGAATTGAAAATATTTAAGGAGTAGAATATCTACCCACCACATAAATAAATTACTTAAAGTGAATATATATTAATAAGTTACAGGTCTTTGATGCATTTGCTGTACATATATGACTCAAGATATTTTTACAAAAATTAAAATTTACTATGTAAAATGAATTATTATTAAATTTTTTATTTAAATATGAAGGGAATCTTTATTTTTATTTTCTCTTACCCTGAGGCATAATTTTTCTACCTGATATGTTTCATCCTACAATGGATGGTAACTTCCTTGTTGCCATGGCTGCCAGAAAACATAGGATAAAATTGGAACTCAATCATATTAATTTTTTGAACTTTAAGGTTGTAAGTTTTTGTTTTGTTTCATTTTACTACCATAGGTTTTCTATAATATGATTAATTTGATATGTATTTTCTGTATCATTTATTGCCAAGAGCTTGATATTTTTGTAGAATGAGGGCAAATAAGGAAAGGCAAATAAGGGAGTGCAAAAACAAATCAACCTGAATGGAAATCTATTAAAATTTTTCTAAATTACCATCATGCTCATGAAAAAGTCAAAATTAAATTCAGCAACTATTAAGAAGAGAATATTAATCAGGATACTACTCTATGCATACCCAAAAATGTATAAAACAAAAATTACATACATAAGAAAATATTTTGGTATCAAGTGCATTTTTAACAATTTTCTTTGAAATCAATAATAAACAAAAATAAAAGAAATGATAAAAAAATTTAAACATACAAAATACTAAAAGTACCTAATATAATGATTTCTGGTTATATTCACATTGTTGCAAATAACAGGATTTCATTGTGCTTTTGTAGCTGAATAGTATTACATTGTTTATATGTATCACATTTTCTTTATCCATTTAATAAGAGATGAGCATACTTAATCTGATTTAAACATTATACCATGTATATGTATTTTGAAATATCATATAGTTTACTGCATATATTAGTACATTTTTGTTTTATTATCAATTAAAAATAATTTGTAACCTATAGAAAAAAGCAAATATTAAAAGCAAATAAATACTATTTACTTGTAAAGAGGAATAGAAAGAAATTATACTAAGTCGAATCAAGAACAAAAGATGAAAATGCAAACTGGAAACATTAACAATGACAAAATATGATAGATCCAGGAGGAAATTATATAATTAAAAAGATCATTGAAGACAAAGTTCAGGTTAACCATGTGAAACCATGGATAAAACAATATATTTGAGAAAAAAAAAAGTCATCATGATTTGTCTCTAGGGTGAACTATAATTTCCTAATTTAATAAGGTCAAAAAGTATTGTACTCAAAGTTATAAAAGTAGCAGTTTCCACCAATACTTCCAGGAATTTATTACAAGCCTCTCACACATATAAAAGTTTTGATTTGTCTACACAATGACAATTCTGTTGACCCAGCTATCCCACTCCTTGGTTTATACCCAAAGGACTTAAAATCAGCATACTATAGTGACACATCCACCTCAATGTTTATAGCAGCTCAATTCACAATAGCTAGACTATGGAACCAACCTAGGTGTCCCTCAATAGATGAATGAATAAAGAAAATGTGGTATATTATTTAGCTCTAAAGAAGAGTGAAATTATGGCACTTGCCAGTAAATGGTTGGAGTTGGAGAATATCATGCTAAGCAAAATAAGCCAATCCCACAAAACCAAAGATCAAATGTTTCCTCTAATATGTGGATGCTAATTCACAATAAGGCAGGAGGCACTAGGGAAAAATAGTGTTACCTTAGATTAGGTAGAAGGAAGTGAAGGAAGGGGAAAGAGGGGTTGTGGGGACAGGAAAGATAGTGGAATGAAACAGACATTATTACTGTAGTTATATATGTGACTACATGACCAATATGATTCTGCAACATGTACACTTTGAAAAATGAGAAATTATATCCCATCTATGTATGACATATCACTTTGCATAAATTCATTCTACTGTCATGTATAAGTAATTAAAACAAATTTTAAAAATTTTTAAAAAGACTATGACCTGTCCATCAAATTTATGATTTATAGAGATTTTTAATGTTTTAAAACTTTTAATTAATCAATAAAGTTTGATTAACTGAATTTGATTGTGATAAAATGGTAATATTTATAACCGAAAGGAGATTAATAAAATCACAAAACCAACACCAATATAAGCATAGGGTAGTAATAATTTATAAATAAATATATCCAATAAAATACTAATGACTCCTGAACATACATTTAATCATATTATACAAATTAAAATACAGAAACAGCATTTCTTATTGATTCTCAGAATGTAAAAGATTAAGTATATTATTTAATTTGTTAATTGGAAAACTGTTAATAAAAGACAAAGTTTAAATGTGCAGGGATTTTAACAATGCACTTCATTTCTAGGGATCTATACTGCCAGAATATTTGTGTTCAATTATGTTTATTAAAGTATTTTTGTAAGAATGAAAATTTGGAAAAAAAACAAAATGGATAATCAGCAAAGAATTGATTAAATTTGTCGTGGTTCATTTAACTCTCAGATGACTAGAATCATTTGAAAAACAAACAGGCAGATATATATTATTGACACATAAAATTTCCAAGATAATATTAAAAAATGGCAATTGCAGAGAAATGAATAGCATGATGCCATTTAAAAACATGTATATTTATAACTATATGCTGTTATACATAGATTATATAGAAATCTGTTTTATGTATCCATGAAAATATATGCATGTAAAGTATAATGGTATATAAAATGTATATTTGTAAAAATAATATATGGAGAAATGGATGTACCTTAAAATGTTGACACTGCTTACTGCTGGGGAAGGAAATGAAAATGGAGGATGAAGAGAAGGCAGGAAACATTTAAGTTTTTTTTTTATGAATTCTTGCTCTTTGGTTAAAACTCTCTGAAAAATAGTTATATAGCTTTGTTTAACTATTAAAAGAAGAAAAGTAAAAATAAAATCATCAATATTAACTATCCTCAACTGTTTCAACTTAATTTTTTTAAAATTAATAGATCAATAATTCTTTATAAAGTATATTGCTCATTTAGTATACTGGTGAGGAACTTATCAATGGTCAGGTAGCTTAACTTACAGATCTCAGGGATGGTGACCTTTGGCTCTTTTCCCCAAGGCTTAGGATATTGAATGAAAAGTTCAGTGTTCTTCTTCCCACCTTGTTCAGGAGGCAATCATGTATCTGACTGTCTCTTTCATTTGCATCCCACACCCCTGAGCAGAACTCTCAGATTGACCTCAGGCTAAGGGTCAGGAGTTGTCTGTTTTGAGCTTTGGGAAGAGGACATCAGGGTATGTGTTACAAAGAACCCCCACCCCTGACTTGTCCCAATGCATGGGCAGCCCCACACTCCACGCTTCCCTCTCACCTCTGCCAGTCCTGTGCTCAGACCATTCCTGGCCATGACACCCTCTCCTCCTACTCCAGAGCCTCCCTGCTCACAGCCCTTTACCTATAATTTTATCCTTTTTGTTTTTTCTTTAATATCTCCTCTGAAGGACAAAAATCTGCTTTGCTGTCCAAATACTGACCCAATGACTTATATAACCTGGGAAAGAAGAAACTAGTCTTAAAATTATATTTGTAAGTTAACTTGCCATTTTGAATGGTCTATCTCTCCCCTATCTGGTGTTTTCTGTCTCTCACCAATTTACTTTATCTATGTCACTGTCATTTTAGCAGAAATATGACAGCCATTTATGTCAGAAAAAAGAAAAATAGAAAAAAAAATAGATGGCTTCTTGTATATTTGGGGTGCTTTTTAGAATACGTTTCAAAAAGATGAATTCATACACATATATGTATATATATGTGTGTGTGTGTGTGTGTGTATATACACAAATATATGCAACTATATTAAGTCTAATTATCTTAAGTCTAATCAAGAACAAAAGATGAAAATAACAGGATAGATCCAGCCTCCAGTTTGCCTGGCCTGCAGGGCCCAGAGTGGCAGCTCCCTGCTGCTGAATGCAGGGCTCATCCTGAGGATAAGCCCCCTCCACTCTTCCACTGTGCCATTCTGCAAAGGGCCAAAGGTGCAGCCTCGACTCCACTAACAGGATTGCTGACTGGATATATTCCAGGTCAATTGGCTTAATCTGGAAGGGAAATAAGAAGGGCTTCCAAGGGGCCATTTGGCTTGAGACTTATTCCTGGTTTCAACGTTTTTGTTTGTTTGTTTTTGTTTGTTTTATTGTTTCTTGTTTTGTTTGTTAGTTTCTGTTTTTTTTTGTTTTGTTTTGTTTTGATTAACAGTGTGTTTGCTTCTGCTCCTCTTTGCTTTCTTTCTTTTCTTCCTTCTTACTTTAGTATTTTTTCTTCTTCCTTCATCTTCCCTATTTACACCCTGCCATTGCATACTCAACAAAGGCAAAAACAAGTTATACGCAGAAATTGGGATTTTTTGAACAAGTACAATTGAAATATATAGCAACGTGGTGTTATATATAGTGTATTCTCTATTTTCTAGACTCACTCTCTCTCATACTAATTTCTACTCCTTGGTCACTTTTTTCTTTTTCTTCCTTTTTTTCCCCCCCTTTTTTTCTTTTTGCTTTTTCTCGATCTTTCTTTATTTCTTCTCTCAACCGCTGCATAAATTAGGTTTATATATAAATTGTTCTTTCCACCTAATCATTCACTATTTCCTCTCTCATCTGCTGATACTAAACCACTTCCATAGAACTCTCTGTTCATACTTTCTAAGAAAGAACAAGTCAGTTCACTCACTTCCCTCTTACTAAACATATCACCTCTGTGTCCATTACTTGAATCTATAAAGCCCCATTAGAAGCTTACAGACTAAATTGGAAACACTATCTAGGTTAACTAAATCTGTACATTGTGATCAAACTGGGATTCTCTGAATAGAAAGTGTCTGATTTTTAAAGTGTAAAGGAAATATAAGGGGATCTGATAGCATTGTACTACCGGAGCAACGTAAGGTTCTAAGGTAAAATCAAAATAGTCAAGGTCCCATAGTGCAAGAATAATAGTCGTAAAAGCAAGATGAAGAAACAAGGAAGGAAAATGGCACAAACAAATCAATATACCTCCTCAGTAGATTCCATGGCATGCACAGTTGGTGAAATGACAGAGATGGAATTTAGAAATTACATTTGCCAAATGCTCGCAGAACTTAAGAATGAACTAAAAAATGAGATGAGGGAGCAAGTACAGATGGCAAAAGATCATTTTGACAAAGAACTCCATAAACAAATACAGGAAGTAAAAGATTACTTCAATAGGGAGATAGAGGCTCTAAAGAGAAAGCAAACAGAAATTCCGGAAATGAAAGAAGCAATAAACCAAAATAAAAGCTCAATCAAAAGTATCACCAACAGAGTAGATCACTTGGAAGAAAGAACCTCAGACAATGAGGACAAAATATATACCTAGAGAAAAATCTAGATTACACAGCAAAAATGGTAAGAAACCAAGAACAGAACATCCAAGAATTATGGGACAACATAAAAAGACCAAACATAAGAGTGATTGGGGTAGAGGAGGGGGCAGAGTTTCAAGCCAAAGGAATGAACAATTTATTTAATAAAATAATTACAGAAAATTTTCCAAACTTGAGGAATGAATGGGAAAACCAAGTTCAAGAGGCTTACCGAACACCAAACATACAAAATCACAACAGATCCACACCAAGACACATTATAATGAAAATGCCTAATATACTGAGCAAGGAGAGAATATTAAAAGCCACAAGAGAAAGGAAGCAGATTACATATAGGGGGAAACCAATCAGACTGTGTTCAGACTTTTCTACCCAGACCATAAAAGCAAGAAGATCCTTGAATAGCATATTTCAAGTTCTGAAAGAAAAGGTATGTCAACCAAGAATCTTATATCCAGCAAAACTGAGCTTTAGATTCGAAGATGAAATAAAAACCTTCCACAACAAGCAAAAGTTAAAAGATTTTGCAGCTCAAAAGCCAGCACTTCTGAACATCCTGGGCAAAATTTTTCATGAAGAAGAAGAGAAAAATAACAACGAAAATCAACAAAGGGAGATATTAAACTAAGGGAAATACCAACCAGAAGAGAAACCAAATCAAGCTAAAGATCATAATACAAATAAAAATGGATGGGAATAAAAATCACATTTCAATTATAACCCTGAATATTAACGGCCTAAACTCACCATTCAAAAGACACAGATTAACTGAATGGATTAAAAGAAATGACCCAACAATTTGCTGTCTCCAAGAAACACACCTCATAGAAAAAGACATCAATAGACTGAAGGTGAAAGGCTGGGAAAAGTCCTATTACTCACATGGCCTGCAGAAGCAAGCAGGGGTTTCCATTCTCATTTCAAATAAGGTAGACTTCAAGCCAAAACTAATCAAAAGGGACAAAGATGGATATTTCTTACTACTTAAAGGAACCATTCATCAACAGGATATAACAGTCATAAATCTATATGCCACAAATAATGGAGCACCTACATTCATCAAACAAACTCTTCTCAAATTCAAGAGTAAATTGACCACAACACAGTTATTCTAGGGGATTTCAACACACCTCTCTCTCACCAATAGATAGATCATCCAAACATAAGCTAAACAAAGAAACCGTAGGCCTCCTTAAAACAATTAATAACTTAGACTTAACGGACATATATAGAATATTTCATCCCACAGTAAAAGAATACACTTTTTTCTCAGCAGCACATGGCTCCTTCTCCAAAATAGACCATATATTATGTCACAAGGCAACTCTCAGCAAATATAAAAAAATAGAGATACTACCCTGCATGCTATTGGACCATAAAGGGATGAAATTGGAAATCAATGACAAAACAAGGAATAAGAAAAACTACTCCATCAACTGGAAGCTAAACAACATGCTACTGAATGAACAAGGGGTTGAAGAAGACATCAAAGAGGAGATCAAAAAATTCCTAGAGGTAAATGAGAACACAGATACATCGTATAGAAATCTCTGGGACACTATGAAGGCAGTAGTAAGAGGAAAATTCATTGCACTGAGTTTATTCCTTAAAGGGAAAAAAAGCCAACAAATAAATAACTTAACATCACACCTCAAAGCACTAGAAAAAGAAGAACAGATCAACACCAAGAGTAGCAGAAGACAGGAAATAATTAAAATCAGAGCAGAAATTAATGAAATTGAGACTAAGGAAACAATTCAAAGAATTGACAAAACTAAAAGTTTGGTTCTTTGAAAAAATAACAAAATTGACAGACCCTTAGCGATGCTAATGAAAAAAGAAGAGAAAAAACTCAAATTACTAACATTCGTGATTTAAAAGGGAATATCACAACAAACACCTCAGATATACAGAATATAATTAGAAATTACTTTGAAAACTTGTACTCTAACAAAATAGAAAATACTGAATGCATTGACAGATTTCTAGAGTCATATGATTTGCCTAAACTGGATCTGGAGGCTATACACAATTTAAACAGATCAATTACAAGCTAAGAAATAGAAGATGTCATCAAAAAGCTACCAACAAGGAAAAGTCCAGGATCTGATGGGTTTACAGCCGAGTTCTACAAGACTTTCAAAGAAGAACTAATACCAATGCTCTTCAAACTATTTCAAGAAATAGAAAAAGAGGGAGCTCTTCCAGACTCTTTCTATGAGGCCAATATTACATTAATTCCAAAGCCAAGCAAAGACGCATCCAAAAAAGAAAACTTCAGGCCAATATCTTTAATGAACATAGATGCAAAAATCGTCAACAAAATTCTGGCAAATCGGATACAAAAACATATCAAAAAGATAGTGCACCACGATCAAGTGGGGTTTATTCCAGGGATGCAAGGCTGGTTCAACATTCAGAAATCAATAAACATAATACATCACATCAATAGACTTAACGATAAAAATCATATGATTATCTCAATAGATGCAGAAAAAGCATTTGACAAAACACAGCACCCCTTTATGTTCAAAACACTGGAAAAACTAGGAATATCAGGAACAGGAACATATCTCAACATTATAAAAGCTATTTATGCAAGGTCCAGAGCTAACTTTATCTTAAATGGAGAAAAATTGAAAGCATTCCCTCTAAAAACTGGAACAAGACAGGGATGCCCCCTTTCACCACTGCTATTTAACATGGTGCTGGAAACTCTGGCCAGAGCAATTAGACAGACGAAAGAAATTAAAGGGATCCAGATAGGAAAAGATGAGCTCAAGTTAGCACTATTTGCTAACAACATGATAAAATACCTAGAAGACCCAAAAAACTCTACCAGAAAACTTTTACAACTAGTAAATGATTTTGGCAAAGTAGCAGGATACAAAATCAATACCCCTAAGTCAAAGGCATTTTTGTACATCAGTGACAAAGCCTCTGAAAGGGAAATGATGAAAACTACCCCATTTACAATAGCATAAAAAAAAATAAAATACCTGGGTATCAACTTAACGAAAGAGGTGAAAGACCTCTATAAGGAAAATTATAGAACACTAAAGAAAGAAATCATAGAAGAACTCAGAAAATGGAAAGACCTACCTTGCTCTTGGATAGGTAGAGTCAATATTGTCAAAATGTCCATACTACCAAAGGCATTATACAGATTTAATGCAATTCCAATCAAAATTCCAATGTCATTTTTCAAAGAAATAGAAAAAGCAGTCATGAAATTCATCTGGAAAAATAAGAGACCCAGAATAGCCAAAGCAATCCTGAGCAAGAAAAGTGAAGCAGGGGGCATCACCATACCGGACTTTAAATTATACTATAGAGCAATAGTAACAAAAACAGCATGGTATTGGCACCAAAACAGATTGGTGGACCAATGGTACAGAATTGAGGACACAGAGACTAATACATATAATTTCAGCTATCTTATATTAGACACAGTCACCAAAAATGTACAGTGGAGAAAGGATAGCCTCTTCAACAAATGGTGCTGGGAAAAATGGAAATCTATATGCAAGAAAATGAAATAAAACCCTTATCTCTCACCATGCACAAAACTCAATTCAAAGTGGATTAAGGACCTAGGAATTAGACCAGAGACAATACGCCTAGTAGAAGAAAAAGTAAGCTTCAATTTCCAACATGTCGGATTAGGCCCCAAGTTCCTTAATAAGAATCCTGTAGAGCAAGAACTATTACCAAGAATTAATGAATGGGATAGATTTAAGCTAAAAAGCTTCTTCTCGGCAAAAGAAACAATCAGTGAGGTGAATAGAGAGCCAACTAATTGGGAACAAATATTTAATACATGCACATCGGATAGAATTTCTAGAATATATAAAGAACTCAAAAAACTTTACACCAAAAAAGAAAATAACCCAATCAATAAGTGGGCTAAGGAACTGAAAAGACACTTCTCAGAAGAAGATATACAATCAATCAACAAATACATGAAAAAATGCTCAACCTCTCTGGCAATTAGAGAAATGCAAAAAAAACTACTCTAAGATTTCATTTCACTCCAGTCAGAATGGCAGCTATCAAGAACACAAACAACAATAAATGTTGGAGAGGATGTGGGGAAAAAGGCACACTCATACATTGCTGGTGGGACTGCAAAATGTTGCAACCGCTATGGAAAGCAGTATGGAGATTTCTTGGGAAAATGGGAATGGAACCACCCTATTACCCAGCCATCCCACTCCTAGGTCTATTCCCAAAAGACTTAAAAACAGCATATTACAGTGACACATCCACTTCAATGTTTATAGCAGCACAATTCATAATAGCTAGGTTGTGGAACCAACCTAGATGTCCCTCAGTAGATGAGTGGATAAAGAAAATGTGGTATATATACAAAATGGAATTTTACTCAGCAATAAGAGAGAATAAAATAACGGCATTTGCAGGTAAATGGATGAAGTTGGAGGATATAATGCTAAGTGAAATTAGTCAATCTCAAAAATCCAAACACCAAATGTTTTCTCTGATATAAGGAGGTTAGTTCACAGTGTGATTGGATGGGGGTACATAGGATTAGAGGAACACTAGAATGGTCAAAGGAAAGGGAGGGCAAGGGAGGGAGCAGGGGGGGAAATGGGGGGAAAAATGGTGGTTGAATGAGATGGATATCACTATCCTAAATGCATGATTAAAGATCTGAATGGTACTTATATACTTTGTATACAAGCAGTTGTATGTAAAAAGATGATATACTTGTGCACTATGAATAAGTAAATAAATAATCTAAAAAATTAAAAAAGAAAAAAGAAAAAAAGAAAATAACAGGATACATAAACAATGACAAAGTATGATAGATCCAGGAGGAAATTATATAATTAAAGAGATCATTGAAGGCAAAGTTCAGGCTAACCATGTGAAATAATGAGTAAAACATTGTGTGCTAGAAAAAAAAAATAACAAGTTCTGGTGTGTTAACGATAAAGCATCCTGGTACTACTAGTATGCCAGACTAAATATTTTCAGATCTAGGAAGTCATAATCAAATATTCACTATTATGTGAAAAAAATCCATTAACAAGGTTAAAATCTCTAGAGTTTAGCAAAAGAGCCTCTTTGGAGTGGTTACCTTGTTGAAATGCCTATGAGACATACTGGCAAATCACAAATGAGGAATCTCCATACTGCTTTCCATAATGTTTGTGCCAATTTGCAGTCCCACAAGAATGTATGAGTGTATCATTTTTCCCATATCCTCACCAATATTTATTCTTGCTTATATTCTTCATAATTGCCATTCTGACTGGAGGGAGATGAAATATTAGAGTATTTTGATTTGCATTTCTCTAATTGCTAAGGATGTTGGAATGGAAACAGTATTTAACCCAGCTATCTTACTCCTCACTGTATACTTAAAGTACTTCAAATCAGCATATTACAGTGACACAGTCACATCAATGCATATAGCAGCTCAATTCACAATAGTTAAACTATGGAACCAACCTAGATACCCTTCAACAGATGAATGGATAAAATAAATGTGATATATATGCATAATGGAATATTACTCAGCCTTAATGAAGAATGAAATTATGGCATTTGCAAGTAAATGGATGAAGCTAGAGAAGATCATGCTAAGCAAATAAGACAAACCCCAAAAAAACAAAGGCCAAATGTTTTTTCTGATATGTGAATGCTAATACCCAATGGGAAAGGGCTAGGGAAGAATAGAGTTACTTTGGATTAGGCAGAGGGGAGTGAAGGGAGGGGAGTGAGGTATAGGGGTATGAATGATAGTAGAATGAATCAGACATTATTACCCTATGTGCATATATGATTACATGACCAGTATGATTCGACATCATGTAAAACCAGAAGAATAAGAAGTTATACTCCATTTATATATGATGTGTTAAAATGCATTCTATTGTCATATATAACTAATTAGAACAAATAAAAGTAAATAAATAAATAAATCACCAATGAAAAAAGAAATCTATGATTTAAAAAAAAAAAAATTCTTTCAAATGGCTTTATCCCCATTCCCTGTTTGTCTTTGGTTATATTTTGTCAAACTGCTTTCCAAGAATTTTGCACTGATTTACCATTCCATTAGTATAAAATAGAGCTAATTCTGAAACTGTGTAACTATACAAAGTGGTTGTTAAAAAAAATCTTAAGAAAAAAGAAGAAAAAAATTCAATTCAAATCCTTTGAATTAAAAACAGCATCTTGGGCTGGGGTTGTAGCTCAGTGGTAGAGTGCTTTCCTAGCATGTGTGAGGTACTAGGTTTATTCCTCAGCACCACATAAAAATAAATAATAAAATAAAGTCATTGTGGCCATCTACAACTAAAGAAAAATATTTTAAAAGAAAAGCATCTAAATTTGCTTTGCATTTACTAGTTTTAGTAAGTTTTGTAATATTTGTACATGGTTGGTGCCTTTGTTACTATTTTTATAGGTAAATTCACAATCTTATGTATGGGATTTCTTTTTTAAATTTTTTAATTTAATTTGTTATACATGCTTTTAGAGTGCAATTCTTTTCATATTACATATAATGAGCAGAGTTTTCCAAGTCATTGGTTTTAAACAAAGTATTTTCATACCATTTGAGTTTTTATACATGCATTTAGTATATTGATGTCCAACTCCTTCTGCCATTGTTTCCATCCCCTTGCCCCTTTCCCTCCCTTTCCCCTTTTTTTTTCTATTTAACATTCCTTCATTCCTCTCATCCCCCCTCCCTTGCCACTATAATTTAGTATCATCATAGCAAAGGAATCAATTGACCTTTGGTTTTCTGGGACTGGCTGACTTCACTTAGCATTATTTTCTCTAACTCCATCCATTTACCTGCAAATTCCATGATTTTATTCTCTTTTAGTGCTGAGTAGTGTTCCATTGTGTACATATACCAAAGTTTCCCTATCCATTCATCTATATACCAAAGTTTCCCTATCCATTCATCTATTGATGGACATATTGTTTTTAGCTGTGTTTCCAATTGGTACTACCAGTGAGTATTTACTTATAGTGCACACATAAAATATGAGTACTATTGAATAAATGAATTGATATATTAATATGTGCGTAAACAAGTGAATAATGGATAATCCCGTAGCATTTATTGATGCTTATTAATCTTATCTATGTATCTTAAGACTGATATCATTTACCCTTTTGTAGGCCTATTATCACATTTTAAAATGTAATAATCAAAATTTCCCAGTAACTATAAAAGAGCAAGTATAAGAGAGAGAGAGAAAGGAAGAAGAGAAGAGAGCGACAAAGCATGAATGAGAATTGTAATGGGAATGCTTAAATTTCTTACAGATCATCATTCATGTACATTGACACTGACATTTTGTCCAAGAATAAAAATCAATATTGCAATTTTCATAAGTTCTAGATGATATACTGACAGTTTGCCCATCCATTCACTTTACACAGCATTTTAACTCCAGGATAACTATTCTTTAACATGATACCTTGTTGCCTCCTGCAGCTGCTGCTGCCTGCAGCAACGAATACAGCAGGAAAGAATTCGGAGGCAGACTGGGAATGAGTAGGTTCTTTATTCTTGCTTCTTCTGCTGACTTCTCTCTCCAACTCCAACAACCTCTCCAACTCCAACTCCAACCACACTATCACCAGCCCTACCTGGTTAAATACTCTTCACCTTAACAAGTATACACGTGTCACAAGCTCAACTTACAGGTGCATTAAATAGTGTTCACGGGCACAGAAAGATTCTTAGTTGATTACATTAAGGTCAGGAGAAAACAATTAAACACTTCCTCTTTGGCTCTCAGCCAGCTGCCATCTTAGCTACCTCCTCATTAAGGCTCTTACAATACCTGTTCTTTAGGGAAAAAATAAATAAATAAATAAATAACCCCCCAAATGTAACATGATTGGGTTACTTCTTGGGGGCAACATCTACATAATAGAGTTTTTATATGCAGTGACCAAAACATTTTCTGTTTACAATACTAGTACATTGTGACAAATTTCTGACACATGGAATTAAAGTATCTTGAGTAAATATCTCTTCTAATTTATGTAGAATTACCATCCCAGCTAGCAGTGGACCTGCTGGCAAAATTTTCTCATTATTTTTATTTCTTCCAAGGAAGTATGATACTGACTTGATGCAGGAGCCCTGTTTGGGGATTGGCTTGAATTGCGGTTGACTATGAGCCGTGGAGATTTGGCCTTTGTCGCCACCCGTAGTCTCACGGGATTGTTGCGGGATCTCGAGTGACTTGGCCGAAATTGCTGATCGGGTCAGCGCCATTTTAGGGTGTGTTTTTGGCGTGTGTTAGTCGTTATTAGAACCAGAGAGAAAAGTTATCAGAATAAAAAGCTGTTTGTCTCCAGTTTGCTTCTGAAGTTTTTCCCGCGGCTCCGTTGCTCCAAGCGCTTCAGGCAGCAACAGGTGGCGGCCCGTACAGGGAACTTCGGAGCGGACAGGTAAGAACTGAAAGGTCTCTAAAGATGGGTTCGAATATAACTGAATCCCAAGTGATAGAGGCTATGCAAAGACTCCTTGATATACCTGACTCTGTTCTCAGTGAGGAGCATATAGACAAAAATGAAAGTGATCAAAAAAGTGTAGATTCCACTGGGCCAACTGAGACCAGTAAAGAGAGTATTAGAAGAGACCCAAAAATGACAAAAATCCAAGCTATTAAAGCTATTCGGGAGTTATTGGCGAAAGCTGAAGGATACTTGCTCTCACTGGAACCTGGGCCTCAGGATATTGCTGTCAGTGAAATTAGCAGTGGTGAGGAATCTAGTAAAAGTGATCCTGAGAAAATGAGGAAAAAGAAATTAAAAAAGACCGAGAAAAAGGTCCGTCAGGCAGAGGAGTCATTTGTGGAAGTGACTACACCCCCATGGGTGGAATCCATTACAGAAAATATGAAGGGTATTACTAGGCATTTGCATACCCGAGAAACAGAAATAAAAAGTCTTTCTGATCGCTTATGCGCTCTCGAGGACAACTCACAGATACATTGGGAACCGCCAGCATTTGAAAAGAAAAATGGACATCAGTCCATCAGTCAGTAGATTTCAAAACAATAAAAAATCTCAAAGAGGCAGTAATGACTTATGGGCCCCAAGCTCCTTTCACGTTGAGTATGCTGGAGTCCCTTAACACCTTTAGCTTAACCGCCTCAGACTGGAAAAGTCTATGTAAAGCAACATTAAGCGGGGGGCAATTCTTGGTTTGGCGATCGCAATTCCAAGAACTTTGTATAGAAACGGCTAAAAGAAACGCGGCTGCAGGGTTTGAAAACTATAATATAGACATGCTCACAGGAGAAGGGCAATTCGCAGACTTACAGGCTCAAACAGATTATGACCCAGATATATATGCTCAGATAAATGCAGCTGCCTTAGAGGCATGGAAAACTGTACAAGGACCTGGGGATCTACAAGGTAGCTTGTCAAAAGTGATTCAAGGACCTAATGAGCCGTATGCCGACTTTGCTGATCGACTTTTGAGAACTGCAGGTAGTGTGTTTGCAGATGTTGACCAAGCTATGCCATTAGTTGTTCAATTAGCTTATGAAAAGGCAAATAAATGGTGCCAAGCAGCCATCAGGCCATGGAGAACTAAAAAGGATCTTTCCGTATATATACAACTATGTAAAGATATAAATGGCGCCTTTGTCACAGGAAATGTGATTGCAGCCTCAATGAGAGGTGCTTCCTCTCGAAATTTCACAAAGGCTAAACGTAGACATTATAATCAATCAGGATATTCCAGGCAAAATTATCATAATCAATCAGGCAATTCTAGGCAAAATCCCAAAAGAGAAATAAGATCAAGCTCATACCGTGCCCCAGGCCGCTGCCCCAGGTGTAAAAAGAGAAATCATTGGGCCAATAAATGCTATTCAAAATTTGACATCCATGGAAATCCTTTGTTCAGGAATTCAAAAAACGGGGCACGGGGCCCAGTACCCCGGGGCCCACAAATGTACGGGGCATTGCAGAAGGAGTATCCTCAAGCATCCACTCAGATGCTTCCCCGACACAATCCCTACTACCCATCCACTCCCTCGCCAGAGGAACAAGAGGAAATGCAGGATTAGACCTCTGTTCCACCGCCCGAATAGTATTAACACCTGAAATGGGGGTTCAACTGATTCCCACAGGAGTCAGGGGACCTCTTCCCTCAGGGACTGTAGGACTTATTATCGGGCGTAGTCCTAAAAGCTTATTAGGTTTGCAAGTGACCCCAGGTGTAATAAACTCAGACTACAAAGGGGAAATAAAAATAATGCTTAGCTCACCCCAAAGTATAACTTCTGTTAATCAAGGAGATAGAATTGCTCAGTTGCTTCTCCTTCCCAATTTACATAATTCATTTAAAATGGGTATGCCTCAAGAAGGGAACAATAGAGGATTTTGTTCCACTGACTCAAGTCCCATGGCTTGCTGGGTTCGAGACTGTTCAAGGAGGCCTATGTGTAAAATAAAAATCCAAGGAATAGAAATGGAGGGATTAATAGATACTGGAGCTGACTCTTCCATTATTAATTTACGCCAATGGCCCAAGCACTGGCCTCTGCAAAAAGCTTCAACCAGTTTAAGAGGCTTGGGATATAATAACCTCCCAGATAAAAGTGCAGTAATTTTAAAATGGGAGGATGATGAAGGCCATAAAGGAACATTTCAGCCTTATGTTTTACCTAATCTACCGGTTACTTTATGGGGAAGAGATATTTTGCAACAAATGGGAGTACACCTTGCAACCAAGCCTGCAGATGTTAAATGTGAAAACCTACAGGGTAATCTTAACCATAAAAGAACTCATTATCAAAAAGTACAGAGTAATCTTAACCCTAAAAGTAATCATTGTCATAAAGGAAAAAGATATTTTTTTTCGGGGCCACTGAGAAAATAATTTTGAAAATACCATGGCTTTCTGATAAGCCAGTGTGGGTCCCTCAGTGGCCCCTATCTAAAGAGAAATTACAAGCGGCCCACCAATTAGTTCAGGAACAATTAGAAGCAGGTCATATAGAACCTTCCACCTCTCCCTGGAATTCCCCCATATTTGTGATCAAGAAAAAGTCAGGAAAATGGCGATTGTTACATGATCTTAGACAAATCAATAAAACCATGCAAGTTATGGGGCCTACTCAACCTGGACTTCCTAGTCCCGTAGCTATTCCAAAAAATTTCCATCTTATTACTCTTGATATAAAGGATTGCTTCTTTTCTATTCCCCTACATCCTCTGGATGGCCCCAGGTTTGCTTTTTCCGTTCCTTCTATGAACAATAATGGCCCTGATCAGAGATATCAATGGAAGGTTTTACCACAGGGAATGGCTAATAGCCCCACCATATGCCAAATATATGTGGACAAGGCTATCCAACCCATTAAAAATAAATATCCAAACCTCATGTGTCTACATTACATGGATGATATTTTATTGGCCCACCCTAATCAAAAAATCTTATTTAATATATTCAGTGATGTGGTAGAAAATTTAAAAAAATATGGATTATATATAGCAGAAGAAAAAGTTCAAACCAGATCTCCCATATTATATTTAGGATTTAAAATCATGGATACTTTTGTTAGACCCCAAAAAATTTAATAAATAAAGAACATTTGACCACCCTCAATGATTTCCAAAAACTACTGGGAGACATTAATTGGCTTCGCCCTACACTAAATCTCACTACTGGCCAACTAAAACCTTTATTTGACATCCTTCGCGGAGATCCTGATCCATCTTCACCACGAACATTGACTCCTGATGCTAGGAAAGCTTTAAAGTTAGTAGAAAAAGCCATCGAAGGAGCTCATTGTGATAGATTTGATTTAACTCAACCGCTGATGTTGATTATTATTTCTTCACAATATACACCCACAGGAGTATTTTGGCAACAAGGGCCTTTATTATGGATACATTTGCCCGTCTCTCCTAAAAGTATAATTGAATCTTATACCTCCATGGTGGCTAAACTTATTCTTCAAGGACTTAAGACTTCTACTAAAATATTTGGCATTCACCCTGCTACTATTATTACTCCCTATTCATCATCACAGATTGAATACTTATGCTTCAATGATAATGATTGGGCTATAGCTAAATGCTCTACTTCTGCAAATTTTGATAATCATCTTCCTAAGTCCCCTATATTATCTTTTTGTATTAATCATCCTATTATATTTCCACAGGTAATAAAAAATCAACCTATTCCTAAGGCATTTAATGTATTTACAGATGGGTCCTCAAATGGTACTGCTACAGTAGTCACTAAAAAAGAAAATATGACTTACATAACTGCACACAAATCAGCTCAACTAGTGGAACTGGAAGCTGTGGTAAGAGCTCTGGAAAATTTTAGGGACCAGCCCGTAAACATTTTTTCAGATAGCCACTATATTGTACAAGCCATCCCAAAATTAGAGTTAGCAGGACCAATAGCACCTCATACTCCAGCCTTTAAATTGTTTTATCAAATACAAAAACTTTTGTGGGCAAGAAAAGAACCTCTATTCGTAGGCCATATTAGAGCACATACTAATTTGCCTGGTCCCCTCCATGAAGGTAATCAAAAGGCTGATGAACTTACAAAAACAGTATTTATACTTTCAGCGCTACAACAAGCTACTTTATTTCATTCCCAGTTTCATGTCAACAGCACCACCTTGCAACGTAGGTTTAAAATCACAAAGGAGCAAGCCAGAACAATTGTAAAAGATTGTAAATCTTGTATGACACATTTGCCCAATCCTCATTTCGGCGTTAACCCTAGAGGATTAATGCCCAATCATTTGTGGCAGATGGATGTTACTCATGAGCCAAGTTTTGGAAAATTGCGATTTATTCATGTGACCATAGATACATGTTCAGGCATGATTTTTGCTTCCTTACATTCTGGAGAAAAAGTTAAAGATGTTACATCTCATTGTTTGCAAGCTTTTGCTGCATTGGGCATCCCCAAAATGCTTAAAACAGATAACGGCCCCGCATATACGTCCTCATCTTTCAAAGAGTTTTGCGCAAAATTCAATATATCCCATAAAACAGGCATCCCATACAATCCTCAGGGTCAGGGCATTATTGAAAGAGCAAACCGAACACTGAAAATTATGTTATTAAAACAAAAAGAAGGAAATTGGAAAAGTCCTAAGGACAGATTGGCAGTTGCCCTGTTTACCTTAAATTTTCTAACTTTAGACTCTAATGGTTATTCTGCTGGAGACAGACATTGGAATCCACACCAACAACATAAACCTTTGGTTTACTGGAAGGATGTTCTTTCAGGTACATGGAAGGGTCCAGATCCAGTATTAATTTGGGGAAGAGGATCTGTTTGTGTTTTTCCAAAAGACGAATCCTCTCCAATATGGATACCATCTAGATTAATAAAACAGGTACCACATCAAAATGATCAAGATGAAGTTATTGAAGAATCAAGATTAATAAAAAATGTACAAAATCAAGAGGACCATGATGAAGATATGGAATGATTCCCTTAAAAGAGTCCTTCAAATTATTTCACAACTTAAGTGTCATTCCTCCCGGCCGGGACAAGGAGATCTCTCTTTAGTGTGCACACAATTGTATTTTTTTTTTCTTTTTATACATGTCTTTATGTCTGTACATTTGTCTACATTTCATGTTAATGTGACGTCACAAATATATGTTTGTATGCTTGTTCGTCTGTCCAGTGTGACGTCACAAAGAACAAAGCGCTTATGAAAAAGAAAATATATATATATATATGGATCCAAATAACTTTAATTCATTTTAGGTTAAGAGTATTCATTTTAGGTAAATAATTTTATAAATGAAGGTACTTTCAATTTTGATTTATAGGTGTCCCTGGGACTTCTCTTTAGCAAACAAATATGACTAGTGCTATATAACCTGATATTTTGGTGTTTTGACTTAAGATTGTTTATTTGTTATTAACTTCATTTGTTTAATAGCTCATTAATTTCAATTATCTCAACAGGTAAAAAATTGCTCTGTATACAGAGACTCAAGGGTTCCAGCTAACAAATTATTTCTCTCAAGTGCCTTTACCTTTTCTTTAATCTATCTTTAATGCAGTAATTACCCTCAGTCTTTCTTTGTTTTGTTCTAAAAATGACATTTTTCCAACTTATGTTTGTAAAAGCTCAACCAGCGATGTATGTGAACAAAAATCAACTTTAATTTTCTAATCTAATTATTCTATTTTGTAGTTTGACAACTCGCCTCTTGACTCAGTGCTGCAATAGCACTGCCTTTCCTTTAATAATTGATGCTTGAGTTTCTAGGTAGCGGGCCCTGAAGATTTGCCGGTGGCATTGTCTAAACATAAAAAAGACGTCTGCTGCTCAAACATCAAACAACCTCACCAACAGTGTGGCCTCTGCTCTACATGCATGGGGCCTCCTACATCAACATGTTATAACAAATGGACATTTTGATCTTTCATTGTTTGGGACTTTACGGGACAATGCCTTGCAGGTATTTGTCTAGAGAATTCAGTGTGTTACTTGATGGAACTTAGGGCAGCTGATTTGTTTAAACAATTTGATATGCTATGCAATTTGGCTCATCACCAAAACGCTTGTTGCCTTAAAGCTGCAACATCTCCTCACAATTTGGACGGCTGTTAGTCATCATATATAGTCGATCCTAAAGGGCTCCATTGAATGGCTGGTTAGCCAATGACGGGTAAGATCCCCAGAGGGGGACAACCTAAGACAGGCACAGTCGCACGGGACAGTCTCATGTGGCCGACATATCAACCTAAGACAGGAGTCAAGGGCACAGCCTTGATTATCCGATGACGGGTAAGAATGTTGGTTGCACATAGACGTCCTAGAGCATTACCTCTTTTAAAACAAAAAGGGGGAAATGCAGGAGCCCTGTTTGGGGATTGGCTTGAATTGCGGTTGACTATGAGCCGTGGAGATTTGGCCTTTGTCGCCACCCGTAGTCTCACGGGATTGTTGCGGGATCTCGAGTGACTTGGCCGAAATTGCTGATCGGGTCAGCGCCATTTTAGGGTGTGTTTTTGGCATGTGTTAGTCGTTATTAGAACCAGAGAGAAAAGTTATCAGAATAAAAAGCTGTTTGTCTCCAGTTTGCTTCTGAAGTTTTTCCCGCGGCTCCGTTGCTCCAAGTGCTTCAGGCAGCAACAACTTGACATATTTGATAGAAACTGTTTAAAGTAGATCAGATTTGACAATGATATTGTTATCTAGTTAATGTTTTTAACATGAAACATTAGTAACTTTGAAGTATATAAACTCAAATATATAGCAATTAATAAAAACATTTTCTTAAGATAGCAATATACTACATTCAGAGGATTCTGAAAAGTAATTTTTATACAATTTAAAATATACGTATATATTTTTAGTTGTGGCTAAACCTTTTATTAATTAATTAATTTATTTATTGATACCCAATGCTGAGAATTGAACCCAGTGCCTCATAACGTGCTAGTCAGGCATCCTACCACTGAGCCACAACTCCAGCCCCCAAAAGTGATTTTTTTATAATAAGTCCTGCTTGAGACTACTTGTCTCCTGGAAATGGTTATGTAATCTTGTCAATTCATTTTTTCACTTTAAATCTATGCAGCATATAATAACACATTTGTACAATTTTTCTTGAGATGGTTAATGGAATTTCTTTTCTGAAACACAACTTTTATTCTACATGGTCAGCGTGTATTCATATATTTTAAATTTTCTCAATCAGTTTTATCTCTATAGAGCTCTTAATTAATGTTCAGAAACCAGGTTTAATTAAAAGGATGCTAAAGAAGTGTATGTTGAACCTGAGTGATTTGGGAGTAGTTTTGTTTTCTGTGTGCAATTCAAGTTTGTAATTAAGCAAAATAGCTGTGGATGGAAAAAATGATTTAGTGTCCTTAACCAAACACCCACATTTTAAAACAAACTTGTAATTTGCATATTCTAGGTGATTTGCATTTGCAGAGCTAGTGATTTGATTCCTATAGTAGGCTATTTGAATTCAGGCAAGCAAGCAGGCAAATAGCACAATATAGCCACTTATGACTAAATAAAGAGCAGCTTAACATTGTTTATAAAGTGCCCACGAACTTTTAGAGTGATCTGCCAATAGCTATGCCAGTTGCTGCAGGTGTAATTGATATGCTCAAAGAAAAAACACCCTGTCAGTAATAAATAGGTAATAAATGAAGAGAAGTGGAACCAAAGGAAATAATTATATTTGTGGACTGAATTTAAAACTATTATTTGATTGGTATATAATTCATAAGTGTCTCTGAAGATGAAGGACTTTATTAGTATATGTAATCAACTTTGATTATGTGTAATTATTATTGAGAAGTGTACTGTTTGAACTAGTATATTTTTCTTTAGGTTTTAATTAAACATGACCCTAATACAGAATCAACAACCAAGGAATGAAATCACACTGTAAAACATGATCAAACAAAATACAATATGTGCATAATTAATCAGGCATGAAATATTGAATGTAATTAGTACAGGCCAAAACTAAGGTCACATGAAGAGAATTTTAATATAGTTTTAAGTAATTACATTCATAAAAATACTTTTTAAGTAATGTATATTTTAAAGTTAATCTTTAAGATCTAAAACAGATTTTGTACTTTTAGAAAATTGCCTTCTCTTCTATTGTTAACAAACATACTTAGTAATAATCTAATCAACATGATGCTGTCTTCTCTAAATTATTTTTATGACAGGACTTAAATTAGATATGTAAATGCACATATTTTTCTAGTAATTGTTCATATATATATATATATATACACACACACATACACACATACATACATACATATATATAAACATACACATGACTGTATATTTTGACATATTATACATTCATAGAATATAAGTTATTCTAATTAGAATTCCCATTCTCCTGGTTGAACATGATGTGGAGTTTCACTGGTTGTGTATTCATAAATGAACATAGGAAAGTTATGTAAGATTCATTTTAATGCCTTTCCTATTCCCATGCCACCTCCCTTCCCTTCATCCTTTGTCTAATCCAATGAACTTCTATTCCCTTCCCCTCTTATTGTGTATCAGCACCCATATATAAAAAAGGACATTCAGCCTTTGTTTTTTCGGGATTGGCTTATTTCACTTATCATGATAGGCTCCAGTTCCATCCATGTACCAGCCCCACCTTGATGCCCACAATTCTCCTCTCTCTACTGGATATCCTGTTTATGCTTAAGTCTTGACTATATTAAAGCTGGTTTCTTATAATATTCTGTATAACTTAAAAGTATACTTTAATTGCCAGTGTTCCTTTATTTCAGCCTCAGCTGAGTATAAAGGTTCATCTTAAAAATTTGAATGTAATTGATCATATTGTACTTTTGGTTTTGATTAATTAAGTAAAAAATTACTCTTCATTGTAATAAAATGTTCCTAGAGAAAAATGTTAAAATCAACATATATAAATGGCATTCACATTGCAAATTCAGTGGTGAAATTCAAGTATTTAACTGACTCTATTCCTTAAGAATATATTCTTATGAGAGAGAGGAAGATTTTTATGCACTTACCATTAATTAACTAGTTTATTATCTAGAGAAAGAGGCAAACCAATTACTATTCAATTAAATACAAAATCACAGTGTGATATAGTTATGATACAATGAACATTTCTTCTTGAACTGGTAAATTCTGTCAGTGATTTCCATATTTATCATTAAGTAAATATTTATTTCCTGAATTTATTAACATATTAAATATTGTTATAAACAGAATTTATATTATAAGAAATATACTGCTTATTTTAAAAATCGTAACAGAAATGCTTTACATGAACATGTGTAGTACACTATTTAGGTTTAGAATAGGTTTAATTTCTATCCAAATATTTTAAATATCATGAAAATATTATCAACATGAAATCTGATGTTAGTACATTTCCAGCATTTGTGAATTATATTGTGTGTATTATTTGACCAATTGATGCACTCCATTTGAAATTATTATTATTTTTGTATCTGATAGGGCTTTGGGAATTCTAGTATGCATGTACACATATATATAAAATGTAGAGAATTAAATTTCTAGAATTTTATTTTATTTTGTGAAAGAACAAATAAATTAAGTAGAGAGAATTAATTATAAATGTGCTTGCTGCTTTAAAATTTCCATATAATCTTAATAGCAATGCAGATATCAAGGAAATTGGAAAAGGAAAGAAACTGGGTTTGATCAATGAGAATCTAATAACAAATATAATATTCATAAATTTAAAATTTGGAGAATCTCCTTTCTAAAAAATATAATATGTTCTCCTTAACCATACTTTAAGAAAGATGATGAAATGATATGAGCTATACTTTTTAGGGACTGAAAGTCTTGTATACAAGCCAACATATATAATATAAAAAGTTTTGTGATTGCTTGTTTTTTTCCTCTGCATGTCTGAATTAAGTAATTTCCCCATCAGAAATGAAGTATTGCAAATAAATTTTAAAATTACTTTTCTATCATATATCAGTCAATTTTGCTGTTTTAATCATTGAAAGATTTTTAAATAGTGGCAGAATTTTAATTACAGATAGTGTAACATGGAAAACTGAGAAGAAAACAGTAATAAATTTTAAGTTTGAATTTTAAGTACAATAGTTACTACTAAATGAAAATAAGAAACTGAAATTTAAAACTTAACGTGTATGATATGCTTTTTCATATAGGTTACCAAAAAGCCTATATGTTATTTAATCTTTTCATACAATAAATTTACTTTAGGTGCTCCTGAGATGTCTCTTTAATTTATTTCTATGACAGAGGTTACATCAAATTTCCTTAGGGACTTGAACTCTTATTCAAAGCATGCCATGTGAACCAATGTAGAAAGATCTCCAGGACTTAAGATCAAAGACAAGCAAAGAAACAAACAAAATGCCTTCATGACAGTATGTGTCACACATAGTAATTTGTGTAAAAAAGCAAAAAATAAGACTTTATATACCATTTGCATGAAGACATGGAAGGGATATTGATAAAATAGTAAAAGTGACTTGCTACATGGGAGAAAGAATTAAAGCCTAGGGTGAAGGATATGGAAAATAACAACCTCCAAGGAGAAAAGGGGAACAATAGGCCCCAGGGAACTTCACTTATCTATAACTGTTCCCTTACCTAAATGAGCCCACCACTAATGATGGACAAAATTCCTCCTACTTGGCCCTGTTAAACCCTGTAAAACTCAGACCTTTGTTGTAGCCTGAGCCATTTTCCCCTTGAAAATGTGCCTCTCCATTGCTTGATGAAGCATTGCTGTTCTGTCGAGGTCTGTCTCCATTTCTTTTTCCCTTTGTATTCTTTTTCAGTTGATTTCATTTGGTGCTGAAACCCGGGATGGAGTTTAGAGCACTCTATCCCTTCCCGTCCTAATGAACTTCTACCGCTTTTTCTTATTTCCCTCTCATTTCTTTCTCTCTCTCTCTCTATCCCTTTTTTCAATGTATACTCAAATGTTAGTAATTCATGGTAAATAGTTGTTGAGACTTTGAAAGTGACCCTTGATCATTGATCCTCAGAACTTCTGTGGCTCTCTGAGCCTGGGGAATCCCCCAGCCATAACTAGCACAGCTGAATTCCCAGAGTGACTGTTTCCCTCCCAACTAACTCCTACCTCTCACCACCTTACACTAAAATAAGAAGGCTCTTCACAACTTCCAGGTCCACTATAGCTCAACGGTGGCCCGGTACATGACTCAAAATCAACCCCAATCCTGGGCTAGACTTTGGCTGCCTTATTGCCACATAGACAGAACAAGGATTTGTTTCAGGCCCTGTATTGGTGTAAGAGACATCCTCTTTCTAACCCTATCTGCTCCAATTCTTTCCTTTTCATATGTATTTAGACCTCTAGCTCTAGATCAGAGGCCACTTTCTGCCATTTGTTGCCACATGCAACACCACCCTTCTCATTCTTTGGAGAGGTAAGATCCCTTCCTGTCTCTCACAGAGGCTCCCTGCCCAAGACCCTCACCTTTTGGCTCATTCAGACCACAGGGGTCCTCCACCATTGATTGCAGGAGGAGATGCGCTCTCATTATCTGGTGGAACTCTGTTCGGTGACAGGAGACATCAAGGGATACCATGATCTCGACCACCACCCCATCGAACCTCTCCAACATGGGGGCTAACCAGTCCATCCCACAGGACTCCCCCTTAGATTGTCTCATTAAAAATTTCAAAATCCTCCACCTCCAATCTGACCTCAAAAGCAAACACATTAAGCTGAGTATACAGATCTGGCTACAATCTAAATTAGACAACCTAGTCAGTAGCCCACTTTTAGAATTTGAGACATATTACCCACAAATCCTCCGAGATAGACAATTTCCTCCAATGAAATGGAAAATGGCCTGAGGTTTCTTACCTCCAACTTTCTTTAACCTTCGCTCAAGTCCCTCATTATGCAAACTTTGCTCTGCTCTACAATTGACTCTCAATGACTCCCTGCTCCATAAGCCCCCTAGATCAGGTCCTGACCCCCAGCCTTCTTCTTCATTTATCACCCCCAAAATATCAGATGAACCCCCACCAAAAGGAAGTAAAGCTGGGGGCTATAAAGGAAAGTTTTCTAGAGAGTAATGCCTGATAACTATCAAAATAGATTGTCAGAGTCACAAGCTTTTGTCTGAGTCTATTAGAGACTTAACAATCTTCTTAATCTCCTGCATAGGAAAGATTGATCTGTGTTTCTGTATCTCCAAGTATGACTTTCTAGCCCCAATACTTATCTCTCATATTGGTCTAAAAGGTATAATGTGGCACTAAAAGGCTTAACTAACTTTACTAAGAAAGTTCCAATTGACACAGATAAAGGGATCTCTACCAGATACAGAATTAATTCCAAAAGAAAGGTATTTTTCAAATATAAAATGGTATTAGACATCTCAACTACAGGTCATGAGGATATCTGTGACATTATAAAAGCTAAATGTTGTACATAATAATTCTATCAAATGGGCCCACTGTACTGACCCCCATATGCTTTCTTTTCCAAGAAGAAATTTACCTGCAGCTTTGCATGGCCTCTGTGGACTGGATATGTCACATTCCTTAGCAAACTACCTATTCACTGCAGGAGAAATGCAGATACAAAATAATGTTGATAAGAGGAACACAAGTTTCCCTGAAGGAGAGTTGTGATCAGATCTTAAAACTCTGGGGGATAAGGACAGTTCCTCCTTACCATAAAAACAGTAAAAATGTATGGTTAAGAATCAGCATAGGCCAAGGTGAACTAAAGTTGCCATGAAAATTAGGACTTTAAAGTCTGATGTCACCTCACCCTGCTGTCAGTCAAAAGTCAAGAGGTGGATTGGATCCCAATTTACACAGGTGTTGTGAATGTTGGTCTTGATGTGCTTCAGTTACTTTTCTGTGGGATAAATTTGATGCATGGGGCAGATGAAGACTTGAGACAACTGAAGGAAGCTGGATGAGACAACTCCCTGGTGCTGCATGAAGATCTCATGTCCTGAATCTGACCCTGACAGCCTTCAGGGGTACCAAATATAGATGACTACCTGCCCCCTATGTTTCTGATTGATTTGACCCAATAGTAGAGGGCACCCTCACCCAATAAGTCTTGGATCCTGAGATCTGATGTCAGTCTGATCTGAGGTCTTTGGGGAAAAAGTGATCCGTTAATCCACAGAGAATGAATCAGGCAATCTTCCCCTCTTCAGAAATGCTTCTATCCCAATTCTGTATGCACTGTCTGCCTCTTAAACAGGGAACCATTATGAGAGATTCTCAAGATAGAGCTCTCTAGCTTTAAAAATTAGACTACCTTCTCTAGACTCTTACAAGACACATTTTCTTCTATGCTGTCCTAGGAAAAAAAGAAAGAAAGAAAGAAAATTTGTCTCAGTTAATTAGAATAAAACTATCCCTCATCTGTCCTAGTTCAGGAATCCAAATTATTTATTTTATTTATTGGAGATATCACCCAGAGCACTAACAGCCTTGCCTCCCACTTCAGATTCAGGAGCATAATATGAAATCAAGGTCCTGTGACTATGAAGACCCAAAAGGGTAAAGGGAAAATCTAAGAAAATTTAAGGGCACAACTGGCTAATAAATGTTCTCTCTAAATTAAAGTAGATATAAAGAAGTTAATTTGTATTTTCCATTCTGAGTGAGGACTGAGCCAGAGTCATGGAAGGAAAGGCAGAAAATGCTGACCCAAAAGGCTCTGGTATCAGGGAACTGTTTCCTTGCCAAAGAGAGTTTTCTCAGCACAGGCATCCATTTTCTGTTCTATTTTTTAAAATTTTCATTCAGAGTGGAGCATCATCCTCAAGAGTAATAGTTGGGGATGAGCTAACAGTTGAGATAAAGGAGATGCCTAATAATTTTCTGTATCCAACCTGGCCTGATTACCAACTGGGGAAATGAAAAAGAGTCTCCAGAGGAGGCTGCTCACAAGTTCCAGAGAGTGACTCCTTGAGGAAACTCAGCTGACTCTTAAATTACAGGATCAAACACTTAAGAAATGATTTTACAACTGAAAATGGTTAAAATGCTCTATGCATGAGGTTTTACTCAAAACAGCAACTTCTCTTGGCTCCTGCCAGATCTCTACCTCACTAAGTCTTGCATTTGAAATGCAAATTTCAGAGCCCTAGAGGGTTCTCAAGGCTCCCAGAAAATTGATTTAGGAGTGAAGAAAAAAAAAGTGTTATTTTTAAATCCAAGTGGCTTACGGATGGCCATCTTACCACCCTCCTTTCTTAACAAGCTCCTCCCTAAACACTGCAACACAGGAAGGGAAAATGGAATGGTCAAGCCTTTACCTTGAGAATCTTTAGCTAAGGATTTCAGGGCTCTCCCATTCTTTCAATATCTGAACTGACTCTAATCTGAGCCCAAAAGTCAACTCTGATCTGATAAAGATGTTCTACATCCTGGTTTACTAGAGTAATTAATGGGCATGTCATTATTTTAGAACCCTTGTTTTTTTTTTTTAAATCCTACATTTTGGAGCTCATGCTTTTATGGTGAATTCACATTTAATCCTGCATGCCTAAATTAAAATCTTTTTCTGATCGGTCTTATTTTATCTAACTATAGAGGTTTATTACACTTTGCCTTTGTTCAGGGGCCAACTTTCAAGATTTATCTCTCAACTACATTGGGAGATTTACCTCTTACAACAAACACCTACAAGATCTTTGTCCCCTGTCTCTTTTGTGTATTGTGCACACCTGTGTATTGTGTTGTTGTGTCTAGATATGTCCTTGTGTTCATATATCATGTACATATTATTGAATCAGCACATAGATAAATGAGTGCTCATAATTAAAATTTAAAGGAGAAGTGGATCCAAATACCTTTTAGTTCATGTGATTTAAAAAAAAGGGTTCAATTTAAAAACTGATAAAAATAAAGATGTCTTTAAAATTACTAACTCACAAGTTTTTCTAGGTGGTCAGAGAATTAATAGTGTGTTGATCTATATAAATGTCTAAAATGTAATATCCATGTCTTCCAGGATTTTTCTTCAACTAGAAAGAGATGGCTAGTACTGTTCATTGCACTTACCTAATACCTTGCTTTTTATAATTAAAAATGAATAAATTAGAAGTAACATCAAAACACTGGGCGTGGTGGCGCATGCCTGTAATCTCAGCACTTGGGAGGCTGAGGCAGGAGGATTGCAAGTTTAAAGCCAGCCTCAGCAATGGAGAGGCACTTAGCAACTCAATGAGACCCTGTCTCTAATAAAATACAAAAAAGGGCTGGGGATGTGGCCCAGTGTTAAGTGCCTCTGAGTTCAATCCTCAGTAAAAAAAAAAAAAAAAAAGAAGAAGAAGAAGAAGAAGAAGAAGAAGAAGAAGAAGAAGAAACATCAATGGGATTAATCAATGTGTTTGTTATAAGAAGTAACATCAATGGGATTAATCAATGAATGTGTTTGTTAAGGAGATATCTGATTAACTTACAGAGTTAAAATGCTGAAATCTCAACTGCTAAATATAAAATCAAGTACTCTTAGCTTCTTAAATTTCATAAGATAATACATTTAAACATTATGAATGTTTCCATAAATTGGTAAATGGAAGAAAGTTTTAAGACTGATTTGTGTCTGTGTCTTCATTGGAATAAGGTTACTAAAATTTAAGATTCTATCAGGGCGCTGGGGTTGTGGCTCAGTGGTAGAGCACCCCCTGGATTCAATCCTCAGCACCATATAAAAAACAGCTTACTACAGGGACACAGTCACATCAATGCTTATAGTAGCACAATTTGCAATAGCTAGGTTGTGGAAACAACCCCAATGCCCATCAATAGATGAATGTATAGGCAAAGTTTGGTATATATACACAATGGAACACTACTCAGCACTAAAAGAGAATAAAATCATGGCATTTGCAAGTAAATGGATGGAGTTGGAGAATATAATGCTAAGTGAAGTTAGCCAATCCCAAAAAACCAAAGGTCGAATGATTCCTTTGCTATGATGATACTGAATTATAGTGGCAAGGGAGGGGGGGATGAGAGGAATGAAGGAATGTTAAATAGAACAAAGGGGAGGAAGAGAAGGGGAGGGGCAAGGGGATAGGAATACTGGCAGAATGAGTTGGACATCAATACATTAAGTACATGCATAAAAACTCAAATGGTATGAAAATACTTTGTGTAAAACCAGTGACTTGAAAAATTGTGCTCTTTATATGTAATATGAAAGGAATCGCACTTTGCAAGAATGTATAACAAATTAAATTAAATAAAAACTACAACAACAACAACAACAACAACAACAAACTTTAACTGTCATCTGTTAGTGCCTTAGAGAAGTATAACTTTCAATACAGACAGGATGTAAGTCTAACTTCCAGTACTAATATAGACCCCAATTAAATAAAAGGGGTAAATAATTATAAAGTTATAGACATTAAAGTTAAAACCCAGTACTCTTACTTTAAGACAGGTAAAACATGCTTGCTGGATGTTTATGAAGATAGCTCAGAAACTAAAGTTAAGGAAGTAAAAGGGCCAAAAAAAAGGAAATAGTCAATATTTGGCTCTTTCACTATGAGGTCAGTTTGAACCCAGGAAACAAGGGGACTTCTGTAAGGGCTTTGCAACTCTGGGCCACATGACCTATGAGACCCTGGAGAGCAGAAAGCCGCCCAGTGCACATGCTGCAAAGAATAGGGTCATTGGAGAAGGAGACATCCCTGATGCTTCCAAGGGAAGCCACATGGTTAAGGAGACCATATCCCACCCTGACAGATGGTACTAAAGGAGCTAAGAGGCTGCTCCCAAATTCCCAAGCAAGATCATCTGAGAAAACTCAGCTGACTCTTAACAATAGATAGGAACAAGGTCAATTTGACCAGCTTGGTCTTGAACACCTAGCAAAAACAGTTATAATCAAAGTACAGCCTAGGCATTTAAAAGGAAATACAACAGTTCTTTTAATGGAACTTAAGTGCACACTTGTGTCAGCCTCAATACCCCTGGTGCCCCCCCCCCCCAAATCCTGAGGCATTTTTCCTTTGCAAAGCTCATATTTACTCCTGCCTACCAAAAATTGGACTGGCTTCTGTACCTTGGTCTTCCTTACTCCTCAAATTGATGTTTTACTAACAACCAAAGTTTGTCTGTCCCAATAATGGCACATACCAGACACAAGAGAGCTCTTCAGTTTGTTCCCTTACTCATAAGGTTAGAAATATCATCCAAAATTTGCACAGGAGCAGTGGGATTAAGAACTTCTATTCACACTATAAAAAATTGTCACTATAGGTTATTGAAGATATACAACAGGTCACAAATTCAGTACTGACTTTACAAAATCAATTGGATTGTCTGGTTCTTGTCATTCTGCAAAATCACCTTACTGCTGAATAAGGTGGCCTCTGTCCATTACTCAGAGAAGAATGTTGCATCTATGTCAATCAATCAGGTCTGGTAAGGGATAATCTTAAACAACTACAGGAATAATGGGAACAGTGGAGAAGAGAACAAGCTAATTCCTGATGAGTCTCATTGGGTGATCTAAAATGGTGGACTTTCTGGCTTCTACCTCTTTTAACCCTTTTAATGCTCATTTTTCTTGTAATAACCTTTTTTTCCTGCTTTGTTAAATTTATACAGAAGCAACTACTTGACAAACTGACCCATCTAACGCACACCATCTCTCAATAACATGCAAAACCATTCATTCTCCTCCTTCACTCACAATGTGACTCTTCTGAGGCCCATAAGGAAGGATCACCCATGATGATGTTAAAGTTCCCTCCCTCTACACTCACCTCATGCCACAACTGCCAGGACTGTATAGGAACCTAAAATTCCTCCTGCGTCCTTAACCTCTTCCAGATCTTTGACAGGGGTCCCATACTATGCTCCTTCTCAGCAGGAAATACCATATATGATGATGTTTCCCCAACCCATTTTACCCCTTTCAGACTCTGGAATGAAGAATATGGAACTAATAACCCCCAGGGAGAAAAGGAAAACAATAGACCTCAGGAAATTTTCTATATCTACAACTATTCTCCCACCCACCCTACAGCCCCATGCTAATTGGGCTCACCACTAGCTACTGACAAAATTCCTTCAACCAGGCCCTGCTAAACCCTGTAAAACTCAGACCCTTGTTGTAGCCTGTACCATTTTCCCCTTGAATACATGCACCTCCATTGCTTAATAAAAGATCACTGATCCATTGAAGTCTCTCTCAATCTCTTTTTCTTTTTGTATTCTCTTTCACTTGCTTTCCTAGGGGAGCAGAGGCGGAGAGAAATATGTCATGTTATATAACTTTGTAAAAACACATAAAGATATTACTAAAAAACACAAGTTTTTTTTAAAGACCTCTTCAATTAATTTATTATTCCTTTGCTTGATTCTAAAACCAGTGATCTATTTAAAAATGATTTGAAAGGAAAAACTAAACAACTCTTCAATTAACTGCATTTTTTAAAGCTAAGGTTCAAATCCAGGGCCTCATGAAGCAAGAACAAAGGTCAGGCATTTAGTGTAGATAGATGATTGGGTCAGGTCCAGAAGATGGAAGCTAATTCAAAGGGAATGGAATATTAATACATTCAGGACATATTCCCCTCCCCTCATCTGTGGCCAAAGTCACCTGCCTCCTGAGGGATTGTTTCTCCCAGCAAGAAATTGTTAATGAGTATTCCCTGGATGGCTTCTTTCCTGATTTTCTGGGAATACAATGGAAAATGGAAAGAGGAAACCCTAGGTTTCCCCCTTTTCCACCTTTTTCCTGAATAGGCAGGATAGAGGGAGTGGGCATGAAATGTAAGAAACCTGGAAACTATTAAAAGGCAAGATTCACCCCTCCTGTGGATACCAGCTCTGGATCCCCTTCTTCCTCCCAGGAGAAGTCTACTTCCTTTAAATAAAACTTGCTTTCTTTGCTTGCCTCAATGTTTCTCTGTTGTTCAATCTTCACATATGGGGAAATAGAACTTGGCCCTGATGGAGTCTCATCACTGGTATCACTTGCATATACCCAGGAGGTGCTCCACAATTGGGCAACGTCCCCAGCCCATGTATTTTAGTTGTTCACAAAATCAACCACCCTGCTCTGAGAAATACAGTGCCATAAAATTCAGCACAAAGCTGTAGCTTAAAGGAACATGTTTATATTAGAGTCACTAGCTAATGAATTTCATTAAATTTATTATCTTTGATAATCCACAGAAGACTAGCACAGCTCTGAAACATATTTTTCTAGTATTAATATTTTAAAATAAATACATCTTAAAAAGAGTACTACAACTAATTTTTGTAATTTGTAAGGTAGATAATTGATAAAGATAAGGCAAAATTTATCAGTAAATCACAAAAGACAAAGATTGTCATGAAACACTTAACTTCCTCATGCATTTTTTATTATTCATCATGGTGATACTAGAAAAAATATGTAAAAATTAAAATTGTAAATGAAGCAGATTTTATTTTCACCAACAATTAAACCAATATGAAGAGAACTATTTTGCCTCAAAGTAATTCCAAATACATCGCCCAGAAGGAAAGTGGAAGAAAGCAATAGAAAACATAAAGAAGATAATAACATGCATGATGGAAAGAATAGGATCAGACATATATTTTATCTGAGGTCCAGCACATTGAGAAGTAATTATACTTAGAGAAATAATGAATGAGATGCTTGAACTATTGAATAGTCCTAAAGAGTAAACTGGAAGACCAGCCAATCCCAAATGACACAAATTTTTAAAATAAAGAAAACTAAACAGGTATAGTAAAACCACTGAATACACCAAATGAAGAACAAAATGTAAAAACATCTGAAAAAATATATAACATAAAAGTTGTAAATCCTGGAAATCAGAATTCTCAATATAATGAAGAGAAGTCACAAAAAAGGATTAATATACAAATGTTCTCAGAAAAAAATGAGTGTCCACTTATAATTCTGTAGATAAGTAAATGTTTGATTATAAGGATAAGACGAAATCTTCAGATATTTAAAAATGGAGCTAGTTACCACTTACAAGGGAATTTCATAGGAGTCAAACTGTTGGTAAATATTTGGGTACATCTAAAATAACTCAAGGTGATAATGATGTAAAATGTTGAGATTAAAACAAAATAAAATAGAACTAACTGAAAATATATACATTGCAGAAGATGAGGCTTAAAGCTTTATAAGTTCTTGCATTGTTTAAATATGAAGATGAAGAATTTGGCTAACATTAAAGCTTTAGATATTATTTCTGCCCACATATCCAGGAAAGTGACTAAAAAAAAAAGACATAAGGAGTCTGGTACCAGAGGATCCCCAACTGTATTAACCAAGGTAACAGGCAAATTGTAAACACTTGAGTGATAAATTCCTGTGACTTTAATTATCAAGTTTGGGGATTTTTTTAAAAATTTTTTTTATTATTTATTTACTTATTCATCATGCACAAGTATAGTATCTTTTTACATACAACTGCTTGTATACAAAGTATACATGTAACATCTTTGCATAAACAGCACATACGTGTATTTGATGAAAATTAGAGGAATAAATAGACTGTGTTTATTATAATAGACTGCAGATAGTCATATAAGTATATTATATCATCTGTAATATAAAATATAGACATAAAAACAAAAAAGATGGGAGTGAGAAAAAGCCAAAAGTGTTGAACCATGAGATAAACATACAACACATAAGATTAAAATCCAAATTTGTAGTTTATCATAACTGGAGAAACTTATTAATAGATTATTACATGAGTAAAGTGATTATGATAAAGATTTTGAAATAATAAATTATTATCAATATATTTTTGTTTAAATCATGATGAGCTGCTGGCCAATGATACAAACTTTCATTTTCTGCAGCTAAAAAAATATATAACATCAAACAATAAATACATCTTTAATAAATAAAAATAAAACTAGAAATCAATGGAATAATAATCAAATATACAATGAAAAATAGAACATATACTGGTTCTTTGAAAAGAGTAATAAAATTTTAAATACCCCAAATGAATGATAATAAAAATAGAAAGGAAAGAAACAACAAATGCAAATAGTAAGTATAAAAAAATACAATAATATAACTGGCATATATATTGAAAATCAATACATTATTACTAAAAATTTTATACTAATAAAGTTAGGTATTTAGATTAACACAGTCCTTGAAAATCACATGTCCTACAAATGACACAAAAATAATCAAATCCTGAATATTCCATTACATTTTAGAGATACAAATCCATCATTAAAAATCTTTCCTACTTCAAACTCACCAAAATAAATAAATAAATAAATAAATAAATAAATAAACATTAAAAACACTTTAGGGCAAGAGTGGGCCATAAGTAAATTACTTCAGACATTATGTATAAGTAGAAATAATAATAATTAATAATAATATGAAGAAAGAGTAACTAATTCTATAACTAGAATAAATGGAAGGGGGCATCCTGCCCACCTCCCACACAGGTGGTAGAAGTGAGGTTCCTCTTTGTGGAATGGGCTGGCTGCGGAATAAAAGCTAAGAAAGAGAAAATGTCAAAAAAAAAAAAAAAAACACAGGACACACAAAGTAATTTTAAAAGTGGGGGCAGATGGCTAGCTGATCTTAGGGATCAAGTTTCCACACTAGAAAAAGATTATAGAGCCTGCAGTTTCTGTGTTTATATGGGGGAACATCAAAGGTTTTCCATAGAATGTTCTTTGCCAAGTAAGGTAGGAGGTGGGCTGTCCAGTTTCCAAAGGGTTGTGCCCAACTCTGGAGCTACAAGAGTGGTTTTCCTATCAGAGCAGAGATAGAGGTCACATGTATTGAGAATCCATTTAGAGGTAGGAACATAATATGAAAATGTTGCAGTGCCAAACCTAAATCTCCCTCGCTGGATACTGAGTAAAGACCCTCAAGTAATTCATGGGTGGCTCCCTGCCTGGGCACAATCAACAATTACCACTTTTTTTTTTTTTTTTTTTTTAACAGAAGTAACCTTTCCTGAAACTATGCAAGAATGTAAAGAAGAAAATCAAAGGCTGATCTCTCTTCTAAATGTGAACCCACAATGCTATAGCTAAATATTCAGAAAGTCAACACAGCAGGATAGAAAATGGTAATGCATCAAACCAAAAAGTTGTTAATTTATTAGTGCAACCAATAATGTCACAGTGGAAGGAATTAATATCCTCTATTCAATTCTGTTCCATCCCTCTTTGACAAAAGGTTTGATTATTTTTCTGGTGGTTGGAACATAATATGAACTGTATTGTTATTGACAAGAATCTAGGGACTTCTCATAGAAATATGTTTTGGGGAAAAATCATGTTAATTACATTCTAGGAATAAAAATTTAACCTAGATAAGCTTAAATACATCTACCAGTTTGGAACCTCTTTCCCTGCATCTCTTATGATAGTAATAGTAAGTTAAACTAATTATTTCTAGGATTTCTCCTTAATGTAAAAGCCAAATTTTCATCTGGTTATTTGAAAAATCCCAAACATTATTTTAGGTGGAGACATAGTCTGAATATTTTACCCTATTTTTTTTCTAAATTTATATTTCACTCTTCAGTAGGCCCTTCTTTAAGATAGAATTGTGAGTATATAAGAGACTAGCTACCTGTTTAATCGCAAGTGATAATAAATCATTTAAAATATACAGAGAAGAAGAAGACAATGATCGTGACAAACCTTAGCTCTTTCTAGAAGTGTGAAATATTTCTCCATTTTCTCAAATAATTTAAAACATAATTCTTACATAAAACATATGAAATTATTCCAGGAAGATACTGAACTTTTGCTGTCAGTCGGATTACACAGAAGTGAAGCATAGTCTTTTCTGATACTCATGAGAGCTCTAATCAGTAAACAAAGGAAGGAAGTCCATCAACACTGAGCAAATTCTACCAACATTTTAATATATTTTATAGCTTCTTTTCAGAGTCAGGTATCATAAATCAAGGAAAATAAAATTCACTTTCCAAATTTTATGTTTCATCACACTCTGTCTTACTTTGAAACACACTAATACATTATTTTTGTTTAATAATTTTTAGGGCATAATTGAGGGATTCTTTTGGGTCTCCAAAACCTTGCAGGGAGTTCACAAAGACAAAAGTATTTTCAGAATAATGTTAAAATACTGCTTGCATTTTGCATTTCCATTCCCTCATAAGTGTTCCCCCCCCCCCTCAAAGGTTACATGATGTGTGACATCACATCAACCAAATGTGCAGGAACAGGTGTGCAGGTGCAGATATGAGGAGTCAGCCATCCTTCTTTAAGCCAGAAGGCAAAGAGATTTGCAAAATTATTAAACAAGTATCATTATTCACAATGTTTTCTTGGAAAATAGTTAATTTTCACAAAATATATTTATTTATATCAATATACAATGAGTTGGCCATTGCTTTTTTCAATAAATGAATAAATAATATTTTTGTTCTTTAATTTTAATTGCAAATAACTGTATTTATACCATCTAACATGATGTTTTGGTATATGTTTAAAGGGTAGAATAATTAAAACAAGCTAATTAACATAATACCTCACATACTTATTTCTTGTGGTGAGAACTCCTAAAATTTACTCTTAAGAACATTCAAATATGAAATACATTATTTTTACCTATAGTTACCATACTGTGCAATAGGTCACTAAACTTGTTGCCCCTGCCTAAGATAATCTTTGAATCCTTTGTTTACTATCTTTACTTTTGTTAGAAATATAAGGATGCCACAGAAAATCAGACAAGTGCTCAAAAGTTGTTCAGCAAGGCAATCATTACTTCTGCAGAATTGTGTGCTGCCAAAAATATATGACAAGCAAGCTTACTGGGCAGGAAGTCTGCCTACATGTTTACCCCCAAACCCTGCATTGCCCATGGTTCTGATAGCAGGAGTTTGAGAGTTACAAGCTATATGATTGACTAATATAAAATTGGAGAAGGCAAGGGGAAGGGATCTAGATATATGACTGGATCCATAGACATTATGATTGGAAGACTGAGAACAAAGGGAGATATGTTGGGGTTTCAAAATGGCTACATTTTAACCACATGGTTTTATTTTTTTTAATTATTTTTATTCTAAGTTGTTATAAATGACAGCAGAATGCATTACATTTCATATTACACATATAGAGCACTTTTTTACAAATCTCTGGTTGTATGCAAAGTATATTCACACCATTCGTGACTTCATGCATGCACTTAGGGTAATGATATCCATCTCATTCTACCATCTTTTTTTTTTTTTCTTCACCCTTTTGCCCCCTCCTTTCCTCTCCCTCCCCATTGGCCATTCTAGTATTCCTCTAATCCTCCTATGCTCCCTATCCCAACCCGACTATGAATTGGCCTCCTTATAGCAGATAAAACATTTGGCATTTGGCTTTTGGGGATTGGCTAACTTCACTTAGAATTATATTCTCTAACTCCATCCATTTTCCTGCAAATGCCATAATTTTATTCTCTCTTATTGCTGAGTAATACTCCATTGTGTGTATATACCACATTTTCTTTATCCATTCATCTACTGAAGGGCATCTAGGTTGGTTCCACAGTTTAGCTATTGTGAATTGTGCTGCTATAAACTATGGCTGTGTCCCTGTAGTATGCTGTTTTCAGGTCTTTTGGGTAAAGACCAAGGAGTGGAATAGCTGGGTCATAAGGTGGTTCCATTCCAAGTTTCTCAAGGTATCTCCATACTGCTTTCCATATTGGCTGCACCATTTTGCAGTTCCACCAACAATGTATGAGTATGCCTTTTTCTCCACATCCTCTCCAACATTTATTGTTGTTTGTGTTCTTAATAGCTGCCATTCTGACTGGTGTGAGATGAAATCTTAGAGTGGTTTTGATTTGCATTTCTCTAATTGCCAGAGAGGTTGAGCATTTTTTCATGTATTTATTGATTGATTGTATATCTTCTTCTGAGAAGTGTCTGTTCAGTTCCTTGGCTCATTTATTGATTGGGTTGTTTTTTTGGTGTTAGGATTTTTGAGTTCTTTATATATTCTAGAGATTAGTGCTCTATCTGATGTGCATGTGGTAAAAATTTGTTCCCAATTAGTAGCTCTCTGTCCACTTCACTGTTTCTTTTGCTGAGAAGAAGCTTTGTAATTTGAGTCTATCCCATTTATTGATTCTTGGTATTAATTCTTGTGCTACAGGATTCTTATTAAGGAACTTGGGACCTAATCCAACCTGTTGGAGATTAAAGCTTACTTTTTCTTCTATTAGGTGTAGTGTCTCTGGTCTAATTCCTAGATCCTTGATCCACTTTGAGTTGAATTTTGTGCATGGTGAGAGATATAGGTTTAATTTCATTTTATTGCATATGGATTTCCAGTTTTCCCAGCACCATTTGTTGAAGAGGCTATCTTTTCTCCAATGTACATTTTTGGAGCCTTTGTCTAATATAAGATAACTGAAATTATATGTGTAGTCTCTGTGTCCTCTATTCTGTACCATTGGTCTACTGGCCTATTTTGGTGCCAATACCATGCTGTTTTTGTTACTATTGCTCTGTAGTATAATTTAAGGTCTGGTATAGTGATGCCACCTGCTTCACTCCTCTTACTAAGGATTGCTTTAGCTATTCTGGGTCTCTTATTTTTCCAGATGAATCTCATGACTGTTTTTTCTATTTCTATGAGGAATGTCATTGGGATTTTGATTGGCATTGCATTAAATCTGTATAGTGCTTTTGGTAGTATGGTCATTTTGACAATATTAGTTCTGCCTATCCAAGAACAGGGTAGATCTTTCCATCTTCTAAGGTCTTCCATAATTTCTTTAGTGTTCTGTAGTTT
Source organism: Tamias sibiricus (assembly GCA_025594165.1). Taxonomy (NCBI): domain Eukaryota; kingdom Metazoa; phylum Chordata; class Mammalia; order Rodentia; family Sciuridae; genus Tamias; species Tamias sibiricus. The sequence continues at coordinate 106,028,874 of CM046666.1, forward strand.
TCATTGTAGAGGTCTTTCACATCTTTGGTTAAGTTGATTCCCAAGTTTTTTTTTGTTGTTGTTGTTTTTTTTTTTTTTTTTTTTTTTTTTTGATGCTATTGTAAACGGGGTAGTTTTTCCTCATTTCCCTTTCAGAGGATTTGTCACTGATATATAGAAATGCCTTAGATTTTTGGGTGTTGATTTTGTATCCTGCTACTTTGCTGAATTCATTTATGAGTTCTAGAAGTTTTCTGGTGGAATTTTTTGGGTCTTCTAGGTATAAAATCATATCATCAGCAAATAATGATAATTTGAGTTCTACTTTACCTATCTGTATCCCTTTAATTTCTTTCATCTGTCTTATTGCTCTGGCCAGCATTTCAATTACTATGTTGAATAGAAGTGGTGAAAGAGGACATCCCTGTCTTGTTCCAGTTTTTAAAGGGAATGCTTTCAATTTTTCTCCATTTAGAATAATGTTGACCTGAGGATTAGCATATATAGCTTTTATGATGTTGAGATATGTTCCAGTTATCCTTAGTTTTTCTAGTGTTTTGAGCATGAAGGGGTGCTGTATTTTGTCACATGCTTTTTCCTGCATCTATTGAGATAATCATATGGTTCTTATCTTTGAGTCTATTGATGTGGTGAATTACATTTATTGTTTTCTGTATATTGAACCATCCTTGCATCCCTGGAATGAACCCCACTTGATCATGGTGTATTATATTTTTGATACGTTTCTGTATCCGTTTTGCTAGAATTTTTGCATCTATGTTCATTAAAGATATGGGTCTGAAGTTTTCTTTTTTGGATGTGTCTTTGCCTGGTTTGGGGATCAGGGTGATGTTGGCCTCATAGAATGAGTTTGGAAGTACTCCCTCTTTTTCTATTTCCTGAAATAAATTGAAGAGTATTGGTATCAGTTCTTCTTTGAAGGTCTTGTAGAACTCAGCTGTGTATCCATCTGGTCCTGGGCTTTTCTTGCTTGGTAGGCTTCTGATGGCATCTTCTATTTCATCACTTGAAATTGGTCTGTTCAAATTATGTATATCCTCCTGCTTAAGTTTGGGCACATCATACAACTCTAGAAATTTGTCGATGCCTTCGGTGTTTTGTATTTTGTTGGAGTACAGGTTTTAAAAATAATTTCAAATTATTTCCTGTAGTTCCATAGTGTTTGTTGTGATATTTCCTTTTTCATCACATATATTAGTAATTTGAGTTATCTCTCTCCTTCTCTTTGTTAGCCTGGACAAGGGTCTGTCAATTTTATTTATTTTTTCAAAGAACCAACTTTTTGTTTTGTCATTTTTTTCAATTGTTTCTTTGGTTTCAATTTCAGCTCTGATTTTAATTATTTCCTGTCTTCTACCACTTTTGGTGTTGGATTGTTCTTCTTTTTCTAGAGCTTTGAGATGTAATTTTAAGTCATTTATTTGTTGACTTTTTCTTCTTTTGAGGAATGAACTCAATGCAATGAACTTTCCTCTTAGAACTGCCTCCATAGTGTCCCAGAGATTTCATTATGTTGTGTCTGTGTTCTCATTCACCTCTAAGAATTTTTTAATCTCCTCATTGATGTCATCTGCAACCCATTGTTTATTCAGTAGCATATTATTTAGTCTCCAGGTGTTGGAGTAGCTTTTATTTCTTATTTTATCATTGATTTCTAATTTCATTTCATTATGGTCAGATAGAATGCAGGGTAGAATCTCAACTTTTTTGTATTTGCTCAGAGTTGTTTTGTGGCCTATTATATGCTCTATTTTAGAGAAGGTTCCATGTGCTGCTGAGAAGAAAGTGTATTCACTTGTTGAAGGATGAAATATTCTATATAAGTCAGTTAAGTCTAAGTTGTTTATTGTATTTGTGAGTTCTATAGTTACTTTGTTCAGCTTTTGTTTGGAAGATCTATGCAGTGGCGAAAGGGGTGTGTTAAAGTCATCCAGAATTATTGTGTTGTGGTCAATTTGACTCTTAAACTTCAGGAGAGTTTGTTTGATGAACATGGATGCTCCATTGTTTGGGGCATATATATTTATAATTGTTAAGTCTTGTTGGTGTATGCTTCCCTTGAGCAGTATATAGTGTCCTTCTTTATCCCTTTTGATTGACTTTAGCTTGAAGTCTACTTTATTTGATATGAGGATGGAAACCCCTGCTTGTTTCCTCTGTCCATATGAGTGGTAGGATTTTTCCCAACCTTTTACCCTCAGCCTATGGATGTCTTTTCCTATGAGATGAGTCTCTTGGAGGCAGCATATTGTTGGTTCTGTTTTTTTGATCCAATCTCCTAATCTATGTCATTTGATTAGTGAGTTTAGGCAATTAACATTCAGAGTTATTATTGAGATGTGTTTTTCATTACCAGCCATTTTTATTTCTGGTATTTACCTTGACATGGTTTCTCTTCTGATTGTTTTTTTTTCCTTTAGTGTAATACCTCCCTCTGTTGATTTTCATCATTGTTTTTCTTTTCCTCTTCATGGAATATTTTGCCGAGGATGTTCTGTAGTTCTGGCTTTTTACTTGTAAATTCTCTTAACTTTTGTTTATCATGGAAAGTTTTTATTTTGTCCTCAAATCTAAAGCTTAATTTTGCTGGGTATAAGATTCTTAGTTGGCATCCCTTTTCCTTCAGAGCTGGAATATGTTGTTCCATGATCTCCTAGCTTTGAGTGTCTGAATTGAAAAATCTGCTGTGATACAAATTGGTCTCCCCCTATATGTGATCTGATTCCTCTCTTTTGCAGCCTTTAAAATTCTATCCTTGCTTTGTATGCTAGGCATTTTTATTATAATGTGTCTTGGTGTAGATCTGTTGTAATTTTGTACATTCAGTGTCCTATAAGCCTCTTTTATTTGGTTTTCCAATTCATTCTTTATGCTTGGGAAATTTTCTGATATTATCTCATTAAAGAGGTTGTGCATTCCTTTGGTTTAAAACTCTGTGCCTTCCTCTATCCCAATTATTCTTAGATTTGGTCTTTTGATGCTGTCCCATACTTCTTGAATGTTCTGTTCATGGTTTCTTACTATCTTCATTGTGTGGTCAACTTTATTTTCAAGATTATATACTTTGTCTTCATTGTCTGAGGTTCTTTCTTCCAGTTGATCTAGTCTGTTGGTGATGCCTTCAATTGTGTTTTTTATTTGGTTAATTGTTTCCTTCATTTCAAGGATTTCTGACTTTTTTTTTTTTTTCAGAGTTTCGATCTCTTTTTTGAAGTAATCTTTTGCTACCTGTATTTGCTCTCTTATATCTTTTTTGTAGTGGTCAATTTTAGCCTGTATTTGCTCATTTAGGTCATTCTTTGATTCACAGATCATTTTAATTATGAACCTTCTGAACTCCTTCTCTGACATTTCATCAACTTCACTGAGCATGGGTTCTGTTATTGTAGAATCCTGGTTTGTTTGGGGGTATTTTCCTCCCCTGTTTTTTCATGATGTCTATTTGCTTTACTTTTTGCAGGGTAGATCTGAGTTATTATAGATTCTTCCCTATATTTTTTTAATATTGTTGCAGGTTTTCTGTGCCTCCCCTTAACACTGGACTATCAGAACCTGCCACTGACCCTCAAAGTATGCTACCTGAAGCTGGGTTCACACTGGTTGTCACAGGCCGAACTGGTTGAGTCTGAGCTCTTGTGGTTGTCTGGGGCTAACCGCAATGAGGTGAAGGTCAGTGGGACTCCCCTGGGCCCGCCTGGGCTCAGGCCTGAGTTGGCAGGTCTGTCCTTGCTGTCTCCTGTTCTGGGACAGAGGTCAGAGGGACTGGATGGAGCCTGGGCCTGGCGGCTCTCTGATGTAGGACCCTGGGACTGCCTGGGCCTGCCTGCACTCTAAGCAGAGTTGGCGGGGTCTGTCCTTGCTGTCTCCTGCTCTGGGGTGGAGGTCAGCGGGGCTGGCTGGAGGCTGGTTGCACACCAGCGGGCGTCGGCGGGACTGACCTGGGGCTGGCGGGGCTCAGGTGAAGGTCCGAGGGACTACCCTGGGCTGGCCTGGGCTCAGGCAGAGTTGGCAGGTCTGTCCTTGCTGTCTCCTGTTCTGGGGCAGAGATTGGCGGAACTGGATGGAGCCTGGGCCTGGCGGCACTCTGATGTAGGGCCCCAGGATTGCCCCGGGCCCACCTGCACTCTAAGCAGAGTTGGAGGGGTCTGTCCTTGCTGTCTCCTGCTCTGGGGCAGAGGTCATCGGGACTGGATGGAGCCTGGGCCTGGCAGCACTCTGATGTAGGACCCCCATGGTTTTATAATTTAAAAATATTCCACCTAACTACACACTATGAAATTTAGGTTTTTAGATTACAGCAAGAACATTTTTGTTAAACATTAGGAAACTCAGAGTACAGGTTTAATTTTGACAGAAAGGAGAACATTAATCTTACATTTTCCCCATCCCCTCTCCTCACCCTAGCCTCAGTCTTTGGTAACCATTTATTCTACCATCTGCTTCTAAGAGTTAGAACTATTTAGATTACACATATAAGTGAGATCATGCAGTTTTTGTTTTTTCTGTGCCTCTTTATTTTGTTTAGCCCAATGTGATTAAGGTTTTTCCATATTGCCAGAAATAACAGAATTTCCCTCTTTGAAAGACTAATATTCCAATGTGTACATTATGTCATACTTCCGCTATCCATTCATTCATTAATGAATTCTTAGTTTGACTCCAGAACTTGGCTATTGTGAATAATTTGGCTGTCTGCCAACTTGGAGTGCAGTTACCTCTGACTTCTCTATTTCAATGGGATCTGTATTGATTTCAATTCCCATGAATGTATAACCAGAAGTGATATTGATGGACCATACAATATTTCTATTTGCAACTTTTTAGGAACTCTAAACTGTTTTCCATATGGGGTATATTAACTTATATTCCCACTAGCAGTGACAAGGGTTTCCTTCACTCCATATCCTTGCCAACACTTATTATCTTTCATCTTTCGGATAGTCATTCTAACAGGTGCAAAGTGATAATTCATTGTAGTTTTAATTTGCATTTCCCTGATAATTAGAGATGTTGAACACTATTTCACATTATCTGTTGTGCATTCATGTCTCTATTTATGAGAAATGTTTGATCAGATCCTTTACCCAGTTTTTAAGAGAGTGATTTGTTTTCTTGCTGTTGAATTCTTTGAGTCCATTATTATTTTGGATATTAGCTTCTTATCAGCTGTCTGATTTTCAAATATTTTCTCCCAATATCTGTGTTATGTATTTATGCTGTTTTTTATTTCCATTGCTGTATAGAAGCCTCTTAGTTTGATAATACAAAGCCATTCATCTATTTTTGCCTGTGCTTTGAGGTTGTACCCAACAAATCATTGCCCAAATCAATGTCATGGAGATTTTCCCTATGTTTTCTTCTTATAGTTTCACAGTTTCTTGTAATATATACATATAGTGTTTTATATGTATAATATATATATAAAAGGTATATAATATATACTGATTTTTGTATATAGTATGAGATGAGTCAAATTTTATACTTTTGCATATGAACATCTAGTTTTCATTTATTAAAGAGATTTCTACCCATTTTGAGTTATTGGCACCTTGGTGTTGAAAACCAATTGACCATAAATGTGTGAGTTTGTTTCAGACACTGTATCCTGGTCCATTGGTTTATGCATCTGTTTTTATGCTAATCTAGTTTGATTGCTATAACTTTGTAATATTTGAAATCAGATAATATAATACCTCTAGCTTTTTTTCTTTTGCTCAAGTTTTCTTTGCCTATTTGCGATCTTTTGAGACTCAAAACAATTTTTAGAATTTTTTTATATTTCTGTGGAAAATTATATTAGAATTTTGGCAGTAATAGTATTAAATCTTTGTATTTCTTTTGATATGAACATTTGAACAATAGTAATTCTTCCAATGCATAAAAATGAAATATTTTTGCAAAATAAATAGTTTAAGTGTTATACAGTTTTTATTTCTCATATAACAAAATTCTGAATATATCTGTATACTCAGTGATTTTTAAGAATGCAAAACAGTCTTGAGATCAGAAAGTCTGAGATCAACTACTTCAAGATAATGTTAAATTTTGACATTTATAAGTACACATATACATAGTTTTATTTCTATGTCACTACTGCTGCAAGTATAGTCTCACTTCATATTAATTGCAATGCTTACCTAAAGTAGCTGATTTCTATTTCTCAGAGAAAACTTTGAACATGGATAATTGAACTTCATCATATACATTTCACTTGCTAAAGCAAACTTGATTATGTAAAATTATATTCTCAAAATATTTTAGAGCTTCTTTGTACTAAAAGAATAATTATTTTTTCAGTCTAGCACCCTTAAAATATAAGAAATTCAATTTTATTTTTTTCTGAGATTTTAGGAAGATTCTATTCCATTAAGTGCTTAATTCCCTTTATTAAATAATCAGAATATATCTCCTTGAATTTAAAAGTCATTATAATCCAATTTATTAAAACTCTCTGAAGACTAGAAAGAATATTTTATTCTTACGAAAAGGCAAAATTCTTTCTGAGCTGCAGATGCACAGACACAAACTATAGCTTAGAGTTACAGTTCTACAATTTCAACAATAAAAGACAAAAACAAAAATAGAAGCATTCACTTCAGATTTCAAAGACATTTCCTCTTTCTCAATTGACATAAAATTCTTAATTAATTTTACTACAAAACAAATAGATGCACAAATCCAAAGGACTAAGGGACAAATTCTCTACTGTCTTTCTCCAGAACAGATAATAGTTTATCTAACATCTATCTCCACAAATCACAAAGTACCAAATCATAAAACCAAATTCTTCGTCACTGTCATCAAGGAAGAAACTTATCATTCCTGTCATGAACCTAAAAACACAACAAAACACCACATGAAATCAGTAAAGAAGAAAGAAAATTCTAAAGAAATAGTTAGTTAGAAAGGTAAAGTTTATTTTTGCCTGGTATTTATTGCTTCTCTCTGGATACTAACAAGAAATTATTCCTAAGCTTAAGTTATCATGAATAACACTTCACTAACAGTAGTTCACTTCTTTTGGTCAGGAGACTATTTTTAGTATCTCAGTGAATAAACTCCAAAATGTCAAAATATCTTAAGGTAATATTATCCCTCTCAGAAAAATACATATTGAACATTTTCCCATTAAGAGGGAACTAGCACAAATTAAATACCAGTTCAAAGAAAAAAAAAAAAAAAAACAAGGAATGCACACATATAAAGATAATCAGATGCTAAAAAGAATTTGCAACTAAATACAAGGCTTCCATGGGGCAGCCATCAAATATATATATATGTGTATATATATATATATATATAATATTAATATTTTTTATTTTTATTCTAATTTGTTATATATGCTTGCAGAGTGCAATTCATTTCATATTACATGTAAAAAGCACACTTTTTCAAGTCACCGGTTTTACATAAAGTATTTTCACAACAATTGTGTCTTCATACATGTACCTACCATTATTCCAGTCCCTTTGCTCCTCCAACAATTATTGACAACCTGTTGGTTGCTCTATAAGGAATTTCTCTTTCTGCAAAGTTACATAGTAATCAATGACAAGGAAAGAGTTAGATCCATGTATTGTCAGGTAAACCTGGTCTAGACCTAGACCATGCTTTGCATTTTATTAAATGACTACATGTTTTTGTCTTTTTAAATATAATTTGAATTTTCTTCCCTGAAACAAGATGTTTCATAAAGGGCTCTCTAGGGGAGGTAAAGGTATTACTCAGTGATAGAGCATGTACTTAGCATTCATGGATCCCTGGCCATCTTTAGCATAGCTCAAATTGATCTACTAACTGGCTTGGATTTGAGAACTGGGTATAAATCTCTAAATCCCTCTTACAGCAATTCAAATTAGTTTTATGCCTAGTAGACCTAGAAATGTCCACTTACATGATTCATGCAGCCATTTGATAGACTGCTTATATGTTTAATTATTTGGGGTCCTGATTTTTGTGAGGTATCTTCATATACCTCTGGAGAAATAAAGTAATTTTGTCACAGACACCACTATGATTTATTATGCCAATCACTCCCACTTTGGCCAGAGTTTTAAAACCTACTATTCACACTTTCCTCTGCATAGGATCCCATTCTTGCCACTGAAACCAGGAGCTCATTGGCTTTGATGTGTCTTTCACTGTCATTTCCAGGCTGTTTTGGAAAGACATCATAAAACTTTAGAAGAATAAATTTGGTCCTTTCTCCTATCTATTTTGATAGACTGATGTATTTCTCTATTCAATTTTTTTATTATATTTCTTTTAAATTGCTTTAGATTCAGCAGCTAATTTAAGAAATATATCTAATGTCTGTTATTCACAATAATGAACTTCCTGACTAAATCATTGCAGGTTTTCTTATTCTATGGATTATTTATGGCATTCTTTCTAATCTTTGCTATATTTCTTATTTAACATTCTCTGTCATTTTGCTTCTTACTACCATCTTATTTCCCTTCTAGAGATTTTTATCATTATTATCATTGTCTCATTTTACTTAGTAATTGATTCCCTATTTCATGGTATATGAAGTATAAATACCCTTTATATAAGTTCAAAATTATATTATTTTTTTTAATTTTTTTATTATTTATTTACTTATTCATCATGCACAAGTATAGTATCTTTTTACATACAACTGCTTGTATACAAAGTATATAAGTACCATTCAGATCTTCAATCATGCATTTAGGATAATGATATCCATCTCATTCAACCACCAATTTTTTTCCAACCCCCCCTTTACTCCCTCCCTCCCCTCCCTTTCCGTTGACCATTCTAGTGTTCCTCTGATCCTATGTACCCCCTTCCAACAACTCTGTGAACCAGCCTCCTTATATCAGAGAAAACATTCGGTACTTGGATTTTTGAAATTGACTAATTTCACTTAGCATTATATTCTCTAACTTCATCCATTTACCTGCAAATGCCATTATTTTATTCTCTCTTATTGCTGAGTAAAATTCCATTTTGTATATACTCTAGATTTATTCCAAAGTGATTGCTTCCAAAACACTACTCTTACTTCTGTATTTCATTTTTGGAATGATCAGAGAAGATTATCAAAAACCTTAGTAATATTCAGATAGAAATAAATCATATAAGCCAAAACCATTATTTATATTTTTGAGTAAATTATTTTTTTAAATTGAATTTATTCATTTATTCTATCTGAATCTAAAATTACAGAATTCTATATTGCCATCATTTTTATATCACAGAATATTCTAATTTAGAATACTTTTGCTACTCCTTATTTCTTTTGATTCAATAACATATTGCCTTCAGTAAATATTTCCTACAGGAAATCATAAGACATTATAGTGTTTGTCTGTAATTCCCACTACTGCTGTTAATTGTTTCAGTAGAATAAAAGGCTTTGCCTCACTGATGGAACCAGAGGGATAGCTGCACGCTGGCTATCATGTAGCAACAATGGCTGTCAGCAGCATGCATCTGAAATCAAGGGCAGAACAGCTACAAGGAATTTTAACATCATAGGCTCTAATCTTTTAATTATATGGATAGAGAACATGAAACTCAAGGATAGAAGTGATCTGTCTTAGTCACACCATAAAGGTCAGAGCTCGTACCAGAAACCAGATATTCCTTTACCTTCTGAATGTATATGGAAGGGAGAAATAACTCAATGCTCACATTTTTTCTGTGGAAAATATTGAACAGTATGTACACATTCTTTTTATATTTTCTTATATACTTAATTATTTGATGTGACTACACCATAGATGATAATGCATACATTATATGTGCTTGAAAAATAAAAATAATTAAAACAGACCTTCTCACTACACACGAAGAAATACAATGTTACCAATACTGAGGAAATTCCTTTAATGTCCCTCCCCTGTTGTAAACTCTATCCCTCATTTTCTTTTTGTATAAGTTTCAATTTCATCATCAGAAAGAAATTCCATAGACTAGTGTTTTAAGTGTGAAGGAGCCCCAATTAGGGAGATGGCTATTGCGGTCAGCTGGAAGCCATAAGTTCCACCTGATAATAAGTATGTATGTGACACACCTGTAAATGCACGTGAGGCACCCGCAAAGCTAAAGGTATATAACCAGGTGAAAGCGGTCGGAGTCAGGAGAAGAATGAATTCATTCAGTCAGTCATGCAGTCGCTCGGTCGGAAGAAGAGTTCGGGTCGGAGAAGAAGAAAAGAATCAGAGCGGCCAGAAGGCAGGCAGAGTGGTTACAGAAGAGAAACCAGATAGAAGAAGTAATTCCTGGTCAGAGTCAGGCTGAGGCTCCCGAGGAAGAAAGAAGAAACAACAAAGAAGAAAGAAGCTCTAAAAGCTAAGCTCTCTCTCTCTCTAAAGAAGAAATCTCTCTCTTTCAAGCTCTCTCTCTTTCTCTCTAAGCTCTAAGAAGAAGAAGAAAAAGCTATCTCTAATCTTTCTCTCTAAGCTCTAAGAAGAAGAAAAATCTTTCTTTCTCTCTCTAAGCTCTCTCTAAGAAAGTAGAAGTAAAAGTAGTAGTATCTTTACTCTGCCTCCGAGAGTTTTCCTCCCGCGGCATTGTGGCTGGCCACGACAGGCAGCTTACATAAGTGAGAATGTTGTAGATAAAAAGTCCTCATTATTTGAAGGTATCATAAAAGATAAAAACAGTTCATTTGTTCAGCAAACAATTGATAAGGAATAATCAACAACACTACTTGAGAAGTGATTCATGTTCAAGTTTGGAGAAAGAGGTATACAAGAATACAAGTAGAAGGTGTATAGAAGATTCTCCCTAGAATGGACTCTACAGAACAATACTACTTTGCTTAAAGTAGAATAATGTTCACCTAACTAAGAAGAAAAGATTGTATGACACATATGGTCTATATCTTATTGAGCTTGGAGAAAAACTCTGAAAATAAAGAGAAAGTAAAGCAGATAAATTTACATTAATACCATGTGAGAAAATATTTAATGCTTTCAACCTACTTAGTGATACAATCCAAAATATTTCTGATGTACACAAATAAGGTTTTACTCGTTTGGTAATAGCTTATGTTAATTCTATTTGCAACTTCAACAATTTCTTTTTTTACTTTTAGCTTAGAATAATCTCTGGAGTTTAGAGGATAATAATATATGGGTAAATAGCTCTCTTTTGCTTCAATTGATGTAACGTGCTATGAGTCATACAGGATTTTTAATTTTCATTTCATACAGAATATTTTAAAAGAACATGACAAGTTGTTGTGCAATTCATTATCAGTGATATTTGTGGGAAAAATTGGAAAATAAGTTTTTAGTGTTAATGATTGTTTCTGGAAGTCACAAAATTATGTGCATTCACCTTAACCAGAAAGGTGTTAAACATTATTATAATATTTTACTAGTGCAAGTTTCCAAATGATAAAAATTGAACCATAATTTTTGTCATTGGGCTTGTTAATATTATTAATAATGCATGAAGAAAGGTGTATTCATTGAGATTGCCTTGAATGAGGTAACCACAGTTGTTATTATCTATCATCAATGCTAATCATATCTTCCTCAAAATGAGTTATAAAGGGATCAATAATTTTTCCCTTTGGAATTAAAAAGTTATATCCAATTTCATCAGATATATGAAGTACATATTCACACAGATAAACGAAAAATTTTCCATACCATAAACAAAAGCAAAAAACTCTATAATTATATTGGAAAGTTTTTAGTGTTTTGTTTCACCCTTAATTGTTCTAAATCGTTTAAATTTAGTTGACAGTGAAGAAGCAGAATAATAAATTTCTGTCTAGACCATAGGCTCTTTGTGTCCTGAATTTTTTTTAGTTCTTTGACTACTTGCAAAGGATTAAATATCACTTTAAGCCTAGAGAATGGCATCATCTTTAATGCAGGACAGTGCCTACTGCAAATTGTGTTTATCATTACAGATAAAATTTGACACATGTGTGCTTGAGGAATCATGGTATTTAAAAAAGCAGATCACTATTTTCCCCTTACCATTGACCATGACATTAACTTAATTAAAACATTCAATTTAGATATCTGATTGATGCCAATGAATATTAAAATTATTAGGATGAAACTTGGGAAGCTTGTTCCATACATAATAGTATGGAGATTTAACTTTGCTCAATAATCACTTGCTTTACTTGAAAGTGATTATAAACTCATTTCTGACTTTTAACTTTTTCATAATCTTTCTTTTGATGAATCCCATACTTCTGTAGCCGCATAACTAGACTGACATAATAGATTCTGAGTGCTAAGGGAATGTAGTTATGTTGGCAATCACCTTATACTCAGTCCTTCTTTGCTTCTTACCCTCAGAATCCATTTACAGGCATGCTTCTTTGATTCTGTTAGCAGAGACCATCGAATCCTGCAACTCCATGATGTGTAACTTTTCCTCTCCTAAGAAAATTCTCATTCTGGAGTAAACAAGGATTTTGCTCTTATCATGAGTCTTGAGGTAATAAGGGGTGGTGATTCATCTTTAAGAAAATAAGCAGCCCCTTGTGAGACAAAGACCCACATGAAGTTCTTAAAGCTTTTGCTGTCTGAGAAGATGATGTCCTTGTGGGGTAAGGATAGGAAGATGCTGTTTCTACTCTCAAGAAGGTTTCTGAGTTCCATTAGTGAGAACTGTTTCCAATTTGTCTCTATCATTGTCCTTTCTTTTGTAAGATAACAAAGAAAGTGTTATGATTGTGTTTATGATTGGTCCTCCATATTCATGGGTTGAACATCAGTGTATTCAATTAACTTCGTATACAAAGTACTTAGTAAAAACTCATGTATATATTGAATAATCTGGACTTTTTTCCCCCAGTGATTATCTCCTAAACAATACAGAATAATAGATATTTATTCAGGTGCAGTGGTGCACACCTGTAATCCCAGTGGCTTGGGAGGCTGAGGCAAGAGGATCAGGAGTTCAAAGTCAGCCTCAGCAATTTAGTGAGGCCCTAAGCAATTCAGCGAGACCCTGTCTCTAAATATATATAAAAAAGGGCTGGAGACATGGCTCCGTGGTTAAGCACCCTGGTACAAAAAATAAAAATTTAGAGATTATTTGCATTGTATTAGATTATAAATAGTCCAGAGATGATTTAATGTATACAAGAGGGGATATATTTTATATACAAATGATACACTATGTTATTTAAGGAACTTCAGCATTGGCAGAGTTTGGTCCATGGAAGTCTTGGAAACAATTACCCATGGATACTGAAGAATGACTGGATTTGGTGCCTCAACTTTACAAGCATCATGTTCTAAGTTTATTCTTCAAGTTTATCTACCCTTTGAGCTACATCAGATAAGGATTATTCTAAAGTTGTCAGAGGCTTTCTAATGTTTCTTAGATAATTGAATTCATTGAATTTGTTAATTTAAGACATTAATTTTATACTTTGGCACTTTGCTGTATAGGCTTTTTAGTAGAAATTTCCAATCCAACAACCTTCACAGTTACTATTGATATCATATGTCTAAGCATTGCAACCACTGTTCTACCAAATCTTTATCCTTTGGCTCTGTTTACCCCATGCTACTACTGTGAATGACTTCTATAATCATGGTATCAATGCCATGGATTATTACTGTGACATTTTTTTCTATAGCAGAGAAGCTTTCTGTGAATTAATAAAATACATGATCTACCAAATTCCCATCCTATTTTAAGGTTTTTTTTCCTAGATTATTATAGTTTGGATATGATGTACCCTCCAAAACCTCCAGTATTAATGCAAGAACTTTCAAAATATAAAGATTGAATTATTAGAGTTCTAATCTGATATGGCAATCTTAGATTGAATGGACCAGATATTAATTGTAGGCAGGTGGTGTGTGACTGGAGGAGGTGAGTCACTGGGGGTCCTTCCTTATAAGTGTGCATCTTCCCTGTGGACCTTATCACCTTATCTTCTTCCTCACCCTGCCATGAACTGAGCAGCTTCCCTCCATTGGGTTCTTCCACCATGAGGTGCTGTCTCAACCTGTGCCCAGAGCAATGGTGTTTGCCATCCATGGGCTGAGATCTCTGAAACCAAGAGACGCAAATAAACTTTTCCTCCTCTAAGTTGTTCTTGGATATTTTGATCAAAACAACACAAATCTGATTAAGAGATGAACATACTTGTAGTATCAAATTCTATGAAAATTAAAGAGAGTTTAATGAAGAGTTTACGTACAAAGTTCTGGGTAAAATTAAGGCAACTGACAAGGGAAGATTATGTACCCAGTACCTAGCAATAGAGTCAATCATTTGTAGGCTTCATCCGGGGAGGGAAAGTGTTAAATGGAACCCAGATAGAGTTTTAAATTTGAATGAGAATGATCCAAATGGCCACAAGCAGAAAAGTGAAGAGAGAGAAAAATTAAAATAATTCCCCCAACCTTTCCCTCCATTCTACCAATCTCTCTCTCTCTCTCTTTTATTTATTTTTTTGTGGTACCAGGAATTGAACTCAGGGGCACTGGACCACTGGGCCACATCCTCAGCCGCCCCCCCCCCCCTTTTTTGTATTTTATTTAGAGACAGGGTCTCACTGAGTTGCTAAGTGCCTCACCATTGCTGAGGCTGGCTTTGACCTTGCAATCCTCCTGCCTCAGCCTCCCAAGTGCTGGGATTACAGGCCTGCACCGCCATGCCCAGCTCCTTTATGGCTTTTATGTGTAACTCTTTTGTCAATAATTGCTTATATTCAGTTAAGCAATTTAATCATTTCCTTAATATATTGGTGTTGATTGAATTTATTTGGAAATTCTCACTTGAATTTATTTTTAGAAAAAAATATTTAACCATTTAACATATTCTCATTGATTGTAAATATTTCTCCCTGAAAAATAAATTTTATTTCCTTTGAAATTACTAAAATCCATCCTGAATCAACCATCACTTATGATATGTGAAAAACATGAAATGAATAAATGTGAATGGCTGGTATAAAAAACTCTTAAGTATTATAACATAGTACTGATTTATTACAAAAGTTTTTTTTTTTCCTGTGGAGTTTTAAAGTTGGATTTACAAGATGAGAAAGAATTTGTTAGGAATAATTTTATCTCCAGTTGCATCTCCTAAAGTGGAACACATTTGACCCCAGTCATTTGGTCATTTTTATTTATTTTTTTTGTCTTGTGGCAGTCTGCTCAAGTCATCAGAACAAAATATCACAGACTGGGTGGTCTACAGAAAGAAAAGACAGTCATTTTTCCCCACAGTTTTTAGTGTAAAAGTCCCAGATTAAGATGATGGCAGATTGTGCTTCTGAAAAGCCTCCCTCGTACACAGCCAACTTCTCACTTTGTCCTTAAATGGAGTCTTCTCTACATGAGCACACAGAGAGAAATAATCTCTAATGTCTCTTCCTCTTCTTTGTGGGACACCAATCCTGTCAGGTTAGTGCCCCATATTTAAAATTTAATTAACCCTAATCAGCTCTTCTATTTTCAAATATAGTCACATTGTGGGTTAAAGAATCAACATATGAATTTGGGGAGAGCAAAATTCACTCTGAAGTTTTGTTTTAGCAAATATTGTAATGTAAAACTAGATATGACAGACATAAAATCAGAAAAGCAAGTAAGTAACCTATCTTGAGAAAAGGTTTATTCAAGGCTTTGAGGGAAAAATTGCAGAGATAAATGATCCAATGCCATCGTGATCCAGAAACAGACATTTACTTACACCATTAAAACTTTTCTTCTACTCCCTCAAGTTGAAATACATCATAATGTATTTGAGTTCTGAAAGAATAAAGCAGACTGTCTTAAAAATCAATCACAAATCACAATGCAGAACTAAATCCCATCAAATGTCTTTTGTCTGCCTCTAAACTTATTTCCAAGCATTATGAAAGGAAACTTTTGGTGTCCATTTTTAGTCATAAAACTGTCATAATTTGACCTATGATTAACATGCTTTGCAGTATATTCTATAACTGATAGGGTTTATGTAAACTAAACATAAACTAAGTGACATTCAAAGCAGGTGACAGGAGAAAGATCCATCTTTATCCGTTCAGAAATTCTTTGGTGTAAGCAAAAAGATCTGGAGCACTTGAATATGCATGAGCATTTTGAATATGTATAACTGTTACAATGAGAGAACACTTTTGACCCCTAAATGTAGAGTTATAAGAAAGTCAAAAGCAAGAACATTCTATTAAGAAAAACTTTATTGGATAAAGCAATGTTCAGAAAAGTAATACCTAAAATCCAGCTTTGTGCAAAATAATCATGTGAGTCATATTTTCTAAGAATAAAGCTATTCTCATTTTGAATAGATAATAAATTTTCTAGTTCTTATAGTGTTATTTACTTCTTATGGAAATGAACATTATTAAGTTTTGTATTTCATTTATTGCAGTGCACAGAATTTGCTAAATGAATTTTCAGAATATACTTGATAGAATTTGATCTGAACCTCTCTACAGGTTCTTTCTACATTTTCTTTGCCTGAGACACTTTCTGTGTTTGATTTCTAAGTGTTGGCATCCTACAGCTTGGTTGTAGAAAATATCCTGTCTATATAATATCTCCTTTAAATTTTCTTCTTAGTTATAAAACACTAAATATCTATATGTTTTCTCTATTTTTTTCACAAAAAGTGCTTAATTTTTTCATGATTCCTAAACATATATATCAAATTTCTTACTTGTATATCCATATTATGGTTGTTAAATGTGTTTGTCACTGGGATGACAAATAGCTTAACATGGAAAAAGTTAACTTCTGAGTTTCTACCTAAACTTACTTTTATCCTTACAAAGATTACCTGGTTACTATGAACAACTTTTGTGATTATTATTTCTCTTTCCTATCCTAAAATATAAGCACGTTGGTAGTATAAATGAGTTTATCTTGTTAAGTTCAGCCTTTCTATCTGCGACAAAGTAGCTGCTCAATAAATGAATTTAAGAAGTTAATTTAAAAAGAAAAAAAAAATGACCATTGCATAGTATATGCAACTTACTGAAGAAATGAGAACTCATCATTTAAAGTTGAAACTCAGGTCCCATTAAAATCCATTATAATTAGGAGAGATATTTCACATCTATAAAGATGCTGTGGATAAGGAAAACAAGCAGAGTTTCAAAGCAAATAATCCCCCTTTGTGAGGAATATGTTTCAAGACCCCCAATTGATGCCTGAAAATGCAATTAGTACAGAATCTTCTATGTGCTATTTTTTTTATCTGTTCTACATATTTCATGGCATTGTTGAGTAAATTATCATTCCTGTAGCACAAGCATCAGTCTTCCTAACAGTCAACGGGATACTGAAAAGTAGCATACACATATACAGGACAGACAGAACAGTGTAAGATTTTATCACCCCACTCAGAAGGCCATACATTTTGAAACTTATGAATTAGTTATTTCAGGACTTTTCTATATAATATGTTCAGATCTTGATTAATGTTGGGTAACTGGAACCATGAAAAGTAAAACCACCAATCAGGGGATATACTGTATAACCCTTCAATCAAAGATCAAAATTTCAGATGATCTCAGTCACATCATTGACTTATGATTCAGATACTTCTAACATGGGCTGCTCTTGGTCTACTGTAATCAGCAGCAACAACATATTTAACAATGATGAGTGATTCTCTCAGACATACAGGGGAAACTTCTAGATGATGTTGTAGGACTCAAAACACCTGTAATTAATTATTCAGACTTACCTAACATATAAGATTTATGCTAAACAGTTACAAGGATTAGATTATAGGTTGAATCTGATATATTGAACATAAACTATGCTGATACAATTATTCAGAAAAATGATTTTAACCTTGCTATAGTCTGGGATTTAAAAGTTTAAAAAGTGAAAGTAAGATAATGCATTAGGAACATAAACTTGTCTCTGGAATATATGTGGATCTTTTAAAATTTTTAATAACCGTCCTCTGATTTATTCTGGATTTGATTAATAACATCAATTTTAAGGAGAGACAGACTATATACTATTCTTTACACTTTGGGATGTAAGACAAATATTTAGTTTTCTTATAGAGAAGAGAAAATAAATTTTTTCATTTGGCCAGAAAAAGTTTATGTAAGAAAATTAAGTTCACCATATTATTTTGTAGAAAACACTTTTTAAGTCTTTATTTATAAAATCTTATAAAATCTCCAATTAGCACAGAAGCTTTTCTAGCACAGATAAATGGCAAATGCAAATGACAAGGACGTCCCTTTGTTTTGAAATATCTTACCTTAAGTTTTAAGCGTTAAGCCTCTTTTCAAACACTATCTTCTCACCAGCCCAGAGCTTAAGGGAACTTTCTGACCTATATGAAAATGGTCATCCAAACAGGCTTGGGGACAGGTATCATGATTCTACCACAGACCTCAGTGTATGATTAATAGATCCAGGCTTTGAACTAGGACAAAGAAATGCACTTTTCTCTTTGAGGAATTGGAAATGTGGAACTGAAAGACACAAAGCCTGGGAGATGAAGGAGCTGAATCAAATCAAAGGCAGAGCTGTAAAAAGAAGGCACTGCTGTAGACCTGACTCCTTCCACTCCAGTCCTGAGTGTCCAAATCATCCACCTACTCCTGGAGTTGCTTCATTATCCTTCATATACATGCATATATTCACCTTAAAATCAACTGTATTTTTTAGAACAGTTTAAATTTACAGAAAATTGACAAGTTAGTAAGAAGTTTCCCACATATGTAGCTGCACCCACTTTCCCTTATAAACCCATTTTTATGGAAAATATGTCATAATTAATGAATCAATAATGAAACATTGTCATTAACTAAAGTTCATACATTTGTTTCAGATGTCCTCAGATTTTATGTGATGTACTTTTACTGTCCCAGGATCCCATCCATAACATTATTTTTGATTGTTGTGTCTCTTTGTTCATGGCAGTCTCAGAATTTCCTTGTTTTTGATGAAGTTGGCAATTTTTTTTTATTGAAGTGAAGTCCTTCTTTATTTTTATTTATTTTAAATAGTTATAGAATGCATTTATAAACATCATACATAAATGGAGTATTACTTCTCATTGCTCTGGTTGTACATGATGTAGGATTATACGAGTCATGTAATCATATATGCATATAGGGTAATAATGTCTGATTAATTTTATTGTCCTTCCTGCCCCCATACCCTTTCCCCTCTATTCACTCCCCTCTGTCTAATCTAATGTACCTCTATTCTTCCCTAGCACGCCCCCCCATTAGAAAAAGCAATCATAAAATTCATTCGGAAAAATAAGAGACCCAGAATAGCTAAAGCAATCCTTAGCAAGAGTGAAAAGAGTGAAGCAGGAGACATCACAATATCAGAACTTAATTTAACTACAGTGCCATAGTAAAAAAAACAGCATGGTATTGACACCAAAACAGACATGTAGACAAACGGTAAAGAATTGAAGCCAGATAAACAAACCAACATAACTATAGTTATCTCATGCTAGACAAGGGAACCAAAAACATATATAGGAGAAAAGATAGCCACTTCAACAAATGGTGCTGGGAACACCGGAAATCCATATGTAGCAAAATGAGATTATATCCCTATCTGTCACCCTGCACAAAACTCAACTCAAAGTAGACCAAAGGCACTAGAACAGAAACCCTGTGCCTAACAGAAGGAAAAGTAGGCCCAAATCTTTACCATGTCAGTTTAGGAACTGACTTCCTTAACAAGCAATAAAGTAAAATCAAGAACCAATAAATGGAATGAATTCAAACTAAAAAAGCTTTTTCTCAGCAAAGAAAACAATGATGTGAATAGAGAGTCTACAGAACGGGGAGAAAATCTTTACCATGTGCACCTCAGATATAGCATTAATCTCCAGAATATATACAGAACTCAAAAAATTCAACACCGTAAAAACAAATAACCCAATCAGTAAATGGGCTAGGAACTGAACAAATACTTCACAGAAGAAGAAATAAAAACAATCAACAAATATATGAAAAAATGTTCAACATCTCTAGCAATTAGGGAAATGCAAACCAAAACTACTCTAAGATTTCATCTCACTCCAGTTAGAATGGCAATTATCAACAATAAAGAAAAATAAATATTGGCAAGAATGTGCAGAGAAAGGTACACTCATATACTGCTGAAGGGACTGCAAATTGGTGCAACCACTATGGAAAGCAGTATGGAGATTCCTCAGAAAACTTGGAATGGAAATACCATTTGACCCAGCTATCTATCCCATTCCTTGCTTTATACTCAAAGGACTTAAAATCAGCATACTACAGTGATGCAGCCACATCAATGTTTATAGCAGGTCAATTTACAATAGCTACATTAAGGAACCAACATAGGCATCTTTCCACAGATGAATTCATAAAGAAAATGTGGTATATATACATAATAGAGTATTACTTGGCCTTAAAGAAGAATAAAATTATGGCATTTGCAAGTAAATGAGTGGAGCTAGGGAATGTCATGCTAAACGAAATAAGCCAATCCCCCAAAACCAAAGGCCTAATGTTTTCTCTGATATGCTAATGCTATGCAGATGCTAAGTCACCATATGTTTTATATGAAGAATAAATTGGTTTTCTTGTAGAATTCAGATATATAGAAGAAAATGTATTTTGGCACCAGGAATTTCAGTATCCAGATTTAAATTATTAATAAATTACAAAATAAATAGTTGGCATTTAGTGAAAGATTTTTGCCTTGTTTTAAGTATTAAATAGAAAGTAATGTTTCACAATAAACTCTATGTTAGCTATAGATTTTGCATAGATACCATGTATTAGATTGTTGATTTTTCCTTCTATTCATAGTTCTCTGAGAATCTTCATCTGATCTTTATTCAAATTTGTTTAAATAATCATATCATTTTTTCATTATTCAGTAAAAATGTTGAATTACATTGACTAAATCTTGAATGTTAAATGGGTTCTTAATTTAACTTGATTGTAATTCTTCTAAAATATATCCTTTCTAGGTATTATAGGATTTGGTTTGTCAATATTTTATAGAGTATTTTTCATCTCTATTTATAAGATATATCAATCTAAATCTTTTTCTTATAGTGTTTTATCAAGATTAGCATCAGGCTTATGCTAGTCTCATAAAATAACCAAAAGAAATGGTTCTATTTATCTCATAATTTTTATTGAATTTAACCTTGAGATGATATGAGCTGAAATTATCTTTTTGAGCAATTTATTTTCTATTACTTATTCTCTAACAAAACTAATATTATTGTTTTAGTCAGCTTTTTCATTGCTGTGACCAAAAGATCCAATCAGAAAATTTGCAAAGGAGGAAAAGTTTTTTTGCGAGCTCATAGTTTCAGAGGTCTTAGTCCATGGATGGCTGGCTCCATTCCTCAGGGCTTAAGGTGAGTCAGAACATCATGGAAGAAGACTATGGCAGAGGGAAACAGCTCACATAGTGATTAGAGAGCAGAGAGAGACTCCATTTTCTATATACAAAATATATACCCCATAGCCATGCCCCCAATGAACCACTTCCTCCAGCCACACACCATCTGTCTCCAGTTACCATTCAGTTAATCCCATGGATTAATTCACTAATTAGGTTAAAGTTATAACCCAATCATTTCTCCTCCAAACTTTCTTGCATTGTCTCACACTTGAGCTTTTGGGGGACACCACATCTAAATCATAACAATTACTAATGGTCTTTTAAAATTATATATTTCTTTTGGTGTCATTTTTCTTATTTTTGTTGTACAGATTAAATGAGATTTATTTTGATATGTTCATATGCACGTATATTGGGAATTGATCTTTCTTCTACTTTTATCTCCACTCCCCAATACTCAGTCCCTACTAATCCTTCTTCTACTTTCATATAGGCTTATTTGTTTGTCTGTTTATTTTGCCTTTTTAGTTTTCACATATGAGAGAGAACACGTGGTACTTGTCTTTCTGGTATTGCTTATTTCACTAACATTGTGTCTCCTAATTCCATGTATTTTGCTGCAAATGCAGGATTTCATTATTCTTTAAGTATGAGTAAGACTCCATTTTGCACACACATATACACACATAATTTTTTCTTTATCCATTCATCAGTTGATGGGCAGTGTTTTAGTCAGCTTTTGCGATGCTGTGACCAAAATAATCAACAAGAATAGCATAAAGGGAGGGGAGGGAGGGAGTAAGGGGGGGGTTGGAAAAAAATTGGTGGTTGAATGAGATGGATATCATTATCCTAAATGCATGATTGAAGATCTGAATGGTTATATACTTTGTATACAAGCAGTTGTATGTAAAAAGATACTATACTTGTGCATGATGAATAAGTAAATAAATAATAAAAAAATTAAAAAAAAAAAAATAGGACCCTTCAAAAAAAAAAAAAAAAGAATAGCATAAAGGAGGAAACGTTTATTAGGGCTCATGGTTTCAAAGGTTCTGTCAAGGATCTGATGGCTACATAGCTCTGGGCACAAGGTAAGACAAAACATCATGGGGGATGGGCATGGCAGAGGGAAAGAGCTCAGGACAAAGCAATGGGGGAGTGGAGAGAGCAACAGCTCTGTCATCAGAAACAAAATATAAATGCCAAGGGCATGCCCTCAGTGACCTATTGCCTTCATCCACACCCTAAGCCTACCATTATAAAACAGTTAATTCAAATCAAGGGATCAATTAACTGATTAGGTCATAACCTAATCCTTTCACCACTGCACATTTCTTGCATTGTTTCATACCTGAGCCTTTGGGGTATACCTCAGGTCAAAATGATAACAGACACCTAAGCTGATTCTGTATCTCAGCGATTATGAATAGTACTGCGACAAACATGCATGTGGAGGTATTTCTTTCATTCTCTGACATTTTCTTTGGATGTATACCCAGGAACAGAATGGCAGGATCATATGAAAGTTCTATTTTTAGTTTTCTGAAGAACCTCCATAGTATTTTCCATAGTATCTCTACTAATTTACACTCACACCTACAGTGTACAAGGTGTTTTGTTTTGTTTTATCTACATCTTTGCCTGTCTGAATTGGTAATTGTCCTGTGTCAGAGGCCATGCCTCTCTCAAGAACTCTTGGTGCCAAGGTGCAAAGAAGTAGCCCAGTTGCTATGGTGGCACCCTATTCAAGAGGGGATTCTGTGCCAGCCACAGAGCTAGTCAGTTTTTAACCTTGAGTTGCACAGGCCAGCAGCTTGGAGGTAGAAAGTTATGGGAGAAAGCTGACATGCATAATTGGACTGCTCATACTCATCACCTTGGCTTTACTTGCTTTAAAGAAACTTTCCCACAATAACCCTTTAATGATAAAACTTATATAATAAATTTCCAGGCGCAGTGGCACATGTCTGCAATCCCAGTGGCTTAGGAGGCTGAGGCAGAAGGGTTTTGAGTTCAAAGCCAGCCTCAGCAATAGTGAGGCATCAAACAACTCAGTGAGACCCTGTCTCTAAATAAAATACAAAATAGGAGTAGAGATGTGGCTCAGTGGTGGAGTGCCCCTGAGTTCAATCCCCAGTAAATCTCCCACCAAAAAAAATATAATAAATGTGCTGAGCTTGCACATTTTTCAGAGGTGTCTATTCAGATCATTTGCCCATTTTTGAATTTTATTATTTGTTTTTGTTGTTGTTGTTGTTGTTGCTTTAGTTTTTTATATATTCTGAATATTAAGCAGAAGAGTAGTAGCTGGCAAATATTGTCTCCCATTTTCTCTCTCTTCACTCTCTTGATTGCTTCTTTTCCCCATTACTGTGTAGATACTTCTTAGTTTGATTTAATCACATTTGTTAATTTTTCATTTTGTTTTTTGTCTTTGGAGTCTTCTCCAGAAAATCACAGCCTGCATAAGTGCTTTGAATTATTTCCTCCTAGTAATTTCAGAGTTTCAGGTCTTAATTAAGGTCTTTGATCCACTTGAATTGATTTTTGAGGAGGATGAGCGGTTGGGTCCACTTTTAATCTTTCACATGTGTATTATCCATTTTTCTCTGCATCATTTGTTAAAGAGGCTGTCCTTTCTCCACTATATGTTTTTGGTGTTTTGTTTTGTTTTGTTTTGTTTTGTTTTCAGAAGTCAGCTGTGGGTTTATTTCTGGGTTCTCCAATGTATTCCATTGGTGTCAGTTGTGATGAGTTTTGTTTCTCCAAATATTTCTTCTTTTCATCAAAATCATCATATTTTGCCTTTTCTTTTTTAAAGACATACTAGTTTCTTGTCACCAACACAATGCTTATAATATTTGTAATGCTGTTGTCCCTTCCCTTCTTAATGATTGACATTTAATTTTGATTTTTATTTCTATTGTTATGGTTTGGATGTGTTGTCCCCCAAAATCTATAGTATGAGACAATGCAAGGAGGTTCAGAGGCAAAATGATTGGGTTGTGAGAGTCTTAACCAAATCAGTGATTTAATAACCTGATAGAGTTTAACTGAGTGGTAAGTGAAGTGGTAGGGTGCAGCTGAAGAGGTGAGAATTGGGGCGTGGCTTTCGGTATATATTTATTTATATGTGGCAAGTAGAGTCTCTCTCTCTGCTTCTTGATCGAGACGTGAGCTGCTTCCCTCTGCCACACTCTTCCCCCATGATGTTCAGCCTCACTTGGAGCCCAAAAGAATAGAGCCAGCTTTCTATGGACTAAGACCTCTAAAACCATAAGCTCTTAAATAAACCTTTTCTGGTCAGATCTATTAATTGCAGCAGCAAAAATGCTGACTAAAACACCTATCCAGTTTTATAAAGTAATTATCAATTTTATTACAATTTTCAGGGAACTATCTTATAACTTTTTTATGTACTTCTTGTGCATATCATTGGCATACACTACTTTTCTATTCATTCAATTCTATTACTTATCTAGATTTGTTTAAATAGTGCTCTATGGTATAACAAAGAAAGTGTATAAATTTTATACTTTTATGTATCAAAGAATTTAATGCTATAAATTTCTCTCTACAAGGTCTTTGTGACATATTGTTTCTGTCAAAGCAATTATAGGATGAAGCATTATTCTTTCAGTATAATAAAGATAATATTTCATTGCTTTCTGTTCTGCATTGAATAAGAAGATAGCTGTTATTCTTATAATTTACCTTCTATATGGAATGTGCGATTTATTCTGTGGCAGTTTTAAAGATGCTTTTAATGATATTTTATCTGTTAATCCAATAGTTCACTCATGATATGCTTAAATGTATTTCTTTTTGTTTATTTTTTCTTTTTAAAAATTTAGCTTGCATACAAAAAAATTTTATATCACATATTGATGTCTGTAATTACTTTTATAAAACTCTCCAAATATTTGTTTTACCCAATTCTGTTTTCTTCCTTAAAGGTATTATGAATTGTTCAGCATTATTCTATAAATTTGGGGTTCTTTATTCAAATTTTCACACTTTTTATTGCTTTATTTTGATAATGTCTATTGAAATTTTTTCACTTTAATAAATATTTTTGTGGCCCTATGTGGTGGCATACGCCTATAATCCCAGCTGCTGGGGAGGCTGAGACAGGAGAATTGGGAGTTCAAAGCCAGCCTCAGCTGTAAAGAAATCAAAAGGAGACAGAAGCAAAGTGCACAGACAGAATGGCTAAATGGCTGCTCATCTAAGCAGCTGTGTTTATTTATACCAATAGGTTACATTCAGTCATTAATGCCATAATTACATTATTATTTATTATATCACTAGGGTTGCTTATTCTGCAGTTACATTCTACAGTTACAATATGCAATGTTAGGAGATTTGTCTAGCTCTCAAGAAAGTCCATTGTTTGAAGTTACTGTTAGGCAGGCAGGTCCAGGAGCAGGGGAGCTTGGTGAAACACTGTAGTTATTTAGCAAGCAAGTTCCTTTGTTCCCATTAGCTATGTGCCTGAGATCAAGGTTGAGGCTAATAGGACTCTAGCACAGAACCTCTTCATGGAGGGCACTGATACAGCAGCTAGGCAACTTGTGTCTTTGCACAGAAACTTTTCTAGTCATCAAGCATCCACAGCCATGAAGTCAACAGAAACCCCAATCGCAAACACAGAACCCTTACACTCAGCAACAGGGAGGAGCTAAGAAGCTCATAAATAAAATACAAAATAGAGCTGGGGATGTGGCTCAGTGGTCAAGTGCCCCTGAGTTCAATAACTGGTACTCTCCACCAATAATAATAATAATAAATAATAATAATAATAATAATAAATAAAAATGAATGAATCTTTTTGCATGCAGTGAGCTTAAGATCTTAAGGTGAATTATTTACATATGATATTATGTTTTTATTTTTAATATTTTAGTTCATAATTTTAATCACTGTACTGATATTATTTATTTTATACATACTTTCCATTCCTTATTTTAATACTTTGATACATTTATTGTGGTTCTTTAAGTGATTTTTTAATGATATCTACATATTTTTCATTCCTTAGTTTGCTTTTACTGAACTTTTCTTCTCTTGACACTGAGTTGCCTTATCTCTTCTTCCCATGCCAGGAAAGGTGTTTTAGAAAACACTATAAATTGAGATAGTATTTACAAGGGTAACCTCAACCTCTCTTATTTCAGCAATAAGAACACAGGCTATATTTAAGTTTAGGTTAAAAGTAGCTTTGCCTGGGGTTCAAACTTTTCAGGTGGAAACTGTACTTTCTCCTTAGCATGGCTTGACACTGGAGTAACAGTGGGAATCTGGAGATATTTTGTTCCTCTCCAGCCTAATCTAGATTTATGAATTATAGGAAATTGTTTTCTGCTTGACAGCATGGTTGCTACTTCTAGGGCAAATCTCTACTTTGCTGTCCTATCTCCAATGTTTGAATGAACTCTGCAGTATATCCAGAGAATATCAAAGTGATTTCTTTCAATCCTTATATTGTGCACCCAGATTTTAGAAGCCAGCAGCCAGGAGCCACAAACCATTGGCTTTCATTAAGTAAAGTATGAGAATTTGTGGGAGAATTTCTTTCAGCTCTCTAGCACAGAGGCCCTCTTCCACTGAGTAATGCACAATTCAATATATATTCATTCAGTTCCTCCTTCTCAGTTCATCTTTGGTATACTATCCCTTTTCAGCCAGAGTTGACCTTTGTGGAAATGCAGATGGGGACAACAAATTATTCGTGTGACTGAAGCTCCTGGAAATATTGACCTGTTACAAAAGCTTACATGTAGATGTTAAAATTTATTAATATTTATTTACATTTTTTGTAGATCTTTCCTTCTCATATCTCTTTGTCAGAGATAAAAGTAGCCTTGAGCATTTTCTTTTCTAAGGATGTCTTGTCATTACCTATATTTTAATTAAAGTAGCTTTATTGGAATCTTCAACACTCTATTATGAGAGAAAATAAGATATTGTAGCCTGACTTGTTCTCATGGTTAAGATTGTGAGGTAAAGCCATGAAATGTCTGTGTACTATTAAAAAAGAAAATCAAGTTCTAGTGCCTTTTTAAAAATATCTTTTAGATGTAGATGGACACAATATCTTTATTTATTTTTATGTGGTGCTGAGGATTGAATCAAGTGCCTCACACATGCAAGGCAGGCACTCTACCACTGAGCCCCAGCCCCAGTCCTCTAGTGCTTTTTATTGAAAATGTTATCAAAAGTTAGACAAGAATCTTTTAAAACAAAACCATAGCTATTTAAATTATCAGAGAAATACGATGCTAAGGTGTTCTTTCATTCCTTTCATTTTTAACAACTTTCCTTGAGTGAAATAACTATTGAGCATCCACTTTTGGGTTTTAACATAGAATTGTTGACATTGACAGTAAAGTGAATTGCATTAAATACTGTGCATTACTTAAAAAAGAAATCAATAGAATTATGAAGATGAGAGTTTCTCTTCAACCATTATAACAAGACAAAACTATAAATTTTAGAAATGTTCAAGGATAATGCTGCAATTATTTTTTAATGATAGTAACCAACTTGGGTTATTATATTTTGATTTATATCTCTATTTTATGCTTAAATTTCCAATAATATTCTTGTTATACATGGACCAAATATATCATCTCTGTTCACTCAACCATATTTTTTCTAAGTTCTGGTCTACTCATAACATAGACAATTTATTTTTTCCTCTCAGCATTTTGTTGTTATTAAAATAAACTTAGTTCTAAAGCAGAAAAAGGGCAGTGGTGAAAGATCCTGCAGAATATAGATTAGATAAGAAAGATTGAAATTAATTGTCTCTCACCCTTACTGATTAAAAATAAATGAACATTCAAAGAAACTCATATTTCAGAGAAAAAGGGAGGGAGAGAGCAAGAGAAAGAATATAAGATATTGTTAAATTATTTTAGCAATAAAATGAAAATGGCACAACGGAAAACAAATTTAATTCAGTTATCTAGTGCTATATCTCTATCCATTAAAGTCATGACTTTGAATGGAATTGGATATTGGTGCCTGATATTAATAATTTGAGACTTTACCATTAGACCCACATTTCCTAATCTAATATCTAATAACTATGAATACTATTGTAAACAGTCATCAGTACCAGCTTGAATCTTGGGCGTTAAGAAATCACGTTTGTTCATACACATGTAATTTTAAAAATGCAGTAAGACAATATGGAGTCACAAATTTATCTGATCGCACTTGTATGATGGCAAAATGAATTAAAAGGAACTGATAAAAGGAGAAAAACTAAGTAATTAATCAATAGTATGTCAACATTGAAAAAATATATTTCTGTATTTTACACATGTAATATGTGAAATTTGATATTTTATTATAAAATTAAAATATCTGTTTATATTAAAAGAATAAAAAAAGAATAGTGATAAATCAAATTAGTATCACATATATTTTTCCATATTTTCTTCTCTTGCACTAACCATATCTCTCTCCTTTTACTTGAAGTATTTTAAAAATACTGTTTTTTTAATGTGAGAATTTTATCTCAATACTCATTTTGTTCTGAAAACAAACTATCAACAAAATCTATTAGACAGGAACCATTGTCACAGTTTGGTTAGAAATAGGAATTGATTAAAAGCTTAGTAGATTCTCCTTTTGTTATTTGCACTTTTGAGAAAAGAAAGTGTGAATGCAAAGATTAACATTTAGATGCTACTCACTCCCTAACCATTTCACATACACCTCATAGCAATCTGTTGCATAAAGCTCAGGGGACTTAATGCTTAACAAGAATGTTCTTCTGATTAGAAAACAAATACACATAATTTACAACTTTTGGAATAGACTCTAGTAAAATCTTAAAGGTATTCCAAGAGAATGGACAAAGTTCACTAACAACACTTAAAAGCATTAGCATTTTAAAATAATTTTTGTTGTATATCAGATTAAACTTATTTCAATATGCAATTACTATAAAAATATTGGTGAGATATTTTACTATTTTATGTAAATTACAGAAATTCTGATTTACCACATTTCAAGTCCTCAGTAGCCAGACATGGGTAATGTATAATCTGATACTGCACCTCTAGACTTAATTAAAAAAATATATGATGAGCACATTATAAGCCATTCTTCAAGCTAACTCCTAATTAAATAAGGTTACAGAATTTTATAATTTGGTGAGAAAGCAATGTTAAAACATAGTCCAAATATTATAAATGGTTGATTAAAAATTAGTAAACAGGAGACATGGGATCATAAATTTTTCCTTTATATTGGCAGGATATACATCTGACTTCTAAAAGTATTTCTCAGTTTCAGAAATTTTTAAATATCTGTGAGTTATTTAAAATTTGTAAATTTTTTAAATGGTTTAATATAATATTGTCAAATCTTAATAAACTAAAGGATCATATGAAGGCTTATAAAATGTGTATATCCTTCTAAAGTGCAAGAAATAAAATCAAGAATGAATAAATGTGATGGATTTAAACTAAAAAGCTTCTTCTCGGCAAAAAGAAACAATCAATGAGGTGAAGAGAGAGACTACATTTTTTAAAAAATATTTTTATTTATTTCCTTTAGTTGTACACAATGCGTTTTATTCAATGTGTTTTATCTGTACGTGGTGCTGAGGATCGAACCCGGGTCGCCCACATACTAGGCGAGTACTCTACCGCTGAGCCACAATCCCAGCCCGAGCCTACATTTTTGAAGCAAATTTTTGCCACACATAAAACAGGACTAATCTCCATGATATATAAACAATTCAAAAAACTTAACACCAGAAAAACAAACAACCCAATCAATATATGGGCTAAGAAGCTGAACAGACACTTCTCAGATGAAGAAATAAAATCAATCAACAAATATATGAAAAAAATGTTCAACATCTCTAGTAATCAGAGAAATGCAAATCAAAACTACTTTTAAGATTTCATCTCACTCCAGTCAGAATGGCAGTTATCAAGAATAAAAGCAACAAGGACTGTTGGTGAAGATGTCCGGAAAAGGCACACTTATACATTGCTGGTGGGACTGCAAATAGGTGCAAACAATCTGGAAAACAGTATGGAGATTCCTTAGAAAACTTGGAATGGAACCACCATTTGACCCAGTTATCCCACACCTCAGTTTATACCCAAAGGACTTAAAATCAGTATACTACAGTAATGCAGCCACTTCAAAGTTTATAGCAGCACAATTCACAATAGCTAAACTGTGAAACCAACCTAGCCGCTCTTCAATAGATGAATAGATAAAGAAACTGTGGTACATATACACAATGGAATAATACTCAGCATTAAGTGAGAATAAAATTATGGCATTTGCAGGAAACTGAATGGAATTGGCAAATATCATGCAATGTGAAGTAAGCCAATCCCAAAAAACCAAAGGCTGAATGATCTCTCTGATAAGTGGATGCTTATCCATAATGGGGGAGGGGGGTCGGTGGACAGAATGGAGAATCTGTGGGCAAAGGGGAGCTAAGAAAGGGGAAGGGGCATGGGAGTGGGAAAGATGGTGGAATGAGATGAACATCATTACCCTAGGTACATGTATGTATGACTGCATATGTGGTGTGACTCTACATCATGTACAACCAGGGAAATGAAAAGTTGTGCTCATTTGTGTACAATGATTCAAAATGCATTCTGCTATCATGTATAACTAATTGGAACATTTATCATACCAGTACTTATAGAAAATTCTGATTAAGTACATCTTGTGTGGATAGGGTAAAGTATATTCATATATTAAAGACTCCATTGTTCCTTATCTAAGTAACCCACTCATTGCACTTTGAGAAACATTGTTTTAGTGTCTACAATGGCATTTTGTTTTCCTTAAGTGAATAGTCACTTTAGTTTGGGTTTATATCACTATACTTTGAAGCAGTTACTAGTTCTGCTCAATTTAAAGTATTATATAGCGGGTGCATTAGCCCTGGACCCCATGTCCATGAGCCTATGAATCTTTTCTCAGTTTTTTAGTATTTAACTCATTACCTACTTTATAATGCCTCATATATTAAAGATAGATTATAATCCTATCACCCACTCTGATGTATCCAGGTGCGATCCCTGATAAAGGGGGGCGTACTTGAAATGTTCCTCCTACTTCTTAGGGGACATCAAGGCTTATTGGGCCCCTTTTCTGAGGGAAATCAAGCATCAACAGGTGTATTAACAGTTACAGTTTCCATATCAACAAGACCTTCAGTTAGCTCAAGGTCTTCACAACCTTACTCATTTTCCTTAGTTCCCTATTAAGTTTAAAAAAAGATTATAAGGACATGTAATCATTGTTTGCCCTTCTTTCAACTCTACAGTACCTGGAGTTAAAATCCAACCTAGGCCAACGCTTCTGGCAAACTGAGGTCATTAGGTGCCATTTGAAAATTAAACATAGATATTTATGTATAGATCTTATTCAAATGGTTGTTGGGCCACGGCAATTCTGGAGAAAGGGCTAAAATGCTGATAGTCACTTTTTACATTGCTTTGCTATTCAGGCCGCTGACCGGTTGGCACCACAGAGGTGATATAACAGTTACAGTTCCATATCACAAGACCTTCAGTTAGCTCAAGTCTTCACAAACGCATTTAAATTGAGAGGTTTTTCCTAATAAAAAGTTTAAAAAAGATTATACGACATGTAAACTCTTTGTTTGCCCTTCTTCCAGCTCTATATGGATGACATCATCCTGGAGCTACTGATGTCCAACAATTTGAAGAAATAAAAATTATGAAAAAATGTTCTGGGATATTATTTACCTTTTTATTAATTGATTAATTAATATTTGCATACTTATCTAAGTGGGACCCACTCATTGCACTTTGAGAAACATTGTTTTAGTGTCTACAATGGCTTTGTTTTCCTTAAGTGAATAGTCACTTTAGTTTGGGTTTATATTAGCACTTTGAAGAAATAAAAATTATGAAAAAAATTTCTGGGATATTATTTACCTTTTTATTAATTGATTAATTAATATTTGCATATATCATAAAGAAATTATTATCATATTTTATTTTTAATAGTTTTCATTATTTTTTTTTTTATTTCTGAATGTTTCATTTCAAGCCCTTTACGTCTTATGTGAATAATGTCTACCTGGAATTCTCTGGATATATTAGAGCATTTAAAGAAACATTTTATGTTTCCTACAAGTTCAGGTTTTGAGATTATTTTACTTTGTTTTTCATTTTGATACATACTCTATACACATATGATTTTGGTGGCCTCTATATCTACTTTACCAAAATAGTCATTCAACATGCTCAAGTTTGTCTCCACTGACCAAGTCCTTGATTTGAAAACAATAGAACATTGCCCTTTTGTCTTAGCATTCATTTGCCCTCTGACTTTCTGGCACATGTTTCATGATTTTGAGTTGTTCATTCTGATCAATAGTGCTTCCTCTGTTTTAGGCCTCTGAAATAGTTTGTATAACTGTCAATTTTCCAATTGTTACTTGGCACAAAGGCAAATTTTACACAAGCAACTTATGATTACTAAAGATTTAAGTGGGGTGGGACAAGAGTGATTTTTAAATGGGTATTTTGTTCAATAGAACCTTCACAAAGTTGTACCATTAAGGTCTGGTCAAAAGTTACACCATTTTCCTTGTTCTTAGAAATGTTTCAAAGCCTTCAAAGGTATTGTTATTTTAATTGCCTTAAATAAATCAAAATTTTAGCTTTTTGGACAGTGTTTCCATTTGTGCTTCCTTCCTTTATGCCTACAAAGTAAAATTACACTTAAAGATTTTTGCAATGATATAACTTATAGTTGTTAAAAATAAGTATTTTGTAATTTTTGTTTTAGTGTCTACATTAGAAGATAGACAACTGCATTATTAAAGTTATGAAATAAACAATCATAGCCCTGAAATAATTATTGAAGTATGTGCTAATAGTACAAAATTACCAGCTACTGAAGTATTAACCTATTAAAATATGTACCCAAGCATAATTTGTCAGAAATGTTACCCCATGCTTGACAATTTCATAAAAAGCAAGCTGTTGCCTGAGGAAATACATCTGCTTTCCCTTTGTGTAGTAAAATCAACTGTAGTGCAAAATAGTGGTTAGAGAACAGAGTATGCTGCTTAGGAGTAAATACATGAATGAACACATGTTCCACTTGCAGTTGCTATTTGGCACACAATGGTTTGGAGGGCAAATTTATTGCAATTATTTGGTATATGCTCCCAGGAAAATTTTTGCAATCTCAGTATGCATCAAATTAGGAACAGGGTTTTAGTATTCTTGATAAAATATAAATGGACCTTTTGGGGCTTCATGAAAGAAGGTAGTTGGAGACACGAATGAAGGAAATTTGTAGAGGATTTATTTTTAAATCTTGGTGCAACAAAGACTCATGAAAATTGCCACATAGTTTCCCACACAATTTTACAGAATTTTTATTTCAAAGAGAAAACTGAATAATGGAAAATATGGACAACCCCTCAACTGGATTATAATTGAAACGGCTTCAGAGAGAAAGAATGTTGTTGCAGTTAATATTTGCACATATCATAGGCTTAATAGAGTGATTGGTATGTAGAAAAATTAAAGTAATATTTTAGAATATTCACATTAATTTTAATAGTTCTTTTTTCAAATATTTTTGTATGGTCATAAGAAAAATGTTAAAAATTCTATTTATATTATAAAATATATAGGATAACATTGAGTTGATTAAGAGGATTGTGTACAACATTTGACTCTCAATATAATTGTCTTTTCTAGAAACATATCCTTTAAAATTATTTTTATTAGAAATTGATTTTTTAAATGTTGCAAAATCTGGATACAAGAAGATAAAAAAAAAATTAGTTTTCTGTTTTCTACGTAAGGAATCTAGACTTTTATGTTCCTGTGCCCCCAAAAATATGGCATCAGAGGAGATAGAAGAATCATGTTTTTTATCACACAATGGCTTCCCTTTACACCCCTATCATATGTAGTAGAGGCCATATAAGGAAGCAGTAATGAGGCACTCCTAATTTTCTCACTAGTGAACTACAAATATATGTTCATAAGGGAGCTAGACCTGAAATCTCCACCAATAATGAGAATCCAACATTAGGTATCAACAGATACCAAATGGAAATGCAGAAATTCTACCCTGATCTTGCAGGAATCTCATTTTTCCCTGTTGGAGTGTACCAGAATTTAGGTAAAATGCAAAAGTTTAAGTAAGATTCAAGTTCTCATGATACAATACAGGTTTCAATAAAAATCATTTATAGTAGCAAGATACAGGAACATTCTAAACTGAATGAATAAAGCAACCAATAGCTACCCACACCAAATGCAGAAATTATATAGAAAATATATTAGAATTATGACCAACAAATATTACACAAGTGCTTAAATAAGT
This sequence comes from Tamias sibiricus, assembly GCA_025594165.1. Lineage (NCBI taxonomy): Eukaryota > Metazoa > Chordata > Mammalia > Rodentia > Sciuridae > Tamias > Tamias sibiricus. Next base: position 106,063,553 of record CM046666.1, read on the forward strand.
AATGACAAATATATATTGAGTATATAAAAATAGAAACTTCTAGCAAACATGTAGAATATAGAAAGAAGAACAAAAAAATTTTTATGATGGGAAACTATGGGCAATTTTCATATGCCTTTGCTGCACCAAAATATATAAATAAATAACAATCAGAATTAAAATGCCCAATTGATGAGCCCAAGAGTAGAACAGACAAAAGGAAAGATGTAGTGAATTTGAAGACAGGTTATAGAAATGGCTCAATCTGAACAATACAGAAAAAAATAAAGAACTGAGTCTTGTAAACCTATGGAACCAGAGCAAAATATGTAAAGTTCACATCATGTTATATCCAGAAGGACAGGAGAAAGAGGGTGGGACTAAAATATCTTTGAAAAATAATGTCAACAACTTCCCAAATTTGAAAAAAGATTAAAATTTGCCTAGTAAAGAGCTGAAAGAGACTCAAAGAGGGAAAACACTGTCCCAATACATATCACAGTCAACATTCCAAGCAAAGGCAAATAGGAAATCACAAAAAGAGTAAAAAGGATAACTTACATACCATACAAGATAATTAGAATAACAGCAGATTTCTCATCAGACACCAGAGAGGCAAAAAAAAAAAAAAAAAAAAAAAATGTGTCATGACATTCTTCAAGTGCTGAAAAAATTGTCAATCCATAAATATACAGGAAAAATATCATTTGGAATGAAGGGGAAATCAAAACAACTTTAGATAAAGGAAAACTGAGAGTATGTGTCACCATAAAATATGAATCAAAGAAGTTTTCTACACAGAAAGATAATGGCCTGAAAGAATCTTGGAAGATTAGAAAAGATAAAAGAATAAGGTAATCAAAAATATGAGAAAGTACTTTTCTTCTCTAGTCTAATTGGTGATTGATAATTGAAGAAAAGTTATAACACCATGAAATGTTCTATGTAAATGTATAGGAAATATGTAAAATAATTATAAAACAAGAAGATAAAAGTATAACAAAAAGAGGTAAGGTTTCTATATTTCACTTGGAATGTTAAAGGAATGATATCAGCAGAGTACTATAACAAGTATATTAAAAGTAGTACTTAAAGCAGCCACTAAAATAGTGATAGAGAGTAATATAAAAATATTATAGATGAGTCAAGTTGAGATTTTTAAAAGTTTAATTAATGCATAGGAGAAGAAACATAAGCAATAACAAGAAAACAAAACAAACAAAATGAAGAGAAAACAAATAGTAAAATTAGACATTCATACCTTAAGATATCAATGTTACATCAAATATAAATGGTTTAGATTATACCAACAAAAAGAGTTTAGAAATCAGAATGAAAAAATAAAACAAAACTTTATGTTTGAACTTCACTTCAAATATAATGGTTTAGATATTTTAATAGTTGAAGGAGAACAAAAGATACATCATTCAAATATTGATCACAAGGACTTATGAATGGCTATATTAACATCACATCAGGTAAGATATCCAGAGCAAAAATGTTTCGCTGAGGATTATGAGTTCAAAGCCAGCCTCAACAATGATGAGGCACTTAGAAACTCATTGAGACCCTGTCTCTAAATACAATAAAAAATAGGGCTGGGATGTGACTCAGTGGTCTAGTGTCCCAGAGTTAAATCCCCAGTACAAAAAAAAAAAAAAAAAAAAAAAATCACTGAGACAAAGGGTGTCATATGATGATACAGACACAATCCATCTAAAAGACAGCAATACTAGATGTATATGCAAGAAACCACAGAGTTGCAAACCAGAACTGGAAACAGACATAAGAAATCTACAATGAAGTGGGCAATTTCAACATCCTGCCCTCAACAATTAATATAAAAACTAGAAAAACATTAGCAAGGATATGGAAAAACTTAACAACAACATTATCTAATCAGCACTCAGAGAATCTTCCACCCAACAAGACAATTTATATTCTACTTTAGTCCACGCAGAATATACCAAAAGAGACAAAATCCTTGAATTTAAATCTTAATAAATTTGTTTACTTTGTCCACAGTTGCATCAACCTTAAATAATTAACAACAATGACAAAGGGGAAAAATCTCCAAACACTTGCACCTAAATAACACTTATAAGTAATTCATGGATTAAATATTTGTCACAAAAAAGTAAAAAATACATTGAACTGAATGAAATAAGAGTATATAAAAATTTGTGGGCCAGAGTTACTGGAGTACTGAAAGGGAAATTTAAGTAGTAAATGCATATTTGAGTAAAAGACAGTTAATTAATCATTCATCAATGTTGCACCCTACAGAAAAAAAAGAGTTAAATGAAACCAAGCAATCAGAAGTAAGAAAATAATAAAGATTAAAGCAGAAATCAGTAAGATTCAAAATAAAAGCAATATAATCAATAGTGCAAAGACCTCATTCTTGAAAGATTAAGGAAATAGACAAACTTCTACTTAGACTGAGAAGTTAAAAAAGACACTTATTACTAATACTGGCATGAAACACGTAATATCACTATGAACACTATAGACATGAAATGGATAAGCAAGGAAAACTCTGGACACAAAGATTTTACAACTTAGATGATGTGGATACTTACTTAAATATATTGAACTACCACACCTCACAGAAAGTAAAATAGGTACTTTTAATTATTAATAATTTGATAATTTTATGTTAAAGATAATGAATTTATAACTTCAAAGTTCTCAAGATAGAATAAATTGCTAGACCCAGATAGTTTTATTACATAATTCTACAAAATTATTAAATACTTTTATATAAGTTCTTTTTGAAAAAAGACAAGAAGGTAGTATTACCCTAGTATCAAAAGCCAGAAAACACAATAGAAAAAAGAAAGAACAAGAAATAAAACCAATATATCAATATCTCCTATGAATAAGGACACCAAAATTATTAACAAAATATGACCAGTTAGATTTCATATATAAAAGAAAAAATATGCACCATGACAAAATGAAGTTTACCACAAGGAAACCAGTCTAACTCAGTATTTGAAAATCAACATAATAATAAGCTATAGAGAAAAAATATGATTATATCTATTAATGAAGAAAAGTATTTGACAAAATTCAACATCTATTATGATAAAATTCTCAGAAAAGTAAAATTAGAGAGGGACTTTCACATCTAAAGAAAGAATATCTGAAAACACAGCTAGCATTGTACTTCATTGACTGGAATTGAATGCTTTTCCACTAAGTTCAGGAACAAGTCAAGGATATCTGCTGTTGGAACTCTTGTAAAACTCAGTGCCTGACTTTCTAGTGCTGTAATAATATAAGTAAGGAAAATAAAATGCATTCCAATCAGAAGAAGAAATAAAACTGTCCTTTTTTGTAGAGTACATGATTATCTATGTAGAAATTTCCAAGCAATCTACAAAACCCAAATAAAATTTTTGGAACTAATAAGTGAATTTATCAACTTTGCAGGACACAAACAATGAATATGTCATCACAAAAAATAAAAATACAATACTATATATACCTGCTCAAAATTGAATATGCACATATAAATCTTTAAAAATGTAGAGATTTGCTTGCTGAAATCTACAAATGCTGATGAAGGAAAATTGAAAAAATGTATAGATTAATAGATATGTTATACCTATGGATTGGAAAATTTTACAGAGAAAGGGTGTCTATTTTCAATAATTTGATATACTGTTTTAATCAATTCCTATCATTCTCCCAGAAAGATTTTTTCTTTAAATACACGAAAAATTATTCTCGCATTTATATGGAAAGACAAAACCCCTAAAACTAAACATAAACTTGAGAATAAAAAGAAGAGAGTGGGAGAAATCAATCTGCCTTATTTTAAGATTTATGTTACAGCTATGGTATCCAAGACTGTGCAAATGACAGAGTCTGACACATTGATCATTGAAAAAGAATACAGAACCTGGTAAAAGATGCACACAAATTGACTAACAAAGATGTGAACACCTTTCAAAAGAAACAGGACAGCCTTTCAAACAGGATGCTTACCTTGTATAAAAATGTAAATGGATGATATACTTAAATATAAAAATCTTAACCTAGCTGTATATTAAGGAAATCTTTTGGCTTCAGGAATAGCTAAGCAAGCCCCTCAGCTTGCTTTTATGTGCATGGTTTTAGGAGAAGCAACCTGGGTGAGATGAAAAAATGGGAGAGGCAGAGTCAATACACAGGTCATGTAAAATTTTCAGTAAAGGCAAAACCTGCTATCCCTTTCACTCCTGATAACTAAACACAGGACAGCTGGGGAACAAAGAGGATGTCTACTTGGTAATGGAGGTCAAACAGGATGGTGGCATTGACATACCTTTGTTCTTGTACATCCACCTAGCATGGGAACAATCAACCATGCCTTAGGTACCTCCAAAGAAACAATGAAAAGATGAGAAAAAAAAATAGGGCAAACATTAACAAGATTGGCAATAACTCTGAAGGTAAGTGAGTGAGGCTGAAGACCAGTCTGAATACTGTTAATGTTTTTGTGTGATCTCTATTGTGCTGCTGCTACTGCTCAGAGAATGGTATTACATGGGCCAGACAAGGTCAGCTCTGAACCACTGTATTGTACAAGGGAAGGAAGTCACAGAAACAAAACAACGAACAATAAATGTGGAAACATAACAACAAGCATAGATTAGTTCCCCTCCCCGTTGTTTTTAAGTCCAGGTAATCTCCAAAGTGTTATCATTCAGAAGTGAACAGCTTTCCAAAGTCAAAACTAAAAACTAATCAACTATAGGGAGGGATGTATTTGTAATTAAAATGTAAAATGTATGTGAGATTTTTTGAACCTACAAATTGTGGAAAATTTTATACTTAGGAGTACTGACATTTTTTTCTTTTCAGTTCTCTAAAGCAGATGGATGGGAAAGCCAACAGAGTTAGAAGGCCTTTTGGGAAATGAGTAACATATCATTATCATCTTTGCCAATTAGCGTTTATTGAGCAACTGAGTGTTGGTATTTCAGAAACCTCCACAGAGACTCGATATTGAGACATGTTTGTGTACCGTTAATTTATGGTCATCTGTTGGAGGACAGTACTAACTTGAGAATGCATTACACACTGTGAGATGATTCTCAGCTTTGTTTGTCCAAAGGAAGTTAATTTTTTACATAAGGTTTTCAGTACATGTTATTAAAATATGCATAAGTTGGAACCTTACTTGTTTCAGTAGACATTATTTTTGAAGAATTGAAGAATTTTCCTTGTAATTTGTTGCTCTGAGCTCTGGAGAAATTTATGAATCAATTCCTACCCATGGTGGCATAGATCTACAACTTGAATTACTTTTTACTACCTGATATTTGTGACAGTACAGAGCTGGTTTACTCCAACAGAGGGATAATTTTTATTCTAAATGCCACTAAACATAAAATGTACTATGGTATCATCAGCATCTCCCTGGTTTTTCAACTGCTCTAATTTGGTGTCATTTTTTTGATAATTGTGGTAATAGAATTAACCAGTAGGAAATGTTGAGTATTTCTCTGCTTATTTCTTTGCTAAATCTAATGTTCACAATTTCTTTTGGGGTCTGATATTTAGTCCCCAAGCTATCATATATGCATACACAAGCAGGGCTATTTTAAAGTTTGGGGGAGGTAAACAACAAATACAAATGTGCTGGAATTCAAAAATTTGTTTTCTCAGAGAGTAAGATATAACAGAAGAAATATAATTTCTACTTATAATTTACTTTTATTTTAGCAAGATCCCCTTCCTGCTGGGTAAAAGAAAAAATGAAATGTTAGTGCCAGATGTAAATTCAGAGACCCTTTACCTGATGATTATTTTTTTAAAACAATCACTCAGCACTGATGTTATTGTTGCTTAATTTGCTCCTCTCTGAGGTTGCATTTGGATTCTTATGAAGAATAAAACTCAGACGATCTCTTGGCAGCATAATTAAGCAGGGCATCCAGGGAGTTGGGTGGCACTCCCTGCACTCTCCATCTCAGCACTGATTGAACGTGGAAGCTCAGAAGCTTACCATGAAGTCTCTTTGGGCAAGGGTGCAATGCCTTTGTAATAGACCTTGTGTGTCCAGCATCTAAGTGAGGAGCTAGATAAAAGCTAAGTGAGATAGTCAAACAGGGAAACTAAGTCATCAGGGATGCATTTCCAAGACTGATCCACCTGAGGAAGACTGCAACATTGATCACAAGACCAATGACAAGTACCATTAGGATGCCCACACATGGTATCAGGCTAATCACAGAAACCATGCATCAACTTAGCTAAAGTCCTCTGAGAAGACCTGGAGGAGATGAGGATTATGATATACAATTATGAGGCCAGATGATCCCTCTCAGGGAGAGTAAGTAGTAGGAGAATAAAGTATGTAGGGGGATAAGCAATTGTCTACCTAAAAATTAAGCATTACCTAAAATTACTATGTGTATTTTCAAGTACACTAAGTTTTGAAATGAAAAGGACTAAAATTCGTATTCACAAATCAAAGGAGATTTCATGTGACTCCAATTGGAATACAATTATCAAGAATACTGATAGTATTAATATTACCAAAGATGTGTGGGGGGGAAAGGGTATATTCCTAAATTGTGGGGACTGCCAATTACTGCAAGCACTCTGAAAAGAAGTAAGGAGATTCCTCAAAATCTGAGATATGGAACCACCATACTGCCCAGCTCTGTATATATCTAAAATATCTAAAATCAGCATACCAAAGATATTGTATTTCCTTCCCTATTCAATAGGTTACTTTAGTCATAGCCAAAAAAATGTGTATAGCAGCATAATTCACAATAGCCAAGCTATGTAATCAGTCTACATGCCCTTCAACAGATGAATTGAAAAAACAAATGTGGTAAAAACAATAGAGTATTACTTACCCATAAATAAGAATGAAATAATAATATCTGTCAATGAATGGATGGAACTGAAGGCCATCATGCTAAGTGAAATAAGCCAGACCCAGAAAGCCAAAGGTCGAATATTTTCTCAGATATGCAAAAATTAGATAGAAATACAGAAAAAAAATGAAAAGTGGGGGGGGATATCATAAAAACAGAAAAGAGATCAGTGGAGTAGAAAAAGGAGATTGGGGAAAGAAGAGAGATGGAAAAAGGGAAGAATGATGGAATTTATCTGACTTAACTTTCCCATATATGAATATACAACAGCAAATCTCACCTTTTTCCACATCCACAAAGCACTAATTTTAAAAATAAAATACAAATAAATAGCAGAAAAATCAGTAGAGAGATGGGAACAGGGTGGAGAAGAAGGAAGGGAAGGTGAAGAACTGGGAAATTAATTAGAGCAAATGATATTCCATGCTTGTATAATTATGTCAAAATGAACCCTCATGTTATATATAAAAAGAACTAATTTAAAGTTGAAAACGATACTGTACTTCCTCCCCTATTCAACAGGTTCCTTTAGTCATCAGATTTGGTGCCCTTTCTATGTACATTACAGTTTTTTAGTCAGCTTTTTTCCCTGCTGTGTCTAAAGGACCCAACCTGAACAACTATAGAAGAAGAGAGGTTTAATTAAGGGCTCAGAGTTTCAGGGGTCTCAGTCCATAAACAGCAGGATCCATTCCTGGGGGCTGGAGTTGAGGCAGGACATCATGGAGGAAGAGTGTGGCAGAGGGAATCAGCTCACATGATGATTAGGAAGAAGAGAGAGGGGTCTCCATTTTCCAGATACAAATATGTACCCCATAGCCACACCCCAATGAACCCCCTCCTCCAGCCACACCCACCTGCCTCCAGTTACCACTCAGCTAATCCCATCAGGGATTAATTCACTGATTAGGTTAATGACTATAAAACCCAATCATTTTTCCTTCATGCATTTGTCTCACATGTGAGATTTTAGGGGACACCACATCTAAACAATAACAATTACAAATGTAACCTCAAATAAACAATGAATAATCATCTACATAATTTTCCTATGTGAGATGCATTCACAAGATAATGACAAGGAAAGTCATACTTATTATTAGGCAGGTATTTAAACTCAAATCTCAATATAGAACTCTGATGAACCAAGATAAACCTTGCAAATAAATCTTTTATCTAAGCTAGGTCTATCAAAATAATTTGTAACTATAAGGTCAGCTCTATTTTATCTACACGAAAACCCTAAATTCTTGATTTGAATCCTATTCCTACACATCCTGGGAGAACAATTAACTTAAAGATGAATAAAAAAGAGTATGAATGGAAAAAGAAAAAGAGTAGAATTGGAATATAAAGAATTTAAATAAGACAAAAGAGAGAGACTTTATCCTTATTCTTTAGAGTGGCCTTGGCCTAAGATGATCAGTCCATGCATCCAGGACAAATACATTAGCCCTGAACTTAACTATTCTTTAGTAAAGATGTGAGAATGAAAGAATTACAGCTTAGCTTTTCTGTGACCACCTAAAATAGAGAATTTGCTGGAACTACATATATTTAATTCCTTTGAAAACCCCACTCCTCTGGGCTGGGTAATGAAGCTCAATTCTTTGGAAATAACAAAAGATAAAGCTCAAAAATCCTCCTGTTAATGGGTGATATAACAGGTATACTGCAATGGGAAAAGAATTTCAAATTCTTAATGCTAAAAGACATAAAGCAGATGATTTGTGACAGAGTGACCTCCAAAGTTAATCAGAAAAGAAAAGGTGGTTTGAGTACATCCTGCTTCTCCCAGGTTCACCACGAGATGAAAGCAGACACCATAGAAGCATCCAATTCTTTATTACTTTCCACCTGATGTAACCCCGTTATTTTACATTTGATGAATTTATTGGGGCAAAATATGTCTAATTACATCTTAGTCGGAGGGAAAATATCCCTAGTTGTCTATTCATTCAAATGATACTTGAAATAAATGTCTTGAGAGTAAGAATGGTAATTATAGCTGACATATTTCAAATTTAGGAAACTGCACTCCCCACTATAACCCCCTTAGAGTTCTGCTAAGGAATTATTACCTATTTGTTTTCTAGTGCAAGAATATGGGTACATTAGGTCATACCTTTGCCTTGAACTAAACATACACAAATTGTCTCTATCAGGAAGTAAGTCTTTTCATTAACATATTTTAAAGAATAAAATTCTGTGTGATTTATTAATTCATTCTCATTTAAGCTCAAAATGTTAGGGATTCTTAGTTCTTAAATAAATCATATAATTAACATACTGTAGCATAAGCACTTTCTTATGAGCACAAATAAAAGGCTATTAGATTATGAGTGTTTTTCAATAGTCTCTTTTTATAAATGTTAAAAATGTTTTTTTCTACCAACTCTGCATATTCTGAATTCTTATATCCTCACCTGATATAACTGTCTCTCAAAATCTACAAGTATTTTGTAGACTGAATTCACACTCCCACTCAACCTTTGTAGTTCTTTGCCAATGAGAATAACAAATTTGATGCTGTCTCAGTGCAGTGTCTTATCTCTTTATCCAAATAGATACCTAAACTTAAATTATCTAAACCTGTGGGTATGCAAAATTTTTAGATTGTTAGAATTAGCTCATTTTTATAGGTCTTGCAATGCTTTAATGGATGAAAGTGAAGGCACAGCTTTTCTTCCATATCATCTCTTCATACCATCAGGTTCTTATGAACAAAAACAATTGGGTAAAATTCTGCCACATTTAAAAAAATTCTGCCACATTGCAAATTTAAATCTGGTGAAGTGTTGACTCCTTGCTGTTTATAAGGCAATGACTTTAATGGGTGTTCCTGGAGAACACCTTAAATATAGCAGGGGCAGAGACATCCTAGCTAATTATCAAAGCCAGCTAAGTGCAGCAGGAACATTAGTTGGATTTTTATTGCTGTGACAAAATACCTGAGAAAAAGGTATTTTAAAGGAGAAAATATTTGTTTTGGCTAACGTTTCACTGCATGGCTGGCTCTTTTGCTTTGGGGCCTAGAACATCATGGCAGAGGGGCTTGGCAGAACAAAACTGCTCATTTTGTGGCAGCCAGGAATCAGGAAGAAAGAAAGGGGGCAGGGACTGGATATGTTTCCCAAGAATACCAGCTCAATAGCCCACCATTACACCTAGACCTCACCTTCTAATATGAATCTGTCAATGGGTTAATTGAATGAAGAGATCAGAACCCTTATGATCCAGTCACTTACTTTCCCAAAAGCCCAATGCCTGAACACTGCTGTATTGGGGCCAAGCCTACAACACATGAGACTTTGGAAATTCCAGATCCAAACTATAACAGTCTTGAAGCACAGATCTATTTAAGGTTTAAAGCTAGTTTACTTTCCCTAAGGAGACAGATTACAGAAAGTGTTAGATACTCATTTCCTGTTTACATGGTGTAGGGCATAAATGGGAGTTTTGTGAAAAATAAAAATTTAAAAAAAAGTCTGCAATACTCTAGCCAGTCCCCAAATCTGTACCCTTTAATGTCATCAGTAAGACTCCATCTGTACATTCAAAAGAAAACTAATAATTGACGTTTAGTGCTAAACATGGCAGAGCGGTAGAATTTCCCTGCTGCCAAAATCACCAATAAAAGTGTATGAGTACTGAACAAGACTCAGAAAAGCATTGTAATCTTTGAGAGAAGGAAAACTCATGAAGTAAAGCCCAGATTGTACTAGATTTTTGCCAAAGGCCATTTTATATTGCAACAGATGGTCATGGAGCTTGAATGGATGAGCAATCTTGCCAAGTTAACAAGTCAAAGGTCTGAGCTTGGGGCTGTTCAAGTGCTTACACTGCAATAGGGGCACAGACGTTGGCATAGGAAAGCTCATATGTCCTTGGCTGGGGTGAAATAGAAATATGTTTGGATAACAAAAGCAGAGAGAATTCACCAGTAGGTCTGAACTATTAGAAACACTAAAGGAAGTTCTCAAAGTTAAAGAGAAATCAGATCAAAGGAAAGCCATATCCACAAGAAGGGAAAGAAAAGCCCTGGAGATGGTACTTTTCTGAATAAATATAAAAAAAATCACATTTTCTAAACAGGGCACTTGTTCAAGTGGGAACATTAATATTGTAATGTGGTGTCTATTATTTACATAAATTTTCTTTTCCCATGTCCTCCTATGTTCTTGTAAGCATGCTCTTCTCATGAACATCTCATGACTAAAAGTAGTAAATTCAGCTCTGAAGTTCTGCAGCTGTCCCTCTGTCAATTTATTGCATCTCTTCCTCTCCAGATGCTTTGATGGGATGCAAATGAACGTAATATATTTTGGTAAGAATAAATAAGACCAAAACTATTTTCAAAAATTCTAAAAACAAGTGGAAACTTATCTCAAAATTAAGTATTGATGACATGCACTTATTTAAACATCTTGGGCTCATCCTTTATTTTAAATTGAGCTTTTCATTGTCTTTTATTTACTTATTGTAGCCTCTTGCTTTGAAGATAATTATTGAAAAGGGCCATCTCTTTTATTCTCTGCTATATGCATTCCATGTTTATTGCTATAGTATGATGTAAACACGTTTAAAGAATGAAATACTATTTGAGAAATACAAAAGTGTTATTACCTAAAATAATGCATGCTGTATGAATACTGTAGCATTTACAGTTATTTTTTTCCTTCTCATTCTACAAAAATCATCATAGTATCATTGACCATTTTCTTTGATTCTTCTCATCTGTAAAATTACAGAGTTATCACCTACTATACACTTAATAAAATGTGATGGTGTTCCTTACTTTTGTTTGTTTTTCTATGTATTTTCTTTCTTTGTTGGGAGGGTGTGGCAGAGGGAACTGTTCAATAGTAAGATCTGTCTGTGGGTAAAGGACATGGGCAGTTATGTGAATTCTTTGTCTGATGTCACTGAGTTTGTGGTTTTAATCAACCTTTTTAAAAGTCATCTAGAGTACAACAGATTTTTCTTGTACTCAGTGAGATTAAGGTGTAAATTCATTCCACTATACCATGATAATGCATGGCTTAAAATTATCCTAATTTAAGATAATATGTTGAAACCTCTTATAGAATTTTAAAAATAAGTTTATGCTACAATCACACACACACACACAAAGAAAGAACTGACAAAGTAGGATTAGAATTAGACAAATAAACGTATAGTATTACTAAGGACATTTTTTATAGTTTAGTATTCTATAAATTATGAAAAAATGCCTTAGTTAATTATAATAAAAAAGGATGTACTTGAATTTCTTTTACTACTTCTCTATTATAAATATCTTTGAAATATTTGTTGGTAAGATTTATTTTATATGTTCGAAGTCTATTTTTCCCTCCAGTCTTTTAATTATATGTTTTTCCCTTTCATTTTCCTCTTCTCTTATGTCTGTCAGTCTGTATCTTTTAGAGGAGACTCATAAAATATCTGTTTAAGAAATTGTACTGGAAGTGTAGGTGTTTTAGGTCATAGGGACCTTTAACATACAGGACTTCAAGGTTCAACTAGGCATACCTGTAATGCATTCTCAATCTACCTGGATGGTCCCTGGATGTATTCATGAGTTAGCATTACTCTAATAAGGATATGTCACAAAATTCTATAGAATATAATGAGAACTTTTTGCTTAAAAACAATTAGGGAGTATATCATTGCTACCAATTGGAGGCAACTTAAAGAAATATTTAAAGTTCCTATATAGAATTTAGGACATTCACAACACACAATTTGATTATTGCTCTAAAAGTGTATAATAGCAATTTTCTAATCCTAAACTTATTTCTATTTCATTCTAATATGAGAGCTGTATAACTAAAAGACAATTATTTCTATAGCTGAAATCTAATGTCAAAAGTGTGAAAACAATAAGTCATGCTGCATCTTTTCCAATGAAGATATTTCACATTGATAATACATGTAGCATTGATAGTAGGATGATTATTTTTCCTTACGGGTATAGAATTTGAAATAAAATTAGCATTAATTTAATGTTTTTATCAGTATGCTGATGGTGATCACTTGTCTCTGGACTCACAAAATAGCCCAGCAGCAAAAACAAACAAATTAACAAATTATCTTAGAATGGAAATTCTTTCATCGAAGAATCATTTTTCATTTAAATTTGTCTAAGAAAAGTTATTAACTGAGTTCATAGTCCTTCATTATAAGACAACAGTATGTTCAAGAAAAGAGTTCTAATGAAATGGTGATATGCTTAATCTATTCAAAATTTATTTCTAATTATCTTTTCTCATATTATTTGGTCACTTATTTACCTCATTGATTTCCTTGTTCTAAATCATGTTTGGATTTTTTTCTCTGTATAGTTTAATGTCTAGGGTTAAATCTTGATTTTCCCTAATTAAAAAAAATTATGGTTTAATTTTAGAGTTGCTGATTTCTCATAGAGTCAGAAAACTAAGGTTAGCCTCTTTAATAGACAGTGCAATTACAGGGTCACACAGGGAAATGTCATGCTTTTGTAAAGAGTATCCTCCTATTTTTCCTTTATTAAAAATGTAAAACTGATCATAGGTTGAATTCAAAGTCACCTTAACAATGTAACAATATGTTTACATGATTACAAAGATCAGATGAGGATGCAGGAACTTATGAATTCAGAAAGATAAACTAGTTAGGAAAAATCCTGTGGGGGAAGGAGATGTGGTAATATGCATGATTATTAAGTTAGTGTTTTTCTGACAGTTAACACTAGGGCTTTGTATCCAAACAAGGTGTTGCAAAATATATTAATGATTATTTATAAGGTATTCATCCATTCTAATTATGTCTTTACCCTTTCAAAGTTTTTAAAATAAAACAATGTCTTCCACTATAAAACCACTAAGTTCAATGATCAATCTGGAGAGATGCCCATACCTAACTGCAAAATACAAAAGCTCCCAGGAAGTTTTAAAGGGCAATGCTTAAAATAAGCAGCTGAGCTCAAGACTAGATTAACTGTGTTCACATACTGGTTTTACAAAGTGATAGCTGTATGATGTTGGGCAAATTAGTTAAACTTAATGAACTATGATTTTCACATGTAAAAAGTAAAGATAATGTACCTACTTTCACAGTGTTGTTATGAGACCTAAATCAATTGTGTATGTGTATGGGATATTTAAAAGAGAGCCTGGCATAAATAATGACCAATAAAGGTTAAATATTTACAGTTTTTAGAAATTGGCTTCGTTTGATTCTGGAAGGCATTTTTGTACAAAGTGGAATGAGAAAGATGTAACTTCTAAGAAAAAAAGCCTCAATGTTTTTCTGTGCTCACCTACATTATCATCTATTTTCTATGTTCTGCTTTTCTCCTTTAGTGCTCTGTTCTTAGACATTGTTCTCAGGCATTTCTAGTTAATCACTTGACTTTTCATTGCTGATCAATGCCATTGCAGTTTTGCCTCTTTGTCCTAACTAGTCTTAATTATATCACATTTTTGTAGCATTTTATTTGTATTTTGTAGTCTATAAAGTACATCATTTAATTTTCTTACATTGATTCTTAGCATTCTTATTCTTGTTTATATAAGAAGTTAGCATTAGGTTAAAAATAATTAAAATTGCATAAACTTAGTAGAATTCAAATTGTTCTTAAAAATATTCCATGTTCTATCTAAAATTCAAAGTTTAGAAAAATAACTATCAGAAGACAGATTAAAAACTTCATGCTACTGGCATAAAAACAGACATAGAGACCAGTGGAATAAAAAAAGAGGACATCAAAATAAACCCACTGCAGCTATAGTAACCTGATTCTTTACAAAGGTGCTGAAAACATATGTTGGAGAAAAGATAGTCCCTTAACAAATGTTTCTGGGAGAACTTGATATTCCTGTGTAGAGGACAGAAACTAGGCCTTTATCTCACATGCTGTTCAAAAATCAACTCAAACTGAATTAAAAATCTAAGTATAAGCCCTCAGACTTTGAAACTGCTATAGGACAACATAGGGGAACATGTCAAGATATAGGCACAGGTAACAACTTCCTGAATAGGACTCAAAGAAATAATAGCAAGAATCGACAAATTAAAAAAAAAAAAAAAAAAAAAAAAAAAAAAAAACTTCTGCACAGTAAAGGAAACAACAGAGTGAAGAGACAGCCTAAAGAAGGGGAGAAAATCTTTGCCAGCTTCTTTTATGACAGATAACTAATATCCAGAATAAAAATATAAAGAACTCATAGACTTTATACCAAACAAAATAAAATGAAATAAAACAAATCAATAAATGAACAAATGAACTGAACACTTACCAATAAAAAAAGAAGTACAAATGGCCAATGATTATATGAAAAGCTGTTCAACATCATTAACCATTAGGAAAATACAAGTCAACACGACACCGAGACTTTATCTCACCTCAGTCAGAATGACTATCATAAAAAGTACAAAAAACATGAAATATTGGCAAGAATGTAGGAGAAAATGAAATCTTGTACACTTTTGTTAGGAATGTAAATTAGTACAGTGACTATGGAAATCCATATGGAAGCTCCTCAAAACACTAAACATAGAACTACCATATGATCCACCTCTACCATTTTTTTGGTATATGCCCAAGGGAATTAAAGTTATGATTTTGAAGACATACCTACATACTATAGACATGTTTATTATGACACAAATTATAATATCCAAGTCATGAAATCAAAGTAGGTGACCATCAACAGAAAAGTGGATGGAGAAAATGTGGCATAGATAGACAATACATTATTATTCAGCTGTAAATAATGAAATTATGACATTTGCAGAAAAATGGATGGAACTGGAAATCATTCATCATGCTAAGTGAAATAAGTCAGATTCAGAAAGATAAATATTGCATGCTTTCTCTCATGTGGAATCTAAAAGGAAAACAAATCTATAGGAAAGCAAAGAGGGAGACTAAGACAAGAGCAAATGGATGGAAAAGGGGAGATAGAAACTGAGGGCAAGGGAGATATTGTCGGGGGAAATGTATAAATAATTGCACTAGGCTCAGCTCTCCCACTCCGTAGGTAGGTCCAGGAACAGGCCCTGGGCCGAGGAAGGCCACCACTGCTGGCCTGCATGACTCCTTTCCACCTGCCCACTCCGCAACCACCAGCAGGTCCAGGAACAGATGCCCCGCCTCTGCAACCCCATCCAAAAGACCACTCCACAGCCATGGACAGGTCCAGAAGCAGACCTCAGACGGACTAAGGGTCCTGCTGCCTGCCTGCTCGATGAATCCCCTCCACCACACCTCGACTGGGTGGAGACACAGGAGGAAGAGAGCAGGGAGAAGAAAATCAGACTTCCTGCTCCTCAATACTGGGGACAGGAGGAGTTCCAGAGAGGCCCACCACACACCTGCAACTTGGAGAGGCACTGTGCACTGGGATTCCATGGCTACAAAGTCCAACATCAAGATAATTATAGGCTTGAGGCTGCCACAGACACAAAACTGAGAAAGTGCTGCTACTAACAAGGGACAGCGATAAGGTCCTGGTAAGACATGAAAAACAACAATGAAAATCTGCAAAGGGAAAAATTAGAATAAAGGAAAAATCAACCAAAGGAGAAACCAAGTCAACCTAGATACCAAAACTAAAAATAAAATTAAAAATTTTAAAAATGACTGGTAATACAAATCATGTCTCAATAATAACCCTGAATGTTAATGGCCTAAACTCACCAATTAAATACATAGGCTGATAGATTGGATTAAGGGGAAAAAAAGACCCAACAATATGCTGCCATCAAGAGACACATCTCAGCCGGGCGTGGTGGCACACGCCTGTAATCCCAGCACTTTGGGAGGCTGAGGCAGGAGGATCGCGAGTTCAAGGCCAGCCTCAGCAATATCGAGGCACTTAGCAACTCAGTGAGACCCTGTCTCTAATAAAATACAAAAAAAGGGCTGGGATGTGACCCAGTGGTCGAGTGCCCCTGAGTTCAATCCCCGGTACCACAAAAAAAAAAAAAAAAAAAAAAAAAAAAAAAAAAAGAGACACATCTCATAGGAAAAGACGTCCATAGACTGAAGGTGAAAGGATGGGATAAAAATAAACCATTCACATGGTCTATGTAAGCAAGCAAGGATTTCCTTCCTCATATCAAATAAAGTAGACTTCAAACCAAAGTAAATCAAAAGAGATAAAGATGGACATTTCATACTGCTTAAGGGAACCATATATCAACAAGAAATAACTTATACATGCCCCAAATAATGGATCATCTACATTCATCAATCAAATATTTCTCAAGTTCAAGAGTCAAATAGACCAAAACACAATAATTTTAGGTGACTTTAACACACCTCTTTCTCCACTGGATAGATCTTCCAAACAAAAGCTAAACAGAGAATCTATAGAACTCAATAATACAATCAATAACTTAGACTTAACTCACATATATTGAATATATTATCCAGCAAGAGCCAATACACTTTGTTTGCAGCAGCAAATGAATCATTCTCTAAAATAGACCATATATTATGCCATAAAGCAACTCTAAGCAAATATAAAAACTAGAGGTACTACCCTGCATTTTATCAGATCATAGTGGAATGAAATGAGAAATCAATTATAAAATAAGAAATAAAACCTACTTCAACACCTGGAGACTAAATAATATGCTACTGAATGAACAATGGGTTGCAGAAGACATTAAGAAAGAGATTAAAAAATTCTTAGAGGTAAATGAGAACACCTATACAACATATTGAAATCTCTGGGACACTATGAAGGCAGTGCTGAGAGGAAAGTTCATTGCATGGAGTTCATTCCTTCAAAGAAGAAACAGTCAACAAATAAATGAACTAATATTATGCCTCAAAGCCCTAGAAAAAGAAGAATAAATCAACCCCCAAATCAGTAGAAGACAAGAAATAATTAATATCAGAGTAAAATCAATAAAATTGAAACAAAAAAGTTGAAAAAATTCACAGAGCAAAAAGTTGGTTCATTAAATAAATAAATAAAATTGATAAACCATTAGCTATGTTAACTAAGAAAAGGAGAGAAAAAATTCAAATTACCAATATCTGTGATTAAAAAGGAAATATCATGATGAACACTACAGAAATAGAGAAGATAACTAGAAATTATTTTGAAAAATGATACTCCAATAAAATAGAAAATAACAAAGGCATTAACAAATTTCTAGAAACATATGATATGCCCAAACTAAATCAAGATGACATGCACAGTTTAAATAGATTAATTTCAACCAAAGAAATAGAGGATTCCATCAAAAACCTACCAATCAAGAAAAGCCCAGGACTGGATGGATACACAGCCAAGTTCTACAAGACCTTTAAAGAAGAACTAATACCAATACTTCTCAAAATATTTCATGAAATAGAAAAAGAGGGAACACTTCCAGACTCATTCTATGAGGCCAGTATCACCCTGATTCCAAAACCAGGCAGAGACAAATCAAAAAAAGAAAAATTCAGACCAAAATCTTGAATGAATATAGATGCAAAAATTCTCAATAAAATGCTGGCAAATTGAATACAAAAACATATCCAAATGATAGTGCACCATGATCAAATGGGGTTCATTCCAGGGATGCAAGGTTAGTTCACCACAAGGAAATCAGAAACATAATTCATCACATCAATAGACTCAAACATAAAAATCATATGATCATCTCATAGATGCAGTGAAAGCATTTGACAAAAACCCCTTCATGGTCAAAATGCTAGATAAAACAGAGATAACAGGAACATATCTCAACATCGTAAATGCCGTCTATGCTAACCCCAGGCCAACATCATCCTAAATGCAGAAAAATTGAAAGCATTCCCTCTAAAAACTGGAACAAGACAGGGATTCCCTCTTTCACCACTCCTATTTAACATAGTTCTTGAAACCCTAGCCAGAGCAATTAGACAGAGGCAAGAAATTAAAGGGATATGGATAGGAAAAGAAGAACTCAAATTATATTTGCAGACGATATGATTCTATACATAGAAGATACAAAAAATTCCACCAGAAATCTCCTAGAACTAATAAATGAATTCAGCAAAATGGCTGGACACAAATTCAACACCCATAAATCAAAGGCATTTCTGTACATCAGCAACAAATCTTTAGAAAGAGAAACTAGGAAATCCACCCCATTTACCATAGCTTCAAAATAAAATAAAATACTTGGGAATCAACTTAACAAAAGAAGTGAACGACCTCTACAGTGAAAATTACAGCACACTAAAGAAAGAAATTAAAGAAAATCTTAGAAGATGGAAAGATCTGCCTTGTTCATGGATAGGTAGAACTAATATTGTCAAAATTACTATTCTACCAAAAGCACTATACAATTTCAATGCAATACCAATCAAAATCCCAATATCATACCTCATAGAAATAGAAAAAGCAATCATGAAATTCATCTGGAAAAATAAGACACCCAGAATGGTTAAAGCAATTCTTAGCAAGAAGAGCGAAGGTGGTAGCATTACTATTCCAGACCTTTAATTGTACTACAAAGCAACAGTAACTAAAACAGCATGCATGGTATTGGCACCAAAATAGACCAGTGGACCAATGGTACAGAATAGAAGACATAGAGACATCTACAGTTATACAGTTATCTTATATTACACAAAGGTGCCGAAAATGTTCACTGGAGAAAAGCCTCTTCAACAAATGGTGTTGGGAAAACTGGAAATCCTCATGTAATTAAATGAAATTAAACCTCTCTCTTCATGCACAAAGCTCAACTCAAAATGGATGAGGGACCTAGGAATTAAACCAGAGAACTTGCACCTAATAGAAGAAAAAGTAGGCCCAAATCTCCATCATGTTGGATTAGGCCCCAACTCCCTCTATAAGACCCTTATTTCACAAGAACTAAAACCACGAATTAATAAATGTGATTGATTCAAACTAAAAAGCTTCTTCTCAGAAAAAGAAACAATCAGTGAGGTGAATAGAGAACCTATAGAATGGGAGCAAATCTTTACCACAAGCACATCAGATAGAACACTAACCTCAAGGATATATATAGCTCTCAAAAAACTTAACACCAAAGAAACAAACAACCCAATCAATAAATGGGCTAAGGAACTGAACAGAAGCTTCTCAGAAGATGATATATAATGAATCAACAAATATAAGAAAAACATGTTCAACATCTCTAGCAATTAGAGAAATGCAAATCAAAACTACTCTAAGGTTTCATCTCACACCGGTCAGAATGGCAGCTAACAAAAACACAAACAACAATAAATGCTTGAGAGGATGTGGGGAAAAGGGCACACTCATACATTGCTGGTGGGGCTGTAAATTGGCGCAGCCAATCTGGAAAGCAGTATGGAGATTCCTAGGAAAACTTGGAATGGAACCACCATTTGACCCAGGTATTACACTCCTTGGTCTATACCCAAAAGACTTAAAAACAGCTTACTACAGGGACACAGCCACGTCAATGTTTATAGCAGCACAATTCACAATAGCTAAATTGTGGAAACAACCCTGATGCCCATCAGTAGATGAATGGACAGGGAAAATTTGGTATATATACACAATG
Organism: Tamias sibiricus; assembly: GCA_025594165.1. Classification (NCBI taxonomy): domain Eukaryota; kingdom Metazoa; phylum Chordata; class Mammalia; order Rodentia; family Sciuridae; genus Tamias; species Tamias sibiricus. Next base: position 106,083,940 of record CM046666.1, read on the forward strand.
GAACACTACTCAGCACTAAAAGAGAATAAAATCATCGCATTTTCAGGTAAATGGATGGAGCTGGAGAAAATAATGCTAAGTGAAGTTAGCCAATCCCAAAAAAAAAAAGGTTGAATGATTCCTTTGCTATGATGATACTGACTGATAATGACAAGGGATGGGGGATGAGAGGAATGAAGGAAAGTTAAATAGAACAAAGGGGAGGGTAAGGAGGGAATGGGGCAAGGGGATAGGAATAATAGCAGAATGAGTTAGACATCAATACTCTAAGTACATGTATGAAAACACAAATGGTGTAAAATACTTTATGTAAAACCGGTGAATTGGAAAATTGTGCTTTTTATACATAATACAAAATGAATTGCACTCTGCAAGCATGTATAACAAATTAGAATTAAAAATATATATAAATAACTGCACTAATAAAAATACTCTTAGTTTTGGCTACATTTATTTTGAGGCAACATAGTTAGGTGAAAATGTGGTTTCGACATTATCTTCTTCATGGATTGACACTTTAGCATTATAAAATGTTTATTTTTCTGTACTTATTTTTTTTATATCTGCTCTTCAGAGCAGATGTTGTCAAGTGAAGTATATTCAAGCTAATTGATTTTTCTTCTGCCGATTTATTTCTGCTGAGCCCATCTGGAGATATTTTTATTCTGCTTATTGTATTTTCCAACCTTAAAATTTCTATTATTTTCTTTTTAATAATTTCTTTGTCTTAATTGCTCCTCTCCCTTTAGTGAGATATCATTCTCATACTTCTATAGATATGATTCATTTTAGGTCTTCTACCATAATTACACTAATAGTTTAAAAGTTTTTGTTTAGTAGGTCTAATATTTGTGTTCCTAAATAACAATTTCTATTCACTTCTTTCCCCCATCATGCATGGTCCATGATTCCCAGTTTCTATGCCATCTACTTTTCTTTTTGGGTATTAAAAACACAACATTTTAATTAATGAAATGCAGAAACTCTCCAAATCAAATTCTTTCCCAATGTTTGTTGTTGTGGCTGCTTTTAGTTATCTTTGTTATAGCTGTTATTACTTCTCTCTCTCTCTCTCTCTCTCTCTCTCTCTCTCTCTCTCTTCTGTGACTAACTTCAGAGATGTGTTCCCTATTCTGAACTCTCACTGAAATCTCTGGTTAGTTTTGTAATCAGCTAACATTAGGCTGAAATTTCTTTTAATGCCCTAAATCAAAAAGCCTGTTTTGCAAGGGTCTCCACATAGCTAGACATGCTCTCATATTTGGCATGTTAAAACTCAGGATCGGACTCCACTGTGTTTGTGTGAATCATCTCTATATATGCCACAGTTGAAAGATCAAGCACTTCTCTGTTCTTTCTTGGCTGGGAAGATGCACATGGACTCCTAGATATACAGGGTTATGTTGCAACTGTTCTAGGCTTCTTCGGGGCCTCTTATTCTAAGGTATTTTTAAATTGTTTTTAAATCCTAGGGATAAGACTCTTCTTATTGAGCAAGTTCAAAGTCACATCAAGTAAAGACAAGTCATAACAATATTGTACTTGCAGAGAGCCTGGCACATCAAATAGGAAATATGCTCAGGGATTTTCCTTTGTGAGAAGCTCTATACCTGTCTTTCCCTCCCCCAAGAAAGGTAAGGGAAATATATATATATATATTATATACATATATATATTTTTTTTTTTTAAATAAGTATCATTGTGGTATGGCTGTAGTTTTATAGACTACCATTGTACTGGGGAGAAAACGATAGCAATTAAGAGTGCAACAATCTTCAACTGTTCTTACCCCAATTTAGCCACTTTTCTTGAATAAATGCTCCTCAGATAATTAATAAGTGTTGGCTAGGTTTAGCTTCATAAAATTGTTGATTTTCATAAATTTTGTAAGCATTCTAATTATCAATGATTGACTTTTCTGAGGTTCTTTGTTCTTTAGGCAACTCCACTCTTTGTGTGTGTGTGTGTGTGTGGCACCAGGGATTGAACTCAGAGACACTCGACCACTGAACCACATCCCTAGTCCTTTTTTGTATTTTATTAGAGACAGGGTCTCACTGAGTTGCCTCGCCATTGCTGAGGCTGGCTTTGAACTCGCCATCCTCCTGCCTCAGCCTCCCAAGTGCTGGGATTACAGGCATGCGCCACCGTGCTCGGCTGGAAATTTCAATCTTTATGAATGTATTTTTAATGTTTCAAGATATCTCAAAAAGGTAAGAGTTAATTCGATATCTTATTGATTTAAAAGATTATCTAAATATAGCACCAATGTGAACTTAAATTTCTCTACTTTGTGCTTCACTTTAGTACAATTTATGTTATTATTGAGTCCAATGAATATGACTATAAACATCAATGTATTTTATAACAAATAATCCACACTAATATCTCATTTCTGTTTTTCAGCTTTGTCAAGCTTGTTTGCTTACTCACATGAAATTAGATATTCTAATATCCAGTTTTCACTTGATTTTCATGTCATAACTTTTAAGACAACATATTGCTACTTTCAAAGATAAGCATAATGTTTATCAATTGTGTTTCACTTTCTCATTGATTTTTATGTTATTTTGATATTTTGTCATTTTAATCCTCCATTTCATTCTTAATCAAAAAGTAAAGAAAAACAGTAAATTTTTGAAAAAATGTGATTTTCTTTTTTCCTACAGATTGATAGCTTAATCATTGAAGGGAAATATTGAAAACAAAACGTCAAGAATTGGTATAGTATTTTACAATGAATGATTTATTTACTCAAATAGTATGTCAGTTTATTAAGAATACATTATTTTTTTCCAATTTAGCTGAAAATCTATTCTAACCATCTAAAAATATTCGTATTTTTGTTACCTTATTTATTTATCTATCCCAGTCAAAGTTTTTATGGTGGAGACTGGTTGAAACTCTTTTATAATATCCTACTGATCCAGAATGTATCAATATTAAAAAGAAAAAAATTGGCTGAATGTCCATATTGCAAGAAGAAAAGGAGGAAAGGACAATTCTCCTTGAGAATTGTCCTCTAAAGAGGTCCATCAAAAGCTTGTTAAAGGAAATGCCAAACTTGATTGTTTGAAAATCTCAGCTGTGCATATTTCCATTAAAATTGCATCCAAGTCCATTTAATTTATTCACAGATAAACAAAATGTCCTTTATTGCATTGCATGCAGTTTTGACAGATGGCTCTTCCCATTTCTGTCCAGGTGTAAAAGGACAAAGATAAATGGATCTGTTCTTTTTAATTCACACACTTTGTGACTTTCATCTCCACCTGAAAGCATCCCTTGGCTCTTTATCTGCTTCATGTTCCCAGAAAGCGACAGCCCCTTTTCTAGCTAGAGCATGCTTCATTGTACTTCTAAAGAGAAGGTGCACCTGCCTGAAGCAATCACTTTGAAAGCACAACAAAGAAGCTAGCCAGAATTTCAAACATATTATTATTATTTAGTTTATTACAAGTGTCCTAATTGCTCATAAACTCATTAGATTTATCTACACCTACATTTTCCATAACTGGAGATTAGGATGGTTAAGGCTATTAGATTTTCATTATTTTGTAAATGCTTAATAAATGTCCACCATCCCATATGACACAAAATTAAAGTTAAGTTAAATAAATGAAATTATTTTAATTTTACATTTTGTTTATATCATTAAGTTCCAAAAAGCTGATGAAACATTGATCTTCAACTCAAATTATACAAAATTGCCATTTCTCAAAAGGTTCAAGCATGTTTTAAAATACTGTTTCAAAGACTTCAGCATGTAAATTTTAAGAGATAATTACTACAATTTTGTTATTAAAAAACAAACCCTGACTTTTAATATGATAGGAAGAACAATATCAAAATATTCAATTCTAATGAATTATGAAGCACATAAACCACATGATGTAGTGTATGTCTGTAATCCAGCAACATAAAAAACAAACATAAAAACATATGTATTGTACACATATATATGCATATACATATAAAATAAATGTATATATATATATATATATATATGTAATTGAATGTTAAATTATAAGTCTTTGAATTCACATTATCTCCTGAAAAATTATTATATATTATACAGAGAAAAATAATTATTGTAACTTAGTTTAGGAGCATGAATTTATTATAATTCAATTTCTGGTATCATAAAATAGGAATCTTGTATTGTAAAAGCCAATTGTCATCTGCTTTTGGAAACACCTACTTCATACTTATCCAGCCATTTAAATGGAATCCCTGTCATTGACTGGAAGTAGAGTATGGCAGTGTTCTCTTATCATGACACCTAGATCAGTTGGAGTTGTCTAGACCCTTTCAGATACCTGTGAGGTCAAAATTCTTTACAAAACACGAATAAATATTATTTCATATTTGCCCTTTTCACCATATTAATATTTGCACTGATTTTAAAAGGGCTTATGGTAAGTAAAACCATGGATAGCTCTAGAAGGAATTAAGAGAATAGCATTAAATTATTAGTGTTGATCATATTTTCAATCATAACTCCACATGAAGATCACATGTATGCTAATCCTTATTATGTGAATATACTCAAAACCATTGAATTTTGTGCTTACAATGAACAAATTTTTGTGGTATGTCATCCTTTGGCACAATAATCATTCTTCCTTCCAGAAAAAAATAAAAAATAAAAAATAAAAAGTACTTTCTATAATCTCATTCTGAAGACAACAGGTAAGTTTGCTTTTCCTTTAATTCACCAGTAGTTTCTTCTCCACTTTTTAAAATGATGCTTCAACTGTTTTTTTTTTTTTTTTTCTTAAATATACTTCTTTACAGATCAAGTGCACCAAAGAAAAGTACTTGGATATTTAAATACTATTGATATTTTGAAAACTCCTAAACAATGGACTTCACATAACAACCTGCCTACTCAATATTTGAGATTCAGATAAGAAAACAATGTTTTGTTTGGGAAAATGGGAGAAAATTATAACAAAGGAAAAATGGGACAATTTCTAGAGCTCTGAAACAGATCAGGTTCAACTGATAGAAGAACAGATAAAGGAAGGTCTGCCTAAGGAGAAAGAAGGCAGGAACAAGCAATACAGCCCAACAGAGGTTTGCAAAACCTGGGCCAGTTGAGGAGGTGCAAATGCAAGTGTTAATGTAGAAGCCATTTGAGTTTCACATACACTGAACATTTGGCTTCACAATTTACTGCCAGAGGTTTATTCAGTTCAGTCTGTTCACCAGGAAAAATCAAAAGTTTTTAAGGCACATGCTTAAATGTGGTAAATCTGTTCAAATGGGGGCAAAAATCTCTGCTACAACAAGTTTGTGAGAACAAGAAAATCTTGATATAGAAATTAAATCTCTGATTCCTTTTTTAAAGAGCTTTTCCGAGATACAATTAATGCACCATAAAATTCGTTGATTTGAAGGCTACAATTCAGTGGTTTTTAGTATATCCACCACAATCTAAATTTAGAACATGTTCATCACCCTGAAAAGAAACCAAAATCATTGGCAATCTATCTTCTATCCCTGCACTCTCCCAGACCTAAGCAAATACTTATCTCCTGTTTATTTTGTGACCTTTCCCACTTAACTTGAGGTTTTTAAGATTCTTATTATTATAAGCAGTATTTTATTCTCTTTAAAAACTAGAATATTTATTGAAATAAGTTTAGATGAATATATAGTTGTGAGAAATAGAGATACCCCAGTACATTTTATTGAATTTCTCCCAGTGGTAACATTTTGCAAAACTATAGTATAATACCAAAAATAGGATTTTGTCATTTACCCAAGGTACTAATCTTATTTGCACTTCTCCACTTGAACTCAGTTTTATGTACATAAATGCACACATTCAGATAAAAGTAAAATGTATTGCTTAATGACAATGATATGTTTTGAAAATGTTCTATTAGGCAATTTCATCATTGTACAAACATCATGGATCATATTTATACAAACCTAGATGGTAAGGGCCAGTCAATGTGGTCCCTTGATGCAATCAAGAGGAACAGTAAGCATCACCCATGAGGTGCTGTTGCCTCCCACTTCCTCTACTGGATTACAGTCAGCTTTTTTTGTAAGTAGAAGAAACACTCTAAAACAACAGTAAAACATATAGTATAGTAAATACATAGACAAGCAATCTATTTACTTTTATTATCAAGTATTATATCTGCACATAATTTTATGTGCAATACTTTTATATGATTGACAGCTCAGTAGGTTTATTTACAAACCAGCTCCACACAGCACTTGACACTTGCATTAAGGAACCACTAAGCAGTAAGTATTTTTCAGTGCCATTTTAGTCTTGAGACTGCCATCCTATATGCATTCCATCCTTAAACTAAATGCTGTTAGGATATGTATGATACTTACTTTTATACATTTTTTTTTTCACATGTAGGCTTGTGAATCCACTAACACCGTCAAGAATCCCAACAGTGGTATCACCAAAGGATGCTGCCCCTGGTCTTTCTACAACTACAGAAACACCCCTGCTTCCTTCACCACAAATCTATTCTCCATTTCAAAATGCTATATGAGTAAATGAATACAGCATATAACACCCAGTCTCTTTTAACTCACCATAATTTTTCAGAGAATCAACCAAGTAATTGCATGTATCAATAGTTCATTTAGTTTTGTCGCAGGTAGTAGTATACACTAAATAAATATCACAGTTCGTTTTGCCATTTATATGTTAAAGGGCATCTGAGTTATTTCTAGTTTTGCCTATTACAAATAAAGCTTACATGAACATTTGCTTAAAAGTGTCTGTGTGAATATACTATTTTACTTCTCTAGAATAAAAATCCAAAGTGCAATTACTTTTTTGTATAATTGTTACATGTTTAGTTTTAAAATAAATTATCAAACAGCTTTCCCAGAGTGGCTGTAACATTTTATATTGCCACCTGCAATGTATGAACAATCTAGGTTTTTCATATCCTTGCCAGGATTTCACATTATTGTTATTTTTACTTTAGCCATTCTGATAGGTATGCAATGATATTTCATTGTGATTTGTATTTGCATTTCCCTCATGGTTAATGATGTTGATTGTTTTTTAAATGCTTATTTGCTATCTGTATATCCTCTGTAGTGAAATATCTGTTGATGTCTTTTGCCTGTTTTTTAACTGAATTGTTTGTTCTTTTCTGTTCAATTTTAGTAATTCTTTATGTATTCTATAAAATAAACCTGTTTTGTATATCTAGTTGACAAATACTTTCTCTCCATTTCTATCTTGTTTTTTAATCCTCTTCATGTGGACCTTCCTAAAACCAAATATTTTAATTTTGATGATATTTAACTTAAATTTTTCTTCTTTTATGTATTGAGCTTTTAGTGTCAAATATAAGAATTCTTTGCTGAGTCCTCAATCTCAGAATTTTTTCTTTTCTTATGTTTTCTTCAAGATTTAGAGATTTATCTAGTACATTTAAGTACATAATATATTTTAGATTAATTTACATAAAAGGTGTGAGATTTAAGCCAAAGTTCTTTATTCCCCTCCTTTAGATATCCAAATTGTTCTGGCATAATATGTTGACATCGTATTTTTCTTTCAGTGAATTTCTTCTGTACCCTTGTCAAAAATCTGTTAGATGTAACTGTGCTAGTATATCTCTTCTGTATTCTGTTTCATTTTTTTGTATGTCTCCACCAATGACATATTCCTAGCACTATGTTGAACAAGAGTAATGAGAGCAGACATCCATACCTTGGTTTGAATCTCCAAGGGGAAACCATTCAGTTTTCCAACCTAAGTCTGATCCTAATTATAAATTTTTTTTATCAAGTTGAGGTATTCCTACATCCTTACTTTTCTTTACAATTAAACAGACATTGGATTTTGTCAGATTAATTGTTTTACCTCAATTAACCTATTCACACTTTTTGTTTACTTTAGCATGTTAATATGGTAAAATAAATTGATTTATTTCATAAATATTGAAACAGACTTGCACATATGGAACAAATACACTTGGTTTTGATAAACAATTTTTAATGCATTGTTGATTTGTATTCCTGAACTTTTATTGACATTTTTTGCATATAATTTCATGAGCATTGTAAGTGTAGAGTTTTCTTTTTCTTGTTTTTATTCATGTATTTGTTAATTGATACTACATGTATTTCTGGACTATATTGTGGAAAACTGCTACTAATTATTCTTGAAATAGTTTGCTACACTTTTACAGTGAACTTACTTAGGTCTACATATGTCTTTTTCTAGAATCATAATTACAACTTGGGTTTCTTTAATGATTACAGGGTTAATTATATTATCTATTTTATCTTTGGTTACATGTTGATTCTTAATGATTTTTCAAGTACTTGCCCATTTATGTTCTAATTTAAGAGCACATATTTTTTTCAGAGTTGTTTTATTGCAGGACCTGCACCAATATCCCTATATCAGCTAACCCTAATTTGTACCTTTCCTATTTTTATTTTTGTAAGACATTCTGAAGGCCTATTATTTTATAGACTTTTGTAAAAATTTTATTTTGTTTCATTGATTAAATATCTTGGTTTTATTTTTATTTTAAATTTTACTGATTTCCACACTTTATGATAGTCTTTCTTTTATTTTGGGTGAATTTTTCCCCTTATTTTTTTAGTCTCTTGAGGTGGAAGCACAGATTATTGATTTAACATCTTTTCTCATTTTTAATAATAAATTTACAATTTTTAATAATAAATTTCTGAAAAACATTTTCTTTAATTCTGTTTTAGGTCTGCATAACACCATGGCTACTTTGGATCATTTTCAGCAAAAATACGTGGGAGAAATAGACATTTAAAAACTCATTCTGTATTCCTAAATTTTCTAAATCACCAGAGTTCGGGGAAGAAGGTTTATCTCAGAGTAATCACCTGTTATGATTACTGTAGAGACTGGAAAAATTTAGAGAAAAAGAAATAATGGGCTGTGCTCAGCCAGCCACACCCAATGTGTGGGTTGAGGTCCACGGGGTGAGGCTCAGGAAGGCTTCTTCAGAGACTTGATTGCCACAGAATAGTGATTAAGAGCACTAGTAGGGTTCTAGTATATCATTTTCAATTTATTTTATGCTGGGCAAGTTATTTAATCTGTTTGCTTTGATTTTCTTATTTATAAAAGTAGGAATCACACTAAAAAATATCCTCCAAATTCAGATAAATGCTATATAATAATTTATCCTACAATAAATTTAAGGATATGTTGTTACTGTAAAATGGAATTTCCTTTGATATCATTCGAAGCCAGAGATGACTCTGGATAAAAATTGTCTTTTTATTAGGTGACTTAATGTTATAGCTCCAAGAACACTAGTAATACTTTTATGTGTTTACATTATATTTCACATTAGAATGTGCATTTTCATATAGTGCTATTTTAAATTATGCAAGATATTTTAAAACCAAATGTGGAAGCATTCTGATGCAACTGAAGCTGCACTGGACTGTAAGTCCAGGGTGATTTACACAGTTGAAATCACTTAAAGCCTTGAACTTTACTTTTCTCATCTGTGAAATAAGGATATTTGACTAGATAATCTCTGGGGTTCTTTAAATCTCCTTACTCGTGGTTCTGAATAGAGTTTCCATATTTAAAGTGTCTTATTTAAATTTCTCCTTCTTCTTGATCTAATGATATAGTCATATAAAGCATATCTGTTCTTTTGTTATTCTCAATGCTGTCAGAATGCCTGTCAAGAATCAAGGAGAGAGAGAGAAGAACTGACATTTATTAATGAATTTCTTTATTGATGAAGAGTTTTACATTCAAGCAATTCTTGAACTCCATTATCTTATTTTATTGATATATTTATAGCTGAACTTGATCAGGGAAAGTATGCCCTCAAAATAGATGGTCTCAGAGGTTGTCAACAATGTTCTGTAACTCAATTCCACACATGTACATATAATTTAATGGAATATTTTGCCATTTTTCTATATTCTACCCCTTATAAAATGTAGCTACAAAATAAAGCTTAATACACGTGTGACTACTTAGAAAAACAATTAAACGAATCACAAAAATAAAAATAGGTTAAATGTTTAGCCCTTTAATCAAAGCTTATTTACCACATAATTTGCCAGTAAAGTCATGAAGACACCTGGAAATAAAGATTAAGTCAGATGACAAAACTAAATGTGTTCTTGTTTCGAGTTTAATTTCTTCCATCTACAAGGCTCCAAATGGCCATTAAAAATTCTGCAATATATATTGAATCAAATTATCATTGAGAAAAGAAGCTTAGAACAAATCGTTTACAGGATTATTATTTATGTAAACATGTAACAAAATATCTCTTTAGCAAGAAACTTGTTAATCCTGATAAATGCACTGTGAAAATATTTGCATATATCAATACTTTATAAGTCCTGAAAATATCATCTTGTTCATGTTCTGTGTAGTAATTTTTTTTTTCTTCTCCCACTGAGAAATTTCTTGCCTTGCTTATCACTCATCAAGAGTCAATTTTAAAAATCTTTTTGTTAGATTTTTAAAATACTCTGCCTACCATTATTGGCATAGGTTTGCTTGATTCATAGAGGATTTTTTGGTGGTGGTGGTGTTGGTGGTGGTTGGTGTTGTGTGTGTGTGTGTGTATGTGCGCGCGCACGTATATGTGTAGTGTATGTCATATATATATATATACACATATATATGTACACACATGTATATATTCACATGCCAACAGAAAATGTTTTCCTATGTTTTTTATTACATTTCAATTATTTTTCCAAATGTAAATACTCTGAACAGATGATAAACTCTTTTAGAGCAGAAATTGTTTTTTCTTTGTATTTGATGCTTATCACACAAAGTGGTAGAAACTCAGATACCATTACAAATATGAATACATATGCAGTTTTTAACAATTATACCACTCTGCTCAATAAATGCTAATGGATAAGTGTGAGACATTTCTAAAAATTAACAAATACTTTTAGGCTGATGGCAACTTTTTTTGAGGGCTTAAATTAAATCAATATGTGTCATTGCTTAGGCGCTGATCAAAATGGGACAAACTACCTCCTAACAAGGGGAATAATAAATAAAGCTAAAGAAGCTGGGATTAGCTTTTTTGTAACTCTGGCTAGATTTCTGAGGTTTTTCTCCTAGTTTTTTCATTTTTCTAGATTATCTGTTTTTAATTCTAGATCCACTAGTTGCAAGCAGTGTGTAGACATGTAATGGACTGGGGAATCATCACATTACTGTGAATTAAAGTCACTTGGAACTGAGATTGCTTTAAAATGTACTAACGTCATTCACATTTTATGGAGAAGTAAACAAAAAGTTTGCATAATTTGCCAATGAAAGAACAAATACCAGCAACATGAGCTTCATACCAATACCCATGCTTTTACAGTGTTTTGTTTTCATAAACTGATTCTCTGTTAGTGTTCACTAGGTTATTCTACAGGTTTTGCTTTTATCAAGATTACAGTTACCAACTTTGTAGTATCTTTGCACATTTTTTTAATTTAAGAGATGAACAGACTGCAATTTGCAGTATAAATAAGATTATATTATGGCAGCTGTTTTCAGATAATATTAACAACAAATATTATTATTATTATTTAATTTAGATAGTTTACTTGGTAAAAACAAATTTGGCTATTTTATATAATGGTATTTAGTCGATTATTGGGGAAATTAGAAATTCTGGCTGGATCCCACTACTGGGTCTATTCCCAAAGGACTTAAAAACAGCATACTACAGGGATACAGCCCCATCAATGTTTATAGCAGCACAATTCACAATAGTTAGGTTGTGGAACCAACCTACACGCCCCTCAGTAGATGAGTTGATAAAGAAAAATGTGGTATATATACACAATGGACTATTACTCAACAATAAAAGAGAATAAAATAATGGCATTCGCAGGTAAATGGATGAAGTTGGAGAATATGATGCTAAGTGAAGTTAGCCAATCTCAAAAATCCAAATGCCAAATGTTTTCTCTGATATAAGGGGGTTGATTCACAGTGGGGTTGGGATGGGGAACATTGGAGGATTAGAGGAACACTAGAAATGTCAATGGAGAGGGAGGTGAAGGGAGGGGCAAGGGAGTATAAAGAGAAAAAAAAAAAAAGATGGTAGAATGAGTTGGATATCATTACCCTAAGTGCATGTATGAAGACACAAATAGTATAAGTATACTTTGTATACAAACAGTGAGATGGAAAAATGTGCTCTATATGTGTATTATGAATTGTAATGCATTCTAGTGTTATATACAACAACTTCAAATTAAAAAATAAAGAAAAAAAAAGAACTGCAGAATGTGTACAAACATGAAAAAAAAAAAAGAAAAGAAAAGAAAGAAAGAAAGAAGCTCTCGCTTGGTACAGAGGTGCAGGCCTATAAACCCAGCAACTCAGGAGGGTGAGGCCAATGGATGGCAAATTCAAGGGTGGCCCCAGCAACTTATCAAGGCCCTAAGCAACTTAGGGAAACTCTGTCTCAAAATTAAAACTAAAATGTCTGGGAATGTATCTCAGTGATAAAAGACCCTTGGGTTCAATCCCCAGAAAAAAAAAAATGATAGATTTTATTAACCTATTTAACTATATGGATAAATTTCCATTGTCTTGCAAATTATTTAATTTGATTCTTTATAATTTAAAGTCTAATTTATATGTCATATGCCAAGAAGATTTAAGTGTATAATTCAGTAAGTTTTTATAGAAATATATACTTGTGAAAACACTATCACAATCAAATAAATTTCCATCACTCCTCCAAGAATATGTCCCTTTGAAATCCATTCCTCTGTCAGGGAAGCTCTGCTTTTGCTTGGTTTTTATTATTTTTACTCTATACACTCACTGTGTGCAACATGGTGGTGTTATGTACATGCATATAGTGAAACAATTATTATGTTCAAACAAGTTAACATATCCATCTCTGCATTTTGACATTATTGATTATAATGTTACAAATTATTGATTACAATATTACAAAGTTACAATGTTTTTTGAATATTTAAATAAAGGGAATCATACAGAAAATATGATCTTAAAGTTCATGTTTTCTATTGAATGTGAGAAATTTATAACATTATTTCAGCAAGTATACTTTCTGCCTATTTCTTATTTCTCCTTCTGAGTACCCAATCATACTAATACTGTACTGCTTGATATAATGCAGCACATTTCTGAGGTTCTGATCATTTCTCTTCAATTTTTTTCTCCTTTGGGAAAAAATTGGGCAACTTTTACTGATCTATTTTGAAGTCCAGTGAGATTTTATTCTTCCATCTCCATTAGATGAACTAAAAAGCAGTCACAGATTGTCTTTGCTCTTGAGTAGATTTCCCTTATCACTGCCTCCTTTTCTGGCTGGATCTGGGAAATCTCACCTTATGCATGTGCCCAGGGTTTGGGCAGTTTATGTTTAGAATTTGAATCTCATTCCCTTGGCAATTGTCAAACTGATATTTCATTATTAAATTTCCAGTTATTTTTGAGTACTGAATGCTGATGTGTGTCACCTTTAAAGTTCCAATTTTTCTGTGATCATTTTCTACAATTATGGCTGCAGTCTAAGGTGTTATCACTGAGCCAAAATACTAGAAATTGGAAACTATGTACCATTTTAGGAAAATGAATTTTACCAAAAATTCAGCAATTAAATTTTTCTATATGTAAAAATTTCTGGCCTCCCATTCCTATTAAAATTGTAATATTCAAATTAAACAAAATATAAAGAGATGTATAGTTATAATTACAACAATATGTTCGTAAATAATGTTGTTAGCATTGTTTATACATATTTTGATATATTCTAAAATATTTTTCTTCAAATAAAAATATTTAGAAGATACAGTTAAAATGAAGGTGTCAAGAACTCTTCTTGTCTTTGCTCTCCTTCCAGAGTGAGGTCACATCAGTGGCTACAGTGCTTTTGTTACACTTAAAAGTTCTTTTACGACAACCGCTCTGTCACCATTACAGAGCTTTTACTTATTGTTTTCCTTCTGTGGTGTTGAGGACAGGGCCCAGGGCTTTGCACATGCTAGGCAAATGCTATACCACTGAGTTCCATTTCGGCCTTACCACTACAGATCTAGCCAGCATTTCTAAACTCAGAGATTGAATTGCCTTCTGGTGTTTGTTCCCTTTAAGTCACTGAATTATACCTGTAGTCCCATAGGATAGCAGTTACCATACCTCTAAAGATAGCTACTTCATCAATCTCTTTTCAATTAAGTTATTGAACATGACAGTGTTTCTCTATAGGTCTTAAAGTATTATAATTTTAAGGTATTTTATTTACATTTATATTTACAATTATATCCATGAAGGAGAATTGCCTGTAATTTTTCTTTTGTCATGATACTAACACAAAATGAATAGGAACATACTCTCATTTTTATATTGCTGAAAAGCAAATGTGTAAGATGATAACTATTCTCTGAATATTTAGCATAGTTTTCTAATAAAGTTAATTAGGGCTATGGTAATAGACCAGGGACTAAAGAGCCAATTCAATAATTAGTTGTAGGAATGCTCAAGTTTTTTATTTCTTCATGAGTCAATTCTCTATCTATTGAAAATTTCAAATATATTAGCGTACAGTTCCTCAATTATATTTTTTCAGTATATTTTAGCATATTTAATGTGATTCACTTTTTCATTCTTCAGATTGTCCCATTTCTTTTCATTCATTCTCTTTTTTAAATCATTATGTTAAACATAAATAATATTCTGCTATATTTGTATAACAGATTTTCTTTTTTCATTCATCCACTGATGGACATTTTGTTTTTTTTTTTCTGTGTTGACTGGAGTAATAGTGGGATATTTCAATTATTTCTTTGAGTTTCTGTTTGAGATTTCTAATTAAGTAGACTTACTATTTATTCAATTTATAGTATATTTAGATTTCTTTTTTCTTAATAACTGAACCCTGGTTTGAGATGTATAGAAATGTACCCACTTCTTCTAGGTTATTGAATCATTCACATATAATTTTCTTATGTGTCTCAGAATTCTTTTTATTTCTGTGACTTCAGCTGTAAGGTCTACTTTTTTCTTGATTCCATTCATTTTAGCTTTTTTCTTTGTCTAGCTAAAAGTTTATGAAAATTTGTTGAACTGCTCAGAAAATTAAGCTTTAATTTCAGTGACTTTTCTTCACCAAATTAGATGACTTAGCCTATTTCTTTACTCAGGATTGTGTAATGTCTTATTCCCTCTGTGATCTCACTACAAAGCTTCAGTTCCTCTGGAACACTAGCCTACTGAATGTCTTGTTAGGACCCTCTCAGGTATCTAGACTGATCTGAATCCATCAGAAGTCTGAAACTGATGAGATGGAAGGAAAAGACCCTTGATTTTAAACATGACTACTGGGTATATATTTCAGTTCTTTCTTTCTCTCCTCATGAAGATGTGAGGGGAATATGAAGTTTCCAGATCCTATCCCATTAGGACAAAAGACAGGCTGTGGCAGTAAGTGTGCTATTACAAAACTTTTGCTTCTAAGCAGTCCCCAGGCAACTAGAGTTTGCCAGGTCCTGTTAATGCTCCAAGAAAAGTGGCCCAGAAGAAGGTCCTTCAGGAAGCCTTTACAAAAGCCAGAATGTTATGTGAATGTTTAACTTTTCCCCTTTCCATAGAGAAACTGGAATTTGTGAGATTTCAGTCACTATTTTCTGCTGATCCAGGGGGAAAGGCCCACTGTACTTTTTTTTTTTTTTTTTTTTTTTTTTTTTTTTTTTTTTTTTTTTACATTATCTATTTACATTCCTCCAAAGAAGAGAGTAGATAAAAAACAAAAATGTGAAATAAATTTTCCCACAATGAAAGGACGTGGATTTCTTTTTTTTTTTAATTCAAAGTTGTATTTATAATAGTAGTATGCATTACAGTTCATCATACACATAAAAAGCATCATTTTACATAGCACTGCCCACTGTACTTATAAAATCATTACCTTTCTTCTTGGTGTCTTTCAACTTGCAGTCTTTTCCTAGAAGTACTAAATTGTGGCAAGACAGAAACCTGTCCCTCAGATAGTCCCCTGAAATCTCAGAATGTTGGATGTACTGTCCTGTTCTCTCTCCTCAGAGAGAAACTTGGCATGGCATGGTGATTTCTGCCCCATTTGTGTGATATGTAAGAAGAAGATATTATGGAGAATGAGCATCATAAATTTTCCTACTGTTTTTTTTTTTTTTTTTTTTTTTTTTTTTTTGTGGTACCGGGGATTGAACTCAGGGGCACTCGACCAGGTCACATCCCCAGACCTTTTTTGGTATTTTTTTTGTTTAGAGACAGGGTCTTACTGAGTTGCTAAGTGCCTCCCCATTGCTGAGGCTGGCTTTGAACTCGCGATCCTCCTGCCTCAGCCTCCCAAAGTGCTGGGATTACAGGCGTGCGCCACTGCGCCCGGCTTTTTCCTACTGTTTTAATGGATCTAGATTAATATTTATTTGGGGTCCTAGATCCTCTTAGCTGGTTGCTGAATTTTAGACAAAGAATTGTTTTGAATATTGCTATTGAATCAGTGTATCCACAGAGGAATGAATGGTTCAATTCATCCTATCCTGCCTTCCAAATTATTTATTTCTTACTTTTTGAGAATTTGCTAGTCATTTATTGTTGCCACCTACAGCAATGATACTGTGGGAAAGAAATCGGAGGCAGACTAGGAATGAGTGGTTTCTTTATTATTGCTGCTTCTCTCCTTTCTCTCTCCTCTGACACCCCGGCCTGCTTAAATACTCTTCACCCATTAAGCATACACGTGTACAAGTGTGGCACAGAAAGATTCGTAGTCAAATTCATTAAAGTCAGGTGTAAACAAGTAAACGCCTCCTCTTCCTCATTAAAGGATCTTACAATTTATTTTACAGTGGATTTCTAGCTTAATTTCATTATGCTCAGAGAAGAAACTCTATATAATTTTGAATATTTCAAATTTATTTGCAATTGTTTAATGCAGAGAGCATAAGATTTACAATTTAGATATTTTTTAAAAAGGAAACATACTGAAAATCTTGAAAAGAGGATTTATTCTATTAATTTGTGTATTTGTGTTCAGATTTTTTAAATCTTTGCTAAATTTTAACCTTCACATATCATTTTATTAATGACCAATAATTTGATAAAACTGTCACACTATGGTTTAAAATTTGCCCATTTTTAGTACAACAATTTTTTCATTTCACATACATAGATGCTTTGGGGCACAAAAATAATTTAAATTAATGTATCTTTTGAGCCTTTTTTCTCATGGACTCTTCACTACTCTGTGTGATAAAGCAGACCTCCTCTTGGTCTCCTAGGAAAGATGTGAGTGCTAGTGGTTCACTTCTAGTTAATTCCAACTTCAAGTTAAGAATTATTAACTTGAAGTTGGAACCAGCAGTAGATAAATATTAATATCATGTTGAATCATATTTATTTCAAAGCCATCCAAATCTCATTTCAAATGTCCTTCTGAATGTACTGTCTACATTTCAAGATTTTCATTTTTGTCTTCTTCTATAACATCCTGCTAAGTTTCCCTTTAGATATTTAATGAATTTTTGAAGATCATCTTTTTCATATTTTGTCCAAACTTTTAAATATCAATTTTTCTTCCAACCAGAAGATACTTCTGTATAGTCAAGTTAACATTCATATTTTAAATATCTTTAAGAGTTTGAAGCTGTTGCTTAAATGTTCTTATCATAAGTTGCTGTGGTTGACTATCTTCAGTTATTAAGTTCATTTCTAGATTCAAGTGTCTCCCATCCTGTCTCTGCTACATGATTTTTCATGTCTGTAATTTTTTTCCTCCCTTAGTTACAGAACTACATCCCATAATCTTGTAGCATGAAATTCAACCGTAGGGAAGTTTTCTCTTTTATCACAAGGAAAGTTGAATCCTTCCTTTATACACTTAGAATATCAACCCTGCTTTATGGCCCTTGCAGTAGTTGCTCTTGTACATTCATATGTTTATCCAGAAGGAAAATTTCCTGCAGGAAGTATTATGTCTAATATTTCTTACTACATTATCACTATACTCTAGAACCAACTAGTTAAAGCTTAAAAATGAAAATTAAAAAATGATTGAAATAAGTGAGTCAATAGAAAATTTAAATGTACAAATATTTACTTAAGTTATGCACTTTATGAAGTTGGGCCACTATTAATTTTTACGTAGTTCATGTTTGTTTATTCTCCTTCTAGGTTATATTCTCTGCACATTTTTTCCTGAAATTTGAATTGGGGAGAAGCTATATAAATATTTTGCCTCATTTATTTTATCCCTTATAATTAGTCTTGTTTTTCTAGTGTTAAGGGTTTAAGTGGTCATTTCTGTCAATCAGCTTTCTTAGAGGAAGAAGATATAGTATTTCCTGGAGGTAATTGCATTCAGTGTGCCTTGTTTACAATTAGTTTTATATGTACTGAAGTCTTTCTTCCCCTGAGGTTCTCTGTCTGCTACATCCTACTCTGTCCTAATAACTCATACTCCTTTGGAGTCTTTTTTTTTTTTTTTTTTTTTTTTTTTGTCTACAGTTTACAGTGAACTATCTGCTCAAGTGAGAAATAGAATTAGGGTGAATCACAGTATGTTCCACAGTTTTATTATTCTGTAGATGTGAATATTATTTTCTGTGCATGTCAATTAATGCTTGATAGTTGTTCTACAACCATAAGGTTGGGTAGTAATTTCTTCTTTGATTCTCTTCTCTTTTTTAATCACTTAACCTTTAAATACCCAAGAAGATGGGGTCAGAAAAATGTGGCTAGATATTAATTAGTTCAGTTTCTTCTGTAACTCTAATGATAATGCTGATTCACAATTTGGGAATGGGACAAAAATGAGAGGATTTCCATGTTCTCTCATTCAGACAATTTCCCATACTGTGTCACTCATGGCAATAGGACAAGAATGGGTTCTTTAGAAATGCATGCATTTGCTTTATACTCTAGTGCACCTTCCTTTGCGCAGGGAAATTGTTTATTAACTCACAATTTACTTTATAGTCTTTTAATTCCACTATATATGGAAATTATTCCTCAGAGTTTTAAAGATGATGCTGTATCTATTTACAAACATCGACATTGATTAATTTTATAAATCTCCATTATTTTTTGTTCTATTCATTTATACCATGGAATATCTGAGAAATAATTTATAAAGATATGTTATCTTGGATTTTCTTCAAAATAATAGAGCATCAATGTGGAAGAGGACAAATAAAGATGAAAAAAAATTGGCCATAACCTGGGTGCAGTGGCACCCACCTGTAATCCAACCTACTCAGGTTTAGAGGCTGCGGAAGGAGGATTGCAAATTCCAGGCCAATTTGGGCAAATAAAATTTTTTCCCTTAAAAAAAAAAAAAAAACTAAGCAAATTTTATTCTTCACATTATAGAACTACTTGATAACTATAGAAAGCATGGCTTGTACAGTACATTTTTAAAAACCTTCAGTAGCATGTATAATTAGCACTTGGCTATAATTATTTTAAGCCTAACATGCAGATACAATTTTTTTCTAAATAAATTCTGATAGATTTTTAATCACATAAAGTCCACATAAACTCTATGAGGTATTTCCACATGAACAGCAGATTAAATGAATTCTATAAGAACCAAACATTTTCATAATATTTTACCTTTTCACATGGCAGCAATTTATTCATTTCAACTGTTTGCCTTGCTATGTATGGAAGTAAACTCCCGTGTCTGCCCATGTGAAGTGAAAACTAAAGCCTTCCTATTAAGCTTTTCAGGTATCACTGTCTTTATAATACTGTCTTCAGAAGTGCTTCCTGCCCACCAGCAGTATGTCCATCTTTCCCAGACCAATATCTAATTCATTAGAGAATATGTTAAATGGAAAAACACCTCCTGATCATGAACAAAAGTAGGAAAATAAAAAACAATGACTAAAGACAACAAATGATATATGTTTTTGTCTTTTTTTCTTTTGATTCATTTGATCACTCTATGTCTTTTAATTGGAGCATTTAGTCCTTTAACATTCAATATTAATTACTGATAGATAAGGTCTTACCATAGCCATAATGTGAAATAATTTCTAATTCATTCATTCATTCTTTCTTTCATTCATTCTTTTTTCTTTATTCCTGCAATTGAGTCTTTTTAGTTATGTATAACATTAGGATACATTTTCACATAATTACAAAAACATGCAAAATAATTAGCTATAATTCAGTCCCCAGCCCTTTCCCCTTATCCCTTCTTCTCTCCCCTACTCTACAGATATGATATATTTGCAATTTATTTATGTAAGGAAATCAAAAGTAGACAGAAGCAAAGTGCAGAGGCAAAGTGGCAAAATAGCAGATGGTAGAATGGCAAACAGGCAGAAAGCTCCTTGTCCAGGCTGCCAGCTTTATTTACATCAATAGGTTACATTAGGTCACTGGCATCAGTAGTACAGTATATTTTTCATTGTGTCATTAGGCAGGTTCCAGAGTTAGCAACATTATGCAGCTTATTCCTCAGTTACATACTATAGTTGCAATGTGCAATGTTAGGAGCTTCAAGAAAGTCCATTGTTTAAAGTTACTGTTATGTGGACAGGTTCAGGAGCAGCAGAGCTTGGTGAAACATCGTGGTTGTCTAAGAGAGTTCCTTTATTCCCTGGAACTAGGTGCCTGAGATCAAGGTTGAGGTCTAGAAAACTCTAGCACAGAGCTTCCTCATGCAGGGCATTGCCACAGTAGCTAGGCACTGCACATGTATTAGTTATCTTACTAGATCCTGAGAGAAACTGTAGAATATTCCAACTGTGGGAAACAGGGTATCTGCTACCCCCAGGGAGTTTGCTCACCAGAGAAACACTGTCCTGTAATATTTCCATGGTCAGAACCCATACATATTTAAGCATTGTTTAATTGGTGTCTTGTGAATATACCTTGTGTTGAGATTCACTGTGATATATTCATGAATGTACATATGAAATTTCAGTCAGATTCATTCCACTGTTTTTCCCCTATTACACCTGTCCTTCCTCCCTCTCACTCCTCTTCCACTACTCTACTGATTTTTTTCTCTATTTTTAGGGAATTCCCTCTCCTTTTCTTCCCCTTTATCTCTCTTTTTCTCACCCCCATCCAATTTTGGATTAGCTACTGCATATCAGAGAAAATATTGGACCTTTGACTTTGGGGGCCTGGCTTATTTCACTTAGCATGATGGTCTCCAGTTCCATCCATTTACCAGTAAATGCCATAATTTTATTCTTTATGGCTGAGTAACGCTCCATTGTGTGTGTGTGTGTGTGTGTGTGTGTATATATATATATATATATATATATATATATATATATATATATATCACATTTCTTCTGCTGAAGGGCACCTTCTCAGCTAGTTTTGAGAAACTTTCCCCACCTCCCAGGAGAAGGGATTCCTTGATGTTGGTATACATAGCCACCTTTTCACAAATACCTTGTAGTGTGGAAAAACTTAAATTCATCTCTATATCCTGCTTTCCCTCTCTGCCATTGTCATAGACTTAACCCCCCTAAGCCTTTCTACCTGTTGGGACCTGACTTCCAATAATCGATTTTGCCAGCGTGTAGGCAATCTGGGCTTTCTAGTGAAATCATCGAGATAGTGTCCTTCAAAAAGCAAGAGTTTCTTTTCTAGTTCCTTTTCTAGTTTCTTTTCATATTAATAATGATGCAATTTAAATTTTATTTCCTGAAAGTCAGAGTGGACTTGTGAGAAGATGTTAAACAAATTGCTAAAAGAAATGTCAAATCTCTCTCTAAAGTCCCCCTATTCAGAGAATCAGATGAAGACTTCATTAGGTTTTATAGGATCTTTCTGATTTTGATAGTTCATCTAACAAAGGAGTTTGAAATTTGTTGTATACTGTAACCAATTGTCTGCCCATGTCCTGCCTGAAATACCATGATTGTTTGTGAAAAGTATTGTTAATGAAGCTGGGTGTAGTTTGAAAAGAAAAAAGAAAGAAAGAAAGAATGGTAACAATAATATTTAGCACTTTCTATTGAATTTTTGCTTTAAAAATGTTTTCATTTTGAATTATTTCAAGAATGACAAAAGGAAGACAGAATGTTTCACTCTTCCTATGACATCCTATAATTCTTATCTATGGGAAGTGTGATTTTAAAAATAGCATGACATGCTGGGTGTGGTGGTCCATGCCTGCAATCCCAAAGATTATGGATTCTGAGAAAGGAAGTTTGATGCCAGCCTTAGCAACTTAGTGAGACCCTGTCTCAAATTCTCAAATTAAAAAATAAAAAGACCTGAGGATGTGGCTTAGTGGTAAAGTACTCCTGGTTTCAATTCCTCAATTCCTAGTGCCAAAAAAAGAAAAAAGAAAAGAAAAGAAAGAAAAATGAAAAAAAAAAAAAAGCATGGCAGTCAATTTTGATTGCAAAATGAATAAATGAATGAGAAGCAGTGTATATAATGAAGATAGAAAAGGTATTAATATTCAATAGGCAGAAAAATAAAATAAAACAATTATAATAAGTAACGAGTGTTTACAAATTAGAATAGTTGAGTTTAGGGAATGGTTTCAGCATTATTCATGCAAGATCACATATATCCACAAACCCAGAATTCCTTAGGAACCAAAGAAACCTGAAGCTATGCTGTAGAATTTCCTTTGGCTAACCCTGTCCATTTTTAATACAGATAAGACACATGTCTTTTAAAATATTGAAGCTTGCATAAGCAATCATTCCAATTTTTTAGCTCAATCTAAAATTTTAAAATGAGATCTATAGCAAAAAGATAAATTCTGGAAAGATTTCATAGTTAATTCATATTAAAATATTTCTCAAATTTATCTTATGTACATATTTTAAACAATTATAATCTACTTTGGGATTTAGCACACTGATTGTTACCTTGCAAATAAACCTTCTTTGACTGGAAAATATCTTGCTGTTGACATTTGCTTAAGGACATTTTGAGATCACAAGCTGCTCTCCCTGAGTGAACCGATATTCTTCTTGCTAGATTGGAAATCACTGAACTTCCCAGGTGGCTGTGAAGGGATAAAACAGTCTCTTTCTCCTCAGAAACCACTGACTGCCAACATAAAGTTTTAAAATTTGCAATAGATAGAGAATGTGAGGATTAGAATAGAAGTTTAAGAAAATCAAGATGAAATAAGTATACAATTGAATGTATTTAAAGACTGAGAAATATAAGTACTAAATAAATTACCAAAGAAGGAAATTCAACACCTTAAATTATTGGGGTGATGGTGGGGGAGAGGAGAGTATAAAAGTGAACAAAAAATACACACAAACTCCACTCATCTGATCTTTATTTATATTATAAAGTCAAATTCTAATTTAGCTAAAGACTTCTCATCTATGAAGTGTTTTTATTTATTTTTATTCACTTACTCATTTTATCTTTCATCCATTTATTTATTGAGCAGCTACTAGGCAACAAAAATACTGTAGATATAGCAGAAAACAAACCAGTAATAAGAAAGTTCATAAATAAACCAGGGAAAACAGACAATAAATGAGGCATCAATAAATAAAGAATTTGAAAGTAGGTTAAACAGCAGAGAATGTGGATAGTAAGTGTTAAGAGAGGTTGCAAATTGAAATAGTGCTCTCTAGGAGGGCTCTGGGTTAAGCAACCATTTTAAGGAATGGAAGCCACACAGGTATATGTAGCAAATGTTCCAATCAGAGATAAAGAAAGCTTGGTCGGTGTCTCCTGGGAACTGCAAGAAGGTCAGTGTGGTTAGAGAAGAGTGGGAGGAAAGTACCTGCAGATACAGTCAGAGGTAAAAGGCAGCCAGGGTATGTGAGGGCTTGGGATTGCTAGAATGTCTCTATTGCAGCAAATGTGATGAAGACTTGGAGTGGTGTTTTACTGAAGGTTCTCCAGGGAAACAAGACCCACAGGAGCTTTATATCCAGAGAGAGATATATTTAATGAATTGCCTTACATAGTTGTGGAGGCTTGACAAGTTTAAAATCTGATGGAGTTAGCATATAGGCTGCAGCCTTTGGCAAGAGTTGTAGTTTGAGTCCAAAGACAATTTTCTGGCAGAATTCTTCTTTGGAACACTTTCAGTGGATTGATGATGTTCACTCACATCATGCAGGGCAATCTGATTTACTCAGAATTCACGAGTTCATATGTTCACCTCATTTGAAAAACACATTTACAGAAACTTCCAGAATAACGTTTGACCAAGTATCTAGGCACTTTGACCCAGCAAAGGTAATATATAATATTAAAATTAATCAGTGCAGGTGGTTTTGAGCAACAGTAACAAGATCTGAATTATTTATCAACATGATTATTTTGGTGGTTGTGTCAAGAATAAATTGAAAGGAAATCCAGTCCAAAAGTAGGAAATGCTTTTACAATTAGTAACACATTACAATAATCTAGATAATGGATAATAAATGCTGGTAGCTTGCGGTCACAGTGGTAGCACTGAGAGTGGTGGAAGGTATTCATAATGTGGACATAAAATGAAGCCAGACTCAATAGGATTTGCTGGAATTTTGAGTAAAGGATATAAGAGAAATTTGAACAATAGGAAAAGCCAAAAGAGATGCATACACATTTGAATTATTTCTAGCTTAGGTAAAGTACTGTGAGGAATATTTCTAACCATGTCTAGAGATGAATGTGGGTACTTACCCATAGATATACTGGACTGGAATTGCTGGGTAATAGGGGATGTTTATGTTCCACTTTAGTAGGTACTATGCTTAGTTGATGTTTTCCGTATATACAAATTTGCTTTTCTTGCAAAATTAAGTTGGAGTAATTTTACAGAAAGTAGCTGCATACTGTCTAGATTCTACCATTAACATTGGGCTACATGTACTTTATCATATCCTCCTTCTATCCATACCTATCTCCTTTGCCAAGCTATCATATTGACTTACACATTTCAGAGGTAAGGCAAATATTTTTCACTAGTTACTTTAACATGCTCATAAGTAAATGTCCATATTTGTTTGCAGAGTGATTTTTTCTTTTGATGAAAACAATTACATACAAATATTAGGTGTATTTGGAAGTACGTACCCAGTGTAACCCAAATGAAATCAAGATGTAGGCCATTACTCTTCACCCAAAATGTTCCCTAATTTATATTCTAGTCAGTCCTCACTCCCAGCCACCGGGACAAAGCAATCACTGTTGAGATATTTTTCCAGATAAATCAGGTGTGCTTTCAGAAAATGGAGTCACACAGTATGTATTCTCTGGTGTAAGACTTCATAGCACCTGTATAAGACATTTTAGTTTTATTCATGTCACTGTGAACTGTCTTTTGTTTCATTTTATCAAAAAGTAGAATTCCATCATGTAAATATACCACAGATTACTTAGCCATTCCACTATTGATGGATTAGGAGATCTTTTCTAGCTTGGAGATATTATCAATGAAGAGACTATGAATATTCTTGTACAAGCCTTTTTATAAGAATAAACATTCATTTTCTTTGGGTGAGTAGCAAAAAAATAATCACTAAGACATATGGTAGGTGCACATTTAATTGTATAAGAAACTTAAAGACAGTTTTCTAAAATTATATTGTAATTTTATATCCTCTCCAATAATGTGTGAGTCCCAGTGATTCCACACTGTAGTGACTATTTAGTTTGTTCAGTATTTGTAATTCAATTACACTGGTAAGTGCATAGCTTAGATTTGTATTAGCCTCAGCACTAATGACAATCTCTTCTCTATGGACCCATTGAACATTTGCACATATGCTTTCTAAACATTTTCAAATTGTGCTCTTTTTTTGTTTAAATTGGAATGTTGACTTTTTATTATTAAGTTACATGGATTGTTTGTGTATGCAGAATGCCAATTCTTTAACTGAAAAACACAAGAACTTTCACCCAGTCTATGTCTCACCTTTTCATTTTTATAATAGTATCTTTGTATTAGAGAATTGAAAAATTTAGATGGTTAATTGTATAATTTTTGTTTAACTGTTATTACTTTTGTGACCTATATAAGAAATTATTTTGTATTCTCCTATCGTGAAAATATTCTATATGTTCCACTAAAAGTCAAATGGCTTTAGTTTTATGTTTAGGTGCACAATTCTTTGTGAAAACTTTTTGATGGTATGAAATAGGGAATGAGATATTTTTAAAATAGTAATATTAAATTTATCTAGTACTGTAACTTGAACAATTTTCCCTTTTCCTTCTTGGTATTTGAAAACTGTGAAAAATCAAATGCTGCCCAAAAGATGTCTTACTTTCAGGTTTTGTAACTTTTTTTATATTGTTTAATTTATCACCCCTATTTCAGTACCAAATTATCTTAATTCATGAAGCTTTATAATAAAATTTAAAATTAATTAGATGTGTAATCCACTATTGTTCTTTGCCAAGCTAGCATTCCCATATAGTCTTAGAATCAGTTTATCAAAATTAAAAAGAGTCAATTGGTATCACATTGATGGGGTTTGCATTAAATATTTATGCACACACATGCACACCAACACACAGTACATTCTGTTTTCTATGTCAGTGGATCTCTTTTGTCCCGTGTGTTGTCTAGAAGCTGCGAAAGATTCTCTTTTCCATTGTTCCTACATTTCCATGGCCCCGTGTTCTCACAGTGAGCTGCATAATTTTGTAACTTGCCTCAGATAAGATAATGTTGCTGACATCTGATAGCATTGCCTTTATCCTGAATTATTTAAATTAGTATAACCTGTATCATGTTCCCTAGCTGTATCTGTATCCACTATTTCAGTCAACCTAATGCTACTATTAACACTTAATTGTAATGTTTATATAACACATTCCTATAAGTAATATGTAGCTCTTTTATATTTATAAGTGATTAATGAGGTTGATTATTATATGGATCATGTTTATTTTTTACTGGAATTGTATATCTGATTATTCCAAAAATTTTTCATATGGAGTTGGTATTATAGTTGGTAGTAAACCTTCCAGCAGAATTCATTAAGGGGTTTATGAAACTAGAGACTTATTATGAGGAATAACAATATTATAGAGAAATATTCAGAGTTAGAGTATCATTTTACAAACTTGTTAGGATAGTTGATTTGAATTTCAAGCAACTATTAGTGAACTTACTATTATATACATGATATTCATTTAAGACTACACAGTCTCAGGATTCTTTTGCATTTAAATCATGATTGCATCCATAAAAATGTGAAAGGCTAGACGTGAAATAAATAAAAATAAACATTTTTAACAGTAAAGAATGAAAATTACATAGTGACTTCCTCTCAAACATCACAGTAAATAAAAAGCATCAAAATAAATTCAAAATAGAAAGACATTCGAAGAATTTTCCTAATTTTTATGTTTTTTTTTTTTCCAAAATGAAACACTAATTGTTAAATACAATGTCTAAATATGTCAACATCTATAGTATTTATGGGGCATGTGTAATAACAAATGATGAGTTGTTCACACATAATATTCCCTGATTATTTGAAAACATAAACTGAGCACAATTTAAAGTTTTCCAGCTTCACTAATTTTAAAAGACTCAATTTGTCTTTTTGAATAACCTTCTTAAAGTTCTCAGTAGTATTTATATGTACCATTTTAATTGTATGAATCAAAATATATTACCCAAACATGGTCTATTTATCATAATAAATTAAACAAGATTTTCTTTACACAAACAATATCACAACTATAATTAAGATTCATAAGACTTTTAAAAATTACCTTTTTTTTCTTTTTCTTACTGGATTCTAAATCCATTTTACTTATTTAAATAGTTGAGAAAATTTTTGGAAGTGAAATCACTGTGATGCAATTTTAAAGGAATTCATTTTTAAAATGAATTATTAAGAAGGAAAGCTAGACACCTCTTAAACTGAGTCATTGATTTTTACATGCAGGAATCTTTATAAGGCTATGTATGTAATGGATATTAACTTCAACTTATATTAACCTCTAAAGTTAGAAGTTATAAAATTACCATGGAAATAAAAGAATATGAGTGTTGCGATATTAGTAGATTTAAAATTTGAGGAAATAGTTATAATTTACAGTTTAAAATAAATGACTTCTACAATGCTGTGTTCTATGCTGTTTTATGCATAGACTTTTTATGTAGACATATTGTTTTTAATTTAAAAAAATGTGATTATATAAGGGAAAATGTATTTCCAGTTTGTAAATGATTTATTACCATAAAACTAAATAGTTTGTTTCATATCGTGCTAACCTTTTGTACTCAAACGTTAGTATGTTCTTTGGTAGCCAGATTACTTGGTTGTATGCTATATTACATCAAGATTAAATTTTAGGGAACACTTTAATATTTAGGAAAATTCTCAACTTCTTTATATACTACAAAGTCTATGCTTAAAATATAAATTTACAAGTTTAAAAATCATGCCTATGTCATTTAAATGACCATTTATTCTTCATGTTTTGCTTACAAGATTGATTAAATTAATATATTTTGTGTGCATTATTTCCTTCATCCAGGTACTAAGCAGGCCTGATCCTTTGTAACTTCTGAGATCAGATGAGTTCAGGCATGAATGTGGATTATTTATCAAACAAAATATAAAAAATGTCAGCCTGGCATGATGGTGCACTCCTGTAATCCCAGCACTTGGGTGGCTGAGACAGGAGGATGGCAAGTTCAAAACCAGCCTCAGCACTGGCGAGGCACTTAGCAACTCAGTGAGACCCTGTCTCTAAATACAATACAAAAAAGGGCTGGGGATGTGGCCCAGTGGTCAAGTGCCCCTGAGTTCAATCCCTGGTACCAAAAATAAATAAACAAACAAATAAACAAACAAATATATATATATATATATGTATATATATATATATATATAATGTTATAATTATCCTGAAATAACCTTCCAATAATCTGTTATACAACACTTTCCAGTTATAGTAAATATTTGATTAAAACTAAATTTGCATATCATTTTTAAACATCAATAAATCATTTTCAAATTTCTTGTTGCTAGAGATCAATAAGTTTAGGTCTCTTACATAATGAGGAAATTTCCATTTTAATTGCCAAGCTTTTCTTAAAGGAAAAGTGTTTTTCACTAACCTCTATGATAATATAAAAAAAAAAAAATTGGGTCCAATTAAGACACTACAACTTTTAAACTACAATTTTGAAAACAAAATTATATATATATATGTGTATATATGTGTGTGTGTGTGTGTGTGTGTATTTCAATAGTTATTTTATTGTCTTCAAGATTAAATTTACCAAATTATTACATTTTTCTCACTTATTTGGAGCATAAGGAGTTTCATACTTTGTGTTATAAAAAATATCACAGCTCAGTATCTGAACTCAGCCTAACTGAAGTTAAATATTTCAAACAGATGTCCTTTGTTAATAGTATAAAGCCTATTAGTAAAATTTGAAGAAAATATGGTACTTTGTTGACTTATGTTGCAACTACATAACAAAAACTAAACCAAATGAAATAAAATCATATGCTGCACTTAATTTCATTTACTTATCAGGAAGAACTCCCTCATTCTTCAGAATTGATGTTTTCATTGCATGGTATATGATGAGTTCTGCTTACTGGCAGGGTGGCCGTGAATAAAGAGGCATCCTAAAGATGTCCTAGAAGGTCCAGTTGCCCAGCCCACATATGCAATGCACAAGTCAGGCACTCAATGCAAACATTCACTGTATGAATTAAGAACTTAGTAAATAATCATGGAAGGTATCTTGCAGTAGAGGTATGTCCAATTCATTGATATTTTACAATGTGTTAAAATGTAGAAAGAAATTAAGAAAAACTTTATGTGCTTACAAATATTTATTTGGCATTAGTTATTATTCTAAAATCTGATCACTAGGCAGATAGTGCAAGTCCTAGTATTTAAAAAACATTTTCTGCTTTATTCATTGCTCCTATACTCTGACACATTTATCATTCAGTCTCTTTTCTTATGCCTTTCTTCTAATGTAGTACATGTTCTCTGCATTGGGAACAATCACAAAAATTTGAATATGTTTTTAAAATTTCACATAGTGAACTCTGCTTTGAGGACTTCAAAAGGTCCTCAGAGCAACTTAGTGTTCATGTGTATGCTGTAACAGGCTGGCACAAAGGCTGGCACAAAGTGAAAAGAGCTATCAGAGGAGGAAACCATGAAGCCTGCAAATAGAGGAAGAGAACAAGATGCAGCCACTTCTTTAAAACCTCTTTCCACACCCAGTGATTGGTTTGCAATTGTGGTCTAGAGAGTATATGAGAAGTAAAACAGCCATCAAAGCAAGCAGAGATCAAAAATCATATTTTTCTCATTAATCCTGACTATAATTATTGTCTGGGGAAATATAGTCAACATGATATCTAAGGGAAATTAGAATAGTTATAGGCATACGAAGACAGATACCCTGTGACGAGGAAATGATGGGCATCAGTATGAAGCACGAGGATAAATAAACCTACAGAGGATGTGGATGAAAAGAATGGCATCAGTGAGAATAAAAATTTAAAAAATTTGGAGGAGTGAAAATGTGTTAGAGTTCTTTAAATTTAAGCATACTGGGCCAGTGGCTCGGGAGGTGATGCAGGAGGATCACAAATTAAAGCCAGCCTCAGACATTTAGTAAGACCCTAAACAACTTAGCAAGATCCTGTCTCAAAATAAAAAATAAAAAGGGCTGGGGATGTAGCTCAGTGGTTGAGCACTCCTGGGTTCAATCCACGGTACCAAAAAAGAAAACAAACAAACCAAAAACAGTAACTGAAAAATTTTGAAATTTGCCTTTTATTTCCCTCTGTGATGAATGTTAATTTATTATTTGAAAATGCCTCTGTCAGAGCCAGAAAATTAGTGATGCATATATAGAGATATATAGATATATATAAAAATACATGTATTTATAAATATATATTGCATATTATATGTATATAACATAAAAGTATATGAATGTATGCATAATTATATTATAATATATAACATATATAAGTATGTATAAAAATAAACAAATCATATATACGTATATACATATATATGGCCTTCTTACTTGGATTTAGCCTAATTATGTCAAAAGGATTTTTCTTTTATATTATTTTATAATTCTGGTTTTCTACAATTCCATATTTCAACAAACATAGAACATAACACAAGAAAAACTGTAATGTTTACATTTACCATAATACTCTGGCCCTACTCTCCAAACTTCATGTAATGATTGGAGTTCTTCATACTAAAGACACAGAGATGTTTGTGTTTAAAGAAAGTCAACAAGATAATGTGCTAGTCATCTCTTTAATTACTGGACTAATTCCTAGTAACAATTAGAAGAGCCACTTGATTTCCAATTATGTACGTATATCTACAACAAAGAAAAGCTATAGCTGATCCCTTTGGGTGCTTAGCCAGTGGAAAAACAAGGTGCTTGTGTAAATTAGATTCAGAGTTTTAGATATTACAAAAGGTGTCTTCTTATAAATCTACTTTACATTATCCTAATAGTCCCATAAATGTTAAGGCAATATTTTGTAGTACTTGGTGTCAAAAAGAAGCTATTGTTAAGAAATGATTTCTTGTTAACTTCCAAATGTCATCTAATCACCCAATCAATCTCAAAACAATAGGTACTAAACCTTTTACCTGGACAGAGAGTAGAAATGAAAATGCCTGAGAGTCATATAATATGGGCTTTTTATTTTGTTAATTAATGACCATGGAAGTGGACTTGATAAACCAATTTAAATAGGGCAATTTATCTTGAATTAGGAAGACAGATTTAAGAAAGATCTAGAAATAAATGTTTCAGATACTTATATGAAACCCAGCTTTGAAAAAAATCAAAAACTCTAATAATAATCAAATATAGTTCCAAGATAGGAGTCTCATAGGTGAGATAATATAGGTTTTAAGACAGAAACCTACAATACCACATAAATCTTCTTTTAGAAAATTCCAAATTGCATAATTAATAGCAATACAAAATATATTATCAACTGCTCCTTCTCTTTTAATTGCACTGACTGAATCTAGTATGCTTTTCTCTGTTATTATATTTTTTAATATCTTTAAATGTTGCTGTTAGAAATATTAGTTGATAAGCCTATACTTCAGTTTGTCTTTGTACCTTCTATTAATAAAGTCATTTTTTTTCTAAGAGATGAAACCCTTCAGACGAGATGCCTTTTTTCATTTTCCATTTTTGGCAAAATTTGGAATATGGCAAAAGCAGTCTTAGTAAAGTCCCACAAAAAGGTGCCTATCACTACTAACTTCTGTTCAGCAGAGAATATGGTGCATATATGTGGCATTTTACTTTTGTTAGATTTTGTTGAAAAGCTAACTTTGCACATAAAAAGCTATCTTTAAACAATGAGAATTAGTGAATAATGCTGTTTCTAAAAATCTCTTGTATGTGAGCCATCCTAGTATTTAAAGATGAGGCTGTGGGAAGCCACTGTGAAATGTGCAAGGACCAGATCAACATTGAAGCCATCGAGTGGGAGAATCTCCTATCTGGGAACTCACACTAGCACTTTTGCTGGTGAGACGGCCTGATACATTGTGAACTCCCATCAGCTCTGCCAAAAGATCTCTGGCAACACCAGACATGAGAGTGACCCAATAAGAGCCAAACAGCCTGCCTACCCCCATATATATCCTGTTTTGGGGGAAGAAGCAAGCACGAAGACAAGACTCCTCTTACACTGAAACCTTACACCTACCAATCCCCTTTGATCTGTACCACTATAAATAAAACAAGCGCAGACTCCATCTTTATTAGAAGGTGCCCCTGTCTGGTCAGCTTGGCCAACTGCTGTCCCCGCTCTGAAACTATATTTCTGGGTCCTGTGGTTATTTCATAGTACTATTTTCTTAGCTTTTATTTCTCAGCCAGCCCATCCCTCTAGAAGGGAACCTTTTCCCTAGCCCACGTGGGACATGTGCTAGATGTAGCTTTGAATCTATGTAGTAGAAAAACATTGGCTTAAAAATATCTGGGATCTGGGAGGAAACAGAATCTCTCTCCCCTATCTCCATCAAACTGCCAAAGAACAGTGATTTGTGTTTACTTACCACCAGAGTCATTGTTGAATCCTAAAGTAAATACTGAAGAATGTATCAAAATTGACTTTTTCATTTCATTTATAAAGTTTTCAGGTGTTTATTGTCTGTATAAAAGTATGCTTTGACTTCACTCTGCAAGGTTACAAGCTTTTTGTAAGTCATGGATTTAATGGAACATCAAGTCATCGGCATTCTCCTAAACTCACTGGTTAAACTTTGCTAAAAATATGGACCATCTGAATTTTGCTTTTCAAGTAAGAAACCTAAGGAGACCCTTGCAAGTACAATTTTAGGAAAGTTACTCAAAAAATTTGAGCACTGCATAGCTTTTCCTTCTTATTGCAACCATGAATATTCATGATAGTATATTCATTTAACTGTCTGGCACTAGGATAAAGATTTCTGAATTAGCATGTCTGATAAAGTACAGTATATTACTGGAAGCTGAAATGAATGCTGGACTTCTTTAATCTTTGTAAAATCTGTTTTTGATTTCTTGCCTATTCTTTTTGCTTCTCAGCACAGCAACCAGAGCCATAAACTCAATGACAACAATGAGAAAATTAAGTCAGCAAATACAAAGAATCACAAGAAATGATTGCCAGGAAGAGTAATGAGAATTTTCCAACACTGTATTGAACTATATTCCCAGCATATTCAAAAGGAAAATTCAACCATAATATATAATTGCTTTCATATACAATGACTTCAAATTTAAATTTTTTGCTTCAACTGATGTGAGAAATTTTAAAATTTCTCAAGTAAATTATAGTACTTTTTCTTATAACACGTATGTGAAAAAAATAAAGGATAGAAGAAAGGAGAACAATTTGCTTTACTTTTTAAAAGGCATAGATTAATTTTTATTCAACCAGCAGTTATTGAGTACAAATTAGAATAACATAACTACTGAGTACAAATAACAACAAATAACTATTGAGTACTTTCTGAAAAGATGACCAGCCTAAGGAAATGAAAGGCTGAACATGCTTTTTGAAACTTCATTAAATTTGCAGTTTGCTAAAGCAAGTATTAATCAGTTTTAAAAGCGAGTAGACACTATTTGGCACTGTATTTTATAAAGTGTGCATTTTCCTTTAAATAACCAAAACAAAGAAACAAAAAATAGTAATAAAACTGTATTATGGTGGAAGATTATTTGTTAATAGATAACTCCATTATTACTTCAAAAATGTGTCTTTTTTATATTTTGCTTGTTTTTCAAGGGTTGTGTAGATATTATCTTTTGTATGTTTAAAGGAATAAATGGTAAAGAAGGAGCAGCAATTTTAAAACTTCACTCATAGGGGACAAAAGGGATCTCAAGCTGTGGGTAAGCAAATGAAAAAGGCAGGGGGCATTCTTAGATACTGGGAAAACAGCAAAACAGGATCCTGAAGGACACATGAAAACAAGCTAGTGAAATCTGAAGTAAGTCGTATACTAAATAATTATTTCACAGAAAATAGACAAACCACAAGAGGGAATATCTGTAATCTGTCAGACTTATCAGTGTTTCCTCTATCTGAGGAATAGAAATGTCAGAAAAGTTATTGTGCCAATATAATCAAAGAAGTTAATATAATTTGAAGAATGTTACTTGATACAAAGTCACTATTATAATGAATCATAGAAGGAAAATCATTGTCCATGCTGAGGGAAGTTGTGGCATATGGTCGAGGTATGGATGTAAGGAACCAGAGAAGAGGGAAGCTGGAGTGTATATGCTTATGCCCAGACAACTCTCCACATAATTTTGTTCCATGGTAGGTTCCAAAATACGCACTATTAATGAAAGAAATAAGGAACTCATGGTGAGAAGGCCCCAGGATTACTGGACAGTTTAGTACTGGCTTTCCTATATAGGTTATATAGGTTATAACTGTTACAAAAAAATAGTTTACACATTGTAATAGGAATTATAGGACTCCAAAACAATAGAAGACAGGTGGTACAACCTAACAAGAGAAGATAGGTGACAATTAGTATAGTAATTGGAAAGGTCAGAGTATAAATTGTGGGAATCTGACCTGCAACATTCTGGAACAGAATATTCCCATGAGGAAAAAAGATGGACAGGGGAAAAAAAAAAAAAAAAAAACAGAATATCACTCTCACTCAGTTTACACAAACAATAAATCAAGGATGGATTAAAAAGGAAGTTGAAGGTCAATGTCTCAATACCAATGCATGATCCCTCTTCAGTATTTTGAATGCAGACAAATTTTAGACCTGGAGTGCACTAAACAGAAGAGCTGGTCTGCAGCACTATGGCATTCATATATGGTTAATGATTATCTTAGTCCATCCCCAAAGGAGCCCAAGGCCATTTATAAGGTTACAGGACATGGGGAAAGGGGAATACCCAGTCATTTTTGAGGACCTTTGAATACAGATTCTGTTCACTTTGATACCTTGAGACCAGGTGCTCCTGTTAGAGTGTGAGCATATGGAGTTGGATAGTGAATACTCCTGGCCAAAGTGATCAATCATGGTCCACTAGACTGACATATGTATCACTTGATTAAACTCCCACCTGGGGTCTTTGGTCTGTTAGGGAAGTACTTTCATACTAAAGGAGGCCAAAGGCAATTCTTGCCCTACCCCACAATGTTAGTAAATTGGAAACAATATAAAATCCCATGTGCATTCTGAGGATGAGAGAGAGGGTAAGAGTCAGCAGTGACAAAGGCTACGCTATTCATGATGCGCAGGATGTGAGGTTGGTAGCATCCATTGTATTCTGTTTAATTTACCATTCAAGCCCTTGCAGAAGACAGAGAGGAGAGATCCTGGAGGATGATTGTGAACATGAAATCTTAAATACTGCCTTCAGTCTATCTGCTGTGCCAGAGAAGGTGGCTTTGTAAGAGTAGATTTACATGGCCTTGGGCATGTGCTGTGTAGTCATGGGTTCAGTCGTGGAGAATAAAATATTCAGGTAGCTGGAGGCTCTTAGAATCTGCCTTAGCAGCAGAGAAATGTACTACCTGAGACCTTTTTTAAGGCAGCCTGCATCCTGTTACTAAGCAAGGTGGGGCCACCTCACCCTGATGCAGGACAATTCATGTGAACAAAAACCACTCCAGATATTTTTCACCAAATGAAGCCTTCTTCTTTGGCCCGATATCTTTTCTCCATTTCACCTGTGTTTATCCCCAAAATACCTTCTCTTGCACCCCAAGCTCCATCTGACTTCAGCTTCAACATGCAATATGTTTGGTTCTTCTTTATTATAAAGTAAGTGATGAGCAAAATTACTATTTCCTTCCCAGTTTGTGTCATCTTACACTTGCAGATGCCATGATCTGAATGTGTGCTTTCCCCCACAAATTTGTGTATGAAATCTTAATTCCCAACACAATAGTATTAGAGGGTGAGGCCTTTTGGCAGGTTACTAGGTTGTGAGTGTAAGCCCTCATGAATGGAATGGTTTTAGTACCTTAATAAAATAGTTCCAAAGGGTTTGATCACCCTTTTCACCCTGGGAGGACACCGAGGGATAGAGGGCACCGATTATGAACCAGCAAGTGAGGCCCTCATCAGATGCTCAATTGTTCAGTGCTTTGACCTTGGACTTTTGGTCTTCAAAATTGCACTAAATACATTTTAGTTGTTTATAAACTTCCCTGTCTAAAGTATTTAGTTATATAAACCCAGAAGATAGGAGAAATAGTAAAAGGTGTATTGTGTGAACTCTTTATGCATTTTTGAATGACTTGCTTTTAGATGAGTCTCAGTTGTAGATAAGATTGGTTTGTGTTCTACAGTGGGTAGGTCCAGTAGACTCTTTTAACCCTTTCAAAACATGCTCATGGTAATAGTGTTGACACTAGTCAAGTGTTCCCTTTGTGTACCCTTGGTATTTCATGGACAGGTGGGCTAGATAAAAAGTCCTTGGGTCATGCCTTCTCTCTGAAGATTTTATTAATGTGATTCCCCTTTTGAAGAAAAATGATACTATTGAACAGGATGTGAAGTCAGTAGAATTTCATGCCATTCTTTACCATAATTATTTTGATTGGTTATAATCTTTTTCTTCTTGGAAATGCTGAAAATTTTCTGAGTGATGTCCCATTGTGGACCCTTTTTTCACACCATTTATTTATTTTCTACTTATAGAAAATAAAATATAGTTACATTATAGTTACACATAAAAGTAGAGATCATTTTGATATGTTCCTACATGCAAATGGCATGGTTTAGTTAGTTACATTCTGTTGTTCCTTCCTTTTTCTTTCCTCTCCCCTCCTCATTCCCTATCTCTACTCCATGGTTCTGCCTTCTATTTTCATAATATTTCCTCCCACTCACTCCTTCTTTAATTCCTGTTTTTTCTCTAGACTTGGCATATGAGAAAAGAAAAAAAAAGACCCTTGATTTTATGAATTTGACTTATTTCATTCAGCATAATGTTCTCCAGTTCCATCAATTTTACCAGAAAATGACATAATTTTATTCTTATTTATGATGAGTAATACTCCATTGTTTATAGGTACCATATTTTCTTTAGCTAATCTTCTGTTGAGGAACACCTGGGTTGGTTCCTAAGCTTAGGTATTGTGAGTTGTTCAGCTACAAACATTGGTATACATTTATCCCTTCCTATAGCATGCTGATTTTAGTTATTTGGGATAAATACCAAGGAGTTGGATAGCTAGGTCATATATGGTTCCATTCCTAGTCTTTAGAGGAATCTCCTTATTGCTTTCCAGAGTGTTGCATTAATTTGCAGTCCCACCAAAAATATATGCATGTACATTCCCCCAAACCTGTAGCATTTATTACTATGTGTATTTTGATGATTGCCATTCTGAGTGAGAAGAAATCTTAATGTAGTTTTGATTTACATTTCCCAGACTTTTAGGGATGGTGAACATTTTTCATATACTTCTTGACCATTTTCCCTTCTTGAGAAATGCCTGTTTAGTTCATTTCCACATTTGTTGATTGGTTTGTTTGTTTTTGGTGTTAACTTTTTTAAACCTATATATATTCTGAATATTAATCTCCTGTCAGAAAAGTACCTGGCAAAGATTTTACCCCATTTTGTAGGCTTTCTCTTCAAGCTTTTGTTTCCTATGTGTGCAGAAGCTTTTGTATTTGTAGCCTGCCCACTTACTAATTCTTGGTTTTATTTCTTGAGCCTTAGGAGTCTTATAAGGAAGTTAGTGACTTCATCAATATGTTGGAGTGTTGACCCTATGTTTTCCTCTAGCAGTTGCAGTGTTTTTGGCCTAATACCTCGGTCCTTCATCCACTTAGAGTTGATTGTTGTGCAGGGTGAGAGATAGGGATACAGTTTCACTATTCTACATATTGACTTCCAGTTTTCACAGTGCCATTAGTTTAAAATGCTATCTTTTCTCTAACTTATGTTTTTTTTTTTTTTTTTGGCAACTTTGTCAAGTATCAAATTGATTTAAGTATGTGGTTTTGTCTCTGAGCCTTCTATTCTATTCCATATATCTTTGTGTTTCTTATTATGACAGTGTCATGCTCTTTTTGTAATTATAGCTCAGTAGTATAATTTGAGATCAAATACTATGAAGCCACTGGCATTAATCTTATTGTTCAGTAATTTTTGGCTATAATGGGTCTTTTATTCCTCTACATGAATTTTAGGAGTTTTTTCTAGTTCTGTGAAGAAAGTCAGTTGTATTTTTATGGGGAAATGCATTGAATCTGTCAACCACTTTTGGTAATGTGACCATTTAGCAATATTAATTCTGCTTATCCAAGAATATGGGAGATCTTTCCAACTTCTAAGGTCTTCTTCAATTTTTTCCTTAGTGTTCAGTAGTTTTTTAATTATAGTGGTCTTTCACCTCTTTTGTTATATTGATTCTCAAGTACTTTTATTTTTTTTTTCCTGAGGCTATGGCAAATAGGGTAGTTTTCCTAATTTCTCTTTCAGAGGCTTCATCACTGATGTATAGAAATGCATTTGATTTATGGGTATTGACTTTATATCCTGCTACTTTACTGAATTCATTTATTAGCTCCAGAAATTTTCTGGAGGAATTTTTTGGATCTTCTAAATATAGAATGTCATCAGCAAATAGTAATAATTTGAGTTCTTCTTTTCCTATGTAGATCCCTTTAATTTCTAGGATTGTGTTGAATAGAAGTGGTTAAAGGGGGCATCCCTGTCTTGTTCCAGTTTTTTAGGGGGAATGCTTTCAATTTTTCTCCATTTAGAATGATGTTGGCCTTGAGCTTAGTATAGATAGCTGTTACAATGTTGAGGTATGTTTCTTCTGTCCTCAGTTTTTCTAGTGTTTTGAACATGAAGGGGTGCTGTATTTTGTCAAAAGCTTTTTCTGCATTTATTGAGATGATCATATGATTATTGTCTTTGAGTCTCTTGATGTGATAAATTACGTTTATTGATTTCTGTATGTTGAACCAACCTTGCATCCCTGGAATGAACCCCCCTTGATCATGGTACACTAAGTACTTGATATGTTTTTGTATTTTATTTGGGAGAATTTTATTGAGAATTTTGCATTTATATTCATCAGGGATATTGGTCTGAAGTTTTCTTTTCTTGATGTGTCTTTTTGTGGTTTTGATATCAGGGTTCCCTCCTTTTCTATTTCATAGAATAATTTGAGAAGTATTAGTATTAGTTCTTATTTGAAGGTCTTGTAGAACCCAGCTGAGAATTCTTCTGGTCCTGGGCTTCTCTTGGTTGGTAGGCTTTTAATAGCATCTTCTATTTCATTACTTCAAATAGATCTGTTTAAATTGTGTATGTTCTCCTGATTCAGTTTGGTTAGATCATTTGTCTCTAGAAATTTATCAATGTCTTTGAAATTTTATTGGAATATATATTTTCAAAAGAGTTTCTAATTATCTTCTGAATTTGAGTAGGTCCATCATGATATTTCCTTTTTCATTGCTAATTTGGTAGTTTGAGTTTTCTCAGTCTTTCTCTTTGTCAGTGTGGCTAAGGTCTTATCAATTTTATTTATTTATTTTTAAGTACCAACTTTGCATTTTGTCAATTTTTTGAATTGTTTCTTTTGTTTCAGTTTCATTGATTTCAGCTGATTTTAATTATTTCCTATCTTCTACTACTTTTGGTGTTGATTTATTCTTCTTTTTACAGAGCTTTAAGATCTAATATTAGGCCATTTATTTTTTGACTTTTTATTATTGTAATGAATGAGCTCAATGCAATGAACTTTCCTCCTAGTATTGCCTTCATAGTGTCCCAGAGATTTTGATATGTTGTATTGGTGTTCTAATTTACCTCTGAGAATTTTTCATTTCCTCCCTGAGCTCCTGGGGTGGTCTGCTGGTTAGAAGAGGTGGTCTTATTGCAGTGCCTGAGCTTGACAGGTGTCTGACAGAGGCAGGATGGACCCAGGCCCACTCTGAGCCTGGGTCCTGCACAGGCTGGTATGGGCAGAACTCAAGGTGTTACAGTTTCTACCCTATAAT
Organism: Tamias sibiricus; assembly: GCA_025594165.1. Taxonomy (NCBI): domain Eukaryota; kingdom Metazoa; phylum Chordata; class Mammalia; order Rodentia; family Sciuridae; genus Tamias; species Tamias sibiricus. The sequence continues at coordinate 106,124,396 of CM046666.1, forward strand.
CTTATAGTGTGCCTGAAAGTTACTGATGTCTTGTCTTAGTGTTGGGCTTCCAGTTCCAAACCAGTGTCCCAAGATAGAAGCTGCCACAACTGATGATGGTGATAGTGGTCACGGAGGTAACCTGAGATGGTGGTAGAGGTGTCCTAAGATAGAGGTGTCCCAAGATGAAGGCGACCACTTTCAGAGATGGGCCTGAAAGGGCAGGCCATCAGATGGCATTGGAGATGCATCACTATGGCTCATGATGCTGCAGCAGGCAGCTGCCTCTAGGCCCTGTCAGTTGTCAGAAGGTGGAGGCTCCCACATGAGCAGGGATATGAGGATGGCTGCAGTGTTCCAAGATGGAGGCAGGCAGGCAGGATGTACCATAGCCATGGTAAATAGGGAACCTCAGGGAGGGCCTCACCACAGGTCTCCACCCAGGGTTTGTCTTGGGCCTGCCTGGGCTCCATGGGTGTATGGTCTTGTCCTGGGCCTTCCTGGTCCTGCCTAGCTCCACGGATGTCAGAGGGGCTGTCCTCAGCCTCAGGGTCTACAGTTTCTAATGGTAGACAAAGAGAGAACAAGGGTGGTATAGTATGTGCTGTTTATTAGGTGAGGGGGAGGAGGGTAGAAGTATTAGATCATAGGAAGAGTGAAAGAGGAATCAATAGCAGTGTTCTGTTAGAGGAGAAGAGAAAAAGAGAATCCAGGGAAATAGAAAAGTGAGAGGAAAATATATAAAGACAGAGTAAAAAAAACAAAAGAAAATAAAAATAGAAATGAAAGAAAATAAGGAAAAAAAGAAAAATTAAATAAAAAAATACATAAAAATAAAAGAATATACAACAAAACTGTAATATACTATTCAGACATCCCAGTCCTCAATAGCCTGATGCAGGAAAAGCACTTCATTTCAAAAATGGTGTGGATGTGAGAACAGGAAAAGAAAAGAAAAAAAATTTAGAAGGAAATTTGAACAATTGTTTCTGTTGGAGTTAAATAGTTTCTTTGCCTCCCTTCTCATCTGATAGTTGGGGTTGTCTGAAGTTTGCTGGTATCTCTACCCTCAGAAGGTGAGGATCATTAGGGTGGAAGTGTTAGTCTTGGAGGCAGAACTCCTGGAGGCAAGGCATAGCAACTGCCAGTTCCCAGTGGAAGACTGTACTCCAGGAATCTCCTCTGGTGTCCACTCATGTGATGTAGGAGTCTGAACTTAGCCTCTTATGTCACTTGTGGACCCTACAATTCCTGGTCTCTAATTTAGTCTCTAAACTGTATCTTTCCCACCCTCACTCTTTCAACTTCCCAATCAGGCACCTCTCTCTCTCCAGAGGTCCTGAGAGCTGAGTGCTGGGACCTGTGCTCCTGTCATGGAGAGTTGTTTTGATTGAGACAAATCAGGCCCAGACATTAAGAGCTGTGGTCTGGCAACATAGCTACAAGTGCTGGGCCAAGTTAGTGGCTAGGGAGAGGTTGAGAGGTGGGGATTGGGGAACCAGAGGGCCCTGTTGATTGCCAAACCAGCAGGACCAGGGGATTGATGGATGCTGGATTGTGGAGGGAGTCAGGGACCAGGCTGGTGGTGGGTCCCAACAAGTGCTGGCCAGAGTTTGCCCTGGAACCCAGTGGGTGCTGGGAACCCAGTGGTTGGCTGGGCAACCTGAGAGCAAGATGCCCTTACACCCTCTTCCAATCTATTGTCCCCATGCAAGATTATCTCCTGCCTCTGGAGCAAGATGGTGGTTATTAACACACATAGCACAGAGACCTCAAGTATAACCAAGCCTGCAGGCACCTTGATGATGGTCTTCCAGGCCATGTCTGGTATGCCTAGATGCAAGCAGCGATGTCCCTAGACGGTGGCAGCATTGGTGGCAAACCTGTAGGTTCCTTGATGTTGGGATTCTATTAGGGCTTATTAAAAAATCTTTATATAAGGAGATGTGTGGGGTACTATGGGATAGAATGGGTACTATGTTGTTCATTTCAGGAACCACATTTCCTTATGTCAGCAAAGGCAACATGGTCTCACAAAGGATTTTACACACACACACAGAAATGCCTAGCAACAGACACATAATGCAAGAGTGTATGTCAGACAAGGAGCAAGACCTCCGCTATCCCAAATGTTATATATTAAAGAACACACAGCACATCTTTTTAAGGACAAATTATTATCATTTGCATGGTCTGTTAAAATATCACTAAACAAAATATACCTTCTTCATCAGAAGAATTTGTAAAATAAAATATTTTCTATATGGCAAACCAACTCATTTAGAAAGAGAACAATGAGGGATTGGATGTCTTACTTGAGAACAGAATGGGGTTTCAGGAAAAAAAGACAGACACAATCTGCATCTCTCTGTATTATACATTTCTTAGAACTCTTGTATAGAAGTAGCCTCTTGTCAGAAAGTATTTCCTTGAGTGGTGCTTGGATGCTAATTAATTCCATCCAGATTCTGAAATATCGTTCAAACATGTTTTCATAAATGTCTATTACTAACAGGTTATACAAAGAAGAGCCTCATTTTTCCAACAGTCAATTTTATTTATGCTGTATAACTTAATCACATAATGTATTACCTAGTTGTTTTGATAACAGTGGACTTGTTAAATGAACTTCATGCTAATGGACTCATTAAATGTACCTATTTTGTGCAAAGGGAAGAAGAATTTGATAAACTGGCTATCTCAGATTTATATGTCAACAAATGTTTTTCATTTTTTAAAAAAAATACCTATTCATTTTTCCTTAGCCCCCTTTGGGGGCAAATGTTATATACATTTTTGATTTATACAATATTAAAAAGAGTTATGTTATAAAAATGGATAAGTTAACAGAATCCTAGTAGGCTGGTATACATTGAAACTCCTTTCCACACAGTATGAATTTCTTTTATTTTTTAGAGACAATTATTGAAAAATTCAGTTTCGCATATCACCTTAAGGCTTCAGAGAAAGCCTAGGAAAAATATAGCTTGAAGAATCTGGGGCCCGTAGGTCTTCCAGACTTTGCAAGAAGTACCTTCACTAGCATGACTGAAAGAAACCACTGCAGTTTTCTCCTGACCAAAGATAGGTCCTTCCAATCTGTGGAAAAATGTTTAAAGTACCCAGAGGCTGAGACTATTATGCTGGAGCCCACTGTTATAGTGGTAAGCAATGCGGATAGGGAAACATCCTATAGGGATATGATTAAGTCTCTGTATGTCATTGGTCTGTGTTGCTAGCTGTGACCTTCATAAGCATGTTTTCACTTTTTCTCTGCTTGAATGAAAGAAGGTAGCTAGGGGGAATTACAGTGGGGAAAATTTGCTTCTCCCAGGTGAGATAAGACTCCTGTAGTCTTTTTTCACTGGAAAATGGGCATTTGTTTTGAAGAATGCCTTGGACATATTTCAAAATGATTGTTCCCTCTCTCCATTAGCGGCATAGGTTATTTTTGTTTTGCTCCTCACCTTGAGTCTGACGAGTTTTTTCTCAAGGTGAACTATGTTAGTATGGGGGTTTTCACTAAGACTGATGTCCCTTGGAAATTCTCAATCTCATTCACTCCAAACACAACTTCCAAAAATGAATAAAAGTTACCATTAAGTGCTCCTACCACTTTGTGGCTCCAGTGCCTTCTACCCATGTGTGCAGAGAATTTTAGGTATGATTCTCTATATTTACCTGTCTGCAGATTTCTAGGAGGCAGTCTTCTCTGGAATTTCAATGTTCTGATGTGTCCAAGAAAATTCATTGATTTTCTGTTTATTAAGTGTTTTTAATTTATTTTTCCTTTGTGACAAGGACAAGAAATGAGGACTTCCAATTCTTTACCCATTTTAGATGAAATCAACATCCTGTGATACAATGAAGATCTTTTTTTCATGATGACACAATTCATATAACACAATACTTTCAATTGTAACTAAATTTAAGTATTAAGTTCAGTGGTTCATTTTTACATCATTGCCACCATCCATCTCCATAATTCTTTTTACCTTACAAAATTGAAACTTCATACTCACTGAACAGTAACTCCTCCATTCAATTCCTGACAAAAACATCATTTTCCTGTGTTTCTCCATGGTTTTGACTGCTTTGTACCTTATATAAGTGAAACTATGCAGTATTTTTTTCTTTTTGACTGGGTTCTTTAATATATTGTAGTGTCTTAATGGTTCAAACATGTGTGCTAGAATTCCTTTCCTGAATAATATTCATTGCATTTATAGATTACACTTTGGTTATCCATTTATCTGCTTGTGGATGTTTGGCTTGCTTCTATATTTTAGAAATTACAAATACTACTATGAATGTGAGTGAACAAATATCTCTTCAAGACCCTGTTTTCAATTTTGGGGGAAATTTCCTAAAAAATGTCATTGCTGGAGCATATGTTAATTTTTTTTTCTTTTCTTATATTGTGTAGGTAACTGCTGAATTGTTTTCCATGGTGGCTGTACCATTTCACATTCCCACCAATGGTGCACAAGTGTTCTAATTTCTCAATGTCCTCACCAACATTTGTTGTTTTCTTTTATTTTAACCCTACCAATGATTATGAGATGGCATTTTATAGTGTTTAATTTGTATTTCACTCATACTTAGTGATATTGAACATCTTTTCAAGTGTTATTGCAGAAATGAATATTAAAGTCATTTACCTATTTTTTGAATTAGATTGTTTTTTGTCATTGAATTTTAAAAGTTTTCTATATGTTCTGAATATTAACTCTATAAGATGTAGGATTTGCAAATATCTAAGAAATTATTGCTAATTTCAGTGCTGTGAAGATTTTGCCCTTTATTTTCTTCTAAAAGTTTTAGAATTTTATCTTTTACAGTTAGGTCTGCGTCATACTTTTAGTTAATTTTCATATGTAGTGTTAGATACAATGTTTGATCTCTCATTTCTCTTCTTTGCATGTGAATATTCAGTTTTTCCAGCATTGTCTGTTGAAAAAAAAAAAAAAAAAAAACTGTTCTATTCCTTACTCCATTAAATAGTCTTGGATTCTTATTGCAAATCATTTGACCATGCAAGTAAGGGCCTTCTTTGCCATTTCACTCTTCTGTTTATCTCAGTTTATGCTGGTTTTAAAATGTTTTGATTGCCGTAGCTTTGATAGAATCAAGAGATAGTCTAAGTAATCAATAACTTCAAAAGAGAAAAAAAAGCTGAAGGCCAGATGGCTTCTTTAGTGAATTCTGCCAAACATTTATAAAAACAGGAAATGTAAATCCTTTGACTTTGTCCTTTTCCAATGTTGTTTTGCTATTTGTGATCCCTTGATATTCCATATGAATATTAAGATGGATATTTTTATGTCTGCAAAACTTGTCATTTGGAATGGGGAAGGAATTGAATTGAACGCATGGATTGTTTTGTGTAGTATGGACATCTTAAAATTATTAAGGATTCTTAATCACACATGGAACATTTTCTACATAGATCACATTTTAGTAAGAAAAACAAGTCTTATCATATTTAAGAAGGCATAAATCACAATGTATCTGACCACAAAAGATGAATTAGAAATCAATCACAGAAAGAAAATTGAAAGATTAACAAATATGTGGAAATTAAACAATACAATCCTAAATGACCAGCGATTGAAAGAATAAAACATAAATCTGAAAACATATTGAGGCAAAAAAAAAAAAAAAAAAAAAAATGAAAGTATAAAATGCTAAAACAAACTGAAGATCATATCACAAAAAAGCAATACTAAAAAAGAAGTTAGCAGCTATAAACACCCATGTTAACCAAGGAACAAGACCTCAAAAAACTAAACTTCATACATCATGGAACTAGAAAGAGAACAAACTAAGACCAATTTTAGCAAAGAGAAGACAATAATAAAGATTAGAGCAAATATAAATGAACTAGAAGCTAGTAATAAAATAGAAAAAAACTCAATGCACCTGAGTTAATTTTTTGAAAAGTCAATAACATCAACAAACGTTTATGTAGACTAAAAAAAGGAAATAAAGCTCAAACTAATAAACTCAGAAACAAATGAGGAGATACTACAATTGATGGCAAAGAAATACAAAGGTTCATGAAAGACTACTATGAACAATAAGAAAATAAAAAACTGTGGATCTTAGAAAAAATTGATAAATCTTTAAATACATACAACATACCAAATTTCTATCGTGAATAAATATAAAATTGAAGCACACCAATAAGGAATGAAGAGATAGTATCATTTGTCAATAACCTCATAACAAAAATCCTGGGACCAAGTGGCTTCATCAGTGAATTCCACCAAATATTTAAAGAATTGATGCTGATTTTTTCCTAAAATGCATCAAATTGTACATATTAAATGCAGAGAGTTTATTAAATATTGATGATTCCCCAATAAGTTTTTAAAAGAAAATATTAGAGATAAAGCCAAATGATATGATTTTTCTTCAAAACATTTAAGAGAACATATAATGCAAACTCCATAAAATATTTGTATCGCCATAAGGTATGGCAAAATAAAAATACAATAGAGCACGGGAATCAAAACAAACAAAAAACACAGAACAAGATGGAAAGAATAAATTTAAATACTACAGTATTCACAATGAAAGTGAATAATTTAAAATTATTTATTAAGAGACTCTAAGAATGTTTATGAAAAAATGTTTCATTCACTATTCATGAGACAAACATTTAAAAAATGATCATAAATAAGATGTTAAAAATAATAAGTACAAAAATGAATTCTAACTTAAGAGAAAGCAAGTAAATGTCAATATTGAATTAATAGTTATTTAATTAAAATTCATTTAAAAAACAAAGAAATATTTTAGACTGATAAAAAAAGAAAATTCACTGAGAAGTTATGAATTGTTTTGTATCTAATAGCATTGTTCAGAAATTGTGTGTGTGTGTGTGTGTGTGTGTACAGACAAAAAATCTTCTATAATAGCAGGAGGAATTTATAAAAAACAATTAAATACATAATAATTTTTGAAGGTTTTAATAGAGTTTTTCAAAAATAAACTGCTTAAATAGACCTCAAAATAAGTATAAACGCAAAATATTAGAAATTTCATGTTTATTCAGTTCTTATACCACATAGAAAATATGTGCTGTTTTCTAAAGCAACACAATTATTTCCAAGAATAAAACTTTCTTAGACTACTAAGGAAAATTCAGCACATTCCACAGAACTAATAACACCTAGACTTAGTTCATTAAACATGATGCAATATAATTAAAAGTTAATCTAAAAAGAAAAAAAGAGAGAGAAACAAAAAGACAAAATGTTCTTCAGCTAATTGGAGAAATAGCTGAGACTAAATATAGGAAGGAAAATACACAGGATGAGCCTAGAACATCTTGCAATGCCAGTGAGCAAGGTGAGGAAGTGTTTAGAATAGATAAAGAATGCAGAACCAAAGTAAAAAACTTATAATGGTCAACCTGGAATAATTTGAGCAACAAATAATAATGTAGTATTGGATTATAGACTAAAATATCAACTAAACATGCATGAGTCCATACTAATTTAACAAATTACTGAATAAATAAAAGGAGGGGAAGAAAAATATAGAGAGAAAAATACCAATTAATTTCAAAGAGTGGGGGCATAATTGCCTACCTCTTCAGTGTGGGTTGCACTAACTTTTTTCAAATGTTTTTATTGAAAGGAGAAAGAGAAGAAACTAACTTTATAGTGGAAAAGTCTGAAAACATTTCCTGAGCCATGTGACCAAGCTTAGCATTGTCAATGACAAGCCATACTGACTAAATGTACCATTGATAAAATGTGACAAAGAATAGCATTTTATCTTGATGGTCTTTCTCCTTAAAAAAAAAATATGGCCAGCCCAGTCATAAGGAAGACACCAGACCAATATTATGTCAGAGAAATATATAAAATACCTCACCAAGACTCTTTAAAATTGATTAAGGTTGGAAAAAGCAAAGAAATGCTGAGAAACTGTCACAGTATAGAAGATTGACATGATGGATAAATGTAATGTGATATCTGGGATGGGATCTTAGAACATGAAAAATAGGGGGGAAAATCTAAAGAAATTTCAATGAAGTATGGGTTTTAAAGTAACAAAAGTGTATCATTTTGTTTAGTCAGTGTGATGAATGTATCATGCATTCATAACAACTTGAATGTAACTAAAGTTGTTCACAATATGGATAGCTGGATGTGGGTATGCTGGAACCCTCTGGAATATCTTTGTTACTTTTCTGTAAATGTAAAACTCTTCTGAAATGAAAAGTAAGTTAAAAGATAATTGATAATTTATTGTTGAAATGTTTTGTGGTGTATACTGCAAACTTCTTGTCAGATAATTATAATATCCAAGTCCTGTGGTGTTGGTGTGAATTGTCTTTTCTCATTCCAGTTGTAATTTTCTTTATTTTGTATGATATTCAACATCAGGAAGACCTATGTCATTATTATTATTATTATAAAATTTAAGCAGAAAATTTTCCTAGTTTGGGTTAGTATGTGGTCCCGGATCAATTTTGTGTATTATAGTTTTAATCATAGTTTAATTTTCAGGTATTTGCAATATTATTTTGGTCTGCTTGTTAATATATTGCTTTTGGGGCTCTCAGTGGTCTCTGGCTGATATTGCCTGAAGAGATGGGGAAGTGGCTTCAAAGCAGGGTCAGGGGTTGTCTCCCCATGAGAAGAGTGGAGGCTGAGGCCCAGATGAATGAAGAGTCTTTTCAGGCCAGATTTTTCTGATAAAGGTTCCAATACAGGTGCTTTGGTATCTCCCCTTAGAGAAGGAGATTCTCAGGTCACAAAGACAAAGAGATTTTCTTGTCTGGGTGTTTATTGTGCTGGGATCCTCTTATCAGTGGCTCTAAACCTCCCAGGTATGTCTGGAAAAAAGGAGACTATATCTATAAGGAGAATACATATTTGTCAAGATGATGAGAGTGGATCTACTGGATTTTGGTGCTTGTTTTATTTATAGTTTTAGTTGAGCTCTGTCTTCTAGTCATGTCAAGGATGTGTTATTGTTTTTGTTCTTTGTTATTGTTTTAATGATGCTCTATGGCGTGTGCTGTTTGGGGAGATGTGTGAAGAGATGCTTATTAGGTAGCCGTCTTACACTTGGTCACTGCTATCCTCAGATACTTGGGAATCCTTTCTCACCTCCTCACCCTCAACTCTGAGACAAAGTTTAAGTAAGCTATTTTGCCTAGAAAAGGTGGGGATTTAAAAAATTGATACATCTCTGGTTACCTGTTTTTCAAGAAGCATGACATCCAGTACTGTATCATTTGCAATAAAAGTTCATGTTTGGTCAGAATTCATGAAGTGTTAGCATGTGTGTATTCAATTTGTATCCCAATGTGCACATCAATCAGAGTGAAAATCCAGTAGAACCAAACTAGTGGATACTTAGTTTGTGATCATGAATGTTATCCATGGAGGAGAATATGGGATGATTTTTTATTTACTTGCAAAGTAAAATTACTGAAAGCATATACTCTTTGAATTATGGAGCACTATTTAACTATGTTTCTTCTAAACTTTTATCCTTTCTCCTTGCAGAATGCTTATCATAGCATCCTGAGCAGTAGCTTTTCAGATATTGGTTGAATATCGACAATAGGCAGAATCAAGGAGATAGTAGAATACCTAATATCTATATCTATATCTGCATGCATGTGTATGTATATAAAAGTGTTATATTTCTAGTTTCAAAGAAGGACCTCAAATGTAATCTTGATACTATACATACATTTGGGCCACCTTAAATAATACATTTCATGTCAAATTTTGTTTGCTTCTTGCTTTGGGTTTCATTATTATAAAAATCAATACACATATGCTTATTTCTATCTGAACATCACTGTTTACATTGATAAATTTAGTTGCACAGACCACACTGTGTGCAATCACAGATCTGACTATTGCATCATGCTGATTTGAGTGTTGAGAATTCCTGGCCTTTCCAGGATAAGGAGACAGGATGGCAGGCGTGAAAGCTGCATAGTGTGAATAAATGGAAGATAGAGCTGGATCATAATTTTGATATTATGAAATCTTTGCATTATGCTCTAGGGCTGTAGATATAAAAGGTGATTAAATGGCTTATAATACTACATAAATGTAAAATACAATCATTATTATTATTCATCACTCCTTCCATCTTTACCAAAGTGTAATTTGACCTCTCAGCAATGTTCAATTTATGTGCCAGTTCAAATTAAAGATAAATCTTCCAGGTACTTGAAATGAGACTAGAAGATATCTAAAATTCCTTACAGTCTCATTTGTCTATAAAATGTTGGTATTGCCTTTCTATAATCTTATGATGTGCAATTTTAGTGGCATGTTCTTTTAAAATGTCTGTAAGCTTTCTCTGAATTAATTATTCCTTCTGGAAGACTCACCTTGCGACCTGTTCAGTGGCAATTAGCTTTATTACTGAATGGTTAATTGCCTTTTAAAATGGTAGCGATATTCTCTTTTACCTTTTTCTTAGGATATCACATTATTGTGGAATATCTTTTATTATGTTTCAACAATAGAGTAAACTGGAGGCTTATTTTCCTTGTTCAGTTCATCACATAACACTTATTTTGTACAAACTCTCTCTCTTCCTGTTCTGAGGATACAAAATGAATGAAAATGTTACTGTTATCAAATATTTTTACATTCCTACAGTTAAAAACATTATGAAGAGTGGGATATTGAATAACATGAATTTTCACCTTTGATGTGATGAAAACAATGTTAAAAATGTATTCTGTCAACTTAGAAGAGCTTTCATAATAAGCTCTTTTCCAATAATGACTTATTTAAAAATTACTTACTATTCTTTCTAACCATTTTATTTTTCCAAGTTTGCCAACATAAATGCTGAAATTTATGAATAATTAGCTCAATGTACACCAAGAATAAAATGAATGTTCCACCTGACCCGTTAATATATGCATTAGTTTTTAAAAAAGCTTTTTATAGAACAGAAAGAAATCAACCATTTATGATATTTCTTTTCACTAAATGTTAATTTTCATTGGGAAAAAATAGTACCTCGCTGCCTTCTGTTGTACTTACCTCAGTTTTAAAAATTAACAAACACCAACAAAAATTCAACCAAAAATATTTTGAGATTAAAATTTCTGAAATTTTATGTATGCATGGTTGTGTGTGAATTTTCTATATTACTAAAAGAATTTAAAAATCCTTTTTATGCTTGTGGATTTTTCCCTTTACATGAATTTTATAACAAAAAATAATTCTATGACTTTGGCAGCATTAGGGAAAGTGTGTTAGATTATCCTTTAGTCCAGTAAGAAAGAATTATTTGCCTCAGAGCTTTGACAAGAGCTGTCTGAGCACCAGCAGAAAAGGACATTAGTAACCAAGACATATCATTTACAATGTGGCCTTCTTATGGCTCCTGTCAAGTTTCAGCATAATCGGAACAAAATCAACATCATTTAAGGTTGCAATGACCTTCTAAGGGCTCGTTTTTTTAAGATCAGAGGTTAGATGGCATGACAGTATGAGTCACTGAATATGATTGTTCTGAAGTAAGTTTTATAGAATGTCATTTTCTTTAAACTCTGTTTGGGAGTTCAGTGTCTATCTTGTAATTATTTATATTTTTAGAGAATAAGAGGTATCTTTTACCATGTCTGGATTTACTTTTTGTTCTGATTTAATTTTTTAATAGGTTAATCAGACGTATGGATATGGTATCTCTTAAAATGTCAGCCTTAACATAATGTGGACATGAAAAAGAACTTAATATTATCGCTTTATTGTATGTTTTTCATAAATTGAAACAAAGAACTTTGCTTATAAGTGCATGAGAGGAACTAATGTGGAAGATGTTTGATAACAAATCAGAAGACAGGGCAAAAACTCATAGTTATCTTCACAAGACAGGTGACTTTTGTAGGACTTGAATATCTAAATAAGTGAAACCCTTGAATAGACACTATTTTAAACACTAAAGAGAACTGCTGTTCACGATAGGTGAAACAAAATGTAGACATTATTTTTTTTTCCTTTTAGGAACCTTTGAAAGGAAAACAAATGTCTGAAAAACTTATTTTATGAGAATTGTAGACTGTTAGATAATCATTAAGATAAAATTAACAACTAGAATTTAAAAATGAAGATGCTCCACAGAACATAACATAGAGAAAGAACTGACAAGTAATGAAAGTTGAAAGGTATGAAGGACAGATTGAGAAATATCAATTTTATCTAAGATGAATTTCAAGAAGAACAACTATAGATAACTGGAGGAAGGACATATTCAGGGATACTACTTAAAATGTTGCAAGAATTGAAGAAAAATTTAAATATTGATATTAAAAATTTTGTCAAGATAAGATGAATTAAAACAGAAAAAACTATAAAAAACAAGATCACATTTAGACAATTATAGTCAATGAAGATCCTGTAATGCATATATAGAAATTGAGCCAGTTAACTTCCCCTTCCTATAATCTGTGTCCCGTGTTACTTTGTAGGCAAACTTTAATCATTACTGTCTATATATTTTACCTTAAATGTTTATTTTTCTAATATTTCTGGGACTTTTACTTTCACTTTTTGAAATTGTTTCTAACCACACATTTTATTTTAAAAACTTTCTTGGTTTTTGAAAGGAATTCTTGCCCTGTTATAATCACCTCCATGCCTACCTGGTGTATACATTCTAAATATTTTCTTATTATTTTTTCTGTGTCAGTCTATGTATAATAGATCTTCAGCAAATAATTTTTGAATAAATAAAGTAAATGAATGAACCAAGTAGGGTCTTCAATTATTCCTGGCCATCAAATATTCCCTTATTAAATATTTGTTTCATTGAAAGTCTTAACATTTTAATACTTTGGATTAAAACACAGTTCTTGTGAGTTGTAATAAAATTTGCTTAGTTATAATAAATAAAAAAAGCATTCTTCACAAAGATACTTGTGTTTACTGGCTTTGAAATAAATGAAGATTAACAAATTTTTATTTACTCTAGACATATTAAATATAGGAAAGGTCATTCCATTATCTATTATCATGTGAATAACAGAAAGAGATCTTGATCAAATCACCAAAAAGTGTAAAAAAAAAAAAAAAACATAAATTTCAGTTTAATGGCATGTTTCCTTATTTGAGAAATTGATAAACATCACAAATAAAAATTTGAAACAAAGATCTATTTTAGTTATCTATTTTCATTGATGTGACCAAAAGATCTGACAAGAATAAAAAGTGCTTTTTATTTAGAGGAGGAGAAGTTTACTTGAGGCTCACAGTTTCATCAGTCTCAGTCCACCATTGGTCAGCTCCATAGCTCCAGGCCCAAGGTGTGGTGGCACACCATGGCAGAAGGGCATGGAGGAGGAAGGCAGCTCAGGACATGGAAATCAGGAAGCAGAGAGAGCTCTACTCATCACCAACAAAATATAATCCCCAAAGACATACCTTCAGTGACCTACCTTCTCCAGCCACACCCTACCTGCCTATAGTTAACTGGCCACTTAATCCATATCAGTGGATTAATCCCCTGATAAGGCTAAGGCTCGAAAATTCAATCATTTCACTTCTAAACTTCCTTGCTTTGCCTCACACATGAGCTTTTGGGGAACAACTCATATCTAAACAATAACAATATCCTATCAATAAACATATAAAGAAAGATGAAAACCTTCTGTTCTGAATTGTGGTAGGGGGACACTTTGAGATTATGCATGGACTTTTTCTGACTTACATGTACTCTTTGATTTTATTTCTAAGCTGAGATCCCTCTTCCTTTTCTACATTCTGTTCAACTTGCGCCATATCTGATTTCCACTCCATTGTGAATTATCTTTCATTTAGTTCTTTTATTCTCTTCCCCATCTTCATATTAGTGAATATTATAAGGCAATTTGAAAATAGTAGTATATTAACAATTATAGAATGAGGATGAATGAACGGATAGGTAGATGAATATATGTATATATGTATGGATGTGAAGATTCTACCAAGAAAAGCTGAATGGGATCAAGAATGTTAAAAAAATGAGTATTATAGCTAAGAAAATCATTTATAAACACTACGGGTAAAAACCTGTTTTAAGTTAGTGGCATTTTGATAAATGTATTTAAATTAAAGGTGTCTTATGTTGCACAATGAGAATCAGAAAAATATGGTATTTGATGACAAATTATATAACTACCGACTTAAATTAAAAATAACAATTTCTGAGCCACCAGCTCGCCTGGTCTCAGGCTCACGCAGCCATCGCCTCCCTGCTGCAGATAGGGCCCAACCAGAAGAAGGCCCCCTTCCATTCCTTGAGGAACTGTGCCCTGCCTAGCTGCTACCAGAACAAGCGGTAGACACCCGTCCAAAGGAGTAGCCCAGCCACCAGGCCCGCCCGACCATCAGCCCATGCCATCACCAGGACCTGGAACTGCAGACTCCACCCTGTGGAAAGGCCCTGCTGCCCATCTGCCCAACCCCTACCGTAACAACTAGACTGGGAGGAGACCCAAAAGGAGGGAGTAGGGAGAAGAAAGCCAGACTGCCTGCTCCACCACACTGTGGCCAGGAGGGGATCTGGAGAGAGAGGCCTACTCCATGCCCGCAAATCAGAGAGGCAACCCGTGTCTGCCCAGAGTGACATACCAAATTGGGATCCCGTAAGCTACTGAACCCAACACCAATATAATTATAGGCCTGAGGCTACCACGGCCACAAAACTGAGTTAGCTAAGCTACTACCAAGGAACAACAAAAAGGTCCAGGTAAAACACCACTAAGGTCCCTAGAGACCAGAATGCATGAGAAGGTGCAACCAATTATGATGTTTTGAACTAACAAGGAATTTTACATGGGGTTGTCTATCTCTTGCTTCTTCTAATAACAGCCAAATCCTAATGAGTATACTCTCACTAGTCAAATAATCTAATACCTCTATTTTCTCACATCTTACTTCATAAACATTTAAGCCAACCTCTAATTTCCCCCTTCTATCATTAGATACTGTAAACTACCACACAAACATACAGACTATATGTATAAGATAACTGATCTCACCATTTCTGTTTATAGCGACAAAACTGTAAATATAAAAATAGAAACTAATTGATATATGGACACAAATTGAGTATATTGAAAGATCTAATATTGATATTTCCCTAAAAAGTGAGGTTCTGGGTAACCTGGAGGGAACTTATAAGACAAAAGGGCAGAAGCTGTAATACCTCAGGCTTACCTTATAAGAGAGGAAAATACATAGACATCATGAAGAAACAAGGGAGGAAAATGCCCCAAACAAACCAAGATACTACAAAAATAGAAACCATAGAAAGGACAGTAGGTGAAATGTCAGAGAAGGAGTTCCAGATATACATAATTAAAATGATAAGGGATTTAAAAAATGACCTAAGTGAACAGATACAGGCAAAAATTGATCTCTCCAACAAAGAAATAAGAGATCAAATACAGGCAACCATCAATCACACCAACAAAGAGTTAAGAGAACAAATACAGGTAGCAAAAGATTACTTCAAGAAAGAGATAGAGAGTTTGAGGAAAAACCAAAGAGAAATCCTTGAAATGAAAGAAATAGTAAGACACTTAAAAAATTCAATAGAAAGCATCACCAACAGATTGGACCACTTGGAAGATAGGACCTCAGACAATAAGGACAAAATAGATAATCTTGAAAATCAAGTTGACCTCACAGTGAAGATGGTAAGAAACCATGAACAGAATATCC
Organism: Tamias sibiricus; assembly: GCA_025594165.1. Lineage (NCBI taxonomy): Eukaryota > Metazoa > Chordata > Mammalia > Rodentia > Sciuridae > Tamias > Tamias sibiricus. Next base: position 106,140,085 of record CM046666.1, read on the forward strand.
AAGAACTATGGGATGCCATCAAAAGACCAAATTTAAGATTTACTGGAATAGAGGAAGGTGCAGAGATTCAAACCAAAGGAATGCACAATCTCTTCAATGAAATAATATCAGAAAATTTCCCAAGCAGGAAGAATGAATTTGAAAATCAAATACAAGAGGCCTATAGGACGCCAAATGTACAAAATTACAACAGGTCTACACCAAGGCACATTGTAATGAAAATGCCTAGCATACAAAATAAAGATAGAATTTTAAAGGCTACAAGAGAGAAAAGTCAGATTACCTATAAGGGAAAACCAATTTGCATCTCAGCAGATTTTTCAATCCAGACCCTCAAAGCCGGAAGAGCCTGGAACAACATATATCAGGCTCTAAAGGATAAGTGATGGCAACCAAGAATTTTATATCTAGCAAAATTAAGGTTTAGATTTGAGGATGAAATAAAAACCTTTCATGATAAACAAAAGCTAAAAGAATTTACAACAAGAAAGCCTGCTCTACAAAACATTCTTGGTAAAATATTCCATGAGGAGGAAATGAAAAAAAAATAATAAAAATTTGCAAAGGGAAAAACTACAATAAAGTGAAAAACCAACCAAAGGAAAAACCAAGTCAAATTAAATACCAATAATAATAATAATAAAAAGACTGGTAATACAAATTATGTCTCAATAATAACCCTAAATGTTAATGGCCTAAACTCACCAATTAAGAGACATAGGTTAATAGATTGGATTAAAAAAAAAAAACTGACCCAATAATTTGTTGCCTTCAAGATACACATCTCATAGGAAAAGATGCCCATAGACTGCAGGTGAAAGGATGGGATAAAATATATCACTCACACGGTCTATGTAAGCAAGCAGGGGTCTCCATCCTCATAGCAAATAAAGTAGACTTCAAGCAAAAGTTAGTCAAAAGAGATAAAGATGGGCATTTCATACTGCTTAAGGGAATCATATGTAAACAAGAAATAACTGTTATAAATATATATGCCCCAAATAATGGAGCATCTACATTCATCAATAAAACTCTTCTCAAGTTCAAGAATTAAATAGACCACAACACAATAATTCTAGGTGATTTTAACACACCTCATTCACCACTGGATAGATCTTCCAAACAAAAGTTAAACAAAGAAACTATAAAACTCAGTAATACAATTAATAACTTAGACTTAACTGACACATATAGAGTATATCATCCATCAATGAGCCAATACATTTTCTTCTCAGCAGCACATGGATCCTTCTCAAAAATAGACCATATATTATGCCATAAAGCAACTCTAAGAAAATATTAAAAAGTAGGGATACTACCTTGCATTCTATCAGATTATAATGGAATGAAATTAGAAATCAATGATAACAAAAGAAAGAAAAGCTACACTAACACCTGGACACTAGGTAAATGAGAACAACGATACAACATACTGAAATCTCTGGAATACCCTAAAGGCAGTACTAAGAGGAAAGTTCAAGCATGGAGCTCATTCCTTCTAAAAAAAGAAAAAGTCAACAAATAAATGAACTAACATTACATCTCAAAGCCCTAGAAAAAGAAGAACAAATCAACTGCAAAAAAAGTAGAAGACAGGAAATAATTAAAATCAGAGCTGAAATCAATGAAATTGAAACTAAAAAAAAAAAAAAAAGAAGAAGAAGAAGAAGAAAAAACAATAGAAAAATTGACAGAATGAAAAGTTGGTTCTTTGAAAAAATAAATAAAATTGATAGACCTTTAGCTATGCTAACAAAGAAAAGAAGAGAGAAAACACAAATTACCAATATCTACGATGAAAAAGGAAATATCACAATGGACACTACAGAAATACAGAATATAATTAGAAATTATTTTGAAAATTTATACTCCAATAAAATATAAAATAACAAAGGCATCAACAAATTTCTAGAGATATGTGATATGCCCAAACTAAATAAAGATGATATACACGATTTAAATAGGTCAATTTCAAGCAAAGAAATAGAGGATACCATAAAAACTTACCAACCAAGAAAAGCCTAGGACCGGATGGATATACAGCTGAGTTCTACAAGACCTTTAAAGAAGAACTAACACCAATACTTCTCAAACTATTTCAAGAAATAGAAAAAGAGGGAACACGTCCAGACTCATTCTATTTGGAATCAATATCACCCTGATTCCAAAACCAGACAGAGACAAATCAAAGAAACAAAACTTCAGACCAGTATCTCTAATAAATATAGATGCAAAAATTCTCAGTAAAATTCTGGCAAATTGAATACAAAAACATATCAAAAAGATAGTGCATCACGATCAAGTGGGGTTCATTCCAGGGATGCAAATTTGGTTCAATATAAGGAAATCAATAAATGTAACTCATCACATCAAAAGGCTCAAAGATAAAAATCATATGATCATCTCAATAGATGCAGAGAAACCATTTGACAAAATACAACATCCCTTCATGTTCAAAATGCTAGAAAAAATATGGATAACAAGAACATACCTCAACATTGTAAAGGTCATCTATACTAAGCCCCAGGCCAACATCATCCTAAATGGAGAAAAATTGAAAGCATTCCCTCTAAAAACTGGAACAAGTCAGGGATGCCCTCTTTCACCACTCCTATTTAACATAGTTCTTGAAGCCCTAGCTAGAGCAATTAGACAGACGAAAGAAATTAAAGGAATACAGATAGGAAAAAAAGAACTCAAATTATCACTATTTGCAGACGATATGATTCTACACATAGAAGATCCAAAAAATTCCACCAGAAATCTTCTAGATCTAATAAATGAATTCAGCAAAGTAGCTGGATATAAAATCAATAACCATAAATCAAAGGCATTGCTGTACATCAGCGACAAATCCTCAGAAAGTGAAACTAGTAAACCCACCACATTTACTATAGCCTAAAAAAAAAAAAAAAAAAAAAAAAAAAGGGAATCAAGAAAAAAAGTGAAAGACATCTACAGTGAAAACTACAGCACACTAAAGAAAGAAATGTATGAAGATCTTAGAAGATGGAAAGATCTGCCTTGTTCATGGATAGGTAGAACTAATATTGTCAAAATGACCATTCTCCCAAAAGCACTGTACAGATTCAATGCAATACCAATCAAAATCCCAATATTATTTCTCATAGAAATAGAAAAAGCAATCATGAAATTTATCTGGAAAAATAAGAGACCCAGAATAGCCAAAGCGATTCTCAGCAAGAACGAAGAGGGTGGCATTACTATTCCAGACCTTAAATTGTACTACAAAGCAATAGTAACAAAAACATAATGATATCGGCATCAAAATAGACCAGTTGACCAATGGTACAGAATAGAAGACTCAGAGACGAACCCACACACCTACAGTTATCTTATGTTACACAAAGGTAACAAAAATGTTCACTGGAGAAAAGACAGCCTCTTCAACAAATAGTGTTGGGAAAACTGGAAATCCTCATGTAATAAAATGAAATTAAATCTCTTTCTCTCACCATGCACAAAACTTAACTCAAAGTGGATCAAGGACCTAGGAATTAAACCAGAGACCTTGCAACTAATAGAAAAAAAAGTAGGCCCAAATCTCCATCATGTTGGTTTAGGCTCCAACTTCCTCCATAAGACATCTATAGTGAAAGAACTAAAACCAAGAAATCAATAAATGGGATGGATTCAAACTAAAAAGCTTCTTCTCAGCAAAAGAAACAATCAGCGAGGTGAATAGAGGACCTACAGAATGGGAGCAAATCTTTACCACAAGTACATCAGATAGAACACTAACCTCAAGGATTTATAAAGCTCTTAAAAGCCTTAACACCAAAAAATAAATAAATAAATAAATAGATAAATAAATAAATAAATAACCCAATCAATAAATGGGCCAAGGAACTAAACAGACACTTCTCAGAAGATGATATACAAACAATCAACAAATATATGAAAAAATGTTCAACATCTCTAGTGATTAGAGAAATGCAAATCAAAACAACTTAAGATTTCATCTTACTCCAGTCAGAATGGCAGCTATCAAAAAAACAAACAACAATAAATGCTGGCGAGGATGTGGGGAAAGAGGCATACTCTTACATTGCTTGTGGAACTGCAAATTGGTGAAGCCAATCTGGAAATTAGTATGATATTCCTAGGAAAACTTGGAATGGAACCACCATTTGACCCAGCTATCCCACTCCTTGGCCTATTCCCAAAGGACTTAAAAACAGCTTACTACAGGGACACAGCCACATCAATGCTTATAGCAGCTTAATTCACAATAGCTAGATTGTGGAACCAACCCAGATGCCCATCAGCAGATGAATGCATAGGGAAACTTTCATACACACACACACACACACACACACACACACACACACAATGGAACACTACTAAGCACTAAAAGAGAAAAGAGAATAAAATCATGGAATTTGAAGGTAAATGGATAGAGTTGGAGAAAATAATGCTAAGTGACATCAGCCAATCCCCAAAAAAACAAAGGTCAAATTATCTCTTTGATATGAAGATACTAACTTATAAAGGCAAGAGAGAGGGAATGAGAGGAATTAAAGAGATTTAAATAGAACAAAGGAGGGGAGGAAGGAGAGGGGGCAAGGGGATAGGAATAATGGCAATCTGAGTTATCCATGATTACCATAAATACATGTATGAAGATGCAATTGTTGTAAAAATACTTTATATTAGACAAGCAACTTGAAAAAAAGTAAAAATTTCTAATATCTTTTCTTTACAAAGTCATATAAAAACAAGAAAAGAGTAAGAGTAAGAAAAGTTTGCATCAAAAATGAAAAATACCTGAATTTTTACTTTCACAGGTTATGGATATAAAAAGTAGACCATTTTTAACTCAAAATTATTGAACTTGAGAATACGATTATTATATCAGATGTCTGAGCCACTGTATGCTAATTAGATCATGTTTTTGTTATACTGACAGCTTTGAAACTCTCAGGTAAACTATCTTGAGAGGAAAAGATGATAAACAACATGACTAACAGAAAACTTAATTTAAGAACTCAGGCTTTTCTTGTAATCCAGTAAATGTTCTGATAGCATTGCAATCATCTTACATAATCTTAGGTAATGGCTGTATGTTGTAGGAAGTACTATTTCCATCTCTTTTGAAAAACAGTTGTGGTTACAGTTTGCATTCTGAGCATAATTGCTTTTTCTATTAATAGAAATTTATTTGAAAAGTCTGGCAATAAGTGAGATTGATGACTGGGAAAAATGAAACTATGTTGGAATCAATGTCCTTTCTAAAACATAAGAAGTTTCTAGCTCTGTCCTCTTATTTTGTATATTGCCTAATAGAAGAACACACAATAGGAAATCAGGTGATCTAGATGATAGTACAGGCTCTGTCCAAACTGGTTGTATGACCTTGGGCATCCCTCATAAACCTTAAGGGCTTACCTCCTTCAGTGCAAAATGAGTATACTAAATTGTATTGTCACTGAAGTTCCTTCAAATACAGTTTTAAATTTTTGTAAAACTAACTAAAAATACATGTTGATATGTAAAATATAATTTATGTAAAATACATACTTTTGTGTTAGTTAACTTTTTGTCGCTATAACCAAAATACCTGACCCAAACAACTTTTAAGGAGGAAAGGTTTATTTTGGCTCATGGTTTCAGAGGTTTCAGTCCATGATGGTGGGCTTCTTTTCTTTGGGCCTGAGGTGAGGCAGAACATCATGGCAGAAATGTGTGGTAGAAGAAAACTGTTCAGCACATGGCATCCAGGAGAGAGGGGAGAGAGAGAGAGAGACAGAGAGAGAGAGAGAGAGAGAAAGGAGAGAGACAGTGTGTGAGAGAGGCAGGGGCTCGGGATATGCTGCCAAGGTCACTGCCCAAGGACCTCTCCTTGCACTCCTTGCACTAGGTCCCACCTCCTGGAGTTTCCACTCTCTCACAATAATGCTATGAAGTTACAAATCCACTTATGAGGTCAGAGTTTTCATCCAATTGCTTCCCCAAGTCCTACCTTTGAACATTCTATATTGGGTAATAGGCCTTCAGTATATGAGTCTTTGGGGGACACTTCATATGTAAACCATAATAATTTTGAAGTTAACCTCGGCTACTATTTCACAGTTAAGTAATTTTAAAATTTTAATCCATGATTTTCAATTTGTTACATTTTTTTATTCCTATTTGTATCCATTATACACTCATTTCTAATGTTAACATTTTATATTTTCATATCTGATAACTTGAAAGGTAGCTATTTGGCATGTATTTTTTTTCCTGAAAGACCCAAAGATGAATGCTTTACACATAATTCAAACAGAAATGATCTCCAGATTCCCTGTTTTTCTAAGATGTTGAAATATTTTTTAGCTATGATGTGTAATTTCAGTGATACCATGAAAATATATTGCAAGTAATCATCCAATGAAATGTACCTTCATAAATTAAGTGGCCTTTGATTATTGGAAATACAGGTTGAGAAGCCTTAATACAAAAATATGGAAGCCAAAATGCTCCTAAGTCTGAATTCTTTTAGGCACCAAAATGATACCATAAGTGTAAAAAATTGCAAACCTGATCTCATGTGAGGGATCACAACCCAAATACAGACTCTCTTCAAAACATGTAAAAACAGTCTCTATGTAGTATATGTGTATATGATGTACTGGAGACATAAATGAGTTTTGTGCTTAGTCTCAGCTTCTATTCCCTAGATATCTCATTATGTATAGGCAGATATTCCAAAATTGAAAAAAAAGAAAGAAAGAAAGAAAGAAAGAAATCTAAAATGCATTTGGTCTCAAACATTTCAGATAAGGTAATACCGAAGCTGTACTATCTTTTATGAATGAGTACCCTACCATAGAAATACCAGGTTAGAAGCAATGAAAAAATCTAAATACGCGTACAATGGCAGAGGAACAAACATGATGGAGACAATCTCAAAATGACTAGTTTCTTATTAGAAATAAGTCTTAATTATAGAAGCCAGGGGGAAAGGAAGCAAACAACAGAATGTATAGGGTTTCCAGTTATCATGTAATGATTAATTTTATGTGTCAACATGACTGGGCAAAGAGACACTTAGATACTTGGCTAAACATTTCTATGAGGGTTTCTGGATAGGATAAACATTCAGATTGATAGGCTGTTTAAAGCATATTGCCATCACCAAAGTACATGAGCTCCATCTAATTATTTGAAGTCCTGAATAAAATAAAAGACAGGGAGGAAGAATTTTTTTTTCCTTTCTGCCTCACTGTCTGGGAGCTGGGTCATTGTTTCTTCTGTCAGCCCAGTTGGACAAGGATTAGGACAATACCAATCAGCTCTCCTGGGTCTGGACTGCTTAGCATTCATAATCTTGTGAGTCAATCACTTATGATCAATCTAGATAGATAGATTGATAGACCAATCAATTGACAGGTAGATAGATAGACAGATACATAGATAGATAGATACATAGATAGATAATAGATAGAACTCAAGAAACAACACCCCAACATGGCCTACTTTGGACTTTAAATTCAGAGCACCTAGGGAGAAGGAAATGAAGGAAAACAGCAAATGCAAGGAAGAGAATTCTACCTAAAGATTGGATTCACAAAAGAGAAACAATAGCCTTTGAATCTTCTTACTGGAATTTCATTAACCAAGGAAGATTAAACTCATATTACAGAGGAAAAGACTGAAAATCAAACTCTGCACTTAGAGCCCAGAGGAACATTCTCTCAGGCTGTTTTCTGGACTCATTCTCTTCCCTAAAAATCATTTACTGCTCCTCCAAAATTGCCTAGCGCACCCCACCACCATCACTTCCCTCTCTTCTATGAAAAATAAAATCATCTGGCCCTTCTTTGAGTTTCATATTTTGTATGGCTCCCATGACTGCACATTCATAAGTCTGTATGCCTTTTTTCTCCTCTTTGTTTCAGCAGACTCAAATATAGAGTTTGGAAAGTTTGTATTTACACACAACTCTCTTTCTTTCTCATTCTCTCTCTCATTCATACCCCCCTCCTTCCATATCCCCTTGGTTATTCCTCACTGGAAAATTTCTTTAATACACCATGTATCTGATGGATAGGCCATCTTTGGCCAAATGACAACATATCTCTGAGGAAAAAGGCTGAAAATGGAAATGCTCCTTAAGAAGCAACTGTTGGCTTAAGCATAAATGTTTAAATCATTATGCAATTTTTAGTGATCAAATATGCAAATTACTCTCTTTTTTCTCTCTTTCTCACATACACATACACACTGAAGACTCATGTGAGTGAAATCAAATCTGTATTAAATGAAAGTCATCCTGCACTAATCATAAAAACATAAGAATATCTATTTAAGTATAAAACCTGGGCCAAATGCTTTATAATTATCTTAATATTTGATTCTTCAAAAATAAAACTATCCATTGTATATTATCATTATATCCATTTTATAGATGAGCTAACTAAAATATAGGGAGGATAGATTATATCCAATTTTTTATAACTGGGGAATGATATTTCTGGCTCTTAAATTTCAGTTTGAATGACTGCACAGCCAATTCTTTTGATCAGGATACCATGCATATTGAATATTAGATTAAAACAATGGTAAAATGACCCAAGAAGATAAGCTTTCTAGGATCACAGGTTTCACTGTTGGCTATATTATATTCAGTGAGGAACCCATGTTAGTCCTTGGTTGCATAAAATCTTGCATTTTTAAATCTAATACTACTGAACTTCTTTTGTGGAAGAAAGTTTGAGTCCTTTCCTTTACCCCCCAAAAGAGCACAGATGGGAGACAGTGTACTCTAACTGTTCCATTGATAAATTTTTATTTTATAATATTTGACACATTAATATTCCTGTTACATATTTTAATTTAGTGGTGAGAAATCCAAATGAGATAGATGAATGCATTGATCATAAAAATATCAATTTTCAAAAAAACATTTTTCAGAATTGAAGTAGAAAACAGAGATAATAGAATGAACTCCCCCATATGGTTTTTGCTTCTCCTTACACTTTCTGTGAACAAAGAAGAAATTAAGTCAGAAGACAAGAGATAATTTTATACTATCAACAAAAAGAATGAATCAAAGCCTTCTCCAAAAAGGGTCAGAGAGGATATTTCATCTCTCTCAGACCTCATTTTCAAGTTGTTTATAATTTTCCTTTTAATCATGATTATCTTCTAGTAAATATGTTTTGTGTGTGTGTGTGTGTGTGTGTGTGTGTGTATGAGAGAAAGAGAGTGAAAGAGAGGTTTAGTAACAAAATGCGAAGACCTTGCTTCCAAATGAAAACCATGCCATGGGAGAATTGAGGAATGTTATTTGCACAATGAACACGATAATGGTAATGGCTTCCCCTGGGGGATTGGGAAGGCTGGTACAAATGTTATTTACTTGCCAGCAATTTTACTTGGAAAAGTAAACTTTTTATATTATTTGGATAAATATGTTGTCCAGAATTTAACCAGTTCCATGACTTGGATTGTCTCTATCTGTACAAATTATTAAATGACAGATACCTTCAGGAATAAATAATAGAAGATTTCCCCAAAAGATAGTGATGCATGGAGTCATTGAGTTTTCAGAAATGGATTTCTTTAGTCCAGAAACTGTTATTCTAATGTTAGAGAGAGCATATATAATATCTATATCTAAAATATGACTTAAAAAATCTTAAAAATATCTGACTTCTTTTTAAAAATTGGTTTTTAATCTGCCTTAATTTCTAGACCAGAAGTAATAGACATGTTGTCACCTATATATATATTATACATCTATACACACACACACACACATGCACACACATACACATATGCACACACCTATATATAGATTAAGCTATGTCATTTCAATCTAAAAATTTTGGATGTATGTCAATGTTTGAAGGTATGTCAGTGTATGTCACTGTTTTAGAATTTACTGCATGATTAAATCTAAGATTCAAGTATACCTTGTATGTAGAATTAGGTAAAATATTTTAAGTAAGTTGTTACATTTATAATAAACAACTATTTATATATCATATTTTATCAGGCTTTTGTGTATATATATATATACACGTTCTACTTAACATTGACCAAAAAAAAAACAAGAAATCATTTGCTAGTAAAGTACCAAGACACATGAAATAATGAAATTAATATAAAATGATACATGGTAAAATATTTATGTTGCCTTTTTATTCTGATGAAAAGGTTTTAGAATGATAATATTTATTGTTTAGCATATTTTGTTTGTAATTTTTTCTCATGTCAGAAATATATAATGTGTTTAGATTTTACTGTTGTTAATTGATTTCTAAATTTAGGTTCCTTAATGCAAGAAAGTAACCTTCTTTCACATATGAAGAGGAAGCCATACTAACTGTAGTTAATAAGAACCCAGACAGAGTATCTGCCATCTTAAATATGTATCAAAAAGTCTCACACAGAAAATTAAAATTTGGTCTAAAAACCATATGCAGAAATTACTTTCCAGAACTACAAGGAAGAAACACACACTTATATTTATACAAAACAGAGCTCTGCTTCAGAGAAAATAAATAATTTATTCTGAGCCAAATATTAATGACCAAGGCTCAGGAATATGGATTCAAGTTACCCTGAATGACATGCTCAACCCTGGAAGAGTTACATAAACTTATAGCCACAGAACAAAGAAGGTCATAAATCAATACATTCAACAAATACATTGGTGGGTGCATTACATAGGTGGGTTACAACAAAGTAGGGAAATCTTTTCTACAAGTTTCACATATTATGTTGTAACAGTCTTAGCTTCAGGGTTAGTGGAGGCTATAGGTCCACCAAGTTTAACAACACATTTCGAGAAGTTTACTTACTAGTAATGAGAATGTTAGGTCAGATACAAAAGTGAAAAGTACATGGCTATTTTCCTAAAATAGTCCCAGATAATTTTGTCTCTTGACCTGCAATGTGCCATCTCTCCACAATAACTATGGTCTACTCAATTGAAGTCAGTCTGCAGGATCTTTCAAAGTAGATGTGTATTCTTCTGACAACCTTAGCTTCACATTCACAGAGAATGCAATCCTACCATGTTGCCTAAAGGTATTAGGCTGGAATTATTTTTTTTAGGATCAAGATGGCTACCACACTGTTCATCATGTATATTTTTGTTGTAATAAAAATTTGCATATATTGTAAATTAGCATAATAAAATGACATAAAGTATATATTCTAGTGCTAAAATGCTAAGGTTTTAATTCTGGTTCTACCATTTATCTACTGTAACTTACTTAAACTCTCTATTCTTTAGATTTTTATTTGGGTATTTTGGTGCCCTCCGTAAAATGCTGTTTTTTCAAAATACCCAAATGACAATCTAAAGAAATTGTCTGGCAAAGAGATTCCTATGATCTTAGTATTCAACTTGGATATAATGCCTTAAAGTCATTTCTCAATGATATTGTAGATACGAATTATATTTTTTTTGTCAATGTATGTCAGTGTTTTAGGATTTACTACATGATTAGATCTAAGATTCAAATATACCTTGTGTATCGAATGAAGTAAACTTTCTTCTTTCTTTTGAATTTATATTCATCCTCACATTCACATGAAAATCTCCAGAAAAGAATCTCGCATTAAAATGTATGGGCTTTGCCTTACATAGGCAAATGTAGCCTGGAGAGCCTCCTCAGATGTCAGAGATAAAGGCAAGTAGGGAAAAATTGATGAGTCTAGTTCTGGACTTATAACAAGGCTAGTTCCAGTGTCTGGCAGGGATCTGCTATAAGTGAGAAATGCGGACTTCCTTTTGTTGCTGTGAAGGTGGCCGATATTCTGTTGTTTTTTAGATTATAAGGGCAGTTCTCAAATCAATAGCCAGAGAAATTCTGATTAGCAATAATGAAGAAGTATATCTTACTGAATTTACAGACTGCATACAGAAAATATTCACAAAATTATCATTGGTCTACTCATGGAAATGCCTTAAGCTTAAAACAACTTTATAGGTATAGTCTTAATGAGGAGGACAGATTCTTTGGCTTGTACGAAATTTGGCTTTTCATCAAAATTAATGACCAAATAATAATGTAGAAGATTAAAAGTGGGAATGCAATTACAAAATATGTGCAACTGTGTAATAATAAATGATACTGGAATTTTGTCATTCATAAAATACTAGATTAGGCATTTATTTTATAAAGTAAAACATAATATTTATATATGAGCAGAATAAATTCTAAACTTGATCTCTTTGAAAGTGACCACTTGAAAATAGAGATATGATAATATAATGGTATTTCTATTAAAATAAAAATTTCATATATAGTCATGTGGATATATATGTCAATCATACATTTATTACCTAAATTATGAACTATGGAAGAATATTAAATGTACTAAATATATTGCTTTGGCAAATAAACCTACACAGGTCACACAAGTCAGAGTACATATTACAAAAGCAACTTTTGAGGTGGAAGGAAGTCACCTCATGAAAGGAGCTAGCACATGATGACTTTGTATTTAGTATTTATGACTGAATTATGAAAATAAGATGTTCTTCCTATTATATTTGTGATGGTTTCTTTGACAAGTTATAAGCACATGTTGACACTGACATTGATCTTTTATTCTTGATTCTCTCCAAATATCTAAATTTGGCATATCAATAAGTAAAAGAGCAACAAAAAGGCCAAGGGAGTATTCTAAAAGTCTGGACACTTGATTCATTGTGATGCTCAATCATTCTAATGGATCCACTTGCTGAGCCATGTCTATCTTGCAGGCAATAAGGTAGTTTAAACTCCATGGTGAGAAAATCTGTCTTCCTTCCTTTTTACCTTCTTATAAGGCAAGTGTCAGAAATGACTCATATATATGAGTTACCAGAGCATGGCTTATAACCTGGGTACAGGTCAGCTGTTAATGAAATTTGAGGGACTTGGATCAAGTTGAGCTTGGACACAGTGGCCTGTAGGCAAAGGGAGTGTTACTCCACCTCCCCTGCACCTTAGTTTCCTACAAAGTTAGTTTTGGTAGAGACTTTCCTCTGGGGCTTTTATATAAAGAAAATTTTACAATTTCAAGTCAACCTAGGCAGCCTACCATCTAGGGTATGGTTAGAAGCATCCTGTTGTCACTACTCACATATTACAAAGACATGTATATAAATCTTATAAACATCAGCTATGATTTTTAAAACAGGTGAATAGCATGATGTGGGAACCGAAAGCTGTAATCAGGCTTGCAGTTTCACCAAAATGAGTGTTTTCTTCAAAAGTCAATGGGAAATGTAAGAATAGTTGTAGTCTGTGGATTTATTATGACATTCCAAACCTCACATTGTGTATATTTTAGAATTTAGAGATTTTAAATTTTATAAAGACAGTATAAAAAACATATACTATGTAGCACTCCCAGTCAGGTATGAGGAGTTTCTCATAATGAAATTTAATAAATGTTCAACTACTCATACTAAGAGCCACATATCATTTGAGTTCAAGTTTTTCATGAATTTTTAAAAAATGTTTGGTTTTTAAACTTTTTGATTTTTAAATTGAATTATACTTAATAATTTGGATCTGAATTAAAATTGTTCTAGAAACTAGAAATGAGGCTAAACTCCATTGATCTTTCACTGCTCACAAAATCCCCAATTGAGTATGATAATAGACCCTCTGAAGGGATATTTTAAACAACTGAGCTTTTTTATCCTTATCAATACCAGCCAATTATGTGACATTCAGGAGATGCCAAGAATAAAAGACCAAGATCAATACAAACATTTGCTTACAACTGACCTAAGAGACTAGTCAAAAAATATAGAGCAGGAAGTTTTTGCTCAATGGAGTAAGCCAAAGACACCAAACACAGAAATCTGGGCCAAGGATTAAGTCCTAAATTTTAATTCAAACCGTTCAAGCAGATGCTTGCATTTGATAATTTTTGAACCATCTTAACACTTTTCATTTTCCTCTAGATATCTAGAAAATCTTCAAACGGGCAAATGTATGCATAGAAAAAATTATGAGAAGTGGTTATTATGAATGCACATGGATGCATTTAAAGTGGTATGACTATAACTCGAAATAGATGACATAAAATCAGAAAAAGATACATTTCAAAATTTGCTTTAAATTTAAATATAAACCAGGACAAAATAAAAATTTACTTTAATAAAGTTTGGTGATTTTTTTATTTTATTTTTTCAAACATTCATTTAGTCAAGCAATATTTAATGAATACTGAAGTTACAGAAAATAACATAATGTTAAATCTGGCTTTGAATTGCTCACAATCTTCATCTCACTCTGAATTACTTTTACCTCCTCAATAGTGGTACCTGTACTTTCAGTTAGTGAAATAATTGCAGTCTTTAAATTTTAAGAGTAAGAATGATCTCCTGTTATTGGTAAGAAGTTTGGATTTTGAATTTATGACACTGTGAAAAAACTCAAGTAGTATACTTATGATTCCACTGCTTTTCTTCTTCAACAATGTACTACAATTCATCCAGGATACAACACAAAAGAATTGTTAGAATTGTGTTAACACAATTGTATATTACATAGTGAAATAAATGCAGTTGAATACTAATGTTTAAACAAGCTCTAATCTAGCAAGTCTTTAAATTTATCACTTCCTCATAGTTTCTCTGGACCCTGGCCATTGCTCAGTGACCTTCATGTCTCAGAAGTAAGATCATTGCTGCTGTGAATTAGCCCATGCCCTGGACCCAGTGCCACCACTGCTCCCTTTGTGCCTGCATTGGAACAGGGGAAACCTTGTACATACCTACTGCCCTTACTCAAATTCCATGGCTACTCCCCCAGCATTCTTGCCTAGGATGGAGCTACAAAAGTGAGAGCATTGTGGCCCTGACCCCAGAGCTACCATAGCTCTAGGTGTGCCTGTACTCTACATTAGTTTCCTGGTTGATGTCACTTTGAGCTCTCTTGTAGCTCACTGAGCTTTCTTAGAACATGATTATTTTGTATTGTTTAACAGAGAATCATAGATGTTCATTCTTTAATGACACTATGCCAAGAATGTTACCTTCAGCCTTGACTTTTCTGTAGAACAAAAAGAGATCATGGCAATCTTCTCAGTCTTCACTATCAAAAGCCCCAGAAGCCCACAATACAACTGTGGACGACCACATAGTTGGCTGCTGAGGCCCCCTGAAATCTTTGTTGATGCTGACTTAAGCTGCATGCAGACCACACTACTGTGCCTTCATGGGAAGCAGATCTGTCACACTCTGCCTATTGGATGCCCTCACAGTCACCTATATGTGAAGGCATCTCCCCTCCAAAGTAAATGTGTAATGTCAGGAAGAGGTAATTGCTTCATCAAATGTGCACACATCAACAGAAGGCAATCGAAACAGGGAAAACCAAGGACATGCTACACCATAGGAACACAATAATTTTTTCAGTAACTAACCATAAAGAAGTATAGCTATGAAGTACCTGTCAAAAAATTCAAAATAATAGTTTTAAAGAAGCTCAGTGAGCTACAAGAGGATACACAGAGTCAACAAAATCAATATAAAAACAATATGCAAAGGGAGAGTTTAAATAAAGATAAGAAAAAAAAATAAACCTAAAAATTTCAGGCCTGAAAAATACAAGAAAGGAAATCTAAAAGTGCAATAGAGAATAAATATTAGAATTGATCGGGCAGAAGAAAGGATCTGTGTACTCAAACAGAGCTCATTTGAAAACCTTCAATTAAAGAAGAATGTAAAGAATGGAAAGGAATAAGGAAAGCTTGTGGCATTTGTGGGACACCATCAAAAGAGCCAACATTAACATGATAAGAGCTGGAGAAGAGGAGAGACTCATTTAATGAAATGGCTGAAAAATTCCCAAATCAGGGGAAAGGTAAAAATGTCCAGGTACTTCGAAATTCTCCAATCAGTTTGAACCAAAGACCTTACCAAGAGATATTTAATCACTATCAAAAATCAAAAACAGTCAAGAGACAAATACTTCCTCATGTGCTGGAGAACCCATGTAAACCTAAACAAAAACTTTGCTAGTTAAGAATGGAATGATATACTCAAAATTATGAAAGAAAATGCTGCTATCATGATCATATCAAAGTTGTCCTTCAAAAATGAAGAAGAGATAAAGATGTTTTGTAAGTGCATTATAGATCTTTCTAGAAAATTTAATAAAAAATAGTAGATAATTTCAAACATTAAAAAAATGTCAATAGTAAGTTTTAAATTTGCAATAATTACCTTTAATGTAAGTGCATTAAATCTTTCAATCCAAGATAGAAAGTGGCAGAATGGATTATGAAAAAGAAAAAAATAAAAAGAGAGAACAAATATATGCTGTCTCCAAAAATCTCTCTTCACCTTTAAGAACACACATAGACTGAAATTGAAGAGGATGGGGAAAAGTATTTTATTATAAAAATTGAAACTAAAAGAAAGTAGGGGTAGCATGTTTATGTCAGACAAAACAGACTTTAAGTTAAGAACTACCAAGGGAAATAATTAAGGTTCCTATAAGATAACTGAAATTATATGTATTAGTCTCTGTGTCCTTAATTCTGTACTGTTGGTCTACCAGTCTATTTTGGTGCCAATACCATGCTATTTTTGTTACTATTCCTCTGTAGTATAATTTAAGATCTGGTATAGTGATGCCACCTGCTTCACTTTTCTTGCTAAGGAATGCTTTAGCTATTCTGGGTCTCTTATTTTTCCAGAAGAATTTCATGACTGCTTTTTCTATTTCTTTGAGGAATGTCGTTGGGATTTTGATTGGAATTGCATTAAATCTGTATAGTGCTTTTGGTAGTATGGTCATTTTGACAATATTAATTCTGCCTATCCAAGAACAAAGTAGGTCTTTCCATCTTCTAAGGTCTTCTATAATTTCTTTCTTTAGTGTTCTGTAGTTTTCATTATAGAGGCCTTTCACCTCTTTTGTTAAGTTGATTCCCAAGTTTTTTTTTTTTTTTTAATGCTGTTGTAAATGGGGTAGTTTCATCATTTCCAAATCCGAGGATTTGTCACTGATGTACATAAATGACTTTGACTTATGGGTATTGATTTTGTATCCTGCTACTTTGCCGAATTTATTTACTAGTTTTAAAAGTTTTCTGGTAGAATTTTTTGGGTCTTCTAGGTATATAATCATATCATCAGCAAATAGTAGTAATTTGAGTTATTCTTTTCCTATCTGGATCCCTTTAATTTCTTTCATCTGTCTAATTGCTCTGGCTAGAGTTTCAAGTACTATGTTAAATAACAGTGGTGAAAGGGGGCATCCCTGTCTTGTTCCAGTTTTTAGAGGGAATGCTTTTAATTTTTCTCCATCTAAGATGATGCTACCTTGGGGCTTCCCATAGATAGCTTTTATAATGTTGAGATATGTTCCTACTATCCCTAGTTTTTCTAGTATTTTGAACATAAAGTGGTACTTTTTTTTTTTTTTAAGAAAAGATAACCTCTTCAACAAATGGTGCTGGGAAAACTGGAAATACATATGCAACAAAGTGAAATTAAACCCCTATCTCTCATCATGCACAAAACTCAACTCATAGTGAATCAAGGACCTAGGAATTAGACCAGAGACACTATGCCTAATAGAAGAAAAAGTAAGTTCTAATCTCCAACTTGTCGGATTAGGCCACAAGTTCCTTAATAAGACTCCTATAGTGCAAGAATTAATATCAAAAGTCAATCAATGGCGTAGATTCAAACTAAAAAGCTTCTTCTCAGAAAAAGAAACAATCAGTGAGGTGAATAGAGAGCCTACTAATTGGGAACAAATTTTTACCACATGCACATCAGATAGAGCACTAATCTCTAGAATATATAAAGAACTTAAAAAGCTTAACACCAAAAAAAAAAAAAAAAAAAAAAAAAAAAAAAAAAAAAAAAAAAACCAAAAAAAAAAAACCCGATCAATAAATGGGCCAAGGAACTGAAAAGACACTTCTCAGAAGAAGATATACAATCAATCAACAAATACATGAAAAATGTTCAACATCTTTGGCAATTAGAGAAATGCAAATCAAAACCACTCTAAGAAATCATTTCACTCCAGTGAGAACAACAGCTATTAAGAATACAAACAACAATAAATGTTGGAGAGGATGTGGGGAAATAGGCACACTCAAACATTGCTGGTGGGACTGCAAAATGATGCAGCCATTATGGAAAGCAGTATGGAGATTCCTTCGAAAGCTGGGAATGGAACCACCTTATGACCCAGCCATCCCACTCCTGGGTCTATTCCCAAAGGACTTAAAAACATCATACTACAGGGACACAGCCACATCAATGTTTATAGCAGCACAATTCACAATAGCTAGGTTGTGGAACCAACCTAGATGCCCCTCAGTAGATGAGTGAATAAAGAAACTTTGGTATATATACACAATGGAATATTACTCAGCAATAAAAGAGAATAAAATCATGGCATTCGTAGGTAAATGGATGAAGTTGAAGAATATAATGTTAAGTGAAGTTAGCCAATATCAAAAATCCAAATACTGAATGTTTTCTCTGATATAAGGAGGCTGATTCACATTGTGGTTGGGTCCGGGAGCATAGGAGGATTAGAGGAACACTAGTAAGGTCAATGGGAAGGGAGAAAAAGGGAGGGGGGAAAGGGGTATGAAGGGAAAAAAAAAACAAAAAGATGGTAGAATGAGATGGATATCATTATCCTAAATGCATGTTTGAAGACATGAATAGTATGAATATACTTTTTTTATAATTTTTAATATGTACAACTCATAGTGCATATATTTAGTATCTTTTTACATATAACTGTTTGTATACAAAGTATAATTGTACAATTCAGGTCTTCAATCATGCAATAAGGAAAATGATATCCGTCTCATTCAATATACTTTGTATACAAACAGTGATATATAAAAAGTTGCTCTATATGCGTATCATGAATTGTAATGCATGCTACTGTTATATATACAACAACTTCAAATAAATAAAAAAAGTTAAGGTTATTATATAACTATAAAGAGGTAAATTCAGCAAGAGAATATAGTAATTGCAAATATAAATTCACCCAACATAAGATCACCTAGAGAGCGGATCCAAGATGGTGGATTAGAGGAAGCCGCACTTCAGGGCGGCTCCGTGGAAAGAGTCCAACAAAGCAGATAAATTGCCTTTCATCATATACATATATATAGGCTGAAAATACCGATCTCCTGGATGGTTTGATTACCACTACCAGAGAGAGAAAGAGACAAGCTGTCTGCAGCGGCTGGAGCCCCGAGGCTCCTGCAAAACCGCCTGGGTGGTGCGCAGGCTGTCTGAAACAAAGTCAGTGTGAGGAGACCGCGCTACTACTGCAACCCCAGCCAAACTCACGGCACACCAGCGTGAAACCGGCGATAAAAAACAGCGATAACAGCCGGCGGAATTGGTGCTGGGGAACCACGGGAGACCGCGGGTCCACAACACCAGTTCAAATCCACACTCCTCCGGACGCGACCCTCAGTAGTAGGGCCCCGGACAGAGTGGCGCAGAGATCAGTGAACAGCAAGCAGGGGCAGAGTAGAGCGGGCCACAGTCCGAAGCAGCGCTGTCTGCACCACAGTCACAGTTGTGGCTTCCCGGTGCCACTTCGGCAGGGAGACATCCACCCAACGGCTTTGAAATCGATGGACAAGGATACGGGAGTCTGCGGAGCTGCTGTTGACTGGAAGGAGAGCACCGCCATCTTTGAAAGCTGCAGTGGCTGACCCAGACAAAGGGGAGGAGACGGAGAGCGACGGGTGCAGCCATCCAGGGACCCTCCAGCTTTCTGAAGACAACGCACAATTGGGTGAGGCTCGGGTGGTCAGCATGGGAAGGCATTTCTGAGGCCAGCGCAACGGCCACAAGAAGCTGCAACTGTGGGTGGGCTTGGGGAGGGGGTGCCTTCTGGAGGGTCCCCTTCCCGGTGCCATTCATCTGCTGACACACACAAACCCCCTGGGCCACTCCTTCACTGAACCGTACAGCCACTGGCCTAAGATGCAGCCTTGATTTCACTAACAGGATCACAGACTGTCTAGAAGTGATCCAATAACAATTGGTTTGAACTGGAAAGGAAAAAAAAGAGGGGGACTTCCCAGGGCCCGTTTTGTCTGAGACTTGGAGTTCAACTTTTTTTTTTTTTTTTCCTTTTCTTTTTGTTGGTTTGCTTGTTTTCTTGGATTGCAGGGAGGTTTTTTTTTTTTTTTTTTTTTTTTTTTCTTTTTTCTTTTTTTGGCTTTGTTTTGTTCTGCTTTTTTTTTTTCTTCCTTCCGCATTGATTGTTAGTGTGTTTGTTTGCTTCCGCTCCTTTTTTCTTTCCTTCTTTTCTTCCTTCTCACTCTTGTATCTTTTCTTCCTCCTTCATCTTTCATGTTTACATCCTGCCAGTGCATACTAAACAGAGGCAAAAACAAGTTATACGCAGAACTTGGGATTTCTAGAAACGGCGCAATTGAACTGGGTAGCAAAGTGGTGTTATATATAGTTTACTCTCTATTTCCTTGATTCTCTCTCTCCTCTCTCTTACACCAATTCCTACTCTTTTATCATTTTTTTTCTTTTCCAACTTACTTTATATATAAATCAGACTTTCCACCTAATTGTCAACTCCATTCTCTTTCTTCCATCGTCTACTGATACTAAACCACTTCCACTAAACCACTTCAATATATATCTCTTTTCATACTTTCCAAGAAAGAACAATTCAAGACACTTCCTTCTTCCTAAACATAACACCTCTGTATCTAATACTTGAAGCTATAAAACCCTATCAGAAGCGTACAGAGTAAATTGGAAATAATATCTGGGTTAACAAAATCTGTACATTGTGATCAAACTTGGATTTTCTGAATAGAAAGTGTTAGGTTTTAAAAGTGTAAAGGAATTATAAGGTGATCTGATAGCATTGTACTACAAGAACAACATAAGGCTTTAAGGTAAAATCGAAATAGTCAAGGTCCCACAGTGCAGGAAGAATAGACACACAAGCAACATGAAAAAACAAGGAAAGAAAATGACACAAACAAATCAAGATACCTCATTGGTAGATGTCATGGCAAGCACAGTTGGTCAAATGCCAGAGATGGAATTTAGAAATTACATATGCCAAATGTTTATGGAACTTAAGAATGAACTCAAAAATGAGATGAGGGAGCAGGTACAGGAGGCAAAAGATCATTTTGACAAAGAACTCCAAAAACAAATACAGGAAGTAAAAGATTACTTCAGTAGGGAAATAGAGGCTCTAAAGAGAATCCAAACAGAAATTCCAGAAATGAAAGAAGCAATAAACCAAAATAAAAGCTCAATTCAAAACATCTCCAACAGAATAGACCACTTGGAAGAAAGAACCTCAGACAATGAAGACAAAATATATGTCCTAGAGAAGAATTTAGACCATACAGCAAAACTTGTTAGAAATCAAGAACATAACATCCAAGAATTATGGGATAGCATAAAAAGACCAAACTTAAGAGTGATCAGCGTAGAGAAAGGGGCAGAGTTTCAAGCCAAAGGAATGAGTAATCTATTTAACAAAATAATTACAGAAAATTTTCCGAACTTGAGAAATGAATGGGAAAACCAAGTTCAAGAGGCATACCGAACACCAAACAAACAAAATCTCAACAGATCCACACCAAGACACATTATAATGAAAATGCCTAATACACTGAGCAAGGAGAGAATACTAAAAGCCACAAGAGAAAGGAAGCAAATTACATATAGGGGGGAAACCAATCAGACTATGTTCAGATTTTTCAACCCAGACCTTAAAAGCAAGAAGATCCTGGAATAGCATATTTCAAGCTCTGAAAGAAAAGGGATGTCAACCAAGAATCTTATATCCAGCAAAATTAAGCTTTAGATTCAAAGATGAAATAAAAACCTTCCATGACAAGGAAAAGTTAAAAGATTTCACAACTCAAAAGCCAGCACTTCAGAGCATCCTGGGCAACATTTTTCATGAAGAAGAAGAGAAAGATGATAATGAAAATCAACAAAGGGAGATATTAAACTAAAGGAAATACCAACCAGAAGAGAAACCAAATCAAGCTAAAGACCATAATTCAAATAAAAATGGATGGGAATAAAAATCACATCTCAATAATAACCCTGAATGTTAATGGCCTAAACTCGCCAATCAAAAGACATAGATTATCAGAATGGATTAAAAGAAATGACCCAACAATTTGCTGTCTCCAAAAAACACACCTCATAGAAAAAGACATCAACAGACTGAAAGTGAAAGGATGGGAAATGTCTTATCACTCACATGGCCAGCGGAAGCAAGCAGGGGTTTCCATTCTCATATCAAATAAGGTAGACTTCAAACCAAAACTAATCAAGAGGGACAAAGATAGACATTTCTTATTACTTAAGGGAACCATCCATCAACAGGATATAACAATCATAAATCCGTATGCCCCAAACAATGGAGCACCTCCATTCATCAAACAAACGCTTCTTAAGTTCAAGAGTAAAATAGACCACAACACAGTTATTCTAGGGGACTTCAACACACCTCTCTCACGAATGGATAGATCATCCAAACAAAAGCTAAACAAAGAAACTTTAAGCCTCCTCAAAACAATTAACAATTTAGACCTAACGGACATATATAGAATATTTCATCCCTCAGTAAACGAATACACATTTTTCTCAGCAGCACATGGCTCCTTCTCCAAAATAGACCATATATTATGTCACAAGGCAACTCTCAGCAAATATAAAAAAATACCCTGCATGCTATCGGACCATAAAGGGATGAAATTGGAAATCAACGACAAAACAAGGAATAAGAAAAACTACTCCATCAACTGGAAGCTAAACAACATGCTACTGAATGAACAAGGGGTTGAAGAAGACATCAAAGAGGAGATCAAAAAATTCCTAGAGGTAAATGAGAACACAGATACATCATATCGAAATCTCTGAGACACTATGAAGGCAGTAGTAAGAGGAAAATTCATTGCACTGAGTTCATTCCTTAAGAGGAAAAAAAAACAACAAATAAATGACTTAACATCACACCTCAAAGCATTAGAAAAAGAAGAACAGACCAACACCAAGAGCAGTAGAAGACAGGAAATAATTAAAATCAGAGCAGAAATTAATGAAATTGAGACTAAGGAAACCATTCAAAGAATTGACAAGACTAAAAGTTGGTTCTTTGAAAAAATAAACACAATTGACAGACCCTTAGCGATGCTAACGAAAAGAAGAAGAGAAAAAACTCAAATTACTAACATTCGTGATGAAAAAGGGAATATCACAACAAACACCTCAGATATACAGAATATAATTAGAAATTACTTTGAAAACTTGTACTCTAATAAAATAGAAAATACTGAATGCATTGACAGATTTCTAGAGTCATATGATTTGCCTAAACTGGATGTGGAGGCTATACACAATTTAAACAGATCAATTACAAGAGAAGAAATAGAAGATGTCATCAAACAGCTACCAACAAGGAAAAGTCCAGGACCTGATGGGTTTACAGCTGAGTTCTATAAGACTTTCAAAGAAGAACTAATACTAATGCTCTTCAAACTATTTCAAGAAATAGAAAAAGAGGGAGCTCTTCCAGACTCTTTCTATGAGGCCAATATCACATTAATTCCAAAGCCAGGCAAAGACACATCCAAAAAAGAAAACTTCAGGCCCATATCTTTAATGAACATAGATGCAAAAATCCTCAACAAAATCCTGGCAAATCGGATACAAAAACATATCAAAAAGATAGTGCACCACGATCAAGTGGGGTTTATCCCAGGGATGCAAGGCTGGTTCAACATTCGGAAATCAATAAACATAATACATCACATCAATAGACTTAAAGACAAAAATCATATGATCATCTCAATTGATGCAGAAAAAGCATTTGACAAAATACAACACTCCTTTATGTTCAAAACACTGGAAAAACTAGGAATATCAGGAACATATCTTAACATTATAAAAGCTATTTATGCAAGGCCCCGAGCTAATCTTATCTCAAATGGAGAAAAATTGAAAGCATTCCCTCTAAAAACTGGAACAAGACAGGGGTGCCCCCTTTCACCACTGCTATTTAACATAGTACTGGAAACTCTGGCCAGAGCAATTAGACAGACAAAAGAAATTAAAGGGATCAAGATAGGAAAAGAAGAGCTCAAATTAGCACTATTTGCTGATGACATGATAATCTACCTAGAAGACCCAAAAAACTCTACCAGAAAACTTTTACAACTAGTAAACGAATTTGGCAAAGTTGCAGGATACAAAATTAATACCCATAAGTCAAAGGCATTTATGTACATCAGCGACCAAGACTCTGAAAGGGAAATGATGAAAAATACCCCATTTACAATAGCATCAAAAAAAATAAAATACCTGGGAATCAACCTAACGAAAGAGGTGAAAGACCTCTATAACGAAAACTATAGAACACTAAAGAAAGAAATCGTAGAAGACCTCAGAAGATGGAAAGACCTACCTTGCTCTTGGATAGGTAGAATTAATATTGTCAAAATGTCCATACTACCAAAAGCATTATACAGATTTAATGCAATTCCAATCAAAATCCCAATGTCATTCTTCAAAGAAATAGAAATAGCAGTCATGAAATTCATCTGGAAAAATAAGAGACCCAGAATAGCCAAAGCAATCCTGAGCAAGAAAAGTGAAGCAGGGGGCATCACCATACCGGACTTTAAATTATACTATAGAGCAATAGTAACAAAAACAGCATGATATTGGCACCAAAACAGACTGGTGGACCAATGGTACAGAATTGAGGATACAGAGACTAATACATATAATTACAGCTATCTTATATTAGACAAAGGTTCCAAAAATGTACAGTGGAGAAAGGATAGCCTCTTCAACAAATGGTTCTGGGAAAACTGGAAATCCATATGCAACAAAATGAAATTAAACCTTTATCTCTCACCATGCACAAAACTCAATTCAAAGTGGATCAAGGACCTAGGAATTAGACCAGAGACAATACACCTAGTAGAAGAAAAAGTAAGCTCCAATTTCCAACATGTTGGATTAGGCCCCAAGTTCCTTAATAAGAATCCTGTAGCGCAAGAATTACTACCAAGAATTAATGAATGGGATAGATTTAAACTAAAAAGCTTCTTTTCAGCAAAAGAAACAATCAGTGAGGTGAATAGAGAGCCAACTAATGGGGAACAAATATTTAATACATGCACATCAGATAGAGCACTAATCTCTAGAATATATAAAGAACTCAAAAAACTTTACACTAAAAAAACAAATAACCCAATCAATAAATGGGCTAAGGAATTGAGAAGACACCTCTCAGAAGAAGATACACGATTAATCAACAAATACATGAAAAAATGTTCAACATCACTGGCAATTAGAGAAATGCAAATAAAAACTACTCTAAGATTTCACTTCACTCCAGTCAGAATGGCAGCCATCAAGAACACAAGCAACAATAAATGTTGGAGAGGATGTAGGGAAAAAGGCACACTCATACATTGCTGGTGGGACTGCAAAATGGTGCAACCATTATGGAAAGCAGTATGGAGATTTCTTGGAAAACTGGGAATGGAACCATCCTATGACCCAGCCATCCCACTCCTGGGTCTATTCCCAAAGGACTTAAAAACAGCATATTACAGTGAGACAGCTATCTCAATGTTTGTAGCTGCGCAATTCACAATAGCTAGGTTGTGGAACCAACCTAGATGTCCCTCAGTAAATGAGTGGATTAAGAAAATGTGGTATATACGCACAATGGAATTTTACTCAGCAATAAAAGAAAACAAATTAATGGCATTTGCAGGTAAATGGATGAAGTTGGAAGACATAATGCTAAGTGAATTTATTTTGTCTCAAAAATCCAAGTACCAAATGTTCTCTCTTATATATAGAGGCTATTTCAAAGTATTGTTGGATGGGGGTACATAGGAGGATTAGAGGAACACTAGAATGGTCAAGGGAAGGGAGGGTAAGGGAGGGAGCAAGAGGGGAGGGAGGGGGAGAAAAGAAAAAAAAAAGGTGGTTGAATGAGACGGATATCATTTTCCTTAATGCATGATTGAAGACCTGAATTGTACGAATATACTTTGTATACAAACAGTTGTATGTAAAAAGATACTAAATATATGCACTATGAGTTGTACATATTAAAAAATTATAAAAATAAAATTAAAAAAAAAGACTAAATGCAAGGAGACAGTGAAGACACATCATAGGACTCTCAAGAAGAAATGTTAGGATTCTCCAAGTTCATATCAGTTCAAGATGTATTATTAATTGACAACAAAAAGGCACTTAGAGACATTCATAAATTGAGAAAAAGTAAAAAACAAAACAAAAAGATCACCTAAATATAAGAAGACATGAATAGATGTGAAAGTGGAGATAGAGTTTAATAAAATCATAATAGGCAATTTAAATAGTCCACTTTCAACAGTGCATAAATCATCCAGACATATGTCCACAAGGAAATATTGGATTTGGACTTTAGGTCAAATGGACCTAACAGACATACATAGAATAGCAGCAAAATACTCAAGTACCCACATAACATTCTTCACAAGAGATCATGTTGGATTAAGAAATGAGTCTTAACAAATTTAAAAAGAGAGAAATCGGGAAAAAGGGAAATTAAATATCTTCTTCAAACAAAAATGGAAAGACAACAATCCAAATCTTATAAGGTGCCATGAAAACAATTATAAGAGGGAAGTTTATAGCAGTGAACTCCTGTATTAAAAAAAAATAAATGGAAGAAAGATCTCAAACAAATAATAGTATAATTCAAGAAATCAGAAAAAATAAGACCAAACTGAGCCCAAAATAAAAAGGAATACCAAAACATTGAGCAGAAATAGGTAAAATAGAGACTAGAAAAACAATGGAAAATATTAATAAAACTAAGAGTCACATTTTCAAAAAAAAAAAGAATCAAACAATTTTATTTAGTCTACAAAAGTCAAATAAATAGAATAGTAAATGAAAGAGGAAACATTAAAACTGATACCACAGAAATACAAAGGACCATAAGAGTATTATTAACAATTAAACATCAACAAAATGGATAACTTAGAAAAATTGGATAATTTCCAAGGTACATGCAACGTACTGTATTAAATAGAAGACAGAATCATAAAGAAATAGAAAATATGAACAGACCAATAAAGAGAAAGGAGATCGAATCATTGATAAGGATTCCCATCAAAGATCAAAGAAAAGCCTAATGATTTCATTGCTAAAGTCCACCAAGCATTTAAAGAATAAAAAAAAAAAAAAAAAAAAAAAAAAAACAATGCCAGTGCTTTCCAAACATAAAAAAAAAAAAAAAAAAACTAACTGAAGACTTATTTTATGAGCCCATAATTACTCTATCACTAAAACCATGTCAGACCACTACAGGAAAATAAAATTAAAAGGCAATATCCTTGACTAACATAGATGCAAGAATCCTCAACAAAATATTATAAAATTAAATTCTATTAAACATTAAACATGATTATACATCATGATTAATTGGGATTTCTCTAGCCTATGAGGGTTTTTCAACCTACACAGATCAGTAAGTTTGAGACACAACATTAAACAAATGAATAACAAAAATAATATGATCATCTTAATAGACACAAAAATGCATTTGACTAAGCTAGACACAGAAAGAAAATATTGCATGGTCTTACATTTATGTGGAATTTTAAAAAGTCAAACTCAAGAAGCAAAGAGTAGAAGTGTGATTGCCAGGGTTGGGGCAGAGGAAAGTGGGAAATGTTAGTCTAAGAGTAGTACTAGAAATAAGAGTGCTGCTGCTGCTGCTGCTGCTGCATTTATATATGCAAATACTCTCAACCTTAGCTGTACTATCTAAGAAAAAATACTGATCAAAAGTGCTAGCATTTTGCAATATCACCAGTGTACTGATTATGTCTACTTGCTTACATTGTAAACATAAATTTTCACTTTGTTTAAGGTTTCCTTTTCCTTATATAAACTGGATTTAAGAAATCATGTTACAGTAGGTATATCAGTCTTATTTGCCTATTCTACAGCCAAAGAGCAGTATATGAATGCCAGTTAATGCTCTTTGATCATAACACTATATGGAGTATTTTTTTGCCATCTTGAGAAATTCAATTAGCCTCTCATTCTTCTTTTCTCCTCTCTGTTGTTATGTTCTCTATCCCTCTCTGTTTCTGACTCCATATCTTTTTCTGTCTACCTCTTTATCTCTCACTAAAGAGGAATAATTTCAAGACTAGATGACATCTAACAAGTTTCCCCACATATCCATTCTCTTTATAATTCCTTCTGTTTTTAAAGACAAAAGCACCAATGCAGGTGTCCTGATGTATTGAATTCAATATTTAATTGCAAGTCTGGCAGTAAATATAATGATAAAAGTCTCCTAGCAATTATATATTTCTATGTTGGAAATAATATAATAATATAATATAATATAAACATAATATAATATAAATATAATATAATATAATAATATAAAAGATTTTAAAGATGGATTCTGTTAACCTTTTGATACAAATATGATTTGACAATCTCTTTTAATGTATAAGACTAAAAATTATGATTAGACAAGCTAAAGAATCAGTAATCACAGGATGGCTGAGAGCAGCCCACCCCATTCATGAGCACATTTTCTAGTGATCACCAGG
The DNA here is from genome assembly GCA_025594165.1 of Tamias sibiricus. Taxonomy (NCBI): domain Eukaryota; kingdom Metazoa; phylum Chordata; class Mammalia; order Rodentia; family Sciuridae; genus Tamias; species Tamias sibiricus. The sequence continues at coordinate 106,168,708 of CM046666.1, forward strand.
AAAAGCCTCTTTATCTCAAGTCACAGCGAAATGCGTACTTCTTGCCCCGTATGCCTCCAAGCTGCCTAGAGAGGACTTCACAAACACTTTAAAACTTTTACCTCTCCTCTTTTCACCTTTATAGTTTGTTCAGCCTCTTGAACTTTACAACTCTCAAGAACCAATCTTTTTTTGGCAGGAAGCTGCATGAGTAATAATCCAACTGAACAGTGTCATCTACCTGAAGGATGACACTGGAAACCGCGTGATTTGTAAGGGAAGAAATTGACACATTCTCAATCATGTTTTATTATGAGCCTGAGCTAGAGTATATCTTCACACAAACCACTCCTCACACCAACCCCAAATTATCTTGCCTCATGAAGTTCAAATCATGAACACTTATTCAGATAAAGCTCAAAAGGGCAACTTATATTTTAATTAAAGTTCTCAAAAAGTCTTAAAGGTGAAAAATGCTATAAAATTGTTGGAAGTAATTTGATGAGTTCTAGATTAATGTCACTTATTAAAGACTTTGCTCAAGAGTCAAAGCCAGGATTTAGCATTTGCTTAGTGCTAACTAGACATACTACTTCAATCTAATTTCATAAAATATGAACTTTATTAAACAAGCATATTAAGGTTTTATTATTTTCAATATGAAAAAGTTCTAAGGATTATTTGAAAAGAACTTTTTTTCCCCTTAGTAGTGAAGGTGTTTGTGTATGATTAACCGATTGGCAAAGAGCCTAAGGCATGAAGGATTTTACTGCTGAGATATTAACTTCATAAAAGCATTAAACAATTTAAAACTAAATTATGTATTCATACATTTTGATAGGTCTGTTTATTGTGAAACAAGAGATGCATATGTTTTTCTGAAAAAAGCAGCAGAGTGGGGCAAATTGATTTTATCAATACTCTGATAGTCTCTGACAGTCCAACCTATCAACTTACAGTTAAGGGCCTTTGCAGTTTAAAGTTGCACCATTATTTGTTTGAATACTAACTTCAAGTTTATTAATTTATACATATGTTATGAATGAACATAAATATATGTCTTGTTTGATGTCCATATGAATTTTTGACAAGAAATAATTAAATAATTTTCCATGGCCTATATGTCACAGCTGAATTTTCATATACTTCAGTTTTGTGTTAACATTTTCATAATTCTAAACATAATATCAATCATGTTCACACATATCTCCCAGAGGGTAGATGTTTACATGTGGATAGGATTAATTAAATATCTTGTATATCATTTTAATTCTTTGTTTTTTTCCCACATTTTTAATTTATTTTTATTGACTATATTTATAAAGATCACAATATACATTTAGTTATTGAAATTCTACTTTAACTAATACTAAGTTAATTCTGGCAAACATGCAGTCATTATAGGTATTTCTCCACACCTCTAACATTATAATAATGGGAATTGAGAATTTCTGGGCCCTTTCTCTTCTTATTTATTTATTTATTCATTTATTTTTTCATTTATCTACTTTAGCTAGCTTAGCCAAATATATATCCATTTGAGCCAACTCTTCTGTGATTGTTGATTATTTTACTTCTCATAACAGACCAGAATTCAGCTATTTATTATTTCATATTCAGGTTATTCTATAGACATCCAGGCATCAGGGCTTCATAACTACCATCTCTCCCTCTTTCTTTTCCTCAAACTACACTACTGTCATGTTTTAGTGAGTCAATGTCATTCACTAGATTCCACCACTGACACTACTTAGGCTGGGGTCCCAACACCAGCCACACATCAGCAAATTTGCTAGAAGGCTCAAGTAATCCAGAGGCAGTTGAACACTTTCCTATGCCCTCCTCACAGGGCATAGGAAACCACTTCACACAAAAGTGCACAGTGCTTTCCTTCTACCAGAGAAATGTACACTGTTTATACACGGGAAGCTTATTTGAGACTCAGAATCCAGGGATTCTTTAGGTGCTGTTCACACAGGCCTGACTATCAAAATTGATATCTCTAGAAAGAGAACAGTTGTTTACCATGTATCACATTATCTGTTCAAAATGTCTAGACATGGCCAGCCACGGCGCCGCGGGAAAATTCTCGGAGGCAGAGTAAAGATACTACTACTTTTACTTCTACTTTCTTTGAGAGAGCTTAGAGAGAGAAAGAAAGATTTTTCTTTTTCTTAGAAAGAGCTTAGAGAGAAAGATTAGAGATAGCTTGAAAGAGAGAGATTTCTTCTTTAGAGAGAGAGAGAGCTTAGCTTTTAGAGCTTCTTTCTTCTTTGTTCTTTCTTCTTTTTTCCTCGGGAGCCTCGGCCTGACTCTGACCAGGAATTACTTCTTCCATCTGGTTTCTCTTCTGTAACCGCTCTGCCTACGTTCTAGCCACTCTGATTCTTTTCTTCTTCTCCGACCCGAACTCTTCTTCTGACCGACCGAGCGACTGCATGACTGACTGAATGAATTCATTCTTCTCCTGACTCCGACTGCTTTCACCCGGTTATATACCTTTAGCTTTGCGGGTGCCTCACGTGCATTTACAGGTGCGTCACATACATACTTATTATCAGGTGGAACTTATGGCTTCCAGCTGACCGCAATAGCCATCTCCCTAATTGGGGCTCCTTCAAACCACATCAATGCAGAACATTCCAAAACCAAGTTCATGAAGCCAGACAATGGTCTGCTATGCTTTCTTTCCTCTACTCCCTTTTTTACTAATTACCACCAATATTTTATTCCAAGCTAAGTGTGTAATAAATATGTCCCACTAAGTTTCCTCACCAATTTATTATGTTACTAATTGATTCTACCTTTCTGGTTAAAAAAATAAAGATTAATTAAAAAAAAAAAAAACTGGGAACTGGAAAAACACAATTTCAAAAGGTCATACAACTAGGAAGAGACATAGGGTATGATTTCAAAGCCAATATTTTAATCATCACAATATAACCAAAAATATTCACTGAATAAGTGGATGACAAGTGAATTGGTGTTGAAGATACCACATTATTCAAGATTACTATATGTGTATTTCTTTACTTTCATTATTGTGCTGTGAAATATGGGAATATTTATTCCCACTAGGCAAAAGAAAAATAAAGACCCAAATTGTATGGCAAAATATATACAGCTGTTTACTATAACTTACAATTTAAATAAATTTCCCAGCTTGGCCCTCTCTCTCCAAACCAGGAAATATGAATCTGTTATGGTTTTTAACTATTTTAATTAAAATGCCTACTACCAGTAATAGGAAAACTGCTTAGAATTTTGGAAGACATAACACTCAAAGGACTAGGTCTTAATTACAATTAATTTCAAAAGCAGGTCAGTTGAATAGGAAAACTTCCTTACATTCTCTTTTCCAGAACATAGGAATCTACTCAAACATCACATCAAGGCAAAACCTCAAGCATAATGTCATGTAGCAAGCTTGAAGTTCATAGTACTCCCAGATAATAACTCAGTCAATGCTCCCGCATGTTTTTTATTGTATGATTAAATGTTGTCATCAGTGCATTAAAATGTAAAACAAACAAACAAAAACCATCTTGAAGGTTAATCCAGTAATTAAAGTAATTTGGCAAGAGTGAGGTATTGCAAAATATTTTCTTCAAAATGCATAAAATAATCATTATTTCATATTTCCCCAAAAAATAAAAAAGTAGAAATAAGAACCTTATCTCCTTTATGGAACTGAAAGAGGCTGATAGAATGTACAACAACAACTATGTTTTTAGAGAAAATTTAGTTTTCAGAAAATGTTAGAATAGGGTTTTTTTAATATCTTGGTCTCTCCCCTATGTTAGCAGATTATCATTGTATGGATTTTATTGTTTATTGTTAGTCTCTGAAATAAATTTTAAAACATCCAATCAATACAAGAAATATGTACTATCTGTTATCAGTTGATTTAAAAGCTTTTTAGGTATTTAAAAATATAAATAAGTTTAAGAAGATTTAGAGGATGCCAATTCTGTTATTTATAGAATGTTTTCCAGTTAATAATTAAGATATATGTATAGGTTAATGACTACCAAATGTGCATTTTCTATAACTAGGTGATTTTGAAGAACACAAGGGATACTTTTATACAGATGTCTTTAATAATAATTTATATTATGACATGATATTTCATACACAGAATTTAGAAGACCAAAGTTTTTAGTTTCCTGTATATGCTAATAAAATATTCTTATTGATAGATATTTTTCAAATTACCAGATAACTCTTCTCAGAATTAGCAAGAAAAAGAACTAAATTATTAAAATAAGTTACAAATATACTTGTTCATCACAAATTCTAAAAGGCAGTGTATTTATCTTAGTAAATATTATTATAATAGTTTTATTTTTTATATCAAGATTATCTGATTTGGCTTGTAATAATCTTTACAAACTAATCTATATCTATTCCTGAGGTAACAATTCCCTTTCATGAATCTGTAACTTTGAACTACTTTATGTTCTGAGAGCTCTCTTTTCTCCATCCCTACCATCTATTGAGATTCAATTCAAGTTAATGAGAGTATTTTAACAAAGCCATTCATGTGATCAGATTTGGATTTCAGAAGGAACATTGGCTGGTGTGTAAAAATTCAGTGGGGTTGGAGTTGAGGCTGAGTGTGGTATAGACAAAAGTGGGAGCAGGCAGACTAGGTAAAAACAATCAGATGAGAAATAATTATATCTTAGACTATGATGACAGCCAGAGATGGTAAACACTGAACATAATCAAGACATATTGCAAAATAATGATTTTTTTAAGATTCTTTAGGATAAATTTGCTTTCTAATTTCTTTGAAATAGGATAACTGATTGTCCTAATGTACTAGGTGATTTGGGATATAAGATTGCTGTGCCTTGTGAGATAATACATGGCATTGTAGAGGAGGAAGCAATGTGACAAGAATATACTTTGGATTCAAATGACTCATGGCTCAGCCCAAAAACCCTCATTTACTTGTCTCCCGAGTGAGTCTCTCCAGTATTCTTCTCCTCAATCTTCCATAAGAAAAATTAGGATAGTCTAGAGTAAATGCAAGTTTTTACATGGTTTTATATCAGGAGACTGTTTCTCATTTCTTCCAGAAAAGACTCAGTGGGTCTTAAATATGATTTAATTATGACTTATAAATCAAATTCTTCAAATCTTCTATACAAACAAGATATTCAGGAGTTCCACCTGCTATACTATCATAAAACATCAATACTATCTTCATTTTTGTTTTTCATGCAATGTCTTTGCCACCTTTTTAATTTGTTTCCCTGAAACATTTTGAGGTTAACCTTTATAAACTATCCCCACTAAAAAAAAAAAAAAATCTTCACCACTGATACTAGTGCTGGCAATATGACTACTTCTTTATTTAGTTAAATTATATATAACAAAATGTAACTAATTATAGCTTAATTTAGTGGAAGTATCTTTTTATTTTATGTGCAACCCAACCTTGACTTCTTGCAAATGGTTGATAGGACTGTCATAGCACACAAATGTTTTCCACAAGGATTTCCAGCTTCTCCAATAATTAATCAATTATTTTGTTGCCACCTGAAGCGATGGCCGCTTGGAGCAACGGAGCCGCGGGAAGAAGTTTAGAGGCAAACTGGAGACAAACAGCTTTTTATTCTGATAACTTTTCTCTCTGGTTCTAACAATGACTAACATGCGCCACACACACCACCAAAATGGCGCTGACCCGATCAGCAATCTCGGCCAAGTCACTCGAGATCCTGGGCAAGTCCCGCGAGATCCCAGGCCAAGTCCCGTGAGACTACGGAAGGCGACAATGCCCAAATCCTTATGGCCCATAGTCAACCGCAATTTAAGCCATCTCCCCAAACAGGGCTCCTGCATTATTTATTTTATAACTAATTCAGTTTAGATTTGTTGAATGCCTACCATGCATCTGACTTAAGCATAATACCTTAGAGGACAACATAGGCCCCTGATATAGGAGGAATGTTGTCAGGGGAAAATTAGCAGAGAAAATAACACTGAATATAAGACTCAAAGGAGAAGAGTACTTTTCTAGTGTTCTAATAAAGGAGAAAAAACTAGATGGTTTGAATTAATAGAAATTATTGTCTCATGGTTCTGGAAGTTTTGGTTTCCAAAACCAACATGTTGACAGATACATGCTCTCTCTGAAATTTGAAATTTTTTCATCACCTCTTCTAGCTAGTACTGGAAGTCTTAGGCAGAGAAATTAGAAAAGAGAAAGAAATAAAAGGCATCCAAACTGGATTGGTAGAAGTAAAACTGTCACTATTTGCAGATAACAGATGATGTTACATATAGAAAATCCTAACAATTGCACTCAAAAACTGTTAGAGGAAATAAAAATGTTTGATAAAGTTGAGGGATGCAAAATGGAATAATAACATTGGTGGATCCAGAAATCATGTGAAGTAAAATAAGAACAGAAAGACAAGTACACATGATCTCAAAAGTAAATGGAATCATAAGAGTTGATCTCAAAGAAGTTGAGAGCAGAATTGTGGTTACCAGAGAGGAGGGTGAGTGTGGGGGAGGGAAAGAGGAGAGGCTGATAAATGGGTACAATATTTTTGTTTTTGTTTTGTTTTGTTTTTGTGGTGCTGGGGTTTGAACCCAGGGCCTTGTGAGGCAAGCACTCCACCTACTGAGTTATTTCCCCAGCTCCATGTGTACAATGTTATTGTTTGATGTTCTGTTATTCTAAGGCACAGTAGAGTGAATATAATTAATGATAGTGCATTGTATACTTCTAGTTAGAAGAGAGAAATGAATGTACTAATCATGAAGAAATTATAAAAGTTTAAAGTGAAGGATACAATAATTACCCTGAATTGATCACAAGTCAATGGATGCATGAATCAAAACTTCATTTTGTAAAAAAAAACAAAACACTCATAATTATGTACTAATATCATGTGTCAACAAAAACATAAATAATAATTATTTTTGAAAAGAAAAAAGCATGGCATTTTACCCTGGGATAACTTTTATTAGGTTATTAAAACATAGTGCTATAGGAAAATGATCCCAAAATAGCAAAAATAATCTAATTCAAGTAATGGTGGTTTCAATATAATTTTTTTTCATACAAATAAGATGTCAACAACAACAACAAAAAAAAAATCAGTAGTGTTCCTACACATGAAAAAGGAACTATCTAAAAAAATAAATCAAGAACACATCCCTATTTGTGAAAGACAAAAACTAAAATACTTAGGAATCATTTTAATGAAGGAGGGCTGGTGCATTTGGGGGGAGCAGGTATATAAATACAGTTATATAAGAGCAATAAGCACAAGATATCTATTAAAGAATGATGATAATAGTTACTAATGAGATAATTATATTATTGAAAATATCTAAGAAAGATTTTAAATGTTCTTACTACAGAAATGTGTATGTACTTCAAAATGTAAAGTATGGGATAAATATATATAATTGTATTCCTCTATTTTGTAAATAAAGTTGAAAAAGTCTAGCAATTTATTCTTTGAAATTTGTTCATTTATTTATTCTTAAAACTGTCAAGTCAATTCACATTCAATGATTGATATGTGTCAAGCACTGTGCTAGGTGATAAAGACATGAACTTGAGGAGACTCTTGACCTCACCCTTCTGTAGTTTATAATTCATGAATGAGTTCCCAGGAGAACAACAGCAACCATTATTCCTTCTTGCTAATGCTAATCTCACCTCAACAGATACCCAAACAGGAATTTCTGAGAAACAGAAGTGATGTTAATAAAACCAAAGGTCGAATGATTCCTTTGCTATGATAATACTGAATTATAATGGCAATGGAGGGGGGATGAGAGGAATGAAGGAATGTTCAATAGAACAAAGGGGAGGGAGGGGTGAGGTAGCTAGGGGATAGGAATAATGGCAGAATGAGTTAGACATCAATGCACTAAGTATGTGTATACAAACACAAATGGTATGAAAATACTTTATGTAAAACCAGTCACTTAAAAAATTGTGCTCTTTATATATAATATGAAATGAATTGCACTCTGCAAGCATGTGTAACAAATTAGAATAAATAAATAATTTAATTATTAAAAAAGAAAGAAGTACAAGAAAAAAGTTGCTTTTGTTGCTTATCTGTAGGCAAGGCATATTTTTAGGCATTTTTTTTCTTATTATTTGGTCCAGCACCCTTACCAATTAATAAACTTGCATTTTAAAACTTTGAACTAAAAAGCAATCATTCAACTCTCAGTTTTCCAGGCTTGTGAAGAAAAAAGAAAAAAAGAAGAAAGAAACATGAGCTTATATAGTAGTTATAGTCTCTACACTTTAATTTTAAAAAAATTTCTTAATTAGACACCATGGCATTATATATAGAGAGGATAGGAAAGATTTTTTTTTTTTTTTTTTTTTTTTTTTTTTTTTTAAGAAATAGATCTTTTGGGTTCTCAGGCACAGGGGTTAAAAAGTTGTGAAAAGCCAATGCATGAGGCAGTTAAATGGAAATTTCAGAGCCAAAGGTGGAAAAAAATTCTTTTTCAAGTTTATAAAAAGATTTTCTGATTAATGAGCCACATAGTAGATGAGATATTTTTGGACTGAAGAAATGGTACAAATAACCATGGCAAACCCATACTGTCCCCAGACACTAGTAATGCAGTGAACTTCCTGGTCCATTTTAAGATGTAATGGGCTAACATCTTCCCAGGTCAGTGCTTGTTTATACCCAGCAAATTACTGTCACTAGCACGTCTAGCTCTGCATTTGGAAAAGCAACCTTCCTTCTAAACAGTATCTTCCATAAAAGATGGGGCTGTACATTACATTTATTTTGGGAAAAAATTGTAAAATAAAATAAAGTAACAGAAAACATATGGGGAAAATTTACTGTGTAACATGGTTCTTATTTTGGCCATTGTAGTTGGTGGCTGCTCTTTTCCTAGGATAAAGGGAAAGTGATAAGAATTAAAAGTGCTGTTTCTATTTGACAACCACAAATGCATCCAACCACCCTGATAACCACTGAAGATGTTTCTGGTATCTGCCATTGACTCAGACAGGAAATATACCTCTCTTTCTCTACTGAGAAAATGCATAAGATATTGGTAACAAGATTCAAATAACAGCTTATTACTGAATGATTTCAATTATAAAAATATGATCTGCAAAGTGCAAGAGCTGGCATGGGATAAAGAAGGATGGTAGAACTTCTGAGGAAAAAAACAGTTTTGAACCCCAGACTTAGCCAGCCCATTCCTTTGCACTCAAACTTCAGTGCTGTATCAAGGCGAATGGAAAGTGCCTCATGCTCTCACTCTTTCATTCTTCAGTCTGTCTTCTCCCCTCTTTCCAAGTTCTCCAAGTTGTCCACTTGAAGCCATTAAAAAGTCTCAACATTCTTTTTAGCTATTGGGAGGTCAATTGGCCTCTCCCTGGCCTATTCCTCCGCTGAGCAGAAGAAATAATAAAAATTTGAGTGGTAAAATTAAACAGCAGAAAGCAAACATAGTAATAAATTTCACTAGTTATCTTTTATTTCAATTATTGTTTTGGTTACCCAAAACTAAGAACAAACAAACAAACACATCATTCTGGAAGGCTAATTGCGTCCAAGTTGCTTTTATACCTAACAGATCCCTGAACCTCTCACTAAGGCCATATAAAAATTATTCTGGAAGAACAAATGACCTCTGGTTATAACTGACAACATTAGAAAGTGATATTTTGTATTTTACTAATTTAACCCTCATAGGTAATTTCCAGTTGTTGCCTCCTGATTTCTATATTCCAGGAGAGGTAGAAGTAGCTATAACACATATATAGTAGTGATCCAATTCCAAGTAAGCATAAAATCATCATTTCTATTTCAGCCTCCATCAATTTTTAAATATTTTCTCATTGGCCTAGAAAAGGAGATTAACTGTTTTGAAACAAAAGGTGTTTTTTAGAAAATCTGTTGAGGAATATAAATGACATTCACACAGGGTTACGTATCTCCATATAAATGCCGCTTGTGCTATGTAAACTGGGAGGGAAACATTTAAGGTTGGCATTTCATTTATTTCTTTTAATAAATACAAAGAAACCTGCCCTGTAGCTCTTTCACTTTCCTCCCATGTCAAGATATTAATGTGTTTCCCTGAACTCAAAAGGCCAGAGGACAATACTGAACATACACAGTTATTAGACCAAATCCAAACGTGAGACTTGTGTACACGGGGATCAGTGTCAGGGCTGAAATTTCATGTACAACATTTACATTCTCAGTTTGAATGAGATAAAAACCTTCACCACCAAATTTTGGAAAACATTATTTTTATGTTGCTCCCCTTTAAAAAAATATTTTGCTCCAAACTGTCACCAATTGTTAACCTGATATGGCATCTTTTCATCTCTTGTAACTTCATCTGAATATTTAATAGAGGCTCATTAAAATATCTCTATATGGGAGAACTGATTAGTTGGCTTAGCAGTTTTCAATCAGTTGATATTTTCCTAGGCAGTAATATACGTTTTTAATGAATTTAGCAATTTTGTATAGTTTTCTCCAAATAAAGCATTGAGCTATTGTAGCATACAGGCAAGTATGATATATCTTTCAGTGATGATGGCTGATTTATAACAAGGCTTTATAAATTGAATATTCATGTTACAAAAATTCTTTTAAACATGGATGATATATAACGACATCCATAACTCATGTTTTCTTCTTTTACTTCTGCTCACTGCAACAGCACTATATTTCACTCTTCTGCTTTTACTTCTATATACTTTATTTACTATTCCTTAAAATAGAAAATATATTTTAATATGCAGTAAGGTATGTTGTGTTATATGTATGCATGTGATTTTATCACCATAATCAGAGTATCAGATCAGATTTTGACTGAAGCATAACAAGATTAACATTTGAGCTCAGGAATAAAACACTTCAATTATTACGATACTAAATGAGTAAATAACTGATACAAAACTCATATGCTCTAAATTAAATCTCAGATGGTAAGAAGAATTTGCTCATATCTCTTTGATATACTCCATATTGTGTGTGTGTGTGTATGCATGCACACACACATACACATATATATTAGCCCTTATATGAGAAGATCAGATTAATTTGGGTGTGTCTATAAGAATTTTAGGAAATATTCTGAATTATTGGTCAATTTTGTAAACTTGGGTGTGTGTATATTTGTAAACAACATTTGACACCAAAAGTATTTGTGAATTGGGAAATTTCATACAATCTCAGTTTCCAGATTTTTTTTTTTGAGAAATCAAAAGATGGCAATATTGAACCCATATTACTCATAATAAAGGACAATGGTTTCTAGCAGTAGCATCTTGAGTATGAAAGTGGAAAATCATTTTGAAACTTAAACCTTTAAGTAAGTTATGAAAGTCAGGGAAGTAAAGTGAGTCAGTGACGTCAGTGAGACCTAGCACATTAGGGTGCTCAAGGGCCAAGCCAACACATGTCCAAAACACAGGAAGAAGCTGCTCCTATGTACTGAGTGCTTAGTGTGGGGACCATGGTCTCAATGCTGTCACATCTTCTGATTTTTCAACAAAATATAGAAACTCAGATTATAATGTAAACTTTCTCACTGATCAAGTGCTGTGATCAAATATTGACTGACTGGATTTGGTCTGTAAAATGCCAGTTTGCAACCACTATGGCAGATGACGTTTTTAAATGCTTTTTTTTAAAAAAATGGAGAATTTTAAACATACATTTAAAAAAGCAAGAATAGTAGGGAGCAGTTCCTTGTGCCCAACCTATGACTAGCTCTGTCCCACAACCCATATTGGCCACTTCTTTTTTCTATATTATTTAGAAGCTAAGCCCATGCATATGTCATATTATTTGTAAATACTAAAGATCATATAAGAGTTATTTTTAGAAAAATAAAATGTGATATATTTCAGCCAAAAGAAGAATGCTTCTATCAGGTCATATGAACAAAATGATCCACAAGTGTTTTATGTGGATCATAAAGAGCCTTATCTAAAGCTTGGAGGGCATTTGAAATTACTCAAAAACCCATGACAGTTTCTCAAAGGCAACTTAACAATTATATGGTTGGTCTTTTGAATCCCTGTATATCCCACTATATCATACCAGCAAGAATGGAATGGGTTAAGTGTTCATTTGCACACCATCTTGATTAGAACCTGTTATCACTGTCAATCAAATTCTGACTCAAGGGACTCATGATGAAAGTTCTAGTATTCTACTTATCTCTAGCAAAACAAGAACAGAAATCATGATAGAAGGAAGCATCTGTTGTGTCTTATTGACAAAATCATGATATTTAGGGCTCACACTCAGCTGATAACTAGAGGATGTGTAATGGCTTATTCCCTTTGCAATTTCTTTGCTCCTGAGATTTATACTATGTAAATTCAGTATACGGGTTTTAAAAGTGATAGTTTTAATGAATACCCTTCTGAATCCTACTGTTTAAAAATTTGTCCATAAAGAATGAAACTTGAATATAAGCAACTCTTACTGATTTCCAACTCAAATTTTGAAATACTTATTATATGTACAAGAATTTTCTAATTTTTAAACAAAATCATAGTTTCATTAAGTAAAAATATATTCTACCACAAATGTAGGAGCAGTAGTTATCTCCAGAGACCCCATTAAAAAACTGATTTGAATAAAAGTGAGAGAGAAGACAATTATTTGTGCTTCCAAATAATTTTTTTTAGTACATGCATCTTATTCAGCAAGACATTTCACATTTGGGACTTTTTTGCCCCTGCACAGTAGGCACTAAATAAAAGCATACCGAAATGTTTAAAAGGGAAGGAATTTCACATAATCACCATGTGCTTATTTATAGACATAGATATTATAATGATTTTGCCTGGTTCTATGTAGTGGCTTCAAAATAAAACTACAATAATCATCCTTTTTTCCCCTTCATTTTCAGATTCAACTGAAGTGTTGAACTTCATTAACCTTCTTGGAAACATAGAAATATAGTAAAACTTCTTTTGAATGTTCCCTTTAACCTATGATTTAGATGAAACTGAAATGCAAAGCAAAATGGAATTGAAACTAGACAACACATACATTGGTGGAATTAAGAACGTAGTACAATTTCATGCAGTGATGACTTTCTCAGGCACACAATAGCACAGGGGTAATGCTCTTGGGGAGGATAGCAAGTACAATCACAAGCTTTCATTTAATTACATTCACATAAATAACAGAACTATAAGCCATTTTTTATATTGTACCCCTAGACAATAAGTCCAGTTGGAGACAGGCGTGTCAGTGGCCCACCCCCTATTCCTCTTGGGATGCAAGTGAAAAGTGTGAAGGTAGGACAACTTGCTCTGTTGTTTGGGTTTTGGGCCTTCCCAGTTACCATTATTCCCACCAGAGCTTCATCATGCCTATTATCCTAATGAGCTATTTCTTGTCAATTAATTGAGTAACACTAATGTATTCAGTCATAAGCTGCATGTTCAGTAGCACCAAGAATTTCAGGCAGGAAAGCATCATAACAAGACCATGTCATATAGTAATAGGAGGGTGAATGACAGAAAAGTCACTAAAATAATCAAAGCTACCTTGAGTCATGTGTTGGCTAAATTTAGGCATCAACCTGACTGGATTAAAGGATGTTTAGATAAACGGTAAAAATTCTTTCTGAGGGTGTCTGTGAGGGTATTTCCTGAGGAAATTAGCAAGTGTGCCAGTGAACTAAGTAAGGAAGATTTGCTCTTGATAAGGGTGGGCACCATCCAGTCTTCTGGGGGCCTGAAAAGAACAAAACAATAGAGGAAAGGCAAATTTTTGATTTCTCCCCTGGACCTAGAGCATCCTTATTCTTTTGTCCTTGAACATCAAAACCCCAGGCTTTCTGGTCTTTGGACTCTTTGGACTCTGGGAAGGTCTGCATTAGCAGGCACCTCCCCTGCCCCAGAGTCCAGAGTCCTCTAAGAGTTATACTGTTAGCTTCTCTGGATTCTGAGGCTTTTATACTGGACTGAGTGGAGCTACTTGTTCCTCTGGTCTCTAGCTTGTAGATGCCTTATCCATGAGACTTCTCAGCTTCCACAATTGCATGATCCAATACCCCTAGTTAATCTCCCATCCATCTACCTATTCTATTCCACAACAGTTCTGTCTCTTTGGAGAACACTAATATACATAAGTACAAAATAAATATACTTTACAGAATTTTTCATGGCCATTTGCTTTAACTTTGCTGAGAATGAAAGTTTATGGCTTAAGTAAAAAGGAGAGCCAGAGAGTACAACTGAGAGGAGAAACTTGTTTTTCTCTTGGAAGTTCACCTTAGTTTGACTAAAGGAGGAAAATATAGATACAGGACATTGACAATAGGATACTATAGCAATGATGCTTAATGAGTAAGAATTTTAATTTGTATACTCTTATAGAAAAAAATGTCATAAAATAAATTAATATATTGAATTGTCAAGGAAATGGCATATTTAATGTAGTTCTTCTTATAGCTTATATTAGTTAAATCAGATAAGTATACCAGTTGTAAAATATTCCCATATTGCTACTTCAGCTGAGTTTTATTTCCTCAATATGTAGTAAATACATCATTTTACTTATATCATGCCAGAAAATAGAATCAATTATCCATATTAATGATGCAAATTTATGATAAAATTGTCATATGAAAGCTTCATGCTTGGTAACATATGAAATATATAATAATTTGCCCACTACTGAAATGCAATTAACTCTTGGTTAAATAACAGCTAGAGTTTCAGAGCCTAGAACAGCAGTACATAATAGATAATAAATGACTTCTCCAATCTGAAATCAGAGAGAGATTTTAGGTATGCAGAATGTAATTATCCTCATTAGAATTATACCAGGAGGCAAAACTTTATTCTCATAAAAAATCTGATAATGTTTTTAATGATCATAATCAAGCATATTTGGTTTTTCCATATTATCTATAAGACAATTTCTTTATTAGAATAATACACTCCTTTCTAGGAGCCTGAAATGATTTTGTCTAATTAGTTTAGCTATTTCTCTAAGCTATATTTTATTCCCAAAATGACCAGGGCTGGTCTTTTTAGCACACAAGGATTAATGAGCATGGGAGCAGAAAACATGCATACATCTTTTTATCTGTTTCTAAATCAATTTCATTCAGATTAACATAAAAGAGACAGCCTGGACTAATAAAGCACATTCCAGAAACTCTAACTCTCACTACCTTTATAAAGTATACAACATTAACCAGGACAAAAGAAAGTTCTTATTTTTTTTTTTCATTTAGAAAATCTACATTTATTCTTCCTGTCTTCCTAGACACTGAACTATTTTTTTAAGAAATGGGTTTAAATTGTGTGTATGACCAAAGGAGTTAAATAGAAGGTATAATGAATAAAAAGTGCAAGGAGTAAATTTTTAAAAGCTTTTGGCATCTTTCATTCTTCACTTTTTTAACTAAGATGTGTTCTAAGAAATTTGCTCCTCATCGATCATTTATTCTTTTGGAGGAAAGGCTGAAAGTTCATTTGTTCTGCTTCATTGCGTTTAGATATTAGATATGTCTTCAAAACAGCTCAAGGATATTTGCTTTTATCATTTCTAATGCCTGCTTTTGCTAAAGGTTTATAGAGTTTTCATTATATTTTTAATAACTTCCAGAAAAATCCACCAGGTAGATAACAAAATCTTTATCTTCTTAAAGATACTTTAATAGTTGATTTTTATTGTTATTTTATTTAAATGTGGGTTATTTCAAACAGGTCTGCATAAAATTTTTTTAAGTTCATTTCTCAGATTATATATATTTTAAATATGTATGTATGTATGTATAAACATCAATATAAATAAATGTTCATTATGCACATTAAAATTCTTCATACAATTGTGTATATAGTTTTTTCAACTATACTAATTATAAAAATTGTTATATTCTTTCATCACTGGCAATTTAGCATGTTTTTAAATTCTATGATCTTTCTTGGAGGTACCTATGATTCTTATTAATTTCATCTTTATTTCACATCATTCAATTTCTTCCATCATTTACAGTGTACCTTCTAAAACTCAAGATCCTTCATAATTTCTTTTCAGGGAAGTTAAATTGACATTGGAGCTTGAAACAGCAAAGAAATATCCATGAAAAAAAATTAATTATTTATTGTCTCAAATTATGACAAAATATTTCTTTTCCTGCTTTCTAACACTTCATACATTCCCACACAACATTTATCATTAGTGTGATTGCTGCTAGAGGAGGGAAAGCAAATGTGTCAGCATAGTCTTCTGTGGGGAAGAGGCCTTGAAAAGATTCTGTTAGTCTGCTCCATAATGTGGTAAAATCAGAGCTAAAGAACTCAACATAAAAAGTGATCTTTTCTTTTTGTGATGGTTTCTATGAAGATTTCAAAGCCTTTCACAGTAAGTACTTTAGCTGCCTGACATGCCTGTCTTTCTTATGTTATATATGAATTTAGCTCACAATTAAAGCCCATTTTCCCATTTCAGAAGCTATGGTGAACAGATGTTCCCTTTCTTCTTATAATCACCTTACATTTCTTAGCACTTCGTTATTGTCACCCACTCAGTTTAACTTACTTTCTGTCATTGAATTTTCCATTCTACTTTTTGGAACAAAATGAGGAATGAATACTCATATCTCATTCTCAACATCTATAAAATATGACTTCCAATATATGTTTCATCTGCAGCCCTTTTGCCTTTCCTTTCCTTTCCTGTTATACTCAAGGCTTAGAAAGCATAGGTCAATAAGTGTCATTCCTTTTGGCATTTAACAACTATTGAGAAATCATTCCTCTATAGCAGTCATTACATTAGATGTAAGCGATGGCAATGAACAAAGGAGGGAGACAAAGCCCTAGTCCTCATGGAACTTACAGTGATAGGCTAAAGCCCATAGACCAATGTATATACAATAGGCTAGTGATGACTCAGTACGCAAAAAATAATTAATGCAGCTGACCTCATGTTGTTCACGGTTTTTCTTATCTTTAGGGGTGCTTGCTAACATGGGTGGGCCTGCAAAATTAACATTTGAAAAATTCCCTATGTTACTTCTTGGTACGATTGTATTCTATGTCTGTGGCAATGACCCACATGGTTTGTAGAAACTACATGATGTATGGTAAACATCTGCTTTCCTTCCGGGTCTAGAGTTTCAGTAATCGTAACTGTCACATAGATAGCATGTACCTACGTGAGCAGACTTCTTATAGGCTATCTGTGGATTCTGAGACATGAACTTTCTTCCCTGGGCAGACACTTTGTATGCATTGTTGCTGTTCACTGCTAAAAGATTAAGAGCATATTTTGCAATAGTGCTTTGGAAGCCTCAACCTAATAACTCTCCTGACTCAATTCATTTTTTATTGTTGATCCTGACCTAAATATAACCTATTTGTGTAATAAATTATAACTCCAAGAATAGCTACCTTTTATTGGTGAATCCTTTTAGCAAATCACCAAAGAATGTTCATTCATGGACTTTCCCAAAAATATATTGAAAAAAAAAAAAATAGGCAGAGTAGGGGTTTGAGGAGTTGAAGAATGATAGAGAGATGTTATTTCAGACAAGGTTGTCAGTGAAACTAACAAGAGTTCATTCCATAAAAGGCCCGATGAAATGATGAATCCATTTAGGCAAATACATGGAGGAAGTATGTTTCAGCTAGAGGCAACAGCAAGTACAATGGCCACAGAACAGCAGCCCACTTGGTGTATGACTAGAGCTACAAAAGAGAGATAGAAAGACATATGTCACAGGTTACAGAGAGAGTTCAGGCACAGACCAGGCTTCCTTAAAACAAACCAAAGGAACACAACTTCTTACTTCTTAATACTTAAGAAATCAAAAAATATATTTAAATGATTTCTAATGAGAAAAGTAGATTATGTATTGGCACATGAAACGTCTCACTAAATGAATTAAGCACATTGTATTGAGATTTTATAAATCTTACAAATAAGTGAAATAAATTTTTTCTCTTTAAGTAAAATGGACAAGATCCAGCTATTATTAGTAAAATTAAACACCAGGAGGATAAAGCAAAAAATTATCCTAAATATATGACCATAGACTGAAAAGTAGCAAAAACTCAACTCAAAAGTATCTAAGAATAATTTCAAAGATGATAAGTAGGCACACTATTTGAGAATTTACAGAGTACTTGAGTCACTGAAATAGAGTACCACATAAAACTACTTTGGACCAAGGAGGCAAACATTTATTTTATGGCTAATGAGGTGCAATGTGTGCCTTTGACCATGAGACTTCATGATCCTATTAAGTACCACACAAACCCGAATGACCAGATTATTAGTGTGATGGAACCAACTTTTGAAGGATCATGTGCAGTGTTAACTTGGAAAGTCCCTTGAAATCACCCTGTACTGGTTTGTTTACATCATTTATTGAAAATTTACTTAATATATTTTGTACATGGTTGAAGTATTACACAGAACAGTGAGTTATAAAAGAAAAAAAGTAAACTCATAGCATGCCTCTCTTTAGAGCAAAGTAACTTGCATGTGTTTTGGACCTTCGTAACCAAAACAATAAAGTATATCATATGCAAGAGTCCTAGATTATTGTGCTGGAAGGTTTATGACCTTTCTATGCTAGACTGTACTTTTTTTCTCATGTTGTGTCATATCTTCTTCCATTACTAAAGACAATATTTGTGTACCTTGTGGATTATCAGCATTTTTCTGACCTTTATAATTTCTACTCTATATACACCCACAACCATATTATAATGCTGTGTCCACTGCATGAACGATGGTCTGAGAAGCAAGAGGTAAAACTCGATGGTCAGGTTATTCATAATGTGGCTTCAGCAAATAGAAATTTTCATTCAATGACAATAAATTTCCTTGAGGATATATTAATAACCAATTGATATACAATGTCATGTAATAAGAACATTGTGACCAAAAATATAATGTTTTACCCTTATAAAACTGATTATCTAATTTAAAAAGTAGGCATTAATTAATGTAAGTCATTTTAGAACTCTTATAGGTGCTACAAAGACATAATTATTCCTTATTGTACTAATTTGCATTGCCAACAATTGTTGAAAATTAATTTTAAATGTTTTCTGGACCACATATATGATGTGTAGATGACAGCTATTCATGTGATTTAATATATTCTATTATCAAATTTTGAATGCATGATATTTAGGCTTTAAATTTATTTCTGTAAATGGTTAATAGAACTACAAAATGTTTTTGAGGAGATGATAGTGAAAATGCTGCAATTTTTTTTTAGTTCACTGACCTTTTCAAAACTATCTTCAGAAGGAATAAACACCATAGGTAATGATAGAAAAGTGTGAGTTTAATCAAGAAATAAAATATGGGTATACTAAGCCAAGCATTGAAAATGCTCAAGCAAGCTGCTTCAGCATAGCTTTAATCTCTTTCTTAAAAGTTGTTTACAACTCTCCTACAAATCAACTTTATTTCTATATGAGCAATTTTGAAAGAGAATGAAGGAGACTATATGACCTTTGAAACAACATGATTTCTATTCTCTGGTTTTATTTCTTGCTAAGTGACCCAGTAATACAAAGACAACAGAGCGATTTATTATTTTTATTATACAACATTTCATATTACATAGAGATATTGTCATTGAAAAAATAGGCTTGTGCCTCCAGATGCAATAACAAACTGACAGTTTTTATTATGAACCTCATGCTCACCGAGCTCCTGAGTCTGTTTATCTAGTCGCTGGGTCAGTGGTGCCCTAGAAACTACATAATCATATTCATTAACAATAGTTCTAGATTATTAAATAGTTCTGCTTCTGATTTTATTCCAGTCTGCTTGTCAGTCACAATTGCCAATAATTTATTGAGACAAATAATAGACCGTCACACTATTTGGAATCATATGAAAAGATAGCCATAGCATTATTTCAGAAGATATAGCTCAAATTACTCAACTGCATGACTGTAAATTATAGTGGAAGTCCCAAATGCTTATGGCCACTAGAATTCTCTCGTTTAACATCCAACCTGCCATTTACATTATTTTAACTTAAAAATACAAGATAGGCCCCTGGCATGACATTTGCTGAAATTGTGTATAAAGTAATTTAGAAATTGTGTGATAAGTTCAAGTAATTTAAAATAAAATTCCTAGTTTAACTGAAACATAATATATCTACTCCCATATTACTTCATTTTAGACATGTACACATTATTTTATGACAGCATTGTAAAAGTGAAGTGTCTACAATATGTTTTAAAATTGCAACAATTGAGAGAACAGAGGTAATTAGGAAGCTTACTAGAGATTTAAAATGTGACTATTTTAATGCCTTTAGCCATCCCCAAAGTAATTAATGATATGGAAAAAAATCTTTAAAGTTGACTTACTGTCAATAAGTGAGCAGTGCCTGATTTTAAAGATTATAGATGTTTCTATGCTTCCATAATGCAAAACTCTCTTAAATAAATTACCTGAAGAAGATGCTTAAATGGCAACACCTCTTCTATGAGGCTCTCCTACATCCACCTAATTCTGTTTATTTAAGTGTTTTAACTCCTATCTAAGAAAATGTTTGAATTCTCATGTCACTTGCAGACATGGTTTTCTAAATGACTTTTAAACAATTTACATTTTTTCACTAGTTTATTAGGCTTGTCTTCTCCTTGTTTTATTTTCTGAAGTTCAATGATTATTATTGACTGAATGATACATGCCATGTTTATTACTGTTATTTACCACTTTAAGAGAAATTCTGTTTCTCCCTGCAAAGTAATTTTCTGAAATACAGAGTACCTAAAGCATGATTGCTTTTCACATTAAAGGGGAAGTTGTGACTATGTAGCCTGAGAAAGCATGTGAAAACTTTTAGTTCTAAGGCTTTAATATGAACACATTCTGGGGAAACACAGTGTAAACATTTCTTAATTGGGATGACTGATGGGATTGAAGAGAGGAAATATATAAAAACTTCTGGAATTAGTCTGATTATTTTAAACTGGTCATTGTGGGAAAATTAGTATTTAAAATTTTGTTCTGCTCAATTCAAGCCCCTTAACCACATCTCCACAAAACCAATACACGACTCAACTCAAATGCCATTCTAAGTGTGTGTACTTATTGATTTGGGTGTTCTTAGACTAGTAACATGTATGAGGATTTGATTTTCTTCTTAATATTATTAAAATTTTAAATTAACTACATAATGTGTTGTTGGTGATCAATATTTTACCAAGGAACTTCATTTTGATAAAAATGTCTATATTTTTAAAAATTTATTATAATTTCACAAAATGCAGATGTTTGATAGAATTTTATTGAATGTTTCTTTTATAACTCCTCCCTTTTGTGTTGTACTGAAGAACTTCCTTCTGGAACCGAGGTTTATGATATTTGCCCTTATATATTTTCCTCCAGATGTTCACAACTCTTGGTCTCACATTACAGTCAATTTCTACATGGGGTATGAGTGAAGGAAGGTGGACATTTTGTTTGATTTTCATGAGGCCTTTTAAATTTCCTGACATCATTTGAATTATTATCTTTCCCACAGACTTAATTTTACTCTTGTCAAAAAATCAAGTGTTTGTATGTGTGTGTGCGCGCGCATGTGTTTCTGGACTCTATCTTTTCCATTGATCTATTCATCATTTATTTTACTCATTTTCATTCTATTCACAATTATTTTACTGCTTTTATAACAAACCTTGCAATCAAGCTCAGTCCTCTAAAATTATCCATTTTATTTTTGCTAAGGTGTATTGGCTACCTATTGCTTTTGCATTTCCAGTAAATTTTAGAGTCAGCTTGTTAATTTCAACAAAAGAAACTGCTATGATTGTCATTGCAATTACATTGAAACTCTATCATTTATGGGAGAATTAACCTCATCAATATTGCTTCTTTTGGCTGGGTGCAGTGGTGAATGCCTGTAATCCCAGTGGCAAGGAGGATTGCCAGTTCCAGTTCAAAGACAGTCTCAGCAAAAGCGAGGTGCTAGGCAACTCAGTGAGACCCTGTCTCTAAATAAAATGCAAAATAGTGCTGGGGTTGTGACTTAGTAATCAAATGCTCCTGAGTTCAATCCCTGGTACCCCCCCCCCCCCCCCCAATATATATATATATATATATATATATATATATATATATATATATATATATATATAAAATTTCTGATTGATAATTGATAGAGTATAGAAATATAGTGGATTTTTGTATAATGATACTTTATTCCTCTACCTGTCAAACTCAGTTAATTCAAGGAGCTAATGCTCTGTACCTTTCCACATTGTTCTTTCTGGATTCTTAGCTCTGGAATCTGCCAAGTTCTGCTCTGATTTCCTTTCCTGGGCCAAGGCCTGAAAACCCTTTTAAAACAACACCACAGCAATCATAGAGCTCAGTCAACCTTTATTGCTTGTCTTCCAGGAGTCATTGTCCTTCATTTAATATTCAGTGTCTTGGAAACCGTTGTTTCATAAATTTTGTCATTCTATTTCTTTTAGGCAGGAGAATAAATACAACCATTGGAACTTCATCTTGGTTGCAAGTGCTGGTCTACAAAACTCACATTTAACAGGATTATTCACTGATATTTATCTATCTTGTTCTTCATTTTCTATTTGTCAAATCTGTTCTTCTGTTTTTAATATTTTCTGGCCTCCTTTTGGATTAGATGAGTGCTTTTTAATAATTCCATTTTATCACCTCTGTTGATTTACTAGTTGACACTTTTGTTGTTTTTTAGTTGTTGATCTACTGTTTGTTACAGTGGTAGGCAAGCCTTTGCCCTAAAGGATCAGACGATGAATGCATTGTTTTTCCAATTATATACTTTGTATTGTCAAGTTCGTTATTATTTTCATTCACTCTGTTTTTCATCTTCGGTCTAATAGTTTTTTGTTTTTCGTTTTTCCTATTGAAGTTAGATTTGGTCCTTTTCTATCACTGCTGAAATTTTGGGACACATGGAATAAAGTTATAATTAGTCTCTGTCACTACTTAACTATACCATTTCAATACTGTTTAGCATGAAAGCCTCCATAAACAATGAATAAATAATGGGTGTCCCAGTGTTTTGATAAAACTTTATTTTTAAAAACATGTCAAGGGATGGACATGACTAATTATAGAATGCATCTTAGATTTGCCACAATCTACCCTCAAAGGATAGTATACCAATTCATAAGTGGTATAATTTTTTTTTTCATTTTGTTGCTCCAGTTTCCCTCACAGACTTTATGATTTTGCCATTCCTTTTAGTACCATATATAATAAAGCCCAAATTTATATGTGTAAGCATTTATTTCAGCATAATTTTTGAAAGATTTGTGCTGAGTATATAATTCAGGGTGGATAGTTATGTGCCAGTAAAGAGGTTGCCTTCTTGTCTTTTTGCTTTCACTTATTTTTCCAGCAAGAAATCTCTAGTCATTTTGATTCTGTTATTCTGAACATAGAGTATCTTTATTATTCTGGTTGCTTTTAAACAATTGTCATTAATTTTAAACAATTTCATTATGTTTTTCTCAATTGTAGTTTTTATGCTAATTCATGCTTTTGAGTTTTCCAACATTCTTTGATCTGTAGATGAAAATCTTTATTATTTTTCAATCCTTTCCCCCCACCCTTAGGTCATTGGTATTCTCTTAATTTTTTGTTTTCAGATTTTTAAAAACATCTGTGCTTCATTTTGGATTCTGCTTATTGCTGTGACTTTAAAGTCACTAAACTTTCGTGTTATATAGTTGGTCCTTAGTTTTATTCAAACTGTTTTTTTTTTTTTTTTTATCTTAGACCTTGTAGGGTTTTTTTTTTATTAGATTTGATATTTTTATCTTTCATCACTCTGCCCAAATTTCTGAACAGATGGAATAAAGTTATAATAAATTTCTTTTTGACCTTCTTTAATATTGGGTTTGTTCTGGGGATCATTTTGATTGATGATTTTTTGTCATATTTCCCTACTCCATATATCAGAAAAGTTTATTTTGCAGTCAGGTGGATCTTAAGATGGCAACCAAATGCCCCTTCCTCCACTATTAATGTCCTTGCAAATCCATTCCCCTGCAAGTAAACTTACTGGTCTATTGACTTGATTCTAACAGATATGGCAAAAAGTGGTGGAATGGCACCATAAGAGATTGTAACTTCCCCTTTACTAATAGACTCTACTGAACTCTTAGCTTGCATGCTTTGAAGAAGCAAGCAGGGATGCTATAGAGGCCCATATGGCAAGGATGGCTTCTGGCCAAAAAACAGTAAAAAACCGAGGCCACCGATACAACAATTGCCTGTAATTACTGAATCCTGCCAATAATCATGTGAGTCTGACTTGACTTAACAGGCATTAATCCCAGGCCTGCATGATCACCTTTTGAGTAGTTCTTTCTCCAGTCTCAAAGATTCTTCTAATTTACATACACTAATTGTTACACAGCTAAACACAGATCTCTGAGGTTCTCCATGTAGTTCTCTCTTCTCCTGTATTTCCTTGCTGTCCAGTTGTCCTGCTTTCCAAGAAGACAGTTGGGACAATATTCATGTTCACTTCATTTCTTCTGTTCTATCCCCAGATCACAGTCTTGTATGGATCAGTCTTATGCAGGTTGTTTCCTCTAGCCATATAATGGACATTCACCATTCTTGTGCAAACGAACTCCTTCTGCATGCATATGTGATTCTTTACTGAGGGTTATTTCTAGCTACCAAAGTGTCCCTGGTAACTGAGTGTCTCAGGCCAGAAATAATGGATAGTGACCCTGAGAGCAACCTTTCACCAATGCCTGTTTAAAGTGATGGATGAATGTTGTATATACCTTAAAACTCAGGTGCACAGACTCTGGGTCATGCTTATGGAGTTTTCCAAAGGACACCAGAGAATGAACCAGTTACCACAGGGGTTACCACAGGGTTTGCTAATGAGCATACCACATACTGGCTTTGTATCCTTTCCTTTCTCCCCATTTGACCACCAGCATTTCCTACAATAGCTTCCCAAACACTTTGCCTTAAAAGACTTTTTTTATTTTTTAATGAGGGAATCCACCTAAGCAAACCCTTATGCTATTTTTTTAAACCTCAGAAAAGATTATTGCTTTAGTCATCATTGTATTTAAAATTTGCCACATGCATATTATTTTTATTTGCTCATCATCCTCTTCTACATATAAGAACTTTTTTCTGGCATCTCTTCTTTCCCACTTTCCTGCTTTCACGTTCAATGTTTCTTAGATATTTTGTTAGTTAGGTCTGTTTGCAGTCAACTTTTTCAGTTTCTATGCTTTATTCCAGAAATATATTTTAGTTGCTTATATGATGGTAAGTTAATAGCTAAATTCCTTCAGTCTCTGAAGGTTTTACTGCAATTTTGGTATCCACCCTTACTGCTAATAATTCAGTTATCAGAAAGTCAGACATTTCTTTGTACATTTTCTCACTTTTTTCTTTGGCTAGAAAAAAATTATATTTTTGATATTCATTTTCACAACAATATCTATAAATGAGATCTTCCTTTCTTCCTTCCCTCCTTCTTTCCTCCCCTCTCTTCCCTTTCCTTTCTTCCTTCATTCCTTTATTTCCTTCTGCTTACCTGCTCTGTGAACCTGAGGATACATGTCTCTGGTCAATTTTGGAACAATCTTAGAATCAGCTCTGAATATTGTGCTTCCTTATGCCTCTTCTCTTATGTCTTTCAGAAACTCCAGTTATAAGTTTATAAATCTCATATTTTCTAACAGATATTTCATATTTTTCTTCTTCATCTCTCTGTGATGAATTCTGGAAAGGACCTTCAGAGACTTGTGTCTGATATTTCCTTTAATCCATCTTTCATGTCTTTATTTCAGTAAGTATATTGCCGCAATCTAGTAGCAATATTTTGTTAATTCTCAAGTATCTATTTGAAGTTACATGTTCCTGATTTTATTATTATATTTTATTTCTTTACTCATATTAAACACACTTCAATATATTTAATTTTAATGATGCAAATATTTCCATTTTCAAAAAAATTACATCATTTAAGATATTTCTCTTGAGTATTAATCTTAATATAATGCCTCCTCATTTTGAACACCAATATTCTATTTCAATTTAAAAGTAAGCAGTTTTGGGAGGCTGGAATGCTACCAACATGGGGACTGTGAATTCTTAAAGAAGACATTCTCTTTATACCCAGCAACAAAGCACAAACAATTGTCTAGAATCTTTTTAAGGGGGGGTACATGTTCTATTTTGATTCATGCTTTCAATAAAAATGTGGTTCATCATATTTCTGACTTTTGGCAGGGTTTATAAATGTCTCCTATTTGCATAATCAATTAAAATGAAATATCTGAATTATTAGCAATTGAGTTTTACTTTTGTTTGCTTATCTCTTAAAACAATTTTGCTAAATTATACATCTATGAAAATCTAAAATTTTTCAGTCTAAATTTGAATGGTAGCAAAATAGGTGATCATATGTTTGTTTTAATAATGAAATTGTAAAATAAATCTTTTCACTCTTTTAAATGTATTTGGTAGAATTCAAGTAAGTTTTCCATGAAATGTGAATTTAATTGTTAAAATTTAATATTCATAAGTATTTTATTATTTTCTATGTGGAGAAAAAAAGATTACATATAAAGTTCCATCTGTTGTGCAAAAAATTTGATAATCTATGATGTGAGTCAACTATAGATTTTGTTTGGAAAGCAAATTGCCTAAATGAAAGGACAGGATGCAGTTTAGGATTGAATTTCAGTGGATGGACTATCTTTACCATTTTTCTCCTTTCTTATAAGAAAAATCTGAGAGCAGTCTTACTGGTAAAGAGTCACATGGATAGATTGCACAACTGCATGCCTGGAGTTAATGGAAAATATCTGTCATACCAACTGCTCATCACTGGAACTATTAAAAATAATAGCAAACTATACATTCCTCTAAGTGGTAGAAAAAAATCTTTGATCTCATTGTAAATGCATTTTTATTATAGCCCTTCCTGAGAAAAGAAAGAGAGAAACCCATAGAGTTCATAATCCAAGTAATTTCACAGAAATGGGAAAGTCTGGGTCATTGTCAGTCATTCCTGCTTCTTTCTTCACCAATGCATATTGGTGATATTTCTTACATGTACATTTATCTGCTTATCCTATACTTTATACATGAACATATTTCGTGGCTCACTCTAACATATTCTGTTCAAGCAAATTATATTTATAAATTGAAATTGATTTTTCAGTTCCCACAAAGCTCTATTAACAGAGTTCCCTTGTATTGAATTACTTTACAATTATTAATAGTACCTAATTGATTAAAACATGAAAAAAAAATTTACTGGAAATGTATTTCTTAATGAGATGGATAGTTCTTCTAAAATTTAATTCATGTACTCACAGATAAATATGACTTATTCCTAGAACAAAGCAAGGTTCAAAGAAAATTAGCAGTAAATGCAGAGAGAGTGTGAGTCACCAATTAATTCAAGGTCTAGAAAATATAAATTCATTACTGTTGTTAAATTCATTATTTATAAGAGAATTTCCAACATATACCAACTAAATTGCCATAAGAAATTAGTGTATGAAATACACAAATAATTGAACAGAAAAATATAGTGCATGAAATATATAGTGTATGAAATAGTGTATGAAATACACAAATAATTGAACAGTCAAGAAATGCTATTTGACTAGAAAGAGTGAGTAGACCTGTCCCCAACAATGACAACAACAACAACAACAAAAAAATGGATAAGGATTTTTCATTGTTATGATTTGGATGTGAGGTGTCCCTCAAAAGCGTACAAGTGAGATAATGCAAGAAGGTTTGGAGGAGAAATGATTGGATTCACTGACCTATTCAGTGAATTACTCCCTGATGGGATTAACTGTGTGATAACTGGAGGCCAGTGGGGTGTAGCTAAGCAGTACATATTTTGTATCTGAAGAGCGGAGTTTCTCTCTGCTTCCTGATCATCATGTGAGTAGCCTTCCTCTGCCACACTCTTCTGCCATAATGTTCAGTCTCACCTTGAGCTTTGAAGAACAGTGTCTGTTGTCTATGGATTGAGACCTCTGCAATAAACTTTTCCTCCTTTGAAATTGTTCTCTTCAGGTCTTTTAGTCCCAGCATTGAAAAAGCTGACTAAAACAATTGTCTAATAATCCACTGCCAAATTTTAATGCAAACATACTTCTTACATATCTGGATGAATGTTTAAATCAAAGAAATAACTTAAAATGCCTTAAAAATAACAGATAATTTTATTTTCTATTTAAAATCATGTAAAATGAGAAATTACAGTAACTATGTAAACATGATTAATTTAGATTGCCATTGTTTTAGCCAGCTTTTTTACTGCTGTGACCAAAACACCTGACAAGATCAGTTAGAGGAGAAAACATTTATTTGGGAGCTTAAGGTTTCAGAAGTCTCCATCCATAGACAGCTCACCACATGTTCTGGATCCAAGATGAGGCAGAACATCATGATGAAAGGAAGTAACAGAAGAATAATGCTCAAAACATGGCACCAAGAAGCAGAGAAACAGAGTTGTGCTCACCGAGAACAAAATATAAATCCCAATGGCATGCCCCCAGTGTGGCTCACTTTTGTCAGCCACACCCTACCTGCCTTAGGTTACCACCCATTTAATCCTTATTAGGGGATTAATGTACTGATTAAGTTAAAACTCTCATAACCCAATCATTTTACCTTTAAACTTTCTTGCATTATCTCTCACATGAGCTTTTGGGAGACACCTCATATCTATATTATGCCCATTTTTTTCAACATTTGTTTTGGATCCTTTTTTCTTTTTGCTTCCCTGCTTCTCTCCCTCCCTCTTACCCCTGCTCCCTACCCCAATGCCTCCAAAGTTTGGTTTATATCATTGAAAAATATAATGCAATAAAATTCACGTAGGTTAAAATATTGTATTTTTTTTTTCTTTTTGGAAAGTGGGAGAATTATATTGGGAAGGATAGAAAACACAGTAATGCAAGAAAATATAACTGCTAAAAAACAGGAAAGCTGAAGGCAAATACATTATTCAGTAAATCTGGAGAAACCTCTTGGATTTGACCTTGTTGGCATTTAGTTTCATTGAAGAATGAATAGAGCCCTTAAATCATGTTGTAAGCTTGTAGTACCACAGAATAATTGAAAACTACAGTCCTCATAAAATCCTCCATTGTGTGAACAATGTTACCCAAAACTCTGTATACATCTGTTAGAATCCTGGGGGTGGAGGAAAATGGGATCCATTTATATTGACTCTGGTCCTAGCCAGTGGTGACTTTCTGCTTCTGAAAAAAAAAAAAAAAAAAAAAAAAAAAGATATTTCCCTGTATCTGTGAATTGGAAAAGTATAGAAATGTTTTAAGGATGTTTGTGTTGACAGAGGGAAAGGACATGGCATGTTCTTTTCTCTCAAAGGCACCCCATCTGATATGATTCAGGAAGCAAAAGCCATTTCCAAACAATGGAGTGAGTTTAAAATGGCATTCTAAGGAACAGTGGTGTGGAAATGGATGGTAGGCTGCATTGAATAATTAGAAAGATTAAAGTTAGGAGAGGAAATAAAGAATTTGTGATAATAGAGCATGACCAAGAGTTGCCAGTAGGAATGAAAAAAGATACTGCAGATAAAATGCATTAGAATTAATCTTGAATTAACTTTGCCAAATGAGGGAAGAGGAGGAGAGAAATCCTGAGGGAAAAGACAGACTAATTGTCTTAAAGAATCTCTACAGAAAAGAAATTGGAAAAGGTGAAAGGCCAGCCAGGTGTGGTGGTGCACGCCTGTAATCCCAGTGGTACCAGAGGCAGAGGCAAGATGATGGTGAGTTCAAAGCCAGCCTCAACAATAATGAGGTGCTAAGCAACTCAGTGAGACCCTGTCTCTAAATAAAATAACTAAATAGAGCTGGAGATGTGGCTCAGTGGTCCAGTGCCCCCTGAGTTCAATCTCTGGTATCCCCTTCCCCCCCAAAAGGTAAAGAGCCTAGTCAAAGTGATGAAGAGAAATTACAATTCAAACATATATTTTCTCATAGACAAATTCAATAAATAATTTATAAGTACTCACTTCATACCAGGCATAACTCTAGGTACTACAGTGATGGTAAACATACATCTTCTGCTGGTCTCCTATGGTATTTACAGCATAGTTTAATAGCAGATAATAGATAAGTAAATGAGTAGGGTAGTGATAACTGTGGAGAATGGGGGGAATGTGACAGAAAAAGAGAGGATATGCGTCATAAAAGCTAAGTTTCTTAAACTATATGATTTATTATAAAATAATTTGATTTAAAATTCTGAAACAAAATGGGATTGGTTGAAAATTAAGAAAAATCAAAGGAACTTAATGTTATGGTTTGGATGGGAAGTGTCCCCCAAAAGCTCATGTGTGAAACAATGCAAGAAGGTTTAGAGGAGAAATGACTTGAATAGGAGAAACAACCCAATCAGTGAATTAATCACCTGATGGGATTAATTGAGTGGTAATTGAAGGCAAGTAGGGTGTGGCTGGATGACATGGGGCATTGGGGATGTGGCTTTGAGTTATATATTTGTATTTGGCAAATGGAGACTCTCTCTACTGCCTGATTATCATGTGAGCCCCTCCCCCTACTTTTCTTCCATAATATTTAGCCTCACATTGAGCTCTAGGGAATGGAGCCAGCTGCCTATGAAACCATGAACCCCTAGATAAACATTTCCTCCTCCAAAATTGTTCTGATCAGTCTTTTAGTCAGAGCAACAAAAAAGCTGATCAAAACACTTAAAAATTGTAGTTTTTAATGAATTAACATAGAAAATAAGCCTATAACAATGGTACTGCTTCAGGTATGTTATATCTGCTCCTCTGGGACCCTAATCTCAACAGTATATCTTGTAAATCTGTTTTTCCTTCCTAACATGTTCTATTGTCTTCCATCATTTTTTTTAGCTTAGTGCAGCAAAGATTTTTTTTAATTTTTATTTATTTGCCTCAGTTGTACACAATGCGTTTTATTTGTACCTGGTGCTGAGGATCGAACCTGGGCCACCTACATGCTAGGCGAGCGCTCTACCACTAAGCCACAATCCCAGCCCAAGCAAAGATTTTTGATTTGCATTTTATACAGGACTGTGATTCTAACAGTCTTCATTTCCCTTTATATTTCAGCTACTATGCATTTGCCAAATCTAGATAAAAGTATGGAGATGTGATTCCTGGACATTGTTTTCCATTTATGTATTTGTAACCATGGACAAATACTTTAAAATCCTATGGCTCTATTTTAACTTCAATAAAATAAGAACAATAATATCTAACAACAGCTATCAAAAGAACCAAATGAGAAAAGTGTTTTGTAAACTGCAAAACCCAATGCAAATATAAAAGATTGTCATTTTACCGTGTTTCTTTGCAGTAGTTTACAAGCTATTCTTAATATTCATAGAATTTTATTTTTCTCCACCACTTTCTAAGATTCCTGCTTTTTAAAAAATTCTACAGCATTGCATGTTATAAAAAATACAGATCTCTCTCTACATATATACATATGTGTGTGTGTGTGTGTGTGTGTGTGTGTTTATGGATATATAGGTGTATATCCATAACTTATATTAATGTTCCACTCCAACAATTTATTTTTTAAACAATTCTGTGTCTTGTAACAGAAATTATGAAGTTCCTATCCTGCCCTATTGTACTACTCTTCATGGAAATCCAGGAATTTATTTATAGCTTTAGGCCACTCTCCTTGCATACACGATTTTCAAATGCTGCTCTACTGTAAGTGGCTGACTTTGCAGTCTTATTATTTGTGCCAGTTTTCAGTATCTCTTCCACATTCTTTCCACCAACAGCATATGGCTTTGCATGGTCTATTCAGTAAATACTCGTAATTATTCCACTGAGCTTTGGTGACGATGAATGTGTGTGTTATTGGAGATAAATTGTGCAATCTGCAAAGAAAACAAAGATGAGTTTTTTGCTTGGATATTTTTACTCATTTTGCAGTGGAGGCAGATGCTCCACTCCATACAGAAGCAGGGTATTGCTTTGGGGAGAGGGATGATGAGTGTGTCACATACTCTGCCTCTTCCTTATCTGTTGTTCATGGCTGATTAGCATGCCTTCCACAAACTCTTCTGATATATGGATGTAACTATTTTCCATACAAGGTTATGAGAATAAGGTAATGAATGCAAAGGGGCTTTTACTAAAAGCAAAAACTAAACTAAGTCTGAATGTAAATATTACATGATACAGAATCTAAATATTTTAATACTTCTTGATTAAATATCAGAGGTTGCTCTCTTATCTGACAAAAGCAGTAGCTGAAATTGTAACTGCAACAAATAAAGGACTTATATTTTGGTTTCTTTTTTATTTTGGGGGGTCTTTTTCTCTTCTCCTTTTTAACCTTTCCTCTGCTGATCAAAAGTAATGGAACAAAAATGAAAACGTCTTTCTAAATTTACAGTGAAATGAAATCATAGCAAATAGTTCCGATGAAGCAAGAATTGCTATTGTCAAAGGAAACCTCAAGCCCAATTACCAATATTTCATATTTCTGAACACATGTAAAGATGAAGTGTAACCCAAAATCGATTTGTTTATCAGAGCTGGAAATACACTAGGATTTTCTTTCCCATGAGAAAAATGATTATTTATGACAAAAAGGATAGAATAATTTTAGTGTGCACTTACTGCTGCCATTACTGTCCTGGGTAAATCTTCACATTTGTCTTTTGAACCAGAAAGAAAGCATCAAGGCACAAAAAAGAACAGCAAGCTTTTATGCAAGTCTTAGGTCTCATTCAGTCGAAATGCATTCCTCAAATGCTAGGCACAGTAATTAATGGTCTATCTACCCTTGATCTACGGGGGTTTATAACAAGCTAGTTATGCCAAAGGAAAAGAGAGAAATAAGTGTATTTTGAAAAGCATTCTTTGAACTATAGCAAGAGTCTTTATAAGACATCAAGAGTATATTTAGGTATAATGTGAGAATACCTAATTTTGAAAATTTGCTTTGGTTCATAAAAAATAGCTGCAACTCTATTTTCTTCCTGGACCTTCCAGAAGAATGTAAAATTTCTATCTACCTTATTTTAAAACTCATTGACCACTTAACTAAATGATGTCAGTTAGTCCCAATTACAATATGCATGATATTTTGAGGAGAGATAGGTAGAAATTTCTGAATTAAGTGATACATTGTGTTAAAAGCCCAGTATAATCATCCTTTTATACAAATATTTATAGGACAACAAATAATTTCCCCCTGCAATCCCATTTACATAGTCCTTTACCTTCCTTTGAGCTCTCTTTTACCAGGTCAAATGAAAGTTAATAGGGTATCTCTGAGAGTGTATAAAGGGTTTAGGAAGAATAGAAGATGGGGGAAAATGGCTTATTCACTGGCTCCTCAGCTCTGGCCAGCCATTAGCTTTTGCTCAGGGTTCTGCTGGGGCTGTTCAGACAATTTGTAGGCACAGTCAGTTGACTTCTCATGGACTGTTGAGGCCCTGCTCAGAAAAAAATCATAGTGGTTGTGGGTCACAGGGATGTCATTGCCAATACGTGTGTGTGTGTGTGTGTGTTTTACTGTTCCTCTTAGGATTAATCCTCAGAAAGGGTGAGGGAATAGTTCAGTGGTAGAGCCCTTGCTTAGAATGTATGAGGCCCTGGGTACAATAGCCAGGACTACAAAAATTAAATAAAGAAATTTAAAAAAAAATCTACATTGGCAAACAAAGACCATAAGCCCAGAGGTAAGCAATTATGGCCCCTCGTTTAAATTATGTAATTTTGTTTCTTCCTTAAAAAAACACTGACAGATGAAATTTAGTTTTGTTTTGTTTGCTGTTGTTTTGTTTTCTGAAAGCATGTAGGAAAAGAAAACGCTATTCAGTTGTAAGATATAGCACACTAGGAGATATTTCCTTAGATCTCAGGGACTATATTTGGTGACATTGTGTGTGGTAAAAGACAAACCAAAACAGAGTATTCCATTATTAAAAAGACTTCACTGAATAGAGTTTGTGTAGGCAGAGTTATATCATGATGTTGTACCAAAAATGTTGTCACCAATGAGATGCCAATTAAAACTCCTAGCCATGTCACACTAATGCCAAAAAAAAAAAAGCCTTTATTAAGCTGATCAGCGGCCACCATTCCCACACATCACACAGTGTGGCAAGATGGCGCGCAGGCAGTGATTTTCAAGGGTTTATAAAGAGAAAAATCATAGAGGGCGGAATATTCAATTGCAGGGTTTCAGCCAATACAAGCAAGCCACAGTACAGAAGCTGAATCTAGGCAGTTAACAAGACAAAGCAATGGGTACAATAATATTTCCCATGGGACTTTCCAGGTTGGTATAGCAACGATCAAGTAGAAGGGAATGGGGTCAAGATGACCCTAGTTGGGTACATGTTAGAGAATGGTTACTAACATCTACACAATCAATCTCTGACAAGGTATTTGCCCAGGAAAAATGGAAACCAAAGAGAGCAATTTTACATTGTATAGGAATTGCTATTTTTATGCTGTCAAGCATATTATGCTAGGTAACGATTAATGGGTACACAGGCAGGACTTTCTGTATTCTATTATTTCTGAGAAACAGAACTATTTCTTGGAACTCCTAAAATGGCTGCTGAAGAACAAGATGGAGTCCCTTTAGTTCTCTTATCACAATGACTTAGGGACAAATGCTTTTTTTAAAATAGTTTTTTACTTATTTATCATTGCCCAATTTCATTTAATAATGATTGAGACCAGTTTGCAGAAAGACCTACATGGAATGGAACATGTCATAAGTTGAGTTATTTAGAAACAGATTCTAAGATAAATATTCATGAAAAGTGACATATTCAAAAGTATTCAAGAATACAGTAGGAAAAAGGGGGATTGAAACTTGGAAAACAATGAAACCAGATTAAGTGTGAAATATCAAGCAAAGTCAATAAATGTGCATTTGTGTCCATTTAATGTGTATTTAAACCATTTCTGATTCTCCTTGCTAACAGGTATTAAAAAGAACACACATTTATAGATCAGTTTTCACCCTATGTACCAGAGATCATATTCATCCATTCAGGTAGGGATGCCATATCTGAAAACAGCAGTGTTTGGAAATGGCCATAGAATCTTTTAGGGAAAGACAGAAGTAATTACTACCATATAACTTGCCATTAAGTCACAGTGGCCTTCCTCAGGCACATTCACTTTCCCCTTAATGTACAGGCTGTACATCTTGGAACTATCTAGGGATTAGTGTGCCATAATTTTCTACAGGAATTTGATGTTCTTTATTTTGAAGAAGCATCACTCCAGTCAGGCACAGTGGCACATGCCTGTAATCCCAGCCACTCAGGAGGCTGAGGCAGGAGGATAATGAGTTCAAAGCCAGCCTCAGCAAAAGTGAGACACTGAGCAACTCAGTGAGACCCTGTCTCTAAATAAAATACAAAATAGGGCTGGGGGTGTGGCTCAGTGGTCGAATGCTCCTGAGTTCAATCCTTGATACCAAAAAAAAAAAAAAAAAAAAAAAAAAAACAGCATTACTTCCACTAACCACACTATTCTGGAATTTGGTCATAATCCTCATTACTAGAGAGCCCAGTTTTATAAATGCTACCTCTCTCATTAAAATCCACATTATTTTAGGAATGGTTCATGCTGAGCTTCTTTGCTTGTGCTTGCCCCCTCACAATCAGTCTCATAACCTCAGTGAAGGCAATGTCTTCTGAGCCATTAGAGAAAACAGATAACTGGGGAAAGAGGTCAAGGTCATTGGATTTTTCATAATGAATCATTCTAGAATATCCACCTCTTAGGCCACCTTCATGAGCCTTCTACAATATGTCATTAGGGCATTTGTGGCATCGCTGCTTCAGTTAATGAAATGATGATTTTTTCAAAGTTTGAAAGAGTCATCCTAATGGCGTATTATGACCAAATCAATGATTTCAATCATAGAGTTGGTGGAGAGAGAAGCAGAAATACAAAAGGGCTAGATGCATAGCCTAGAAAAAAATCTCTTATGCTAATTTCACAGTCTAGATATAAAACAATCAGGGCATTGAGATTTGGGGTAGGAATAACTGAGTGTATTCACAAAAGAACATTGGACCCTGTTTGTTAGTCAGAATAGCTTGCTGTAGGATAGCATTGCTTCTAGTCTGAGAATCATACAGAAGGCTCAACTGGGGCAGACACCTTACAAGCTGATAATTTTTTTTTTCTCAAGAATTGATATCTGCTCTTTCTGGCTATTAATTCAATAACTAGTTCAAGTTTCAGCAGGACTACTAGGAAAGATAGGACTTGTTAAAAGGATGAAGGTATTATTTATTGAAAGAGTTACGGGACTGGCTAATATATTACAGAAAGAATGGAAGAATGCCTGCGAATGGACCTTCAGGGAATTTTACTTACAGAGGAGTGGAGGCATAGGTATAGGAAGGGAAAGGGCGTATTCACCAGCACTGTCAGGTGAAGTTTTACTTGTTAACTTTGTCTGAGTTTGAGAAAGGAGCTATGGAAGCAGTGTGGCTCTCACTTCCAGATTGTCTGTTCATACTCTTATTTCCCTCAGGTATTGGTTAAAAGCACCAATGATATGTAAATTTACAGGCAAATTTGGTTCTCTGTGGACAAAGGTAATGTGATTCCTAGCTGCCTAACAAATACTGATGTTGGCTTATAAAACGAGCTCACCATTGTAGATCGTGCATAAAAATGTTCTGGAGATTCGAGGATCTGTGTGCAGAGCACTGACAGTGTCTACCAGAAAACCTTCTTTTTGTGCTCCATGGGTTACATAGAAAACTTATCCTGCTTCAGAAAGATAAATTTCCGTTACATGTTGCAAGGCACATTCACAGAAATAATGAATACATAATCAATTGGTTCCATAGGTGATATATTTAATCTATTTTCAATAAATGTGTCCTTTTTCCACTCTTTTCATATGCTTATGTTGAGATTAAATCATTCCTGGTTTAGAAGTGAAAGTGTGGACAATTAGCACAAGGGGCTGGGTCTTTACATACAAATTGTGACCTTAGAATAGATTTTTGTTGTTCAATGTGAAGGCTTAAATATAGCTGTGGCCTTATTAATTCTATGCACTATTCCATTTAGTAACTAACTTTCTAAGAAAAATAGATGAGAGATGAAGGTAGGCAAAGCCAAAGGACAGTTTCTTCAAAAGAAAAAACGTTAAGTATGGTAATAAAATTGGAAGAAATTATAGCCTAAAGAATAAGAATTATTCTTTGTTAAATAATGAATAAAAGACACATTTAGTAAAAAACGAAAATATTCTTTCAATGGCATATGAAACTTTTTATAGATTTTCCTAAGATTTATGCACAATCATTCTTCTTAAAATAGACAACATAATAGGAATGCAAACTCTACAATTACATTACAGATCCATTCATTTTACACATAAAATTAATATGTATGCATAAAAGGGGAAAGTAGCAAACTATGAATGGAATAAGGAGTGGTAAGCAGAGAAATTGTTAAGTTCATAGGTAAGAGAAAATGCTTCAGTTATTATATAAGTTAGTAGATACAGTTAATTTCACATAACAGATTGTGAAAGATTGGATTTTTGTGAAGCAATTACGCATGTCTCTTCTCCTTGGACAATGAAATGTGTATTTTTGAAACAATGCATGTCTCCACTCACTCTCCTGTGCTCCTGCCATCTGCATTTAGAAGAACATATACCTGGAAGAATCTGGTCCAAAGACAATGAGGAAGCATATAGAACAGGCCAGAATATCTCCCAACAAGCACAGCTTGGTCATACACAGAAGCAGATTAGCTACAACTGGCCTACACATGAATTCTAAAATTAAATATTTGTGGCAATTCCTTAAGATTAGGGATGGTTTATTGTCTCAATAACAGACCAATGTATCAAATTATTCTCTTAAATATGGATATTCAACCTTTTCTTCTACCCCAATGCATATTCTGATACTACAAATTTATATTCTTTCCAAAAGAGGCTTTAGGATCTCAAGGGCATATCTGCTGGAATCAGGGGGAAAAAAATGGTGCTTCAGTAGAAATAAAATAATTTTTTTTTCCAGTAGTGCCTTATAAGTACCTGGGTCTCATTAGTGGCATTGAACATCATGTTATATTGCTAGGCCTCAATGAAATACTGTAGAGGATCTCTAAAATCCCTTCAATTGCAGTGTGTTATAATTATTTGCTTTGTGATCTTTGTTTTCATCTGCAATCTTACTATGCAACTAATACAAATCCAACTCCTAAGACTGGATGCTAACTGCAAGAGCCCCGATACCCTTACCACCTGCTCCATTACATAAATTTTTCTTTAGCACAGCAAAAGTGTGTATATTGTATATATCAACGGCTCAGCAGAGATTTTCCAGTTGAAGAAGTCAGGACTACAGTTCTGAATATCTTAGGCAAATTAATAAGAAAGAACAATTTGCCACTTTGTATATGTGAAAAAAATATAAATTATGAAAATTGATTCTGCTGATATATACAGAACAAATCATATCAAGGACAGGTGGTGCTAAACATGGCACTGTGCTTACAGAATTTATGGTGTACACCCTGGGATTGGAACATGACCAAGTAAATGTGTTTGGAACCAAGAGAATATGAACAGGGATGTTCTATACCCTGAGGTGAAACTCAGCTCCTGGACTGTCACCATGAGCATCACCCCTTTTCTTGTCATTTTCTTGAACAGAGATATGACTTGAAGGATGTCAGAAACTCGTTTTCTCAAAATATCTCTCAATAGTTTATAAAATAGCTCAAATGTCAACATTAGTCCATTTCTCAACATTTTCTGTAAAGTATTTCTGGAAGAATGGCATTTTATAGGTTTGGGTGTATCACTGGAGGTAAGTGTTCATATTCTTAAAGTAGCATTTTATTTAAGAGTTCCTTCCATGTCCTAATGAGTACTAAATAAAATCAAATCATTTAGGCATCTCATAATCCAAGTTTGACTCCTCTTTTCCATTTTATATCTAATGACCTTCTGTGTCTAACCCTCTTCCTATATGTATCAATTCTAGATTCAAATCATACATAATTCTGGCACTACAATCTGTATTCTGAAACACACATTTTTTTCTTATGTATAAAAAAGTATAATCAAATAATCTACTTTTGCTAAAGTATGTTAGGTCATATTGGTTTCCATCAATGAAAATAAAGTCAGGAAGAGGAAAAGAAGATGAAGCGTTATAATTTTAATTATAGAGTGATAAGGGGCGAATCTTCAGGTAAACGGCATTTAACCAAAAAATTGAGACTTGAAAGGGAGTGAGCCATATGTTTGTTTATTTGGGAAAGAAAATATCAGCCAAAATTAGTGCAAACTGGAAAGTCTCTTAGTCTTCTGTTTCTGCAGTTTGAAATAGAGTAAGTGCAGGAGCCCTGTTTGGGGATTGGCTTGAATTGCAGTTGACTATGAGCCGTGGAGATTTGGCCATTGTCGCCACCCGTAGTCTCACGGGATTTTGTTGCGGGATCTGGAGTGACTTGGCCGAAATTGCTGATCGGGTCAGCGCCATTTTAGTGGTGTGTTTGGCGTGAGTTAGTTGTTAGAACCAGAGAGAAAAGTTATCAGAATAAAAAGCTGTTTGTCTCCAGTTTGCTTCTGAAGTTCTTCCCGCGGCTCCGGTGCTCCGAGCGCTTCAGGCGGCAACAGGTGGCGGCCCGTACGGGGAACTTCGGAGCGGACAGGTAAGAACTGAAAGGTCTCTAAAGATGGGTTCGAATATAACTGAATCCCAAGTGATAGAGGCTATGCAAAGACTCCTTGATATACCTGACTCTGTTCTCAGTGAGGAGTATATAGACAAAAATGAAAGTGATCAAAAAAGTGTAGATTCCACTGGGCCAACTGAGACCAGTAAAGAGAGTATTAGAAGAGACCCAAAAATGACAAAAATCCAAGCTATTAAAGCTATTCGGGAGTTATTGGCGAAAGCTGAAGGATACTTGCTCTCACTGGAACCTGGGCCTCAGGATATTGCTGTCAGTGAAATTAGCAGTGGTGAGGAATCTAGTAAAAGTGATCCTGAGAAAATGAGGAAAAAGAAATTAAAAAAGACCGAGAAAAAGGTCCGTCAGGCAGAGGAGTCACTTGTGGAAGTGACTACTCCCCCATGGGTGGAATCCATTACAGAAAATATGAAGGGTATTACTAGGCATTTGCATACCCGAGAAACAGAAATAAAAAGTCTTTCTGATCGCTTATGCGCTCTCGAGGACAACTCACAGATACATTGGGAACCGCCAGCATTTGAAAAGAAAAATGGACAGAGTGTCCATCAGTCAGTAGATTTCAAAACAATAAAAAATCTCAAAGAGGCAGTAATGACTTATGGGCCCCAAGCTCCTTTCACGTTGAGTATGCTGGAGTCCCTTAACACCTTTAGCTTAACCCCCTCAGACTGGAAAAGTCTATGTAAAGCAACATTAAGCGGGGGGCAATTCTTGGTTTGGCGATCGCAATTCCAAGAACTTTGTATAGAAACGGCTAAAAGAAACGCGGCTGCAGGGTTTGAAAACTATAATATAGACATGCTCACAGGAGAAGGGCAATTCGCAGACTTACAGGCTCAAACAGATTATGACCCAGATATATATGCTCAGATAAATGCAGCTGCCTTAGAGGCATGGAAAACTGTACAAGGACCTGGGGATCTACAAGGTAGCTTGTCAAAAGTGATTCAAGGACCTAATGAGCTGTATGCCGACTTTGCTGATCGACTTTTGAGAACTGCAGGTAGTGTGTTTGCAGATGTTGACCAAGCTATGCCATTAGTTGTTCAATTAGCTTATGAAAAGGCAAATAAATGGTGCCAAGCAGCCATCAGGCCATGGAGAACTAAAAAGGATCTTTCCGTATATATACAACTATGTAAAGATATAAATGGCGCCTTTGTCACAGGAAATGTGATTGCAGCCTCAATGAGAGGTGCTTCCTCTCGAAATTTCACAAAGGCTAAACGTAGACATTATAATCAATCAGGATATTCCAGGCAAAATTATCATAATCAATCAGGCAATTCTAGGCAAAATCCCAAAAGAGAAATAAGATCAAGCTCATACCGTGCCCCAGGCCGCTGCCCCAGGTGTAAAAAGAGAAATCATTGGGCCAATAAATGCTATTCAAAATTTGACATCCATGGAAATCCTTTGTTCAGGAATTCAAAAAACGGGGCACGGGGCCCAGTACCCCGGGGCCCACAAATGTACGGGGCATTGCAGAAGGAGTATCCTCAAGCATCCACTCAGATGCTTCCCCGACACAATCCCTACTACCCATCCACTCCCTCGCCAGAGGAACAAGAGGAAATGCAGGATTAGACCTCTGTTCCACCGCCCGAATAGTGTTAACACCTGAAATGGGGGTTCAACTGATTCCCACAGGAGTCAGGGGACCTCTTCCCTCAGGGACTGTAGGACTTATTATCGGGCGTAGTCCTAAAAGCTTATTAGGTTTGCAAGTGACCCCAGGTGTAATAAACTCAGACTACAAAGGGGAAATAAAAATAATGCTTAGCTCACCCCAAAGTATAACTTCTGTTAATCAAGGAGATAGAATTGCTCAGTTGCTTCTCCTTCCCAATTTACATAATTCATTTAAAATGGGTATGCCTCAAGAAGGGAACAATAGAGGATTTTGTTCCACTGACTCAAGTCCCATGGCTTGCTGGGTTCGAGACTGTTCAAGGAGGCCTATGTGTAAAATAAAAATCCAAGGAATAGAAATGGAGGGATTAATAGATACTGGAGCTGACTCTTCCATTATTAATTTACGCCAATGGCCCAAGCACTGGCCTCTGCAAAAAGCTTCAACCAGTTTAAGAGGCTTGGGATATAATAACCTCCCAGATAAAAGTGCAGTAATTTTAAAATGGGAGGATGATGAAGGCCATAAAGGAACATTTCAGCCTTATGTTTTACCTAATCTACCGGTTACTTTATGGGGAAGAGATATTTTGCAACAAATGGGAGTACACCTTGCAACCAAGCCTGCAGATGTTAAATGTGAAAACCTACAGGGTAATCTTAACCATAAAAGAACTCATTATCAAAAAGTACAGAGTAATCTTAACCCTAAAAGTAATCATTGTCATAAAGGAAAAAGATATTTTTTTTCGGGGCCACTGAGAAAATAATTTTGAAAATACCATGGCTTTCTGATAAGCCAGTGTGGGTCCCTCAGTGGCCCCTATCTAAAGAGAAATTACAAGCGGCCCACCAATTAGTTCAGGAACAATTAGAAGCAGGTCATATAGAACCTTCCACCTCTCCTTGGAATTCCCCCATATTTGTGATCAAGAAAAAGTCAGGAAAATGGCGATTGTTACATGATCTTAGACAAATCAATAAAACCATGCAAGTTATGGGGCCTACTCAACCTGGACTTCCTAGTCCCGTAGCTATTCCAAAAAATTTCCATCTTATTACTCTTGATATAAAGGATTGCTTCTTTTCTATTCCCCTACATCCTCTGGATGCCCCCAGGTTTGCTTTTTCCGTTCCTTCTATGAACAATAATGGCCCTGATCAGAGATATCAATGGAAGGTTTTACCACAGGGAATGGCTAATAGCCCCACCATATGCCAAATATATGTGGACAAGGCTATCCAACCCATTAAAAATAAATATCCAAACCTCATGTGTCTACATTACATGGATGATATTTTATTGGCCCACCCTAATCAAAAAATCTTATTTAATATATTCAGTGATGTGGTAGAAAATTTAAAAAAATATGGATTATATATAGCAGAAGAAAAAGTTCAAACCAGATCTCCCATATTATATTTAGGATTTAAAATCATGGATACTTTTGTTAGACCCCAAAAAATTTTAATAAATAAAGAACATCTGACCACCCTCAATGATTTCCAAAAACTACTGGGAGACATTAATTGGCTTCGCCCTACACTAAATCTCACTACTGGCCAACTAAAACCTTTATTTGACATCCTTCGTGGAGATCCTGATCCATCTTCACCACGAACATTGACTCCTGATGCTAGGAAAGCTTTAAAATTAGTAGAAAAAGCCATCGAAGGAGCTCATTGTGATAGATTTGATTTAACTCAACCGCTGATGTTGATTATTATTTCTTCACAATATACACCCACAGGAGTATTTTGGCAACAAGGGCCTTTATTATGGATACATTTGCCCGTCTCTCCTAAAAGTATAATTGAATCTTATACCTCCATGGTGGCTAAACTTATTCTTCAAGGACTTAAGACTTCTACTAAAATATTTGGCATTCACCCTGCTACTATTATTACTCCCTATTCATCATCACAGATTGAATACTTATGCTTCAATGATAATGATTGGGCTATAGCTAAATGCTCTACTTCTGCAAATTTTGATAATCATCTTCCTAAGTCCCCTATATTATCTTTTTGTATTAATCATCGTATTATATTTCCACAGGTAATAAAAAATCAACCTATTCCTAAGGCATTTAATGTATTTACAGATGGGTCCTCAAATGGTACTGCTACAGTAGTCACTAAAAAAGAAAATATGACTTACATAACTGCACACAAATCAGCTTCAACTAGTGGAATTGGAAGCTGTGGTAAGAGCTCTGGAAAATTTTAGGGACCAGCCCGTAAACATTTTTTCAGATAGCCACTATATTGTACAAGCCGTCCCAAAATTAGAGTTAGCAGGACCAATAGCACCTCATACTCCAGCCTTTAAATTGTTTTATCAAATACAAAAACTTTTGTGGGCAAGAAAAGAACCCCTATTCGTAGGCCATATTAGAGCACATACTAATTTGCCTGGTCCCCTCCATGAAGGTAATCAAAAGGCTGATGAACTTACAAAAACAGTATTTATACTTTCAGCGCTACAACAAGCTACTTTATTTCACTCCCAGTTTCATGTCAACACCACCACCTTGCAACGTAGGTTTAAAATCACAAAGGAGCAAGCCAGAACAATTGTAAAAGATTGTAAATCTTGTATGACACATTTGCCCAATCCTCATTTCGGCGTTAACCCTAGAGGATTGATGCCCAATCATTTGTGGCAGATGGATGTTACTCATGAGCCAAGTTTTGGAAAATTGCGATTTATTCATGTGACCATAGATACATGTTCAGGCATGATTTTTGCTTCCTTACATTCTGGAGAAAAAGTTAAAGATGTTACATCTCATTGCTTGCAAGCTTTTGCTGCATTGGGCATGCCCAAAATGCTTAAAACAGATAATGGCCCCGCATATACGTCCTCATCTTTCAAAGAGTTTTGCGCAAAATTCAATATATCCCATAAAACAGGCATCCCATACAATCCTCAGGGTCAGGGCATTATTGAAAGAGCAAACCGAACACTGAAAATTATGTTATTAAAACAAAAAGAAGGAAATTGGAAAAGTCCTAAGGACAGATTGGCAGTTGCCCTGTTTACCTTAAATTTTTTAACTTTAGACTCTAATGGTTATTCTGCTGGAGACAGACATTGGAATCCACACCAACAACATAAACCTTTGGTTTACTGGAAGGATGTTCTTTCAGGTACATGGAAGGGTCCAGATCCAGTATTAATTTGGGGAAGAGGATCTGTTTGTGTTTTTCCAAAAGACGAATCCTCTCCAATATGGATACCATCTAGATTAATAAAACAGGTACCACATCAAAATGATCAAGATGAAGTTATTGAAGAATCAAGATTAATAAAAAAGGTACAAAATCAAGAGGACCAAGATGAAGGTATAGAATAATTCCCTCAAAAGAGTCCTTCAAAATATTTCACAACTTAAGTGTCATTTCTCCCAGCCGGGACGAG
This sequence comes from Tamias sibiricus, assembly GCA_025594165.1. Taxonomy (NCBI): domain Eukaryota; kingdom Metazoa; phylum Chordata; class Mammalia; order Rodentia; family Sciuridae; genus Tamias; species Tamias sibiricus. The sequence continues at coordinate 106,213,520 of CM046666.1, forward strand.
GAGATCTCTCTTTAGTGTGCACACAATTGTATTTTTTTTTTTCTTTTTATACATGTCTTTATGTCTGTACATTTGTCTATATTTCATGTTAATGTGACGTCACAAATATATGTTTGTATGTTTGTTTGTCCAGTGTGACGTCACATAGAACAAAGCGCTTATGAAAAAGAAAATATATATATATATATGGATCCAAATAACTTTAATTCATTTTAGGTTTAGAGTATTCAATTTAGGTAAATAATTTTATAAATGAAGGTACTTTCAATTTTGATTTATAGGTGTCCCTGGGACTTCTCTTTAGCAAACAATATGACTAGTGCTATATAACCTGATATTTTGGTGTTTTGACTTAAGATTGTTTATTTGTTATTAACTTCATTTGTTTAATAGCTCATTAATTTCAATTATCTCAACAGGTAAAAGATTGCTCTGTATACAGAGACTCAAGGGTTCCAGCTAACAAATTATTTCTCTAAAGTGCCTTTACCTTTTCTTTAATCTATCTTTAATGCAGTAATTACCCTCAGTCTTTCTTTGTTTTGTTCTAAATATGATATTTTTCCAACTTATGTTTGTAGAAGCTCAACCAGCGATGTGTGTGAACAAAAATCAACTTTAATTTTCTAATCTAATTATTCTATTTTGTAGTTTGACAACTCGCCTCTTGACTCAGTGCTGCAATAGCACTGCCTTTCCTTTAATAATTGATGCTTGAGTTTCTAGGTAGCGGGCCCTGAAGATTTGCCGGTGGCATTGTCTAAACATAAAAAAGACGTCTGCTGCTCAAACATCAAACAACCTCACCAACAGTGTGGCCTCTGCTCTACATGCATGGGGCCTCCTACATCAACATGTTATAACAAATGGACATTTTGATCTTTCATTGTTTGGGACTTTACGGGACAATGCCTTGCGGGTATTTGTCTAGAGAATTCAGTGTGTTACTTGATGGAACTTAGGGCAGCTGATTTGTTTAAACAATTTGATATGCTATGCAATTTGGCTCATCACCAAAAGGCTTGTCGCCTTAAAGCCGCAACATCTCCTCACAATTTGGACGGCTGTTAGTCATCATATATAGTCGATCCTAAAGGGCTCCATTGGATGGCTGGTTAGCCAATGACGGGTAAGATCCCCAGAGGGGGACAACCTAAGACAGGCACAGTCGCACGGGACAGTCTCATGTGGCCGACATATCAACCTAAGACAGGAGTCAAGGGCACAGCCTTGATTATCCGATGACGGGTAAGAATGTTGGTTGCACATAGACGTCCTAGAGCATTACCTCTTTTAAAACAAAAAGGGGGAAATGCAGGAGCCCTGTTTGGGGATTGGCTTGAATTGCGGTTGACTATGAGCCGTGGAGATTTGACCATTGTCGCCACCCGTAGTCTCACGGGATTTTGTTGCGGGATCTGGAGTGACTTGGCCGAAATTGCTGATCGGGTCAGCGCCATTTTAGTGGTGTGTTTGGCGTGAGTTAGTTGTTAGAACCAGAGAGAAAAGTTATCAGAATAAAAAGCTGTTTGTCTCCAGTTTGCTTCTGAAGTTCTTCCCGCGGCTCCGGTGCTCCGAGCGCTTCAGGCGGCAACAAGTAAGCACAGTAGAAACTGTTAAGAGATGAGGTCAGAGAGGTGATGGGGCAGATAATGCAGGATCTTGAAAGCAGGGTAAAGAATTGGCTTTTGAAAGTCTGAGGAGTTCTAAGTATAAGAATGATTTAATCTGACTCCTATTTTACAAGATCATTCTGGTCACCATCCTGGTAATTGACCTGAAAGGAAAAGGTCCAGTAGTAGAAAAGTTAGGAGACTATTGCAGTAATCCAAGCGAGAGACAATGATGACATGAATAACAGAATTATTGAGAACTTTCCAGATTCTGCATAGATTTTGAAGATGAATTCAACAAGTTTTATATCATACTGGATATGACTTTGAATAAGGACAGGAGTCCAACAGATTTGAACTATTTAAAGGAAGAACAGCGTTTCTGCTAAGCTGAGAGCACAATGAGTACAATAGGTGTGAAGGGGAATATCAGGAGCTCAGTTTTCAGTGTTATAGTTGAAATGACCATTATAACCCCAGATTAAAGTATAAAATAGGAAGTTAAGTGGAAATCTATAATTTGTCATAGAAATACAGGCTACGGCTATAAATTTGTAAAATGTGGCTACATAAATGCTATTCAAAGCTATAATCTGGGTGAGATCACCAAAAGAATGATTATGCAGATGAAGAAAACAAGTGTAGATCTAAATCAAATGCTACTGAAAGATCAACAAGATGAGGAGTAATTAATAGCTGCTGGATTTAATGACATGGAAATCATCAGTAAATTTATTAAATAGTTTTGATGGAGAGGTGAATTCTAAGTCTCACTTTAATTAGTAGAAAACACAATTGGAGAATTGACTCTAGAGAGGAAAAGAAAAGGCAAATACTTTAGGAGTTTTGATATAATGAAATTATAGGTTATGAAGAGATTGGATGAGGAGAACTGTTTTGATTATGTTTTTCTTAAAGATGGGAAAATAGTGTATGTGCATATTAAATTAGAGTTATTCACTATAGAGGTATGAACTGATGATGCAAGAGAGGGGAAAATTAAAGGAATGATATCCTTAAGAGTAGAGAAGAAAAGGACTCTTGCAAATAAGTGAAGGGGTTGGCCCTGATTGAGGCCATCAACATTCAATTCATAGTAATGTAAATGAAATAAGAGTTGGGAGGTAAATGTAATTCCTACAGCATGTGGAACTACTGCAATGGCAAACATATTTCTGCATGGGCTAGTGAAAATGTGAAGCGTGAGTAAATTGGTATATACAATAGAAGGAGAGAGAAAATAAATCAACTAGGGAAATACAGGCCATCCTGGATAATATTAATGGCCCACTTGAACGTTCATGAATTTAGAGTGAGATCAGTCAGTATAGCTGTACACTTCCAAATCAAACTGAGCTGATTTAGGTACAGAATAGAAGGAGTTTCATTACAATACCATTTTGGATTTGACAAGCAAGTACAACAAAATGAGAGAGGTACAAGTTCACAAGGACGCAAAAGGATGTGATTATAATGATCAGCCATGAAATTAAGCTGGATAGCAGGATAGGGATGGAATTAAGGATAGGAGGGAGGTGAGGAGAATAAGAGTGATGACAGGTTAGGACAAATGAAGCAGAAGGATTGTGGTTGTGGTGTCACAAAAGAGTGTGGTATAAAAATTTGAAGGTGGTACAGGAAGAGGAGGAAGCTGGAAATTTAAATTAAAAGAGCATGGGCGACCATGGAAATAGTAGCCAATGAAAGTGGAGAAGAGGCTTAGTGGAGGAGAGAAGTTTAAGGGAATGACAGCCTGCAGTATTAGAACTACCACCCTGAGGATTTTAATGATGAAGAATTAATGCAGCAATATGAAAAAATGCAGTCACAGTGACCAGGAGCATTGGAATGGAGCAGGGGTGACCCAGGGCTTGGGCTCTCAAGGTTACAAAACAGTGTGTATTCGCCTGGTCTGATGACAGGGGATTAAAAGCTGGGGATTTATAGAAAAGAAAAGAATGATGGGGAGAGAGCAATAATGAAAGTCAGGAATAGATTTGCCTGTCTCCAGGGCAAACGAAGCAAGGTAGATAAAAGAAATCTTTCTCCATCTGAGTTAGCTCCTGGAAAAGAAGTATCCACAGGAGAGAGTCAGGTTTGTCATAAGATAAATATTATAAAGGAATCTTGCATAGATGAGGTGGCACATATGGGGGATGGTTAACAAGGACTGTTCCAGAAGGCATAAATGTAGGGCTTCAGGAATTGTGGAGAGTGAGAGGACAGGGTCGTCATGATGATGCACAGAGCCAATTGGGCATTTGAGTCTCCATAGAATGACTAGAAAAACACAATACTTATATTCACCTTGGGATATTTCTTAGTATTTTGTAGTCAGTTGTACTAAGAGAGTCATTCGATATGAAAATGGATGTTTCCTTAGTCTGTTTATTTTATCTTTAAAAATAACCCCAATGTACTGCTCTGGAAGGGGATGCTGATAATAGATGTGGCTGTGAATGAGACAGAGCAGGTCACACATGGAAAATCTTTTGTTTAATTTTGCTGTGAACTTGAAGCATCTATAAAAAATAAAGTCTCTGTAAAATAAGATAAAACCGGAACCTCAGAGAAAGATGTTGTGCCTTGTTTTTCCTTTTCCAAATGCCATTCAATGAAATGGTGCATCTTTTATGGGAACTACCTCCCACAACCACTCTCCAAAAAATGATTAATCTCTGGCATGTGATTCTCTTGGAAATGTGTTTATCTCCTACTGTTTACCTGGATCATGTCCCTTGTTTTATTATAGTTAACCAGACCATATTTTACACAAGAAAACATAAGCTTATGTACTGTGCCTATTTCATCTCTGAAAACCCTTATGGCATTTGACCCACACTTTGTCAATTTAATTAAGAGCGTGTATTTATAGGTAGGATTCTATATCAATGGATATTTTGCTAAGAAAAGGAGCATGGAAATTTTGATGTAGAAAGGATAGAGGTAATAAACATACATGGTATTGTGATAAGAGAACTAAAGGGACTCCATCTTGTTATTCAGCAGCCATTTTAGGAGTTCTGAGAAATAGTTCTGTTTCTCAGAAATAATAGAATACAGAAAGTCCTGCCTGTGTACCCATTAATCGTTACCTAGCATAATATGCTTGACAGCATAAAAACAGCAATTCCTATACAATGTAAAATTGCTCTCTTTGGTTTCCATATTTCCTGGGCAAATACCTTGTCAGAGATCGATTGTCTAGACGTTAGTAACCATTCTCTAACATGTACTCAACTAGAGTCATCATGACCCCATTCCCTTCTACTTGATCATTGCTATATCAACCTGGAAAGTCCGGTGGGAAATATTATTGTACCCATTGCTTTGTCTTGCTAACTGCCTAGATTCAGCTTCTGTACTGTGGCTTGCTTGCATTGACTGAAACCCTGCAATTGAATATTCTGCCCTCTGTGATTTTGTTCTTTATAAACCCTTGAAAAATCACTGCCTGCGCGCCATCTTGTCACACTGTGTGATGTGTGAGGATGGTGGCTGCTGATCAGCTTAATAAAGGCTTTTTATTGGCTCAAATGTGACATGGCTTGGAGTTTTAATTAGCATTATGCTGGATACAACATTTTTGGCACAACAGTATTAAAAGGGAAAGTTGGTAGGAAATCAGGTGTGACTTCATTGGGATTTGGGGAAAACAAGAGAAAATACAATCACTATGTTCCTAAAAAATGGAATATAGGGCTAAGTTGTAAACTCAAAAGAAAAAATAGACTAAAATATTAGATTAAGGATGTGACAAAATTCACTTTACTTTTACTGATAATTTATCCTAACCTCCGAAGAAATAAACTTCTTTTAAACTGCTAGACCTGTAAAGATTTAAGACCGATTGAAACACTACTGAGACAGATTTAACAATTCATGATGTTCTATTTCAAGAATGAAATTATGTAATTTCTATTCCTGCTTGCATAACTGGCATAAACATTACATATTTCTTTTTATATATTTTCTTGTAATAGATCATAATTATTATAATGTATAATTATCAAAGAAGTGGGGTGTGTAATAATACATAGGAAATCTACATGTTCTTTTGAAATATATGCATGCCATAAACCCTATAAATCCTGTGTGTTGGTGTGCATGTGTATTTATACCTTTGTGCATGTGTGAGTTTGTACATATATATGTAAAGAAATAAATCCGCATATCCAACCATGGAAATGTTTTTCTCTAGTTAGGGAAATGAAAAATGACTTTCCTTACCATTTTTTTAACGTAAGTTGTAGAGAACTCCTGACTTTAACAAATGTATTTTTATTGTTAAAATAAGAAAAAAAAGTTATAAAGTTAGCATTCAATAAACCAGAGTTTAGCTATTAACTTATTTGTTTTATAATCATATGTATGAGTATGAAAACAAAATAAACTCATAAAGATCACTAGTGAATTACATAATTTGTTTGTTTGAGTAGAGGTGTTTTAATTAGTAATGTTGTAAAGAGATTTTAAACTGTTCTCTAAAGAATTTTTTCCCATGATGTTGGAGGAGCTATGTAAGTTTAAAAAAATAAGACAACATTTAGAAACTGCCTGACACATAGAGTCCTTTTACCTTTGATTCTGTAAATCAAAGAAATGTGGAAACTAGATATTATGTGCAAGCTGAGCAGTGAGGGGAAGGGAGGATCTGTTGGAATACGAAGACTTTCTTTTTCTTCTTTACCCTTTTCTTAGTCCTTTTAAATATTAATGTACCTAAAGAGCAACTCCCAATCAAAGAATTGTTAGCTGAGGTCAGATTTTAATCATTAAGAAGATGGCGAAGGCCAGTCTGAGTATCCAAGATGAATAAGATTTTGTCATACAAAGGATTCTTTCTCCCCATAGCATATGAAGATCTCTTCTCTACTTCTTCGGTGACATGAAAATTGGAAGCGTATTTCTTAAAGAAGGGAACAAAAAAGACTAAACTTTAATTACACTGTTTTATTTCCCTTGCAGCTGTGTCCCATTAGCTGCTGAGCAGTGGGAAAGTTCTTGGCAATCTTTGACCCTCCTACCCATACAGCCCTGTGCAAACTGGTAATTACAATCAATTATAGGCCACTGACTGGTGAAAGAGACACATTTCTTCTCTTTCTTGTAGAGGCCTATGAATTAACTTTACAGTTGAACTATAACTTTTCAATTTTCGCATCTAAAGCTACTAAAAATTTCAACATATATGGTTGTCTTTAAAATTGTAATGAGTGCTAAGAATTGTGATATTTTCTAATTTAATCTTTATTTTTCTTCTAACTTAATCTTGCCATCAGAGTTTTTTTTGTTGTTGTTGTTGTTTTCTTTTGGCGGCCTGTGGGGCAAGGGATAGCATCAAAAGCATGCACAACTCCTTTCTGAAATGTCCATGACAAATAGTTTTAAGATTAGGTAATAATTAACAGACATTTTTAATGCAGTTAGTTTATTAACACATTTAATTCTCACATGAAAATTATAAAGTAGGCACTGATATTTACCTTCTTAATATCTGAAAACACCCTTACCCAGAGAAAAGAGCATTTCCTCAAGGTTACACAGTTAGGAAGCGCTGGCTTAAGGAATTTTACTCAAGTCCTCCAGCTTCGAGTTCATTCTCTCAACCAATATGCTGTACTGCCTTATTGCTGGTTGGGATCTTTATGGAACCGTAAAACATTCATGGGTAAGGGGGAATAGTAAAAAAGAGGTATAAACAGGTAGAGATAGCACTTACTACACTACTGAACAGCCCATGGGGATCGATAAATTCTTATTGACTGCCTCTTCTCTCATTTAGCTTGAGAGGAATGTGACTTTGCACTGAGGATGTTGTGATTTATCAGATTCTTATCACATACTCCCTGCAATGTGATACAGAAAAGGCAAATGACTTAGAACCAATGGTTTAGTTCTAAGCGCCTAAAGATTTTATCGTCCAGTGTGCCTCTGGCCAGTGCAACGTTAGATAGATGAAGCTCTGAGTGAAGTTTGAAGGTTGGGGCCACATTCTTCTACTTTTCTGTGACCAACCATAAGGTGTTTTTGAAAGGTGGAAAGAAAGTCCTCTTACACAGTTATAGGTGCTTAGGATATTCCAAGTTAGGGCAAGTTTATACTTAAGCTTATGCGGAACAGTTTACAGAACCAAATGCAAAATGAAATTGCAGGTCCTGCCATTCAAAAAGTTTTAAAACTTTCAAAACAAAAAAGAGCTGAGTTTTCAATTAAGCATGGTGCCCTTCCAAACAGGGGGCCTATTAAAGGTTGCAGATGCCTGAAGGTGGGTGGCCTCTCTGCCCCACCATGCCTTAGCTTTAGTTTTCACTGACCTAGGAATGGCAGGCCAGCCTCACTCAAAGGGAATGCAATCTTTTCTGAGGTCCTCTCTGTTCCTACATTCTACTAGCACAGGATACATTCTTCTTCCCACTGGATTGGTATTTCCAATACTTGAGAACAGAAAAGTGTTCTCCATCCCATCCACATCTCCTCCACATTAAGCTAAACTGATTGTTCTGGAAAGGTACACCTAGATGAGAAAAAAACCAAGCCTATTTCTTACTCAGGCCTATGCCTGGCTGGACCAGGAGGTACTGAAAGAGAATAATCCAACCTTCAGCTGGCCCATTCTTCCCTTTCTCTGTGGCCTCAGAAAAATGTGTTTTCCAAATAGGTATAAAAAGTCTTCATTATTCCCTCATTCACAAAAGATTGAAGGACAAAGATAGCTTTATCAGTGATCTTTCATTCTTCCACTCAGCCAAAAACTAGAAATAAACTTTATAAAGGTCAGTTCTAGAAATGCATTTTAAAAGACAGGAAAATTGTATGATAGTTTAATGTATCTTTATTTTAATCTTTTCAGTCTGTTTTGATGTAAAAAGAGAGCTTGCCCAAGTTTTCTTTCTTGGGGTTATTTCTTAGTCACTTTTTTCTTTTTTTCTTTTTCTTTATTCTCTTTTGTTTTTGACAGCTCTTCTGTAGAAAGTTTATCTTTTATTAGCTCTTAGGCCTCCAGTCATCACGCACTGTCAGAATCCTTTGGGGCATGTTGAACTTTTATTCCAGTGTTGTCTCTCTCTCCTGAAGCCTTATCACTATCGTTTCTTTGAAAGGCTGTCCCCAGCTTAATATCTGAAGGTTAGTCTCTCATAGAACCTTTTAATCATACCACCAGAAAAGTCGACCACTAGTATAATCATTCCAGTCTCATATTTATGGGTTTAATTAACTCAGTTAGATATATAGCAGAGAAATTTTGGCCATTAAAACAAATTTGCTGATAATTATTTAAATTATCGCCTACTTTTTAGTAACATGCCTGAATATTCTGATAACAATTAAATGTGCTACTAAGAGAAATACTTTCAAAAACTCACTTGCATATTTGTACAAACTTGTAGTAAGAATAAAGTATGTATGTATATTAGATTAGATTATATTTCTCTGCAACTTTATACCTGATTCCTATTGAGGAGCTAAGCATCCAAAACATTGTATATTTTTTCTTAGCAGATGCTTGCCACTTAGATAAGGACATTCATTGGCAAATCACATTAAAATCACTCTCTTGGAAATATTATTACATATGTCATGAAGAATTTATATGTTATTTTAATTAAACAATTAAATTAATAACACAAATTACACATTTAAGTTATTATTCGTAGCGCTAGTCTTTGAGGCTGATTAGCAAGGGAGTACACAAAACTGGAAAGATAGAAAGGAAGGTTTATTTTCTTTGTTGGACTCCAACTAATTGCTGTAAAATAAACTTAGTGGTTTTGCCAGCTTTAACTCTCATGGAAGAGTAAGCAATCCAAACTCTACTTGATGTGGTCACACATCTATTGCCAAGTTTCTTTTTAAAGTTCCCCAAACAAACATGTACACCAATTAAGCAAAATAAATAAGGGAGGAACTTGCTGTGCCCTCATGCCATTTTCTCATTAATTCTAGGAAATGACTCTGGGAATTCTTCCCATTATTATCCAATAGATTAAATGGCATATTCCCCCCGAATGACTCTGGTAAAAGTGCCAGATTTACTTTCATCTTGGACTCTATACACTTTGAATGAAGCCCAGACCAAACAGTGCCCTCTGAGGCAGAAGATGCCTTACTTCATAATGTCATCCTGTAGAGAAAGGTTTGAGGAAAGGTCAGCTTTCCCCCAGAGTAAAAGAAAATGCTGGCAAATTCACGTAAAGCCATTTCTTGCTCCTTAGATATGTCTCCATTTGAAGATTTGTTGCAATCATTTTATCATCCAATAGATTTTAAATATCAAATAAGAGAATAGGGATTATATTCACAATCAAACAACATAAAGTACATTTCATTTTAAAATAAAGTAGTTTTGAAGTACAATGAAGAAAACCATTAAACACAGTAGAGATGAATGACTCCTAACCATTTAGTCTGTATCAGTCCAAATTCAGGCCAGAAATGGCAGATTTATAGAGTTAATTAAAGAAAACACAATGCAAAAACTATTTCCCAAGGCGTGGTCAAGAATAAGAGAATCGTTAAGATACTACGAATCACCGTAACTAAGAATGGTGACCAAACGTGAGTGCTTCCAGGTTTATAGGGATAGGAGGATAGAATATTGTAACCAGAACTAGAGGAAAACTACAGACTTAGGAAAAGTGTCCCTTCGCAGGAATGAAACATGACAGTGGGGGAGTGGGGTGGTATAAGAACCCAGATGTGTTTTCCTTTTTCCCTGAGACCTCCTAGTGGTACCTCCTATTGGAAAGGCCAAATGAGAAGCAAGAGTGAAAGACAGCTTCAGAGATTAGGTCTTCTGGCTTTAAAAGTGGGTCCTGAAGATTGGCCTATAGTGAAGCCAAATCAGCACACACATACAATTTATCTCCTTTGAAACTATTTCAACACATATACTTAGTTTTTCCTCTCAGCATTCTTGACAAATTTTAATAGAAGTTTAGAAATATAGATCTGCAAAGAACAGTTTGAAGAAAAAATTATTTTAATGAAAACTCATTAAACATTTAAGCAGTTCTCTGTATTTAAATGAATAATTATGTAAGTAATTACATTATTTTTTTTCTCTTTTACATGGTTATATTAAGATGTCCTTAGACAATTATGAACAGAGACTGCCATTTTGATTTTAACCCTCAAACATATTAATTATGTTTCTTACTTCTTAGTAATATTGATAGAAGTTGGCCTCACACTAAGGACCAGCCTGGAACTTTTATTCCTTTCTTATCCCTTGGTATAATACTCATGGAGGTGAGCTATTCAACTGATACATTATTTGTCATTGTATCTTTAAGTGGTATAGCAATGAAGATAGAAAATAACTTCACAGACATCTGTGTAGGAAATTTTTAAGTTATACAGATCAAAGAAAAAGAAAAGCACTAAATTTCTCTCAGACATCTAAAGAAGAGTATCTCACTTTTATTTACTTCCAATTAGTTTATTGCTGTCTGCAGGGCAAATAATTGTGTTGTAGGAAATAGATGTGTAATGAATAATTCCTGTTCTCAAGTTAAGAAAAATTAAAATAAGAAATAAGACAATTGAGTAATTAATGTAATAAAAAGTAAAAGTAAGTCCAATTATTGGAACAAAGCTTACATTTTCAGTTTTTCTTTTTACTTGTATTGCTATCTCTTTAAATGAGGCTGATTTAGGATGCTTCCCTTTGAAAAAAGATTCTATCAATATATGCCATGACCTTGGAAAGGAGTATATAAATGAAATAAAATCAAACTGCCAAACCTATTGATAATTCAGGGATAAATTGGCTTCAGGCTTGCAAGGCAAGAAAGAGGAAGCAAAGTCATTTTAAAAGACAGTAATCCTGAATTCTCCTTCCCTAAAATTGTCATTTATTGATATTACTGTTCAAATGCCAATTTAACACTTATCTGCAGTAATTCCTATAGTGATCATTATTTATATAGAATATGTCTGCTTATGTGAAACAACAGAAGATTAATCTCCTTTATTTCTACCAATGCCCAGATAAATCTTGAATACTTTTTAAATAAATGTAATATTTTTTCAAAATGTATTTCCAGTATGCAGTATATAATAGACAAAAATTATATTTTAGACTTATATTTTTATTTATTATTAAGTAAAATTGAATGTTTTTTATTGAAATTCAAAAATCAGGACAGCAAATGGCTCTACAGTTCCCCCAAACCACCTTGTATTATCTGTTTATGCTTGTGATATTAAGTGTGCACATATCCCCTTATATTATATATTTGTAGTTCCCCTCCTTCTTTACCCACCAATATGTTCTCCCTCGCTATAGTTTTCTAGAATGTCATATAAATCAAATTAAATCAAATCACACACCATGTAAACATTTCCGATTGACTTCTAATTAGCATAATGCCTTTAAGTTTTATCCAAATTTTTGCATGTATCAATAGTTTTTTGGCTTTGTTGTTGTTGTCAACTGCTGAGTTGCATTCCTTTTTACAGATGTACCATATTTTGTTTATCCATTTACGCTTTGAGAGAGAGATTTGGGTTGTTTTCAGATCAGTGTGATAATGGATAGAGTTGTCATAGATAAAATTTATGTTCAGTGTTTTTTTGGGTGAATATAAGTTTTTAGTCCCCTACAGTAAATAACTGGGAGTTATATTAGTGGATCATGTATTAAATGTTTGCTAAAGCAACTGCCAAAATGTTTTCTAGGGTGACTAACAAGTTTGCATTCACACAATCAATAAATTTGTTTGCCCAGCACCCTTTACAGTATTTTCTATTACCAGATATTTTTCATTATGTTCATTCTAATTGGCATGTATTCTGTCTTATTATAGTTTAAATTTTCATTATTTAATGATAATGATATTGCATAGTAATGATATAATGCTTTATCAAAGAAAACATAAATGGCTGATTTTCTCAGTGAAATCATGTGGGCTTGTGATATTTTTACATGAATTTCTATAATAATTATAGAATTTCTGTTTCATTCTGGTTAGTTTAGGTTGATTGTGTTTTACAAAAACTGTTCAACTAAGTTGCCAAATATATGTGACTAGAATTATACATATTGTCTCATCTTTTAATTATCCTCAAAATTACTGGGACATCCTTATTTCATTCCTTATACTGATAATTTGTTTCTTTTTTCCTTAATCTAGCTTGAGGTTTATCAATTATCTTGATTTGTTTTCAGAGAAATACCTTTCATTTCACTCTTTTCTCGTCTATTGTATTTTCATTTTAAATTTCATTGATTTCTATTGCATCCTTTCTTCTACATTTGGATTTATTTTGCTTTTTCTTCTTTAATCTAAGAAGTTTAGATTATTGTTTGTAGTCTTTTCTAATATAGATGTTTAATATATAAATTTCCCTTTATCAATGTTTTAGTTATATTCTACAAATATTGATATACTGAATTTTTTTTTTTTTTTTTGGTTAGTTGGAAGTATTTTTTTATTTCTCCGAGACTTCCTCTTTAATGGGGCATATATGAATGTGTCAATCAATTTCCAAGTTAATCCGTGCTTTTCTCTAAGTTTTCTGTTACTGTTTTATAGTATACTCCATCATGGTTAGAGAACATATTTTTATTTGTATACTTAAAATTTGTAATGATTTATTTTATAGTACATGGTAAGGTCTACCTTTTTTAAAGCTTGAATGTTTCAAAACATGGTATTTGCTAAAATAAAACTTTCAATTTATAAATACAAAGCAAACATTGGATTATTTTCCAAAATAATTTATTAATCCTAGTTCATAAAAATCTACATAGAAACAGAAAGAGATTTTCACTTTTTAGCATATTTGGTTCTACTTTGAAACTAAACAAGATATAAATCAGAAGAACTTCAATGCAAGAAGGGTGGTTATCAATAATTTTTCTTCTGAATATATTTAATTTAAAACTTTTTTCTATTTGCAATAAAAACATAAGATAAAATCAAAGTTCCAAATTAAATGTAAAAACTGCTTCTTTCTTGAAGGAACTTAAAATTATGAACTTGTCCCTGGAGAATTTGATGATCCAATTTATTTCCTATCACTAAGGTAAAAATTGAACAATCCAAATTTGGACCTATTCATATACAAGGAAATTCTAAAATTTCTAAAATTTGTTGAATTAATTTGACAAGTCATGGAAATAATGTCCAACAAGATATTACAATGTAGGCATTCAGGTTTTACTTTTTAATATGATGATTTTCATATTTCTATACATAAAACATTTTCATATAGGTTAGCTATATTTTATTCAGAATTTGCTAGGGCTTACTTTGCTAACTATATAAATTGCCTTTTTTCACAACTTCTTTCCCCTGCCAAAAATGAGTAAACCTTTACTAAATCTGTATCTTTGGAGTAATAAAAAGAAAATAACATACAATTCTTTCAAGGATTTCTATTGATCTCTTTGTGAAATTTTTTCAGATTGCTAGCAAATGATAGCCTCTTCAAAACACTGCAGGTATAATGTTGGATCAGTTAAATATCTCTAAATGAGTTAGTAGAATTATAATTTTGGGTTTCCTTATAGATTTATTTTTGGTCTCAAATGCTAGTATTTATTTATTAATTTATTTTATTGGTTCATTTTAATTATGCTGGACACTAGGATTAATTTTACATAATTATCAAAGCATGGAATATAACTTTTTGTAATTCAGTCCCCAGTACTTTCCCTTCTCTCTCCTCCTCCCTCTCCCTGTTCTCTTTTCCCTACTCTACTGATCTTTATGCTATTTACTTATAGTTTAGTTTTCTTTTTTTTTTTTTAATTAGTGTTTTGTATATGTACATGATGTGAGATTCACTATGGTTTATTCATATATGTAACATAAGAAAGTTAGGTCCAATTCATTCTACTGTTTTTCTCTATCCCATCCCTCCCCCCCTCTGTTCATTCCCCTATGTCTATCTACTCCACTTATCTTTTTTTCTATTCTTTTTTATCCCCTTCCCCTTATTTTAGATAAGCTTCCACATATCAGAGAAAACATTTGACCTTTGGCTTTTTGGGACTGGCTTATTTCACTTAGCAGGATCGTCTCCATATCCATACATTTACTAGCAAATGCCATAAAGTCATTCTTCTTTATGCCTGAGTAATACTCCATCATGTATATATTCTGCATTTTTTTATTCATTCATCTTTGAAGGGCACCTAAGTTGGTTCCATAGCTTAGCTATTGTGAATTGTGCTGCTATAAACATTGATGTGACTGCATCACTGTAGTATGCTGATTTTAAATTCTTTGGATATATACTGAGGAGTGGGAAAGCTGGGTCATATGGTGGTTCCATTCCTAGTTTTTTGAGGCATCTCTACACTACTTCCCAGAATAGTTGCTTCAATTTGCAGACATACCAACAATGTATGAGTGTACACTCATCCCAACATTCTCACCAACATTTAGTGTTACTTGTATTCTTGATAATTGGCATTCTGACTAGAGTGAGATAAAATCTCAGTGTAGTTAATTTTACATAGATGTTTTGAAGTATACGAACCTAATTTATCTTTTCTTTTATCATAATTCTAGATTGTTAGGTAAAGTAATTAATCATAAATAAAAATTGTAAGATAACAAAGCATACCCTCATTTTGAATTGCTTGATAAGATGAATAATGTTCACTTTAATCTATTTGTTGAGAAAGAGATAAATAAATATTTTAAGGTTTTTGTTTGTGGCTGATATTTACAGGCAATGTAAAAGCTGGCGCTCTCAATTATACTTAAGATAAAGAGCTTCCAGTATGACTGAAGTATTCAGGGACTTATATATAAAACAAGAAGTCAAGGGAGATCTCACAGGTATGGGTGAAAAGCAGGTACATGAGGAGACAAAGGTTAATTCTCAACTTCCAGTCATTTTTACTTACTGTCAATGAATAGAAGCTGCTCAACATTCATACTTTTATAGTTTCAAAGAAGTATTCTGAATGAAAAGCTCAAGTGATATCTCATTCTTGGCATTGTTGTTGGTGAAAAGAGCTAGGCCTTTATAATCTACATAGAAATCAATTTCAATACTAAATCTGTTAGATTTTTGTGATCTTGGATATATCTGAGTCTTAGACTTTCCAACAACTTTCCAAAAAGTGAGGTTAATAATATCTACCTCATGTGGCCATTAAGTTTGGTAAAAAGTGTTTGAACTCTCTAGTACAGAATCTAGAATTGAGCAAATACTTTTTCAAAATGCATTAAATTAATTCCTAACCCTTATGTTTCACTTAATGGGTGAAGTGAATGCTATGATAATTTGGATCCTGGATCACAACTGGCTTATCCATTCAAAAGGAAAGGAAGTGATTTCAAGGACAATGAAGCACAGGGATGAAGAAACTGTTGAACACTAACCTGACTTGCTTGTGAATTCCAAATTGACCTTGATATGGTCTCTCCTTGGCCTAATAAGCTTAACATCATAGAGAAAATAGGTGTAGAAAGCATCAAGAAGTCTTTAATTTTTTTTCTAATGAAACACATGCACCAAATATTTTCATGTATGAGTGAAATAGTCCCATGAATTCATCAAATTACAAGATGTTCAAGAGGGACATTATTATTGCATAAAAATGATTATTGGATAATCTCTTTTCCTCTATCTTTTCATTGACGAAAGTTCACAGCAGCATCCATGAGAGCAAGTGGGCTTATAGTATGGACCTTTGTTGAAGTTCTGTTAAAAAATGACATAGTTCAATAATTTTAATTGTGGTTTTTGTATTAATTGTTCAATCCTACAGTGTAGTACAGTGCAGTTAAGAGTCACTATTAAAGGATGGAAAGTGTGTTATAAACATCATGTAATTTTAAAATCTTAATTTTTATTATTTATCATTATTATTTATTGTAGTTATATAAATAGCAGTGTTTTATAGCTTGTGGGTTTATAACTCTGATTTTATTATATCTCATTTACCTGAAGCCATTCAGACTGCTAAGCTATACTACATAGTGAAAAGAGTGGCATCTAGTGACAACTCTTTTGAATTATATATTCAATTTTACTCTGCATCACCTATATTCTCACCCAGTTTGTTTATTTTTTAAATTTTCAGTTCATTCTTTTAATACACTGCTTCTAGATGCATTTTTAATTCAGGAACAACTTCAATTAATGGCCGCCTATGTTGATGCAATGTGTCTTTGAACAATCCAGGCCCTGCAGCTCTAGATCACGTGTTCTGGGTGGGATAATACTGCTTCCCATAGTGACTGCCTCTTGACTGAAAAACCTGCCAGTAAAGGTCAAGGAGAAAAGCTTCACTGGGTCTCTTTTATCCCTATCATCAACACCATTACAGTGGGCTGAATCAGTTTCAATTTCGTGCTCTCTTAAAAGTCACTGACATAGCAAAGAAATTGCTATTTTGACAAGCATAGCACACCAGAGTTACCAAATAGGGAAAACTATATGCCTTTCATAAAATGGCAAAACCTTAAAAATAATTGTAAATCGTTGCCACAGAGGATTCTATCAATCATTTGCTTAACCAGTGCCATTTGTGAACATGAAGGCCTGATTTTCAAGTTAATCAATGCTCATATATTCAATATTCACTCAACAAATATTTACTGATGATCACTCACTGTGGGTCTTACACTCTGCTGGGCTTTATTTCCCTTAGCTGTCCTTGCAATGAAGAGAATTTTTCAAGGCAAAGAGTATGCAGGCTGTAAGTGGGGGAAATCCTCCTTTAAGTATAAGAAATGAAAAATGCATTTGATAACTTCAATCCATTATCTTCAATTGACTATTTTTATGATATTTTTCTATACATTCTCTTCTTTGGGCAAATATTTAAAATACATCTCCAAAGCTGAACATTAGGCAACCTGACATCTGCCAGTCTCAGTAAAATAGACCTATACACACCAAGCAAGATAATTCTTTTGGAATTTTCGTGTTTTGCTACTTTATTTTTCTGCATATGTATATTGCAGAATACACTTTCAGTGACTTGTCTGCTTTTTAGAAGGCAGTGATAGTCATGTGTATACTTCAGTTGTTTTGCTTCCAGAAAGTCATGTCTACAAACTGCTGTTTTTGGACGTGGCTTCCACTTGAACCCAGCGTATTACAGGGAGGGAGCTGGAACAAGCATAATTCTTACTACAGCAATTTTCAGCAAATTGTTCTGCTAAATAGAAATATATTACTTGAAGGCTGAAAAGTGATGATAAACCTGACCCTTCAGCTCTGCCTTTAAAGGTCATTTTGGTTAAGTATAGACAAATTGTGGTACAAAGTACCTTTGCTTGCTGTTTCTCACTTATATCTCCCCTCATACCTCATTATGCTAATGTAATGACTTATTTGACAGAGTAGTTCCATCCATAATCTTGGAAATATATAACGGATTTAATTTCCAAGGTTATATTTTCAGAAAACTATTAATGTCCCTTTCAAAGTCATTGAGACTGAATTATGTTTCAGCAAAATATTAAGTACATTAAAGGTCCTTTTTAGATTTGAGTAAAGCCAATTGGCAATCCAATTGCAATTATTTAACAGCTTTGGGCCCTGAATTGTTAAACTTATTATGAATTATCTATGCTAACCATTATCTTGAAAAATTAAACCTCTCTGTTACATTCAAACTTCATCATAGACTGTCACCAAAATAACTGTGGATTTTTTAAAGCTGTCAGATCTTTTCATTTTTAAATGTTCATTAGATAATGATCCTTAAATATTCAGGAAATCTTCTCACCTGAATTAAATAAGATGGCCTCTTGTTAAAACATGAATTTTTATTTCCAATGGAAAATAAATATCTGCCTATAACTTTTCAACCATGTACACGACAGGAATAGGACTGCTTACTTTTATGTAGGTAATATTAAAAACTCACCAGCATCAGATTATTATAATAATGAGTGGGCCTCAAAATTAAGCACTAAAATATCTTCAAACTCAGGATGATTCTCATCAATAATCTGGCCAATAGCTTAGGAGAGAGCACATGTCCTCTGGGAGAATTATATGCTTATGATCCTGAGAAGACAGGCTCAGTGATTCTCAGCCAGCACGGAGCTTATTAGGATTATCAGTTGACCCCCCCTACACACATACTCTTGACTTACACAGATATCTGGGTTCTCCTAGTATAGTTTTTCTGCTGCTTATCTTACTAAATGAAGTACTTGGACTATATCAAAATAGATAGTTGTTACCACTGGGAATAAATGTTTGTCACAATTTTTTAACCACTTGCGGCATTCTTCCTACTTTACAAATCTTATATTCATTACATTTAGCACAGCATCCTCTAATGGAACAATATTGGTAACACCAAATAAAAATATATAGAAAGATGTAGAATAATGCCAAGAAGATTAGGGATCATGTATGGAAAATCGCCGAGAATCATGCCCTTGGATATGCTATATGATTAGACAATCAAGCACAAGAAGTTAAAATAAAGAGCTAGGAATAGAAATAAGATGGTCAATCTAACCCAAAAGAGGAAGACAAACAGAAAGTATCTGGAAAACAGAGAAATTCTCAAAATAAAGCAAGTACGCAACCTTTTCCAAGAAGTTGAGAGTACTGATAAGAAAAATGCACAGTGAAGAGCAGCATCAGAATGATGTGTGCAGACTGCCATTCAAAAGCACATGGGGCACTGATAAGGGCATTAGGTTTGAACTGAAGATTTAGAGAATGATGAAGGAGATAATACGCTGCAAATGATATTCCAAGTAAGTGATTTCCTTTAAATCAGTAAGAAGTATGTCTCTGCTCAGCTAAAGCCTGGAAAGAAGGTTGTAAAGTCTTTATCAAAGGTGAGAGGTGGCGATTTAAATCTTGGTGAGGTTGAGTAATATTTATTATGTGTGCTTCTAGTTCAAAGATATTACTGAACTTGAGAAGGTATTGCAACTCTGCTCTGCAAAGTTGAAAATGCCTTGACTTATGAATTTGCTTCTCCACTGTCCTTAAGATGTTGGGGTTCATCCAATTTTCCAGGATGACTGATTAACCTGCATAAATTTTAGTAAATAGAAAAAGGGAAGAAAGGGAAATGAAGTCCTTTCTTTTATAGGAAGGACCCAGAAATTTTACACAACATTTTCACTCACATCTCATTAGACACACCTTACTTACATGACCAATTTTTGCTGGACGGAAAAATCTGGTCTTTGTTTTGTATATCTGGGCACCTGCCTGAAACATTATGATCCAGCAACCAGCAACTAAGAGAAAGAATTAAAAAAAAATTAGATAGACTGTACAATTGGAACATCTGGCACAGATAGTTAAAACAAAGAAATGAGTAGGCCAATCCAAGAGAGGAAGAGGGAACATTCAGAAGGTTATTTACAAATTCAGGGAGCAGGGTAATAGAATTACTTGTTATAGCTTCTGAATGTGAAACAACCCAAATCAACGTTGATTATCCAAGTTGAAAGGGATTCTTTTTTTTTTTTTTTTTTTTTTTTTTTTTTTAAAGCATTGGGCAGTTTACAAAATCAACAGAAAGTCTGCAGAAAATAACCAGGAGTTCAGAAAAGCTGAACAGTTTAGTATACACCAGATTATTTCTCAGGAACAGGGTAATTCTAAAGTTACCACCATGAGCACATTCGCCACCAGGTGCTGGCTGCCAGGTCAATGGACTTCCACCACCATGGCTACTTCTTTGCCAAAATCTCTTACTATATCTTGTTTTCTGTACTTCTCCTAGTTGGAACTTGCAGTTGGCTCTGCAACTAAATACATTAGCAGCTGGTTGTACTCTGTGTGCCAGGATAAAGGGAATCTTGAGCCTACTTTCAGTTTCTTTAGCATATTTGAATATTAACTCACTATGTGAACCACACATACAGACAACTACATTCTCAAAGAAGCTGATAAATGGGATTTTACTTTCTTCAGTTTTAAAAATATAATGAAAGACAAATAATACCTTCTGCTTTATGTTGGGAAAAGATTCTTCATAATTCAATAGTAAATATTTCTTCAACATCAGAATGTCAGAGGCAGATTTTAAATTTATTAACAAATTGCTCGAATATTTTCTACATTTTTTAAATAATTTTATATCATTAGGCAAGAAGCACCAAATTATGCATCATAAAAATAACCTAAATATTAGTTTAAAACCACCTGAGCTACATCAAAAAAAAAAAAAAAAAAAAAAAGGAATAATGGTTTAGTCAAATTCTTACTTCTGGAATTAGTCTGTCAAATCCCCTACAGAGAATGATGATGTAAGCCAGAATGAAGGAAAAATCAGTGAAGTAGAAAAACGTAGTTGAACCATTCAACCAACTGACAGCATTGTGATTAAATTTGACCTGCAGTAATCTAGAAATCAAAACTGCAAACTAGTTAGCACCAAAACAAATCTTATAACTTTAGAAAGATCAACCTTGAAACAAGTAAAGTCAAGTGTTGATGAATGGAGTGTATATTCTGAAAGAGAAGAAAAGGTGTTTTAACTTAAAAGGAAAAATGGTTCCTAGCGATAAGAGTTAAGATGCAGGGGAAAACTATAATCTGACTTGCCCGTTATGTGGTGCTGATGTCTATTTGTTGTAGATTTTTGGCTCAACAAGGAAATTGGAGAAGAAAAATGAAGGAAAAAAAAAAGAGTTCTTTTTAAAAAATAAAAACACAAGTTGTAAAAGATGAGACCCTATTTTGAGTTCAGAATGAAAACAGTTAAAATTGTAAATAGCTAATAAACAACCATTGAAATATATAAAACCTATCTCCCAGTAAAGTTAAATCCATTTTCTTTAAGAACAGAGGATCAATGAAGAAAGAAATTAAACCGTTCTAAGTTGGAGTGGGAAATTAAGTTACTGAGGGCGGCAAATGAGAGTAGGTGATGGATTACTACTTTCATTACCTTTGGGAAAAGGGATATTAAAGCCATATCATTAATGCAGCTTTGTACTTGAGGTACTGAGATGACTTAAAAGAATGTCTAATGAGGTAGAAGTATGTTTGCTGAAATATTCTATGCCATATCTAAATAAATCATCACATCCTCAGCACCACATAAAAACAAATAAAATAAAATAAAATAAAGGTATTATGTCCATCTACAACTAAAAATATTTTTTTAAAGAGAATAACAATAATAAACAGTAACAGAGTAATAATAGTACCAGAGACTTGAAACATGGCAACCAATGTGATATTATGACTGTTGACCCTAGGAAGTAAGTTGATGCTCTTGCTCCTCTACTATATATTCTAAAATTTGTGGATGAGTCATTTAACCCCATCAAACCTTAGACTTATTTCTTAAATGAGTGTGGTGTCGTAGCTATTCTTGCTATACTTTGCTTCTGAGCACAGAGGCAAGTCCCAGAAACAGAAATAGCCACTCATTCTTCACAAATGAGACTTGACTATGTTTATCATGTTGACTTCTTTGATTTGCAAGGAACTGACTCACATAGTCAACCATTCCTAGTTAAAGTTTGTTTAAGGATATATAAGGAAGAAAATACAAGTAGGTATCCAAGGGTTGAGATATAGTTTGGAAGCTGACAGATATATTGCACAACTTTTAAAAACTAGATTGATAATCCACATTAAGGCTCTACCGTGATGAGTTAATGAGGTTAGGAATTAGACTTGCTACACAAAATACAACCCACCATGACTAGCGTAAGTATATCAGTACTAACACATTTATGATACCATGGCCTCATCATTCTAGCCTCTGCTATGAAAAACAGATCTTGAAAAGGTAGAACCATTCGGTTATTACCAGCAGATTAAGTTGGGCCTTGCAACTATTTTTGTATCTCCACATTTCTCAGGGCGGAGCCAACCTACTTTCTTTTTCTGATAAGGGTGACTATATCCTAACGATTAATTCATTTTCCCACCACAATACTAATACATGGAGAATAAGTTCAAAGTTTTCTTGCCAAATTAGATTCTGGGATCTTTAAAATCTATAATATAAACTACCTATAACCCCAAATGTACTTTCTAAATATTACAGAGTCATATTATAGTCTCAGTATTACTAAGAAAGACCAAACTGAAGCTTCACATCCTCACCAGAATCTATTTCTTTAGTCCATAAGTCCTAGGAGTTGCATAATGAGCATCAGGAAATCACATCCTGAATAGTAAGTGCTAGTGAGGATGAACTTCATCTAGTCCCTTGAGAACAAAATTGTTTCTTGCTTCTATCATTTCCTGTTCTTCTTCCTCTTCCTGAAGTACACTCTCCCACCATTTCGCCTGGTATATCATTCTTTCCCTCAATTATCACCTAAATCTCCACCTCCACAGTGATACTTCTCCATTCCTCCAACAAATATAGATGTTCATTTGTCCAGGCTGACCTCACACAGGTTCACTTAGTCAATTAAATTGGTTACTCATCCCCTGTCCTTATCCCATGTTGTTGCTATCAGGATAATGCCTTTTAATTTCTCTGTACCTCTGTAACCACCACAATGGCTAACACATAGTATATACTCCAAAAATAAAGATGACTAGTACTTAGGATGGTCTGAAAATATTTCTGTTCCTGATTCAGAGGGAAGATTACTGTGTTCAAGTAAGATCATTCACTTGTATATAGTTTCATCTAATAACCAAAAAGCGAGATTAATTTTAGAACAAAAAGATTTAAAGTTGTATATTTACCACATTATATAGTTTTACATATAACTTGATTACTGAGCCCCTAGTATTTTTAAAAGTCATGCACATAAGAGAACTTCATGTATATTGATACAGAATTTCACTGAATTCATGAGAAATTGAAATTGAAAATATTAATTAGCCAATGAGAATTAAGTACCTGCATTGAATATGACACTAGTACATAAAAAACAACAGGATAATACCATCATTTATGAATTTTATGCATATCCAAGGCATCAACATTTGAAATGTTAGAGAATACAAAATATTAATAATAATACAATATGACTTAAAATGCATTGAGAAGAATTTTTAAAATAAGAGTTTATTATCTTTTTCTAAAAACAATGGGAGGCATAATTCAATGCGTTTGTTATTCTGGTAGACACTTGTACCTTAAACAAAACAGATTACTATATTGTTTTCCAACCAAAGAGGATTACTGGCTAGAGGAAAAGTGTGTAATACCTTATTAAAAGAGGACATGTTCTCTTTTCTAAATGAATTGAAATTATAAACTATGACAAACATGATGCTTGTCTAGGTACTGCATATGCTTACTGGAATGAAACAATCAGTTGAAGCTCTTTGACTCTAGTACCTGTTGATGGGAATACCAACAATAAAGTCCAACAAGATGTCATAGCCACTCTTGGACCAGGAACCAGTTCTGGAACTTGGATCTCAAACATCACACTCTGGTCCTTCACTTGCCCTCCTGGTATTTTCTAAGGTTAACTTCTTCAGAAAGGTAATTTCCTTCAGAAAAACTAAGTAAATCTTAATTGAGCAACATATCAAGAATTTTGGATGGACTTGGTGAGTGAGGCCCTCTTTATGGGTTAGATGTAGTTAGTGGATGGTGGTTTTTGCATGGAGTTAGAGTAAGTATTTTCCGGAAATGAACTGATGAAGAAAGAAGGTTTTCATAAGAACCACTCAGCCACTCATGTTTTCCTCCTTTTTAAAAATAAATTTTGTTCATAAATGGCTATATCTCTCTGAAGTTGCCCTATCTGTCCTATTTGTTGGTGGAGTGGCCTGAAAAAAAAAAATATGGTAAATAAAGAAACTAATTCTCAAGAGTGTAGAGGTGGCAACAATTTAAAAAGTTTCCAGGACTCAGTTGCCAGTATTGAGCATGGGAGCAGAGTAATAAAAAAATCTATTGCTAGGGAAGCCCCCAAGGTACAACAAGACAAATAAAATGTTTTATTTCAGAAAGTGAGAGGAAGCAATTCTCTGAAAGAAAAAGAAAGTCTAAAAAAAAAAAAAAAAAAAAAAAAAAAAAAAGCACATCAAGAATCTGCAAACACAGCAATTTTAGGATCAAACTTTAAATTCCAAATTAGAGGAGATTTTGTTTGTTGTATTGTTTTGTTTTAAAAATTAACAGCTCAATAAGACAGTCATGATGAGGTGATTGTTGAGTTAGTCTAAAAACTATGTGTATTGATAAGTCTGTATCAAATCTGATCAGAATTCTATAAAGTGGTGTCCAGTCTTTTAGCACTGAGAAATTTTGAAAAGTTCTAGCTAGGCTGAAACACGAGATTCTTCTGGCTTATATGAAAATAAAGAAAACTTCTGCACAACCATAAAGGTTTAAAACCTGAAAGAGAAGTTGCCTATTAGCAGTAGATGGATAAATAAGTTGTGAGATTTTCTCATGATGAACTACTACATCAGAATGAAAATAAACAAACTATGACCACACATAAAAACATGGATCAATATCAAAACAGAATCCTGTGGAAAAGAAGCCTGACACAAAAGTACATACTCTATGGATACATTCCTCCAACCATAAACCAGACAAGAGTAATCTATGGTGCCTATTCAGAATAGTGTTTAATTCTAGGAAATGTAGTAAATTGTGTCTGAAAGTGGATGATAGGTGAGCATGGGAACCAGTAGTCTATTTTAGTCTGGATTACACTTATATGTTGTCTTAATCCATTTTCTGATGGTAAAACAGAATAACACATGTGGTAATTAAAATTTCTTTCTCACCCTCTGAAGTCTGGAAAGTCCAATATTAAGGTCCTGCCTCTGGAAAGGGTCTTCTTGATGCATCATAACAAAGCTGGTGAATCACGTGATGAAAGAGCATGTGAGAGCAGGAGAAAGCAAGGATGCCTAACTCACTTATAATAATCCACTCATGACTCATGAAAGCTAACCCAATTCCCACAATAATCCATCATGAGAGAAGAGCCCTCATGATCAAAATGTCTCTAAAGGCCTCACCTCCCAACACTATTGCTTTTCCAGCTACATTTCAACATGAATTTTGGAGCATACATTCAAAAAATAGCATATGAGTATAATCAATTTGTAAAAAGCCACTAAGTTGTGCATCAACAACTGTGTATGTGTTATGCTTCAATGATTTTTTTAAAATTCTGTATAAAATCTTGAATTCATATAAATCCAGCTGCAAGATATATCTGTCATTTCAAGTAATTCCACCACTAAATGAAGGTTTCTCCTTGATACACTTTAACATGATAACATTAGGAGTGGGAGGGTGCAATAGACTTAGTGAAAAAGAAATAGATACTGCATCAATTAGAAATCTAATTAGCTCTGTGTTTTAATACAATTGGATGTAATTATCTGTGCCCTCAGATACAAAGCATTATTCTCTTGTCAGATAACTGACATTTTAAAATGCTAAGCTTATGTGAGGGAGAAAGAGAGAACTCATTTAAAATTCATATTTTTACTTATTTATTATTATAGATTTTCTTGATAAAGGAATTCAGATTCTTCTGGAAAATTCTATTCTACATTTTTTTTCCAATACCAAGAGGAAATATTCAGTATCATTCATTCTTGTACTGGGCAGAAACTGGAAAGCAAGTACATAGAATGAATCCCTGGTGAGTGGTATTTGAAATAACAAAGTTTATGATTCTTTTGTGTTAATCTGAAAACATTTTTCCATATAAGAATGTCTCCATATTTTCTGATATACTTTGCACAGAGAATGCCTGAGCATGATATTTACTTGGACATTGCTAATCGGGACGTGTGCTATTGTGGTTAATATATCCAATTAGATAGGCTGGCTGAAGCAAATGTGCAAAACTTCCTCCTCTATAATTTTTCCTGTGGCTGAAAACTGGTGAGATAATCTCTTTGACTTGGATAAAATTGTTCCCTTAAAATCACCTCAAAAAAGGTGGCAAATGTTTATTAAAAAAACTATGGATTGCAATTACAATAGGAAATTTGGGTGAAATCAGACCACTCTGAGGAGCATTCATTTGCTTTCTTTTTGGCTGCCTGGGATTTCATAGGGTAATTCGCCTTGTGGGGACAAACTCTCCATTCTTTTCTAAATGCTGATGCTTTCCCTTTTTGCTTTCTCTTTATCTCAGCTTTTTCTTGCAGATAGTCTCTGTTCCCTACCAAAACAAACCTTTGTGTAGTTGATATTAGGATTTTGCATGTAGCAAGAAGCTACTAATAACAGCTTAATTTTAAGGGGAGTAAGAATATTAAATAAACACACATATAAGACCCAAGGGAAGATATGCAGCTGGTAGTCAAGAAGGGAACCAGGGGTGTTTTGCCTTACATAGTCATCTCTCTTCTCATTGTGTTTTCTTAGTTCTTTATCCTCTCTGTAGACAAATTTTCTGGGTCCCTTTTCTGCATGATGAAATATGTTCACCCAGAGTTCCTAAGCTCATGTTCAAAGTGCAATAAGATGAAGAAATTGACTTTTGCTCAGATCTGAGTCCAATTTTGGATAAAGCATCCAACTGCAAATATGGCCACAGAAGCAGGGCCTCTCAGTAAAGCATGACTGCCAAAACACTCCTCAGGAGAGATGGACAATTCCAGGACAGACAGACAGAACAGAAAAGCCAGTAGTTATGAAGCAACATGTCATGACTCCATTGGCTACAACTGGTTCCCAAGGCATCTTTGGCTTTCAAACTTAATCTACAACAATTCAATTGATACTTTCTAGTTCTATTCAAGAGAGAGTAGATGCTATATCAATACATTCAATTCCTGTAGACTGCTAGGCAGTGCTTCACTAGCCAGTCCGTGATTTGACAGCGCTTGTGCCGGAGTCTTGCTTAGGAATCACAGGATGGATTAAAGTGAGATTTTCCCAGAAGGCACAGCAGTCATTGTACAGTTTAGCCTTTCCAGTACTGTAGCATAGCTTTCAGAGTCATGTCAAAGAGAAATGTTGCAAACATATTCTTTATATAGCCATATTAACTGAGGTCATACACAGAACCATTGTTCCTTTGAAGATGTTCTTTGAAGAGGAAAATAAAATTCCTTGCACGATTATGCTTGAAATAAACTTCAAGACTAATCTCCTTTTTGAGGTTTATGAAATAAATTATTAAACGCTCTGAGAAAAACCTTTCTACCTTCATTTAACCAATCTTCTTAGCCCTGCTAAATGAGGTAGCATGGATAGGACTCTACTTTTGCAAATTACAGGGAGCAAGTCTTCAAGTTTTATTATATGGGTACAAAAGTAAAGATAAAAATAAACCAACATCACACAAAAACTAGGAACTGGGCCATTAAAGCCCTTAATAGTTGAGGGAATTTCTCTCTTCTTCCTGGGTCTTTATTCTGAATAACTATTCATCATTTCTCACAAGTCTGACTTAGTACTCAATCAGCATAGATGGCAAAAGTTTAACTTTTTAAACAACCCCCCCCTAAAAACAAACAAACAAACAAACAAACAAAAAACGGAAAAAAAAAACCACATCATTTCAGACTTAGAGATTTTATTTCTGTTTTTAAGGGAAGGAACTTGGGTATCAATGAAGGCAGTGATGAAACTGGGTGTTTGTCAAATTACTCACATGACTGCTGAGGGTCAATACCTCTAAAGTAAAGAAAGAAGAGTCATAATGGAGGAACATTAATTCCCTGTCCTGGGAGTTGGAGTAAAGTGTGCAGTGTTGTTAACATACAGAGCATGTATTATGAAATAGGTACCATTGAAAACATTCTATTCTAGTTCACTTCATTTACATAGCAAACCTAAAGGAACACAAATGTTGTTACTATTTTCCAGATTAGAAAACTTTAGGTGCAGAAAGCTTAAGTAACATGGTTATAAATGCACACTTCGTATCTTTGCAGGCTCAGATTTTGGGAAACATACCTGATCTGATAGTTCTATGGATTTAAACAGAGTTGGGTTCTCTTAGTAAAAGATGGAATTATGTCATTATTTATCCCTGAATGTAATAATAAATCTAAATATTGCAATTTTGAGCCTGCTATAGATAATCAGGCATTTTTACACTCCATATGTAAATATATGTATATATGTACATATATACATACATATATCACTTGCGTTATATATATTTATGTATCTCAAAGCAACTTCAAATATTCATTTTTCTTCTGACTATAGACATACTGCAATCAAGTCTTCCTCATCTAATCTTCAGCTTAATTTAGACTTCCTCTCAGAAAATTTCAACCAAGATTTGAGACTCTCACTTATTTGGAAAATTCAAATAAGGTACACTTATGTTTACTGTTGAGTGTGAATATCAAGCTTGTTCATCGGTTCTTTCTAATTGTGTGTGGAGGACAGTGTTGCATATCAAATAGCGGTCCTCCTTTGTTGTTCTATGAGACTATGTGTTTGGTACACTTTGATGAGTCAAAAGCCTAATAAAATGAAATTTGTCTCACTCTATTTGCCAAGTCTGTCAAATCACCTTTGTAAAAACAAATTATATCTCAGATGCTAGTTTCATTTGTACTTTCAACTTCCTTTCTGAAAAACCCACGTACTATTTTAACTTTAGCAAAGCTTAAGAAGTCATGATAGGACCAGAAAGTAATTTCCTGAGGGGCTGAGGAATGAGACCTCACTGAGTATAAAAAGGAGCTGGCTGTTTACAGGGCTTTCAGTCTGATTCCTACAGAGGTGGGCTAAATCCAAGTGGGAGCTCCTGTGTTTCATATCCTTCACTAACCAAATATACTTGAAAATAAATCATTTTCAGCAAAAGTCCACAGAACTGCTCTACCTTATTTTAAATAAAACAGTTCTCATAAAGCAAAGGTTTATAATAATGAAGGAATTTTAGAAACTACCATAACAAAACAAAAACAGCACTCTCAAGTTGCCTTGTAAAGAGAGCAGAAGAATGCCTGGTCTTAACACAAGGTTAATGAATATGTATCTCTGACATTTTTTTAAAACATCCTAACTTTGGAATAATTAAATTATTCCCAGATATTTCAATATTCATTATTTTTATAGAAATTCTAAATGGATGCTGTAGCAGAAAAATGGTTTACCTGTCAGCAATCTGGGTTCCTAGATTGTGTAAGTGAAGAGATTTTTTTTTTTTTTTTTTTTTTTTTGGAGGCGAATATCCAAAAATGGACTCATTTCCCAGACTCTACTGCAGTTAGAGCTAGAGGCATTGAAACGTAAATGGACTTTCTGTGCACGACTTCTAGGTTTGACACGTAATTGCAGTTCTACCCCAAATTATGAGTGATACTGCATTGGATTATTACATGAGCAAGAAATAAAATTGTATTCTGTTAGACCTCTGAAATTTGTAAGTCTGTTTTAGCAACTAGCATTATGCTAAAAAATACAGATGTAACAATAGGAAAATAGGTTAGAAATGTATTATTCTTTAATGTGCAAAGTTATTAAAGCTTTTCTTACTTAAATATTTGTATTACCATTTTTATAATCTTATATACATAAAATATAATTAAAATATTAATACATGACTTGTAATATATATCTATACATATACATACATAAATGCATGCATGGGAGATGAAAGGAATGGAGAGATATAGACATAGATAAGGATGTTAAAAAAACTACTCTATAAGATTCAGTGTTTAAAAGTGGAAGATATAAATAATATTACATACAGTTTCTGTTTGCTAGGAACATTGTCTTGAAGAGAAAATGAAACTATACACTGAATTATAATTTAATATAGTACATGCTAATTAATGCTAAAATAATGTTCATTGATGATTAAACATTTTTAGAAGGAAGGAGAGGGAAAACTCACTTATAATTGACAGGGAAAGTTTGATACAAGAGGTGAAGTGTCAGCTGACCCAATTGAAATCTTGTAAGGAGAGTGAAATTGGGAAGATATTCTGACAAGCTAAAAATTAAATCAGGTAGTGATGCTTAATATCCATTGGGGAAAAGTGGAGGTATACTCCTGGAGAAGGCAGTAAGTGCAGAGGGGAAGAAAGGTAGACTGGTTTCATTAATAACTTGGGGGGCAGGGAATCAGAAATAGTCACATAAAGAAGAAATTGGGTTACTACTCCATCAGCAACACATCAACAACAGAGAGAGAAAGGATTTTTATCCAGACAAGGAACAGGAACTAAACTTGCATTAAGAGGAAGGAGAGTACTGACAGCCTTTGAGTAGGACAGGATACATACATACCAATGTCTTTAGGAA
This sequence comes from Tamias sibiricus, assembly GCA_025594165.1. NCBI lineage: Eukaryota > Metazoa > Chordata > Mammalia > Rodentia > Sciuridae > Tamias > Tamias sibiricus. The sequence continues at coordinate 106,244,231 of CM046666.1, forward strand.
AGTGAATGCCCTTGGCAGTGTGAAAAGCACAGAGAATCCAGAATCAGGAAGAAGAGTGTGAATTTATGACAAACATCTGGATGTGAGGTAATCAGAGCCTGAATGAAAGTTGTTGCAGAGAAAATTGAGAATTAAGAAGCACATTTCAGAAGGCAGAAGATATTTTGAAGAAAGAACAGACTTTCTAAAATGATTAGATTGGACTGGAGACAAAAATGGTAATCAAACACATTTGTTTTTTGACTACTCTAAATAAACAAAGCTATCTTCCAAGCCCTTAATGTAATTACAAATCTGTAATCAAATTTTAATATTATCTTCTCTCTTGCATGCAAATGTTTCTATGATTCTAGCATATGATTAATGATAATTAAAAATCTTATGGACCAAAAAATTAAGTAAATGCACTGGGAATGTCTATGTAATAATTTGGTTTTTAGAGAGTTTTATTTAGTGACATTCTTATTATTCATTTACTTACAAAGTGTAAGTTCCATCAATTAAACACAATTACTTAAGCATTGACTGTCCAAAAAATTCCATTCTGTTTGGACAGCTGCTTTAATATTAACACAAATGTCTGCCTAAAAAGAAAAATACATTCTTGGCTAAGCAAGTTAAATAAAAAAAAATTTCTTATGTTATGATTACTGCTAATTATAGAAATATTATTATTCTTACTCTCTCCCCCAATATTAGTAGGAATAATAATATAACAATATTATATATTTCTGTTGACATCATTAATTGTCATGCTTTGTGTAGTTTAAATTGAAACAAGTGAAAATTATGTTTAAAAAATTAAAACACCTATGTCTATGATTTAAAGGTTTCAACTTGTATTATTATACATTATAAATGGCCTGTTGTATAATTAATTTTGGGAATCTTATCTTTACATCTAAATGACTGCCTCTCATTTGAAGGTGAATGACATCAGTTCTTTAAAAATATATATTTTTAGTTGTTAATGGACCTTTGTTTTATTCATTTATTTATATGTAGTGCTGAGAATCAAACCCAGTGCCTCACACATGCTAGGCAAGCACTCTACCACTGAGCCACAATCCCAGCCCACAACATCAGCTTTTGATAAAAACAATTTGACAAAATATGTATCTAGTTTATTTCCTGCATAAATAAAATATCATGTTTTCTCTCTTTTTCACTATTTGCTTTCACCTCCTTAAAGACCATATCTACTCATCAAATATTGGCCATTATGAACATTTGTCTTCATTTTTAGAATTCTTATTACCATAAAAAGTTATGATGTTTGGTAAATGTCAATCATCAGGGCAAATTATGTGAAATTAAAATCAAGAACTAAGATCACCCATCAAGTGTTTGAAGAAATTTAAAGGTAGTTTGGAATTAAAGGAGTTTAGAAGTATGCATTATATAAAAATAAATTGAACTTAATTGGCTTCTACTGGTTACTATACCAAAATTTTCTGTAATAAGAATCAAATGGAATAGAAAAATATTTGAACTTTTACGAAGCTATCAATCTTGGATATGTAATATAATCATCTGGAAAGGGCTGATGAAATAATTTTCTATGTTCCATAAAAAGTAAATCAAATTTAAAGATTAGCTATAATTTCCATGTGGAAAGCACTGGACCTTTCTAATACTTTATATTTTTGATATAAAGTGAAAATATCTATATTTATTTGATATCTTTATGTATGTATCTTATTTTAGGAGAAAATATGAAGTATTGGGAAGACTTACTGAGAAATGAAATCTAACTATGAATTTTGAATTTGCTTTAATGACCTGGCAAAATCATTCAAACTATTTCCATTTTATCTTCCATAATAACTTATTTTAATATATTATAGGAGACGATTGTTAAATGTTTTGTATTGCTAAATTTGCAGACTTGCCTTACCCAGTTACTGATTCATTTTCAGAATATAGGCATTTTCTTCTTTTTGGCTATATCTCTATGTAAGACTAAGAGCCCTGTCTCGTCATTCATTGCCTTGCATATCCATCCATTCAATTCACAACAACTCCAAGTTTATGGTCTGAAATGTAAACTTGCTTAATAAAATGTGTTTAAATCAGGATAAATTTAGGGAAACTATTCCTTTATCTTCATAGAGAAGCATAGATGGTAGCTTTAGTAATTCTTCATTATAGATGAATGGCTGTTTAACATTGAAAATTGAAATTTACAAACATGTTCAAAAAGATTAAACAAAAATGACAAGGCTCCTCCAAAATCACACAAAATAAAGAAAATAAAACGTTGTATTGATACATAAAAAAACTATACTATATAATTTATTTTTCTTCAAGAAGCAGATAAAAGTTTTTGCAGACATTTGTGTCCTTTAGAAGCTTAGGCAAAATTCTCTAGAATGTGGTTGGGGGACATATCAAGAGTTCAGGCTAGCTGGGCACAGTGGTGCATGCCTCTTATCCCAGCATATTGGGAGGCTGAGGCAGGAAGACCTCAAGTTCAAAGCCAGCCTCAGCAAAATTGAGGTGCTAAGCAGTTCAGCGAGACCCTGTTTCTAAACAAAATACAAATAGGGCTGGGGAAGTGGTTCAGTGGTCGAGTGCCCTGACTTCAATCCCTGGTACCCAAAGCAAAACAAACAAACAAACAAAAATTAGAGTACAGGATAAAATGCAAAAATAAAAAACACATTTTGAAAAAGATAAAAATGTAAGAAAAATTTAAAAGAACAAAATAAAAACATATAGTTGAGACAGTAAGAAGCAGATTTAACTCTATAAAACTGCACATGAGATATAGGAGGAAGCCTTTCCAAAATGCAACAGAAAAGGACAAAAAAAAAATGAAAACAATAAGATGATTGTCATGATAAGTGAAGGAAAGAACTATATAGTAGTAACAAAAATAAGATCATATATAAAATTAAGGAAAATTTTCAAGTGAAAGAGCAAGTTTGGTACACAAATATTCCTTTACTCTTAAAGATAAAATATTTTGTTACAATATGTTGAAGTGCTCTTTAAAATACAAAATAACACTTTGCAACTATTCTAGGAGAAATATAGTTTAACAATAAAGGAGCAAAAATCAAGCTAATCTAAACATTTAAAGAAATAATTCTAAAATAATTCTAAAGATTTAAAGAAAGTCTACAGAACATTATTAATAAAAATATGGTAGTTCAAGAATTTGATGATATATTGGTTTGTCATTGACATATAAAGCAACAAAGGATTTCCAGAAGTGTGAGAGTTTCTAAAATGTTTAATTCTTCATTGTGCTAGGAAAAGTAATATTTATCTCTCCCAGGATTAGGTCAAAGCTCTAAATTCAGAAAGGCAAAACAGAATATAAATTTTAAAAATAAATATAAATTTAAAAAGTGAACAATAGAATAATGTAGACTGTAAACAAAGTATTGTATTATTTTGCTGGTTTTATTTGTGTGTGTGTGTGTGTGTGTGTGTGTGTGTGTGTTGTTTTAATTTTTTTTTTTTTTTAAGTTTCTTTTCCTTCAGTGTGGACAGGATGGTGCCTGGCATAGAGGGAGTGATCGCAAAAGGATGAAATATTTAAAATTATTTAATTTTAAATATGGCTTCAAAGTAGAATTCAACAAAATTATTTCAAATCAGATATTTGTTCTTGATAATGTTAAAAATAATTAGGTTTATCAATAGCTATTAATTTATCAAGGACTAAAAGATACAGGTGAAGGACAAGGGTAGTGGAATTATAATAAATAACTCTATGCATTCCATTTTCTCTTAAAATCTTACAAATGATAAATACAGTTAAACTTCCGTATGAGTCAGCAGAATCCAAAAAAGAAAAAGAAAGTTAAATAAGATTTCATATGAAAATATAAATCAAACTGTAATGTAAATATTTGGTATGTTCTCTGTTTAAAATCAAATCCTATTTCATGTTGTTTCCTTTAAAAGATTGTCCTCAAAAAAAAAAAAATCAAAAAGTTAATACGGAAAAACAGAAAAGTATACCCTACAAATATAATACATTAATTAATGAAACAAGTAAACTGAAGTATTAATGTATAAAATATAAAAAAAAAGTCTGAGGCAAATTGTACTATATATAAGGGTAATTTTTATTAATGAAAACAAAAAGAATGTAAGAATACAAATTCCATAGCCAAGCTCCATGCCGCATGGCCATGCCTGAGTGATTTATCAATATGCTGTCTCAAAATAAAAAATGAAAAACCTGGGGACCTGGCTCAGTATTAGGGCACCCTGGATCCAATCCTTAGTATTGCAAAAAAGGAGAAGGAGAAGGTAAATTCCACAAGATTAGGGATCTTTCTTGATTTTGTTTAGACAATCCCAAATACCTGAAAAAGGCCTAGCACAAATGACATTCTTTTTTTTTTTAATAAAGACTTTCTTTTTTTTAATTCAAAGTTGTTGTATTTATAATAGTAGTATGCATTATAATTCATAATAAACATATAGAGCATCTTTTTTCAAAACACTGTATACAATGTATATTTGTACCATTCAAATCTTCAATCATGCATTTAGGATAATGATATCCATCTTATTCAACCACCTTTTCTTTTTTCCCCTCCCTCCCCCCTTGCTCAATTCCTTCCCCTCCCTCCCTTTGACTGTTCTAGCATTCCTCTATTCCTCCTATGTACCCCGACCCAACACCACTGTGGATCAGCCTCCTTATATCAGAGAAAACATTCGGTATTTGGATTTTTGAGACATTCTTAAAATAAAGAATCTTCCCCACATCCCAGAGCACCAGCCCAGAATGAAGTCCTCATCCCCAACTGTTTGCTGGCCCTGTGGCAGCACAGCTGGTTTCCTGGTCAGAACTAGCCCTCAGCTTAAGAGAGTCACTTTGCCCAAGGTCATCCATCCTTCCCACTGAATCCCTGATCATTAAGCCACTCAAATGAGAATGTAAAGATCCTCTTCTGAATTCAGGACAGCTCTGAGAGGTCATCACAGTTCCAGAGATTCCCATGATCAGCTGAGGCTCGCTGTAACTGCATGCCAGCCGCCCTTGCCTCTCTGCTCAATCTGGCTTCCTTTATCCCTTAACTGGCACTGAACCTGAGATGGCTCCTCAATAACACTCTACGCAAAGGTCTTCATCTTGGAGTCTCTTTCCTGGAAATCCTAACCAAAATCAGACTAAAAAAATGTTTTTTAAATGAATAAATGATGCAAAATAATAATTAACATTAATTGTTCATGAACTCTATAACAGAGCTTCAATCTGTAATTAAAAATTGTGACTCATAAAGATAGATATAATATTTATAAGTGGAGTGGGTGATATACACTTATTTCTAATAATATACAGTGCATCAGGAATATTAAAAACCAATAATATAAAATGAAAGTAAAATAATCATTCTATTGCTTTTAATGTTTAGAACTTTTGAAAAGTGATTGTCCCTTACTTTGCTTATGGACCCTAATTATATATTTTATTTCTTCTTTAAAAGTAATCTATGTATGTAAGATTAACTTTTTAAAAAATCTATTATAAAGAGACTGTTGTATTCCTTTTCAGGTTTTTGAAATTTTTGGTGTTTTGGTGGCTCAGAATATAATCCACTTTCCTAACTATTCCTTGGTACTGGAAAAGAAACGCTGTCACATGTGAGAATGATTGGAAAACATTCTCTGAGATGTGCCCTTCAAAAACATGCCTCCCCTATGTATATTAGCATAGCAACACCACTGCACGCTTTTATTTTGTGAAAATTAGCATGAGTTCTAAATCTTCAGAATAACCTAGGTTTAATGCACAAATATTGTATTAGGGTCATGATCCTTTTTTATGTCTTTGAATAGATTTCTAGTTCTAATTATCATGCAATAAAGAAAGGAACAACAGAAATAATATCAAATGTCATGAGCTGAGCCAACAGGAAACAGAAATTCTTGAAACGAAAAGCAAGGGTCTTTTTCCTCTGAGGGGGCTGCTGTGCGTGTTGTGTTTATAGTCATTGCATTATAAATCACTGGGGAATATGATTCACATGGCATTCAACTTTATTTTGTGACTCTATTTTCCATGCATTAAAATTTTCCACATATCTAAATCCATTTTATGTGCTCTATGCAACAATTTGCATACAGTTGATTTTATGTTAGTTAAGTGCTGTATATTAGGATAATCTGTACATGGGCAATGAGGTGGGAAAAACAATTTTATTACCTTAGTTTTCTATGTCAGGAGTAGCACATCTTTACTATAAGTATAAAGAAAAACACAAGGATGAAAACAGGAATAATCATTGCAATGAATTTCTTTCCTTCACCAATGACAGAACTAATAGCCAATTAAATGTTGTGGATACTCAATGTAATTAGAGATTGGTGTGCATTGTTTATGTTTCTTTAATTGCTTTAGCCCATCTGTTTTACACTCATATCTACCATCTTCTACAGTGATGGAGCATACATTGTCCATGATGTTAAGTATAATTATTATAGGTCGCATTTTTTATTTTATATTTTTGGTACCAGGGATTGAACTCAGGGGCACTCAACCACTGGGCCACATCCCCAGACCTTTTTTGTATTTTATTAGAGACAGGGTCTCACTGAGTTGCTAAGTGCCTCGCCATTGCTGAGGCTGGCTTTGAACTCATGATCCTCCTGCCTCAGCCTCCCAAGTGCTGGGATTACAGGCATGCACCACCATGCTGGCATAGTTCGCATATTACTTATAGTTCTCTTCAGTTCCAAGTTGTCATTTCAGGGATTTCCCACTTTCCTATGTGTTTCTGGGATAGATACCATAGGTTGGAAAACTCCACCTTCTGCTCAATTCTCTCTCTTCCATCACTCTGTACAGCCTTTAAAAATGCTTCGTTTCCCAGCCACCCTTTCAATATTGTTGGATCATGTGACACAGTTCAGGCCAATGAGTTATAAAAGGATTCCCCAGGTGTCATGATTCCCCTTTCCCCCATCTTCCACCCTGGAAGACAGTTGCAAGGCCTAGAATCGAGTAAGTGTTTGATATGAGGCCATAAGGAATAGCCGAGAGGAAACACGTCAAGGATCATAAAGCAGAAGGCTAGAGAAAATTAGATCCCTGATAGCGTGGTTGAGCTTCAGCAATCCTTACCTCTGGGCATATTATGTGAGAAAAAGAAAACTATTTCTTTTAGATATGGTTAGACATATTTTCTGTTATTTGCAGACAAAAATATCCCTATATGCTACGCTCTCTCTACTTTCCACATCTAGTCCTCAATTTCTGTCAATTCTACTGCCTCTTAAATTTGGTATAGCTCTGTATCTGCATCATAATGGATTAGTTCAGGCTACTGCTATTACTTCTTTTAATTTTTTACAGAGCTTTCTGGTCTCTTTGACTGTAATTCCATACACCACTCAATTTACCCTTATATCACCAGTGTCTTGAGAATATTTTTAGTAAGAAGCCAAAGATTCTTACAACGACACATGAGTATTAAAACTCTCTCTCATTTCACCTTCATCAAAACCCTACTTGCCTCTACACGTATTAATGTCACCTGTGCCTTGGCATGATGCTTGTTCAGCCCACAGTGCTCTGGTTTTCATTCCCCTACATCTTGTACTTTATTGAACTGACTGGATCCTACCTACCACTCAAGACAGTGAAGTCTTCCTTGATGCTATGCTTTCATTAAAGATCACTACCACATGTTCTACCAGAACCCTGGGATTAATATTATCATTTTCATAATTACTATATTATAAATGCCCGTTTGTTGTCCACATGTACTGTTTCTTTGGATAAAATGCTATTTATTTATTTTGTTCCTATATACACAATGCAATGGTTGGCATATATCAGATGGTAAATAAGTGTTGTAAATTGCATGGAAAAATGAATGATTATAACTATATAACTATATATGTTGTCAGTTATCTGTATCTATAATCTATATTTAAATTATTTACATCGACTTCCCTAAGCAGTTTTATATATGTTTATATTTCATTAATACTGCATCTTTATGCAAAAGTACTGGTAGCACAATTCTACTTATAGGTATGTGTTATTTTATTCTGTGTTTCAGACAAAGAGCAATCATGGCTTATATATTTTAATAGAATTAGAGATTAAAAACCAAGTTTCCAATTTTACTTTTACATATTTTTACCATTGTACACAAAAAAGCTTTTTAAAGCCTACAAAGAGACACTCAAATACTTTCTTCATGTAACATAAAATATTAATTATTTATTGCAATGTTACTACTTAAAAGCCACCTGTTTATTATAGTGTTCCTCTTTTAATAGCACCAACCTGTAGTTAGTTCCCCTTATTTTAGAAACACTCCTAATTTCGACTTTTTTTATTTTCATTGATGCCGGTGAAATCTGTAAAGATTTGTCATTCAATTACATCTCATTTTGTACAACAACAACAAAAGTTTAATGCTTCCTAATGGTATTTGCTATTAAAAAACTGATACATAAAACCTCCTCAGAAATAAAACAAATCAGATTCCCCTTAAGAGGTCATCTTTTGCCTGGATCATTGTAATGAAATAGCTCTCTGCTTCCCAAAAGTCCATCCTGCAGATCAGCCGAAGTGATCCTGTTCAAATGTATTAGATCATGTGATTATTTAGCTAAAATTCCTCAGTGACTTAATTTTTCTCAGGATAGACGTAAAAATTCCAAGAAAGTCTTAAATGGTCATACCAAGTCTGGCCACACATGAGTTTTCAGATCTCATCTTCATTCTTTCTCCATTGTTCATTGTTCTTTGGGTATAGAATCTCCTTTTCTTTTCTTATGTAACATGAACATTCCTGGCTGAGATCTATGCCCTGTGCATTTCTTCACAGAGCCCCCTTCAAATGAAGGCTTCATAATGATTTCCTTCACTTCTCTTAACTTCTGTTTCAATGTCATTTTAACTACTATTCCACATTGGACTGCAGTCAATGTCCCAAATGTCTTTGCATTGCTAAAGTTTTTTCTTACCTACTAAAGTATAATTTTTCTTACCTACTTGCTTATGGTTTGTTTCTCTCAAAATGTAAGTTTCATAATGGCAGGGAGCATTTCTTTTCTACATTGACATAGCTTTGAAACTAGAATGGTGTTTGCAACATAGTAGATGCTTAATAATTTTGGTTGATGATTATAATATAGGATTAAGAAGAAAAAATGGAAAGAAAAATCTGTAACAATATAATCCACTGCAAAGTATTTGATTAATATGCTGAGCTGGAAGATCTAGCAAATAAAATAGCACATATTTTCATCTAAAAAGTTAAGAAACTGAAAATATTGGAAACTTTTACTGTTTTTGAAAAAAATTGGGGGAGGATTAGTTTTTTAATTTTGTTTTCCTTTTTGGTCTTTATTTTAAATATTGCTTTTAATTTGTTCTAATTAGTTATACATGACAGTAGAATGCATTTTGACATCATACATAAATGGAGTATAACTTCTAATTCTTCTGGTTGTACATGATGTAGAATCACACTGATCGTGTAATCATATATGCACATAGGGTAATAATGTCCAATTCATTCTACGATCCTCCCTCTCCCCATACCCTCTCCCCTCCCTTACTCCCCTCTGTCTAATCCAAAATACCTCTATTCTTCCCTAGCCTACACCCCCCCCCCCATTTTTGTGATTTAGCATCTACATACCCAAGAAAACATTTGACCTTTGTTTCTTTGGATTGGCTTATTTCGCTTAGCATAATATTCTTCCGCTCCATCCATTTACCAACAAATCAATGTTTATAGCAGCACAGTTCACGATAGCTGAACTATGGAATCAACTGAGATAACCATCAACAGATGAATGGATAAGCAAAATGTGATATGTACACATAATGGAATATTAGCCTTAAAAAAGAATGAAATTATGGCTTTTTGAAAATTTAAATAGCTGCTGAATTAATGTTCCTAGTGAATACTATATAGATAGTACTCAAATTGTTCTGAGAATCAGAAACAGTAGCATCTAGAAACTTGTTAGAAATGCAAACAAACTCCAAATCAACCAAATCATAAATTTCCTATTAACAACAGATAATTTGTATATACATTGAAGTTTGAGAAGCAATAACCTTCACCAATCAAAGTTTGAAAGTTATGTGTAGTAGTTTCCCAGTGTGCTCACAGCAGTTGGGTGAGGCAGACTGACAGAGGCCACTCTGAGTGAGACCAGTTATTTAAAACCTAAGACTACCAGTACCTTGTAATATTTGGAGGGATGATGGTTTTATCCCTGATATTGTTTATAATTTCAAACAGATCATTATAATAACAAATACTGACTTTAGCCAATTGTTAAATTCTCTACCTGTAATCCATTTCCTTAGTGGTTGTTCCTGTGGCAAACCAGCCTTACTGCCCCCTCTTGATGTGTCACTGATGATAGAATATTTTTAATTGTATAAGATTTCATTTTGTGATGTTATTTTCCATACATTTAAAATGTTATGCATTATACGGATATAAAATTGCCATGATATAGAATGTCTTCAAAAAATGTTCCAACATCATATGAAGAATGATAATCAAGCCTGGAAAGTGCAAGGTATATTTTCATATCTCCTTATTTTTCCTAAATATCCATAAAATGTCAATTTCCAGATCCACCATGGTGATTAGGTAGTGACAAGCAAAAAATTAGAGAGGTCGATTTACATATGTTACTTGCAATTTGGACCTTTGTTTGCAGTCTCTGCCAAGTCCCCTAGTGTCCCCAGTTGGGCAGATGCAACTGGAAAGGGGAAGTTGAGGAGGCATGGAGTAGGAGTCTCCCACCTGCTCTGCCTCTGTTGCATCAGGCCTCCATGATTATGCTTTTCTTTTTTCCCCGCCAAACAAAGAAGCTAGAAACAGCTGTTTTGGAACATTTAAAAAATGCATTCACCTTTGACAAAGAAAATAGATTAGTAAGATATTTTTTATACCAAATAAAAAGATCTTTTGAAATAAGAAAGAGCAAGTGAGCTTTACTCAATGCTTCTTTAGTGTTCATGCATTTTTAGCCATTCACAATTTCTTTCTAAATCAAGTCAAGGGAATTCATTGCTTGTGAAGAGTAAAACGAATAGCACTTTCAAGAACGTGAAGAAAGCAACCAGTATGAATGCTTTTCAACTCAGCATGATCAGTATTCTCCAGCTTTGGCTGCAAAGAGAAGGTGCAGTGTGTTAGAGGAAAGCTCTTTACATGAACTCTACTCCAGGCAAAGTTACCATGGACAAAAGGAGCCAAGAGTCTCACTGCAGTCCCTGCCATTATCTGTCACCTAAAGTGAAGTCTCTGCCTCAGAGTTCAGTCCCTGGTGTGTGTGTGTGTGTGTGTTTGTGTGTGTGATGTTTTTTCCATGAACTAGCATGTATTGGAAAGCCAGTTTATACCAGTTTATACCATTCTTTCATGTCACAAGTAGAATTAGGAACCAGCGGAGAGTGGGCACATGGGGTACAGCATTCCTGTATTTAGTGGAGTAAAGGGCACCTGGCAAGACAATTCAAGACACATATTTTTTTCTAACTGGACTCTGTAATCTAATGAAATAAGACACATGCTAAAATGTAACAAGAAGCACAATGGCTGTGTATGATTACAGTAGTCTGATTGCAAATAATAAATGTTATGGTTTTTTTGTGTGTGTGTGAGGTACCGGGGATTGAACTCAGGGGCACTCGACCACTGGGCCACATTCCCAGCCCTTTTTTTTTGTTTTTTTTTTTTTTTTTTTTATTAGAGACAGGGTCTCACTGAGTTGCTAAGTGCCTCGCCATTGCTGAGGCTGGCTTTGAACTCGCAATCCTCCTGCCTCAGCCTCCCAGAGTGCTGGGATTACAGGTGTGCGCCACCACGCCTGGCTAAATGTTATGGTATTTTGAGTTACAAATTTCTTTTATTAAAAACTATGTCAGAACTCCAGTCATATTCATAGATGATAAAAAGTACAGCTGAGTTCCTTTGAATTCCAGAATGTTTGTACTTTAAAGGGCTTAGAATTATAATCTGAAATCAATATTTCATAATAAGACCAGCAAGAACCTAGGGTAACATAAGGCCCATGTCTCCTTTCTCTCAAGTTAATTCTTCCTCTGGTGTAATAACCAGTTAATATGAGAAATGTTTATAATGCCTTCAACTATCTCCTCACTGAGCCTTAGTAACATGTCTCCCCTCTAAAATTCCCACCAAGTCAGGTTTTGGAATGAAACTTGGCTCTCATTTCCCCTTATATGATAGACAAATTTGGTCTTAGAGGAATGTTTACCTGGACCTCACCACTGGGTATATATATTCAGGGAGTCTGTCACCTGTGTGTGGGTAAAACAGGGAGAGTTGAATGCTAGAAAAACTGCAAAAGTCAATTGAACATAAGAGAGCACTGTAGAATGAATTAGTTATCATTACCCTAAGTACATGTATAAAGACACAATTGTTGTAAAAATACTTTATATAAAACCAACAACTTGAAAAATTGTGCTCTTTGTATGTAATATGAAATGAATTGCACTCTGCAAACATGTATAACAAATTAGAATTTAAAAAAAAAGAGAGAGAGAGAGAGAGAGAGAGCACTGTAATGCCAGTAGACAAAGTGGGTAGATGCCCCCACATAAACCAGGCATGGTACAATGTCTGACACTGCCTGAATATCATGTATGCTTATTCAGCATTCTTTGAGCAAATATTACTGAGGGATTGCTATGTGCTAGGCTGTATTCTAGAATTTGGAGATAAACAATGGACCAAAGAGGTACTGCACCTACTTCCTGGAAACTTTATTCCATTTAGAAAGACTAAGAATAAGTCAAAAAAATGAATGTACACTATGTCAGGTGAAATTAAGTTGTTGGGATAAAATTATAGAAATATAAGAATGAAAGAGTCAGACATGAGATTGATATGATGTTTAAGATTTTCAGGGAAGTTTTCCTGCTATGACATGTAAATAGATACAGACCATAAAGGAAAATAAGCAAAAAAAAAAAAAAAAAAAAAAAAAATTGGAGGGACAGAGGCAGATATCAGAGACCTGGAGATAAGCCTGTATTGTAGCCATGACTGAGGTAGGAGTGAGTTTGGCATGTTTAAGAGCCAGAGGGTTAACACGGTTGAGTTGGGTGAATTGTGGAAAGAAGAGGAGGGTATGAGATCAGAAAGAGGTAGCAGTGTGGACATAAAGCAGATCCTAGGCATTTTAGAACACCTTCATTTAACTCAAACTCTGTTGAGGAATTTATTAAGGATCTACTCTATAGTAGAAGATGGAAAAACAGGATTAAATGTGTAAAGGTCTCTGCTTTTCCAAAGTTCAGGGCCTAAAGAGTGATACAAAGGAGAACATAATTAGAATGCAATGTAATCTGTTTTATTCTAGGTATAAACTGAAGTTGCTAGGTGCACTTAGAAGAACATTTATAAATTGTCCCCAGGGCAAACATGGAAGGCTAATTAGAGCACATGATGCATAGGCTGAGCTGTAAAGGACAAATCAGAGTTCATGAGGTGTCCAAAGGGATGAAAAATATTCTTAGCTCCCTGAATGGTTTCTTTAAAAGTATAAAAGCTTAAGAAGGCATTGCAAATTGATCTTCAGAGATTCAGTGAGAAGACAAAATGCTCTGAAGCCAGACAAGGGTTTGAATGTTATCTTTGAAACAGAGAATGTTATATGATCTCTCTTTAGAAAGGGATTAATAAAGCCTGCTTGTAGAATCATTGTCACGACTAGTGATACTAAATGAAAAGTGCCTGGTTTCTGTTGCATGGACAATAAATCCTTGCTATTGTTTTCACCTAGAAAACTCTAATCTTAACAATAGACAGAGGTTTGGTTTCACTATCTTATTCTCAGATTTTGTTCAGAGTCTGAAACAGAGGGGCTGCTCAATGAGTATTGGGAATGAACTGGCACCAGTTACAGTTTCCTTTCAATTGCAGAAACACATGCAAGGGCAGGAAAAAGAACTGAACCTTCACAGTAGTAGTGGGAGTAAGAAAAGAGATAAGAGATTGTTGAGTGATAAAAGGGGTGATATTTGCTATTAGTTGGATATGAAGGAGAAAAATCAGTGATAACATCCAGGTGGACAATTGAATGACAGAAAGAAATTTTGTGACACTCACTAACCTAATGATCAGGAGGAACAGGAGCTGGCTTCAGTTGTATAACAAGAAGGGGAAAATATGAACTCAAGTTGAATTGGTAAAGTTGAATTGGCAATCTTGTGATGAGTATAGTCCATGGTAATCAGAAATGAAGTCCATTATTCACATGATGGGCCAAGCAAGATAAATACATTGGCAGTAACTAAAGCCTTTTTATGTGTGTGTGTGTGTATGATATTTGGTAGAGATATTATTTTTTTATTTTTTAATTTTCTTTCTTTAATTTAATTTGTTATACATGTTTCCAGAATGTAATTCCTTTCGTATTACATATAAAGAGCACAGTTTTCCAAGTTATTGGTTTTACACGAAGTATTTTCATACCATTTGAGTTTTTATGCTTGCACTTAGTATATTGATGTCCTACACATTCTGCCATTATTCCTATCCCCCTGTTCTCTCCCCTCTATCCCCTTTGTTCTATTTAACATTCCTTCATTCCTCTCATCCCCCCCTCCCTTGCCACTATAATTCAGTATCCTCATAGCAAAGGAATCATTCGACCCTTGGTTTTCTGGGGTTGGCTGACTTCACTTAGCATTATTTCTCCAACTCCATCCATTTACCTGCAAATGCCATGATTTTATTCTCTTTTAGTGCTGAGTAGTGTTCCATTGTGTATATATACCAAAGTTTCCCTATCCATTCATCTATTGATGGGTATCGGGGTTGTTTCCACAATCTAAGTATTGTGAATTGTGCTGCTATAAACATTGATGAGGCTGTGTCCCTGTAGTAAGCTGTTTTTAAGTCCTTTTGGGTATAGACCAAGAAGTGGGATAGCTGGGTCAAATGGTGGTTCCATTCCAAGTTTTCCTAGGAATCTCCATACTGCTTTCCAGATTGGCTGCACCAATTTGCAGCCCCACCATCAATGTATGAGTGTGCCCTTTTCCCCACAACCTCGCCAGCATTTATTGTTGTTTGTGTTTTTGATAGCTGCCATTCTTACTGGTGTGAGATGAAATTTTGGAGTAGTTTTGATTTGCATTTCTCTAATTACTAGAGATGTTGAACATTTTTTCATATATTTGTTTATTGATTGTATATCTTTTTCTGAGAAGTGTCTGTTCAGTTCCTTAGCCCATTTATTGATTGGTTTTTTTTTTTTGTTGTTGTTATTGTTGTTGTTGTTGTTGTTGTTGTTTTTGTTTTTGGTGTAAATGTTTTTGAGAGAAGAGGAACAAGGATGCATTTCAAACAATAGTCACATTTACAAGGCAAGTATAAGAAGGAAGATGTCTTGGAAAAAAAATCTCATGACTTCACAGATAATTTAAGAGAATCATGACAGACTAGTATCACTTCATCATTTATTATTTTGTATTCATAGAAAAGTGATGCAAAACATAGGTTATTTTGTAACTTGAAGTATTTTCTAAATTAAATCACTTTAATGGCTCTTACTCTAAAATCTCATTATTGGTGTGTGAGAAATGATCAACAATGGTTAAGACTCATAACTCAGAAAACAAAGTTTTATTGAGTTTACATGTTTAAGCATTATAAGGTCAATACTTCTCATTTTCTTATTGGGCATCTTATTTGATATTGTTTACTAGGTAATGAGCAGACAACTAATATAAGTTACATATATAAAGATGGTAGAATGAGATGGATATCATTACCCTAAGTGCATGTATGAAGTAATGAATGGTAAGTTATATTTTTGATGGAAAGTTTTCCTGGTAGCACCATGTATATTACCTGTTCATTTTTAGCTTTTATTTAATTAGATGACATTTAAGGTTTTTCATTGCATTCTCATTAAGCTTGAATACACTAATCCAGATATGGAAATCACTAGCACTTTTTGAAAAATAGTTGGAAGGTCTATAGCCTAGCTGACATAAATACTGACTTCCTCATCATAACATTCATTCTGTAATTGTGTCTTAAAAATTTCCTCAGATGTTTAAAAACTACTTTTATTTTCAAAATGCATAATTCCTATGTTATTTTAGTTGATTATAATTTTGTGTTTCAGTGAATTGGGACTAAAATTCATTAAACTATATTGTTTCTCTGTAAGGAGTAGCTACTATGGGAATATAAACAGACATTCCACTTTCAATGGAAAAAAATACAATGCAAATGATGCTCATAAATTAATCCAAATATTTCTAAGCTTGTTTTTGCAAAATCATTATCTTAAAAAGTTCAGATATGAGTGAAAATAAATGTTAGCATCATGCTGCAATGGCCTCCATTACTGATCTAGTGCTTGTCATCAGAGCTGAGGTATGAACACAGGATGTTCAAATGTCATTAATTTTTGACTAGCTTCTATCAAGAATTACAAGCCATGTAAATATTTTTGGCTATGTGCTTTTCTGTGATGAAATTCTTATTTCTCTACTTAGACCCTTTCATATACATGCTAATTACACTTAAAGATATACCTATGAAAATAAATTTTGATGGGTTAGAAATTGAACAGAAACAAGATTGGACATAACTACAGTATCAGTAGATGGTAGGTAACAGAGTGGAAAAAGAAAAACAAGCTGGAAAAGAACTGTGAATTGTACTTTGGGGGAAAATTTGAAACTGAAATTTTAGTGGGAAAAGCTATAAAATATCATTATGTACTGAATAGTAAAATATTTCAAAATAATTTCCCCCAGGTTGGAAATTAAATATATACATTTATGTATAAATATATTTACACATAAATATTACAAATTAAATACTACAAAATTGTTGTTAATATTTGTTAGGAAAATAAGATTGGTGGGCTTTACACTTTAAAGAGAATGAAAGTTTTCAATGTTGTATTTTCCCTCTTGAGAATAATAGGGCATTTAAGCTGCTATAGGTATCACTGAGTAAATTATTAAAGTAAGAAGTGCTATTATGCCATAGACATCTCTGTTACTCGTAAAAGGAGGATAATGTAAAGAGTAGGAAACAGGCAATTTTGCTCCAGCCATGTGTACAGAATAGTTGGTCACTGAGTAAGGCAGAGGGACAGAACTTGCCATATGAGATTAACAGATGTTACAAATTTAATCTATATGAAAACCGTTTAATATAACTGCACATCTGATTTCTAGAGAGATATCTTCTTTCAGGGGGAAAATATTTTATGTTCTTATTTCTAAGGTAGCTGGAAGTACAGTAGCCTGTGAAAGCTAAAACTTAAAAACAAACAAACAAATGGCCTGATGAAATTCTCTTTTTAAAAGAAGACATGAGGTGGAGGAGGAAAGATGGTGGACAGCAGAGAGGGCTCTAGACAGACTGTCACTAAAAGAGGCTTAGCGGGAAGTTTGAATGCATTCCTAGCAATACTCCTGCAACTGAGAGGGAGCTGAGACACCCCTGCACATCAGGATAGTAAAATACAAGGAACTCTAGACCACCAACTCACGAGATCCAGTGCGAGCAGCCCACAAACCGAACCAGCATTAGCGGCGCAGCTGCCTCGGTAACATTGCAGTAAGGGAAGTAGAGATTATGGGTTTAAAATCAAACATGCAGAAGAATAAAGGGGAAGCTAGATGTGAGCAGCAAGCAGTGGCCTCATAGACTTCTTTCATGCAAATTGCTGAACAGGACCTGCACGCTTTGGAGTGTCACACGAGTCTGGAGTACTGCTGTTGAGACCAGGGAAAGCGCCGCCATCTTGGAGGAAACCCGCAGCTGACCGGGACAAAGAAACAAGGAAGGAAGAAAAGCAGCTGCAGGCATCCAAGGATCCAGCCAGGGCTCGGAGAACAGCACACAGCTGGGTGAGACACCGGCAGCCAGCAGGGGAAGGCCTGTCTGAGGCCAGCACAGCAACCCCGAGAGCTATAACTGGGGGCAGACGTGGGGAATGCGCGCCTTTTGAATGAACCCCTTCCTGGTGCCATTCACGTACTGACACACCCCCACCCCAGCCACTTTTCTGCTGTGCCATTCTGCCACTGGCCAAAGGTGCAGACTTGACTCCACTAATTGGTGCTCTGTGACTGTCTGGGTGAGATCTGGGACAACTGGCTTAAACTGGAAGGGAAAAAAGAAGGGCTTCCCAAGGTCCTGTTTGTTTGAGACTTGTCAGACTTGTTCCTGGGTTCGACTGTAGTTTTTGTTTGTTTGTTTTTTGTGTTTTTTGTTTTTGTTTTGTTTTGTTTTTGTTCTGTTTGATAGTGTTCTTATTTGTTTGTTTGTGTTCCTCCTTCTTTCTTTTCTTCCCTTCTCACTTTTGTCTCTTCTTTCCTCATCTTCTCTATTTACACCCTGTCATTGCTTACTCATCAGAGGTGAAAACAAGTTATATGCAGAAATTGGGATTCTATATCTGGGGCAATTGAACTATACAGCAAAGTGTTATACATAGTTTACTCTCTATTTTCTTGACACACTTTCTCTTTCCTCTCTCTTACACTAATTCTTATTTCTTTGATATCTTTTATTGTTCCTTTTTATTTTTTCTTTTCCATCTTTCTTTTTTTCCTTCTCTCAAAGGCTACATAAGTTTGGTTTATATATAATTCTGTCTTCCTTCTAAATCACTCACTCCATTCTCTTTCCTCTCCCATCTGATGATATTAAACCACTTTCATAGAATTCTATTTTCATACTTCCTAAGAAAGAAAATCTCAATAACCTCACTTCCTTCTTTGTAAACATATCATCTCTGTGTCCAATACTGAAACTGTAAACCCCAACACAAGCATACAGAGAAAATTGAAACAATACCTGATTTAACTAAATCTGCACATTGTGATCAAACTGGGATTTGCTGAATAAAAGTGTTAGATCTTAAAGTGTAAAGTATTTATAAGGGAATCTGACAACATTGTACCACAGGAGTAACATAAGGCTATAAGTTGAAATCAAAATAGTCAAGGTCCCACAGTGCTAGAAGAATAGACACACAAGCATTATGAAGAAACAAGGGAAGAGAGTGATTGAAACAAATCAACATACCCCCTCAGTAGATTCCATGGCAAGCACAGTTGGTCAAATGCCAGAGATGGAATTTAGAAATTACATATTCCAAATGTGTATGGATCTTAAGAATGAACTCAAAAATGAGATGAGAGAGCAAATACAGATGGTAAAAGAGCATTTGACAAGGAACTCTAAAAACAAATACAGAAAGCAAAAGATTACTTCAATAGGGAGATAGAGACTCTAAAGAGAAACCAAAAGAAATTCTGGAAATGAAAGAAGCAATAAACCAAACTAAATGCTCAATTGAAAGCATCACCAACAGATTGGACCACTTGGAAGAAAGGACCTCTGATAATGAAGACAAAATATATATCCTGGAAAAAATCTAGATTACACGGCAAAAGTCATAAGAAATCAATAACAGAGCATTCAGGAATTATGGGACAACATAAAAAGACCAAACTTAAGAGTGATCAGGGTTGAAGAAGGAACAGAGTTTCAAACCAAAGGAATGAGTAATTTATTCAATGAAATAATAGCAGAAAATTTTCCAAACATGAGAAATGAATGGCAAAACCAAGTTCAAGAGGCTTACCGAACACCAAACGTACAAAACCACAACAGTTCCACACCAAGGCACATTATAATGAAAATGCCTAATATACTAGGCAAGGAGAGAATATTAAAAGCCACAAGAGAAAGGAAGCAGATTACATATAGGGGGAAACCAATTAGATTATGCTCAGATTTTTCAACCCAGACCTTAAAAGCTAGAAGATCCTGGAATAGCATATTTCAAACTCTGAAAGAAAAGGGATGTCAACCAAGAATCTTATATCCAGCAAAACTGAGCTTTAGATTTGAAGATGAAATAAAAACCTTCCATGAAAACAAAAGTTAAAAAATTTCACAACTTAAAAGCCAGCACTTCTGAACATCTTGGGCAAAATTTTCCATGAAGAAGAAGAGAAAAATAACAATGAAAATCAGCAAAGGGAAATAGTAAACTAAAGGAATTACCAACAAGAGGAGAATCCAAATCAAGCTAAATACCATAATACATTAAAAATGGATGGAAATAAGAATCACATCTGAATAATAACCTTAAATGCTAATGGCCTAAACTCACCATTCAAAAGACACAGATTGTCAGATTGGATTAAAAGAAATGACCCAACAATTTGCTGTCTCCAAGAAACACACCTCATAGAAAAAGACATCAAGCGATTGAAGGTGAAAGGCAGAGAAAAGTCTTATCACTCATATGGGCTGTAGAAGCAAGCAGGGGTTTCCATTCTCATATCAAATAAGGTAGACTTCAAGCCAAAGCTAATCAAAAGGGACAAAGATGGATATTTCTTACTACTTAAGGGAACAATTCATCAACAAGATATAACAATTACAAATCTATATTCCCAAAATAATGGAGCATCTACATTCATCAAACAAACCCTTCTCAAGTTCAAGAGTAAAATAGACCACAACACAGTTATTCTAGGGGATTTCAACACACCTCTCCCACCAATGGATAGGTCATTTAAACAAAAGCTAAATAAAGAAACTTTAGGCCTCGTTAAAACAATTAATAAATTAGACCTAATGGACATATATAGAATATTTCATCCCTCAGTAAGCGAATACACTTTCTTCTCAGCAGCACATGGCTCCTTCTCCAAAATTGACCATATATTATGTCACAAGGCAACTCTCAGCAAATATAAAAAATAGAAATACTACCCTGCATTCTATCAGACCATAATGGGATAAAATTGGAAATCAATGAAAAAACAAGAAACAAACAACAAAAAAATGCTAATCAAACAACTGGAAGCTAAACAAAATGCTACTGAATGAACAAGGGGTTGAAGAAGACATCAAAGAGGAGATTAAAAAATTCCTAGAAGTAAATAAGTACACAGATACATTGTATAGAAATCTCTGGGACACTATGAAGGCAGTAGTAAGAGAAAAATTCATTGCACTGAATTCCTTCCTTAAAAGAAAAAAAAAAAAAAAAAAAACCAACAAATAAATGACTTAACATCACACCTCAAAGCTCTAGAAAAAGTGGAACAGATCAACACTAAGAGCAGTAGAAGGCAGGAAATAATTAAAATCAGAGCTGAAATTAATGAAATTGAGACTAAAGAAACAATTCAAAGAATTGACAAAACCATAAATTGGTTCTTTGAAAAAATAAAACTGACAGACCCCTAGCGATGGTAACAAAAAGAAGAAGAGAAAAAACTCAAATTACTAACATCCGTGATGAAAAAGGTAATATCACAACAAACACCTCAGATATACAGAAGATAATTAGAAACTACTTCAAAAACTTGTACTCTAATAAAATAGAAAATATCGAAAGCATTGACAGATTTCTAGAGTCGTAGGAATTGCCCAAACTGGAACTCGAGGCTATACACAATTTAAATAAATCAATTTCAAGCAAACAAATAGAAGATGCCATCAAAAAACTACCAACAAGAAAAAGTCCAGGTCCTGATGGGTTTGCAGCCAAGTTCTACAAGACCTTCAAAGAAGAACTAATACCGATGCTCTTCAAATTATTTCAAGAAATAGAAAAAGAGGGAGCTCTTCCAGACTCTTTCTACGAGGCCAATATCACATTAATTCCAAAGCCAGGCAAAGACACATCCAAAAAAGAAAACTTCAGGCCAATATTTTTAATGAACGTAGATGCAAAAATCCTCAACAAAATTCTGGCAAATCGGATTAAAAAACATATCAAAAAGATAGTGCACCACGATTAAGTAGGGTTTATCCCAGGGATGCAAGGTTGGTTCAACATTCGGAAATCAATAAACATAATACATCACATCAATAGACTTAAAAATAAAAACCATATGATCATCTCAATAGATGCAGAAAAAGCATTTTGACAAAATACAACACCCCTTTATGTTCAAAGCTCTAGAAAAATTAGAAATAACAGGAACATATCTCAACATTATAAAAGCTATCTATGCAAAACCTCAAGCTAACATTATCTTAAATGGAGAAAAATTGAAATCATTCCCTCTAAAAATTGGAACAAGACAGGGATGCCCCCTTTCACCACTGCTATTTAACATAGTACTTGAAACTCTGGCCAAAGCAATTAGACAGATGAAAGAAATTAAAGGGATCCAGATAGGAAAAGAAGAGCTCAAATTAGCACTATTTGCTGATGACAGGATAATATACCTAGAAGACCTAAAAAACTCTACTAGAAAACGTTTACAACTATTAAATGAATTCGGCAAAGTAGCAGGATGCAAAATCAATACCCATAAGTCAAAGGCATTTTTGTACATCAGTGACAAAGCCTCTGAAATGGAAATGATGGAAACTACTCCATTTACAGTAGCATCAAAAAACAAAAAACAAACAAACAAAAAAACCTGGGAATCAACTTAATGAAAGAAGTGAAGGACCTCTATATCGAAAACTATAGAACAGTAAAGAAAAAAATCATGGAAGACCTCAGAAGATGGAAAGACCTACCTTGTTCTTGGATAGGTAGAATTAATATTGTCAAAATGTCCATACTACCAAAAGCATTATACATATTTAATGCAATTCCAATAAAAATCCCAATGACATTTCTCAAAGAAATAGAAAAAACAGTCATGAAATTCATCTGGAAAAATAAGAGACCAAGAATAGCTAAAGCAATCCTGAGCAAGAAAAGTGAAGCAGGGGGCATCACCATACCGGACTTTAAATTATACTATAGAGCAATAGTAACAAAAACAGCATGGTATTGGCACCAAAACAGACTAGTAGACCAATGGTACAGAATTGAGGACACAGAGACTAATACATATAATTTCAGCTATCTTATATTAGACAAAGTTGCCAAAAATGTACAGTGGAGAAAGGATAGCCTCTTCAACAAATGGTGCTGGGAAAACTGGAAAGCCATATGCAAAAAAAAAAAAATGAAATTAAACCCATATCTCTCACCATGCACAAAATTCAATTCAAAGTGGATCAAGGACTTAGGAATTAGAACAGAGACAATACGCCTAATAGAAGAAAAAGTAAGCTACAATTTCCAACATGTCAGATTAGGCCCCAAGTTCCTTAATAAGAATTCTGTAGTGCAAGAATTAATATCAAGAATTAATAAATGGGATAGATTTAAGCTAAAAAGCTTCTTCTCAGCAAAAGAAACAATCAGTGAGGTGAATAGAGAGCCCACTAATTGGGAACAAATATTTAATACATGCACATCAGATAGAGCACTAATTTCTAGAAATATATAAAAAACTCAAAAAACTTAACTTCAAAAAAAAACAAGTAACCCAATCAATAAATGGGCTAAAGAATTGAAAAGACACTTCTCAGAAGATACATGATTAATCAACAAACACATGAAAAAATGCTCAACATCGCTGGCAATTAGAGAAATGCAAATCAAAACTACTCTAAGATTTCATTTCACTCCAGTCAGAATAGCAGCTATCAAAAACACAAACAACAATAAATGTTGGAGAGGATGTTGGGAAAAAGGCACACTCATACATTGCTGGTGGGACTGCAAAATGGTACAACCATTATGGAAAGCAGTATGGAGATTTCTTGGAAAACTGGGAATGGAACCACCCTATGACCCAGCCACCCACTCCTGGGTCTATTCCCAAAGGACTTCAAAACAGCATATTACAGTGACACAGCCACTTCACTGTTTATAGCAGCACAATTCACAATAGCTAGGTTGTGGAACCCGCCTAGATGTCCCTCAGTAGATGAGTGGATAAAGAAAATGTCATATATATACACAATGGAATTTTAGTCAGCAAGAAAAGAGAATAAAATAATGGCATTCGCTGGTAAATGGATGAAGTTGGATAATATAATGCTAAGTGAAATTAGTCAATCTCAAAAATCCAAATACTGAACGTTTCCTCTGATATAAGGAGGCTGTTTCACAGTATTGCTGTTTTGGGGTACATAGGAGGATTAGAGGAACACTATAATGGTCAAAGGGAAGGGAGGGGAAAAGAGGGAGCAAGGAGGGATGGAGGGGAAAAAAAGAAAAAGTGGTTGAATAAGATGGATATCATTATTCTAAATACATGAATGAAGACTTGAATTCTATGAATACACTTTGTATACAAACTGTTTGGTGTAAAAAGATGCTCTATATGTGCAGTATGAATTGTAATACATACTACTACTATAAATAAAAAAAAAAAGAAGACATGACCTTGAACTTGTACTGGAGTACACTTCCAGGATGTGTGTGAGGTGGGGATGGTGAAATAATAGAACCAGTGAGTGATTTGGAAAGGTCTAATGGCATGAAGCAATGCCTTCTATGTGATATCTCCAAAATTTAAGTAAGTTTCCAAGATATCCCAAATGTCAATTGATGGATCTCCTGCAAGGGAGGCAGGCAGGAGGGAATAGCTTTGCATTGCAGTTCACCCAAGAGTGGCGTCTGCTAAATACTGTGTTCAAATAACTATAAAATATTAAATTCATTTTTTAAAAATGCAAGAGGACTCTAGTAACTGAACCAGATCAGGAGGGATTTGGATGGGAAATAAATCCTGGGATGTTCTACTTGAGCATTTTACAGCTTCACTCTGAAAGAAGCTATGGTTGCAGCAGAAGCTACATCTCTGTTAAAATTGTCTTATGAAAGCATGCTGCCTTTTAGGCAAGAAGGCCCAGGGAAAGGACCTGAGCCAAAACAGGGTCCCTAGGGACTAATGTGGTTCATATTTTATTCTTCTGTCTAAGAAACTATGCCTACCCAAAACAAGGGTATTTTCACTCATTTTTCCCCCTAGAAAATTTATATTTTATATTTTGGAGCATAAGTATATGTATGTCTATGCATATATTATATGTTTATGAAACATATGTACACAATATGTAAAATATATAATATCTGAAATATCTAAAATATCTAAAGACAAATCTAATTGATAACAAAATAATTAGATCTTTTTTTCTTAATAAGTCGACTTTGTCATGTATTTCAGTGTAGTGACAAAAAGCTAACTAGAAAATACAGAAATATCAAGCCATCATTTATATATTTTTAAAATATTTTTATTAGTTATTTATGGACCTTTATTTATTTATTTGTTTAGTGCTGAGAGTCGAACCCAGTGCCTCACATGTGCTAGGCAAGCACTCTACCACTGAGCCATGACCCCAGCCATATATATATTTTTTAAAAGATAAAAGCTTGAAAAGCAAGGAACAAGGCATCAAGTATAAGAAACTAGATAAAAAGGGGGAAATAAATTCAAAATTCAAAAGATGAAATAATGTTACCTAAATATAAAATAGCAAATATAACATAAAACAGTGACAGTGCCAAAGTTTGGGTCTTTGAAATCACTAATCAGATTTGGGCACCATTGCAGTAACGAAATGAGAGAAAAGACTGGTAGGACAAATAAACAACTTGCATGAATTACACAAATGGTAGTATTACTGAAAATATTTTAAACATTAAAAATGCAACTTCATATAAATATGAAATAAATATTAACTCAGGAAATTTTTAAATATGAAGTTATATTTCCATGGAAATTGAATCATTGCTGAATCATATTATCAAGGACATTTTTCTTCAATTATGATGGAATAGCTTCAGCACACCTGTGTTTTAAGAATCACTAGAAAAGACAAATGAGATATAAAAAGGAGTGGGAGAGAACAGAGAGATTTGTTTGAAGCCTAGGAGAGCTACCCAGTGTACAAGGACTTAAGTATTGAAGGTCTCTTTGAAAAGATCATCGCAGAGATTTTTAGGTTACCCCCAAATTTCCTAGCTGCTTTCCCTCTGGTTATTTGAATATTTTGCCACTCAACTAGAGGTTGAATGCTATGGAAAATTCCAGCAGTTATTTTTTTTTTTTTTTAATCGGGGATTGAGCTCAGTGGCACTGGACCACTGGGCCACATCCCCAGACCTTTTTTGTATTTTATTATTTTATTAGAGACAGGGTCTCACTGAGTTGCTAAATGCCTCGCCATTGCTGAGGCTGGCTTTGAACTCGCGATCCTCCTGCCTCAGCCTCCCAAGTGCTGGGATTACAGGTGTGCTCCACCGTGCCCGGCTTCCAGCAGATTTTTATAATCTGACTAATCTGAAAGGATGAAAGTTGTAACTAGTGTCCACAAAAGACAGAAGTAGAAGGATCAAAACCCACCAAGGAAAAAAAAAAGCAGCAGTTAGGTGTACACATTTAGTTTTCTCTCAAAGTACTTTCTGTATTCTTAAGTTTATCAAAGAAAGCAGAAAAATGGGTTAATTGAACTACCTTGAAATTTCCTGTGGTGCATGCCTGAAATTCCAGGGGCTCAAGAGTCTAAGGCATAAGGATTGCAAGTTCAAAGCCAGCCTCAGCAATTTAGTGAGGCCCTAATTAACTTGGCAAGACCCTGTCACTAAATAAAAAATAAAAGGGACTGGGGATGTGGCTCAATGGTTGAGCCACTGGGTTCAATCCCTGATATTAAAAAAAAAAAAAAAAAAAAAAAAAAAAAAAAAAAGGAAGAAAGAATTTGGACAGTCCCCTTCATAAAAATAATTTAAGTGAGAAGACAAGCATTGGACAAGGAAAGAGAGTTTCAATAAATTCAGCCAACAGAGATAAATATTCAGAATATACAAATGATGCCAGTAACCAGTAAGAGAGAGAAATATAAGCCTATAGAAAATACTCTAATGATTTGAACAGGGACCTTCTCAAAGGAAATCCAAATGGAAAACACATTGATGAAAATGTGATCAACTAGTGGAAATCGCAAATTAAAATTCAAATACACTATTATATCCTTTCCCCCACAAAAGGTAATGTAAAATAATAATGATAATAATAAGAAGAAGAACACTAATCAATAGAAACTTCCCTACGTGTTATTTGAGGACTGTAAAGTAGTACAAAAACTTTGAGAAATAAAGGAAAAATATGCATTCAAGCATCAGAAACCCTACTCTTTGGAGGATAACCAACAGAACTGCATGCATATTTTCACAAGATGTAAACAAGAATAAAGAAGAATATTCATAAGGCTGTAGGTGTATTTGCCGAAGCCAGGAAAAACATGCTATTCAATAACATTTTAAATACATAACTTATAGTGTTTACAAAATGAAATACTGCTTAGCAGGTCATTTTTTTTTCACTATAATAAACATTGATGAATATCAAAAATCTGCTGCTTATCAAAAGAAGTTACACAAAAAGAACATACACCTTTTATCCACTAATTTCTCCAGAAACCTGCATAATCTACCCATCCCCTATGAATTTGAGGTGTTCCAATACAACTGTTTTTAACACAAGCTCCTAATTCCAGTATTTATAAGCACCAAGGATAGTTGTTTCCCTGGCCTCAGGTAATTTAATCATATATGGTCTATTTCTCCATTAGTTCTTAGTTGAAGATTCAGTGAAGACCCTCTGCAGATATGTGAAGCTCTACCATGTCCTGTTCTCTCCTCTCTGATACTGTCCAGCAAACTTGTCTATCTACCTTAGCCTAGCGAGGCTCTTACCTCTCTTAACTCCAGGAGAACCCCAATAAAACCTGAATTCCTTCCTCCTTCCTATTCTGTGCTTATAAGTTCCAGGCTGTAAGATGGGCTTCCTTATGGTTTGGACTTGAAGTGTCTCCCTAAAGCTCCTGTTAATGCAAGAATATTCAGTGGTAAAATGTTTGGACTCTGAGAACTGTAACTGTTGTGTCCAGAGAACGGATCCCCCAAAACCACCAAGGAATCCGGAGTGCATGCAAGAACAAAGAGCCTTTATTCGGGCTTAAGCTCGGACTCTCAGACCTCACCAACACAGTGGATCAGTACTGAGAGCCCAGAATTGAGGAAAGACTGAGTTTTTATAGGGGTAGAAGCAAGGAGGGGTAAGGGGCTCGCCTGATTGGCCTGATTGTACAACCTAAGTGTACATGCATGTCTAAGGAGGTTTTCATTGGTGGGTGCCATCTCCAGAGCTATGAAATGTGCTAACTGTTCATTGCCCTAGTTTATTGTGCCCAGGCTAGCTTATCATATCCAGGCTTATTCCTGCTTTGTGACAAGAGACTTGCAACACTTTGGGGCAGCTGAGAACAGAATGGGGTCACAGTGGTTTGACTTCTATTGTCTTTAAGGCAAGCATTTTACAGAAGCAAAAAGAAGCAGTTAAACTGAAAAGAGGCTTGGGGCTGAAAAAGGAGGGTCCCACAGTAACCTTACTAGGTCCATCCTGGTTTGAATGAACCAACTGGGTGGTAACTGTAGGTAACTAGGGTAGGGCTGGAGGAGGTGAGTTCCTGTGGGCAAGCCCTTGAAGGGTGAATCTTCCCTTGTGGCACGTTGCTCCTTCCTTTCTTGCTCTTGACTTCCTGACCCTGAGAGAGTTAGTGAGCAGCTTTCCTTCACTGGGCCCCTCTCCCATGATGTGCTGCTGACTCACTTCAGGCCCAGAACAATGGAGTTGGTCATCTATGTAATGAGACCTCTGAAACCATGAGCCCCAAATATATTTTTATGCTCTAAGTTGTTCTTATCAGTTATTTTGATCACAGCAATGAAAAACGAACTAAAACAGGCATACTATAGATTTACTTAATTTGTTTCTTCTCTAAGTGATTACTATTCTGCATTACCTGATTTTCAATGTTGGAAAACCATTGTTTCATATATTTTGTCTTGTTTTTGTTGTCTCCTGCAGAATGGTAAATAGAGTTTTGGATATTTCACCTTGGGTGGAAGCTGTTTCTTAATGTAGGAAATCCATCTTCATATTGATACCATCCAGTGTGCTGATTAGTTCCTATGACTGGAGAGGATATTTTCAACTTTGTTGACTGTAGTTATGCAAAGATTTTTTAGGCAAAGGGTATTCCAACTGACTGATCAGTTATTTTTTTTTTTTCTGATCACACTGAAAGTTGAAAATATAGTCTGAAATTTCTCAGCCCCAATACCTTATTTCTTAAATCTTTTCCTTGTTAAGCAGTCACTGGAAAGAAATTTTAAATCCCAGTGTTTAAGAGGTATCTGATAATAAGACAGAAGCCTCTTCTTCTTATATGCCTTCACAAAGTTTGAGTGATTCCTTCTGTACATTTGTCATACATGCAGGAGAAATATTTAATTTGGCTAAAGTGGCTTCCATGGATGGATGATATCATTTGATTCAAAATGTATAGTGTACTGCAACCTAGCATAACACACAAGGAAGTTGCAACCTAAGTGTACACCATTATAACTAAGCAACTAAACCCCAGCCAAACTCATCAGCCAAACTCACAGCCAATCTCAGGCTGAAGTTTTCCAAATCCTGCCAAAACTAAGGCAGATGCCAAACTACACCAATCAAATAATTTCTGCAAGTCATTTTATGTTATTTCTAGTTACAAATACAGATCACCACATTGTAGGTGAAAAAATTCTGAAATATTTGGTCTGAAATGGTGCCCAGTTCTAGAGCTTCTCTTGCGCAAATGAACTTTGTTAAATTCCATTGGTCTCAGGTTTCTTTTTTTATTACTGGTTCTTTTTTAGTTATACATTGAAGTAGTAGAATCCATTTTGATATAATTATATAAGCAGGGCATATCTGTTATTCTATTAGAACCCCATTCTTGTGGATGTACATGATGGTGGGATTTACTGTGATGTTTTCACATATGTACATAGGAAAATTATATCAGAATCATTCTACTGTCTTTCATTTTCCTATCCTCCTCCCTGTCCTCCATTCCCCTTGGTTTAATCCTCTAACCTTCCATTCTCCCTTCCCCTTATTGTGGGTTAACTTCCACATATCAGAGAAAACATTTGACCTTTAGCTTTTTGGGACTGGCTTATTTCACATAGCATGATAGCCTCCACATCCATCCATTCGTTTACTGGCAAATAAACTCATTCCTCTTAATGGCTGAGTACTACTTCACTCTGTATATATATATATACATAGATGTCACATTTTCTTTATTCATTCATATGTTAAAGGACACCTAGGTTGTTCCCATAGCTTAGCTGTCATGAATTGAGCTACTCTAAATATTGATGTGGTTGCATCACTGTAGTATGCTGATTTTAAATACTTTCTATATATACTGAGGAGTGGGATAACTGGGGCAAATGGTGTTTCCAGTCCTAGGGGTTTTTGTTTGTTTGTTTGTTTGTTTGTTTGTTTGTTTGTTTGTTTTGGTGCCCTGGATTGAACTCAGGGGCACTTGACCACTAGGCCACATCCCCAGCCCTTTTTTGTATTTTATTAGAGACAGGGTCTCACTGAGTTGCTAAGTGCCTCGCCACTGCTGAGGCTGGCTTTGAACTCGCTATGCTTCTGCCTCAGCCTCCCAAGTTCTGGGATTACAAGCATGCACCACTGCACCCAGCTCAGTCCTAGTTTTTTTAAGAATCTTTTTTTCAACAGGAGATACTCTTTGAGATTAGTACACTTATTACTTATATATTTAATGAATGCCTTAAAATGGAATTATTTAGGTTATAAGTATCCAGTAATGAACACAACAGAGTACCAGTCTGCACAGAAAGATCTTGGGAAGAAACAAGCAATTATAATAAAGATAATTGCAGATTGTAATCAAGTTCTATTAAAAAATAAAGAATACCTTGAGAAGGTAATATTCCTGCTTCATATATAGAAAAAAAGGGTTCCAGCACGGCTGCAGTTTAGGATTGAAGGGAGAAAGTATTAAGAGGTGAAGCTAAGAGAGTAGACAAAGACTGGGAATTTAAAAATAATTTTTTTTTTTTTAGTTGTAGATGGACATAATACCTTTATTTTTATGTGGTGCTGAGGATCAAACCAAGTGCCTCACACATGAGAGGTAAGCACTCCACCACTGAGCTATGATCCCAGCCATAAGACTGGGAATTTTTAAAAATTATTATTCAGTTTTTTGAAATCACTGAAGGGGCCTCACACTAATCTGTTAAATTCCAAAGAAACAAGTGCATTAGCTTTTCCTTCTGGGTGAGGTTCGTTAGTGTGTGTGGGGAAGAAGAAGGTGGTGGTTGGAGTTAGAGCATTTGGAGTGATTGCTGGAGCTGGAGAGAGGAGAAGAATAAAAGACCTTTTTTCATTTTCATCCTGCCTCCGAATTTTCCTGTGGCGTTCGCTGCTCCAAGCGACTTCCGCTTCAGGCAGCGACAGGTGGCGGCCCGTACGGGGAATTCGGCGGCAAGGTAAGAAAAAAGAAAATTTAAAAAGATGGGAGCAAATATAACAAAAAGTCGGTTTATAAAAGCCATGAATGAAATTTTTGATATTGAGAACTCAGAGGATAGTGAGAAAAGTGAACAAGAAAGCATATCCTCTGACTCAGTGGAGACCAGCAAGGAGAGTAGGAATGTAAATTCAAAAGTAAGATCTGCAAAAGCCATCAGAAGCTTAATAAAATTAGCTGAGGAGTATGTACTCTCCTTAGAAACTGAAACTCAGGATACTAGTGAAAGTAATAATAGTAACAAGGAGCCAAACCATGAAAGTACAGTCTCCTCTACTGAGCCGGTTAGGAATTATGAAGCTAGTAGTGAAGAGGAATCAAAAAGCGATTCGGAGAGCACAGTCTCCAATAAAAAGAACAAAAAGAAATTAAAAAAGAGAAAAGACCGTCAAATAGAGGAACCACTAGCGCCCTCTGCTCCTTCATGGATAGAATCCCTAACAGAAACAATAAAGAGTATGGATCAGAGTATACGTGCCCTTGAGGTAGAAATTGGCGGCCTTTCAGAGCGCTTATACGCTCTCGAACAACATAGACCGCAGGAGCACCTAGAACTGCCAGTATTTCAAAATGAACAGGGACAAAGATATCATGAGTTCCTAGACTTTAAAACAATAAAGAATTTTAAAGAGGCGGTAATGACCTATGGGCCTCAAGCTCCGTTCACATTAAGTATGATAGAGTCACTTAACACCCTAACCTTAGCCCCCTCAGATTGGAAAAGTCTATGCAGAGCGGTACTAAGTGGGGGACAATACCTAATCTGGAAAACTCAATTCCAGGAACTTTGTTCAGAAATAGCAAAGAGAAATGCTGCAGCAGGTTTCCCTCAACGCAATATAGATATGCTCACAGGGGAGGGTGAGTTCGCCGAACTACAAAATCAGCTACAATACGATCCAGGTGTGTATGCCCAGGTACACACTGCAGCTGTGAAAGCCTGGAAGACAATCTCAGGCACAGGGGATCTGCAAGGCAGCCTATCAAAAGTTATACAAGGGCCTAACGAACCTTACGCTGATTTTGTAGATAGGCTCTTAAAAACAACATCTAGAGTTTTTGGAGAAGTCGAGCAAGCTATGCCCCTAGTTATCCAATTAGCATACGAGAACGCTAATAAATATTGCCAGGATGCAATAAGGCCATGGAGAAGTAAAAAAGACTTATCAATTTATATCAGACTGTGCAAAGACATTAACGAGGCTGTTATCACAGGCAACGTAATTGCTGCAGTGATGAAAAATTCCTCCCCTCAAAATTCCCAAAGGTTTCAACCTAGAACAGGATATTCCAGACAAAATTATTATAATCAACCAAGATATGCTAAGCAATATCCCCCAAGGGTAATAAAATCAAATTCATACCGTGCTCCAGGCCGATGCCCCAGATGCAAAAAAGGTATACATTGGGCCAATCAATGCCATTCTAGATATGATATATATGGAAATGATTTATCCAGAATTTCAAAAAACGGGGCACGGGGCCCAATGCCCCGGGGCCCACAAATGTACGAGGCACTAGAGGAGGAAGGCCCTCAGATTCAAATGATTCCTCGTCACAGTCCCTCCTACCCATTAACTCCCTTATCAGAGGGACAAGAGGAAGTGCAGGATTAGATCTCTGTTCTACTGCCCGGATGGTCCTGACACCTGAAATGGGGGTTCAGCTGATTCCTACGGGAATCAGGGGACCTCTCCCTTCAGGAACTGTGGGACTAATCCTTGGGCGTAGTTCCAAAAGTTTATTAGGCTTTAATGTTATACCAGGGGTTATTGATTCAGATTATAATGGAGAGATTAAAATAATGCTAAGTACACACAGGGGCATCATCTCCGTAAATCAAGGAGACAGAATCGCACAGCTGCTCCTCATTCCCAGTCTCCATAATTCTTTTAAAAGCATGCCACAAAATAGAAATAGCAGAGCATTCGGTTCCACTGGTTCAGGACCTATGGCTTTCTGGGTCCAGGACTGTTCACGGAGGCCTATGTGCAAATTAAAAATTCAAGGTATAGAGATGGAGGGGCTGATTGATACAGGAGCTGACTCTTCCATCATAAATCTACAACAATGGCCTAAGCACTGGCCTCTACAGAAAGCCTCAACCAGTTTAAGAGGCTTGGGATACAGTAATACCCCAGCTCAAAGTGCTGTAATCTTAAATTGGCAAGACAATGAAGGCCATACAGGAACATTCAAACCCTATGTTTTAAACAGCTTGCCAGTTACCCTATGGGGAAGAGATATTTTACATCAAATGGGGCTACACCTAGCGACCAAGCCTGCAGGTGTTAAGAATAAAAATCCTACTCATAATAAAAAAGGCAAAGGACATTTTTTCTAGGGGCCACTGAGAAAACAATTTTAAAAATACCATGGCTCTCTAATAAGCCAGTTTGGGTCCCTCAGTGGCCCCTATCCAAAGAAAAATTGCAAGCGGCCCATCAATTAATTAAAGAACAATTAGAAGCAGGACACATAGAGCCTTCCACCTCTCCCTGGAATTCTCCCATATTTGTAATTAAGAAAAAATCAGGTAAATGGAGACTATTACAAGATCTAAGACAAATTAACAAAACAATGCAAATTATGGGCCCTACTCAACCTGGACTTCCTAATCCTGTAGCTATTCCAAAAAACTATTACCTTATAACCCTTGATATAAAGGACTGTTTCTTTTCCATTCCCCTACATCCTCTGGATGCCCCCAGGTTTGCTTTTTCAATTCCTTCTATTAATAATAATGGCCCTGATAAAAGATATCATTGGAAAGTATTGCCGCAGGGAATGGCAAATAGCCCTACACTGTGCCAACTATATGTGGACAGAGCTATACAGCCCATTAAAAACAAATATCAAGACCTTATGTGTCTACACTACATGGACGATGTTTTATTAGCTCACCCTAATCAACAAATCTTATTTAATATATTTAGTGAAATAACAAAAAATCTAAAAAAATATGGATTATATATAGCAGAAGAAAAAGTTCAAAGCAGATCACCTATACTATATTTAGGCTTTAAAATCATGGATACTTTTGTTAAACCCCAAAAAATTCTAATAAGTAAAGAACATTTGACCACCCTCAATGATTTCCAAAAATTACTGGGTGACATTAATTGGCTTCGCCCTACACTAAGCCTCACTACTGGACAATTAAAACCCTTATTTGACATCCTTCGTGGGAACCCTGACCCATCCTCACCTCGAACATTAACTCCTGAGGCCAGGAGAGCTCTAAAATTAGTAGAACAGGCCATTGAAAGTTCCCATTGCGATAGATTTGATTTTGCACAACCACTAATATTGATTATTATTCCTTCACAATATACTCCAACAGGAGTATTTTGGCAACAGGGACCTATATTATGGATACATTTGCCTGTCTCTCCTAAAAGTACAATTGAGTCTTATACCTCCATGGTGGCTAAACTTATTCTTCAAGGACTTAAAACCTCTACTAAAATATTTGGAATTCATCCCGCTACTATTATTACTCCTTATTCATCGTCACAGGTTGAATATTTGTGCTTCAATGATAATGATTGGGCTGTAGCTAGATGCTCTACTTCTGCAAATTTTGACAATCATATTCCTAAATCTCCTATACTGTCCTTTTGTATCAATCATCCTATCATATTCCCACAGGTAATAAAAAATCAACCCATTCCTAAAGCATTTAATGTATTTACAGATGGATCCTCTAACGGTACTGCTGCAGTAGTCACTCAAAATGAAAAAATGATTCATATCACTAATCAAAAATCAGCTCAATTAGTGGAACTCGAAGCTATAATAATAGCTCTGGAAAATTTTAAAGAACAGCCTATGAATATTTTTTCAGACAGCCATTATATTGTACATGCTGTCCCAAAATTGGAGCTAGCAGGTCCAATAGCACCACATACTCCAGCTTTTAAATTGTTTTCTCAAATCCAAAATCTCCTATGGCAACGAAAAGAACCTTTATTTATAGGTCACATAAGAGCTCACACTAATCTGCCTGGTCCTCTCCATGAAGGTAATCAAAAAGCTGACGCCCTCACTAAAACAATATTTATATTTACTACAGTACAACAAGCTACTTTATTTCATTCCCAGTTCCACGTTAACAGCACTACCTTAAGACAAAAATTTAAAATCACAAAAGAACAAGCTCGTAGAATTGTAAAAGAATGTCCATCTTGTGTAACACTTTTGCCCAATCCACATTATGGGGTTAAACCACAAGGTTTGATGCCCAATCATTTGTGGCAGATGGATGTCACACATGAGCCAAGTTTTGGAAAATTACGATTTATTCATGTCACCATAGATACATGCTCAGGCATGATTTTTGCTTCTTTACATTCCGGAGAAAAAGTTAAAGATACTATATCTCATTGTCTGCAAGCTTTTGCTGCATTGGGCATCCCCAAAATGCTTAAAACAGATAATGGCCCTGCATATACATCCACATCCTTCAAACAATTTTGTACAAAGTTCAATATTATCCACAAAACAGGTATCGCTTATAATCCTCAGGGACAAGGAATAATTGAAAGAGCAAATCGGACACTTAAAAATATGTTACTAAAGCAAAAAGATGGAAACTGGAAAAATCCTAAGGACAGATTGGCAGTTGCCCTGTTTACCCTAAATTTCTTAACTTTAGATTCTAATGGACATTCGGCTGGAGATAGACACTGGAACCCACACCAACAACATAAACCTTTGGTTTACTGGAAGGATGTTCTCTCAGGTACATGGAAGGGTCCAGACCCAGTATTAATTTGGGGGAGAGGATCTGTTTGTGTTTTTCCAAAGCACGAATCCTCTCCAATATGGATACCATCTAGATTGATAAAGCAGGTACAAAGTCAAAGGGATCAAGACGAAGTTATTGAGGAGTCTAGATTGAATAAACAAGTGCAAGGTCAAGAGGACCAAAATGAAGGTATGGAGTGATTCCCTTAAAAGAGTTCTCCATTAAATTTACAACTTAAATTTCATTCTTCCCGGCCGGGACAAGAAGATCTCTCTTCAGTGTATACACAATTGTAATTTTTTTTTTCTCTTTTATATATGTCTTTATGTCTGTGCATTTGTCTAAATTTCATGTTAATGTGATGTCACAAATATGTTTATATGTGCGTCTGTCTAGTGTGACGTCACAAATAATTAAGCGCTTAAAAAAAAAAAAAGGTAGATAGATATAGATCCAAATAACAAATAACGTTAATTCATTTAAGCTTAGAATATTCTAATTTGATAATCAATAGATAGATAGATAAATAGATATTTATATAAGTTCAGAATATTTTTAGATAATCAATTCTAATGATAATCAATTTTGATTTATAGTTGTCTCCGGGACTTCTCTTCAGCTGTGAATATGTTTAATGTTATATAACCTGATATTTTGGTGTTCCGACAGAGGATCATTTATTTGTTATTGACTTCATTTGTTTAGTAGCTGATTAATTTGAATTATTTCAACAGGTATAGGATTGCTGTGTATATAGAGACTCGAGGATTCCAGCTAACAAATTATTTTTCCAAAATGCCTTTAGCTTTTCTTTATCTTTAATGCAGTAAACACCCTCAGTTTCTCTTTGATTATTTCTGAATGTGATATTTTGCCAGCTTATGTTTGTGGGAGCTTAAGCAGCAATGTGTGTGAGCAGAGATCAACTTTTATTTTCTACTCTAATAATTCTTTTTTTAGTTTGACAGCTCACCTTTTGATCTCAGTGCTGGAATAGCACTGCCTTTCCCTTAATAATGGATGCTTGAGTTTTTAGGTAGCGGGCCCTGAAGATTTGCCGGTAGAAATGTCTAGACATAAAAAAGACGGCTGCTGCTACAACTGCAGGGACCGCGGTCGCTGCAAGCATCCCTGCTGCTCAAGCATCAAACAACCTCACCAGCAGTGTGGCCTCTGCTCTGCATGCATGGGGCCTCCTGAATCTATGTGTTATAACTTATGGACATTTTGATTTTCCATTATTTTGGGACATTGCGGGACAATGCCTTGCGGGTATTTGTCTAAGAGAACTCAGTGCGTTACTTGATGAAACTAAGGGCAGCTGATTGGCTTAAAGAACTTGATACGCTATGGAAACTTGGCTCGTCAGCAGTAGGCTTGCCGCCTTAAAGCCGCAGCATCTCCTAAAAATTGGACGGCTGTTAGTCAACACACAGTCGATCCTGAAGGGCTCTATTGGATGGCTGGTTAGCCTATGACGGGTAAGATCCCCAGAGGGGGACAACCTAAGACACGGCACAGTCGCACGGGACAGTCTAATGTGGCCGGCATGTCAACCTAAGCCAGGAGTCAGGACAGCCTAGACTCCCATGACGGGTAAGAATGTCGGTTGCACATGGACGTCCTAGAACATCCCCTCTTTTAAAACTAAAAGGGGGAAATGAAGGAGCCTATAATCAAGGAGATAGCTAAAGATTGCGGTTAGCTGAGAGCCATAAAAGATGTTCTAGTTTCCACCTGATGTTGATACATTATTCAAAGAATCTTTGTATGCCCGTGAACACTGCGTGACGCACCTGTAAGCTCGAGCTGTAAGCACGTGTCCTTGTTAAAGCTATATGTATATAACTGGGTGAGGTTCGTTAGTGTGTGTGGGGAAGAAGAAGGTGGTGGTTGGAGTTAGAGCATTTGGAGTGATTGCTGGAGCTGGAGAGAGGAGAAGAATAAAAGACCTTTTTTCATTTTCATCCTGCCTCCGAATTTTCCTGTGGCGTTCGCTGCTCCAAGCGACTTCCGCTTCAGGCAGCGACACTGCTCTTAGTATTTATTTTCTTTACTACCTTCTGGTTTATAAATTAAAAATTTTACCTGAAGATTTTAGTGGTTAGGGTCACATTTTTTATATGCACACTTTAAGCAAAAACAACAAATTAATTTACTTAGCAATCCACCTATCTCTAGAATGACACAAGTCTAGAAGGCATGAATTAATAGGCTCCCAAGTTTTAAGTCACTGTCAATATTTTTATTTCATTTTCTTTTGCATATCTGAAAGTAATGATAATTATTATATTAGTAATATTAATTAGTAATGATAATTATTAGTATATTAGTAATAGTATTATATTAGTAACCTTTACAATATTCTTTGCTCAATATTCCCATCTATCTCTTTCTTTTCTTCCTGTTTTGTTTTGTTGTTGTTGTTGTTTGTTTGTTTTTGTCTTTCTTAAAGCACATTCTGTATTAGTTCTTTTATTAATGGGCAATGATTTATAATTGAACTTCCATTTTACCTATTTAAATATTTCAATTTTATCTTCATTTATTTATTTATTTATTTGGATACCCAGGAATTGAACTCAGGGATACTTGACCACTGAGCCACATCCCTCGCCCTATTTTGTATTTTATTTAGAGACAGGGTCTCACTGACTTACTTAGTACCTTGCCATCGCTGAGGCTGGCTTTGAACTCTCAATCCTCTTGTCTCAGCCTCCTAAGCCACTGGGATTACAGCCATGTGCCACCATGCCCATCTTATTCTCACTTTTGAATAATAATTTAGTGACATGTAATTCTAAACTAAAAATTATTTTTCAACGGTGCTTTGAAAATGTTAACCCAGTATTTCTTCACAGTTTTTTTCAATTAACAATTACTAGTATTAATTTATTATTATTGTGTTATTATTTGGAACTCAGTTAATCTAATTGCTTTCTATATAAAGAATAAAATCTTACCTTCCTCTATATTTGATTGTGAGATGTTAATTTTGTGTGCAGGACAACAGACCATATTAGAAGTAGATTTATTTACTCCTTTTTAATCATATTAAAATAAATTATTTTTCTGAATGTGAAGATTCATGTCTTCCATCAAGGCCAAAACATTGTTTCCTTGAGTTCAAAGCACAGATTGACAACTGAGTATGGCCCTTTCATAAGAAGACCCATCAGCCTTGTGATAACAGAATAAGATCTGCCACATGATCTATAGCATTCTTTCATTGGGAACAGATATACATCAGTAAGTGTTCATTGCATGCCACAATAAATTTGTATTGCAAGCAGTAAAAGTGTGTTCTTAATTTAAGCAATTGTACAATGAATGATAAGTGTCAGAAAACAACATACAAATATGTATTTTAAGTAAATAAAATACTCATAGGTAGTGAGAAGAACCTAAATATAAATAGATGGTTGTTGTTCTAATAAAAATTTAATTATTTCTCATTATTTGAAGAAGTCGATAATATTACCCAGATTATAAATTATTTTATTTTAGAAAACAATATTACCTGTTGATTTATGTAAGTTCCAGGAAAACTGTGAATTTAGCCAAGGATAATGCAAAACCATTTAAAGCAATTGGATTCCAAATTTTATATAATTGAAAATAATAAAAGTGTTATTGAGGAGGCCACTCTAGAATGAAAACTGACATTCTTGCTGTGTTGTTAATTGGACAATCTACTGGAGAAAATAGGTCAGTGGTCATCGCATCAGGAAGTCATTACTGTGGTTATCAATGTGAGACCACTCTTACAGGGGGAAAAGCATGATTTTATATAGCCTTAAAATTTTTCCTTAATGTTTAGAGTTTGAATGATAAACACAGAGAAAGTGAATCCACTTAATAAACTAAATTAACAAGTGTGATATTGTTGTGGTTTGAATACCAGGTGTTGCCAGAAAAGCTCACGTGTGTTAGGCCATGTAGGAATGTTCAGAGGCAAAATGATTAGTTCATTAAAGCAGTAACTTCACTGGTGGATTCATCAATTTTACGGATTAATCATTTGAATGACCTGCTGGGGGATGGATGCCTCGATGATGTAAGTGCCTCTGTGTCCAATCTTCAATACTGGTACCAGAGAGACAGACAGACAGACAGACCTTATAACCTGGCATCAGACCCTCCCAGGAGTCTCATTTACCTAGAGACTAAGTGGTTACATGCCTAGCTATTCCCTCAGGAGCAGTCCTTCCTACCATAGACTTATTGAAGACATGCTTTTCTGTGCTTACAAAAGGCAGATCAGCCAACCATGGTCCAAATTCAGATACTGAAATGGTCCTATAACCAGGCTCTATTATCTTTCAACCATAGTCCAAGAGTGATCCTGATTTCCTAGGGACTCAAAAGGGGAAATTTCATTTTTGCCACCTGATCCAGGCCTGTAGACTTTGAACCCAGTTATGAATGCGGATGTATCCCTGTGGTTCAAATCTAGCACTGTTCAGTTGCAACTTGGGGAAGATTTTCCCTTTCCAGGGACACTTCTAGTGGTCTGACAGGAGCCCTCTCAGAGATCCAGCAGGAGACTCATCGACCCATGCACCTGGTAAGAATAGGCCCACCATTTACATATCCAATCACAGACC
This sequence comes from Tamias sibiricus, assembly GCA_025594165.1. Classification (NCBI taxonomy): domain Eukaryota; kingdom Metazoa; phylum Chordata; class Mammalia; order Rodentia; family Sciuridae; genus Tamias; species Tamias sibiricus. The sequence goes on from CM046666.1 coordinate 106,284,853, forward strand.
CTGACAAAAGACTTTACCCAGTGTAGCCTTGCAGAATAAGATTCTGGAGGCAGTTTAATCTGTACAAGGACAAGACAGGATACCTGGTCAACTGATCTTCTGATAACAGGCCCTCCACTGGAAATCTAGTAACAGCCATAAAACCTAACTCCAACCTATTCAACTGTTACATCAGAGTCAATCCCACCAAACCAGGGATATGGTAGGAGAAAGTTTGTACCTGTGGAAAAAGTATGTCATAACTATAGAAGATGTTGCTCCTTTAAATGCACAGATACCAATTCGAAGCTACAAAGATCATGAAGAACGAGGCAAAAAATGCACCACCAAAAGAAATTAAGAAAGTTTAACAGCTGGAACTAAAAAACTAGAGATTTATGAATTTCCTAACAACAAATTAAAATCACCATCTAATAGAATGTCAACAAGATGTAATAGAACACATTCAGACAAGTAAGATTAAGGAAATAAGCATGAACAAAATTAGAAGTTTAATAAAGAAATAGAAAGCATAATAAAAAACACTATAATGGGAGCTGAAAATATAATGACAGAAATGGAAATTACAGTAGATACCTTAAAAAGCAGACTTGATCTTGCTGAAAAAAGAACAAGTGAATTCAAAGCAGGTCACTTGGAATTACACAGCAAGAGAAAAAAAAAGAAATAAAAATAGTCAAGAGAGAATATAAGAACTATGGCATACCATAAAAAGATCAGGGATATGTATTATGGGATTCTAAGCATTTAAAAAGAAAGAAAGGGGAGGAAAGCTTAAAAAAAAAAGTAGATGAAAACTTCCCAAATATTGGGAGATACATAAGTAGACAAATTCCCCAAACTCAAAAGATGACAAGTACAAACATTCCAAAGATTACCCCAAGGGGCAATATAATCAAAATGTCAAAATTAAAAAATTTAAAAAGGACAGTTTGCAAAGCAACAAGTGATGACCAACTCATCACTCACAAGGGAATCTCCACATGGCTACCAGCAGATACTGCAAACCAGCAATGAGTAGAATGATGCATTCCAAATACTTTCTTAAAAGTAACTTCAAACAAGTTTACTATAACTAGAAGCTCTGTACTTCATAAGTGAAAAAGAAATTTAAAAAATCCAAACAAAGCTAAGGGAGTTTATCACCAGTAGATCTGCCTTACAAAAAATAGTAAGAGGAGTATTGCAAGTTCAAATGAAGGATGCTAAGAAACAACATGAAGAAAATATGAGCATTTAAAGCTCTCTGGTAAAGTTAAATTTATAATCAAATTTAGAGTACTCTAATACTATAATGGTGATGCATAACTCACTTTTAACTTTTATACCTAACATATTTGGAATAAAGGTGTAGAGGTTTTGTATGCTAATTTGACTCTATCAGTTTATACGAGACTTTAAAATATGCCTTATGTAAATCATGGTAACTATGAAGAAAAAAAAAAAACTTGGAACCATACAAAAACTAAAGACAGGAAACAAACCATACCACTAAAATAAATAATAAATAGTAGAGAAGATAGTAAGGGAAGAAAAGAACAAAGGAATTACAAAGAAGATAGAAAGCAATTAACAAAATGGCAAAGTCCCATTTCCTTACTAATTATTATCAATACAATTTCCTTACGTATTTGTGAATGGATTAAGTTCTCTAATCCAAAGATGATGAGTGAGTGGATTAAATAACAAGACCCAGCAATATGCTACCTACCAGAAACTCACTTTAACTTTGAAGGCCCAAAGGTTGAAGGTAAATGGGATAGAAAAAAATATATTCCATGCAAATTGTAATCAAAAGATAGCAGAGGTGACTATACTTACATCAGATAAAACACATGTTCAGTCAAATCTGACAAAAAGGACAAGGTAACTATGTAATAATAAATTGATAAATTCATAAGATGGATATAAGAATTAAAAGATATGTGCACCCAAAGTATAAAACAAATATTAACAAAACTGAAGAGAGAAACAGACAATATTACAATAATATCAGGGGACTCGATATCTCAATTTGCAACAATGGATAGAATATCTAGGCTGAAAAATCAGTAGAAAAACAGCAGTTTTGTACAACAAAATTTACCGAATGGTTTAACAAAAACATGAAGAACATTCCTAACAGCAGCATAATGCACGTTATCTCAAGCACACACTGAACATTGTCCATGATAGACCATGTATTAGACCACAGAACAAATCTAAACATATTTAAGAAGAGTGAAATCATGAGTTGCTTAATTTGAAACATTTTCTGAATTTCAACAATATTTGAATAGTTTACCAATGGAAGTTACATTTTTGATAATACATGATCAAATACATTCTAACATCTGCAAAGGTTCACACCAGAGTCAAAACCATGTAATTTTCAGTGTAACCTAAGTAAGATCCGCATTAGGCAGTGTGCCTGAGGGAGAAATGTCTTGCTTAAATTACATATTTCTTGATAACTTAATGTCGTAGAATCTCTACAGAAACTAGACATATATTTTCTGGGAAATATTAGACGTATTAGTGCTAAAATCCATTTAGAAAAATGTATGCCATCTTTTAGAATAATATAAACATGTAATTATAAATCCTATATAATCAATTTTAACAGATATTGTTTTTGTGATTCAATTGTCCTTAATTGGATATACATCAGTTGCTTAAGCTGTGAGAATTCTTGTCTTTGTGTATATGTAGGCAGTATGCGAATGTTGTTCTGTGTTTCCTTGTTCAGTATTAGGGGAAGTACCTAGAGAATCTTGTGGACACATTTTTTACAACTGGAAACAAAAATGAGCAGAACTTGCTCATTTAGGTCTGCAGGCCTCAGTCAAAATCTTCGAGCAACTGAAGACATTTGTATCTCTTATATACATATATATCTTTAATTTAGATTATTGTATCTTTATTGAGGCTGTTATGGGGGGAAAAGTGATTTAAGGCTCAGAAAAGAGATGTCCTCTGAAATTTACTTTTAGTTCATCTTAGCAAAAGAGTTGAAGACTGAATGGAATGGGCACGTGGGGGCATATTTGAACTCTATCTTTTTGTTAACTTCCTTTACTTTTCCTTCTTAAAACTTTCTACTGTTCCTTTCACCCATACACTGTCTTAGGTGTTACACTCTCTTGCCTCTGAAGTTGAAAGCAATCATTGTGTTTTCCTCAGCCCCTCTTAATTTTGCATTCTTTATCTTTGGGTAAAACCTTAGGAAATGTAACCTTTCTTTTGATGACAATTTTCTTCTCTGAAGAAAATAGAGACATTTAGGATATAGGAAGATGGTTAGGCCAACTCCACTTGTGTTTTCACAGTTGTAGGAACTGCCTAATCAAAGCACCTCATGCACTTTCTCAGGTTCTCTTCTTAACAGATTTCTCTTGTGAGAGGCTAGGAATATGGTAGTCTTGCTTTTAGAATAGAATGTTTTATTGAAAGAAATGAAACAATCTGCAAAATAATCATGCTATAATTAAGTTAGCTCTCTTGCTATAAAACACTAAAATATGAAATGTTTTAGTGTAAAGTGAAAACATTTTTAGAATTTATTGTTAGATTTTTGTGGTTATTTGACATTACAGAATGTATCAGAAAGAAGCTAATTGAAAAATGAAAAACATTTCTTAGTTCTGAAACCTCCTTATACTAAAGAACACTAATCAACTATTTAGTGAAAAATCCTAAAACATATGAAAATTATTTTTTTAAAAAATAAGCGGTCTTCTGAGATCTGTAAATGAATTGCTCACTTAAAGTATCCCATTTATACTTGATTAACTCTGAAGATCAGTATTTAGTATATAAATAAGAAATGTATGAAACGCATGAAAAATGCTGCCCATTGATACAGCAGATAAATTAAATAATGTCATCAGGTAAATGAAATCTTAAATTATTAAATATCTAGTTTGTATTTTAAATCTTAATTGTTTTCTTATTAGTTTTGACACATTCCCAACTGCTGAGCTCATTGGCAGTAGCAACATGAGAAAGAGTTGGTTTCCTTCCAAGTTCAAAGCCAACCATCTAAAGAGTAATAAAAATACATGTAAATTGCCATGGAAACGGGTATATAACACATTACATGCAAAATGTAATTTCAAGAATATCTCCAAATTTGTAGTCCAGTGATTTTGACAGCCAAATATATTTAGATAATTTTTTTCTTCAAAGTGTGAATGTTGATATTTGAAAGAAAAAGAATATTGTCAAAAGTTAATGGGTAATATTCCATTGAGTATATATACCATATTTTCTTTATCCATTCATCTATTGAGGGACACATAGGTTGGTTCCATAGTCTAGCTATTGTGAATTGACCTGCTACAAACATTGATGTGGCTGTGTCACTATAGTATTCTGATTTTAAGTCCTTGGGTATAAACCAAGGAGTGGGATTTGCCAGTAAATAGTTGGAGTTGGAGAATATCGTGGTAAGCGAAACAAGCCAATCCCACAAAACCAAAGGCTGAATGTTTTCTGTAATATGTGGATGTTAATTCACAATAAGGCATGGGGGGGGGGGGCACTAGGGGAAAATAGCGTTAGATTAGGTAGAGGGAAGTGAAGGGAGGGGAGTGAGGGGACGTGGGGATGGGCAAGATAGTGGAATGAAACAGACATTATTACTGTATGTATATGTGTGACTACATGACCAATATGATTCTGCAACATGTACACTTTGAAAAATGAGAAATTATATCCCATCTATGTATGATATATCATAGTGCATAAATGCATTCTCCTGTCATGTATAACTAATTAAAACAAATTAAAAAATTAATTAGAAAAAAGTTAATGGGGAACTGTGGTATATATACACAATGGAATGTTACTCAGCATTAAAAGAGAATAAAATTATGACATTTGCAGGTAAATGGTTGGAGATGGATAATATTATGCTAAGCAATGTGAGCCAATCCCCAAAAAATAAAGGTCAAATGTTTTCTCTGATTAGTGGATGCTGATCTATGATTGGGTGGGGGTCAGGGCATGGGAAGAATGGAGGAATTTTGGATTGGGCAAAGGGGAGGGAGAGGAGGGCCTATGGGGATAGGAAAGATGGTGGATTGAAATGGACATCATTACCCTAGGTACAAGTATGATTGCATGAATGGTACATCTCTACTCCATGTACAACCAGAGAATTGAAAAGTTATACTCCATTTGTGTATGATGAATTGAAATGCATTCTGCTGTCATGTACAACTAAGTAGAACAAATAATAATAATTTTAAAAAGTTAATGGGGTTGGAAAGAAGACTTTGAATATGAAAAATCATGAGGAATATTCCTGAATCTGTTTTTTAACATAGTTGTGACCTTCATCTACATACTTAACTTTTAAATTTACTTCTTTCCCCATCTGAACAACATTATTTGCTTCCCCTGCTGGAATCTTGTGAAGCTTAATTAATGACTGTGAACCACTATGACTTCCACAGCTGGAGGGTGTTGGAGAAATGCAAATTATTATTGTTGTTATTTATTATTTATTGTTCTCTATCCAAACTTACTTCCAATCTCTGCAGGCTTACCCTATGAGCTATGGAGGCAAATTAATAATAAATACAGTGGTAGTCCTATAGCAAATACCAGAATGGCTTTAACAGGGAACAGCTTTTAAAACTTCTACAAAAATATTTATTTGCCTCCTCTGTTAAAAAAAAAAAAAAAACAGAATTTTATTCCTATCAACTGTATTTCATTTACTTTGAATTATTGAGCATTTTTATTCAATTGAGATAATGCCATTTGTACTGGTAGTCTGTCTCTCTGCTTAATTTTTTCTATTGAGAAAATTTTACCGCTGGCAATTTTAATCTTTTGCAATTAAAATAAATCCAACTTCCAACTTCACAACTCACAAAAATCAAATTTGAAATGATAATTCCAGTTTTTTTGGATTATAACACTTTTTTTATTTCTAGGTATATGTTCACCTATTAAGATAGTTGTTTTCCTTTTATATAGTTTATAATCATCATGTAATATTAATTACATTTAATAAATAAAGTTTGAATAAAAATTGTAAATGCTTTTGTATTGAACATATATTAAAAGATTCTTATTAAAATATATTCATTTTTGATAACATGAAAAGAAAATGGTAAAATTAGGGCAACTAAACTGAAATAGAGAAAGCTGTCTCTTAATAGGATAATCATGCTAGTTCATAAGAAGAAATCTGTACAGTTTAAATTTCCTCTCATTCTGCTGTGACAATATAAATTAACACATAATAAAAAAAAATGTGATTTGTATAAAAGTCATAATACAGGATGAATACATTTACTTATTTGCATCTTATGTTCTAAGGCAGGTAGTTTTTGATGTTCAAATTGTACATCTAGTACATTAATCACTATGTGCATGTTATCTCAAATATTCAAATGTCTATTATGTATGTTTTCTGTTTTATCTGATTTGGATAAACATTTTTACAGTATTTTTAAGAAGTAAGTTGTATAAATTCAGTTCATAGTTCACAAAATTAAAACAAAAAGGTATAAAGGGGATCTCAGTGTGTCTCAGCTCTTATATCTGTTCTGAATACCACATCAACAGTTGTCCCATATTAATCATTTCCTACTTATTTTTCTGATACAATAATGGATATCACTGAAAAATTAATACTGCAGAAGGGGCAAGAAAGTGGATTTTAATTCATTCTTTTAAGTGTAATAAACATATTATGCAAGAAATTGTGCAACAAACTACCCTAAATGATGATTTAATTATTCTGATTAAGCCTTTGCATCCATGTTTTTCAAAGCTCTATGGATGATTCATATAGGCAGTCAGGATGAGCTACAGGTAGAAATCATAAAGATAAAATAATATACTTTTCCTCAAACAGCTCAGAACACAGTAAGGTAATAATCATGCAAATAAATTATTGTTTTTCAGTATAAAATAAAGAAGTGCTGGGAAAATGCCAAGTTGTTGCTCAATTGGTAGGTTTGGTCCTTTGTACAACAAAAATGAAACTAAATAAATTAAGATAAAGGCAAGGGCCAATTACATAAAAAGTTAATGGTAGCAAATGGTATATGAACTATAAACAAAGAATTATTGCAAATTCAAAAAGACTTAATGCTCAGGAACCTATTGAAGAACATATTGTCCTTGTGGTCACCCAGAACAGACTATAGTCCTTTTATATCAATATACTCCAATTTGTGTGCCCCTACTTGAGGGATGAGTTAGAAAATGAGCTATTGAAAAACTATCAAAACTTCTACATACATTTATTTTGATTTGATTTCATGTATTTAGGATACGTGCATGTGTTTTAAAACTTTAGTTATGCACAAATTTAAATATTACTTATCTAAAACGTACTGCTCTGTGAAATAAATTTGTTGCTAGTTTACTTACAGTTATGCTTCTGGCCATGTCATCTTTTCTCAAAATATCCTTTAATAGGCAACCCTATGTTGAGTATTGTTCTTGGTTAAAACTGATTTCTCAACCAGAACTTTTGATTACCTTACTAATGTGTTGCAATGAGATATTTTTATGAGAATAGATTGGTGTCTAAAGTCTTATACTCTAATATCAATTTTTATGAGCAAAAAATTTGTGTCCTATGAGCAGAAAACAGATGCTATTGGCTTACCTATGCATTTATTTCCAAGAGGAAAACTTATATATTTCTATGGTTTTCTACACTATAACACTCACCTGTTGGTCAATAATTATTGAAAATTTCTATTTTAGAGTAATGACTAGGTATAAAGAGTAAAAAGTTAAACAGTAAAATTAGTTTAGTTCCTTCAGTAACTTCAGCAACTGCTTTCCCTTCTCATGCTTCTCTCCCCAAAGCAATGAAAAGCAACTGAGTATAGCTGAACTTGCAAGATATGCAATGCTATTGCTGCTTCTCGAACCTCTTTGAAGAGCCATTTCTATGATGAGAAACACTAGGTGCCCGCCCTGATAGAAGTATGGTTATGCTAGGAATTCATCTAGAATGTTCTCATTTTTTCTTTCATTTAACAAATTCCCATTTTCTGTACTTCCATTGATCTTCCTGAGACAAATAATATCCTCCACATCTTTCCCAATGTCTCTCTTTTCTTTCCTACCAATAGGCTACACTACAGATATTCTTAATCTCTTTGTAAAATAGCACCTTCCTGTAGGCTGAGGGAATGGTTATGATTTGTGAGAGCCAGATATGGCATTCTCTTTACCAGATATTCACTGTCACAGGCTTCCTCACTCCTAGGAGTGCTATGTGACATAGCCAGTGAGGTGAAAGAAACCCTAGAGACTAGGGACTCTAGCTCAGTGGTAGAGTGCTCCTGTTGCATGTTTGAGGCCCTGGGTTTGATCCTCAGCATCACATAAATAAAAAATAAAGGTATTGTGTCCACCTACAACTAAAAAAATATTAAAAATAAAAAGAAACCGTGGATAAACTTCTGGAAAGATTCCTCTCCCTCTTACCAGAGATATATGAGGCTTATGCCTTTCCTTTCTTCATGGAAGGACAGTGTGGGACATTATGATTGGATTTTCTAGCCATCTTGTAAGCAGAAAAGATAAAACAGGGGCATTGGTAAAGATATTTATCTGAAGCCATGCTGTTTAACAAACCCTAGCCTGTCTAAATAGACTTCTCCTTATGATAAATGGTTCTGTTACTTAAGCCCATCACTTTTGTCTGTTTTCTGCTACATGCTGAAGAAAACAATTATAATTAATGTACTTTACATGAGTACACCAGTGCTCATTAATCTTCTCCACACTTCTGTAACACAAGTAGTTATTGCAAATAATTTATTATTAAATTATATGGTAAACTGTATGACTTTGAATTTGTTTTTATATGATTTCTGGACAAAACTGTAAGCCCCTAGAATGTGAATATTCTATTTCATCTTTCCTGTGCTTCTCATCTGTGCCTTGAGTAATACTAGCTATAGGAGGCCCAATATAGTTTTAAAAGGAAGTTGTGTGTGTGTGTGTGTGTCTGTGTGTGTGTGTGTATTTTTTTCTTGCCCTAAAACTCAAAACTCTGTCACTGCTCTTCTGGAATATGGCCCATCTTGTTTTTCATTTTTGTTTAGACTTGTTCTATTTTCTTTCCTGCCCTTCCTTTTCCCATGGTCTGCTTGTACTACTCAAAAAGCTTTATCTTTGGCCTTATGTTATTTTTCTTTTCTCTTCCTTAAAGATTGTGTCCACTGACTCGCTTGTTTTAGGAAAAAGTGACTCTTGTATGTGACTCCCACTCTGATCTTCATTACATATAACTATAGGACATTCACAACTACCTTACTATGGGCAGTTACCACTAATAGAGAATTGAAATTCCACTACACCTTCAGTTACCATGAGATAAAGCATATCCCTCCCTAGAATTTCCACAGCTTTGTATTTATATTAGTTGAACCATATTCTGTATCTACTGCTTCTGTTAATAACTTATCTCCACTTCAACTGAGAGCCCCTTGAGAACAAGAAATGTGTCGTTATATTCTTTTACTATTCTCCACCTATTAAGTCTTACGTGTAACATGAAATCAACAAATACTTGAATGTTATATGTCTATTTTATTCCAATATTGAGGAATACAGTGTTGAAAAGACAACTATTCTTTTCTCTCATTTTTTGTCTTTATATTTCAGTATATTTAAGAGTTCCATCTTGGTTTTATGTAATCTGCCTGGTACCGTAACCCGGGAGGAAAAACTCTCGGAGGCAGAGTTAAGCTTTTACTACTTTTACTTCTACTTTCTTAGAGCTTAGAGAGGGAAAGAAAGATTTTTAGAGAGAAAGATTAAAGCGAGCTTTTCTTCTTGTCTTCTTAGCTTAGAGTCTTAGAGAGAAAGAAAGATAGAGCTTAGCTTAGCTTCTTAGAGAGAAAGAAAGATAGAGCTTAGCTTAGAGAAAGATTAGAGCTTCTTTCTTCTCTCTTCTTTCTTCCTTCTTCTTTCTTCTGTCTTCTGTCTTCCTCAGGAGTCTCGGCCTAACTCTGACCAGTCATTACTTCTTCTATCTGGTTTCTCTTCTGTCTTCTATCTGGTTTCTCTTCTGTAACCGCTCTGCCTACGTTCTGGCCGCTCTGATTCTTCTGACCGACTGAGTGACTGCCCGGCTGACTGAATTCTCCGTTCTCCTAACTCGGACCGCTTTCACCCGGTTATATACCTTCAGGTTTGCGGGTGCCTACAGGTGCGTCACATACATATCAGGTGGAACTTATGGCTTCCAGCTAGCTACAACAGCCCTTCCTAATTAGGGCTCCTTCAGTTTTACACAAAACTAAGGGGAGGTAGAGTTTCATTGATCTGCTTAGTATGTAGAAATTCTATCTGAATGTGTTTATGAAACTTGCATGGTAGTTCAGTTCAGTTAAGATCTGTAAGGGAAATTACGGTAGTGGCTGCAGTTTCTAGCTCCCCGTAGACCAGGGATGGACCTTTCTTTGTCCAGCAAAGAAAGCTAAGGGAGCATACCTAGCAAATGAGATGAGACTGGGAAGGCAAAAGGTCACTGGCCCCCCTCCTCCGTCTTCAAAAGACACAGGAACACACCAGGGAGCCCAATCAGGTAGAGAGCAGCGTTGGAACTCAGGTTTATTGAGGAAGGTGGACAGTCTTATAGTGGACAAGGACCAGTCAGCAAGGAGATTGTAGAAACAGGTAAAGAACATGGGCAAATCCCATTGGCAGAGTCCCCTACCCTATCCTTAGGGTGGTTTCGGTTCTCACAATACATCAGAGGAACGCCCCCTGCTCAGGTCAGGTCCATAACAGGGCGTGGAAAGCAGCCAGAGAGCCAGAGCTCTCCACCCCCTCTGCCGACGTGTTCCAAAGACCCCGACAAAGATCAACTTCTTTGCTTTAGCATCTTTTTTAATACCATAAATTATATCACTAGGGTTATATATTTTCATGAACTTGTATAGGAAATTAAAAGATACAAAGTATCATTTCAGCTTTATTTTATGATTAAAAGTTCTATGAAAACCACTAGAAGAATTAAAAACATTATATTCACACACAAAAAATTTGTACATGAATGTCTGTTACTATTATGTTTATTATAGCCAAAAGTGGAACATTTCCAAATTTTTAACAACCGATTAATGGATAAACTAAAAATGATATGTACATACAAAGAAATATTATTTACCATCAAAAGGAATGAAATATTGATATATACTGTAACATGGATGAAAGGATAAAACTTGAAAGGATCATCCTACATGAAAGAAGCCAGACACAAAAGAGCACATACTACATATCAAATTAGAAGGGGGAGATCCATAGAGACAGAAATGAATGATGGCTGGGGTCTCGGATGTGGAAGAAATGCAGAGTGGCTGTACATGTGTTCAAGATTTCTTCTTTGGATGGATGGGTTAATTCAGTTTAAAATAAATAATCAACCATTAACCTCTAGGATATATAAAGAACTCAAAAACTTAAAACTAAAAAAAACAAATAACCCAATCAATAAACAGGCTAGGAACCGAACAGACGCTTAACCCAAGAAGAAATACAATCAATCAACAAAATCTGAAAAAGTGTTCGACATCTGTAGCAATTAGAGAAATGCAAATCAAAACTACACTAAGATTTCATCTCACTCTTGTCAGAATGGCAGTCATCAAGAATACAGGCAACAATAAATGTTGAAGAGGATGTGGGGAAAAGAGACACATTCAGACATTGGTGGTGTGACTGCAAATTGGTATAAACATTATGGAAAGCAGTATGGAGATTCCTCAGAAAACTTGGAATAGAACCACGATTTGACCCAGCTATCCCACTCCTTGGTTTATACCCAAAAGACTTAAAATCAGCATACTAAAGAAATGCAGCCACATCAATGTTTATAGCAGCTCAATTCATAATAGCTAAACTATCCAACTAACCTAGTTGTCCTTCAACAGATAAATGGATAAAGAAAATGTGGTATGTATATTCAATGGAATATTACTCAGCTTTAAAGAAAATTGAAATTATGGCATTTGCCAGTAAATGGATAGAGTTGGAGAATATCATGCTAAGCAAAATAAGCCAATCCCCAAAACACAAAGGCTGAATATTTTTTCTAATATGTGCATGCTAATTCACAATAAGGCAGGGGCACTAGAGAAGAATAGTGTTACCTTAGATTAGGTAGAGAAAAGTAAAGGCTAGGTAGGGGAGGGTATGTGGGGATAGGAAAGATAGTAGAACAAAACAGACATTATTATTTTTATGTATATATGTGACTGTATGAACAATGTGATTCTACAACATGTACACTCAGAAAAATGAAAATTTATATACCATCTATGTATGATATATCAAAGTGCATAAATGCATTCTACTGTTATGTATAACAAATTAAAACAAATAAAACAACTTAAAAAAATATATGTTTAAAATACTTGCTACCTAAATTAGGGAGTAGTGGTGACTGCCAATTTTAGGAATATAGTAAAAACTGCTGAATTATACATTTAAAGTTTTTTTTTTTCCTTCTTTCGTTCTTCTTTTTTTTTTTTTTTTTTAATACCAGAGATTGAACTACAGAGGCACTCAATCACTGAGCCACATCCCAGTCCTGTTTTGTATTTGATTTAGAGGCAGGAATCCACTGAATTGCTTAGTGAACTCGTGAACCTCTTGCCACAGCCTCCCAAGCGGCTGGGATTACAGGTGTCTTATACATTTATAAGAGTGAATTTTATACAAAAATGATATTTCAAGGAAGTTTGAAGAAAAAAATTTTCTATGAAGACTCATTCTTAGTTTTCAGGATATTTAGACTCAGGACCCATCAGGTACTTGGATGGCACAAAGGTTTTAATAAAGAATCCATATTTTTTTCTATTCATAAGAGAGTTAATGAATAATGGTAATTGATATTTTGTGAATCGTGAAATCTATTCCTAATATTCATATATTACTTCACTTATTGACTACTACTCTCTGGAAAAAAACTAAGCAACAAGTGAATGACATGTTCAATAACAACTATGAATTCAATCAATAACCATCACTTAAGCAGCATGAAAACGCTATGGGGTAATTGAAAAGGATGTTCCTCATTGATCCTGGAGTTGGAAATTTGGATACTCTTTATTACTAGTATTTGAAGATGAATTACTAGTATTTGAGTAGAATTTTACTGGTTAAGAAAACAATTTTCATATAGGGTGAATAAAAATTTTAAAAAATATATGAAATACTTAAAGAATAATGAGCCATATCTTTGGAAAATCCTAGCATGTATTCTAGTGTAGGACTAAGTAAAGACTTATCTCCTCCTCTTTTATATCATTCTCTGATTTCCCTATTTTCTGGAACATTTAAACAGGAAACTATTCTAGATTTTTAAAGATAATTAATCCTTAAAGATAAAAAACTAAATTTTAATGTATTTATATTTTATATAAAATTTGGAGATTGTTTTGTCCCTCAAAGGAGAATAGTACAATTTAAATAAATGCAAAGTAATAAACTGACTACAAGAGCAGAAACTTACAGTTATATAAGATGAATAACATATGAGCTCTAAGGAGTTCTTACATACAAAAACACAAAAGGTAACTATGTGAGGTTATGGATATATTACTTTGCTTGACTATAGTAATCATTTCATTATTTATATGCATACTAAACTAATATGCTGTACATCTGAAATATATACAATATAAATATATGTAAAGAATAAAAAAAAGTAATGAATTGATTGACTCAAAAAATTTATACTGGAATCAACCAAAAATATCCATGAACATTATTTTGTACTTTCCATGTCTAAGCTGAGATGCTAAAATATGGAAGGCAGCAGGAAATACAGACTGAGTGACAAGGCCTAGGAGATTTAAGGTTTTGATATGTATGTCAATCCTGAACACACTTAAAGGAAGTAACTTTGGGGAGGACTGAGTCCTCTGCATCAAGTTAACAGATGAATGTTCATATTTCTGTGGAGGATTTATGGGAGACAAAGGATAACAAAAAAGAATGAAGAGAGGAAGAGGAAGGGAGTGTACATGGAGCAGATGTTCTAAATGGAACTATACAGCTACTGTTCTTAGTCAGACCAAGCAGAGCCCTTCTTAAAAATGCTCAGCTACATTCTGCTCTCCAAGGAATTCAGCTTGGAACACACTACCTGAGGGGCAGCAGGCCCCTTGGGTCATCTAGGATAGAGCAAGAATAATTGGTGCTTGCTTAAGGATAGCAGCAAGATATTGCTCCAAAACTACCGAATTAAGTTTAATTAAGTTTTATGTATATATCTCCTGATAAAATTGCTTCCTTCTATGTTAAAAATTCCTTAAGTAACAAACAAAAATGTCGAAGATCTTCTGATTGGTTCAATCATTTATCAGCTATTTAATTTATCAACTTATTAATATATAACTTACAGTTCTATAACAACAAGGTTTTTTATGCAAAGTGATTCCCTTGCTGTTTATGACACTAGGTGCTCAAAAGCCAAGGTCACGGTTGTGGTATCACTGAAAATTCAAAGTAAAAAAATTCTTTCCTATCTTCTTTCTAATTTCTCATATATCCATTCCTCCCTTTCTGTATCAAATATGTGCTCAGAAGTAAAAGGCTTCTATTTAATTCTTTAGCATACATTACTCTTTATTTACAAATAGGACTCTTTTTCTCACATATGATTTCCATGACTGTTGTGTCTCAGAGATTTTCTCCTCTTTAGAACTGACATGCTGTTGAACATTCAGTCCTGGATGTGAGGTGATCTAATGTTGATTGACACATCACCATATATTGTGATCAGCATCAGATTAGGATACCAGCAGTTTTATATCTGTGACTTTGCTACTTGGAAAAAGTAATTATTTTTCCATAACCCTGATTGGGCTCTCCCATCCCCTTTTCTCTTATCCCAGATTTTGACCAGAAAAATGGAAGATAAGAAAAAATAACAAAAAGACAAAATCATTTTCTTAATGAGATTCACTAAGCCACAAACTGTGCTTGTCATCTTCACGAAGGTTTTCTATTTGTTAATTGAATGAGTTGCCATGGACTGGGTAGGATAAGGACTAACTACCCTGTCAATCAACATAAACTTCAGAGATGACAAGTAGATAGAGAGATTTTTAAATTCCAACATCTGTGCCATTTCTATGTGTCTCCCACAATTTCTGTGATATTCAGTGCTCTAACACAGAGGTGGTGCTATGAGTGGCCTTATCCTTTTGAAGATCTATTCAGTGTATTAGATTCTTCCATTTAATTTTTTTATTATTTATTCTAATTAGTTATGCATGACAGCAGTATGCATTTTGACTCATTATACACCAATGGAGCACAATTTTTCATTTCTTTGGTTGTACACCATGCAGAGTCCCATCATTCTTGCAATCATACACATACATAGGGTAATAATGTCTGACTCATTCGACTATCCTTCCTACCTCCACACCACCTTCCCTCCACTCACTCTCCTCTGCCCAATCCAAAGTTCCTCTATTTTTTCCCTTACCCATCCTGCATTATGCATCAGCATCCAAATATCAGAGAAAACATTTGGCCTTTGGTTTTCGGGATTGACTTATTCGCTTATCATGATATTCTCCAACTCCATCCATTTACTGGAAAACACCATAATTTCATTCTTCTTTAAAGGTAAGTAATATTCCATTAAATATATATACCACATTTTTTTTATCCATTCATCTATTGAAAGACACTTAGGTTGGTTCCAGAGTTTAGCTATTGTGAATTGAGCTGCTATAAACATTGATGTGCGTGCTTCACTGTAGTATGCTGATTTTAAGTCTTTTGGGTATAGACCGTGGAGTGGGATAGTTGGGTCAAATGATGTTCCATTCCAAGTTTTCTAAAGAATCTCCATACTGCTTTTCATAATGTTTGCACCAATTTGTAGTCCCACCAGTAATGTTTGAGAATGCATTTTCCCCCACATCCTCACCAACATTTATTGCTTGTATTCTTGATGACTGCCATTCTGACAAGAGTGAGATGAAATCTTAGTGTAGTTTTGATTTGCATTTCTCTAATTGCTAGAAATGTGGAATGTTTTTCCATATATTTGTTGATATCTTCTTCTGTGACGTGTCTCCTAAGTTCCCCAGCCAATTTATTGATTGGGTTATTTGTTTTTTTGTTTGTTTGTTTGTTTGTTTGTTTGGCGATAAGTTTTTTGAGTTCTTTATATATCCTGGAGATTTTGCTCTATCTGATGTATGTATGGTAAACATTTTCTCCCATTCTGTAGGCTCTCTCTTCATGTTATTGATTGCTTCCTTTGTTCAAAAGAAGCTTTTTAGTTTGAATCCATTCCATTTATTGATTTTATTTCTTGTGCTTTAGGAGTCTTGTTAAGGAAGCAATTCCAATTAAAACCCCAATTACATTCCTCATATAAATAGAAAAATCAATCATGAAATTCATTTGGAAAAATAAGAGGCCCAGAATAGCCAAAGCAATCCTTATAAAGAAGAGTGAAGCAGGAGGCATCACAATACCAGACCTTAAACCATATTACAGAGCTATGGTAACAAAAACAGCATGATATTAGCACCAAAATTGACATATAGACCAATGGTATAGAATAGAAGACAAAGAGACAAACCATATAAACATAGTCATCTTATACTAGACAAAGGTGCCAAAAACATACATTGGAGAAAATATAGCCTGTTCAATAAATGGTGCTGGGAAAACTAGAAATCCATAGGCAACAAAATGAAATTAAATCCCTATCTTTCACCCTGCACAAAACTTAAAGTGGACCAAGGACCTAGGAACTAGACCAGAGACCCTGTGCATAATAGAAGAAAAAGTAGGCCCACATCTTTGTCATGTTGGCTAAGATTCCATTTTAAAGATCCTAGCATCCTGGCCCATGAAAATGCTTTCTGCACTTTGCAAACCTGCCTGCACAATGGACGAGCTGATGTGGAGGGAGGAGTTTGGGTGCATAATGAACTTTAGGAGTCTCTAACTGATAATTCACACTTAGTACTCTGCCAGAGGCATCCATATGCACATAAATATAAGACTACCTAAAACAAAAAAATAAATGGCTATTAATAACTCTAAGTTTTTAAAAATGTATTCCACACAAATACTGCCTGTGATTTAATCTGATACTTGTCATTTATTGAGTTTGTGAACCTGTGCTAATTTCTTCCTGCCACAATTCCTTATTTATAAGATGGGAATAATAATATGAAGGCAGTTGTAAATGGAGTAATATACGTAAAGAATGTGAATGGTTCTTAGCACATATTAAGTATTATACAAGGGCTACTTTTTATTATCTAAGACTTTTCTCTAAAATTATCACATAATCTTAATTACTTTATTTGCATTTTTTGCATATTTGCTCACATACTGTAATATAGCCATTCTCTCTTTGAATTTATCAAAATCTTGGATCAACACTTGTTAATTTAGTTTAAGTATCTTACAACTTCTTTTCATCTTCTGAACAGTAAAATGGAATTAAAGTACCTAATTTAAAATGTGGAATAAAGATTATATGTTAAACTATAGATCTCAGTAGCTCTCCACCCACCTCAGTCCTCACTAAAATGAAAATAGAGTATAAAAGTTGAAATAATCTGTATCAAAAAACTATGATGCAACTATTATATGCATGAATTTTCTGAAGTCTTTGTAAGTTATATTAAAGACAGATTAAAGGTGAAACACACACACATATACACACACAACACAGTGCTATTGTACAGTGCTATTGATAATACTCCTAAAATAGTATTATAAAATCAGAGTCATGCAGATCAGAGATCTAACCATCAAGTGAAGTGATCTAATTTTAAGGACATGAATAATCAAATGGATTAGAGGAAGCAGAGAGAGGTCCAGACTTAAAGAGCTTCTCTCTGCCTTTCTCCTCTGCCTGGGAATACACCTGTGGCCCAGAATAATGAAGTCTCTAAATGAAGTTTACAGGGTTCTTGGCAGAGTTAAGAGCACTTAATGTTTGTAACATTTCTGTTGTTTTATCCCCAGAGAGCTATACATCCTAGGTTACATTCTCCAGAGACCCATGTCTCACAGATTCTATGTTCTGTTTACTAGAGACAATTCTTATCCAGGTATTTTGCTATGAGAATTTCAGAAACAATGTCTCTTCCCTCTAGCAAATATCATTAGTCTATTTACCCAGAGGTCCTGTGGACAAGAAAATTAGACCAGGTTACTGGCCTACTTTTCTACAGTGCAGCTAATGAATTCACTTCTGTTTGGCTGCTATTAACTCCTTCCTTCCTTAAATAACTTTTAATATTTCAGATGGTGTTCATGTGCACGGTATTATAAAGTGATCATAATCAGATCTACAAGGAAGAAAGCAAATGCTATTACCCAGCTAAATAAAGAAACTGAGGTCTCAAGAGATTGGGACCTAGCATATCAAAGTTCTAGAACTCAAAGCGCTGACTTCAGATTCTCAGTCTAAGGACCAGTCTCTCAGTATAAATAAGTCAACAGCACTGCCTGGTGGTGGTTACACCTACCAGAGTTCCATGGTCTCTGTAATCCAAACAAAGTGATCTGTGTTTGGTATTTCAATACTTTGAAGTAAGTCAAATGATGCCTGAGACGATTCTGATTTTTCTGGAGAGAATCTAATATTGAAAACAAACCAATCTTGTATATATACCACATTTTCTTTATCCACTCATCTACTGAGGGACATATATACAAAATGGAATTTTACTCAGCAATAAAAGAGAATAAAATAATGGCATTTGCAGGTAAATGGATGAAGTTGGAGGATATAATGCTAAGTGAAATTAGTCAATCTCAAAAATCCAAATACCAAATGTTTTCTCTGATATAAGGAGGCTAGTTCACATTGTTGTTGGACGGGGGTACATAGGAGGATTAGAGGAACACTAGAATGGTCAAAGGAAAGGGAGGGGAAGGGAGGTAGCAAGGGGGAAGGGGGGGGGGCGAAATTGATGGTTGAATGAGATGGATATCATTATCCTAAATGCATGATTGAAGATCTGAATGGTACTTATATACTTTGTATACAAACAGTTTATGTAAAAAGATGCTATATATGTGTGCATTATGAATTGTAATACATACTACTATTATAAATTAATAAAAAGAAAAAAAATTGAAAATTAAAAAAAAATCATTCACGTTTTTGGTAGAAAGAATAAAGCCATGTTTTCAGATATTTGGGGAGCAGTGTTCTCAGAAGCAGCCCAACACACATTGATCAGGTAAACACAATCTTCCTTGTTCCTAAGGAAAGAGCTGTTATCAGTCATGCATTTCTTGGAATGAATTTAAGCTTAAAAGTTGGCTCTCTTATGATAGCTCTGTTTAAAATCTTGTACCTTATTGTGTAAGAAAAGACTGCCTTCATTGTTAAGAGGTTTTCAAGGGTTAGAAAGAAGTGGTCAAGAAGGTTGAAATGGGCCTGTCCTTTGGCCTTGACACACAAAGGCACTTAGAGATTGCTGTATCAGAAGAGGGATTTCACCACTCCAGGCCCTCCCATGTGCGCAAAGACTCAGGGTGAGGATAGCATCAGCACCACAACCCTCAGAGAATATACACAGAGGGTGTTTGAAAAGTCAATTCAGGAAAGAGACCTATCCTTTTAGAAAAATAAGAACTAAAAATAAAACAGCTTTGCTTACCCCAAATAGCTTACAAAAAGGAGATGCAAAAATGAAAAAACACATATTTATTTCTGTCTTTTGCTTATCTCAAAAGTTCCCTTAGGCTGGGAATGCACTGGTCATCATCAGAATTATCAAGCGATATTGTTTTAGAGTCAGAATGAAATTATTCACTAGATTTACAAATAAATACATCTTTCTGTGGTAGGTCACCTCTACACACACTTTGTGGATGAAAGAATAATGGGATACTCCTACTATTGCTCACAGAATATCTTCTTCTACAGAAAAATTTTGATATGTGTAAGCACTCACTAAAGCAAGACTGGGCCACAAACTGACTCAGTGGGCTCAGAGCTTTATCTGAGAAGATATTCACACACTCTGTGTCTTTCCCTGAAAAGCAAAGAGACAACTGCATGATAATGATTGAAATTAAAGTTTTAAAGATGGAGATAGCATTTTTAATCATGAGGAAATTACCATCTCAATATTCTAAAGATGTTCAATATTTAAATAAGATAATTTTAAGATCTAATGAAGCATTTGCAATATTTAATTGAATCATAATTTTCCTTTAGAAAAAAAGGACCCTTTCAAATTTACATTATCATTAATTATGTAGTATTTCTAAAGGTTTATCTTAACAAAACAAATTAATGTTTAAAAAATTAATTTTAAAAGGACCATAGGACTTTAGCTAAGAAATCAGAATAGAGCTGCCTGTATAGCTCTGTGCTGATAATGCAGAGTCAGAACAACTATTTAAATCTGGGACTTGTGTTCTGATAGACGACACGCATGGTTAATTTACATTAGTATAATATTCAAAAGACCTTCAGTTCTGCTAAATTTCTTCTATAGTCACTAGAAATAATTTTCAAAATTCACATTTTGAAATGTGGGTTGAGAGCATTTATACACATTTTCAATTTTATTAGCTAAACAAAAATAGCCAATATTAATAATACTTACAACATCTGTTAAACAAATTCATAATTTATTCATTTAGCATGTTTTAACTAATTGATATGAACCACATTAAAAAATGACAAGATCAAGTAAAGGTAACTTTATATTCAATGTACATGATATTGTTA
The DNA here is from genome assembly GCA_025594165.1 of Tamias sibiricus. Classification (NCBI taxonomy): domain Eukaryota; kingdom Metazoa; phylum Chordata; class Mammalia; order Rodentia; family Sciuridae; genus Tamias; species Tamias sibiricus. Next base: position 106,305,578 of record CM046666.1, read on the forward strand.
AAACAGTCTAACTCTTTATAGTTTCAAGTTAAGCCACTTAAACAAAATGTTTTGATAATCTTTTTTCTGAACTCACTCTATGACTTGATATTTACTGTTTCAATTTAAACTCATTTCACTAATCATTTTCTTCTGCCCCAAAACTAGTTCCCTAAATAAATTTATAATTTGAATTAAGAAATACATAAATGTGAAAGTAAAGGAAAACTGCTATAGTAGATATGAACAATTAAGAAGGATTCTGTGGCTGAAAAGCCCCATTGAAGGAAAATTGAGAAGTTTTGGTGATTCCTTGGGAGCTATAGACCCAGACCTTATTTGCTCTGAATTTCCCACTCCCTCAGAATTGAGCAACCTATGGTCACCCATATACTATTTTATTCTTTTCTATATAAAAAAAAAGTCCATCAACTTTGGAACAGGGGTTCAAATTAGGTGGTTCGCTCATTTTTGCATTTGACAACACTAAAATGTAGTTTGGGGAGCTGTAGGAAAGCCAAGCTCTACTATGAGATGGGAAAGCAGAGTATAAAACCCATGTGAGAGAGAAAAGTGGAAGCTGGTGATAGAGAAGAGTAAAAACATGATCTAGACCCTAGTTCCTATTTGCTGGCTCTTGTTCTATCTCTTCTAGGTCCTAGAAATATTCCCATCCTTAATCTGATATTCCATTGGAAAACCTAGCAGTATTATTATTATATTATTCATTTTCTCTCTTTCCCTCTTTTATCTTCAAGTTGCCTTTTTTTTTTAAACTTTGCTGAAACATGCTGAATTTGAATATAAACTTTATTGAAAAAAATGAATGGAATTTTTGGAATGGGTAATGAAACAAAAATTTTACATCAACTTTTTATAATTTTTTATATCCACTGAAATAATTTTAAAAGAAAAATAATTGCACATAGTTTGAATTATTGACTCCTGTCTCTGATAACCTATTTCTTGAGGCCTTCTTACAGGTAAACTTCTTCATTGCAGGTTCATCCATGTCTTCAAATGTCAAAACAGCTTAGATATCTGGTGCAGAGAGTTTCTCAGGGTCTCTGTCCATCCTTCTCCCCAGTGTGTATCCTTCAGACAATTCCTCATAAGCAGCTAAATTTAGAACTCCTATTGGAAGTCCCTCTTCTGTGAAGTCATATTTCTCATCAGCTCTTCCTCAAAGCCCCAATGAAAAAGAAATCTTTTGCTACTTAACACCTGACATTTACCTTTTCTATTCTCAGTGCTGAGGGGCCTGCCCTTCCAGCATCAATGGTGGGGAGATTGAGGGCGTGGAGAAACCGTTCCAGAGAGTTTCAAAGAACAGATCTGCAGTGCAGCAAAAATAGCTTTTATAGTGGGTATGTGCCAATTTACATATAACAGTCACCATAGGCCAGAGGTGGTACACAACATATCATCTTCCAAGAGTCCAAACACCAAGAGTTTAGGGACTGCCACATAGGCTGACCTTGTACCAACAGGGTAATAACTTCTTGTCAAGGGAGCAAGGAAATTTTACTTGCCAGTGTTCTGACGGCACGTTGTCCCCAAAAACATAGCATTCTATGTTAGGACTTCACTGCTGCACAATGAGCAAGATCAGCATTCCTCCATGTAGGTCCAGAGTCAGGCCCCAGGCCCTGCAACATCTCAGTACACAATTTCTTCTGTCTAAATTATTACAAGAGGAATAGTAAACTGTTTATCTTATGCAAATAACTCCCAAGAAAAACTTGTTTTAGGGGAGTTTAATATCAATTTTATTTTCAAAAATTGCTTTTTTACATCAATATTTAAAGTCAATAATAAATATTGTTATTACAGGTTATTTGTGATCTCTGGTATATAGTCCCTTTTCTGTTATCAGAAATAAGATGTAATAATGTTTTAAATGTCTTTTTAGAAATCATTATGAGGTTTCCTGAGAGTCCCAATTTGTTCAGTTGTAAAAATGGCATACTTCAAAGTAATAATGGCATAGGATAACTTAACTCGATAATTAAACAGGTCTATTTGAATCTTGGACCATTAATACCTGTTTTTTGGTCAATAATCTTTTTGCAGAAAATAGTAAGGACTTTTCAAACTATTTTAAGTGCCCCATTTTACTACTGAGCAAAGTAGAACTTATTGGCTCCCATTTATTCATTTAACAAAATTCTATTGAACACTTATTATGTGCCATGCAATTTACTAGATGCTAGATTTTAGGAAAGAACACAAACTGTACCCTCTTGAAGCTACATTCAACTCTGTGGTATTGAGAAAATGGGCCACAGATATGATTTACAAGTCTGACAATGAGTGTTATGAAGAAAAATGAAACCTGAAAGAGGACAAGAGAATAACATCAGAGATTGCAAAACCTAGGAAGGGTATAATGACAAATGCAATTGTCTGTGAAAAACAGCAGAGAAGATTGTATTTAAAACATGATGGAGACATGGGAACAAAGCAGGAGGATTTCTGTAAACAAGTATCTCATGGCAAAAGAAATAAGAGGTGCAAAGTCCCTGTAGTAGTAAGCGGGGTTATTGAGGCAAAAAGTATGATAAAGTGAGGGAGGATAATCAGGTTAGAATTTAAAGTCATCTGGTTTGTATGAGGTATAATAAATCATTGTATGATTCTGAATTTTACTCTCATATGACTGTAAACTGATACTTTGGCTGAGATAGAAGGAGATACTGTTAGGACTTTAGCTTTTGTAGTCATATGACTAGGATAGGAACAAAATTTTTACCAAGCATTTTACTTAATTTTTCTTTTCTTAGCCATTCTTCCTTCTAACTCAGTTATTTTTCTGCTAAAGATGCATGTAGGAAGGATGAATCCCAGCAATCTGCATGGATAATATATTTCTTAGAGCTAGAAATTTCAGAAGGGGAGAGACTTTCTTCTCCTGGTAGCCACATCAGTTTCCCCACCAGGGTAGATTAATGTGTCCAGCTCTATAGTGAGAAACTTGGACCGTTCAAATGACAATCTTATCCAAATTACAGAAAATAAGGGAGAAGAATTCTTAAAACAAAGGAACATACTGTTTTCCAAAAGTTAGAGAGTTCTACCAACCCTGTGTAGCCACAGAAAAGCTACTATACCCTCTAAGACCATCTCCTCATTAGTAAATTGAAGGACATGATGCCTACCTCATAGGACCTCATAGGACTGTGTGAGGAATAAAGTAGAAAGTGATAACAAATTGCTTTTTCTGAAGAGTCACTCAATGGTATTCATTATTACAATGACTTAATGATAGATATCATTGAAAAGTTCAATATGCATTATAAATCATTAGACAAATATCAAATTTCTAAATATTTTGTAGGTTAATATTCTTTCCAATGTAAAACAGGATCCTAAAAATAATTGAAAGGTATAGGAGAAGAGCCTAATAGGGGAAAAAAAGACATATTGTACTACAATCATTTGTTCAGAGTTATCAAGAGTGCTATCTAGGACTTGTTTTCAAAGTAAAAATCGCAACTGTAATGACAACAGGGACAAATTTTGATACTAGAGTTGACTAAAAATCTACTTGGCTAAATAGCATTGTTCCTTTATCAGTGTTATTTGTTGTTGTTCCTTGCCAGGAAGCATCTGATCCAGTGGTTTTGACCTAACTTGATGACACAATCTATAATAGTGATTGCCACAGAATTAAAGACAATGGTCACAAGATTAAAGACAAAAAAATCTTTGATATCAGGTGTGTTAATTTTTTTTTACAGGTCTCATTTTTTTTGTTTGTTTTTTATTCATCAAATGCTCCTGGGAATCACTTTTAGGGGTTTGAATTTCCAGATGGAAATGTGCCAGATTACACTGTAACCTGACAGATTACCTGCAACCTGACAGGTTCTGGAAAGCTACTTTCACAGTGAATACATTCCTTTTCTGACTTTTTGAAATACAGTATCACAGAAACACTTTAATTCTGCATATTGTAAAGAGAATCAGGTGTTATCCTAGGCATAAATAAGGAAAAAGTATTTTAACTTTCAGAAACCAAGTATACACCTAAACTATTTTGCTTTAATCCTTCATGCCTGTCTTCTGATTACTTCTAGCTCAGATGATAGAAAGCAATTTTCAGCTAAGCACTTAAATCCAGTAGTTTGCTTTCACTTCTGGACCTCCAGGGCCCTACTTATGTATCCCATCATGTAAAGTGTCTCCATAATTCTCTGCGTTTCTTGGAAGAACACTTCCTTGGAGAGTTTACATGGCTTTCCATTTCAATCACTATGTTAAGCCCAAAGCTCTGTACTTTTTCTTACTTTCTCTTCCTTCTGATCCACTACTTTCTTATGATGAAAGTGGAAAAGAGAAAAATTCAAGTTTCTTGCAATTTAATTTCTGTCACACTAGATGTATTTATTTGTTCAATCAAAACCAGCACAGAATCCTGAAGTATACATTACTAATCGGTTTGCAACAGTAAAATGGAAGTAAAATAAACTTGGGCAAAATGACTGTGACATATTCCATACATTATATGTAGGAAGGAACTAAAACTCATAGGTGACTTTGAATAAATGATTCAAATCTCAGTGAAATAAAGATTATAAAGAGGAAAAAAATTAGCCATGACCAATGTATACTCTTCATTTATTATTATGAAATCCAGATCATCCACATAAGACAACATTTGTTCACATAAAGACCCATTGGGATAGGATAGTCAATGGTCATTACAATAATGACCTTATAAAGGGTAAATATTATATAGCTAATGAAAGGTACAATAGATAAGTCCCTACAATAGTTATAATTTTCACAGAAATTGTGAAAAAGAATATTAGAATTATGGTTTGGATATAAAGTGTATCCCCAAAAGATCCTCTACTAGGTCCTTTTTAAAAATCAACCTGGCCATGTTGTTCAGATGTCTGTAGAACTGGTTTGTGACAGGAATTTGGAAAAGTTCAGAGATACAGGCTGGAGACACATTAGGATGTTGAGCATAGCTTAATGGTAGATTCTGGTGGGAAGTCCAAAGACCAGAATGTTGATAGGAACGTGAAGAGTAAAGACTATTTTCTTGAAGTTTCAGATATAGGTGACTACTTCATTGAGAAATTAACTAGAGGCCACAAGTGTTACATTCTGGCAAAGAATTTGGCTACATTTTGTCTACATTCTGAGATTTTATGTGAGGCTCAATTTAAGAGTGATGGACTAATTAATCTAGCAAAGGTAATTTCAAGAGCACAGCATTCAGGTAGTGACATGGGTATTGCTGAATTCTTACTATCAAATTTACTGTGAGAATTAAGAGCAAAAAACAGAAAATATCTAAAGAACTTTCAGTTTGATCAAAAAAGCAAATGTAAAATTGGGGCCAAGCAAGTTGCTGAAGAGATTATCTCTGCTAAAGAGAAACTAAGAGGTTTTCACAGTGACATACATACATAAATAAATAAATGTGCTTCAAGGGGACATGTAAGGAATCAGCAAGATCATATCCATCACTGGCTCAGGAGTATAAATGTAAAAATTCATTTAAGAAATCTTGGAAAATCCTGCTTGAATACGAGGGCCTAGGAAATTATTTTCACAAACTTTATTTTGCCATGCTTAGTAGGATGGACACTTGTAAGAGCCCTAATTGAGGAGATAGCTAAAACGGCAGCTAGCTGAGAGCCATAAAGATGTTCAAGTATTTTCACCTGATATTCATGCATTTATCTAAGAATCTTTTTATGCCTGTGAACACTGTGTGACACACCTGTAAGCTCGAGCTGTTAGCATGTGTCCTTGTTAAGGCAAAAAGTATTTAACCGGATGAGGATTAGTTAGAGGTATGGTTGGAGTTGGAGAGGTTGTTGGAGCCAGAGAGAGAAGTTAGAAGAGAGAAGAATAAAAGAACTTTTTCATTTCCATCCTGCCTCCAAATTTTCTCCCCAGGAATCGTTGCCGCAAGCGGCAATTGCTCCAGGCGGCAACAAGTGGTAGCCAGTACAGGGCATTTGGTCGGCAGGTAAGAAATAAGAAATCTATAAAGATGGGTGCGAAAATAACCAAGCACTGAATAATAAAATCCATGGAAGAGTTTTTTGACATCGCTGACTCAGTTGATAGTGAGGAGGAAAGTGATCAAGAAAGCATAGCCTCCACTGAATCAGATAAGACCAGTACGGATAATATAGGAGTAAACTAAAAAATAACGAAAATAAGAGCTGCAAAAGCTATCCGAGACTTGTTGGAGATAGCTAAGGAGTACATACTCTCAATAGAATCTGAAACTCAGGATGTTAATACCAGTGAAAGTGATAGTAATGAGGAGGAGCCAAATAACCATGAAAGCACAGCCTCCTCCGCTAAGTCACTTAAGACCAGAAAGGATTGTCAAGTAGAGGAACCATTTGTGCCCTCTGCTCCCTCATGGGTGGAATCAATAACAGAAACTATGAGGGGTATCTCTGAACATATGCGTGCCCTTGAGGCAGAGATTAATGGCCATTCTGAGCGCTTACACGCCCTCGAACACCAAAACCTGCAGGAACATTGGGACCTGCCGGTATTTGAAAATGAGAATGGACAGAGGTACCACCAGTCCCTAGACTTCCAAACAATAAAGAACTTCAAAGAGGCTATAATGATCTATGGGCCCCAAGTTCCGTTCACGTTGAGCATGCTGGAGTCCCTTAACACTTTAACTTTAACCCCCTCAGACTGGAAAGGGTTATGCAAGGCAGTATTGAGCTGGGGACAATACTTGATATGGAAGTCACAATTCCAGGAGCTTTGTGTAGAAACAGCTAGAAGAAATGTGATTGCAGGCTTCCCAACCTTAATGTAGATATGCTAACAGGTGAAGGACAGTTTGCTGAACTACAAATCCAAATGCAATATGATCCTGGTGTATACGCACAAATAAACAATGCCGCTGTTAAAGTGTGGAAGACCTTACCAGGAACAGGTGATCTGCAAGGCAGCCTATCTAAAGTAATTCAGGGGCCTAATGAACCGTATGCTGATTTTGCTAACAGACTTTTTTTTTTTTTTAACACCATTTATTTTATTTTATTTTATTTTATTATTTTTTTAAATGCTTCATTCTTTATTAACCCAAAAAACACAAACGCAAGCATGTGCATAGATGCATACAGGAATGCACACATAACACACACACTATCTTCTCTTGACATTGGTATTCATGTCTTCTGCCATTTTTCTCTCCTCTTACTGCTCTGTGTATAGAAGAGTCTAAACCCACAGTTACCTTTCTGCATTGCCAGTTGGCTCCGTAGGATGTTTTAGTCTGGCTTCTTCTTCTTTTTTTTTTTTTTTTTAATTTATTTACTTATTCATCATGCACAAGTATAGTATCTTTTTACATACAACTGCTTGTATACAAAGTATATAAGTACCATTCAGATTTTCAATCATGCATTTAGGATAATGATATCCATCTCATTCAACCACCAATTTTTTCCAACCCCCCCCTTACTCCCTCCCTCCCCTCCCTTTCCGTTGACCATTCTAGTGTTCCTCTGATCCTATGTACCCCCTTCCAACAACACTGTGAACCAGCCTCCTTATATCAGAGAAAACATTCAGTATTTGGATTTTTGAGATTGACTAATTTCACTTAGCATTATATTCTCCAACTTCATCCATTTACCTGCAAATGCCATTATTTTATTCTCTCTTATTGCTGAGTAAAATTCCATTTTGTATATATACCATATTTTCTTTATCCACTCATCTACTGAGGGGCATTTAGGTTGGTTCCATAACCTAGCTATTGTGAATTGTGCTGCTATAAACATTGAAGTGACTGTGTCACTGTAATATGCTGTTTTTAAGTCTTTTGGGAATAGACCCAGGAATGGGATGGCTGGGTCATAGGGTGGTTCCATTCCCATTTTCCCAAGAAATCTCCATACTGCTTTCCATAGCGGTTGCACCATTTTGCAGTCCCACCAGCAATGTATGAGTGTGCCTTTTTCCTCACATCCTCTCCAACATTTATTGTTGTTTGCGTTCTTGATAGCTGCCATTCTGACTGCAGTGAAATGAAATCTTAGAGTAGTTTTGATTTGCATTTCTCTAATTGCCAGTGATGTTGAGCATTTTTTCATGTATTTGTTGATTAATCGTGTATCTTCTTCTGAGAAGTGTCTTTTCAATTCCTTAGCCCATTTATTGATTGGGTTATTTGCTTTTTTGGTGTTAAGTTTTTTTAGTTCTATTATTAGAACTAAAGTTTTTTTTAGTTCTAATTTCTATTATTCTAGAAATTAGTGCTCTAACTTTTACAACTAGTAAATGAATTTGTCAAAGTAGCAGGATACAAAATCAATACCCATAAGTCAAAGGCATTTTTGTACATCAGTGACAAAGCCTCTGAAAGGGAAATGATGAAAACTACCCCATTTACAATAGCATCAAAAAAAATAAAATACCTGGGAATCAACTTAATGAAAGAGGTGAAAGAGCTCTATAAGGAAAATTATAGAACACTAAAGAAAGAAATCATAGAAGAACTCAGAAGATGGAAAGACCTACCTTGCTCTTGGATAGGTAGAATCAATATTGTCAAAATGTCCATACTACCAAAAACATTATACAGATTTAATGCAATTCCAATCAAAATCCCAATGTCATTCTTCAAAGAAATAGAAAAAGCAGTCATGAAATTCATCTGGAGAAATAAGAGACCCAGAATAGCCAAAGCAATTCTGAGCAAGAAAAGTGAAGCAGGGGGCATCACCATACCGGACTTTAAATTATACTATAGAGCAATAGTAACAAAAACAGCATGGTATTGGCACCAAAACAGACTGGTGGACCAATGGTACAGAATTGAGGACACAGAGATTAATACATATAATTTCAGCTATCTTATATTAGACAAAGGTGCCAAAAATGTACAGTGGAGAAAGGATAGCCTCTTCAACAAATGGTGCTGGGAAAACTGGAAATCCATATGCAACAAAATGAAATTAAACCCTTGTCTCTCACCATGCACAAAATTCAATTCAAAGTGGATCAAGGACCTAGGAATTAGACCAGAGACAATACGCCTAATAGAAGAAAAAGTAAGCCCCAATTTCCAACATGTCGGATTAGGCCCCAAGTTCCTTAATAAGAATCCTGTAGCACAAGAACTATTACCAAGAATTAATGAATGGGATAGATTTAAACTGAAAAGCTTCTTCTCAGCAAAAGAAACAATCAGTGAGGTGAATAGAGAGCCAACTAATTGGGAACAAATATTTAATACATGCACATCAGATAGAGCTAACAGACTTTTAAGAATGGCAGGCAGAATATTCAGGGATGTAGAGCAAGCAATGCCCTTAGTCGTCCAGTTGGCATATGAAAATGGCAATAAATATTGCCAAATGCTATAAGACCATGGAAAAATAAAAAAAAGACCTATCAATATACATTAGATTATGTAAAGATATTAATGATGCCTTTGTCACAGGCAATGTGATTGCAGCAGAAATGAGAGGTGCTTCCCTCAAAATTTCACAAATAGGGTTCAACAAAAAAATTATAATCAATCAGGATATTCCAGATAAAATTATTATAATCAACCAGGATATTCTAGGCAATATCCCCAAAGAGAAATAAGACCAATCTCATACCGTGCCCCAGGCTGCTGCCCCAGGTGTAAAAAGGGAAATCATTGGGCCAATAAATGCCGTTCTAAATTTGACATCTATGGAAATGTTTTTTCCAGGAATTAAAAAAACGGGGCACGGGGCCCAATGCCTCGGGGCCCACAAATGTATGCGGCATTAGAGGAGGAATACCCTCAAACATCCATACAGATGATTCCTCGTCACAATCCCTCCTACCCATTGACTCCCTTGTCAGAGGGACAAGAGGAAGTGCAGGACTAGACCTCTGTTCCATCGTCTGAATAGTGCTAACACCTGAAATGGGGTTTCAACTGATTCCCACAGGAGTCAGGGGACCTCTTCCCTCAGGGACGGTAGGACTTATCCTCGAACGAAGTTCTAAAAGTTTATTAGGTTTTCAAGTAACACCAGGTATTATTGACTCCAATTACCAAGGAGAAATAAAAATAATGCTTAGTTCACCTAGAGACATTATCTCTGTTAACCAGGGAGATAGAATTGCTCAGCTGCTTCTCCTTCCCAGTTTCCACAACTCATTCAAGAGTATGCCGCAGAATAGGAACAATAGAAGATTTGGTTCCACTGGCTCGGGACCTATGGCTTGCTGGGTTCAGGATTGTTCACGGAGGCCTGTGTGCAAAATAAAAATTCAAGGAATAGAGATGGAGGGGCTGATTGATACTGGGGATCACTCTTCCATCATTAATCTACAACAATGGCCCAAGCACTGGCCTCTGTAGAAGGCCTCAACTAGTTTAAGAGGCTTGGGATATACTAACACACCAGCACAAAGTGCTGTAGTCTTAAATTGGGACGATAATAAAGGGCATAAAGGAACATTCCAACCTTATGTTTTGACCAGCTTGCCAGTTACTCTATGGGGAAGAGATATTCTACAGCAAATGGGGGCACACCTCACAACCAAGCCCGCAGGTGTTAAAAATAAAAATCTAAATCATCATCAAAAGAGTAAAAGATATTTTTTCTAGGGGCCACTGAGAAAACAATTTTGAAAATACCATGGCTTTCTGATAAGCCAGTTTGGGTCCCTCAGTGGCCCCTATCTAGAGAAAAATTACAAGTGACCCACCTATTAATCCAAGAACAACTAGAAGCACGACACATAGAGCCTTCCACCTCTCCCTGGAATTCCCCCATATTTGTAATCAAGAAAAAATCTGGAAAATGGAGATTGTTACATGACCTTAGAGAAATCAATAAAATCATGCAAATTATGGGCCCTACCCAACCTGGACTTCCTAATCCTGTAGCTATTCCTAAAAATTTCCATCTTATAACTCTTGATATAAAGGATTGTTTCTTTTCCATTCCTCTACATCCTCTGGATGCCCCCAGGTTTGCTTTTTCAGTTCCTTCTATCAATAATAATGGCCCTGATAAAAGATATCAATGGAAAGTGCTACCACAGGGAATGGCTAATAACCCCACTATATGTCAAATCTATGTAGACAAAGCTATTCAGCCTATTAAGAACAAATATCCAAACCTTATGTGCCTCCATTATATGAATGATGTTTTGCTTGCTCACCCTAATCAAGAAATCTTATTTACCATATTCAGTGATATGACAAAAAATTTAAAAAGATATAGATTAAAAATTGCTGAAGAAAAGGTTCAAACTATATCTCCCATATTATATTTAGGATTTAAAATCATGGATACCTTTATTAGGCCTCAAAAAATTTTAATAAATAAAGAACATTTGACCACCCTCAATGATTTCCAAAAACTGCTGGGAGACATTAATTCGCTTCGCCCTACACTAAGCCTCACTACTGGAAAATTAAAACTATTATTTGATATCCTTCACGGGAACCCTGATCCATCTTCACCGCAAACATTGACTCCTGATGCTAGGGAAGCTTTAAAGTTAGTAGAAAAGGCCATTGAAAGATCCCATTGTGATAGAATTGATTTTGCTCGACCGCTAATATTGATTATTATTTCTTCACAATATACACCCACAGGAGTATTTTGGCAACAGGGACCTTTATTATGGATACATTTACCCGTCTCTCCTAAAAGTACAATTGAGTCTTATACCTCCATGGTGGCTAAACTTATTCTTCAAGGACTTAAGACTTCTACTAAAATATTTGGCATTCACCCAGCTACTATTATTACTCCCTATTCATCGTCACAGCTTGAATATTTGTGCTTCAATGATAATGATTGGGCTATAGCTAGATGCTCTACTTCTGCAAATTTTGATAACCATCTTCCTAAATCTCCTATACTATCTTTTTGTGTCAATCATCCCATTATATTTCCACAGGTAATAAAAAATCAACCTATTCCTAAGGCATTAAATGTATTTACAGATGGGTCCTCTAACAGTACTACTGCAGTAGTCACTCAAAAAGAAAATATGATTCATATTACTGGTCAAAAATCAGCCCAATTGGTTGAACTTGAAGCTATTATAATAGCTCTAGAAAATTTTAAAGAACAGCCTATAAATATTTTTTCAGACAGCCACTACATTGTACATGCTGTCCCTAAATTGGAGCTAGCAGGTGCAATAGCACCACATACTCCAGCCTTTAAATTGTTTTTTCAAATTCAAAATCTCCTATGGGAACGTAAAGAACCTTTATTTATTCTACATATCAGAGCTCATACTAATTTGCCTGGTCCTCTCCATGAAGGTAATCAAATGGCTGATGCCCTCACTAAAACAATCTTTATATTTTCAGCAATCCAACAAGCTACCTTGTTCCATTCTCAATTTCATGTCTATAGTACTACGTTACAGCAAAAGTTCAAAATAACCAAAGAGCAATCTCGAACAATTGTGAAGGATTGTCAGTCTTTTGTGACACATTTGCCCAATCCACATTATGGGGTTAACCCAGGAGGATTAATGCCCAATCATTTGTGGCAGATGGATGTCACTCATGAGCCAAGTTTTGGAAAATTGTGATTTATTCATGTCACCATAGATACATGCTCAGGCATGATTTTTGCTTCCTTACATGCTGGAGAAAAAGATAAAGATGATACATCTCATTGTCTACAAGCTTTTGCTGCATTGGGCATTCCCAAAATGCTTAAAAGAGATAATGGCCTTGCATATACGTCCTCATCGTTCAAACAGTTTTGCGTAAAATTCAATATATTCCATAAAACAGGTATCCCGTACAATCCTCAAGGCCAAGGTATAATTGAATGAGCTAATCGCACACTCAAAATTATGCTATTAAAGCAAAAAGAAGGAAATTGGACAAATCCTAGGGACAGATTGGTCGTTGCCCTGTTTACCTTAAAATTTTTAATTTTGGATTCTAATGGATATTCGGCTGGAGACAGTCACTGGAATCCACACCAACAACATAAACCTTTGGTTTACTGGAAGGATGTTCTTTCAGGTACATGGAAGGGTCTAGATCCAGTATTAATTTGGGGGAGAGGATCTGTTTGTGTTTTTCCACAGCATGAATCCTCCCCAATATGGATACCATCTAGATTAATAAAACAGGTACCAAATCAAAACGATCAAGATGAAGTTGTTGAGGAATCAAGATTAATGAAACAGTACAAAATCAAGAGGGCCAAGATGAAGTTATGGAATGATTCCCTTAAAAGAGTCCTTCAATAAATTCACAACTTAAGTCTCATTCCTCCTTGCCGGGCGAGAAGATCTCTTTTTAGTGTACACACAATTGTATTTTTTTTTCTTTTTATATATGTCTTTATGTCTGTGCATTTGTCTAAATTTCATGTAAATGTGATGTCACAAATATATGTTTGTATGTTTGTGCATCTGTCCAGTGTGACGTCACAAATAACAAAGCGCTTATGAAAATTAATATTATAAATATGTATATAAAATATATATATATTTGGATCCAAATAACTTTAATTCATTTAAGTTTAGAGTATTCTAATTGAGTAACAATTTAAAAGTATAGGTACCTTCAATTTTGATTTATAGGTGTCTCTGGGACTTCTCTTCAGCTAAAAATATGACTAATACTGTGTAACCTGATATTTTGGTATTTGACATGGGATTGTTTATTTGTAATTAACTTTATTTGTTTATTAGCTGATTAATTTGAATTATTTCAACAGGTAATTTTATAGAAGATTGCTGTGTATGCAGAGACTCGGGGGTTCCAGCTAACAAATTATTTTTCCAAAGTGCTCTTAGTTTTTCTTTATCTTTAATGCAGTGTTTTTGTCAGTTAAATACCCTCAGTCTTTTTTTTTTTATTTGTTCTGAATGTGATATTTTGCCAGCTTATGTTTGTGGGAGCTCAAGCAGCAATGTGTCTGAGCAGAGATCAACTTTAATTTTCTAATCTAATAATTCCATTTTTTAGTTTGACAACTCGCCTCTTGACTCAGTGCTGGAATGGCACTGCCTTTCCTCTAATAATTGATCCTTGAGTTTCTAGGTAGCGGGCCCTGAAGATTTGCCAGTGGCATTGTCTAGACATAAAAAAGACGACTGCTGCTACAGTTGCAGGGATCGCCCTCGCTACAAGCATCCCTGCTGCTCAAGCATCAAAAAACCTCACCAGCAGTGTGGCCTCTGCTCTGCATGCATGGGGCCTCCTAGATCAATGTGTTATAACAAGTGGACATTTTGATCTCTCATTGTTTGGGACATTACAGGACAATGGCTTGCGGGTGTTTGTCTAGAGAACTCAGTGCATTACTTGATGGAATTTAGGGCAGCTGATTTGTTTAAAGACCTTGATTCCCTATGGAACTCGGCTCGTCAGCGGAAGGCATGTCGCCTTAAAGCCACAGCATCTCCTCACGAGTGGATGGCTGTTAGTCAACACACAGTCAATCCTGAAGGGCTCGATTGGACAGCTGGTTAGACAACGACGGGCAAGATCCCCAGAGGGGGACAACCTAAGACAGGCACAGTCGATCTGGATAAGGTTGTCACCCATCCATGGGACAGTATCATGTGGCTGACATATCAACCTAAGACAGGAGTCAAGGGCACAGCCTTGATTATCCAATGACGGGTAAGAATGTTGGTTACACATGGACTCCTAGAACATCCCCTCTTTTAAAACAAAATGGGGGAAATGTAAGAGCCCTAATTGAGGAGATAACTAAGATGGTGGCTAGCTGAGAGCCATAAAGGTGTTCAAGTATTTTCACCTGATATTCATGCATTTATCTAAGAATGTTTTTATGCCCGTGAACACTGTGTGACACCTGTAAGCTCGAGCTGTTAGCACATGTCCTTGTTAAGGCAAAAAATATTTAACCAGGTGAGGGTTAGTTAGAGATGTGGTTGGAGTTGGAGAGGTTGTTGGAGTCGGAGAGAGAAGTTAGAAGAGAGAAGAATGAAGGAACTTTTTCATTTCCATCCTGCCTCTGAATTTTCTCCCACGGAATCATTGCTGCAAGTGGCAATCACTCCAGGCAGCGACAGGCACTATAGCCATATCCAAGCAAGTCTAGTGACTGCTTGAGCTGGCAGCAGAATCTGAGAGTCATCCACATGGTACTGATTCTGCAGAAATACAGAATACTAGAGTTAATGGGTTATGGGAAACTTCCACCAACATTTCCAAGAAAGTCCTCAGAAGTTAGGCAAAGTATACCAGGGCCAAAATCCCTGCAGACAGGCCCTGAAAAGGCAATTGCTTGAAGCTGTGAAAATGAATCCAAAGAGGGAATGGAAATCCCAGAGATTAAGAGATGCCAGTAATGTGTGACATTTGCCAAGAAAAGCTGCTCACTGTGGACAGAGCCAACTTAAGAGACAGAGAGAGAGCGAGAGAGAGCATATGGGCTGTATCCAGCAAAACTGTAGGGGTGGGAATGTCCAAGCCTATTAGAGATCACATCTCATAAGTCCCATATGTCTAACACTTAACTATAGGACTTGTTTGACTAGTTGAGTTTAGGCCTTGCTTTGGTCTCATCCCTTCTTTCTATGCCCAAATTCCTCCATTTTGGAATAGAAGTGTTTATTTTCTGCCATTTATATTGGATATATGTAACTTGATTTTCACTATTACAGGATCTCACATCTGAAAGATTTCCATGAGTCTCAGAGGACACTTTGGACTTGGACTTTTGGACAATGTTGGAACTGTTAAGATTATGATTACTCTTGAAAATGTTCTAATTCATTTTGTATTGTAAGATGGGCATGAGCTTTGAGGATAAGTATGCTGTGATTTTGATGTAAGATATACCCCCAAGAGATTATGTGTTAGGTAGTAAAGGTATGTCTGAAAGTGAAGTAATTATATTATCAGAGCTATAACCTCATCAGTGGATTAACCCATTTGAAAGATTCATAATTTGAATTAATTACTTGGTGGTAATTGTAGATAGGTAGGGCATGACTGGAGGAAGTAGATCTCTTGAGGCCTGTCTTTATGGATTATATTTTGTCTCTGGCTTCTCATGCTCTGCCCCCCCTCCCACACACTCCCTGTTCCCCTCTCTCTTTCCTTGCTGGTATTTCCTCTGCCATGCCTCTCAGCATAATGGTCTGCCTGACCTCAGGCCCAAAGCAATGTAGTTGGCCAACCATAGACTGAGCCTCTGAAACCATTGGCTCAAAATAAGCTTCTCGTCCTCTAAATTATTCTTGACAGGTATCTCAGTCACAGCAATGAAAGGCTAACACAATCTGTATGTAGTTTTGATGGAAAAAAAAAATCAGAGGATCTCTGTAAAAGCCTTGGACCAAATCTAAGAACAAGGAAAGATATATGGATAGACTTTAAGTAGAATAATATGGCCAAGGGTGAGAGTCAGACACTGCAGCGATATTTAGAATGGACTTATATCACTATGACAATAAATTTGAAAGACACATTTAATATGTTTATGACTTATAAATTCCTACACAAGTGAATTTCAAATCTATTGGAAAGTTTGTGTTCTCCCAACTAGATTCTTCTTATCTCATAAGTGCATAATTGATGATAAAATTATATATATTTATGAAGCACATGATGTTTTGACATATGTGAAATGATTATCATGATCAATCTAATTAGCATATCTATCACCTCTCATAATCATCTTGTGTGCGTGTGTGTACATGCACATATGGTGATTTGTTCTTTTACCAATTTTCATATACAAATATTTCATTGTTTTTACAATGAGCATACTGTACAGTAGATTACCATATCTTATTTATATCATTTAACTGAAACTTTGTACTCTTTGACCAATAAACCGCATTCTGTTGCCCCTTAGCCTCTAGTAACCACATTCTACTCTCTGATTCTATGAGTTCAATTTTTTTAGATACCGCATTTAGGTGAGATCTTGCAGGATTTGTTTCACCGTGCCTGGCTTTTTAAATTCAACACAGTGCTTTCCAGGCTCATTTATATCATTGCAAATGAAGGGATGTCATTTTTTTTAAGACTAAAGCATATTTCATTGCATGCATAAATGCAACATCTTCATCCATTCATTCATTCATGAACATTTAATTTGATTCTAAATCTTGGTTTCTGATAATAAAGCTGTAGTGAACATGAGGACACAAATATTGCTTTGAGAAATTGATTTTATCTTGTTTGGCTATATACCCAGAAAAAGATACTATTTTATGGATCATATGGTCATAATATTTTTAATTTTTTGAGAAAGTTTCATACTGTTTTTCATAATGGCTATACTAATTTAATTCCCACAAACAGTGTACAGGGGTTTCCTTTTCTCAATATCTTTGTGAATACTTATCTTTTGTCTTTTTGATAATAATCATCCTAACAAGCATGAGGTAACCTCTCATTATGCTTTTAATTTTTGTTTTCTTGATGATTAGTGATGTTGAACATTTCCTCATATACCTATTGCCCATTTGTATGTCTTTATTTGGGAAATGTTTGTTTTCCCATTTTTAACTGGGCTATTTGTTTTATTACTATGGAATTATCTGAGTTTGCTTTTATTTTAGATATATTTTGGATATTAACCCTTTTCAATGTATGGTTTGAAATTTTTTCTCCCGTTTCATAAGTCTCTTCACACTGTTGATTTTTTTCCTTTGATGTTCAGAAACTTTTTAGCTTGATGCATTCTAATTTTCTATATCTTCCTTTTTTTGTCCTGTGCCTTCAAGACCATATCTAAAACATCCTTTTCCAGATCAACAACCAGAAGTTTATTTTGCATTTCTTATTCTAGTACTTCTACTGTTTCAGCACTTATGTTTACATCTTTAATGTTGTTTGATTTGATTTCTATGTGATAAGGATTGAGTGTCATTTTCTACATATTATATCTAGTTTTTCTAATGTTATCTAATTGAGTTTTAAGACATTTACCTTTTTATCAGTATAAAACTGAAAGAAATTCAAAATACATTTAAAAGGAGCAGTCAAGTCAGAAATATATAATTACAGTATAGAATTGTAACGGAATACTAAAGATATGTTTATGACCCCAATTATAAAAAAAGAAATGAATACAATCTAAATTTAGAAAACAAAATATAATCAGATATTTCTCAAAGAAAGAAAAGATAATGAATACATTTAAATATGTTTGGATCAAGGGAAGTAGCTCCTAGATTTGGTACATAACTAGCAAAACAGATTCTCATTATTAGAATTGGCATGTATCCTACACTTTGTGATAGGATCATTTAAACTATTCCCTTTTAAAAATATTAAGATTCTAAGCTGGGCGCGGTAGCACACGCCTGTAATCCCAGCACTTTGGGAGGCTGAGGCAGGAGGATCGTGAGTTCAAAGCCAGCCTCAGCACTGGCGAGTTCCCCTGAGTTCAATCCCCGGTACCACAAAAAAAAAAAAAAAAAAAAAAAAAAAAAAAAAAAAAAAAAAAAAAAAAAAAATTAAGACTCTAATATTGGCCATAGCAGACAGAAGGAACTGATTTACTTGGTAAGGTAGATGCAACTGTAAAACATCAAACAGAAATGAGAAAACATAAAAAAATATGTTTAATTTATAGCAAGATGGATCTTAAATACCAGTTAAGTTCATTTTTACTTTGCATGTTATAATCATGATTTCAGGTCAATTTATGAGTTGGAAAACTTCTCTTTTTTTCAGGTTATTACACACTCATTAAAATGCATCAACAGATAAATAGGAACTGCCTGTGATTTTTAGATTGTCCATAATGGAAGTTGCTCCATTAATTCAGAAAAAAAGTCCTCAGTTTTAAACAATTGCTTAGTTATTTCTTGATGATGGTCTCTCTAGAGAGCATTTACTTCCAAATGACTAAATTCAGAGCTCAACCTAAAGATTAATGTGGCTATAAGCCATTAACATAACCCAATATATAGTGCAGAGCTTCCCCATTTATGCATTGCCCCCAAGAAATACCTTACTTTTAAAAAGAACACAGTTTACTATGAAAAGGGCAGATACTTTCAAGCCTGAATTTATAAAGGCCACCATTTTGTTTTATCACCTTTGGGAGCCTTGAATAACTGGTATTCTTATAATGGGTCAACTTTGGAACACTTATTTTTAAAAAAGTATCATTCTCCTCCATTCATAATCTAATATTTAGTTCAAAACTTTGCAGACCTTATAAATGTTGGTAAAAATCCCAGAGAGTTGAGTGTTTCACTAATTTAAAATTATAAAGATTAAAATAGATTGAAGTTCACCCATGAAGTAACAGAATTTAGGAACAAGAAGCACCAGAAAGAGTATCTTAACTCATTTTCTCTTATATTTGTGTTAAACATTATGAATTTTATCAAAAGGAATTATGAATTAATTAATGGTAATAGCTCTAACTATAACAAATTGCTAAAATTAAGGTAGGTTTTCACCAGTCAGTCCTGTCAGCTATAAGAGAACAAAATAAGAACTGATACTAAAATTGTATGCTTGGAATGCTCACTAAGGTAAATAAACAGAATAATTTCCTTTTTATTCCCATTGGTTATCTGGCTTTATAAATCAAAACCTGGGATTAGGATTTAATAACACTTTTAACTCTTCTTATATCTACTTTCTTGTAGTTACTTCCTATTGATATCAAATAATAGAAAGCAAGATCATCAAAGCTGCATTTTGTCCTGTGAGAGAAGCCATGGAATAAAGTCACATTTTTTCAGGGACCAAATACATTCTTCATTTTCATGACAAGTTCTCTGGAAAATAAATCAGCATTATAAGACAAAGGGATAAAAAACACAAATCAAGCTAAAGATGAATGCCTATGGAAATGACACCTAGGCACTGAGCACAGATCTGGACAAGAAGGGCCCATCCTTTGTCCAGCACTGAAGAGTGATCTATGTCACAAAGACAAAATATCTGAAGACATTTTTGGTTCATGCTTTTTTAGTTATTATTCCTCAGTTACTAGTCAATAGACTAAGAAGGGTCTGAAAGCTGAAGTCATCCCCCAGGTCAGAGAATACAAGAGGTAAGTGCTTAAATACAGGGATTGAAGGCAGGGGAGAGAGTCACGATTTCTGTCTTGGAAAAATGAGGAAGTGATATAAAGTTGGTACTCAAAATCATCAATTGATGTATGTCTTCACAGACTGGATTCTGTCATCAGCCATTCAACTCTGACCCTACTCCCTTCTTTGTGGTCTGGATTGAGTCCCTGAAATTCTGATCTGGGAAAGAGAAATAAGCGGAGAATAAACACACTGACACTGATTCCCAAGGTAGTTTGTCTGCTCTGCCTTAGCCCCAATTTGGGTAGTTCAATCACTATCAGGATACCTGGATCTAGACTTAACTTGTGCCCCAACCTATGTCAGTAGTCCAATTTGCTCAGGCTCACTGGCAGAAAAAAAAGAGAGAGAGAGAGAGAAGAGAGAGAGAGAGAGAGAGAGAGAGCGTTTTTGAGCTCCTGATTGCAAGGCCATCATCACAGGGTGGGCTGGGAGACCTGAATGGAAAAGTGAACATGGCCATAGACATAGGCTGATTCATCTTTTAAATATTTAGAGATCTGAAATAGTAGATTTATCTGTATGTTTTTTTTACACATAAATGCATATTCTGGTAAATTCTGTAGCTTATCTTTGTACAAACTATTATACTTGGTACACATTCTAATTGCTCAGTCTTTTCTTTTGACCAAATTCATGAATGAACTTGTACTCTTGACTCTAATAATAAACCCAAACTCCTTAAAAATTTCTCCACCAAAATACAAAGCAAACACTTTTCAGCTGTGTCCTTGGCAATGTCAGGTTCCATATAAAAGGTACCAGCCCTGGAAATGTCTTTGAATTGTCAGAGATGCTGAGGAAGAACAGCAGGACAAGGCTAAGCTGCTTAGACTACACTTCTCTGTGGCTATTAAAAGCATTTAGCAAAGTCAGGAAAGGGCTCTTTGTGAGCTGAAAGGTAGGTGGGGGAAGCCTCAATGTTACCATTAGAGTTTGACTGGGAACTTCAACCACAGCTTCTCTACTCCTTTTCATAGAGAAGCCCACAATCACTTATAGTTACCTCCTCTCAGAACTGGTTCTGAAATTGTACTTTAGCTAACAGTATGCTATCAGCTTATCCTTTTATCTTTACCATGTTCTTGTAGATATTTATTGTGTTTCTATTTATCTTTCACTACTAAAATGGCAAGCAGGAAAAAACATCTAACTCCCTGTAAAGAGGATATTCTAGTATATCTAGTGTATGAGAGTCACAACTAAGAGATTAAACTTGAATTATGTAGAGAATCTTCAAAATCCTAGCTAAGAAGAGAAATAATTAATGAAGTAAGAAAGGATGGCTATGTGACATTCTTCCACCAAATAAGAATGAGAACACGATCTGCCTAGAGTCTATCAGCTTAATTTGTATAAATCCTATTTGGTAGGTTTTTTTGTTTGTTTTCTTTTTACTTTTCTTTTTGGTTCTAACTAGTTATATATAAGAATAGAATGCATTATGACACATCATACATAAATGGAGTATAACTTCTTGTTTTTCTGTTTGTACATGATATAGAATCACACTGGTCATGTAGTCATATATGTACATAGGGTAATAATGTCAGATTCATTCTAATAGCCTTCCTACTCACCTACTGAAGCCAGAATTAGACAGGCAGATAGGCAAGGAAGGGTCAGATCCAGAGAATGGAGGGATTGAAACGTGAATTCCTTCAGAGCCCTTTCTCCACCCTTATCAAGAACCTACCCCTGCTCCAACCTGTTGTTAAAGTAAGCTGCCCGGGAATTGCCCCTCCCTAGAGGGAGTTGTAAAAGTTGTTAATTAATGTGTCTTGGGCTGCTCCATCCAACCCTTCCCCCATCCATCTGCTTCTCACTTTTTGGCCATCCCACTGAACATCTCCTGGGTCTCGTCAGTATGCAGGAAGGAGAAAGACAAGGGAAAGAGAGCGGGAGAACAAAGGAAACCTAGGACATATAAAAAGGCAAAACCCCTTCACTTTTCAGGATACCAGAATACCAGCTATGGCTCCTTTCTCCCTCCTGGGAGAAGTATATGTTACCCCTTTTTAAATAAACCCTGCGCAATATGCTTCCCTCTGCATACTTCTCTAATGTTTTACTTCAACATGTGAGGGAGCAGAACTCATCACCAATAACTTGCGGTATTACTACCCCTCCATTTCCTTCACTCCCCTCTACCTAATCCAAAGTAACTCTATTCTTCTCTAGCCACCTACCCCCTTATTGTGAATTAGTATCCACACATCGGAGAAAACACTCAGTCTTTGGTTTGGTGGATTGGCTTATTTGGCTCAGCATGATATTCTCCAGCTCCATCCATTAGCCTGCAAATGCAATCATTTCATTGTTCTTTAAGGCTGAGTAACATTTCATTTTGTATATATACCACATTTTCTTTATCCATCCAACTGTTGAAGGACACCTAGGTTGGTTCCATAGCTTAGCTATTGTAGATTGAGCTGCAATGAATAATGAGACGGCTGCATCACTGAAGTATGATGATTTTAAGTCCTTTGGGTATAAACCAAGGAGTGGAATAGCTGGGTCAAATTATCTCATACTTAGACAAAGGCTCCAAAGAAATATTCACTGGAGAAAAGATAGCCTATTCAACAAATGGTGCTGGGAAAATTGGAAATCCACACATAACAAAATGAAATTAAATCCATATCTTTCACCCTGAAGGAAACTCAACTGAAAATGGATCAAGGACTTAGGCACTAGAACTCAGACCCTGTGCCTAATAAAATAAAAAGTAGGCACAAATCTTCAACAAGTCCTCTTATGATCTATCTTCCTTAACAAGAATCCCAAAGCACAGAAGTGAAAATTAAGAATCAATAAATGGGATGTATTCAAACATGAAGAGAGAGCCTACAGAATGGGAGAACATCTTAACCACCTTTACCTCAGATAGAGCATTAATCTCCAGGATATATAAAGAACTCAAAACTTAAAACCTAAAACAAACAAACAAACAAAAAAAAAAAAAACAATGAATAAATGGGCTAAGGAACTGAACAGACACTTCACAGAAGAAGAAATAAAATCAACAAATACGTGAAAAAATGTTCAACATCTCTAGCAATTAGAGAAACACAAATCAAAACTACTCTAAGATTTCATCTCACTCCAGTCAGAATAGCAATTATCAAGAATACAAGTAACAATAAATGTTGGTGAGGATGTGGGGGTAAAGGTACACTCATACATTGCTGGTGTGACTGTAAATTGGTGCAACCATTATGGAAAGCAGTATGGAGATTCCGCCTATTTGGTAGTATTTTAAGAGCAAATTTTATTGACAAATTACAATTATGCAGAATAGTTGGACTTATTGTGATCTATTCATATATGCACATAATAAAATCGGCCAATTTCCTTCCCTATTTTCTTCCCTACTTGGTAGGATTTTTTTTCCTTTTTATCATTATGCATTTATTTTCAGTCTTTATATTGGTGCTTTCTGATTATACACTCTAGTGGGATTCATAGTGATATATTCATATATGCACATAACTTAATGTGGTCAATTTTTTTGCCCAGTACCTCCCATTTCATTTCCCTCTTTTCTATTCTTTTTTAAAATTTTTTAAAAATCTAATTTGTTATACATGCTTGCAGAGTGCAATTCATTTCATGTTACATATAAAGAGCACAATTTTTCAAGTCACTGGTTTTACATAAAGTATTTTCACAACAATTGTGTCTTCATACATGTACTTAGGGTAATAAGGTCTAACTCATTCTTCCATTATTTCTATACCTTGCACCCCCCCTTGTTCTATTTAAAGTTCCTTCATTCCTCTCATCCCATCTCCCTTGTGATTAAAAGTCAGTATCTTCATAGGAAAGAAATCATTCGACCTTTGGTTTTTTGGGACTGGCTAACTTCACTTAGCATTATTTTCTACAGCTCCATCCATTTACCTGCAAATGCCATGATTGTATTCTCTTTTAGTGCTGAATAGTGTTTCATTGTGTATATAAACCTAAGTTTCCCTATTCATTCATCTGTTGATGGGCATCAGGGTTGGTTCCACAATCTAGCTATTGTGGATTGTGCTGCTGTAAACATTGATGTGGTTGTGTCCCTGTAGAAAGGTGTTTTTAAGTCTCTTGAGTATAGACCAAGGAGTGGGATAGCTGGGTCAAATGGTGGTTCCATTCCAAGTTTTCCTAGGAATCGCCATACTACTTTCCAGATTGGATGCACCAATTTGCAGTCCAAAAAGCAATGTATGAGTGTACCCTTTTCCCAACATCCTTTCCAGCACTTATTGTTGTTCATATTTTTGATACCTGCCATTTGGACTGGAGTAAGAAGAAATCTTAGAGTTGTTTTGATTTGCATTTCTCTAATTACTGGAGATATTGAACATTTTTTCATATATTTGTTGATTAATTGTATATCATCTTCTGATAAGTGTCTGTTCAATTCCTGAGCCCATTTATTGATTGGGTTGTCTGTTTGTTTGTTTGTTTGTTTTTTGGTGTTAAGGTTTTTGAGATCATTATATATCCTTGAGGTTAGTGTTCTATCTGATGTGCTTGTGGTAAAGATTTGTTCCCATTCTGTAGGTTCTCTATTCACCTCACTGATTGTTTCTTTTGCTAAAAAGAAGCTTTTTAGTTTGAATCCATCCAATTTATTTATTCTTGGTTTTAATTCTTGCCCTATAGTGGTCTTATTGAGGAAGTTGTGGCCTAATCCAACATGATGGAAGTTCGGGCCTACTTTTTCTTCTAATAGTTACAAAGTCTCTGGTTTAATTCATAGGTCCTTGATCCACTTTGAGTTGAGTTTTTTGCATGAGAGAGATAGAGGTTTAATTTCATTTTATTACATGAGGATTTCCAGTTTTCCCAACACCATTTGTTGAAGAAGCTGTCTTTTCTCCAATGAAAGATTTTGGCACCTTTTGTCTAATATAAGGTAATTGTAGGTATGTGGGTTAGTCTCTGTGTCTTCTATTCTGTACAATTGATCTACTGGTCTATTTTGGTGCCAACACCATGCTGTTTTTGTTACTATTGTTTCAAAATACAATTTAAGGTCTGGAATAGTAATGTACCAGCTTCACTCTTCTTGCTAAGAATTGCTTTGGCTATTCTGTGTCTCTTATTTTTCCAGATTAATTTCATGATTGCTTTTTCTATTTCTATGAGGAATGATATTGGGATTTTGATTGGAATTGCATTGAAACTCTATAGAGCTTTTGGTAGAATGGTCATTTTGACAATATTAATTCTTCCTATCCATGAACAAGGTATATCTTTCCATCTTCTAAGATCTTCTTTAGTTTCTTTCTTTAGCATACTATAGTTTTCATTGTGGAAATCTGCTTCTTTTGTTGATTCCCAAGTATTTTTTTTTTTTTTTTTGAGGCTATAGTAAATGGGGTGGATTTCCTAGTTTCTCTTTCTGAGGATTTGTTGCTGATGTACAGAAATGACTTTGATTTATGGGTCTTGATTTTATATCCAGCTACTTTGCTGAATTCACTTATTAGTTCTAGAAGATTTCTAGTGGAATTTTTTGAATCTTCTATGTATACAATCATATCATCTGCAAATAGTGATAATTTGAGTTCTTCTTTTCCTATCCACATCCCTTTAATTTCTTTTGTCTGTCTAATTTCTCTGGCTAGGGCTTCAAGAACTGTGTTAAATACAAGTGGGAAAAGAGGGCATCCTTGTCTTGTTCAAGTTTTTAGAGGGAATGCTTTCAATTTTTCTCCATTTAGGATGATGGTGGCCTGGGGCTTAGCATAGATGTCATTTATGATGTTGAGGTATGTTCCTGTTATCCCTAGTTTTCCTAGCCTTTTGAACATGAAGGGGTGCTGTATTTTGTCAAATGTTTTCTCTGCATCTATTGAGATGATCCTATGATTTTTATCTTTGAGTCTGTTGATATGATGAATTACATTTATTGATTTCCTTATTGTGAACCAACATTGCATCCCTGGAATGAACCCCACTTGATTATGATGCACTATCTTTTTGATATATTTTCTTATTCAATTTTCCAGAATTTTATTGAGAATTTTTAAATCTATATTCACTAGAATATTGGTCTGAAGTTTTCTTTCTTTCATGTGTCTCTGCCTGGTTTTGGAATCAGGGTGATATTGGCCTCATAGAATGCATCTGGAAGGGTTCCCTCTCTTTTCTATTTCATGAAATAGTTTGAGAAGTATTGGTGTTCTCCTTTAAAGGTCTTGTAGAACTCGGCTGTGTATCCATCCAATCCTGGAGTTTTCTTTGTTGGTAGGTTTTTGATGGTATCCTCTATTTATTTCCTTGAAATTGATCTATTTAAATTGTGTATATCATCCGGATTTAATTTGGGCATATTGTAGGTTTCTAGAAATTTGTCGATGCCTTTGTTATTTTCTATTTTATGGATTATAAATTTTATTGGAATATAAATTTTTAAAATAATTTCTAATTATCTTCTGTATTTCTTAGTGTCCATCATGATATTTCCTTTTTCATCACAGATATTGGTAATTGGAGTTTTCTCTCTCCTCTTCTTAGTTAGCATACCTAATGGTTTATCAATTTTATTTATTTATTTCAAAGAACCAACTTTTTGTTCTGTCAATTTTTTTCAATTGTTTTCTCTGTTTTTGTTGCTTCAATTTCATTAATTTCAGCTCTGTTTTTAATTATTTCCTGTCTTCTATTTCTTTTGAGGTTGATTTGTTCTTCTTTTTATAGGGCTTTGAGATGTAATGTTAGTTTATTTATTTGTTGACTTTTTATTTTTTAAAGGAATGAACTCCATGCAATGAACTTTCCTCTTAGTACTGGGTTCATAGTGTCCCAGAGATTTCGATATGTTGTATCGGTGTTCTCATTCACCTCCAAGAATTTCTTAATATCCTTCTTGATGTCTTCTGCAACCCATTGTTCATTCAGTAGCATATTATTTAGTCTCCAGGTGTTGGAGTAGTTTTTGCTTCATATTTTTCATTGATTTCTAATTTCATTCCATTATGATCTGATAGAATTCAGGGTAGTATCTCTACTTTTTAATATTTGTTTAGATGTGCTTTATGGCACGATATATGGAATATTTTTGGAAAGGATCTATGTGCTGCTGAGAAGAAAGTGTATGGGCTCATTGATGGATAATATACTCTATATATGTCAGTTAAGTCTAAGTTATTGATTGTATTATTGAGTTCTACAGTTTTTTTGTTTAACTTTTGTTTGGAAGATCTATCCAGTGGTGAAAGAGGTGTGTTAAAGTCACCTATAATTATTGTGTTGTGATCTATTTGACCCTTGAACTTGACAAGAGTTTTATTAATGAACATAGATGCTCCATTATTTGGGGCATATATATTTATAACAGTTATGTATTGTTGATGTATGATTCCCTTAAGCAGAATGAAATGTCTATCTTCATCTCTTTTGATTAACTTTGGCTTGAAGTGAACTTTATTTGATATGAGGATGGAGACCCCTGCTTGCTTATGTAGACCATGTGAATAGTATATTTTATCCCATCCTTTCACCTTTAATCTGTGGGCATCTTTTCCTATGAGATGTGTCTCTTGAAGGCAACATATTCTTGTGTCTGTTTTTTTTTTTTTTTTTTTTTAATACAATCTATTAGTCTATGTCTTTTATTTGGTGAGTTTAGGCCACTAACATTCAGGGTTATTATTGAGATATGATTTATATTACCAGTTTTTTGTTTGTTTGTTTGTTTGTGGTATTTAGCTTGACTTGGTTTCTCCTTTGGTTGATTTTTCCTTTATTGTAGATCTTCCCTTTGCAGATTTTCATTATTGATTTTCATTTCCTCCTCGTGGAATATTTTACCAAGAATATTCTGTAGTGCAGGCTTTCTTGTTGTGAATTCTTTTACCTTTTGCTTATCATGGAAGGTTTTTATTTCATCATCAAATCTAAAGCTTAGTTTTTTCTAGATATAAGATTCTTGGTTGGCATCCCTTATCTTTTAGAGCCTGGTATATGTTGTTCCAGAATCTCCTGGCTTTGAGGATCTGGGTGGAATAATCTGCTGAGATCAAAATTGTTTTTTTCCTTATAGGTAATCTGATTTTTCTCTCTTTCAGCCTTTAAAATTCTATCCTTATTTTGTATGCTAGGAATTTTCATTATAATGTGCCTTGGTGTAGATCTGTTGTAATTTTGTACACTTGGCGTCCTATAGGCCTCTTGTATTTTATTTTCAAATTCATTCTTCCTGCTTGGGAAATTTTCTGATATTATTTCATTGAAGAGATTGTGCATTCCTTTTGTTTGCATCTCTGCACCTTCCTCTATTCCAATAAATCTTAAATTTGGTCTTTTGATGGTATCCCATAATTCTTGGATATTCTGTTCATGGCTTCTTACCATCTTCACTGTGAAGTCAACTTTATTTTCAAGATTATATATTTTGTTCTCATTGTCTGAGGTCCTGTTTCCAAGTGATCTAATGTATTGGTGATACTATCTATTGCATTTTTTAAGTGGCTTATTGTTTCTTTCATTTCAAGGATTTCTGTTTGGTTTTTTCTCAGACTCTCTATCTCTTTCTTGAAGTAATCTTTACTACCTGTATTTGTTCTCTTATCTCTTTGTTGGTGTGATCAGTGGTTGCCTGTATTTGATCTCTTATCTCTTTTTTGAATAGATCAGTTTTTGCCTGTATCTGCTCACTTAGATCATTTTTTAAATCCCAAATTATTTTAATTATGTATATCTGGAACTCCTTCTCTGTTGCTGCCTGAAGCAGAAGCCTCCTGGAGCAACGAACGCCACAGGAAAATTCAGAGGCAGGATGAAAATGAAAAAAGGTCTTTTATTCTTCTTCTCTCTCTGGCTCCAGCAATCACTCCAAACACTCTAACTCCAACCACCACCTTCTTCTTCTTCCCACACACTCTAACGAACCTCACCCAGTTATATACATATAGCTTTAACAACAACACGTGCTTACAGCTCGAGCTTACAGGTACGTCACAGAGTGTTCACGGGCATATAAAGATTCTTTGAATAATGTATTAATATCGGGTGGAAACTAGAACATCTTTTATGGCTCTCAGCTAACCGCAATCTTTAGCTATCTCCTTGATTATAGGCTCCTTCATTTCCCCCTTTTAGTTTTAAAAGAGGGGATGTTCTAGGACGTCCATGTGCAACCGACATTCTTACCCGTCATGGGAATCGAGGCTGTACTGACTCCTGGCTTAGGTTGACATGCCGGCCACATTAGACTGTCCCGTGCGACTGTGCCATGTCTTAGGTTGTCCTCTTCTGGGGATCTTACCCGTCATAGACTAACCAGCCATCCAATAGAGCCCTTCAGGATTGACTGCGTGTTGACTAACAGTCGTCCAGTTTTTAGGAGATACTGCGGCTTTAAGGCGGCAAGCCTACTGCTGATGAGCCAAGTTTCCATAGCGTATCAAGTTCCTTAAGCGAATCAGCTGCCCTTAGTTTCATCAAGTAATGCACTGAGTTCTCTTAGACAAATACCCGCAAGGCATTGTCCCGTAATGTCCCAAAATAATGGAAAATCAAAATGTCCATAAGTTATAACACATAGATTCAGGAGACCCCATGCATGCAGAGCAGAGGCCACACTGCTGGTTAGGTTGTTTGATGCTTGAGCAGCACGGATGCTTGCAGGGACAGCGGTCCCTGCAGTTGTAGCAGCAGCCATCTTTTTTATGTCTAGACATTTCCACCGGCAAATCTTCAGGGCCCGCTACCTAAAAACTCAAGCATCCATTATTAAGGGAAAGGCAGTGCTATTCCAGTACTGAGATCAAAAGGTGAGCTGTCAAACTAAAAAAAAAGAATTATTAGAGTAGAAAATAAAAGTTGATCTCTGCTCACACACATTGCTGCTTAAGCTCCCACAAACATAAGCTGGCAAAATATCACATTCAGAAATAATCAAAGAGAAACTGAGGATGTTTACTGCATTAAAGATAAAGAAAAGCTAAAGGCACTTTGGAAAAATAATTTGTTAGCTGGAATCCTTGAGTCTCTGTATATACAGCAATCCTATACCTGTTGAAATAATTCAAATTAACCAGCTATTAAACAAATGAAGTTAGTAACAAATAAACGATCCTATGTCAAAACACCAAAATATCAGGTTATACAACATTAAACATATTCACAGCTGAAGAGAAGTCCCGGAGACAACTATAAATCAAAATTGATTATCATTATAATTGATTATCTAATTAGAATATTCTGAACTTATATGAATATCTATCTATCTATCTATCTATATATTGATTATCTAATTAGAATATTCTAAGCTTAAATGAATTAACGTTATTTGGATCTATATCTATCTATCTTTTTTTTTCCATAAGCGTTTAATTATTTGTGACATCACACTAGACAGACGCACATATAAACATATATTTGTGACATCACATTAACATGAAATTTAGACAAATGCACAGACATAAAGACATATATAAAAGAAAAAAAATACAATTGTGTATACACTAAAGAGAGATCTTTTTCCCGGCTGGGAAGATGAAATTTAAGTTGTAAATTTAATGGAGGACTCTTTTAAGGGAATCACTCCATACCTTCATTTTGGTCCTCTTGATTTTGTACTTGTTTATTCAATCTAGACTCCTCAATAACTTCGTCTTGATCCTTTTGACTTTGTACCTGCTTTATCAATCTAGATGATATCCATATTGGAGAGGATTCGTGCTTTGAAAAAACACAAACAGATCCTCTCCCCCAAATTAATACTGGGTCTGGACCCTTCCATGTACCTGAGAGAACATCCTTCCAGTAAACCAAAGGTTTATGTTGTTGGTGTGGGTTCCAGTGTCTATCTCCAGCCGAATGTCCATAAGAATCTAAAGTTAAGAAATTTAGGGTAAACAGGGCAACTGCCAATCTGGCCTTAGGATTTTTCCAATTTCCATCTTTTTGCTTTACTAACATATTTTTTAAGTGTCCGATTTGCTCTTTCAATTATTCCTTGTCCCTGAGGATTATAAGTGATACCTGTTTTGTGGATAATATTGAACTTTGTACAAAATTGTTTGAAGGATGTGGATGTATATGCAGGGCCATTATCTGTTTTAAGCATTTTGGGGATGCCCAATGCAGCAAAAGCTTGCAGACAATGAGATGTAGTATCTTTAACTTTTTCTCCGGAATGTAAAGAAGCAAAAATCATGCATGAGCATGTATCTATGGTGACATGAATAAATCATAATTTTCCAAAACTTGGCTCATGTGTGACATCCATCTGCCACAAATGATTGGGCATCAAACCTTGTGGTTTAACCCCATAATGTGGATTGGGCAAAAGTGTTACACAAGATGGACATTCTTTTACAATTCTATGAGCTTGTTCTTTTGTGATTTTAAATTTTTGTCTTAAGGTAGTGCTATTAACGTGGAACTGGGAATGAAATAAAGTAGCTTGTTGTACTGTAGTAAATATAGATATTGTTTTAGTGAGGGCATCAGCTTTTTGATTACCTTCATGGAGAGGACCAGGCAGATTAGTATGAGCTCTTATGTGACCTATAAATAAAGGTTCTTTTTGTTGCCATAGGAGATTTTGGATTTGAGAAAACAATTTAAAAGCTGAGTATTTGGTGCTATTGGACCTGCTAGCTCCAATTTAGGGACAGCATGTACAATATAGTGACTGTCTGAAAAAATATTCATAGGCTGTTCTTTAAAATTTTCCAGAGCTATTATTATAGCTTCGAATTCCACTAATTGAGCTGGTTTTTGATTAGTGATATGAATCATTTTTTCATTTTGAGTGACTACTGCAGCGGTACCATTAGAGGATCCATCTGTAAATACATTAAATGCTTTAGGAATGGGTTGATTTTTTATTACCTGTGGGAATATGATAGGATGATTGATACAAAAGGACAGTATAGGAGATTTAGGAATATGATTGTCAAAATTTGCAGAAGTAGAGCATCTAGCTATAGCCCAATCATTATCATTGAAGCACAAATATTCAACCTGTGACAATGAATAAGGAGTAATAATAGTAGCGGGATGAATTCCAAATATTTTAATAGAGGTTTTAAGTCCTTGAAGAATAAGTATAGCCACCATGGAGGTATAAGACTCAATTGTACTTTTAGGAGAGACAGGCAAATGTATCCATAATATAGGTCCCTGTTGCCAAAACACTCCTGTTGGAGTATATTGTGAAGGAATAATAATCAATATTAGTGGTTGTGCAAAATCAAATCTATCACAATGGGATCTTTCAATGGCCTGTTCTACTAATTTTAGAGCTCTCCTAGCCTCAGGAGTTAATGTTCGCGGTGAGGATGGATCAGGATTCCCACGAAGGATGTCAAATAAAGGTTTTAATTGTCCAGTAGTGAGGCTTAGTGTAGGGCGAATCCAATTAATGTCTCCCAGTAATTTTTGGAAATCATTGAGGGTGGTCAAATGTTCTTTACTTATTAGATTTTTTGGGGGTTTAACAAAAGTATCCATGATTTTAAAGCCTAAATATAGTATAGGTGATCTGCTTTGAACTTTTTCTTCTGCTATATATAATCCATATTTTTTTTTAAATTTTTGTTATTTCACTAAATATATTAAATAAGATTTGTTGATTAGGGTGAGCTAATAAAACATCGTCCATGTAGTGTAGACACATGAGGTCTAGATATTTGTTTTTAATGGGCTGTATAGCTCTGTCTACATATAGTTGGCACATTGTAGGGCTATTTGCCATTCCCTGCGGCAATACTTTCCATTGATATCTTTTATCAGGGCCATTATTATTGATAGAAGGAATTGAAAAAGCAAACCTGGGGCATCCAGAGGACGTAGGGGAATGTAAAAGAAACAGTCCTTTATATCAAGAGTTATAAGGTAATAGTTTTTTGGAATAGCTACAGGATTAGGAAGTCCAGGTTGAGTAGGTCCCATAATTTGCATTGTTTTGTTAATTTGTCTTAGATCTTGTAATAGTCTCCATTTTCCTGATTTTTTCTTAATTACAAATATGGGAGAATTCCAGGGAGAGGTGGAAGGCTCTATGTGTCCTGCTTCTAATTGTTCTTTAAGTAATTGATGGGCCGCTTGCAATTTTTCTTTGGATAGGGTCCACTGAGGGACCCAAACTGGCTTATTAGAGAGCCATGGTATTTTTAAAATTGTTTTCTCAGTGGACCCTAGAAAAAATGTCCTTTGCCTTTTTAATTATGATTTTGATTTTTACTCTTAACACCTGCAGGCTTGGTCGCTAGGTGTAGCCCCATTTGATGTAAGATATCTCTTCCCCATAGGGTAACTGGCAAGCTGTTTAAAACATAAGGTTGGAATGTTCCTGTATGGCCTTCATTGTCTTGCCAATTTAAGATTACAGCACTTTGTGCTGGGGTATTACTGTATCCCAAGCCTCTTAAACTGGTTGAGGCTTTCTGTAGAGGCCAGTGCTTAGGCCATTGTTGTAGATTTATGATGGAAGAGTCAGCTCCTGTATCAATCAGCCCCTCCATCTCTATACCTTGAATTTTTAATTTGCACATAGTCCTCTGTGAACAATCCTGAACCCAGAAAGCCATAGGTCCTGAACCAGTGGAACCGAATGCTCTGCTATTTCTATTTTGTGGCATGCTTTTAAAAGAATTATGGAGACTGGGAATGAGGAGCAGCTGTGCGATTCTTTCTCCTTGATTTACGGAGATGATGCCCCTGTGTGTACTTAGCATTATTTTAATCTCTCCATTATAATCTGAATCAATAACCCCTGGTATAACATTAAAGCCTAATAAACTCTTGGAACTACGCCCAAGGATTAGTCCCACAGTTCCTGAAGGGAGAGGTCCCCTGATTCCCGTAGGAATCAGCTGAACCCCCATTTCAGGTGTCAGGACCATCCGGGCAGTAGAACAGAGATCTAATCCTGCACTTCCTCTTGTCCCTCTGATAAGGGAGTTAATGGGTAGGAGGGATTGTGACGTGACAAGGAACCATTTGGATCTGAGGACATTCCTCCTCTAGTGCCTCGTACATTTGTGGGCCCCGGGGCATTGGGCCCCGTGCCCCGTTTTTTGAAATTCTGGATAAATCATTTCCGTATATATATATCATATGGCATTGATTGGCCCAATGTATACCCTTTTTGCACCTGGGGCATCGGCCTGGAGCGCGGTATGAATTTGATCTTATTACCCTTGGGGAATATTGCTTAGCATATCTTGGTTGATTATAATACTTTTGTCTGGAATATCCTGTTCTAGGTTGAATCCTTTGGGAATTTTGAGGGGAGGAATTTTTCATCACTGCAGCAATTACGTTGCCTGTGATAACAGCCTCGTTAATGTCTTTGCACAGTCTGATATAAATTGATAATTTTTTTTTTACTTCTCCATGGCCTTATTGCATCCTGGCATTATTTATTAGCGTTCTCATACGCCAATTGGATAACTAGAGGCATAGCTTGCTCGACTTCGCCAAAAAGTCTAGATGTTGTTTGTAAGAGTCTATCTACAAAATCAGCGTAAGTTTCGTTAGGCCCTTGTATAACTTTTAATAGGCTGCCTTGCAGATCCCCTGTGCCTGATATTGTTTTCCAGGCTTTCACAGCTGCTATGTGTATCTGGGCATACACACCGGGATCATATTGTAGTTGATTTTGTAGTTCGGCGAACTGACCTTCCCCTGTAAGCATATCTGTATTGCATTGAGGGAAACCTGTTGCAGCATTTCTCTTTGCTATTTCCTGAACAAAGTTCCTGGAATTGAGTTTTCCAGATTAGGTATTTTCCCCCACTTAGTACCACTCTGCATAGACTCTTCCAATCTGAGGGGGCTAAGATTAGGGTGTTAAGTGACTCTATCATACTTAATGTGAACGGAGCTTGAGGCCCATAGGTCATTACCGCCTCTTTAAAATTCTTTATTGTTTTAAAGTCTAGGGACTCGTGATATCTTTGTCCCTCTTCATTTTGAAATACTGGCAGTTCTAGGTGCTCCTGCAGTCTATGTTGTTCAAGAGTGTATAAGTGCTCAGAAAGGCCTCCAATTTCTACCTCAAGGGCACGTACACTGTGATCAATACTCCTTATTGTTTCTGTTAGGGATTCTATCCATGAAGGAGCAGAGGGCACTAGTGGTTCCTCTATTTGACGGTCTTTTCTCTTTTTTAATTTCTTTTTGTTCTTTTTATTAGAGACTGTGCTCCCCGAATCGCTTTTTGATTCCTGTTCACTACTAGCTTCATAATTCCTAACCAGCTCAGTGGAGGAGACCGTACTTTCATGGTTTGGCTCCTTGTTACTATTATCACTTTCACTAGTATCCTGAGTTTCAGCTTCTAAGGAGAGTACATACTCCTCAGCTAATTTTATTAAGATTCCGATGGCTTTTACAGTTCTTACTTTTGAATTTACATTACTACTCTCCTTGCTGGTCTCAACTGAGTCAGAGGATATGCTTTCTTGTTCACTTTTCTCACTATCCTCTGAGTTCTCGATATCAAAAATTTCATTCATGGCTTTTATAAACCGACTTTTTGTTATATTCGCTCCCATTTTTTTAAATTTTCTTTTTTCTTACCTGGCCGCCGAATTCCCCGTTCAGGCCACCACTTGTTGCTGCCTGAAGCGGAAGCTGCCTGGAGCAACGAACGCCACAGGAAAATTCAGAGGCAGGATGAAAATGAAAAAAGGTCTTTTATTCTTCTTCTCTCTCTGGCTCCAGCAATCACTCCAAACGCTCTAACTTCAACCACCACCTTCTTCTTCTTCCCACACACTCTAACGAACCTCACCCAGTTATATACATGTAGCTTTAAGAAGGACACGTGCTTACAGCTCGAGCTTACAGGTGCGTCACAGAGTGTTCACGGGCATATAAAGATTCTTTGAATAATGTATTAATATCAGGTGGAAACTAGAACATCTTTTATGGCTCTCAGCTAACCGCAATCTTTAGCTATCTCCTTGATTATAGGCTCCTTCACTTCTCTGACATTTCACCTACTGTGCTTTCTATGGATTCTATTTTTGTAGTATCTTGGTTTGTTTGGGGCATTTTTCTCCTTTTTTTTTTTTTTTTTTTTTTTTTTTTTTTTCATGATGTCTATGTGTTTTCTTCTCTTGCAGTGTAAGTCTGAGATATTGTGGCTTCTGCCCGATTGTCTTATACTGTCCCTACAGGTTATCCGAAACCTCATGTTTTAGGGAAAGATCAATATTACAGCATTCAATGTACCCAACATGTATCCATATATCAGTTAGCTTCTATTTTTACATTTACAGTTTTGTCACTATAAACAGAAATAATGCTATTGTTTTTCTTTTACCATAAAGTCTCTATGTTTATGTGGTGGTTTAAAATATCTAATGGTAGAAGGGGGGACTTAGGTTTTTGGCTAAGTCGTTTATGAAGTAGGATGTGAGAAAATAGAGGTATTAGATTATTTGATTAGTGAGAGGGTAGTCATAAGAATTTGGCTGTTAGTAGGAGAGACAAGAGATAGGCATCCCCATGTAAGACTCCCTGTTAGTTCACAACAGGATAACTGGTAGCACCTCTAGTACAGCACCTTCTGGTGCATCCTGGTCCACAGGGACCTTAGTGATGTCTTACCAGGACCTTTTTGTTGTTCCTTGATAGTAGCAGCACGATGTCAGTTTTGTGATGGTGACAGCCTCAAGCCAATAATTATCTTGATGTTGGGTTGTATATCCATAGAACCCCAGCGCGGTGTGCCTCTCTGGGCAGGTGTGGGTTGCCTCTCCAAGTAGCAGGCGTAGGGCCGGCTTCTCTCTCTGGATCTCCCGCTGACCGCAGTGTGGTGGAGCAAGAGGTCTGGCTTTCCTCTCTCTACTCTCCTCCTCCTTGGGCTCCTCCCAATATAGGTGTGGCAGTGAGGGTCAGGCAGGTGGGGCAGCTGGGCCCTTCCACCAGCTTGTACCTACTGCGCCTCCCAGTCATGGAGTGGGCAGACAGGAGTCTTGAAGGCAGTCTGAGGGACTCTTCTTCTAGCTGGGCCCTTCCTCCTAGTTGGTAGGATCTTTAATCTGTACCCCAAAAGGAAGTCAAATGAATTTTAGAAGTCCATATTTTCTCAAGAGTACATACTTATCTGTACATCAAGAACAGAAAACAGTTTCTCAAGAAGAAAAATGAGAATTTCCATATTCTTTGTTTTAACTTCCAGGAAACTCAGAAAAAGATTTGAACTTAAATGGTTATAATTATATTAACTTTGACCCTGAGTGCATTTACTTTTCTCTCTACATGTTTAGCATATTTATGGATTTAAGATTTAAATTGTCTTAAAATGTATACGTACCTTTACAGATAAAAAATATCAAATCATATCTGATGGCATATGGGCTATAAATATTTAAATTATTTTGAATTATAATAAAGCCTATGTTTCATGCTTATTTTCCATTGATTTATTTCTTGTGCTACACATAATAAACCTGTCAGGAAATTATGTTTATAGGTAAAGTTATTATCAGTGGTTTTAATGAATTGATCTAGATCAGTTAGCAACAGCAGATAATGAAAACTCTAATATCTAAGGTTTTGTTCCAAATCTAGATTTGAAATAATATCAATAATAAAATAAATATAAATTAAAAATTATAAAAACAGAAGGCTTGTCACATTTATTATGTGACAACTAAAAATCTGAGAGATCAAGTTCTCTGTTTTTCTCAAGCTTTATACCTAAGTAAATGTATGTACTGACTATATAACCTGTTTCCTATTTAGCACAACTAAACAAATAGAATTAATAAAATACATTATATATTGGATCTAGATGATGAAAATAATTATTTTCATGTTGTATAATTTCTAAAGTGCATGTTTTTAAATGGTAGTAAACTTTAAATTATATTTTTATTAGGAAAGAGGACTCATGGATCACATCATACATTGTATAATTATATGCATTGAGTAAAATAAATTATACCATGTGATGCAGTGCATCTTAATATTTAGTTCAATAAAAGCAACCAAGACATGATTGTTATTTTCTCAGAAGTAGTCAATATTTCTGGTTTTAAATAAACATATCCTTACCCCTAAACAGTTGCAGATGGCTAACTTGCTGAGTCAGGTAAAGAGACTTTCTTCCCTACACAGAGCTGACTGCTTTCCCTTCAGCATTTTCTAATCCAAAGTAAGTCATGCTGTTTATCCTCCGTTGCGCACATTAACTGAGATAAAAGAGAATTCACATTCTTTTTTCACCTATTTATAAAAAACATATTTAGAGTTCATTAAATGTTATTAATATATTCTCACTAATCAAGTTATATTTAAGTTTTTTATAAAAATTTTTTAAACTTTGATGAAATTTTTAAAAAGCTTGATGTACCTAATTATCCTTTTGATTTTACATTTTTCTTTTCTTCTTTTTAAACAATACTTCAATGGGTTTATAACTTGCTAACAATTGCCTTCTTTGCCATAAACAACATAAATATAGTGCAAATTCTTACACAATTGGTTTTTGGCTGGGAGTGTTATAATAAATGTGGAATTCTCAAAAAAATCTCACTTAAAGATATAAAGCATTTCGACTTATAAAATAATACACTTTTGTACTATCCTAACATTTGTATCACTACAAATAATTTTTTAAAATTTATTTAGTTACAGTGGGCCTATCAGATAATGAATAAAAGCTAATCAGACAATTTTATCTGGCTTAAACACTGTAATCTAAGCATCTCTAAAGGATAAGATGATAGAAACCTACTGCTGTTAAAATTCGACATTTATTTTCTGATATATGTCATTCACTTTCCCAACTCTACAGATTGGTATTAGTTGAATGGACAATCCCTGGGAAAGTTGATAAATGGTTGCTTTTAATATCAGATGCCCTCCCATGTGTCCTCTCAGAGTACTCTTTACCTCAGCTGAGCTCTGCCTACACTTATGTTTGCTCATGTGTTGGGAACATTCATGTTTTACAGCACACACTCAGGGCCCAAGAATTCAGCTAGTGAATTAGCTTAATTCATTGGATATTACTGGAGTCATTTTGAGAACTAGTCTCATGAATTATACATTAAAAAGTGATACACCTTTATTTTAACTTGGGCTGATAGAGATACTATCACCCTATTTATTGATAAATAGATTTTGGCAACCTAAAGAGAGTTTGACTCTAGGTCTTGCAATGGGAATTCAACTATGTTACTCTGCATATTTTCTCTCAATCTTTCTTCACCAAAAACTACTTACAAAAAGTGAATTGTAAAGCAAGTTTACATGCATATGTATGAGATATTATTGATGTATCTAAAGTTTTTAAGACAATTTGAGCTGCAACTTGATTATTTTTTGAAAGGAAAGACCATCTAATTCATCTCTGCTACCTCAGCATCTAGCATCACACTTGAGGCATCATAGATGCCCAGTGAATTTTTGTTAAATTAATGAAAAAAATGTATATATGAGACAATAAGTGAAAATGTGTTATATTTCATGGGAACAGAAAATAACTTTGTGTTCTCTAAGATCTCCAATCATATTACTTGGACCTATACTTTACCGACAAAACTGAAGTGAATTTAAACTTCTTAATAGAGGGCCTTGGTTACAGATATTTCTTGCCTGGGAATCATTTCTCAAATTTTTACCTTTGGCCAAGTTATGAGAAAATGGTGATATGTTTTAATTATACTTGTTGAATCTAATGAATATTTTGCCAATTATGTACCTTAACTGCAAAACTTACAACTGAGGAAATTTTAAAATTATGTAAATTTATATGTGTTATATATGTGTGTGTGTGTGTTATTCTGACTTCAAGATCAATGTCTTCTTAATTGAAATATAATACTTGCTAGGTTTATAGATGTATTCTAAGATTATCATATTAAATAATTTCATTTACTTAAGACAGAGAATGTATGAATAAAATCCACATGATCTCAATATGTTTATGCTCAGAATATATGCTCAACAATTATACATATATATTCTACATATTCATTTAGAAATTTGCAGAAAGGGAAATAAAATTTAGTATTTCTCATTCATTTAAAAGAACACATAGTCTAACAACAGGAAACAATACCAATTCTTCTACTTTTGTAGATTAGGAAACAAAATTAAATAATAGATTTCAATAAATCTCTAATTATTATGACTTCAAGATCAATGTCTTCTTGATTGAAATATAATACTTGCTAGGTTTATAGATGTATTCTAAGATTATTCTATTAAAAATTTCATTTACTTACGACAGGGAATGTATGAATAACATCCACATGATCTCAATATCTTATACTAACAATTAAGTCTAAGTATTACCAAACCAATTGAGTAATTTTGGTTAAAATTGTCTCATTCCAGATATTCACTAATTCATTCATTCAGAAAATACTTATTAACCACCTACTTTGAGTTGGGCATTTATACAAAAATTCATATGCAACTGTTTCACTTTTAAAAGCTTACAGCTTAGTGAGACAACTGTTTCACTTTTAAAAGCTTACAGCTTAGTGAGACAGAGAGATAAATCACAGAGCAAGATCATAGATGACAAATAAAAGTTATAAACAAAATACAGTGGGAATGAAAGATAACATCTAAAGATTATATCTTTAAAATTCAGATATGTTTTGTCTTTATACAAATTACTCAAATTTGGGAAAATTGTGAGATTAAAAGTAAAGTCCACCAGATGGCCAAGTATGTCTATCCAAAACTTCTGACCTCCAACTGGAAAAAAACTTTATTTCAGCTACAAAGCCAGATGGAAGAGTTTACAAAAGACTATCCTCACTTCTGAAAGAAAATGTCGGTTTGGTGGTTTGCCAAAAACTACCCTCGATGTTAAGAACTCCCAAGAAAGGCTTGCAGAACTCAATAAAAACTATTAAACCCATGGTTATGTTTATTGCAGGTAAGAAATACAAATTAGAACACTCCAAGGAAAGAAATACATAGGTCAGAATTCAAAAGGGCTCAGAACACAAAGTTTCCATTTACCTCTTTCACCAATGAGTGATTGTATATATATATAGTATTGCAACTCAGAAAACTCACTCAAATACAGGTGTCTAAACTCTTCTTTGAAGTTTCATTGCTTAGATACGAGTAATTGATTCATTGCTCCGGGATTGGATGCCATCTTTAGCACCCATTCAGAAGGTTGAACTAATTTAACATGGTCAGACTCCCAAAAATTGTAATCACATGGTTAGTCTCTTTCTGGTATAGTCATTCTCCAAACATATATAGCCCAACCCTGGGTCATTTGAGCATAAAACTACAAGGTTTAGTTTCCTAAGGTAAACATTCTGATTATAAAATTTCAAGTGTTGAGAGGTTACCTGACATGATTTGAAGTTTAAGAAAAAAAAATTTTTTTGGACAAGGCCAAATTCCTTATCAAACAGAACTGTAGGTAACTTATAGACAATCCAAAGCATAAAATTAAAATGCTTTAATTTTTAAAAAATGCTCTAATTATAAATGTCTAACTAAAAATTTAAAATGATTTAGATAGCTAAATCGGTTTTCATGGAATTCTCATTTCTTCCAAAATACACTCTGATGAAAATCTTTCCAAATGGAGAAAATTATAATAGTAGAAATTTCATACTAAGGAAATGGATCTCTAAAAACTAAATATTCAGCATCTGAGTAATTATATGCAGCAATAAATCCCTTTACTATCTCTTATAATCAAGAAACTGTGCTAAATACTGTGAGACATTCACCTAGATGACACTCCCTATCCTGGAACAGTGCATATTCTACCAGTGGAAACAGATATAAGCATAACTAACACAATACAGAAACAGCACACTGTCATGATACGAGCATAAAGACCTATGGGTCAAAATCATGGAGGAAAGAATTACCGTGAAGTAATAGCATGTAAGTCATTGAATGTGAGTGAGTGAGACTTTATAGGATATGTAGATTTTTAACAGGAGAACTTAGGAAAGAACTTAGGAAAGAAGTACATTGCTGCGAATGATACAGTAAGAAAATTATGATAACTCAAAGGACTAGAAAGCTGTACAAAAAGAAAATGTACAAAAATAGAGAATAAAATGTGGGTTTGGCACATTATTTGTGAAAAGAAGGCAAAGGATTAGATTCTATGGTATTTTGAATTCGATTGAGCCTTTTATATAAATAGTCAAGAGGCTTTTTTCTGATTGCAATGATTAATTCAGTGATGGACAAAGGAAGGTTTCCCCTTGAGAAGTGGTATAGTGTAAAAATGAATAATGCCTAATTTATTTAGGTATTTCAAGTAATAAATATAGTAAAGGTGCCACGTCATAGAAGAGAGCATGTGTAATATGCTTCCTTCATTATTTTTTAAAATTGACCAGTTTTATTTTTTTTTCTCTGTGATATGACCTCACATACACAAAATTGATTAACCATAATCAATTCTTAGTTGTATAAATGTACTTGAATATATTGTTTCATTATTCTTATCATATTGCCACAATTATAGAATAGACTAAAATTAAGTAAAGAATTGCAAAGGAATTCAAGAATATTTGGCTAGGAGATCCAAGATTTAGAGGAAGCCGCACTTCAGGACAGCTCCGTGGAAAGAATCCAACAAAGCAGATAAATTGGTATGGACTGTACCGATATCCTGGATGGTTTGA
This sequence comes from Tamias sibiricus, assembly GCA_025594165.1. Lineage (NCBI taxonomy): Eukaryota > Metazoa > Chordata > Mammalia > Rodentia > Sciuridae > Tamias > Tamias sibiricus. The sequence goes on from CM046666.1 coordinate 106,348,195, forward strand.
TTACCACTACCAGAGAGAGAAAGAGAAAAACTGTCTGCAGCGGCTGGAGCCGCGAGGCTCCTGCAAAACCGCCTGGGCGGTGAAACAACAGTGTGAGGAGACCGCGCTACTTGCAACCCCAGCCAAACTCACTTGAAACCGGCGTAAAAACCAGCGATTGGCGGGATTGGTGCTGGGGAGCCTCACCGCGGGTACCAGTTCGAATCCACACTCCGCCTGACGCGATAGGACAGAGCGGCGCAGAGATCTGCGATCAGCAAACAGGGGCGGAGTGGACGGGCTACAGTCTAGAGCGCTGTCTGCACTACAGTCACAGGTGTGGCTTCCCGGTGCGAGCAAGGATACGGGAGTGTCTGCGGAGCAGCTGTTGACTGGAAGGAGAGCACCGCCATCTTTGAAAGCTGCAGGGGCTGGTCCTGACAAAGGGGAGGAGACGGAGAGCGACTGCTGCATCCACCCAGGGACTCTCCAGCTCTCTGAAGACAACGCACAATTGGGTGAGACTTGGTTGGTCAGCAGGGGAAGGCGTTTCTGAGGCTGGCACAGCGGCCACAGGGGGCTGCAACTGTGGGTGGGCTTGGGGAGGGGGTGCCTTCTGGAAGATCCCCCTTCCCGGCGCCATTCATCTGCTGACACACACAGTCCCCCTGGGCCACTCCTTCACTGAACCGTGCAGCCGCTGGCCTAGGATGCAGCCTTGATTTCACTGACAGGATCACAGACTGTGATCCAATAGCAATTGGTTTGAACTGGAAAGGAAAAAAAGAGGGGGGCTTCCCAGGGCCCGTTTTGTCTGAGACTTGGGGTTTGACTTTTTTTTTTTTTTTTTTTCCCTTTCTTTTTATTGGTCTGCTTGATTTTTTGGATTGCAGGGAGGGTTTTTTTGTTGTTGTTGTTTGTTTGTATGTTTGTTTGTTTATTTTTATTTTTCTTTTTTTGGCTTTGTTTTGTTCTGCTTTTTTTTTTTTTCCTTTCGCATTGATTGTTAGTGTGTTTATCTGCTTCCGCTCCCTTTTTTCTTTCATTCTTTTACTCCTTCTCACCCTTGTATCTTTTCTTCCTCCTTCATCTTTCATGTTTACATCCTGCCAGTGCATACTAAACAGAGCCAAAAACAAGTTATACGCAAAACTTGGGATTTCTAGAACTGGCGCAATTGAACTGGGTAGCAAAGTGGTGTTATATATAGTTTACTCTCTATTTCCTTGATTCTCTCTCTCCTCTCTCTTACACCAATTCCTACTCTTTATAATTTTTTTTCTTTTCCAACTTACTATATATATAAATTGATCTTTTTACCTAATTGTCAACCCCATTCTCTTTCTTCCATCGTCTACTGATACTAAACCACTTCCACTAAACCATTTCAATAGCTATCTCTTTTCATACTTTCCAAGAAAGAACAATTCAAGACACTTCCTTCTTCCTAAACATAACACCTCTGTATCCAATACTTGAAGCTATAAAACCCTATCAGAAACGTACAGAGTAAATTGGAAATAATATCTGGGATAACAAAATCTGTACATTGTGACCAAACTTGGATTTTCTGAATAGAAAGTGTTAGGTTTTAAAAGTATAAAGGAATTATAAGGTGATCTGATAGCATTGTACTACAGGAACAACATAAGGTTTTAAGATAAAATCGAAACAGTCAAGGTCCCACAGTGCAGGAAGAATAGACACACAAGCAACATGAAAAAACAAGGAAAGAAAATGACACAAACAAATCAAGATACCTCATCGGCAGATGTCATGGCAAGCACAGTTGGTCAAATGCCAGAGATGGAATTTAGAAATTACATATGCCAAATGTTTATGGAACTTAAGAATGAACTCAAAAATGAGATGAGGGAGCAGGTACAGGAGGCAAAAGATCATTTTGACAAAGAACTCCAAAAACAAATACAGGAAGTAAAAGATTACTTCAATAGGGAAATAGAGGCTCTAAAGAGAATCCAAACAGAAATTCCAGAAATGAAAGAAGCAATAAACCAAAATAAAAGCTCAATTGAAAACATCTCCAACAGAATAGACCACCTGGAAGATAGAATCTCAGACAATGAAGACAAAATATATGTCTTAGAGAAGAATTTAAACCATACAGCAAAACTTGTTAGTAATCATGAACATAACATCCAAGAATTATGGGACAGCATAAAAAGACCAAACTTAAGAGTGATTGGCGTAGAGGAAGGGGCAGAGTTTCAAGCCAAAGGAATGAGTAATCTATTTAATGAAATAATTACAGAAAATTTTCCAAGCTTGAGGAATGAAATGGAAAACCAAGTTCAAGAGGCATACCGAACACCAAACAAACAAAATCTCAACAGATCCACACCTAGACACATTATAATGAAAATGCCTAATACACTGAGCAAGGAGAGAATACTAAAAGCCACAAGAGAAAGGAAGCAAATTACATATAGGGGGAAACCAATCAGATTATGTTCAGATTTTTCAACCCAGACCTTAAAAGCAAGAAGATCCTGGAATAGCATATTTCAAGCTCTGAAAGAAAAGGGATGTCAACCAAGAATCTTATATCCAGCAAAATTGAGCTTTAGATTCGAAGATGAAATAAAAACCTTCCACGACAAGCAAAAGTTAAAAGATTTCACAACTCGAAAGCCAGCACTTCTGAGCATCCTGGGCAACATTTTTCATGAAGAAGAAGAGAAAGATGATAACGAAAATCAACAAAGGGAGATATTAAACTAAAGGAAATACCAACCAGAAGAGAAACCAAATCAAGCTAAAGACCATAAGTCAAATAATAATGGATGGGAATAAAAATCACATCTCAATAATAACCCTGAATGTTAATGGCCTAAACTCGCCAATCAAAAGACACAGATTATCAGAATGGATTAAAAGAAATGACCCAACAATTTGCTGTCTCCAAGAAACACACCTCATAGAAAAAGACATCAACAGACTGAAAGTGAAAGGCTGGGAAAAGTCTTATCACTCACATGGCCGGCGGAAGCAAGCAGGGGTTTCCATTCTCATATCAAATAAGGTAGACTTCAAACCAAAATTAATCAAGAGGGACAAAGATGGATATTTCTTATTACTTAAGGGAACCATCCATCAACAGGATATAACAATCATAAATCTGTATGCCCCAAATAATGGAGCACCTACATTCATCAAACAAACGCTTCTTAAGTTCAAGAGTAAAATAGACCACAACACAGTTATTCTAGGGGACTTCAACACACCTCTCTCACCAATGGATAGATCATCCAAACAAAAGCTAAACAAAGAAACTTTAAGCCTCCTCAAAACAATTAACAATTTAGACCTAACGGACATATATAGAATATTTCATCCCTCAGTAAACGAATACACATTTTTCTCAGCAGCACATTGCTCCTTCTCCAAAATAGACCATATATTATGTCACAAGGCAACTCTCAGCAAATATAAAAAAATAGAGATACTACCCTGCATGCTATCGGACCATAAAGGGATGAAATTGGAAATCAACGACAAAACAAGGAATAAGAAAAACTACTCCATCAACTGGAAGCTAAACAACATGCTACTGAATGAACAAGGGGTTGAAGAAGACATCAAAGAGGAGATCAAAAAATTCCTAGAGGTAAATGAGAACACAGATACATCATATAGAAATCTCTGGGACACTATGAAGGCAGTAGTAAGAGGAAAATTCATTGCACTGAGTTCATTCCTTAAGAGGAAAAAAAAACCAACAAATAAATGACTTAACATCACACCTCAAAGCATTAGAAAAAGAAGAACAGACCAACTCCAAGAGCAGTAGAAGACAGGAAATAATTAAAATCAGAGCAGAAATTAATGAAATTGAGACTAAGGAAACCATTCAAAGAATTGACAAAACTAAAAGTTGGTTCTTTGAAAAAATAAACAAAATTGACAGACCCTTAGCAATGCTAACGAAAAGAAGAAGAGAAAAAACTCAAATTACTAACATTCGTGATGAAAAAGGGAATATCTCAACAAACACCTCAGATATACAGAATATTATTAGAAATTACTTTGAAAACTTGTACTCTAATAAAATAGAAAATACTGAATGCATTGACAGATTTCTAGAGTCATATGATTTGCCTAAACTGGATGTGGAGGCTATACATAATTTAAATAGATCAATTACAAGCGAAGAAATAGAAGATGTCATCAAAAAGCTACCAACAAGGAAAAGTCCAGGACCTGATGGGTTTACAGCCGAGTTCTATAAGACTTTCAAAGAAGAACTAATACCAATGCTCTTCAAACTATTTCAAGAAATAGAAAAAGAGGGAGCTCTTCCAGACTCTTTCTATGAGGCCAATATTACATTAATTCCAAAGCCAGGCAAAGACACATCCAAAAAAGAAAACTTCAGGCCCATATCTTTAATGAACATAGATGCAAAAATCCTCAACAAAATCCTGGCAAATCGGATACAAAAACATATCAAAAAGATAGTGCACCACGATCAAGTGGGGTTTATCCCAGGGATGCAAGGCTGGTTCAATATTCGGAAATCAATAAACATAATACATCACATCAATAGACTTAAAGACAAAAATCATATGATCATCTCAATTGATGCAGAAAAAGCATTTGACAAAATACAACACCCCTTTATGTTCAAAACACTGGAAAAACTAGGAATATCAGGAACATATCTTAACATAATAAAAGCTATTTATGCAAGGCCCCGAGCTAACATTATCTTAAATGGAGAAAAATTGAAAGCATTCCCTCTAAAAACTGGAACAAGACAGGGATGTCCCCTTTCACCACTGGTATTTAACATAGTACTGGAAACTCTGGCCAGAGCAATTAGACAGACGAAAGAAATTAAAGGGATCCAGATAGGAAAAGAAGAGCTCAAATTAGCACTATTTGCTGATGACATGATAATCTACCTAGAAGACCCAAAAAACTCTACCAGAAAACTTTTACAACTAGTAAACGAATTTGGCAAAGTTGCAGGATACAAAATCAATACACATAAGTCAAAGGCATTTGTGTACATCAGCGACAAAGACTCTGAAAGGGAAATGATGAAAAATACCCCATTTGCAATAGCATCAAAAAAAATAAAATACCTGGGAATCAACCTAACGAAAGAGGTGAAAGACCTGTATAACGAAAATTATAGAACACTAAAGAAAGAAATTATAGATGAACTCAGAAGATGGAAAGACCTACCTTGCTCTTGGATAGGTAGAATTAATATTGTCAAAATGTCCATACTACCAAAAGCATTATACAGATTTAATGCAATTCCTATCAAAATCCCCATGTCATTCTTCAAAGAAATAGAAATAGCAGTCATGAAATTCATCTGGAAAAATAAGAGACCCAGAATAGCCAAAGCAATCCTGAGCAAGAAAAGTGAAGCAGGGGGCATCACCATACCAGACTTTAAATTATACTATAGAGCAATAGTAACAAAAACAGCATGGTATTGGCACCAAAACAGACTGGTGGACCAATGGTACAGAATTGAGGATACAGAGACTAATACATTTAATTACAGCTATCTTATATTAGACAAAGGTGCCAAAAATGTACAGTGGAGAAAGGATAGCCTCTTCAACAAATGGTGCTGGGAAAACTGGAAATCCATATGCAACAAAATGAAATTAAACCTTTATCTCTCACCATGCACAAAACTCAATTCAAAGTGGATCAAAGACCTAGGAATTAGACCAGAGACAATACACCTAATAGAAGAAAAAGTAAGCTCCAATTTCCAACATGTTGGATTAGGCCCCAAGTTCCTTAATAAGAACCCTGTAGCGCAAGAATTACTACCAAGAATTAATGAATGGGATAGATTTAAACTAAAAAGCTTCTTTTCAGCAAAAGAAACAATCAGTGAGGTGAATAGAGAGCCAACTAATTGGGAACAAATATTTAATACATGCACATCAGATAGAGCACTAATCTCTAGAATATATAAAGAACTCAAAAAACTTTACACTAAAAAAACAAATAACCCAATCAATAAATGGGCTAAGGAATTGAGAAGACACCTCTCAGAAGAAGATACACGATTAATCAACAAATACATGAAAAAATGTTCAACATCGCTGGCAATTAGAGAAATGCAAATCAAAACTACTCTAAGATTTCACTTCACTCCAGTCAGAATGGCAGCCATCAAGAACACAAGCAACAATAAATGTTGGAGAGGATGTGGAGAAAAAGGCACACTCATACATTGCTGGTGGGACTGCAAAATGGTGCAACCGTTATGGAAAGCAGTATGGAGATTTCTTGGAAAACTGGGAATGGAACCATCCTATGACCCAGCCATCCCACTCTTGGGTCTATTCCCAAAGGACTTAAAAACAGCATATTACAGTGACACAGCTATCTCAATGTTTGTAGCTGCACAATTCACAATAGCTAGGTTGTGGAATCAACCTAGATGTCCCTCAGTAAATGAGTGGATTAAGAAAATGTGGTATATACGCACAATGGAATTTTACTCAGCAATAAAAGAAAATAAATTAATGGCATTTGCAGGTAAATGGATGAAGTTGGAAGACATAATGCTAAGTGAAGTTAGTCTCAAAAATCCAAGTACCAAATGTTCTCTTTTATATAAGGAGGCTATTTCAAAGTATTGTTGGATGGGGTACATAGGAGGATTAGAGGAACACTAGAATGGTCAAGGGAAGGGAGGGTAAGGGAGGGAGCAAGAGGGGAGGGAGGGGGGGGAAAAAAAAGGTGGTTGAATGAGACGGATATAATTTTCCTTAATGCATGATTGAAGACCTAAATTGTACGAATATACTTTGTATACAAACAGTTGTATGTAAAAAGATACTAAATATAAAAAAAAAAAAAAAAAAAAAAAGAATATTTGGCTAAACCATTTACAGAGTTAGTCAAACTGTAGAAAATTAGAATAGTTCATTCATGGGTTTCTTCTTCAAGATCCAAATTCCTGGAATTACCCTCTCTTATCAAATGTTTCTCAAGAAAAGGAGATAATTTGCTTTCTATTTCTACTGACTACAGACATTAAGATGATCCTTATACACATAAAGGAAATGTGTTTGAAATAAACTTTTGGTACTCATTCAGAGCATCAGTGATTTTCTTCCACAGATTTGTTGATGTCTACCTCTAGAACTATTGGGATTCCCCCAAGAACTTGTTTCCTCTCTATTTTTTTTTTCTGTATTTTTTTTTTTTGTCATAAAGAATTGGTGCTGAAGAGAGTGACAAAAATTTAAAAAATACATATCCTTTCAACTGAAATGATGAATATCCTTAAAAGGATCGAAGTTCAAATATTGTTCCTGGAATTAACACTCTACCTTAATGTTTCCTCTTCTCTCCTAAAACCACCTTTCCCTCCCACTGTGAAGACCAGTCAAATAGCAGTTACAAGTCAAGGTGATATAGCGCTCTACTTCATAGGTGAAATTGTTAATGGTTATTTACATTTATATTTTGGAAATCAAGTAATTTTTTATTTATTCTGTGCTACACAGTACCTATGTGTAAGAGTTTTGAAAATAATACCTGAAAATTAAAAATAGTCTTTTCAAGCAAGAGTACCTTAAAGAAAAAAAAAAAAAAAAAACATGTAGAGCAAAAATGGCAAAATAAACAAGGATATCTAGCATATTTTGATGTCACATGGATGTAAAAGAATCAGGTGACCTATATTAAAGAAATAATATTAACATCACTTTCTTGGTGACTGAACATGATGACAGTGTGATTGCAATAGTTAGTAAAGATATTTCTATAAGTGCCTTAGGGAACATATCATATGACTATGACTGCAAGTCCCCTGTTACAGATATCACCTGGATTTCATAATGGCTAAAGTAGTAAAAAGGGTAATATGAATAAAAACAATGTGTTCACAAGCTTCACAAACTCACAGAGCACACAGCACTTAGAGGGTCTTACCCCATTTAGCATTTGCACATGGCCTGAGGTAGAAGGGGTAAAATAATTTGACTCCTGCTTTGATAAAACATCTGGGAAAGTTTAAGAGGATGGATAGTGGATGACATGTTAATTAATGACAAAGGTGAAGGATTCTGATATTCAGATACAGTAACCTTTTCTCTCCCTGTCCCAGTCCCTTATAAACAACTGTGGCAATGGGTTCCTGACAATTTTCTCAGATCAAACACTCCAGAGCCTATGAAAGAAGCTCGCCTTTATAAATGGTCAGAAACAGCATTAAAACATTACCCTCCATGACATCAGGCAGAACTGGCTATGAGCTCCAACACTGCCCTTTAACAGCTGCATCATCTTTAGCAAGTCCCTCAATCTTTCTGTGTCTTGTTTTGTGAAGTGGGCATTAAAAGGGCTATCTTTGTAGGAGTTTTTGGTATGGATTAGAGAAATCACATTTTGTTTTTGTATATTGGTGCTCTATAAGTGCATTATTGCTCATTTCATGTGCCAATTAGTGTTCTGAACAATCAAAGGAAATAGAAGATATTATCCTAATTTTAGTGGTATAAACATATACACTCAGAATATTAAAAAAAAATAACTTGCTCAAAATTACATATCGAGCCAATGGTGGAACTAGTGTGCTAATTCATATCTGTGTAACTTCGGGTCTCTCTCAAAAAAAAAAAAAAAAAAAAAAAACTTAACATGGAAATTCCAGTTCCAATTATTGAAATGAGGAGGCCAGGAATAAATAAATACACTGCAAGATGAGGTGCCTGTTAATTGGACTCCACTTTATTTGTTTAAAAAAACAATTCTTAAAGATTAAACCAACAAAGGAAACATTAATAGAAATTTATATTTTTCCATGAGGACAAGTTACTATCTCACAAGATTACTTAATGTTTGATGGAAAGAAAATGCAATGTTGGAGGAATTGGTTTGATAACAGCATAACAGTGTGATATATCTCAGTGGATCACTAAGTGTCAGACAACTGAACATTATGTGGCACCTACTGACACAGTGTTACATGGAAATAGTGTGCCTACCAAAATGTTTAATCTGCAGTGGCTCCCCATGAATGATTCTCCCAATAAAATTCTCAGCAAGCTTTCAATACAAATCATTAAGCTGACTCTAAAAATCATCTGGAAATGGAAACGACATACAATGGCCAAAACAATCTTGAAAATTAAAGAGAACAATTAGAACGAATACTCTCACTGCCTATTTTAAGACCTTTAACAAAGGTCCTTTTCATTTTCACTTTGCATTATCAGGTTTAAGACAAAGAAATGCATCAAAAAGGGCACTGAGTGTAGAAAGAGACCCATGCAGATATGGATGACTGAATTTCTAAAAAGCTGTGGAAGCAATTCACAGGAAAAAAAAAAAAAAAAAAAAAGAATGGCCTTTTCAATAAATGATGGAACCATTAAAATATATTTATATGCAAAAATATAATAGTACCTTATGTCTATATCTCACATATTTTAAAACATAATTTTAATGGATCATGCTTGTAAATATAAAACTTACAGCTAGAAGAAAACTTAGGATAAAATCTTTATATTTTGGATTAGGGAAAGATTTCGTAGACACTGAAAGTATATTCGTAAATGAAAAAATGTGAAATAAATTGGATTTCTTCAAAATTAAAGTCTATGTACCTCAGAAGACATTGTTAAAGAAATTTCTTAAAAACACATAAAAACATTTGAAAATTATATGTGATATCAAATTTATATCTAGAATACATATAGAATTCTTAAAACTTAATACTAAGAACCAAATAAGAACTGAGCAAGATCCATAAGATCAGCCTCAAATTAGGATTAAAGCAACATATATTTGGAGTTGTTTATTTTTTTGCTTTCAAAGATAACTTAAAAAAATAAAAACTACTTATAGCAAGGATATATTTTTCCCTTTCCTTACTGCCAATTACAATGATTCACTACATTCATTAGTTCCATAAATGGGTTCTTTCTTTTAGGTGCTTTGGCTCAAAAATAAGCATTGTTTTGTTTGTTTCCCTATTCTTTCACTGCTAGATTCACTTAGTCATGCTTACTCATGGATTTTTGCTACTTATATCATCAAATCCTCTCTCATATTTATATATTATGCATATTTCCATTACTATTGCACAGTTATTAAACCTTAGCTTCATTTCCTTTCCTATAGCTTCTTCCCTACTACAATCCTTTTGACCAATTGCAACAAGGTTAACTTTCTCAAATAGGTGGTATAATCAATCTCTGCCCCAAAATTTTAGCTTGTCTTCAATGCAGATTTTTTTTCTCAGTGCAGGGTATTGAAACCAGCGCCTCAAGCATGCTAGGGGAAATATTCTACCGCTAATCTATATCCCCAGCACAGGTTATCTTCATTTTAAAAGAACAAAGTTACCAGTCTGGCATGTGAAGCCTTTTCATAATTTTATATTTATCCTTTCAATTCTATCCTGCAGATAGAATTCACTTATGGTACATACACCTTTACTAAATTAATCTTTACCTTTCTCTGAACAGTTCTCAGTCTTCTACATGGATTTTTTTTTTTTTGCACATATTATACTCTAACTAAATCATCTGTATTTTCAATACTCCCTAAAATTTTAGCTCAGACTTCAGCTCTTATGCCCAAATAAATCTTTTCACATTTTCTCTGTTGAAATAAATCTTTCCTTCATTTAGAATATACTATTTAATATTTATTATTATAAGTTTATATTAGAGAGTTTTAAAAGACATTTTTATTTTTTCTCATTGAATTGTGAATTCCAAGAATTTGGAAATCTTGTCTTCTGAATCTACACAACCACTAAGGAACAAATATACAACAGTATATTTAGTAAATATTGGGCACTACATATGTGTGTGGTAAATACAATTATGAGCAAAACTGGGCTGGAGTTAGTGATATCATAAATAAGATGCACAACCATTGTTCTCAGAATGAGATGAATCCTCCTTCTATCAAGGTGAACAACTGAAGAGCAATTCAGACCACATCATATGCACTCACTTTTTGGAACATCTAAAACATGCAAATGCTATTATAAGCAAATGCATCTATAATATGTATGATATCTCTAGTGTTCTCATCATATCTTCAAGAAGTTAAGAAGGTATATTAACTATTTTAGTGCTCAGTTTTGACTCTAAGGATATTGCATTAGAACAAAACATTTTCCTAAAGCTTACTTGTTCCTAAGGAATAGTTTTCTCTCATTTTATAAATTTTTACCTAAACAGTCAACATTTTTAGCGATATGGTTCATTGTTATAATAATACCACCTTAATTAAAATTTGAGGGAAAAATGTCAAAAGTGATTATTATACATAATTTTGTAGCCTTATTTTGTGAAGATCTCAGCTTAGTCTGTCAGAACACAGATGGCAGGGTGGCTGAGCAGAAGAGAGAAATTTTCAGTGCAATAGGAGAGCAAATGTTTTTAAAATTATTTCCCCTTATTCATCCAAAATATTTACACTTTGGATTTTCAGTGCAGTCACAAATATAGACAACTGAATGAGGGGAGTTGTCATTAACTCAGAAAATACGATCTCTTTAAATGAAAAAAGATCGTTTGGATGATCATCTTTCCCTTGCCCTGTCTCCATGCTGGTATGACTTATTCAGATTTTTAAACATTATTGAGCCCTGACTGTATTGTCCACAAATTACATGAATATGAATAATCTTTTAGATGAAGAAGAGACATTTTTTATTCAATTGAAAATTGGAATGCTCAAGTTATCTCCCTCTGGATTATTTTATTTTTAACCAGTTGCCTTCAATATTCTCTCTGAAGAAAACAGTACAATAGGATCCAAGATTATTGTATTCTGGTGCGCCTAAGTGGTTCTCTTGAGGGAAATGAGAGAAAGTTGTTGGTGAGGAGAAAATAGAACAACACATCTTTTGGATGATTTGACAATTATGTATTGTTTTCAAAGCTGTATACAAACAAATGGCACTCTAAAATGATAAATACTGCAGGGATTTTATCACTATTCTCGTGATGGAATAAATCACCCAGTTAAACACAAATAAAAAGTATTGTTACATTTAGAAGTACTTTGATATATTTTCATGTAATATATCCTTTCTACAAAAGGTAATAGAGGAATCCAATTTGTAAAGTAATATTTTTACTAATAGAACCATTTCTTTATGGTCTGCTGATGCAATGCCATAATTTTGTCATCATAATGCAGGCAATTGTGTTAATGTGGTGATTTTGTCAGCAACAGGAAGAGAAAACACTAAGATGACAGCACAAATGGAGGAAATCTTTACAAGTAATAGACATCCCATCTATCTTTCAGAGGATGTTTTTTTAAAAATGTAAGTTGTAAACATACCCTGTAAAATTCCATACACAGTTAACAGTTCACATCAGTAATTTATAATGCACAAAAAGTTCACAAAAATTACAGTGTTAAAAGGTGATTTGAAAGTATTTAATGATAGAAATGTTTTCCTATCTAATCTACTTCTCACCTTCACTTTTTTTTCATAAAATGTGTATAGAATAATCATGCTAGAAGTGGAAATTGTGGAATTAAATGGGATATTTGCAAATTGTAAAGTAAGTTTGTACAATCTTCTAGCAATATTTCCTAATACAAATTACCAGGTAAAAATTGGCTCATTTTTTTTTTAACATTTGTGTCTCTGGTAATGACTGTATCTCTGGGGAAGTCTCTGAGAAATTATTGGATACCTGAACTACTATTATGTGGAACTGAATCACCTGATTTCTTATAAGATCCTGCCTTGAATCCTTTTGGACATCTACTCATTGGAAAGTAAAAACAGAAAATTCTCATGATACAAAAACTTCATATCATAGAATGTATTGTAAGCCATTTTGGCAAAATATAGATAAAATGTAGAAATGCAACATGATCCAGGTAGGCTGGAGTTTTACTATGAACAATCTTGCTGTACATGTGGTAGTTTTTTTTTTTTTCTTTTCATTTTTTATTCTAAGTTCTTATATATGACAGCAGAATATATTACAATTCATATTACACATATAGAGCACAAATTTTCCTATCTCTGGTTGTATGCAAAGTGTATTCACACCATTCATGTCTTCATACATGTACTTAGGGTAACGAAGTCCAGCTCATTCCACCATCTTTTTTACCCCCATCCCCCCTCCCTTCACTTTCCTCCCCTTTGCCCTATCTAGAGTTCCTCTAATTCTGCTATGCTTCCCGTTTCCACCCCACCCCTCCTTATATCAGAGAAAACATTCGGCATTTGGGTTTTGGGGCTTGGCTAACTTCACTTGACAGATCATGTACTCATCAAGCAGAATTCCCTGTAGGTTACCGAATGTTTCCAAATTTAAAAGCTCTAATGTACAATTTGATCAATTTCATTTTATCACCAGAAAAAAAAAGTAAAAAGTATTAAACTGCCATTAAACTGAGTTTCTGTCTAAAGCAAAAAAGCATGATTTTTAAAAAAATCAGACAAAGTTAGCTTTACACCACTTGTAATATGAAAATTATGTGAAGGAAATACTCCCAGAAAGAGGTAGTTTCAATAAGGATGAATAACAAAAATAATCAATTTGTGTACACTTTTCATCATCAAATCACCAATGAAGAAATTTAACATATTTAAAAATAGGAATTTGCAGAGAAGAATGCACTGTTTTAAAGTACTTCCCATGGCATTTTAATCTCTGATGAGACCAACCTTGGGAATATACAAGCCTCTGCAAAGAACAAATAAAATAATCAATTTATTAATCACCAATAATTTACTTTAAAAACTTAGAAACTAGGGGTAAGTCAATTATATTATGACAATTATTTTCTATTTAGAAAAAGGATATATGCTGTTTCTCTAATCTTTTGAATTTAATTACCCTGTAGGATTTATAGCCTCATGATTTTCTCAAAAATAAATGCCAAGATAATTGCTATTTAAATGAAATAGTTTTTGCTTAATTGTGGGAAGGTAACTATTTACATACATTATGATAATTGTTGAAGGATTTTAATAACTATGATGTTTTCTGTTTTCTCTTGGTTTAAGAATCAACTTCAAATGAGACTCTGCTACATCAATTTCTAGGGATATCTAATATTACCGTCATAATGCTATATGTGAAAATATTTTCATTCTATTTAAAAAGCAGAAATTTAGAATCCAAAAATTTTTAGTTAAATAAAAGTAAAACAAATTTTAAAAATTCCCAGATGCATTCTATGAATAGAAAATCTAGATATGGTCTTTTTAATATAGAAATATATCAACTAACTACAATCTGTTTTAATAAACTTCCCTGTGAAGTCGTGACATAATAAAAATTAAATAATATTTACCTATATATCTTGACCAACATATGATTTTTGAACAGCTTAAAATACCAAAATAACAAACTATTAGCCAAAATTCATGGGAATGTTTAATTAGTATAACATCAGTTTGGCAGCAATTAATTAAACAATCTCTATGAAGGACCCACCAAATGTTAAGGCTATCTTCTACAATCTGTTGATATAGTTGTGATAAAGATATATATATATATATATATATATATATATATATATATATATATATACATATATATATATATTTACAATGTGAATTACATATTTTGATATATATCAAAATAAACATACAAAAATAAACATATAGCATACAAAAATAAACATATAGCATACAAAAATAAACAAGGAAGCAAAACCAGAAAATTGTTCCTGAGTTGAAGAAGATAAAACAAGGAAATGAAAGAGGGGAAATAGGGTCTAAATGTCTCCCCTCACCAAGGTACTTAGTAAAAGGTTTTGCTGGGATCAAAGGAAGGAATAAAGAAAGACTGCCACCTAAGGACTTGGTGGAAGACTTCCAGGCAGACAGTACAGAAAAAGATTCTGGGGTAGGTATAAATTGACTAATGTGATACATAGGAAACTATGCCAATAGAAACATAAAGATGGTAATGGGAGTTAGGAATTGAAATCAAGGAGTTAATGGTGTCTAATTCTACAAAGAATTTTTGAAAACCTGTGATGTAGACATTGAGTTTCATTTGAATGACAATAACAAACTAATACAGGGTTTAAACATAAAGGTGATATAATGTGTTTTGAAGATTATTCTGGCTAACAGACATGACCAGACTATAGTAAGGAAAGAATGGAATCAATGAGACCCATTAAAAATCTGTTTTGTAATTAAGAACAAGAGATGATGATAGTTAAGGTGATAATTAAAGAAATATAGTGATAAAATAAAACCCATATTTTGGGGATAGAGTTGACATAACTTTTGAATAGATTATACAAGATGATGTTCAAGACTGAATACCAAAACAAAACAAAAGAACCAAAATACAAGTTTTAAATTTGAAGATTGAATAAGATATATGTAATACTATATACATTGAAATGGGAATGTTTCACTTCTGGTAAAGTTGAGGTAGTTTATGTCATATCACTGTTCCTACAGATGATAAAACCTGAGCAAAAATTTAAAAACATCAATTTTACAAAAAAATTGAAGGGTGAACAATATCAGAAAGAAACTACAGGTTAAGTTTTCCAATTTTGTGTAAGAAAATACTTCTCACTCCATGCCTTAGAGGGATCACCGAAAGTCAGAAAGAACACTGATGACTTAATTTGTTGAGAAATCAGAGGACAAAGTTTGAGGACAATGCAGCAGCTTGGAATTGGTAAATGTACAAAGTAAGGACAGAGGCACAAAGAAAGAATCTAATATTATGCTCACAAACTGAATAAAAAGATAGTAAATTCCTGAATTTTATATGAATGGAATGAACTCGAAGCATCCCACTAAGCTAAAGAGCTAAACGGAGTTTTTGCTGGTGCTCACCATAAGGAAGGGAGAATTTGGAGACTGAGTTCAACTAAAGTAACTGATAGAATAATAAAATATAATGCTAATTGTAATTAGTCAATCTCAAAAATCCAAATATCGAATGTTTTCTCTGATATAAGGAGGCTAGTTCACAGTGTTGTTGGATGGAGGTATATAGGAGGATTAGAGGAACACTAGAATGGTCAAAGGGAAGGGATGGGAAGGGAGGGAGCAAGGGGGGAGGGAGGGGGGAAAGCAAAAAAAAAGAAAAGAAAAGGTGGTTGAATGGATGGATATCATTATCCTAAATTCATGATTGAAGACCTGAATGGTACGAATATGCTTTGTATACAAACAGTTGTATGTAAAAAGATGCTATATATGTGCATTATGAATTGTAATACATACTACTATTATAAATAAAAAAGAATAATAAAATACAATAAACTACAATAATATTTAGAAAAAATAAGAAAATAGAATCTCTACATGTCTAATTCATAATGCATAGGATACAAGCCATAATAATATATTTTTTAAAGAGGAGGTATAACTCAAGTAAGAAAAAAAAAGAAATCTATGGAGATTTACACAGTGGTGACCAAGATGAGATGTTTCAGTTACTAAAGGGATCTTTTAAAAGCACGTGCAAGAACAGAAAGGAGAACGTGCTTATGATGAATGCAAGAGGCTGAAAGACAATGAAAAACTGCTGAAATAAAGGAACAAATTAACATTCTAGTATGGATAATAAAGTCTAAAGTTTAAAAAAATACTGGATGGTTTTAACAATAAATTAATAATAACAGAAGAGGGCTGTAGTTGTAGCTCAGTAGTAGAGTGCTTGCCTAGCATGTGTGAGGCACTGGGTTCAATTCTCAGTACCACATGTAAATAAATAAAGGTCTATTGACAACTAAAATAATATTTAAAAAAAAAATAATAACAAAAGAATTGGTTACATTGGTGAGAGATCACTAGAATTTTAAAATTGTGGAAAAATAATACGTAACAACAGAGCTTGATTGTCTGTGGGAAAATAACAACCTATTTTACTTACATAAGTCAGAGTTCTAGAAGGAGAGGAAAAGAAAAGTAGGATGATTTTTTTAAAGAAAAATAGGAGATAATTTCCTAAATTTAATGAAAGACAGAAACTAAAGATTCATAAACATCTAAACACTTAGAAATATAAATAGAAAGACAACCATATGAATACTGACCATCATAGTGAAGTTCCTAAAATCCAAAGATAAGAGCAAAAAACAGCTAGAAAAAAAAATGACATGTTGCAGAAAGCACAAGAATCATAAAGAACCCCATAATACTGCATAACAATAACCCTAGAATACTATACTGAAATAAGAGAGTAAGGGAACAAACAAGGGGGAAAAATAAAGGAGGGAAGGAAGGAAGGTAGATGGATAAATAAACCGGTAAAACTAGAAGTCTAAATAGAACTATGAAAAGTTAAGGGAGCATATTGTAATTCTTACTAATCAGTTGGTCAAAAATAAACATAAAAAAAAACCAAAAATATATAAAAGACAATTTCCTTAATAACGGAATATCAGAAATATGACCTCTGCCATTCATGGCACAAGAAAATTTCTCCATGTCAAGACACCTTGGGCTAATATACCCTACCTAGTACATTTGGTCTAAAATGTGATGGATAGAGTTACTACGTATTGCAGCAAAACCTCTAATTTTAAGAGAACAACACAAAACAAACAAAATAACAACACCAACAACAAATAGAAGAAATTTTCAGGAAATTGGGAAAAATATAAGGAAGAAAATAAAGCAAAAAATAAGCAG
The DNA here is from genome assembly GCA_025594165.1 of Tamias sibiricus. Classification (NCBI taxonomy): domain Eukaryota; kingdom Metazoa; phylum Chordata; class Mammalia; order Rodentia; family Sciuridae; genus Tamias; species Tamias sibiricus. Next base: position 106,365,800 of record CM046666.1, read on the forward strand.
AAATGCATTCATAGCAGTAAAAGAAAAATTCAAGATTCTAAACTAAAAATTGTGCTCAAAGATTTGTTAAGAATATGTTGAAAAACTCACAAAGAGCAGAATTAAAGAGCAGGAAAATTGCATGTTTGTGTTCCCTATAATGATATCCATTTTAAAGAGATGTAGGAAGTTAAGAGAAGGAAATTGTTCAAAAATAATTCAATGTTTAAAAAAAAAAACAGAAAATAAGGGATCAAATGTCCACATTATAAGGAATTACTACTGCTTAGTCCAATAAATGTCAGATGGTGTACAATTGAGCACAAGAATGTAGAGTTTTAGGGCTGGGGTTGTGGCTCAGTGGTAGAGTGTTTCCCTAGCATGGGTGAGGCACTGGGTTAGATCCTCAGCACGACATAAAAATAAATAAATAAAAACAAAGGCATTGTGTCCAACTACAACTAAAAAATATAAATAAAAAAGAAAGCATGTAGGGTTTTAAAAAATTCTAGAGAAGCATAATATCTTCAAATCTGCCAGAGAGAAAAAAGAGAAGTGGGAAAGTTCACAGGTCAAATTTTAGTAGTCAGAATGGCATCTGAATTCACCACATCACCACTGAAACCTATTTATAAAAGGAAGCAATTCTTTGAATGTTATGTAGAAGAATGCCAGATGAACTATCAATCAAGTGCAAGGATAGAATTTCCAGATAGGCTTGAATTCAGAATACTTTCTTCTCCTGTACCATTTCTCTTGGAACAACAGGAGGGCCACTTTTCTGTCCTGAAGAAAAAGACAAAAGAACTACACTGAATGCCTAAGTGCTGTGTCCCCAGTTGTGACTCAGGTAAAGAGAGCTGTAGAACAAAGGGACAGCCATAGGTTGCCAAAAGGAAAATTGCTAAGAACAAAAGGAAAAGGAGAGAAAGAAAAAGAAGAAGAAAGTGCAAATAGATGACACGATATATTTACTCATATTGAAAGAAATGCTTGGTGAGAAAATTATGTCTGAAGTTATTATTCCTGCCAGGAGAAAAACAAAGAGTTCCATAATAAGTGACAAGTAAACATAGTATACAATAAATGTTAATAAAAGCAATATTTATTATATTAATAATTTAAATGCTAATTATTGATTAAAGAGTATGTATGCATAAATGGGACAAAAATGAGAGTATGTGTGGAAGTGTGATATGAGAGAAAGTCAGATTCTTATTTTGTGTTTTAAGAAGTTACATGTAAGCTGGGAGCTGTGATGCACACCTGTAATCTCAACACTTGGGAGGCTGAGTTCAAAGCCAGCCTTAACAATGGCGAGGCACTTAGCAACTCAGTGAGACCCTGTCTCTAAATAAAATACAAAAAAGGGCTGGGGATATGGCCCAGTGGTCGAGTCCCCCTGAGTTCAATTCCCAGTACCAAAAAAAAAAAAAAAAAAAAAAAAAAAAGAAGTTACATGTAACATCTAAAATTGAAGAGTCCACATAAAACAGCATAGAATAACATAGAAATGTGGAGGAACATACTAGGAAAATAGGATAAAACAGCAGAAGAAGTTCTTCTGTTTAGGAAGTGTGAACTGAGGAAGGTGAACTAAGCAAGAAATTATTGTTTTCATTATAAACCCAGAAATGTTATTCTATTTTTAATTTTTTTATTCTAATTTGTTATATATGGCAGCAGAATGCATTACAATTCATATTACACATGGAACATCAATAATTAAAGTTCTTAAAATTTTGTATCTGTAAAAATGCAAATTTCACTATTATGTTTGATCCTGCCCTTCCATTTTTAAGAATTTATCCTGAGAAAATTATCCTGGATTAGTTTAAGGGTAAAGTTGCCAAAATATTCATCTAACTGATAATGCCAGAGAAATTTGGAGGATAACTTAAACTGCCAGCAGTAGTTTCAGTTAAATGAATTACATGCAGCCCTCAAATATAATGTTAAAATATAATATTTAATGACAAGGAAAAAGTTTAAAACATATATCACTTGAAATAAGGATAGCAGCACAGCATATTGATATCACCATGAATTCACAATTCTCAGCTGGGCACTGCACAACAAGCTCACTACATTGTCCCTGTTAGTTATCATTTCAAAGTTTCAGACCTGTTCCTTTCATCAAACTGCTGACTCCACCCTTTCTCCCTGATTCTCTGCAGAAAACCCACACTTCAATTCTGTAATGATAGCTGAAGATGCAAAACAAGTTACACTGTCACCATGTTTCCCTCTACCAGGATGGCAAGTCATCCTGTGTCCTCCTCATCTTCCTTTTCTGTTACAATGAATGAAATGTCTTGTTCTATAGAAGGCTAAACTCTCCTGTGTCATCTGGGCTCGTTTCCCATGATATTTCTGAACATTTACTCCCTTCTGTTTGATATTTATTCTCTTTCTCCATTGTCTGTCTAAACATTGTGATGTCCTTCAAATTTCTGTTCTATTCCATCCTAATGCTCACATGCATACACACACAAAAACACACACAAACTCTTTCTGGATGATGAACTGAGGTATGGGTAGATGCTCAAATTGTGTGCATGTGTACTCTTATGTAGCTCTGTACCGCTAGGTTGAAAGTTTCTGTTTTCCTCCAAAGTTTCTTCTGGATGAAATGGCACATATGGAAATGAAAACTGAGTAATGCTTAAATTGTTTTCTACTACCAGTCCTATTGGAAGAAATGTATGGTTTTCAAACAAACATGAAGTGACTATACAGAATTAACTGTACATTCTTATTTTTCTTTTGTGAAATACTATTCTAAGTTTTTGTCTCTTAAGCTTAAAATTCAAAGATAACACTGAAATTTTGAGCAAACTTGACTGATAAAGAGACAAATAGTGCTCCAGATTTGCATAAGTTAATTGGGCAGAATATGCTTAAGAGGATCGAAACCCAACTGACCTAACAAAACAAAACAAGACAACAATAATAATCATAATAGTCAATGATGTACATTGAGGTAATGCTGAAGCCTCTTTCTGTGCTAAGGTAAATGACTTTGAGTGAAATGAAAATACTAAAAAGGAAATGTTTATATATACCCCAGAATATCTCCCTCTCCCTCTCTCCCTCTCCCTCTCTCTCTTTCTCTCCCTCTCACTCCCCCCCTCTCTCTCTGTCTCTCTCTCTCTATCTCTCTCTCTCTCTCTCCCTGTAATAATGAAAAATCTAATTTTCCATGGACACATTTTATGCAACATAAATTTAAATCACCCAGAATACATGCAATAGAAAATAGGTGGTGTATGACAGGAAGCTCCCTCAGTTATCAATGTCTTTGGGACTGAAGCTCTTCCAAGGCTGTTGTAAATACCTGTTTTGTGAACTGCTTCCTTGCTCTACAGTGAAAATGTCGATGTTGATACTTAACAATGTTACAATGTTATGGTCTCTATTTACGGCCTCATAAAGTTAAACTAACTATGTGTTAGCCATGCTGCTGATGGAAACTTGCCTTAATGTGGTTTATAGTGGTGCTAATTCTGCCAGGGTCTCACACTGCAGCAGGATGGGGGGTAGTAATGTGGTCATTAATTAAAAGGATAAAACGGACTTTTCAGAAGTGGCTCAGAGCCCAACTTTAATTACTCTTTGGCTCTAAGGCCTCTAGTGGGGTCATTTCTACAAGTAGTTTCTTAGGTTGCTGACAGTGCCTTCTGTTCCTGATGGATTCCGAGAAGGCAGTAGTGATGGTTTCACCACTTGTATTATTAAATTTCATTTTAAGATTATGAGGAGTACTTAGCTGGTTAGTTGGAAAATGATTTAGTGCTTCATCGACAACTTTATATTAGCCATTGGAATTTATTTATAGACTTGTATGTAAAATCAATTCTGTACTGTTGTATTTTATTTTCTTCCTGTACTTGTGAGTTTGGTAGTCATCCCATATTTATAGCATTAAAGGCCAATTTCAAATGACTAACTTCAAGCATTATCACCCATAAATTCCCAACTGATAAAACTCCAATATGGCAATGATATTACTATCAAATCTAATAATATGAATAGACATTTACCTATGGCCGTCTATGTGCTCTCTCTCTATCATGAATTATGTCATTTACAACATAACGCTATGGGTTAGCTTTCATTATCATCCCTATCGTAGAGATGCCACAGAGGCAAACAGAATCAGGGTAATTTTCCCATGCTTTAACACCAAGGGAGTAATAGGGGTAGCTATATTATAGTTTGTATTTCTTTCTCTTCCTGCAAATTTGTATCAGTTTTAAAACTTAAGAAAAATTGAAAAAAATAGCAATGAACAATTTCTTGCACATGACATGTCACTTTCTATTTTTTTTTTTTTTTTTTTTTTTGCTAAACCACCTAAAAGTTTCACAAAGTATGACACTTCTCCAAATATTTCAACAGTCATCTCCTAATAAGCAGGATATCCTCCTTCATAATACATTGTCAACTATTGCTTCTAAAAGAATTTTTCAATCACAAATTTATCATCCAATTTAAAACTCTTCAGGTATTCCTCCACGTATTGTTATAGTATATTTTCCTTTATGTTCAGGAAGCCATGAAAATTCACTCACTGTATTTAGCTGTTATGCATTTTTAATTTCTTTTAATCTTAGCCTACATATTATCCTACTTTTTCCTAAAATATGGAATTTCTGAAGAGTTTTGATCAGATATGTTTGAGAATGTTTCATATTCTGCATTAATTTTGTCTTATTCTAATATTTGTCATGAGGATATTATTACAATGATGATTCATACTTCTTATTTAAGAAGTAAGAAAGTTCTAGTTGTAACATGAATAGCAATGCTAGGTTTAATCATTTCGTCAAGGTGGTAACAGAGGAATATTGTGATTGTAAAGTTTACCTTTTAATTGATATTTTCTATGGTTGTTCTCTTCCCAACACAAAAATGTTAATAAATATAGCTAATCCTTTCATGAAACAATTATATGTTGGTATTTGCAAAAACAATTTCAAATTCTGTTTTCCATTCTCTATTTATTGTTTTTCTTTATAAGACAAATAATATCAATATTTTTTAATACATAAATATCACAAATTTTACTATTAGCAAACTTTTCAAGCTGAATCCCATGTCCCTTGGTTATGGGCCTGTTAGTCTTTGAGAAATCCTTGCCTTCTAATGTAAGAAAACTTAGACTCACTAATTTAATTTTGCTGCCCAAATCTATACTTGCCCTATCTTAGTGTCCTCTTAGTAGAGGAAGCTATTTGGAAACTACATTCTGGTACCAAACATACATACTGTTCCAAGGTGTTATTTCTTTCAGTCCCTTTTAGTGAACAAAAACACACACTTTCTTTCTTTCTCTCTCTTTCTCTCTCTCTCTCTCACACACACACACACACAAGCACACACATTTATATGTTTTTATATAGTGATAAACTCCAGTTTATAGTGGTACTTCCATGAAGGAGCCCTAATTAGGAAGGGCTGTTGTAGCTAGCTGGAAGCCATAGGTTCCACCTGATATGTGACGCACCTGTAGGCACCCGCAAACCTGAAGGTATATAACCGGGTGAAAGCGGTCCGAGTTAGGAGAACGGAGAATTCAGTCAGCTGGGCAGTCACTCGGTCGGTCAGAAGAATCAGAGCGGCCAGAACGTAGGCAGAGCGGTTACAGAAGAGAAACCAGATAGAAGACAGAAGAGAAACCAGATAGAAGAAGTAATGACTGGTCAGAGTTAGGCCGAGGCTCCTGAGGAAGACAGAAGAAAAGCTTCACTCTGCCTCCGAGTTTTCCTCCCGCGGCGCCGTGGCTGGCCATGACAGGCAGCTTACACTTCCAATTACCCAATGCCACAATAGAAGAAAACATAGGGGAAAGTTTTCACAATATTGGATTTGGCAATAATATCTTGGATAGGTTTCCAAAAGCAAATGCAACAAAAGAAAAAAATAGATAAGTTGAAGCAAATAAAAATTGAATTTTTGTCCATTAAAGGACATCAGACTAGAAAGGAAATGGGAGAAAATATTTTCAAATCATATATTTGATAAGGGATTAAAATCCAGAATAAATAAAGAACTCTTACTAATCAATAGTCAAAATGCAAATAACCTGAGTTTTTAAATAGACAAATGACTTGATTAAATATTTCCCTAAAGAAGCTATAACAATGACTAATAAGAATATGAAAAAATGGTCAATATTACAAGTCATTAGGATAATATAAATCAGAATCATAGGAACTATCACTTCATACATTTTACGATGGCTCTTGTCAAAAGTATAAAGAGGAGGAGGAGGAAGGAAAAAAGCAATGGAGTGAGAGAGAGAGAGAGAGAGAGAGAGAGAGAGAGAGAGAGAGAGAGAGAGAAAGGAATAAAGAGTAAAACAATAAAAAAAAAGAGAAAGAAAATGACAAGTTTGAGCAAGGATATGGATAAATTGGAACACTTGTGCTCTGATGGTAGGGAATATAAAAATCTAGAGCCACTACAGAAAGCAGTATGATGATTCCTAAAAGAAGAAAAATATGTATAGAATTATCATATGACTCAGGAATTTCACTTCTAGGTAATATCATAAGAATTGAAAGTAGATACTTAAACAAGAATCTGTACACAATTGTTCATAGCAGAATTACTTAGAGTAGCCAAAATGTAGAAGCAACCCAAATATTTGTTAATAGATGAATGGATAAGTTAAAATCTATACATAAAATTAAATATTAATCAGCCTTATAAAGAAGGAAATTCTGCTGCAATGTGGATGAGTTAATAAGACATGCTAAGTGAAAGAAGTTAAATGTAAAAGAACAGATACTATAATTACTCTTATAAAAGGTAATCAAATTCATGGAGACAGAAAATATAATGGAGGTTGCCAGGGGCTGAGTGTATATATGAATTAATAGTAATTGCTTAACAAATATACTTTGTGTTTAAGAAGATAAAACAGGTGTGAAGATGGACAATGGTGATAGTAGCAAAATAGTGTGAATGTACTTCATGATACTGAACAATAAATTTAAAAAATGACTACAGTAGTAAATGTTATATCATGTAAATTTGACTAAATTTTAAAAACTTCAAAAATACAAATGCCCAGCTTTTCCTCATATTCTCCAATTATATGTCTCTTTTCTTTTACAACACTGATTTTTAATAACTGAATATATAGTAAATGTCATATTAAAAATCAGTTACATAAAGTTGGGAGATTGTATGATTCATGTATTTTATATTCTTACTTATTTTCTATATGGTTGTTCTATCAATCATTGAGAGAGCTGTTAAGATCCCTGATTATTATTGTAAATTTCCTATTCTTCTTACATGTCTATGTTTGCTTTATATATCTCTTTTTAGGTGCATGATGTAATGATTTTTACATTCTCTTAGTTAATTTATGTTTTTATATTTATGGGTTAACCCTTTTGATCACTGGTTATGTATCTCTCCTGAATCAAGTTTGTATGATATTAATATAGTCATGGTGAGATTCTTTTTATTAATTAAATTTATCTCTACATGATATACAAAAACATAAAAATATGCATACTAATGGGATTCCCTGTGGTGTTTTGATATATATTGCTTATATATCTATATAGATCATAATGTGTTCATATATTTTATTTGAGAGAATTGGCATATGTATAGTGCTTATTTGTACTATTTAAGAACCACAAATATCTTTTTGTTAGTTTCACAAGTGTTTGAATTTATTTATTGTGCATGTATTATTTTTGAAAAATTAATTCTTAAACTTATTTAATTTCTAAATATGTTTATATTATAAGTATTGTAAAATTTCCTTAACTAGTTATTATGTGTTGACATAAACTTATTATATTGTCTGTTAATGTTATATCCTATTTATGTATTATATTGTTTTATTGCATTTTTGTTTCATTTTAAAATTTCATTGTATTTGTTATAATACCATACCATCTGAAATTTTAAAACATTTTTACCTATGTCAAATTGTTTTTTCCAGTATTTTTTGTTTCAATGCATTTGAACAAAATAATATCTTCAATATAATGCATTTCTCACAATTTTCTGTTTTTTAATAATAGTTTTTAAAAATCTTCATTGCCTCTTCTGTTTACCCATTAAGTAGAATGCTGATTTCAGTGACTGACATATATATTATATAACATACAATATGAAAAATTCAAAATAAAATATATAGCAATATACAAAATATTGTATGTATATACTATTAATCATAAACACTAAAGATTATCTTTTATTTATTTTTTATTTAATTTGTAATTTTAATCATTTATTTAAGAGCAACAAGTCATATTTTTTCCAATATCTTTTGAGGATACACAGAAGTAATGTTATGGTTTTCTGTCTTCTTAGATCTATTCATAATGATTAATTATGTTAATAAATTCCCTAATATTAATCTTCCCTTGGATTCATTCTATGAAAGAGTCTATTTTGGCATAATACATATTTTTAGCATTCCATTCAAGCATTGAATTCCATATACTAATATTATATTTTGGGATTTACATTGATATTTTCAAGAGATTACTTTATGTTTCTCTGTTATCATCTGTCTGTATACAATTTATATATCAGGCAATAGTTTGAAATTTTCTGTAATGTTATGTGATCTGGAGAATTTTAAACACCATAATTTTTTCTACATTTTGAATGTTTAAGAAAATTTCCCTGTGAAAACATCTTGGCCAATTGTATTTTTTGTGATAACCCCTTAAATAATTTCTCTTGTGGTAATTTGTTTGTTGAACTTCCAGCTGAATTGAGAGTGGTTTTCTTATCACAAATGGACTATCTAATTTATGTCAGATTTACTAATAATTTTGTCCTTTATTTAAAAACTATTTTCCACCCTAACATCTTATACTTTTTTACTTTTTTTTATCTTTACAACTGCTTTGTTTCTAATTTTATTAATTTATAGTTCATTCATGTGTCTCTTCTTTCCAAGTATTTAAACCTATGATTTTTTATCATAACTTTAATTTATTGTACAGGGTTAAGTATGTATTTTCATCATTATTGATTTAGACATTATGTATGTTTAGTTTATATTTTTCTCTTGACCCAGTATGCCACTTAATATAGATACTAAGCTGTGAAATAAATGATTTTACCCTTTTCTTAATTTTTAACGTTATGTCTCAAATGTAAATGATAGAACTAACTCTCTAGTTTATGGTATATTTTTACAATTGACAAATACAAAAGTTCTCTCATTTCATTTATTTGTTCATTGTATATTTTTCTATAGCCCTAGTTCCCACTGTACTTGCAACAAATAGATACATATTCTAATGCTTTCCTTATATTTTAATTTGTAACCTTTCTACATTGTTTTCATTTTGTGTTTCTTGAAATTTAAAGTTGTGCAATTGTGCTGCGAATATCTTAATTTTTGTTACATTTTATTTTTAATCATTACTTTATTTCTGTGTATTTAGATGTACAACTACTTAATGGCATCAAACTGCATCATAACATCCTACATTTCATCCACCTGTTACTCTCTCCTTTATGTATGTCAAAATCCAAGTTATATTTTACTTCTATACAGTATCCAAAGCAAACGTCAAACAAGAGTTTTGTTTGTTTGTTTTTCCCAATTTGTTTAATCTGGACATTATTTCAAATATCTCTGTACAATAAATATTCCTACAACTCCAACTTTTAGTATTCCTATTCTATGTTCTTGTAGTGACCCCCTGACTTGCCTCACATAGTATTTCATATAGTTCTTTACACTAATATTTTTATTAACTTCACGTTTATTAGGACTATTTTTACTTTCATTTCTGTCTTTTCTAGAACCTCCTTAAAGACCAGAAACATTTATACTTTTTAAAAAATCTAGCACTAACATACAATCTGAACATAATAAATACTATTGCTCAAGATTTTATTATTTTACTTCCTAAAATATAATTATTCAAATAAATGAAAATTTATATTGTTTGAAACTCTTAGCACAATACTTGCACACACATTTGTTTAATTGATGACTTTAAAAAGCTGAATAAATCTTTAAAATGTTTCAGTTAACTTGAATCTAATATAGCACTAAGCCTCATAAAATCTTTATACTCCAGAAAAAAAAAAAACTAGCTTGAAAATTATGCTATTTAGTACTATTATTAAAACTAGCTTTTAATTGTTTTACAATAAAATTTTTCTTCTTTGCATCTAACTAAAATCTTTACAACATTTGTGAAAGAATATAAAATGATGTAGAATATAGTATATTGAACTTTTGATGGATCAGTGAAATTTTGAAGGATCTTCTATTAAAACATTCAATGATTCTTAAAACTAGTATATCTGTGTTATGAAAGAAAATCAAAGTGTAAATATTTTACCCCATTGATTTATAATTCTGTGAAAATTTGTTGTTACTACATATGGTGGCCTAGTTTACAAAAAAAAAAAAAAAAAAGAAGAAGCTAATTATAAGATGTCACATTAATAACAGCTGTGCTTTTTTTAGCCTTTGCATTCCAAAAAAAAAAAAGTGATATGGTTGCTACTACTACAATTGTAGACAAAAAGCAGAAAAGTTGTTTTTTTTTTTTTAACTAAAAACTAAATATTTATGAAAACATTATGATACAGGTGCAAAGATAAATTTGAGAAATTTGGGGAAGCTTACATTTAACATAAGAGATATTGTGTTTGTGTTAACTTGAGTCTTACATTACCATACTTTGTTTAGCAGATGATAGATAATTATGGAAAAACCAGATAAAAAATTTTCAAGAGGAAAATTACATTATGAAATTCTATGTTAAGAGAAACAGGAACAAAATTTAATTTAAAATAAATCAATGTCTGTAGAGTATACTCAAACCATCAGACGCTTTAATTACATTATGATGCTTCCTGAAAGTTACATAGATAATCTAATTGCTCATTAATAAGGTGAGGCTCACTGAAGCTGAAAAAAGCGGCTCTTACTAGTAAAAAAAAAAAAAGAAAGCTGCAGTCAATTTAGGACATTGCTTAGTTTATGTTAAAGGTTCTTCTGAATAAAGTATGCTAAGTGATTTACTGTATTAGTAATTTTTGATTATAGACAATGTTTTTATCATTGAAATAAATCATCTTTCACTTTGGTTAGTTATAACCATGTGTTTCTCTCCTGTACTGTTACCTGTTATATTTCATTTGCATTTGACAAGTGAGATAAATAACATGGGTAATAACATGTGTCCCCACACACATGCCCACAACCAAGAGTACCTTTCCTCATTTATTTATTATCCTTGGTCTATTTCACCATATAACTAAAGTATATACTTTAATTTTTTTCTGGGGTTCTAATGTACTATGTAAGAATAATTTAATATAAAAAATATTTCTAATTTGGGGGCAAGGGATAAAGAAACAATGCATAGAATTTTGTATTTTTGTAAATATTTAATTGTTTTCAAAGAACTTGAGAATAAGATGTACAAAATGTAACAGAACTGTCAATAATCCTTAAATCTTTTTTAAGTCTTGAAACATGTATTTAAGGTAGTAACCATGATAACAGGTTGCAAAAAAATGATTCAACTGATGTTAATGCTGCCTCATGTTCAAGGAAAGGGATCCTCTCTTGAAGAGAAAAGAGCAGCACAGAACCAATTTGTCTTTGGGCCTTGAGCAGCATTTTTACTAAATCCCTGTGTTATACACAATCACATAATTTTCTAAATTTGTCAAGTAGCAAATATATTTCAGAAGCAGTTTATTTTCATTTATTTTTTCAAAGAACAAGATTTTGGATTTATTGATCATAATATATGATATACAAACACCAAATAAAAACTTGGAATCATACTCAATTCTATCCGTCAGAAAATACATTAATGCATGCCTTTCAGAATACTAATTTAGAAAATATCTAGCAATATCAAATACTGATGAATATACAGAATAGAATGAATTTTTAGACAACCATAGTTCTATAAATGTTATGCCCATTTTTTAAACACTGTTATACTTTTTAATGATACTCAACTTATTCCATAATCTACTAATTTTATTCTTAACATATTTATGCAAAGGAAATGAAACATACATCCAAAAATAAATACTTGTACAAAATTTTTATGCAGCTTTATTTATATTTATCAAAAACTAGAAGAAAATTCCCCTATGATTCATGCATATAAAAGAAGAAAGCACTAAAAATAAATAATTATTTTAAATACTCCAAATATGTTAATCTCAAAAATATTATATTGAGCAAAATAATGCAGTTACAAAAATGTATGTACTGTATGATGCTATTTATATGAAATATGAATAGGCTATGGTAAGGGAAATCAGAACAGTGATTACATTTAGTGGTCATACAGAGTTTAAAAGATACAAAACAGGAAATCTTCCTGGAGTGATGGAAGTATTTAAATAGTTAAATGGTAACACAGATGTGTATACAGATAGAACTCACACTGTATAGTAGTGTGGAGTATACACACAGTGGGTGGATACTGTGGATAGAAACCATGCAAAGCAGTGTTAATCAACACAGTGTGTTCTGTGATCTTTACATTTTTTGTCAAAACATTAGAGACTCTTATTGCTCTTATAAATAAGTATAAAAATGTAAATTAAACTAGAATTTACTTTGAACAGTAAAACATTAGAAACTTGGAGAAAAAAGTGCTTTCTTCATAAAAAAATTATCAAAAATAGCTCAAAAGTGGTTGCCTAATTCTATTCAGATAATTTTTAAAGTTAGCATATTTTCCATGTCCAGGTGAAAATTACATTCCTTTATAATTTTGGAACAGTTTCAAACATTTTATCTTTAGCACTTCTAGTGTTTCAAATTATCTAGTAGCTATTTTTCAATATGAAATTTTCCTTGCATACTTTCCTCTGAGACACCTTTATCCTTTTCATCCTCCTTTCCTCATTTATTTAAATAAATTCACTATCTCTAAGATAAGTCTTTTTATCTAGGAACATTGAGTGGAGTCACAACGTTCCCATAGCTATTTTTTCTATAATTCCATCAAATTCTATTCAAATTTCACTTCCAATATTACCAGTTTTAAGTTTTACTGCACAGCCCTCTTCATTGATCGATTTTTATTTTAATTATTCTTTTTTGTTTGTTTGTTTGTTAAATGCCCCTTGGATTTATCGCTGAGAGGATAGGAGACAATGTAACTATACATTTTTTGTCTGTTCATGAAGAAAATAACCAACTATAGTGACCAATCACCAACTGACCACTAAAAGAAGGAACATAATTGTTCTCTGATCAAGCCGCTCACCTGTGATTTGTGGAATGAAGAGATAGTGACGTTTGTATTCTATGCAACTACTCACAGATGATATAGCATTGTAACTGAAATTTAAACCACATTGCTAGTGAACTGCTGTTAACTAGACTATGGTAACTGAAATTCATTCATTGAAAAACATGCCAACACATAAGGGCTGTGTTTATTTTGTAATACTTTCGACGCATTAATGTAGGCAAGCATAATCTTATATAAATCAATTTTTGAATTTTTAAATGTTTTATTAACACACGGTAGTTATACATATTAGTGGGGTTCATTCTGACGTATTCATATATGCATGGAATATAATTTACTCCATTTCAATCTCCAGCACTTCTATTTCTCCCCTGTTCTCCTTCTCCTGTTCTCCTTCCCCTACTCCACTGGTCTTCCTTCTATTTATTTATTGTTTTCTATTTTTTTTAATTGGTGTTCATGGATCTACATAAATGTGGAATCCATTGTGGTTTATTCACATAGCATAATTTGGTCAAATTCTTTCTATGATTACTTCCTTTTCTGATCCCTCATTCCTCCCCCCTCAACCCCCTTTCTAGATGCCACTGATATCCCTTCTGTTTTCATAGAATACCCCCCCTTTCCCCAACCCCGCTTTCACTTTGGCTTCTGCATATTAGAGAAAACATTAGACCTTTGACTTTCCTGAGTTCAGTTTATTTCACTTAGGATAATGTCTTCCATTTCCATCCATTTACCAGCAAAGGTCACAATTTCCTTCTTTTTTGTGACTGATTAAACTCCATTTTGCATGTATACTACCTTTTCTTTGTCCATTATCTGTTGACAGGCACCTGGGCTAGTTCCATAATTTGGCTATTGTGAGTTGTGGTGCAAAAACATTGATATGTCTGTATCACTATAGTATGTTTACTTTAGTTCTTTCGGATAAATACCAAGGAGTAGGATGGCTGAATCATATGGTGGTTCACTCTTAGTCTTTTGAAGATTCTCCATACTGCTTTCCTAAGTGACTACCAACAATGTATGACTGTGTCTTTTTTCCAACATCCTCACCAGCATTTTTTATTATTTGCATTCATATATATACTTTTTTTAGTTGTAGGTGGACATGATACCTTTATTTTATTTATGTGGTGCTGAAGATCAAACCCAGGACCTCACACATGCCAGATAAGCGTTCTACCTCTGAGCCACAGCCCCAGCCCCTTATTTGCATTCTTGATGATTACCATTCTAACTGGAATGAGATGAAATCTCAATGTAGCTTTGATTTACATTTTCTCTGATGTAAAATGATTTGGGGGGTGGGTACTGGGGGTTGAATTCAGGGGCACTTTGCCACCAAGCCACATCCCCAGCCCTATTTTGTATTTTATTTAGAGACGGGGTCTCACTGAGTTGCTTAGTGCCTTGCTTGCGCTGAGGCTGGCTTTGAACTCAAGATACTCCTGCCTCAGCCTCTTGAGCTGCTGGGATTACAGGCGTGCAGCACCATGCCAAGCATAAAACAATTTTTATCAACTAAAATTTAGAAATGTTTTAGAATTCTCAGAATTGTATTTCATTATTTCATCTTTTGTATATGTGTCTTTAGAGACTATAATAGTAGTATTGAACACTGTATTTTAAAAAATTACACTATCCTAATTCACAAAATTATCACTTAGAAATATTTTACAATTTTGTCATTAATCAAGCTATAATAAGCAATGTAGAATTTTTTTTAAAAAAGTAAAGCATCAACAGTCCCCCATATCTACTGGTGATATGTTCCAAGACCACCAGTAGATGCCTAAAACCTAAGATTGTACCAAACCCTATATATACAGTTTTTCTTATATGCCCAGCTGCATTACCACATAGTGCCGAGGTGGTGGGTCATTACATTTTTATGACCTAGTGCCTCCTTTGCATCACTGTCCTTTCCACTTTGGGGCACTGTTAAGTAAAATAATACTTACTTGAATACAAGTACTCCAATACTGTGACAGTCGATCTAATAACCAAAACAGCTACCAGCTGACTAATGAGCAGGAGGCACAGAGTTTGTGTGTGGTAGGCAAAGTGACAATTCATGTCCTGGGTAGAATTAAGGAGACAGTGTGAGTTTCCTCATATCATTTGGAATGATTAAAACTTGGAAACAGTTTGTCTAAAACTTCCCATTGGATATTTTTAGATAGTGGTTGACTATGAGTTACTAAAATCACAGAAAGCAAAACTGGATCAAGGGAGACTACTATTTTAGATTCAGCCATTTAACAAGCACTGTTGTAAACATCATTTATGCCTGTGCCTTTAGAAAATGAGTTACATGCAATATGGAATTGTAAGTACAGTATTTCACAAAAATAACGATATCCTGATTTTCCATGGAATTAAGCTAAAAATCATCAACTTTTGTACATGTGACTTATAAAGGATAATACATGGAGAACAGAATAAAAAACACAGTGTTTCACAGCAATAATATCATTATATTTTTCCCTCATATAACTAAAACTTTAGCCCATTGAACAGAAATTTTCAACAACTACTGTTCTATTCTCTTTTTCATGAGTTTGACTACTTTAGATACCTCATATAAATAAGTAAATCATGCAATATTTGTTCTTATATGGCTGGCTTATAACACAGCATAATGATTTACAGTTTCATCCATGTCGTTGCATATGGTAAAACTTCTTTTTAAGATTGAATGTGCTCTACTGTATGTATATAATGTTTCCTTTATCCACTTATCCATCAATGAGCATTTAGATCATTTCCATAGCTTGATGCGTTAACTTTACATTTCTGTGGCCAAAATACCTGACAAGAACAACTAGAGGAGAAAACGTATATTTTGGCTCACAGTTTCAGAAGTTCAGTCCATGATTGGCTGATTCCATTACTTTGGGCCCAGGGTGAGTCAAACATCATGGTGGAAGGGCACAGCAGAGGAAAGTGGTTCAGTTCATAGGAACTGGAAAACATAAAGAGAAAAACAGACAGTGAGACAGCAAGTAAGGTACCAGAGACAAAATATTGATCCCAAAAGCAGCTAGCAACCCAGTGACATACTTCCTTCAGTAACACTCCTTGCATACAGTTTCCACCCAGTACATTAGTCCTTTCAAATTTTTAACACATCAAATGGATTAATCCACTGACTAGGTTACAACTCATAATACAATCATTTCACCTCTGAACAGTAATACATTGTTTCATGAGCTTTTGAGGACATCTAATATGCAGACCATAACACTTGACTATACTGTGAATAATGCTACAATAAACATAGGAGAGCTAATATCTATTCAAAGTTCTGATGTCAACCCTTTTGAATTCACACTCAAAAGTACAATTGCTAACTCACAGGGTATCTATATTTTAAATTTTTTGAGAGAACTCGACACTGTAGTACTATTTTACCTTCCTACCATCATTGTATAAAAGTTCCAAATTCTCCATATGCTGTTCAGTACTTTTATCATTGGTTTTGTTAATTGCCATCCTCACAGATATGAGGTGTTATATCATCATATTTTTTTTATTTTTACCTCTCTGATGATCAGTAATGTTGAGTATATTTTCTTTCTCTTCTATTTAATTTTAATTAATATGTAACACACATGTTCTGATTAAATCAGGAAATTAGTTTCTCAGTTTCCTTATTATTTCTTTATTTTGGAAGCTTTGAGCTCCTCTCTTCTACTTCTTCATAAAATATATGTTATTGTGAGATAGAGTCACCCTATTGGGTTGTTGAATACTAGAACTTATTCCTTCTATCTTATTGCATTTTGGTACACATTATCCAACCTTCCTCTATGCCCTTTTGCCCCCTGTTTCCAGCCTCTGATGAGCACTACTCTGCTTATATTGATTTTTGGTAGCTTCTACATATGAAATAGAACAACTTTCTATTTTTGGCTTATTTCACTTAACATCATATCCTCCAGTTTCACCCACTTTGTTCAAATTACAGGATTTCATTCTTTTTTATTTCCCAATATTATTCTATTTTGCATATATACAACATTTAATTCTTCTATTCATCCATCCATGGACCATCTTAGTTGATTCCATATATTGGCTATTGTGAATAGTGCTTCAATAGACATTAAACATGAAAGTGCAAGTATCTTTTTGATATACTGATTTCATTTCCTTTGTATATTGCTGTAGTTTGGATCTTAAAGTGTCCCAAATGCCAGTTTATCTCCTAAAGGCCTCTATGATCCTCATTATAGGGAAGTGGTAGAAACTTCAAGGTGGGGGGAGGTTTCATCAGTGGCATTTGGTTATTGAGGGAATGTACTCAAAGGGGATTATATAACTCCAGTCTATTCCTCTCTATAAATATTGCTACCTGACCCCATGAGGTGAGAAGTTTTGCTCCACAGTGCACTCCACTCCACAATGTGTTTCCTCACCACAGGTCCAAAATCAATAGGGTCAATTGATTATGGATTGGAATCTCCAAAATTGTGACCAAAATAATCATCTTCTATTTATAAGTTGATTATATCAAGACTCTTTTATAATAACAGAAAGCTGGATAACACATATATGTGTAAGAAATAATAATAAAGGAGACACAGAGACAAGGTGCAGAGGCAGGAAAGGTGGCAGAGTGGCTCTTTGTCTGAGCAGCCATGTTTATTTATACCAGTAGGTTGCATTAGGTCATTAGTACCATAATTACATTACTGTTTAGAGTATCAGTAAGGTTGCCTATTCTGCAGTTACATTTCACAGTTACAACATGCAATGTCAGGAGCTTTGTGCAGCTCTCAAGAAAGTCCATTTTTTGAAGTTACTGTTAAGCAGGCATATCCAGGAGCACCAGAGTTTGGTGAAATATTGTAGTATTCTAGCAAGCAAGTTCCTTTATTCCCAAGAGCTATGTGCCTAAGATCAAGGTCAAAACTGACAAAACTCTTAACACAGAGCTTCCTTGCGAAAAACATTGCTACAGAGGCTAGGCGTCCCATGTCTTTTACACAGAAGTTTCCCAGCAGCCAGGCATTCTGTACCTTTGCACAGAAACTTCCTAGCCACTATGCATGCCACAATCACAAAGTTTATCAGAGACCCCAATTCCAAACACAGAACCCCAAATATATATCCAGAACTGGGACAGCTGAATCATATGTTATATGTGATTTCAGTTTTATGAGGAACCTCATGCTATTCTCCATACTGACTGTACTAATTTTCACAGTCACCAACAGTGTTTAAGGTTTTATTTTTATTTACATCCTTGCACACACTTGTTATTATTTTGTCTAACTGAGGTGAGATATTTTATTGTAGTTTTCATTTGGATTTCCCTGATGACTAATGATATTAAGCATTTTTTCATATGTTTGTTGGTCACTTTTATTTTCTCTTTTGACAAATGTCTGTTCAAATCATTTGCCCATTTCTTAACTAGATTGTTTGATTTTGTTGTTAGATTTTATGCTTTCTCATATATTCTGGATATTAGTTCTTTGTCAGATGAATAGTTTGCAAGTACTTTCTTACATTTTATAGATTGTCTCTTCATTCTGTAGATTGCTTCCTTTGCTGTACAGAACTGTCTTTGTTTGGTGTATTCCTAATTGTCTATTTTTGCCTGTGTTGCCTGTGGTTTGGAAGTCTTATCAAAAAAATCTTTGCCAGTACCAACGTCTGGAAGTGTTTCCTTTATATTTTCTTCAAGTGAGTATCTTTTTATATTTCTCTTGGTTAATCTGTGCTGTCTTCAGAAAAGTGTCTATTCAAGTCCTTCATTCATTTTTTTTAACATATTGAGTTGTAGTTTTCCATTATGTACTTGAATATGAACTCTCTATCTGATATATAATTTAAAATTTTCCTCAGTTTTTAAGTTGCTTTTTCATTCTTTTGACTATGTCTTTTGCTGTGCAAAAAGCAAATAGTCAATGTAGTCCTACTTTTGGACCTTTGCTTTGGTGGACTGTGGTTTTTGTGTTATATCCAAGAGATCTTTAGGTCAAAATCATGAAGATTTTTTACATGTTTTCTTTTAGGAGTTTTGTAGATTTAAATCTTTAACACATTTTGAGTTGATTTGTGTATATGTGTTTTAGTCAGCTGTTTCACTGCTGTGGCTAAAAGACCTGACCATTATAATTGTAGAGGAGGAAGAGTTTATTTAGGGGCTCATGGTTTCAGAGATCTTAGTCCATAAGTGGCTGTCTCTAATCCTTGGGGCTCAAGGTGAGGCAGGAAAACATGGTGCAAGAGTGTGGCAAAGGGAAACAGCTCACATGACGGTCAGGCAGCAGAGAGAGAGAGGTCTACACTTGCCAGGTACAAATGTATATATCCTAAAGCCCTGCCCTCAATGAACCATTTCCTCCAGCCACACCTCACTTGCCTCCAATTAACACTCAGTTAATTCCATCAGGGATTAATTCGCTATTAGGTGAAGAATTATTTCTCTTCCAAACCTTCTTGCATTGTCTCACATGTGAGCTTTTGGGGGACACCGCATCTAAACCATAACATTATGATAGAGGAAAGGAGTACAATTTTATTCTTTTGTGTGTTAAGTATTTTCCCAACACCATTCATTGAAGAGACTCTTTTCCACATCATGTATTTCTACCGCCCTTCTTGGAAATCAGTTTGCAACATATGGAGGAGTTTATTTTTAAGATTTCTACTATTTCATTTTTCTGGTTTTAGGCTAGTAAAATAACTATGAACAGCGTAAATTGTAAGATACTGTTTTAATTTTATATTTTTATAATATATCCTGAAAACATGAAGTGTGATGTCTCCAGCCTTGAACTTATTTCCTAAGATTGATTGTTTAGCTATTTGAGGTCTTTAGTGGTTCTACACAAATATCACAAATATCAGATTTTTTTTTAATTTTTGAAAGAAAAGTCATTGGGATTTTTATAGGGGTTTCGTTGAATTTGTACATTGGGGCAGTATGGACATTTTAATGTATTAATTCTTTTAATCTAGGATCATGGAATGGCCTTCAATTTATTTGTGTCTTTGATTCCTTTCATGAATATTGTATAGTTTTTAGTGTTCAAGTCATTCATGTCCTTGATTATATTTATTCATATACTTTTGATGTTATTGTTAGTGGAGTTGCTTTCTTAATTTTCTTTCCTAATAGTTTGTTGTTAGAATATAGAAATGGGCTGGGGTTGTGGCTCAGCGGCAGAGCGCTCGCCTTGCATGTGCGTGGCCCGGGTTCAATCCTCAGCACCATGTAAACATAAATGCATTGCATTGTGTACAACTAAAGTAAATAAATATTTAAAAAAAATATATATATAGAAACAACTGATTTTTGTATGAAGATTTTATATCCTACACTTTTACTTAATTTATTAGTTCTAAGTATTTTGTGGAGTTTTTAGGGTTTCTAGGTGCAAGGTTGTATTATCTGAAAGCAAAGATAATATTACTTTATTACTCCTTCCTTTCCCATTTGGATGCTCATATATTTTTCAATAATATAAATTGAACTGGCTAGGACTTACAGTATTATGTTGGGTAGAAATAGCAAGAGTAAAAACCCTAACCTTGTTCCTGATCTTAAAAGAAGTTCTTTTAGTGTTTTCCCCACTGAGTATAATTTATGCCAGTTTCACCAGCACTTTGTGAGAGCCTCTCCATTTGGTGATACACTGAAAGACTGGAACTTGGAAGACTTGTTTCACATGCTCTTTCCCTCTTGGGGAGAAGTCTCAGGCCAAGGCAATTTAATTCAGTGTTGAACTCTGTTGGTTTGGGGGAGAGCTGATATGGACAAAGTGAAATTGGCCTTTTATCTGTTTCAGTGTGATTGTTTTCAGTTTTATACTCTTCTAAAGTACTGCAACTTCTTAATTGGATTTTAAAAACTCATAAAGTTATTTTGTTCTATAAAGCATTGAAAATTTGTGCTTCTGTGGGAAAATGAAAGCTGGGAGTTTCTCCTCTGTCAGCTGTGTCACTTTCTAAATATTTTAAGAGAAAGAAACCATATTTCTAGTATATACTACAATAGAAGTAAAAAAAATATATAAAATTATCTGCAAGTATTTTAACTAGAAAGAGTTATGGAATGTGTCTAAATATAAAATTATGAGTAAAATATATACAATTCTATAGAACATTAATAAACAAATGAAATTATTAGAATAATTTCTTTTTAAGTAATAACAAAAATATAATTCAGCTATTAATGCTTCTTTTAAAATTACAAATAGCTTATGGTTACTATTTTAAACCTTTTCAACATTTGAAATCAACCTGGATAACTTGAGTGCTATGCCATATCCATAGACAATAAAACACCTATCCTAGAAACACCATGTTTTTCTTCAAATAATCTCATATTCAATGCAATTTTAGTCAGTATCCTGTAAATATTTTTCACAGAATTAGCAATCTGATTCCCAAATTCAAATGTGTGATCAAAATCCAATACTAGTCAAGAAGTTATGGATGGACAAGTGTCAAGAAAATTGATAAAACACTCCCTGTACAAAAATTAAGTATCAATTAATTAAAATATATTAATTAAGAAAATGTGATAAAAGAAACAGATCAACCATGGAATGGAATAACAATCACAGATACAGGCATGCTTACTGGAGCATATTACCTACCTTTGTCATATACTATATACTTCATGGAAAAATGCAATTATTTTTTAAGGTCTGAGACAATTAATTATCCACTAATACAAAATTAATGGATATTCACTTTGTATTTAAAAAATCAGAAATGGATGTAAACCTAAAAAGTAAATTTAAATCTTATACAGGACTCCTAAATAATGAAGTAATTAAGAAAAATATAAAGATTTTAATCATATGCTTAAAAGTGATAATTTTGATTCTATTAAAATAATAGAAGTTCAGTGGATTAGACAAAGGGTACTGAAGGAAAGGCAGGGGGATAGGAATAGCAATGACTGTGGAATGAATCTGACTTAAGTTTCTTATGTACGTATATAAATACACAACAGTGAATCACAACACCACATACACCCATAAGACTGGGTTCCTAATTAGAATAAGATATACTCCATGTTTGTATAAATATTTCAAAATATACTTTACTATCATGTATGAGTAAAAAGAATAAATAAAAATATTTTAAGGGAAAAAAGGAATTTCCAATTATCAGCAGAAAAGTAGAAACAAGGTATAAACTGGTAAGTAATAACCTAAAATACTGAGAGGAAATAAATTCCAATAACAATAAAATATCTTTTACAATGGTCAAAATTAAGAATTCTGAGGACACTAGGTATGGATGAGGATATGTATAAATGAATCATATTGGTGAGATACTCATAACTACAAGTAATACAACCAGTTTGAAAAACATTGGTAGGAAAATATACTTCATCAGTCTATGAGTTCTGCATAAGTAATATATCCCAGCAAAGATCTCCAGTGGTTCATCACAGTGCAGAGCTAAAGATGGGGAAATTAATCTACTTAGCACTCAGAATAGACTGATAGCCCTATTGATCATCTCAAACTATGAATAGCCTTTTACTTCCAAGTAACCAACATGGTTGACACATATACTATTGGATCCATAAAATTATTACAAACAGCATTTCTAAACAGCAAAACATAGAAGTGGCTTAAAGTGGAAAAGAACAGGTACAAGCATTGAGCTAATTAAAAGATATTATGCTTACCAAAAAAAAGTAGTCTCAGTTCCAAAAACAAAACAATTAAAGTTAGAGAATAAATGTCCATTTGTGTTGATGTACACGTACACACATATCATATGCTTGTGTGTATTTATACATGTGTATATAAATCTATGCTTCTAAAGAGCAAGAAAAATAGTTTTAATATTCAGAATAATTGTTTTCACATGGTTTCCCAATGATTTCTTTTTATGTTGGCCTAGTGGTAGGGAGAACAAGGAATGGGTTAAAGAAATAATACAGTGATTATTTTAGGGATAATATTAAAATTTTAATTTGTAAGGTACACTATGAAGTAGGAAACATGATTGACATGCAGGAGAGGGACAAGGCTTAAAGAAGTTGTTTTTTTGTTTTTTAAAAGATGGGTCTTAATATCCTTCAAGAGATCATGTGACATAGAGACTTGGACCTCTGAAATTATTAACCAAATAAATATTTTCTCCTTATAAAGTAAAATGCCTAAAGTGTAGTAATTCAAAGCTGACTAATATCATGGAAGAATAACATTTTAGTAATAATAGAAATGATTTAGTCTCTATTTATTTCTCTACTGATCTTTACTTTACCTTTATATTAACATTTGGCAACTCTCTAGCAATTACAGAAATGCAAATTAAAACAACACTGAGATTTCATCTTACTCTAGTCAGAATGGCAATGATCAAATACAAGTAACCATAAACATTGGTGAGTATGTGGGGACAAAGGTACACTCTTATTGTTGAAGGAACTACAAATTGGTACATCCACTCTGGAAACCAATATGGAGATTCCTCAGAAAACTTGGAATGGAACCACCATTTGTCGCAGTTACCCCACTCCTTAGCATATACCCAAAGGACTAAAAATCAGCATACTGTAGTGACATAGCCACATCAATGTTTATAAAGCAATTCAATTCACAATAATTAAGCTATGAAACCAATCTAGGTGTCCTTCAAAAAACAAATGGATAAAGAAACTGTGATCTATGTACACAGTGGAATGTTACATAAAGAATGAAATTATAGCTTTTTCTGATAAATTGTGGATCTAGAGACTATTATGCTAAGTGAAATAAGCCAATACCAAAAAATCAAAGGTGAATGCTAACAATCAATAGGGAGGCAGGAGGGAAGATATGTTTTAATTTGTCTTTCAACTTTTTTATTTGACTCATTTGTTATTCAGGAGCATATTGCTTGATTTTTATATATTTGTGAAGTTTTCATAATTTATTTCATTATTTATTTCTATATTCATATTCTTTTATCAATAATGGTATTGGATATGATTTAAACCATCTTTAATTTGTTAGGACTTGTGTTGTGACTTACCCATGAACTATCTTGGAGAATTTTCTGTGAATTCTTGAGAATATATATATTGTTTCTGGAAAATGCTCTGTATGTCTCAGTTTCATGGGACCTAAAATGTAATGCAAGTTCAATGTTTCTTTATTGATCTCAATTTAATCTCATACAAACATAGCCACCTTTCTCTCCTTTGACTTTTTGCATGAAATATATTATTCTATTTCTTCACTTTTGGTATATGTGTGTCCATAAATATGATGAGTATAAATAAAATAAATAATTTGCTCTGTGATAATTCTCTTCTTCTCAAGTTAATGTTTTGAATGTTATCTGTTTAGTTCCTTTTATACAATGCTAGTTACAAAGCAAAATCTAGCAAATAGGTATTATTAGAAAGTTTAATTTCTCTTGGAATTTAACTCAATAAATGGCATTCTTAAATATAATAATTATTAAAATTTTCATTTTCTATTATCATTGAATAAGTTGTAATGGCTTTATTTTGTGACGACAAAAGAAATTATATTTCAGAATCTCATGGGAGAATATAGTTGGGTCTTTTTGTTTTAGGAATTTAGTGACAAATTCTCTTTTGATTGTATATTTAATCAACTTATACTCAAAGTAATTATTGTTACACAAGGACTTAATATCATAATTTATCTTATTGTATTCTGGTTGTCTTAAAGATCCTTAATACTTTTCTTCCTCTCTTCCAGTTTTCATTTATGATTTATGATTAAATGACTTGCTTTGATTCCTTACTCTTTATCTTCTGCATATCCACTCTAGGATTTTGCTTTGTGGTTATCATAGGGTTTGCGGATAATACTATGTAGTTGCAACAGGCCATTTTAAGCTGATAACAAATTTACTTTCATTGCATAAAAAGTTTCTACAATTTTATCCTGCTCCCTGCATCAAGTTTTCAGTGTTCTAATTTATATCTTTTAATATTATGTACTCCTTAACATATTATTGTAGTTGTCATGATTTCCAATAGTTTTATGTCTAAGTCTTTATGTTAAATTATACATACCACCATATGATATTGGGATATCCTGAATTTTACTAAATACTTTATTTCACCAGTGAATATTATAGTACACACATTTTTGCAATACTGATTATTTTGTAATACTAAGTATTAATTCTTTCCTTTCAGCCTGAAGAAATTAATGTTAGCATTTCTTGTAATTGTAGATAATGTTTAACTCCCTCAGCTTTCTTTGTCTTTGTTTGTCTAAGTTTTTATTACTTTTTCAATTCTGAAAAACAACTTCATTGGGAAAATGTAGCAGGTAATTCATATCTGGCAGGGAAACTGTTTTTCCTTCATCACTTTAAATATATCATCTCACTCTTTCCTAGCCTATAAGGTTTCTTCTAAGAAGTTTGTTGTTACATGTTTCTTTTCTCTCACTGATTAATTATATTCTTCAGTGACACATTTCCTTGGTTATCCATGTTTCTTGCTGTCTTATGTTGATGTTTGTGTATTTGGTAAAGAACATACCTCTTTCAGACTTTACATGTTGGTTTCATTGGGGAAAGACCTATGCCTACGGGGTGGCAAATGCAATGGCTGTGTGGGTACAATAGTTCTATTAGCAGTTATGACACAGAAATGTAGTGTCTGTTTAGCTCAGATGTGGTTGACATTGGACCCTTTGAATTCAGGGTCCAGAGCACAGGTTAAGTCTGAATAATATCTTAATTGGTTTCTAGGGCCTAGGTATACACAGAGATACTTTGTCTAAGAGGCTCAGAGTGTGAGCTGGCTTGCTATGTTAACTGCTCTGAAGTGAGTCATGGGATGGTATAGGATAGCCAAAGTACTAGGGTCTGGAGAGTGGGAGCTTACAGAGTGGTCACAGCTCAGAGCCCAGGGACATATACAAAATTGGGAGAGGTGATAGTTCTGGTCCTAGAGTTGCTGCTTCTAAATGTGTATGAGTGTATAGGCATGTCTTGTTTTATAGGGTTCCTTGGCAGGAATGCCAATTGTTCACATCAGCAGCAAAATATGTCAGTGTCTTCTGTGAAGCAGGCCACTGGGTGGTGATTTCCCACCACACGGCTGATACTAACAGCCTACACTTTCTTCTTTGTTCCTATTCATTTGCTGACATCTCAGATATGCCCATCTCACCAGTGATCTGTTCTGTGTGGAGAGTCTCCATTTTTTTTTTTTTTCCCCACTGCTCTATAGATTCTCAAACGGGTCCTTTAGTCCTCCAACTGATATTTATGTTCACGTACAGCTCTAAATATTTATTTTTGTGTGGAGGAAGACAGATGCCCTCTCAGTAATTTCTGATGGGGACAGAAAACTGAAAGAACAAAAAGTAGGGGGATTAATATAGAAACTAAATTGTCCAAAATATGAAAGACAGTGAAACATAGAACAAAGTATATTGCCTGATCTTTAAAAGGGACAGAAAAATCTATTTATAACCAGAGAGAACAAAGACTACAATATAGATGTTTTGGGGTTGAATAAATTGGTAGGTAAAAGATAAAGGAGTTCAAGGATCTTAAGTGGGAAAGTGAGAGTTGGAAGGATGTGAAAGAGTTGGAAATGGAAAAAAGACAAAAAAAAAAAGAAAGAAAAGAAAATGTAAGTTCTTACTTATGAAACCTAAGAATTTGTGGTTTAGAAACATATATTAGATGAAGTTTCCAATAAACTCCAATCTGAGAGAAACCAAAAATACAACTAGTTCTAACAAAAGCAGTTAAAATTCCCTGCTTCCTAAGGCCTTGCCACAAATCATCAAGAATTATATGCTACCACTTTAACTTTATTTTAATCAGTTATACAGATGAATATGGCTATAAATTCTAAGGAAAGTTTGCCAATGGTAATATTTATAGTTTCTCTTTCTGAACTATAATTTCCCTTTGTCATTGTAAAATAAAGCCATTGCACATTTTTTCAATGATAACAGAAAATGAAATTTATAATAATTATTATATTTGAGAACTCCAGTTAACTTACAAAAGGAAATTAAACCTTCTAATAATACTGTTTGCCAGGTTTTGCTTTGTAACTAGCATTACATAAAAGGAATTAGACAGATAACACTCACAATAGTAACTAGAGAGGAAGAGGATTTTCACAGAGCAAGTGATTTGTTTTATTATTTCAGCATTAAAATATATGTTTACCTTCAATATTACCCAAAAGAGATAAATACAAATACTATGATATTTTTCTTGCTTTCCCAAACATACAAATATGGTTTATTTTTGCTTTGGATTGTTTTTGGTGCTAAGTTTCCAAGGCATCAAGAAAATCAATGTCTTTATAGGGTTTAGACTTTTAAAAGAATGTTAGAAATATGGAAATCTAAAATGTATCTTCTCCAGTACAATTCTCAGATCCTACAAAGTGTATTACACAGTGTCTGTTTTACTACTAAAAAACTCTTATCTAAATTTCTATATCCATGGAAGTATATATTTTTAAGTGTTCTCCCTCATTATAATGTCTTACTCCAATTTACAAAGGAAATTATACCAAAACATTATGTGATCTTGCTGAATTACCCTGCTTCAGCTTTCTCTTTTTTTAATGTTCTAGCTTATCATACAGACTTCCCTGATACACCTGCAAGCCTGTGGGTATCCTATGATAATGTAGTTAGAAATTGAGATCAGATAAATGGGGCATTATTCAGCTATATTAACTACTTACTGACTAGATCACATTCAGCATTAGTTCAAAACATATATTCTTATTTTTTAAGATAGATTTGACACTAGGAGAACAATACTATGTCAGGGAGCTTCAGCTTCTATACATAGGTCAGAAGTGAACAGAGAGGGGACTGCTTTTTATATCTGAACGCCAATATTCATTTTTGGTTTTATATTTTTATCTCATTCCACATTAGTCAAAATCTATTAGTGTGTTTCTGTGTCTAAATAAAAAATATAGACAAATTCTATATTTCAGTTGACTTCTCCCTACTTGTTTTCAGTTTTCAATTTTTTGCTTCTTTATTCTGGAAGTATATTCCTATAATTGTCTCACCCTTTGTGGTATTGTCCCACAGTGTATAGAATAGTGCCTGTCACATTGTAAGAATTGCTAAAAGTAGCTATTTGATTTTTAATGTTAATGTTTAAATTACTGGAACTAACATATTATCTAGAATATACCATATACTCAATAAATGATATTTTGAGAAAGAAACAAATGAATAGTTCCTCAAATGCGTTACAAAACACTTTTCAAATTGTCAATAAATGTTTTTAACTTAGATATCTTGTACCTACTTAGAGATTTACCCTTTACTAAGTTTTTCCCAGATTCTTAAATACTTCCACAAAAACCCTGCCCCACGAGCCCCTGCTTCTCATTTGATTTCATGTTAGTTTGACCTGTTCTCTTAGGAATTCTTCCAGTTCTCTTTGCATACTCCAACCTGTCTTCTAGAAGAGAAAAAGTAAATGTTTGACACTTACTAAAAGAAATTATAAAATTGGTGCTCACACACATGCACCCTACCCCCCCCACACCACACAAAAGAATGATGGAAAACTTCCATTTACTATCTAGACATCTTCCAGAAATAGCATTCAATTAAAATAAGTGAGTACGACATTCTTGAATTGCTATGTAGATGTTCCTCAACCTACAATGATTTACATTCTAATAAACCTATCATAAGTTGGAAATATCATAAGTTAAAAATTCATTTAATTCAGCCAAGCTACCAAATCTTATTGCTTAGCAATACAGTCTAGTAATGTATTGGTTGTTTACCTTCAAGATCACATAGCTCTTGGGAAACTATGGCTCACCCTTATCAGCACTCTGCCATATATTGCTAACCTGGGAAAAGATAAAAAAAATTGAAGATTGAAAGTGTTGTTACCACCAAATATGTATGGCTTTTGCAACATTGTAAAGCTGAAAATTGTAAGTTGAGCTATCATAGTTGGAGAGACTGTGTAATTTCATCACTCTGAGATAATATACCTAAAAATGAAAAAAAAAAATTGGTAATGAAGTAAAAATAAAGAAACAAAAGATCATATCACCGAAGGCCCATGTTAAAAGAGAACTAAGCCTACTAAAAACAAACACAAACTTGGAATATTTTCTCAACATGACTCTTCAATGTCAAACGATGGTTTATATTCAAAGGATTATAGAAAACAACCAAAGGATATGATGCTGGCAAAATTATATACATCTCAGAATAGCTCAAACTTAGGAGATAGAGGTTAAACAGTAAAAGATAAAATGCCGAAGTATGTCTCTAAGATATTTCATTATATGGCAAAATATCAGTTTCCTAAATATCAATTCTTTCTCCTCATTCACAAATCTACAATTTTAAAAATATATCATACCCTGGTGCTGTAGTTTTTGAACCCAAGAGATTCCTATTTGGAAGAGGCCACTGATTTGGGGTTTATTTCATGACTCATAAAGGAAGCAACAGAGAGTTTTCACCTGATTGAAATCCCGACTTCATGTGTATTCTTTGCATTGATTCTTGAGCAATAAAATGAAGCCAAATAGCAAAAAAATTAAATTTTTAGTCTCATACTTCCTCAAACCTAGACAAATGTATTATAATCTGATGCAGTTCAAAAGGAAGGAGTATACTCAATTAAATTCAGATATGAATTTTAATCTCAAGCAACTTTTCTCTTATTGACAATAAAGGGCAAAAAAAAAAAAAAAAAAAAAAAAAAACCACTACAAAAAAGGAAATAAAAGGCAATGTAGTAACATAGTGAGTGACATTTGTTCTTTTAAAAAAACTCATTAAATTGATATCTAAAAATTTTACAGAAATAAGAGATAAACAAGCATAGATATAGAATTAAAACCACTTATTCAATCAAAAACTATTCCAATTTTACATAAAGGCAAACCAAAGATGGGAAGATGGTGGAGTAGTGGTTACTTCCCAAACTGCTCCATAGCATGGGATGAGGAAAGCAGACAAACAGCTTCTTTGAGGTCACTAAAAAATAGAAAACCTACTGGTATTTAATACTGGACTCTCAGATGGCCTAGGAACTCAGAAGTTGGGAATAGAATAAAATAAAATAAAATAAACATTTAAAAACACCAACAGGACCAGTGGATGCTAATGCAGATCCACCACAGTCAGGTTGGAGTGGAAGACTATGAAAGCCCTCATTTCAGGTGGCACCAAAGAGTGCCTTGAAGTGGAGAGGATAATGATCAGGGACACTGACAAGCTAAACCAGGGAGTGAGCTGCACTTTGATTTTGTGTGAGAGGGACTCTGCACATCTCTCAGTGACCTGCAGAGAGCAGGGCCACAATCTTTTCTGTCTGTGCTAGGGCAACCAACAGGTACGGATCCAAACCCAGGCGCACAGACCTGTGTGATTCCATCTGGACCTAAAAACCTGACATGACAGAAGCCCACCACAGTGACTGAGAGTGTGACCAGAAAGTCAGGTGAAATTCAGGCATGGAGAGTGTTGCACCCAGGAGAATTCGAGATATTCAGAACAGAGAGATCCTTGGTGTCTCACTCTTTTCAGTTTTGTAGTTTGCAGAACCTACTGGAGATCACCATGACTTTATCAGGTGGGAAGGGGAAAATGAATGTGTGCTTTGGGACTGAGCCCACGTGGCCATGATACGGAAAGAGCCGGAGTTGGAGGGGGGCAAAGGGCTGTCTCCTCCACTGCTCAAGCAGAACCCAAGGGAGATTTCTAGCATTACAGATGTCCGGCACAGACAGGATGCATCCAGTCTCTGGAGGTGTGCTAATTTAACAGCTTGGCCAAACATCATTCCAAAAGGCACAAGAGGGTGTGGTGGGGGGTGTCTAACTAGACCCAAACTCCACCTCTAGCAACTCTGCCTCTAGGAAACCCTTTCACAGAATTCTACAGCAAGCCCTCACTTTGAGTGAAGTAGACAATATCTTCCAACCTGCCCTACCTCACACTTTCGACAAGAGAAGCTGAAAATGGACAACCTGACTACTTCACAAAAAGAAGGAATTAACATCCTCTAACTACTACTCTTGTACACAATATGTGCCTGGGGGTGGGGGGTAAGACAGACAATTGCGAACCAACAACCAATATATAATATTATAGACAATATTTTGACCATCACAATGAAAACAATTCCTTAATCTCTCATCAAGAAACTTTTTTTTTAATTTTGTATGCTGAATGGTACATGGACATTTGTACATATTCATATTTGTCTCTTCTCATTACTAGAATTTTTTGAAGATAGTTATTTACTTTGTCTTTTGAGGACTAGGGTTTTTGATTAGTATACCTTGGTTTTGTTTTATATTATTTGTTGTTATTATTTTTGTTGTCTTATATTGTTTTTCTCTTATTTCCGTTGATTCTCCTTACTCTTTTCTTTCACAAACAGCCAAATTGTTTTTTCATTCTTCCTTTAACTCTTTATTACTACTCTCTCTTTTTATACTCCCCATCAATTATTATATCCTATATGTCCTCTGCATTCTCTGTCTTCATCTTTTTGAAGAAGAAAACCTATTTGTAAACATGATATCTCTACTGCTCACAATTGCTGGTCATACCATTTCTGTTTATAGTGCAAATTAACATTGCAGATGCAAAAATAAGAACTAACTAAAGCTGAATATTGATTGCATCAGTTGTCATTATTTGTCTCCCCTAAAATGTGAGGCACTAGAAATCTTCAGGAACACTATAATTTCATAGGGTAGAAGCTCAGTCACCTGAGATTCTTACTGATAAATAGGTAGACATACAAAAAAGCATGAAAAATCTATGGAACAAACCATTCTCTCAAAATCAAAACACCTTAGTAATATAATCCAATGATATCACACTGGATTAAGTGTCAGAGGCAGAATTTAGAAAGTTCTTGGTTAAACTGATCTGCAAGGAAAAAGATGATATAAGGAGTAAAACCAAAGAGAATATTCAAGAAGTGAAAGATCAATTCAATAAGGAGATAGAAATCTTGAAGAAGAATTAATTAGAAATTTTTTAAATGAAGGAATCAAAAAACCAAATTAAAAATTCAATGGAAAGAATCACCAGCAGACTAGACCACATGGAAGGTTGAGTTTCAGGCAATGAAAACAAAATATATAATATGGAAAATAAAATTGACCGTGGAGAAAAGATGTTATAAGAACATGAATAGAACTTTCATGAAATATGGGATAAATATGAAAAGACCAAATTTAATATTTACAAAGATAAATGAAGGCTCAGAGATACAAACCTAAGGAATGCATATTTTTTCAATTAAATAATATCAGAAATTTCTCAAATCTTAAAATAAAATGGAACATAAAATATAGGAGACTTACAGAACTCCAAATAAATAAAATTACAACAGACCTACACTAAGGCACATTATTATGAAAATGCCCAGCATACAGAATAAGGGTAGAATTTTAAAGGCTTCTAGAAAAAATGACAGGTCCCATTTAGAGGAAAACCAATCTGAATCTCAGCTGACTTCTCAACTCAGACCCTAGAAGCTAGAAAGTTTTGGAATAATATATACCAAGCCCTGAAAGAAAATGGATGCCAACCAAGAATATTATAACTGGCAAAATTAAGCTTCAGGGCTGGGGTTGTGGCTCAGCGGCAGAAAGCTCGCCTCGTACGTGCGCTGCCCGGGTTCGATCCTCAGCACCACATAAACATAAATGCATTGTATTGTGTACAACTAAAGTAAATAAATAAATATTTTAAAAAAAATTAAGCTTCAGATTTGACAATGAAATAGAAACCTTCCACAATAAACAAAAGTTAAAAGAACTCACAACTAGAAATAGAAAGCCTGCACTAAAAAGTATACTCAAAAAAATATTAAAATTGAAAACAACCAAAGGGAGTAACTACACTAGAAGAATAGTCAATCAAAGGAATTGATCCAAACTAATTGTATCAAACTAATACAAATTAAAAAAGCAGAAATAAATCAAAGTAACAGGGAACAAAAATAATTTTTTAATGATAATACTGAATGCAAATAGCCTAAATTCATGAATCAAAAAATGTAACTGGCAGATTGGATTAAAAAAAACAATACCCAACAATATGATGTCCCAGGAGACTGACCTCATAGGCAAAGACATCAATAGACTGAAGGTAGAAGGATGGGAAAAAAACACATTATTCAGACATGCACAGTGGTGCACACCTGTATCCCAGTGCTCAGGAGGCTGAGACAGGAGGATTGGATCATGAATTCAAAGCCAGCATCAGGAATGGTGAGGTGCTTAGCAACTCAGTGAGACCCTGTCTCTAAACAAAATACAAAATAGGGCTGGGGATGTGGCTGAGTGGTTGAGGGCCCCTGAGTTCAATCCCCAGGATGTTGCCCCCCCCCCCAAAAAAAAAAAAACATACTCTTCACATGGATCTCATAAACAAGCAGGGATTTCTATCCTCATAAAGTGGACTTCAAAGTTAATTAGAAGTAACCAAGAAGGTCATTTCATTCTCTTTAAGGGAATCATACATCAAGAAGATATAACCATTGTAAATATTTATGCCCAAAACAATGGAGCATCTTTGTACATCAAACAAACTCTTCTCAATTTCATGAATCAAACAGACCACAACATAATAATATGGGAAACTGCTCAAAAAACTTGGAATGGAACCACTACTTGACCCGGTTATCCACTCCTTGATATATACCCAAAGAACTTAAAAACAGCATATTACAGTGACATGGTTACATCAATGTTTGTAGCAGAGATATACCATGCTGGGTTTTGGAAAATTCAATACCAAATCCATAAATTACTCCCATTTCATTTAAAAAAACACCATTCAATAAAAACTT
This sequence comes from Tamias sibiricus, assembly GCA_025594165.1. Classification (NCBI taxonomy): domain Eukaryota; kingdom Metazoa; phylum Chordata; class Mammalia; order Rodentia; family Sciuridae; genus Tamias; species Tamias sibiricus. The sequence continues at coordinate 106,399,840 of CM046666.1, forward strand.
TCAGCAAGTATTTTCATGAAAATCAGTGAGTTTATACCATGACTTACATGAAAATACAGAGGTTCAAGAATACCATAAGGTAATCTTTAAGAAATAAAACAAAGATAGAAAACGTACACAACCAAATATCAAGACCCATTGCACGATGATAAAAATTAATTCAGCCTATGTGACAACAGTACAAAGACAGACAAAGAGGACAATGAATCAAAATGAAAAGTCCAGAAACAATTAATTTACCTATGTTCTCTGGATTATGACAAACATCACTCCTCAGTGCAGTGGAGAATGGTATTTGAATAAACATATCTGGGCCGACTGAATATCTAAGTAGAGAGTCTGAATGTTGTTTCCTGACTCACACCATTTGCAGAAGTTAACCCAAGATGAACATAATCAACAAAATATGAAAGGTAAAATAATAAAACTTTTAGAAGAAAACACAGGAGCCTATCTCTATAACCTAGGAGAAGATAAAGACCTCTAAGACGGGACACAAAAACTGCTAATCATGAATACACTTCACTATATTAAAACTAACAACCCCTGCTTATTAAAAAATACAATTCAAAGGGTAAAGTAAATATTTGCACTACAAATAGTACAGAAATAAGTTGTTTTCAGAATATGAGAATTCTTAAATAAGAAAAAGTTGAAAATACAAGCTAAAAATGGGAACAAAATGGCAATGGCCAATAAAATCACACCCAAAAAATGTCCCCAAAGCAAAAATCCTCAACTTTAGCATTCATTAGGAAACTGAAAACTAATTTATAATAAGAATTCCATAATAGAAAAACATTACCAACAGAATTGCCAAAGAAGAATAAATAAAAGATGAATGAATAATTGACAGAACCAATTATTGCTGAATTATTACTGAAGATTGGAAGCAACTAGAATTCTCAGTATGTATTATTCATCACAATGACCTTGCAATTTTCTCCCTAATATGTACTTAAAAGAAATGTGTACATATATTCACCAAAACCAATATTTCTGCAATGTTCAGAGTACCGCTATTCATAAATATCTCTAAATATGCAACTTTTCAAATATCCATTGGGTAGATGGATGAACTAATTGAACATATTTGCAAAATGGAATGCTACATATCCACAAATGGACACATTAGTATTGCACTAAATTATATAGAGAAATCTCATAGGCATATTGTTAATAAGCAGAAGAAACATACAAAAGAGAACTCATTATATTATTACATTTATATGAAGTTCAAACACAGAACTTAACCATAATGTTAAAGTCTAAAGAGTGGGTTACACTTGGGATGACGAGTGACAAGAGGGGACAAAAGAGGACCTTTGGGAACACTGGTAGAATTTTATTTCTTGATATAGGCATTTGTTACTCAGATGTGTTCACTTTGTGAAAATCCACCAAGTTTTCTACTCATGCTTTGTGTATAATATGTATAATATACCTTTCTGAATTCATTCTATAAACTTTAAGGTACAATAAAATGTTAAAGAAACAATGCAATTCTTCCTCTTTTAAAAAATATTTCTTATGTTAATATTAGTGCTATTTCTATTACACATTCACATATTTAATTGTGCTTGCTCAATTAAGTAAGCATAATGGTGCTTGTGTAATTTTGTCCCTCCTTTAACAGTGACTGTTTTCTCTCAGAATTTATAAATTTCCTTTTTTAATCTATGTTGAATATATTTTGACATCAAACTTTAGAACATAGCTGAACTATAGATTTATAGTTAAGTTTGTTGTTCAACCAGATACTCACTTTTTTTTTGACATTCACTTTCCCAACAACAGGGTCAAAAAATATGTGGTTTGAACATCAGAAATAATAAAACAAATAAATTTTTCAATATTACTTTTAATTTCCTTAGTAGCATTTTATTTTACTATCATATATGCTGATCCCAAAATTCAATTTTATTATATTAACATTAAAAAAGTTAGTTTGATGTAAATACAAGTTTTTAAAATATCTCAATAAAAAAGTATATGACTTAATTTCATTAAATAGCTATAGAACTAGTTCTGTCAAGAGTAGGTAGCTTCTGGAATCCTTGGTTTAATAAATACAGGATTTTCAGGGACTATTTTGATCAGTAGAGAGAGCTTATATAGTATTACTAAAATTATAGAAATATGCTAAGAAACAATAAAAAATTAATTTTGGATAAAGAAATGCAGGGAATTTAAATTGTAGAAGTTAAATCTCCTGTGCATATGAGTCTATTGTGAGTAGAAAATTTTATTAAAATTGAGTTTGGTTTATAGGGACACACTGATTTGAATCAAAAATGTGAAACAATTCAAGTGACTTGAGTTCATCAAATTGGGCTTCAGAAAAAAACAAGTGAACTTCTATTGCCTACCATAGGAAAAATAGAAATTACCGACTATTATGCCAAATAACATTTAGTTTTGGGTCGTGTAAAGGGTAGCAAGGTAAAATGTAAAATATAACATTGATTAAAGCAGAAAGAAGGAGAAATTATACACAAAAGGAGGACTAAATGGTGAAAATACTAACCTGGCACGGAAATATTTAGCAATCACCCCAGATTGTGGTCTCAATCATCAGGATTGATAAGAAAGGAAACAGCATGGATTAGAGAAACTGCATGGCAATTCTATAACTGTATCATTCATCTAAAGCTCTGCATAGATGCTGAATTTTGAAAAGGATTAGAAAAATGAACATTTAGAAAATGATAAACAAGTGCAGGCTGCACAGCACAGGGAAAAGAACACTGGAGAGTGAAGGTGGGGAGTGTTCTGGAGGTTACAGCAATGTCACCAGTTCCTCACGGGTCATAGTCTCATCCTCCCAATTCTCCCAGCCTGGCTGTCCTCATTTGTCAAGTGAAAACATTTGCAAAGTTATCCCACAAATTTCTTTCTGGTCTCAGGTGTCAGGCAGAATTAAATTAGGAATTCATGGGCAATTGAGAGACTATTAAGACCCACTACCAAGTGTTTTAACACGTGTAAATATATTCTACAAAAAGTGATAAGCTATTCACTACATTCACTAATGACAGAACTGGTGGGGGTGGGGGGGGGCAATGGGCTTAATCAGAAGTAAGAACAATATATAATATTCTACTTATTCTCAACTCTCACAGCCTTCGAATTGGCTGGGACTGCTCACAAAAATGCAGACCCTAAACCTTTGCCCTAGGATTTCATTTCATATGTTCTGCGAGATGTCCAGGCATCAGTGTTTTAACAATATCCATTAATGCTTCTAATTTTGATCCAAGTATAAAAAGCTGTAACTTGGATATTCTACTATATTACTTGTTAATGAAAGGTTATACAAACCTTTTCTCTGAGCCAATAGATATTTAAAAACAAATTACTACAACATAAACACTATAACCATAACAACATTAATATCTCTTGAAACCCTTACATATATATTAGACATTTTTTGGTGTCTTCCCTATAGTAACTCAATTAATCCTCTCAAAAATATTATGGTCGATTTACTCCTCTTTTCCTGCTTTTTAAATTGGGAACACAATTTTTAAATGTTCATATATTGTGAAGTATTGTACCCACACTATGCTATATCCTTAATGATTTTACCTTCTGCTATGTGATTTAATTTGACTCCAGTACAACACCCTCCCTGATGTAGTTCTGGTTAAAAAGAAAATAATAGAAGAACATCAGTTCTATTACTAGGCCTTATTTTCTCCTAAAAGCATCACAATAATATAAAATTCCTAGTTAGCGAGTTAAACATAAACCATGATTTTATTTTCCCAAGTTACAATCAACATCCCCAAATTAAAGTATTTTGAAAGTGCTTTTCTTTCTGAAAAAAATAGTATTTGTATTTTAACTGTGACTGCATTACCTTAGATTTCCCATTGAGCTGGCTGTACTAGGAACTAGAACATAAAATTGCCATGTTCTCTTTCAAACTTTCTATTGAAGCCAATATTATGACTTTCGCTATATTGGAAACTCTCCTCTGTGTTGTTTCATGCAGTCCCTGTGCTAGAGGCATTTTATGATTCTTTGAGATTAAGATATTTCAAACCTCAGTGACTATATGTTTCCACTGGGATATTAGAAGCAGACTTTACAGTCTCCACACACAATGCAATTTTTAAAATAAAATTCCATAAATTAAGGCTCTCATAAACCTTTGAAAATGCTGCTGTGGCCAGCAACTGCTTTGTTGAGTTTGACCCCTCTGCTAGGTAGAGTTCATAGGGATGTGGCCTTTAAACCAGCACTGCCCTTAATTAGCATGAAACGGCTTCTGAAAAGATTATCTCTTGGCAAAGAGCTTATGCCTATTAAAAATTTCAGACAGAAGATCAATATATAATCACCTCTTGAAATACACTAATCAGAATGCACTTCCCTGAAGAAAACTGCAACTGCATCTACTTACTGTATAACACAGCTAGAGATCCGGCAGTAAAATCCGGGGGTGGGTTCAAGAAGGAAATTCAAGCTTCAGCTTCTGTCCCACAAAATAAGATGAATGCTGTGAGGAAAAATCTTTTCCAAGCACAATCTTTGAAATTGTTTACTCTAAAGGGCTTTAATGATATAAATTTCCCATTTGACCCATGAGTGCCTAAATGGATACAAGCCACATTTATTGCTTTGTTCCAATTGCATATGTATCTTCAGTTTAAAAAAAAAAAAAAAAAGGACAAAATACCATCTAAGACTCGGAAGACAAAGACAGTGACTGTTTAGGAAGATTACGAAAATTTTTGATTTAATGTTGTTTTATTTCATTTGTTTCCTTTTGGGAATCAGGAATAGTAATTTCAAATGAGTTTTAAATAAAATCAATTATGACAGCCTACAAAGCTTTATGGAATGTGTCTTCCTCCTGTCACTTACCACTCAGACTTTCCTTCTAATACATCTCCCCCTCATTCTGCCCTTAAAGGACTAAATCCTTATGCCCCTCCAAGATCTGTATGTTAAAATTCTAACCCCAAGGTGGTAGTGTTAGAAGTGGGGACATTTAGGATGTGTTTAGTATTTACGATGTAGCAGAGCCTTCCTGTAAATAATTAATGTTCTTATGTCTTAGAGCTCTAGGATGTGGACTCTAGAGAGTTTATTCTCCCCTTCAACCATGTCAGGACACAAAGAGGGGGCACTAGCTGTAAATCAGAAAGCAGGCTCTCACCAGACACTAAATACACCCACACCTCAGTCTTGTACTTCACAGCCACTAGAACAGTGAGAGGTAAGTTTCTGTTGTTTACAAGCCACCCAGTCTTTGTTATTTTATTATATGGATTCGACATGCAGCCACACAGGCTCGACATATCAGGTACACTCCCTCAGCAGGGTCTTTTCATCCTCTGTTCCATCTACTACTATTGTCCTCTCCCCACTTTCAGATTTTGACCAAAATATCTTCTCAGTAAAGTCTCTAGGCCACCCAATCTAAATTGCAAATGACCACTAACCACATACAAACTGCATTGACTCTCTCTTATTAATTTTTGTGGTTGCTAACAATTATACATTTCAATATTCATCTTGTTAATTATCTGTCCTGCTTCCTCAAACTTAGGGTTGCCTGGGGTAAAGAGTTCTGTTTATTTTCATTGCTATATCACCAGGATCTAGAGCAGTGTCAGACATAAAATAGGCACTTGATAAATATCTTTTGAATGAATAAATGAATGAAATATAATTTGAATTATGCTTTTTCTTATCTTTTTTGTGTGGTGATAGCAAAGAAAACCAGAATTTGGGAGATTGTGGCAAACTCAAGTCTGGAGGGGAACAATCTTTTGAAATAAAAAAGAGTGGATTGCAGAGTTAAAAGGTAAAGAAGGAAGTAAAGTTGGACTGAGTTCTATACTTTTTAACCAGCTAACTTGTCACCAAACATATAACCCTCACAAGAAGAATAGGCTCAGATATCCTTTTCTCTTCCCTGCCTCGTATAGTGAGGTCTGAGCCCCAGACCTTGTTTCAACCAGTTTATTTCACCATACAGTGTTTTCAGATATGGCTATTTGCTGTGTTACATGAGCTGTGAATGGCAGTTACTAATTTTCCAAGACTGATTTTAGATTTGATGTTTTTACTAATAACCACATTTCATATAGTTCATTTTCTAGTTATTTTCTGGAGCCCCATATACTAAGATTCTTATTCATATTGCCCTTTTTTGTTGTTATGAGTTGCAAGGGCAACCTATAAAATGGAATTTTCTACCCTTTCTATTAGTGGTGAAGTTCTGTCCTTTCTATTTCTGTTGATTTCTCTTCAGTTCTCAGGTCTTATCTTGAGAAGAAGAGAAACCAGTCTATGGTAAGATTAGGAAAAGGTCTCTGCCAATCTATTTGTAAGCAAGACTACTCCCTTGCTTACAAATAGAATGTGTTCTGTTTTCAAGCTTTTCCAAAAATAAAACTAGTATTTTATTATGGTAAGAAGAATATAATTAAAATGAACTCTCAAACCTCAACAGTGGTGATGGTATCTCAGAGAAATTTGATAGTTGAGTTTGAAAATTGTTTTCCTGTTCCTGTTTGCAAGCTACAATCACACTGGAATTCTCTGGGATTGAATAAGACAGTCCTTTGGGGGCCAAGCACCATGATACATGCTTTGCTGAAGGAAAATTACCAGTTAGCTACCCACATAGTCTCAGCTGGAAAGGATATATAATTATATTATTCATAAAAGAAATGGTGTTTGTTCATGCTTTATTTTATTTTCCCATTATCAATACACTGCATTGGTCTTTAGTTACTTTACCAATCAATCTCTTATTGACAGAACTTTGCAAAATATATGTGTTATTCTATTTAGTCCTCATAAAAAATCTGTCACATAAATTCTATTGTTATCCTGCTTAGAAGACACTAAATATTATAGTCCAGGATTTGCCCAAGACTACACAGTTAAGTGGCAGAACAGTACTTGCATCCTAGCAGTCTCAATTTGAGAGGCCCCTGACAAATACTTGGCTGGCATATGGTTGTACATACATAAATGAAATTTCAGTTTTACATGTATGAAATGCTAGGTGACATGTGTAAGAGCAGACACTTAAATGGAAATCTCAATTGAATGTTAAGGAAATCCTTTCCTCTTTTGGATAGCTATACCATTTTGGAACTTGTGCTCCAAACCCTGAATTTGCCACCAGCCTAAACAAAGGCACTATCACCTAATTCTTATTTTTTCCACTCTTGCTCCCAGCCCAACCATTCTCCATAGAAGAGCAAAAAGATGTTAACATGAGATTTGAAATATTGCCCATCTCTGACCTAGTTGGAATTCTACCATAACCATAATGACAATTTCATGACAATATTGTTTATCTGTAACATCATCATTGTTCCTCGAGCCTAGCATGTAATTGCAGATTAATAATCATTCATTAAATATATCATATGGTTCTCAAAGTTAAAATGAAAATAACTTCCAATTTCAGGTGAGATGAATTCTATTCTTCATCTCCGTGTTCAAGATTCAGCTAAGTTCTTACTGACACCTGTTTTTTGTTTGTTTGTTTTCTCCTAACCCCATTGTAAATATTATACAAAACTAGCCCATCTATAACACCACTTCTGATGTTTTTCCATCTGGACATCCTTACATCATTCTCCTTTGTTTGAATGTCCTCAACTTTTCCAAATAATGTACATTTTATATACATACTCTGGCTTTAGGAAAGCTTTATTCTTTACCCATTTTCTTGACCCTTTCAAGGAGGATTAATTGACTTCAATGCAAATTTACTTTGGACTTGGAAATATCTTTTCTCTTTTGAGAAGTGCTTTCAAGCATTGAAGCTAGGGAAGCCATTGCTTCTCCTTTATTCATATCTATGACAATTAAAAATTTTTCCACTTGATCTTTTTTTAAAAATTAAGCTTATAGTACACATAATGGTCAGGTGCCATGATCCTAAAACATACTTGGTATTAATTGTTTTTTATTTAAAATCATAGTAGAACTTACATTTAGTTAGCATTACACTTATTTAGCCATGTACCTTATAACTACGAAAAGATGTAGGCTTCCTAAAAATCTAGGAAAATATATTATTCCAATTATTTTCCACAGTCTTTTTGTAAAGAAGGTATTCAATTAATATTTGTTGACTTGACTGATTGCATTGATTAAACAACACTTTTTCAAAATGAAGCTTTGCCTGTAAGTATGCTTCTTCCAGAAACAGGAAAACTATAATTAGCTCTTATTGTGCAGAAAATTCATGAACCTGAATTGCTATGCAGATCTTCTTCTCCTACCAGTGTATGCTGTATATAATGTTTTTAAAATAATTAGAAACACTTTGTTGGAAATCAGGTTCCCTTCATACTCTATCTAGAATATTTTAACTGAGTCCTGGACTTGGAATTCTGCAAGTTGGTCCTCACTGGGAGCACATATCTGATGGATTTTCACTTAGAACACTGGCTTCCACATGTCACAGCTTAGCTAAATTAGAATAGCCTGTGGTGATTATTAACCTCACAGTTTGCTGGATGCCATGCCCAACCCACTCATCAGTTCTGGAGGTAAAGGGCCCAGAAATTATACAAACCATCCAAAGACTCTAATGTGTAGCCAGGTATAAGAAGCTATCCTCTGGAAAGTAGTTTAATGGAATGACCATACATAAAAAAGGGCGTGGATTTTTACATGAACTACCTTTGTATTATGATATTCTCTAAACTGAGAGAAGTTTCAAGCTTTGGACTTCACTTTTACATAAAATCCTAAATGACTCTCCAATACATAACATTTGTTTTTTCTACTGCAAAGATGATAAATTTAAACTTACAGTTAGTTTCTTTCTTTCTTTCTTTCTTTCTTTTTTCTTTCTTTCTTTCTTTCTTTCTTTCTTTTTTTTTTTTTTGGTAAATTCTGTTAAATATCTTTATGGAGCAATAAAATAAAAGGCAATGTAATGTATAATTTATAGAAATAGAAATTTGCCTTTATGGAATAAATGTCAATGGAATAAAAAATAATTCATGAGTCTGTTGAGTTTAAGAATTTGATAACAACAGTAGCTTTGAAATATATATCCATTTTACTACTGAGTAGTATATTCATTTTGTAAATGTAGCACATTTTGTTTATTCATTCACAAGTTAAGGGATATTTGGATCATTTCTACCTTTTGGCTTATGAATAATGCCACTATGAATATTCAAATACAAGTCTTTCATGTAGCTATATGTTCTCATGTCTCTTGCACACATAAATAGGAGGGAAATTGTTGGCTCATAAGGGAATTTTGTGTTTTCAAGACTTTACAAAACTGATAAAATATGTTTGTGCAAAGTGGCTTCACCATTTTACATTCCTACCAGAATTGTGTGAGGTACTTGTGTCTCTTCATATTTGCCAACACTTGTTATTACGTGCTACAAATGTATGAATTTCAAATATACTGATATAAATAAATGAAGTCAAGTACAAAATACCATGTATTATAATTCCATGTGTATGAAATGTCCAAAGAAGACAATATCTTAGAGACAAAAAATAAATCAGTGGTGTCTAGGAGTAGGAATACAGGTTCACAGCAAATGGTTATGAAGAATCTAGGATAATGGACATGTTTTTAAAAACTAGATCATTAAATACTTTCAAAACTCTGAACTGCTCTTGCATACTCAACAATTCTTTATATGCTCATTCTTTTCCAGTCATGATAGTACATGTGTGGTGATATCTTGTGGTGGTTTAATTTGCATTTTCCTAATCACAGTAATGTTGGATTTTTTCCATATATTTATTTCCAATCCATATGGCTTTTTAAATAAATTAACTGTTCAAATCTTTTGTCCATTTTTAAATTAAGTTTCTTGTTTTTATTTTTGAATTTCGAGAGTACTTTAGTACATTTGAGACCAATTCTGGATAAACTTCCTAATCAGATATTAATTGCAAACAATTTTCTCAGTCTATAGTTCATCTAAACTATTTTAAAATTATCTTTCAAACAGTAGGAGTTCTTAATGCTGATAAAGTGTAACACTGTTTGTAGTGTATGATGTATTTCCTTAAATAATGTAGGAATCTTTGACTAACCCAAAACACAAATGTGTTTTATCTTCCTCCAGGAGTTTTAGAGCTTTAGGTTTTTTATTTCAGACCCTGATTGATTTGGATATTATCTTTTGTGTAGGGAAAGGTCTTGATTAGAGTCTTTTGGAGGCATATGACTGTGCAGTTGTACAGAACCATTTGTGGAAAAGACCACTCTTTTCCCATTGACTCTTCTTTGTACCTGTTGAAAATAACATCCACTGTATATGTATGGATATATTTCTAATACTCTATTCTGTTTATTTGATATACTTTTTCTAATTTCCACTAATGATAACATTTTCTTGAATATTATATATTTGTAATGAAAAATGAAATCAAATAAAGTGAGCCTCTCAAGTTTGTTATTTGTTCAAATGCTTTAACTGTTCTAGTTGTTTTGATTTTTTATATAAATTTAAGAACTAGCTTTGCAATTACTTTCAAAACCTTGCCAAAATTTTTATTAAGATGCTATTGACAGTATATATTAAAGCAGAATTTCCAAAAGTAACTAACCCATGAGCGCAGTATATTTTTTTCAATTATTTAAGATTTTTAAATTTCTCTCATCAGTATTTTATCAGTAGTTTGTAGATTTCAGAACAAAGTTCTTTCACACATTTTTTGAAAATGATATGTATTTCATTTCCTAAAGTTGCTGTAAGGTTCATTTTTACATTTCAATTTCTAATTTTTCATTGCTAGTACATAAAAGAGAATTGATCTCATGTGTGCATCCTATGACTTTGCTAAATGCCTTTACCAGTTTTAATAGCTCTGCTGTGTAGATTCTTTGAGATTTCTTTTTAGATGATAATGTCTTCTTTGAACAGAAACTGTTTTTTCTTCTGTTTTCCAATATTTATGACCTTTATTTCCATCTCTCCTTATTTCATTGGGTAGGCCCTCTAGTCTGATGTTCCAGAGAGGTGAAATGGACCTTCTTTGAGAGGAGTATTTACATTTTCCACAGAAGGTAGGCTGTTAGCTGCAGGCTTTCAGTTATATCCCTTCATAACATTTGAAAATGTTCCTTTTTTATCCTACTTTCCCAGAAGTTTTTATAACACAATTACAATAAATAAATTTTATTCTGTGCATTTCTACATGTATTGATAATATCATTATTATGCTGCTTCTTTAGTTTATGGATGTAATGAATTCCAATGGTTGTAAAATATTGAAGGAGCCTCCTATTTCTGTAATAAGTTCCACTTGGTCATGATATATTATTCTTTTTACATATTGCCAGGTTATATTTGCTGATATTTGGGAGGAAGCACTTTTTCCATTGTGCTCATGGGTAATATTGTGTTCTGTGTTTTTCTTTTTTCTTTTTTTTTTTTTTTTTTTTTTTTTTTTTTTTTTTTTTTTCATTTTTCTGCTTGGATATCAGGGTAAAGCAAGCCTAATAAAATGAGTTAGAAGTGCTCAGTCCTCCACTTTCTTTCTAGCAGAGTTTGTGTAGAATTGGAATTAATTTTTCTCTAAATGTTTGGTAGGACTTATCTGTGAAGATATCTGACTGAGGTCTGGTTTGCACTCTGTCTCATTTTGTATTCTAATTTCCTACAACATTTAAAACTGTTATGTCCTCTTTGTACATTTATGCCTTCATCTTTACATATTGTCTTTGTTTACCTCTGTTAGTATTTTTTCTGCAGCACATTTTGTCTAGTGTTAACATGACCAAACATGTTGTCTTTTAATCAGTCTTTGTATGATGTGTCTTTTTCTATTCTTATGAATATAGTGCAGACAGAATATACTTGGACCTTGCTTTTTTTATTAACTGAGTTATTTTATACTTGCGTCTTGTGGTTTGAAGTCATTTACATTCAATGTAATTAATAATAGACTAGCAAAATGTATCTCCTATCTTGCAAGTAATTTTTTTGTTTTCATCTATAATTTGTTCCTTTTTTCTGCTTGATTATGATTTTTGAAAAATTCAATGTACTTCTGTTAAATCTTAGCTTATTAATTGTATTTTTAAATGGTTGTCCTATAATTTACAATGAGCACTTTTAATTTAAATAATTTACCTTCTGATATGATTACATTGCTTTACATGCAGTTCAGCAATCCTAAAACAGTATACTTCTAATTGTCCCTCCATATGCTATGCTCCAAACCCACAACATATTTCTACTATTTTTGATTTAGAGCAGTATTTCTCAATTGTGTGTCATTGCCCCACAAAAAAAAAAAAAAAAAAAAAAAAAAAAACATTTTGGATATTCTTTTAATCTACTATATGCATAACCAGACAGATTCATTTAGAACAAATATGATTCCTTCTCCAAGAACCAACTGTCTCCCTTGAGGGCACAATGTGTCCATTGAAACTGATGCTTCAGCCGGGCACAGTGGTACATGCCTGTAATCTCAGCGGCTTCGAGAGGCAGAGGCAGGAGGATCGAGTGTTCAAAGCCAGCCTCAGCAATTTAGCAAGGTGCAAAGCAATTCAGTGAGACCCTGTCTCTAAATAAAATACAAAATAGGGCTGGGGATGTGGATCAGTGGCCAAGTGCCCCTGAGTTCAGTCCCCCATACCAAAAAAAAGAAAAGAAAAGAAACCGATGCTTCAGAGCAATGCTTCTTGGCACTGGCCTTACTGACACTCTGGGCTCAAGCATTGTAGAGGGCTGTGTTGCACACTGTAGGAAGTTAGCAATATGCCTGGTCTCTCACCACTAGATGGTCATCAAACCCGCAAGAGCTGTGATCACCACAGAGGTCTCCAGGTATTGGCAAATAGCCCACAGAAGGTAATGACCTCTGGTTGAAAGCTACTGCTTTAGACATATTTTTTAATCACCAAAAATAAGGTTAAAAGGGGCTTTCATGTTTATCTTAATTTTCACCATTTCTGGGACTCTTTATCTACTGTGTAAAGTTTATATCTGGTATATTCCATGTGCCTAAATGTCTTCTTCGATAGTTCTTCAAGTTCTATATTTGTCTGAAAATGTCTTTATTCCCTCTTTGTTTCTCTGAGTACAGAATTCTGAATTGATAGGATTTTCTTTTCATTTCTGAATTCATCACTCTCACAAAGTTATTGCATTGTCTCTTAAGTTTACATAAGTTCTGATTATTAGTCTGCTATGATTCTTATTCTTGGTTATTTGTATGTAAAATGTCTTTTTATTATCTTTCAGTCTTTATGGTTTTTAATATATACAATTTTAAATAGACTTGAATATGATATGTAAGGAGTGGTATGTATGTGTGTGGGAGGGGGATTCTTTTCTTTTGCTCAGGGCAGGAAGCTGTAGAGAACTATTCTTTGGAATTCTTTGAAGTTTATGGATCTGTGGTCAAATTGTTTTTATTATTTCTATTTTGTTTATATTATCTTCTTTTCCTAAAGTTCGTAGCTTTGTATTAAAACATTAGATAATTTCCTACAGAACTCAGAGGCTTGGATGATTTGTTTCACCTTGTGTTTCAGTTTACAAATTTATATTGACTTATCTTTAAGTTGTCTGATTATTCTTTGACTGAAAGTAGTTGACCTATCAATCCATTAAAGGCATTATTTGCTTTTAACATGTTGTTTTGCTTCTTTAATTTCCATTTGATCTTACATTAAAACCTCTACCTCTCTACCAAATTTTCACATCCATTTATATGTGATTTTCTCTAACACAAGAACCTTCAACATACTCTACTTAATGTAATACTATGGCTAAAAGCCCAACAACTGGTTTATCTTCTTCTCTAGTAATATTTAGTTTCCTTCTCTAGGCAATAAGATGGTTTTACTTGATTTTATGTGTTTCCTAATTTTTTAATTGAATGCTGGGTATTGGAAGCAGAATAGTAGCAACGGAAAGTCATATTATTTATTCTTCCAAATAGTTAAAAGATAAACAAAGAGACAATGTTCCTACTTCAATTTCAAGTTTAATCCCTCTCTGTTCCTGATTCCCGACAGGGTCTTTCGCCATGTTTCAGTAACTTGGGTCCAGGATGATTTCCTACCCATGTCTAAGAAGCAGAGGTATTTCACTCTTCCTGTCTTGTCTTTTATTCACAATGAGTCTCCTTTGGTGCTTTAGATAACAGTTGGCTGTTCTTAGTGCCTGAGATTTTGTTTTTAAGGTAGAGAGCCTCAACAAAGCTTCTTGTTTCAGCACAAGCTCCTTCCTTTCTCTAGGCTTGTTGTTGTAGCAAAAATAATAATAATAATAATTCCTCCCCCAGGCCACCACTGTTTCCTTGTCTCTGGTGAAGGTCCACAGAGCAAAGTCAGCAAGCAGCTATAAACTGCCTTGTGTCTTTAATCCTAAGGAATTCTATTCTCACACACTATTCCACCTTTTACCTTCAAAACTTTTGTTATTCACTTACATAAGGATAGTGTCTCTTTATTCAAGTCTATTGAAGGGGCCAATGTTCACGATCCTTGTCTTCTTATAGTTCAGTCTGGGTGTTGCCCAGCAACCACTTATTTCTGGTGGGTTAAAGAAAAGTTGGACCTTGTAGATTATTAAGCTTTTCTTGTAGTTAGGATAGAGTTGTGATACTTTTACAACTTTATATATCCTAGTTAGAAGAGAAAAATCAGTCCTTTGTTTTATTTATCTAGTTATTTTTAGCTACTTTATTTTTAACTAATTAATTTACTTATTTTGGCAACACTTGAGATTGAACCCAGGGCCTCACACACACTAAACAGGCCCTCTACCACCAAGCCACATCTCCAGTTCCCAACTTTATATTTTTAGAAGATTTTATAAAAATTGGAATCACAAAATGCTGTTATTTCATCCAGACAGTAGCTTCATTTGATTTTCCAGGTCACTGGAAACATTATCCTTTTACATCACTGTTCTACTATTTCTGGAATTGAGACCTTCTGTCCCACTCAGATGACATAAAATTGTGCTGCTTTGTCTGGAAGATATTATTTACTTTGGCATCCCTTGGGAAAGAAAGCTAAGGCATAGGCTATTTTGGAGGGATATCACCATTGCCAGATCCCCAAATTTAACTTTTATATTTTACATCCTGAATACCAGGCCTTTCTTATTTATGTGTCTGTGAATCCCTATTTTTATGAATTTAGCTATGTATTGAAGTGTCTTTGAATATGAATTATTAGAACTTTTGATTTTATTGGGATATTTCATATTTTTAATTACCTGATATTAGAGAGAAAACATGTTTGGCTAATAGCAACAGAAGAAAGGAGTTTGGAAGGATACAATATTATATAATACCCATCTCAGTAGTATACATAAGTTTACAATCAAATGCTTTATTGTTGAATGATATGAAGGTTATATAATTTAAGTCACATATATTGAACATATAATATGTTATATGAGGTACCAAGAATAAGAAAATAGCCCTATCTCCAAGATAAATATAAAGAATTAATTTGAATAAATTCACAAATGTAAAAAGAAACATGACATGTTCACAGGGTATTGCATTGGGACAGTAAGAAATAAAGTTGGAACAGGCAAGTACTGCCATGTTATTGATATCTTTCCAAGTCAATCCAAAGCTCTGAGATTTTGTGCAATAAGTGAGAATTAATGAAAGTTCAATGTGTTCACATGTCCAGGGTCAGTTGGGGACTTTTTTAACAGGATGAAAGCACTACTTTAAGATTAATGGGGCAATACTAAAGGTAGTAGAAAATGTGTAATGGAGACTGAAAGGACAAGACAGTAATTCAAACTTAATGGAAGAGAAGTCTTGACCACAGGAAATGCTATAAGGAAAAGAAATGAATGGTAGCAAACTGTTCAAAGAAAACATAAACCAAGGTATTTAGTGACTGATAGAAAAAACATGAATGATGGCAAAAAGTCTTGATTAGTGAACTATGAAAATGTTTCAAAGATCTTTGTGTTGGTTACAAAAGAATTAAACTTAAACTAATTAAATAAGTTGCTCAGTCCATGGAGACAAATGTAAATTTATATATAATCATATGGACAAGCAAATGTGACTCATATCACACCTGCTTCTTTTCTACATAAAGTGATTATTGAGAGTGCTATTTTAAGGAATTTATTCTGTAAATCTGAAAATGGTTAGATTCTATCGAGTTATCTTCTGCCTTTCTTATTAGTTGTGCTTCTTTGGTTTTTTTTAGAGTTTACTGTCAACCCTCAGGGGTTAACTTCAACACCTGCTAGGCTCTTTGAAAGTTATTTTGCTGTTTAGCATTTCTTATTTTAATACATGAACATCTGGTCAAGGTTTGCTTTAGAAATCCTCTAGCTGCAAAGTTCATCTGCTTTAAATACTTTACATTCGGACTTTACATTATCCTCCTGAGTTATAGGACAGTTATAGAATTGTTCAGCCTAGGAAACAATTGCTTTGGATGAATCTTTAATATTCAAGATGATAATCAGTCAACAGGATCTACTGAGTACCAAGTATATGCTCAATACTCTGAGGGGCTCTGAGGAGGGGAAAGATATACAATTTCATCCTGTCCTGGAAGAGTTTACAACCTAGTTGGCAGAAAAACACTTAAACCCAGAGTGAACAATACGAGGTAATGCATAATTAAAAAGTTTATTGTATACT
This sequence comes from Tamias sibiricus, assembly GCA_025594165.1. Lineage (NCBI taxonomy): Eukaryota > Metazoa > Chordata > Mammalia > Rodentia > Sciuridae > Tamias > Tamias sibiricus. The sequence goes on from CM046666.1 coordinate 106,416,460, forward strand.
GTTACAAAGAGATAGAAATAAGAACAGACAAAATATTTCATACCTTATACCTTGGAAAAGGCATAAGTTATAAGGAGATGAAAGCAAATTGATATATCTATCATCTAAGCAAAAAGGGAAAAAACAAAAAGGGGAAAAACAAAGGAGGTCATCCTAGGACATTATTAGTTTTTTATTATTTTATTGTTATTCCCCCCCCCAGTTAGCCTTGGTTTCCCTTTTCTTAATAGAATATTATCAAATTTTCCTTGTTAAACTATATACTTGAAATATATATACTTGATTTGCCAGACTTGACTAATAAGGTCTTGATTTCTTAAGATTAGGGAACACGATCTCCTGGATCAAAAAGTTGGTGCTTTGTTGAAAAATTTTCTGCTGCTAGCGAACTGTCTTGTAACCCTTACACTATCTTTTTTCTAGGTTTTATTTGGGGATATTAGGAAAGAAATACCTGTGACACTATATCTAAGTCTCAATTTTCCTTTCAGTGTACTAACAAAATTTTAGCCCATAAAATGTCTAACATTTTAATAAAAAAATAATATATCATTTCATTTAGTATTGTCCCATAAGGAAAATTAAATATATAAATTTTTAAAATATAGGATGCAAACTTATTTTTATATTGACAAATCAATTCACCCTTTTTCTTAATACCATTTGAGTTTCATACAAGCATTGCTACAAATACAGGTTAAGCAGCCAAGTATTTGCTTAAGTAAGCTGATTCCAAGGCAGTCTTTTCATCCATCCAATAATTTATCAGTTATGTGTATCAGAGCTCATATTTAAGTAGAGGTTTAAATTATTTCATTTAATATGCAGAAGTTAGTGATTAGTGTGCATCTGAAGAATCTGTTTTTAAAACAGTTTTTTTTTAAAAAGCATTCTCTTATTCTACACAGAATTATATTGTCACTAGCTGTTAGGCAGCTGGCGAAAAATTCAGATTCTAAAGTCTTCTGTAATATGAAACAGTCTCATATACCAGTGTTCCATATAAATCCAATGATTCCAGCACTCAGAATGCCAAGAAGTACACCTGTGTTCAAGACTCAGAAGTTACAGAAGAAAATTAAGGAACTAAGAGAGTCAATTCCCCCTAATAATTTTATAAAAGTGTCATTTTAAAACAACCCAAAAATATGATACTGTAATTTTAGAAGGTCATCCATTCATCTAGTGGCAAAATGATGTACTTATTGCCTATTCACTGGGACCTATTCTACAACACATTCACAATGGCACTTGTAAATATGTGAACATTTCCTAACCTTCAGAAATGCTGTTTGAAAGCTGTAGTACAGACCTCATCAAGAGCAGCCTGCTGGTTTCCCAGACAGGTTTATACAAAAGAGTGGTGATATAAACACACCACAATTCTGTATCTGGATATATGAAAGCACAGAAACTAGATTTCACCAGTATAACAAAGCCGATCAACTTTTCAATAAATGATTCATGTCAGCTATTCTCTACAGTGTATCCCAGAAATCCAGTTCATTAATTTGCAAAGGGAGTGATGTCTTTTTAGTGAATACACTTTGCATATCTTTTATCCAGGCTAATCTCTTCCCACAACAAATTAAAAATTATTTAAAAATGTTTATTGAACATGAATAGAAAATCTGGGGAGGGGTGGAGGAGTGTAAATAGTGTAAGGACATTGCAATCAGAATTTCTTAGCTAATTCACCAAAGTTCAAATGAAATGCTGAAACCCCTTTATAGATTATTCATTGAACTTTGATCAACAAATGTGATTTGACCTAATATTAGGCACTTGTTTTGCTTTGGCAATCATAGATGGAGGGAATGCAGAACTTAATAAGCCTTCAAGATAATCAAGGTACATTTTGCTTATGTAAGACTTATTTTCAGGTAACTTGGCACAAAGAAAAAAATACTTTGCATATGCCAATGTGATAGAAATTTGCCTCATGATTATGTGTCTTGAAGGAATACTAAGTGAATAATGCAACAAATGTAAATTCATTGAAATCAGTTGAAATGCGCCATCCAAACTCTACGAAGCAGTCTGCAAAAGAAAATATTTTGGGTCACTGATTTAAGCCATAAAAATACTTCATGATTATATTGTTCTCCAATTTGGCACTTATTTTATTGATATTATATTCTTCCAAAATTTCAGTTTAATAAGCTGCTTGAAAGCAAGGATCATGTCTTTATATCCAGTGCTTAGCACATTGCTCAGCTCAAAAGAGAATCTTAATACAGCTAGATTGGTTAAATTACTGAAATCTTGCTCTTGCCAATATATGCCTCCTCTTTTTATATTTCCTAATCTTCTTAGTAAGACAAATTTCTACCAAGCCACCCATTTCTAAAATACATAACATGTAAGTTGTGGATAACTTGTTCAGTATCCATACTGACTTAGTTTCTCCACTCTATTGATTTTGCATCTTAAGTACATCAAATTTATTATCCTTGAAAGTATATTCTCATTTGGTTCTTTCCTAAATCATCTTTTCTGTGAAATATGAAATTAAGAAAATTATCCTAAAATTGAGAGTGCTTGCATGCTTTTCTGACAACAAAGGTGCTACAGAGATCTATAGATAGAAGAAGTTTATTGTCATGGACCTCTCCCTCTCTCTCTCTCTCTCTCTCTCTCTCTCTCTCTCTCTCTCTCTCTCCTCCCTCCCTCTCTCTCTCTCTCCATACACAAATACATACAGATGTGCATGTATACAAATATCCAAAAATCCAAATATGAGTAAGTATGAATATTTGCTAAACATAATTTATCAGGTTATTAATTTCTGCTGTAGTGAAGGTTCATGGGTACTTAAAATCCTTTTCTTCCTCTATACTGGTTCCATATTCCATCTAGTCCATCTTGACTATTTCTCTATTCTTTGCTGGACCACTCTGACATATGGCAACATCAGAAACACTCTGTTAATGATAGGGACTCTCTGAAACTGTTTTATCTAGTTCTTCTAATGTGGAGACTTTATAGCTGGAATAAAGTTTTTTTATCAACTTTATTTTACAGCTTTATCTATTCTTTTCCCTACACCTTTGTCTGTTCTTTATCTATTCTTTTCCCATTTTGCTATTCCACCTGCAAGCTAATATCTGAAGATATGCAAAATCCTTCTTTTATTCAAATGTGCTCTAAAAACATCCTTTATGCTTTTTCAAATATCTCTTGTTCTTCAATTGAAATGGAAGAAACATTAAAGATCTTCTTGAATTTATGGGAAGACAAATTATCTTTCAAGTTGAGTATTCCTGGACAAATCTTGCCACCATATCTCAGAAGGATTTCTTATCTGTTCTTGAATTTTTTTTCTCCTTTTCCACCATTCAACTCAGCATCCCAGTTTCCTGTTCTCATAACTCATATTTCTCAGCATGAAGTAAATACTAGTAAGTGTTCTAAAGATTGTTAACACCCTAATATTCCACAATTCCAAAAGTAAAAGGGAAATTTTACATTGAAATAAAAAGCACAATTTATTGCTGTATTTTTGATTTAATAAAAATTGCATTAGGTACTCATCTGAATGATCAATCTTCCATTTTTCATGCTATCTTCCTTTCCTTTAATTGCAAACAAATTTCATTGTGTGTGTGTGTGTGTGTGTGTGTGTGTGTGTATGAGTGTGTATAATAGAAAACTTATCCATACTGCAGGCATTTACAGATGACAGCATAAAATGTACCTGCTCTTGAAAAACAACATGCAAATTATATTTCCTGGTAATGCCTAGGAAATGACCTAGGTAGAATCATGATTCATATTTGCATATTCATCCTTATGAGGTCATTTCTTAACATATCTTCTCTCTCACCAGTAACTGCGGCCAAATTGGCGTGATTATGGATCCACTATACTCACTTCGAGGAGATGATTTGTAGCTATGTAGACATTTTCTATGACTGCATCTATTTATCTATTAACATTTATTTTATTGTTTTGTCATCTTTTATCTATTAAATATGACTACTTATATATCTGGATATCTTAGACAACAGTAAAAAAGATGGAGAGCATTGATATGGCCAACACAATTTTCCTGTTGATTGGTTGTAAATTTTAGTATTTTATTTTATTCCATAGATATTTGCTAAATAACAGTGTCAGTAACATGGGAATGCTAAATTGGACATCAAGCTCAAAGGTCCATTTTTGTGGCTGTAATATTAAAAATGAAATGCATTCACAGGAAATAGAAGTAAGAAATAATTTTCCCCTAGCATTGCATGTTTTCACATTTGTCTGAAATTCAATTTTTGTGGGGTAGAAGGTGTATGAAAAGAAGGGAAAAAATCCCCTAAATATATATAAATGCAAATTACCTAGACAGGAATCAGTTCTTAGTAATGAAAAAGTGCTGGCTACTATTTATCAAACTGATACTTTACAATGGAAAAAATTATGTGGATATGAATATGTGGTATGTATATAAAATGTGTGTTAAATGTCAAACTAATTTAATATGCAAAAAATGTTCCCATGACTCTTCTGCTGCCTGGAAATGCAGGAATGAGCAAAAACTTCTAGACATCAATAAAAGAGCCCAAGATACCAAAACATGAGAGACAATAACAAGTGTGGAGTCTGAAGCAGACATCAGAGGAACTGGACTTAGTTCAGTTATATAAAATGTCATGTAGAACACAGTATGATATGAAATAGTCTGTAATGGCAAGCAAGAGCCAAATCACTAGTGACCAGAAAATTAAACTTCATTCTGAGAATAATGGAAAATAATTGAAGGCATCTAACCAGCAAGTGATGTGACCAGACTTGTGGTTTTGAATGACCCTCTCTCTTCAGGGACAGGAATGGACTTGAGGAGGCAAACATACACGAAGGTGTTGGCACCAGCAGAGAGGGGATGATACCCTGCACTGTGACAGTAGGCATGAAGTCTAGTGTGGAATGCCTCAGCCATGGAATGGGTCAACTACACAGCAGTAGAATCGGAGCTTACCATGTGCTGGGAACAACCGCCAGCCACAGGGAATGGGAAGACCTGGGCTTTCTGGATAGTCAGCTATCCTCTAGATGGACTGAATCTTTTCTCAGACTTTCTAACATTTGCATAAGCGGAAGAGTGGATCCTCTGGATCACATTCTGCCTGTACAACATGCTTTTATATTTGTATCTCTAGGACACTTATTTAACTCGACTATATCTCAATCTCTTCCTTTGTTAATATTGGAATAAAAATAACATCTACTCAGTGTTGTGCTGGAAAATGTTTAACAACTGGCTCTTTGTAAGGGGAAAAAAGGCTTACACTATGGTGTTTATAAAATCTCCATGGTATAAATAATCCCTCTGTGGCCAAATTCAAACTACCAATGTGATATCAACCAACTTAAAAATTCTTGAAAATTTAACTAGTAGCTCTCATAAGCCCATACAAGCTGCTCCAGTACATTTCTATGTTGTAAGTCTACTGTCAGGATTAAGTGAACAAATGCATGCAAAACACTTACTAGGTTCACTAGTTTTTTACTGAGAGCTTTAGTATTACAAGTACGATCACATTAGTTTTGATCTATTTCACCATTAACCATGATTATGTAAATAAATATAATTTGGTTGTTCCATTTTTAAAATATATTTTTAAGAAAAATTTTGTGCTTTATAAATTTCTAACTAAATGGTATTCATGAAATACATCTATTATTTCTGGCATCTTAATGTTGCATACTTTTATTCCAATGAACTTTGAGAAATCATTTCTGATACTTTAGGAGAATTATTTAATTTTTCTCATTAGTGTTACTAAATTTAAATGGAGTCATCAGAGAAAATTCAAAAATGAATTCTTAATAATATTTTTGAATGTGTTAAGACACCTTAGATACTGTTGGTTATACTGCAGGTAGAATTCTATATCTGTACAAATTCATGTTGGACAAATTACCAGTATTACTAGTATATGCTGAAAATAAATTTCAAATGTACAAATCCTACCTACAATAAGATGGAGCATGTGATTCTTGAAACTACAATGGCATATCTTTATTTTTATTTAAAAGTATTAAAATCATTTTTACATAAAGGTGTTATAACTGATAAATTTATAATATGAAAATTGGTGCACATGTCAACACATAATGAAATTCAGAAATGGACAAACTGGGAAAATAGCTCAGTGATAAAATGCTTGCCTGTGTTAGGCCCTAGGTTCAACTCTTCATACTGAAAAAAAAAAAAAAATAAAAAAGAAAGAAAGAAAGAAAGAAAAAGGAGAAAAGAAAAACAAAAGAAATGGAAGAAAATTTTGTTTCATTTTTCTCTAAATATTACTTTATGTGAATAATCATTTCTAGAGTAGGATTTGTAAAACTTTCCATAAGGTAGGATTTTTGCAAGAGAACATCATATGAAAATAATATGATTGCAAGAATATCTACTTAAAACACAGTTAGAAAGCTGAGTTGTCTGTCAATACCCATACCTGGAGCAGTAGGTATGAGTAAATTTATGAGTACATCAAAATAGAAGTCTTAGCACCACACACACACAAAAAATGCTGAGCTATGAAGTTTACTTAATATCTCTTGTCATTTACAAATTCAACTTCTTTCCTCCTGCATACTTTTTGTGTATTTTTGCTATCATTATATTCAAATGAAGTTCATGTTGTCTTTCCCAAAGTCTCAGTTTATTCCTTGAGTTATGGGAGCAGTTAGTCTAAATATTGAAGATGCCATCCCCCCATACCAATGACCAGTAAAACTCTTAAGAAGTAGAACCCATTCACCAGACTACAATTAATCAGCACTCTTTTTTTTTTTTTTTTTTTTTTTGTAACTTATTTTTAGGGCAAAGAGACAAATTGCAAGAGAATGTGCAAAGGATAATAAGCATTTATTAATTTATAATTTTACTGTAGAGTCTTAACTCATAGGGATATAAACATGGAACAATCTCATTTTTCTAATAACTTCTATCACCTCTCATTTGTTATCTATCCCTTCCCACTTTTCTGCTGAATGGAAGACATTTTTAGAGACAGTTCAATCTGATTCTATTTTTTTTCCTATCACCTTCCGTTATTAAAAGTGTCATTTCTGTTCTGAAAACTCAGTCCTCTTCATTTTAAAACTAAGGATCACAATGATTATTTAACCCTGTCAACATTTCACATTATTTCTGCAGAACACAGATAACTCACAAATCTTGGCCATTCCTCCTGCCTTCTCATTTTTTGCAAAGCCTTTCTCTGTGTCCTCCTGGAGTTCAGCATATTGGCTCAGTGACATTCTTACAGGAATGAGAACTCACCAGCCCCTGAGTTAAAAGAGGAGGCAGAATGGTTAAATGTCCCCAGTTTTGTAAAGATGGTCTGTCTTCCAAAGACAGAAAAGGCCACCAAATCATTTTGGTTTCTCTGGATCCAATAGCTTCCAATAGTCATAAACCAAGAAAAATTCCATTACCGAAATATTCCTAGAAAAGACAGTACTTTTGTTAACAATTATATAATGTCTTCTATGTGATTTCTTCAAGATTTTTATTCATCTGCAGTGGAAAAAGAACATAAAATATATTTCTATTAAATATTGACTAGAAAATACATTTCTATTAAAATATGTCAATAGATGAAGGGAGCAAACAGCCAAAAAATGTTAAAATACTACACTGTATGTTCCAATTGATTAAAGTTTCACTTTATTACTTTCTTTAGGGAATTAAAAAGTAGTCTAAAGCATTATCCTAAGTGCCAAAAGCTCCCAGTGCCATGCTTAGGGATCCCTTGAGCATCCTTCTGAACAAATTAGATTCATTGACCCCATCCATGTCTATCAATGTGAGTTTGTAAGAAAGAAGCAAGGTGATTTTAGCAACACCTTTCTCCAGCTCCCCACTAAAAATAAGTAGCTATGTGCATCTTAAAGATCCAATTTGGCCTTCACTACTTTGGATTAAGTACATGAGAGGAGAGGTAGCAGGTGTTGTAGATAAATGGCTTCCATGTTCTAGAATTATGGGGAAACATTTGGGGTAGAAGCTGATGCTTTGAGTGGTAGAAGATAAAGCTGGGAGACATTAAAAAGCCTAAACTTTTCCAAAAATAGAGTAGAAAATGAAGTAAGTTAATTATTTATCAATATTTTAAGCATTTTTTTTCATAAAAATTTACAGTTCCTTGCTTTTTATACTAACTACCTTAATATTTTACACATGTGTTTGATTATGAAAGCTTCAAAATTATAATTCTGTCCTTAAAAAAATCCCTTGTTTATAAATTTTTATCTTAACATTTCTGTTCCCACATTCTCTTTCTTTCTCTCCCTCACTTCCCTCTCTTTGTCTTTCATTACGTTTTAAGTTTTTCATTAAACCTGTGTTTTAGTGCATTTTTTGTAGATAGCATATGTGAGAGTTTTAATTAGCTCTGACTACATAACACTTAAGACAGTTCAGGTTATAAGAAATAGCCTTACTGTATGCTGATTATTTGACTTTACACTGTATTTCTCTTTTCTTTTCCTTGTTTTCACTGGTTTGTGTGTTTTCCCAATTTTTTTAAGAGCTTCTATAATTTTCTATTTCCTTAGTGGTCACCTTCCCTTTATCTTGTCTCAAAATTGGAAAAAAAAAAAAAAACCTTATCTGTTATAACTAAACATGAAATATCTGTTGTTCTTCCAAATGAATAAATAAAAACCTCTGGGATATTTTCATTGACCCCCATGTTGTCCTCCTCTCCTTTCTCTTCATTCTCTGGTCTATTTAGAAAGCTTCTCATTCACTCTATCTTCTTCCCCCCAACTCCCAAATTTGCCTAGGAAAGTTTATTAGCCAAATGTGTCCTTCACAGTGTAATTCTTTTCTGCTTTGGTGTTTCATTTAGTACCTGTATCACACATTCTTAGAAAGAGTACCCTTATTTATGTATATTTTAGCTTATACATATTTCCCTGATCTCTCACAACTTGTCTCTTTGTTGTCTTTCCCATGTCAAGTCTCTGTTCTGATTTGTTTGCTGTTTGCTTAGTGTTATTTACTAATTTTCTTAAGTGATTTCACCACTAAATGCTTGTATGTCTTAATATTTTTCTCCTACAGGACACTGATATCTTGTAGAATTTTTAGGATCAGTTTTCTCTCAGTTGTTAACACATTCTCTTTCTCTATGTCAGCATCCAGTGAAGTAGATCACAAGCTTAAAACATGTTTGAGGTTTTCCTTGTGTAGCTGTTAAATTTTCCTAGAACTCCATGTCTATTCACCATGGCTATGTAACAAACACACTCCAAAACAAAAACAATGACATTTTTTCTGCTCCTGAATCTTTATTTGGGAATAGGTTCAATAGAGATAGCCCAGTTCTACTCTACTTGATCTTGCCTGGGGCTTCTAGAAAACTAGAATCTTCAGAAGGCTTAGTCACCCACCTGCGGATACCAGGAAGCTGATAATTGGAAAAGTCAAGTAAGAGTCTAGCAGAGTCCCTCCTCAGGCATCTTTCTCTACCTTTCTTCCTTCTCCACAGGGTCTCTGGCATGACTGCTTCAGGGTAACTGGGCTGTACTTTCAGAGGCACAAGTTCTGAGACAGAAAGACTGACAGAATAACTGAGTAGAAATTCTATAACCTTTTACATCTAGTTTCAAAAGCCACACAATGCCACTCTCAATGCATTTTAATTTTCTTAGGTTGGCCTATATGCCTATTCTCATGAGAGGGTATTAGCCTCTTTTTTAATGAGAGAAAGGCCAAAAATTTTCTGAAATATTTTAAATCTTCTACAACTTGCAAGATGATGATGAAGATGATGAGGATGAGGATAAGTATAATGATAATGATGGCAATGATTATTGTACTTTAGAAATACCAAAATCAATATCCAGGAACCTTCAAACTGTATGCTTAGAACCTTATTTGGCTTATGGAAATTACCTTTATTGTATGTTTAATTATTACCTCTCATTGATGTGGGTTTTTCTTCCTTCTTTTAAGAACCCTGTTCTTTTGGATCTACTATCCAAATTTCTTATTTTTCCCCCTGATTGTCATTTATGTATATTTTGGCTCTGTATTTCCAGATAATATTGTGTTTTTTGTTTTAGGTCGTTGACAGGGACTCAAAATTAGTTTGGTAGGGAATGATGTTTTAGGTTTCAGAAAGTTCTTGTAGTTCTATTCTTGGATCTGAATTACCAAGGTGATTCTAAGTTTTGTTTCTTCATTCAGGCTTTCACATGGCTCTCAGCCTATAATTCACTGATTGTATGTAGCTTAACAGACAGTCAAATGGAATGGAACCATAATGCGCAATGGTTTGCTTTCCTTCTCTGTAGGTTTACAGTTTACAGCCTCAATGGTGACCATGTCCCAGAGTGTGGAACACAACGTGTTTTCCATCCTAGAGACTCATTATAGATACAGTAGACTGCTGCCCCCTGCTGGGGCAGCGGCAAGCAGTCCTTTTTTTCCCTTTTCTTAATCCCACTGTACTTGGGCAAGAAGGACATTCAGTCACCTAGCTCTTTCTCAATCTGAAAGCCAGACAACAGGCCTCTTCTTGAGGGAAGTACAGGGCAAGCAACTTTCCTCATAAGAAGTCCACAGATCTCTGTGGACAGGATCTGTCTTCTTTTGGGATCTAAACCTACTCCATACCTGTAAGGAAAGCATTCTTGATATTGCATCCTTTTAAATATCTCTTTTCTCCATCCCAATCCCTAATTTTCAACCATGAATAAATAATCTGCCAACAAAACTCAAGGTGCAAGTTTGTGGCATGCTAACTTCCTTTAAATTCCTCATGCTAGTGAATCCTCTCCCACTCAAACAAATAGCCTTATTAGTATTAAATAATTTCTTGATGTTGCTAGCCCAGAAATTTTAGTCTTTTTGCAGTTTTGAGTCTTTTTGCTGACATGTGCCGGGTTTCAAAAGGACCAGCCTTTGTGATGATTTAAAATCATATCTTCTATGTGGAAAAAAAAAATTTCAAAACAATCATACAAAATAGCAATTTCCTCCTAACTTTTAAATGTAGGAAAAATACAAATCTCCTCTTGGAAAATTGTTTTACAAGATTTCAAATTATGTTGGAGAAAAATTGCAAATAGTCTGTAAAGAGGATTGGAAAATTCAATATGAATTTTATTTCTCAAAGAATGAGCAAAGAAATAAAACTGAGGTTAAAAATCTAAGAGAGAATTGGAAGAAGTTCTACCAATCTCCTGTCCCAAAAGTTAAGATATTTGTTTCAACAAGAATGGAAACAGTTAGCATCCTGTTCTCTCTGATATGTGGATGCTAAAACACAGTAAGCAGGGCAGGCAGTGCAGTATAGAAGTTCACTGGATTATGCAAAGGGGAATGAAAGGGAGGGAGCAAGGATGGGAATAGGAAAAACAGTAGAATGAATCTGACGTAACTTTCCTATGTTTCATATATGAATACACAACTAGTGAAACTCCACATCATGTACAACTACAAGAATGGGATGCTAACTACAATATGTTATACTCCACATAAGTATAATATGTCAAAATACACTGTACTTTCATGTATATCTAAAAAGAACAAAAAAATTAAAAAAAATGAAAACCATAATAGAGGGTCCAGCTACTGATGGACCTTCTATTATGGACATGTCTATAATCTCTCTCTTTCCTCCATTCATAAAGAAAACAAGTCTGGAGGGAAATTCAGATTCGAAGCTTTAGCTTTATTAAGAATCTGTAACAGCTGAAACAAAGAAAGCTGTTGCTATGCCCAGCCAAATCACAGGGTGGGATTATAATATCAAGTGGGCCTGAGGCAGAATCATCCTTCAATGGGATTCACTCCAAGATATGAATCATGGGTAATTAGAAGTAATCACTTCTCTCACGGCTGGGAATAAATCTGTGGCTACTATAGATTACAGAGAAAAATATCTACATATTTACTTTGTTTCTTTAAATCTTATTCTGATATTTTATGTGAGCTTCTAAGCAAAATGACCATTAATAATATTTTGTTCAATTTCTTTTCCTAAAGACTTATATGTATACCTGAAAGGGTGATTCATATGAAACAGTACTATTTGTTCTTAGTAGTTAACTATGTCTTCTGAATAAAGCCTGGTTATCCAAAATATATAGACAAGTGGCAGGTAAACATTCCTATGTGCTGAATTTGCAACTTAAACAGAAATCATACATGATTTTTGTATTCATGGAACCAGTGTGTACAGAGAAACATACTGAACTAGTCACTGCAGAGTATTACCTATGAAAAATTGTCCTTTCCTTAAATATCAACATTGTCTTCTCTGAGGTGAAGATAAGGTAGTGCAGAATTCAGGTATCTATGGGTAGCCTGATCATTTCGATCGAAATTCTACTCAAGGATAGTTTAAACTTTTAGAATTTTTTTTTGAGGTAGACTTTGAGTTATGGAAAAGTTGCTAAAAGTACAGAAAGTTTCAATAGTCCCTCCAAAGGTTCAGCTTCCCTTAATATTAACCTGTTACAACACAGCCACAGCTCATTTGTCAAAACTAAGAAATGAGTATTAGCAGAATACTTATTAACAAAATTACAGAATTTATTCCAATATCATCAGCTTTTGCACTTTATCCGTTCAGGATTTAATTCAGTATACTACATCAATGTTTTAGACAGCATGTCTCCTGAGTTTCCTCTGGTTTGTGACAATTTCTTAATCTTTCATTGTTTTTCAGGCCCTTCACACTTTCATTGATCATATTTTGCAAAGTATCCATTATTTGGAGTTTGTATGATTTTTCTCATGCTTACACACCATGAAGATGAGCTGCCTTTATCATCTGATTATATCAGAAAAATAGGCAATATCAACATTAGGTACATTGGTAATGTCAACCTTGATCATTTGATTAAGGTTGTGTCTGAAAAATCCATATCAGATTTGGTGGAAGCAACTCCAGCTATATCTCAGAGGAATTGAATTAACCATCTTTTAGAGGGAGAATTATTATTTTATTTTTTAATGTTATCTTTCTATATAACATGAGAAAGCATATGCAAGAACATTGGGAAAAAGTAAATTTACTGTCTTTTTAAAAAATATCTAATCTAATTATTTTGTAATATAAAGACAGGGCACTGATTTATATTCATAATAATAAGATTAATAATACCTAACTAACTAAACAAAGTCAACAGAAAAACAACAAAGCACCCAACTCACAATCAGTTATTATTGTGGTTGCTGCTGTTGGTTTAGTTATCACATATAGATGGGCAACTATATGATTTAACTTTCTCTCTTGAGAGTAAATGAGAACACTATAATCATGTTGAGGTAAGACATGTACCATGGGATATATTTTCATCCTAAACAACTATATAATTGCAAACTTTTCAAACTGAATTGCAAACTTTTCAAAAAGTTGCATTAGAGTCAGACCAGTAAGGGTTGTCACTATGAAGAGCAGGAAATGCTGCTTATGGGAGCAGGCTAATGTTGTCTGTGTTAGTCAGTTTTTCATTGCTGTGACCAAGATACCTAACACAAATAGTTTAAAGGAGAAAGTTTGGCTCGAATTTTCAGAGGTTCAGTCCATGGTTAGCCTTCCCCAATTGCTTAGGTTCTGAAATAAGGCAGAACATCATGAGGGAAGGGCAAGGCAGAGTAAAGCTGCTCAACTCATGGAAACCTGAAGAAGAGAGATAGGGAAAAAAGAAGAAGGGACTTGAGAGAAGATAAACCCTTTCAATGCATATTCCCAACACCCTAGTAATCTACTTCCTCCAACTAGGTCCCATCTGCCACTAGTCCATTCAACCATCAATGGTTTAGTACTCTGATGAAGTCAGAGCCCTCATGATAAAATTCCTTCCCAAAAGTCCCAACTTTAAAAGTGAGATTTTGGGTGACATTCCATATCCAAACCATAATAGTATCTTGGCACATTAAGGAGTCTGGGGATAATTTTGAGGCACATGGGCCAAAAAGCACTTCCTGAGACATCTAGATCAAGGCAATATTCTCAAACAGAATCTCCCAGGCTATGCTGAGCCCACTGATATGTTTGGTGTTCAAAAACCATTTTATTCACTCCCAATATTGAACAATTAAATATTTACACATAAAAATATAGTTCCTGACTTTTTTTGAAAAATTAAAAATTTTAGCAATACTAGGCCTTCAGCTCACACAGTAACAGGTCTGTAGGAATAGGGTGGTTAGTGCGTCCTTTTGATGTTTCCAGTAGGCTCCAGTTCCTAGAGCTCCTCTCATAACGTGGCTTAGGCTTAGAATCACTTTATTGACTTACAGGCAGCTTGCTATTAATTTTCTCAAATAGCATCTGTAAATATTTGAGTTTCTAATCCTTATCCAGCATTTGTGCATTAACGTCTTTAAGATAAGAAAGCTTGAGGTGAGTTTGTATGTCTCTCTGATTCATTTCCCTCATGGATTTGATGTCAGTACTCATTCCAAGAAAGGAGGATACGGCTTAGGTATATTAAAGAGTTGGCAGACAACAGTTTGACTTATGTTTATATGTGCACCCAAGGGAAGATATTTTTCCTATTCTGAATATGTGTTTTGTCAGTTTATTCACTCTCTCCACATTTATTTTCAAATAGAACCTTAATTGTCAACCCGAAATCCACATTAGAATTACTTGGAAAATTTCATATGGGGTCATTAGCAAATTAGTTAAACCACAATACTGAGAGTAAGAACCAAGAATTAGAGCTTTTTAAAATCTCCCCTGATTGATCTAACATATGGCCAGTGTGGGTACCTGCTGATTTAGATACCCTTTGCATATGAAAAACCAAAGAAATAATCTAGAAATTTGTCTTTTGACAAGGTCCACTGCATTCAAAGAAGGCAGTTTTCTCATCTGCTGGCCTGAGAGAGAGACCAAGAAGTCTTTATAAATGCATGCACACTTGGACATCTCACATCCTGTCCATTGTCATTAGTTCTTTCTCTCTCTCTTTATCTATTTCTCAGGTAACCTCTACATCCCATTCTACTTCTGGATATGATGGCTAGTTCTAAATTATCCTGTGGTCTATTTGACTTGGTACCCTAATACCTAAAGTGGTTTTATTGTCCTGAGCATAATAATGAAACAAGATACATAGCTTCTAACTCCTGTATTCGGTAGGACCTATCAGCACTAACATCTCTAATTAGAGACCTGACTTTCCCATCTATCCAGAAACTCCTAAACGCCATTTATATTAGCTTTGTATAAAACATTTGAATGTTAGCAAATGCTTCACTATTTTGAATATCTACTAATCTAATCACTGCAATAATATTTCAGATAAATATGATCATATTTTAATAATTTTACATTTTTATCTGTTTTTATAGGCAGGATATACTCAAATTTAGAACCTAATAGACAAATATATTATTTAATATTCCATTTAATTGCAAAACAGCTGGATTATGCTACAAGGGCTTACTCCTTAACATATGAATATATTGAATAGATTTTCTCAGCCTCTATATTCCTTAGGATATATGATCTATCTATGAAAGACATGGAATATAATTTTTATTTCACTTCAAACAGTTGGAGAGTTATAGGGTCTAGCACAGGATTAACACCTCTGGTGGAGGTCATGTATAAAAATTAAAATACTGTTTTTCATTGTGCTGTGTTATACATTGCGACTGAAGCTGCAGAGAAGTTCTCATTACCTCTCTTCAAAAACATTGTAAATTTTCTTAATGCCAGCATCCTGCCATGAATGCCAATGCATTATTTGATATTTTTACACTCTTGAGTTTTTCCCTTTCCTAGAATAAAGGGCAAATGAATCAAGGCTTGTCCTACATATTATGGTCCCTTCTAAATATCATTTCTGTAGAAAATGGACTTGTATATAAGTTCTAATCTGTGAACTACTTCTTTTCTTCACTTTTACAAGAGATACTGATTCACAAATGAAGCTGATTATATCAACATACTTTTTAATTAAACTAAATCATGAATCAGCAAATGGCAATTTGTTTTGTGCCTGAGGATACTGTCTCATTTGACAATTTTAACCTAAATCTAGAACTTTTGTCTGCTAATTCTAGGAAAGTCAAAGAACCCAGGTAAATACATGTAGCCATATGTTTAAATTTAACCCATTTTGTCTTTGGTTTTGTTTCACTCAAGGTCCCAAGCTAAAGTGGGCTGTTTATTCCACACTTGCAAAAGACATTTCAAAGAATGCTTTTTATTTTTTTATTTTTTTCCCATTAGCCACATTGGGAATCTATAGATTTAGGGTCAGAAGATGAGGTACACAGTGGCAACCTTGCAGAACCTCATACAATGCCTAGGAAAAGGCAAGGAATACATTTCTGAAAGCCTATTGCTACAAAAGGTGATGAATGGCCAGGGCTACGTGAGGTATTCAGTAAGAGACAGAGAGGTGTAAACAAAAAACAGAAGAGAGTGAAGTTATGAAAAATAATTCAGGCAGATAGCAAAAGTTTTTCAAACAGCAGGCTAGAATGGCTGGTCATCATCTGAGGCCAAGGTGACAACGGGGCTCAGTGGAACCATGAGAAGGGTTTGTACTGTCAGCCCTGGAGCTATGGGTCAGAATATACTCATGCTGACTTATGCCTGGGAATCTAAAGGATAATCACTGTAGCTGTGCAGAGAGGAACATTAGGATTAGCCTTCATTTTGAGTCTGGACAAGATGTGCTTTTAGTGTGACAAAATGATGCTCAAGTTCTTTGCTTTCCAAAAGGACCAGCTAGAATGGTAGAAGGTACTCAGCAGAAAGCAGCCAGACTTGGACCATGGTTTGCCTAGTGCTAAAGAACTAAATATGAAAAACAACTAGACAGGTAGAGCCCCTCACCACACTAGGGTGGTTTCAAGTTAGAATATTTCTATCAAGGGGGAACTTCCAAAAGTATCCACTAGAGGCCTTATTGTAGCAATTTTCCAGCCCCGAAGGTCCAAGGGAACACCATTCAGTCCTAGAAAAGTCACAAATATTTCATCCCTTACCTTTCTTTTCTTTCCTCCATTGTCCCCTCTTCCCTTATGTTCAAACCAAAGAAATGAGAGGCATCCTTTAGAATGTAGAAGCAGGTAAATGGAGGCAAAGTTGTCTCATCTATTCTTCCTCAGGAGTGTAGTCTTCAGAGCCATGTGTTAAAAAGCTGTATCATTGCTCATTATTCTAGACTGAACATAGGGATCACTGATCTGAAACTGCTTTTTTGGTGAATGAAAGTAATCAAAACGCTCAGGATTACTTAAAAATAACTAGCAATGTCATTGGACTTACCACTAGGCTTTATCCAAGTTGCTCAAAAGTTAACCATCTCTTCAAGGTAGATTTGAAACAAATTGAGGTGCTTTCTCATCATTGACCTCTCTTTCACATCCTTCCACAGAAGAGTGGCGATCCTTACAAGAACCACTCTACACTGGGGCAAAGCCATTTATCAATGTATGCCAAGGTTGAGGTCTGCAGTCTAAAGTTTCATTGTTACAATGATGCCAAAAATAGGGTTGCCAGATTTAGTACATAAAATACAGAACTCTGTTAGAACTGAATTTCAGAAAAGTAAAGAATACTTGTCTTCAACACAAGTATATCCCAAATATTATTAATGACATATTCTTACTACCAAAAAATGTAATGTTAATTTGAAACTCAAATTTAACTGATTTTGTATTTGTATTTGGAATCTTTAGCAGAGGTATTTAGTAATCTATATAGCAATGGTAAGAAGAAATAGAAAGGGCTGAAGTTATGAAAAATAGTTAAGGAAGATAGCACATTCCCAAGACACAGGAGGTAAATATGACATTTTCCACAACATAACATTTCTTTAAAATGAAGAAGGATAGAAAATTGTGAAGAACTGAGAATATAAGACAATATTATCCTACATTTTCTAAAAAAATTTGTTCTGCCTACAGAAATTATGGAAACAAAGATTTTCATACACCTTTGATAGATGGGTCCTGTCACTATCCTGTTTTTCATTGTCTCTCAATGCCATGATTACTTTTTCATGTTTTTCAAACTGTGAATTTTGTGTGACTGAAGTTAGCTTGTGATTCACTAAAAATTGTTTTGTATCATTTCTTCAGGGTCTTCTACACACATCTATTCCCCCAAGACTTTTTTTAGCTCAGTCAAATTTTTGTTCCTATATCCATCTCTTTCATCTTACCTTTATTGAACTTTTTAAAATCACAGGCACACTGCCATCTTGTAAATTACATGTTTCTATTAAATAAATAAAGCTACCAGAAAACAAACTTGCAATCAAAAATGAAACTTAATGTTTAAATCATGTGTTACTTTGATTTACATTCAGGCATATATTTCTTTATCAGTGCACCTGTAAATCAACATTATGGAGACATCTATCCAAGCATAAGAACAAATGAATATGTATAAACCAAATTGTGTTTGTAAATATGTAGATTGAGGTAGTAAACACCTTTAACACCAGTTAGAAATCTGTCACTGATTATACATAAGGGAGAAGGCAAGCATCAAGTTTCTAGTAAATAGCATAAGAATCTTGATAATATCAGTGGTCCAAGTAATGTTTGCAGTGCATACTGATAAGCTAGATACATTTTTGATTGCAGATATAGAGATATGCATGCAGAATACAAATGTATGCAGAGTGATATTCATAATACATTGGAAACTTGGCCCAACTATTATTGACACTTAAAAGGTCCTAACAAATCAGTACTACATAATTGTACTTTAAAGATATCTTTGAAAAGATTGTCCTTTTAATTATTTATTGAAAATAAAAATGAACTATGTTATTAGGTTAAAGATATTTTTAGTATAATTTTTTTTTTTTTTTTTTTTTTTTTTTTTTTTTTGTACCAGGGATTGAACTCAGAGGCACTTAACCACTGGGCCACAGCCCCAGCCCTTTTTTGTATTTTATTAAGAGACAGGGTCTCACTGAGTTGCTAAGTGCCTCACCATTGCTGAGGCTGGCTTTGAACTCGCAATCCTCCTGTCTCAGCCTCCCAAGTGCTGGGATTACTGGCATGTGCCACCACACCCGGCTTGTATAACTTTTAATGAAAAATAATTGCTCAGTATAACTTTTGTTCAAGGAGAGCATTATTGTGGCAAGAAGATGATTCCATGTTGAAAGGCTTCGTTTTGTTTCTTTATTGAAGATGGATAACGGGCTCAAGATATCCAAGTTCACATGTGCTTCTGCTGCATTATGCTGAGGTCCATCTCTACCCGCCAGGCTCTATGGGTCCCATCTACCAACCCAAAGGGTCTTTTCACAAAGGACTTGGTCAAAACCATGCTCATCATCTCAGTGCTAAATTTGTGTAGTTTGTTGAAGAAACATCAAGGGAGATCTTTAATTTACTGTTGAACAATTTTATTAGAACAAAAGAATCATCTATACTAAAGAATATTGAAATAAAATGAAGAGTATTCTCTTGACCAAATTACAGGGGAGGTTATATTTGAGAGGCCGATATTGAGGGATATAACTTAAGCCCTTAGTAGTGAGGAATATAGGAACATGAACAGAGGAGCAGGGAAGATTATTATTAACTATTTTTTGAAATATCACTTGATTATTTTGCCTGTTACAATTAGCATATTTTAAGTTTTCATTGAATAATTTAATTAATTAATTTAATTAGATGGAAATAAACCACAGCAAGAGAGAGAATTTCCTCTGCCCTAAGAGTCCTCCATTACTAGAAAACTTGAAAAGAGGTACACACACTTGTATGCATATATGGAAATATCATCCTGAAACCCATACATATGTACAATTAATACAGGTTAATCAAAAGTAAAAATATGTAAGATGCACTATTATTTGAAGTTAAATTCACTGATGTTACATATTCATAAATGGTTTTTATTTTAGACTATTTCTAGATTTCTATAAATAAACACCATTTGATTGTAAGTAGAAAAAGAAAAAGAGTTGCAGAAACAAAGTGAAAAACAAAGTTTTTGAAACAAGTTACAGGAAGGACTTCTAGGGAGTATTGCTAGATTAAGATACCTAGATACTTAACCTTGTTAGCAAAGTTTAGATACCTGGGAATCTCTTTTTTTCCCTTTTATATATTTTCATGTATATTTTTACACATATATTTATATTTGTATTCCTATAATGGATAAAAATGTTCAATCCCTAAACTAACCCCATTTTTCTGCATTAGTTTTGCACCTACCAATACACCTCAGAGAAAATTCTATACATATAAACCATGACATTTTATATGAATGTACCTATGTATTTGGGGATAAAAATTTATAAATTCATATAAAATCCCATAGATATTTTATAAATATATACTCAGTTCCACAGACATAACCAGATTTCACATGTAATATGACAATATTGTTTACCTTAAAAATATCCACATATAAAAGTATATACATGTAAATTTTGAAATATGGTATTACCTCTATATTCATAGTTTATTCATATATATTGATATATATGTTCCAAAGGTAACCCATCTTCTAAACCAAAGCTATAACTCAGAACTAAACCAACCCTACCCATAATCATGAAACTTTTAAACAAAAATTATAAATATTACTTTGCATATCCATATATACTTTTACATATTTATTCTGTATATGTTTATACACATTCATGTATATATATGTATGTACCCTAATGGCAACCCAAAATCCTAACCATATATTTTCATATATATTCAGTTACACAATCATATCCTATATCTTATCAAAATTGTAAACAGTCATCTCAAAAGAAAAATAACTATATACAAATCCATATCCATTTAAATATTTTTATGTATATTTTTACATATATATTCATATTTTTATTCATATGAATGGATAAAAATGTTCAAACCAGTATTATTGTGTTGTGGTCTAGTTGTTTTTTTAAGTTGATAAGGGTTTGTTTGAGGTACATAGATGCTCCATTGTTTGGGGCATAAATATTTATGATTGGGGCTGGGGTGTGGCTCAGCAGTAGAACGATCGCCTAGCACATGCGCAGCCCCAGTTCCATCCTCAGCACTATGTAAAAATAAATGCATTGTGTGCAAGTAAAGCAAATAAATAAATATTAAAAATATATATATTTATGATTGTTATACTTGGTTGATGCACAATTCCCTTAAGCAATATGAAATATCCTCTTTTGTCCCTTCTGATTAACTTTGGCTTGAAGTCCACTTTATCTGATATGAGGATGAAACCCCTGCTTATTTATGCAATCCATGTGAGTGATATATTTTTTCCCATTCTTTCACCTTAAGTATATTTATGTCTTTGCCTATGAGGTGAGTTTCATGGAGACAGCATATTGTTGGGACTTGTTTTCTAATCTAATCTGCCCATCTGTATCTTTTGATTGATGAGTTTAGGCCATTAATGTTCAAAGTTATTATTGAGATATGATTTGTGTTCCAGGTCACTTTTGTTTATTTTTAGTTTTTAATTTGAATTAGTTTCTCCTTTGATTGACTATTCCTTTAGTGTAGTTCCTCCCTTTACTGGTTTAATTTTTTTTCTTCTCTTTTTTCATTTCATCTTCGTGGAATATTTTGTTGAAAATATTCTGAAGTGCAGACTTTCAGGTTGCAAATTTTTTTAAATTTTTGTTTGTCATGAAAGGTTTTTATATCATCTTCTAATCTGAAACTTAATTTTGCTTGATATAGGATTCTTCTTTGGCATCCCTTTTCTTTCAGAGCTTGGTGTATATTATTCCAGGACCTCCTAGCTTTGATAGTCTGTGTTGAGAAATCAGCTGAGATCTGTATGGGTTTCCCCCTGTATGTAATCTGATGTTTTTCTCTCACAGTCTTTAAAATTCTATCCTTATTCTGTATGATAGGCATTTTCATTATAATGTGACTTGATGTGGGTCTGTTGTAATTTTGCACTTATGGGGTCCTGTAAGCCTCTTGTAATTGATTTTCCATTTCATTCTTTATATTTGGGAAATTTTCTAATATTATTTCATTGAAAAGATTGTGCATTCCTTTGGTTTGTATTTTCATGCCTTCATCTATCCTAATAAATCTTTTTTTTTTTTTTTTTTTTTTTTTTTTTGTATTTATTAGAGACAGGGTCTCACTAAGTGCCTCGCCATTGCTGAGGCTGGCTTTGAACTTGTGATCCTCCTGCCTCAGCCTCCCAAGTGCTGGGATTACAGGTGTACGCCATTGCGCCAGGCCCAATAAATCTTAAATCTTGACTTCTCATAATTCTTTGAAGTTCTTTCATTGTTTCTTAATATCTCTCTGTGGTCAACTCTATTTTTGAGATTATATATTTTGTCTTCATTGCTTGGGATTCTGTCTTCCAAGTGGTCTAGTTTGTTGGTGATGCTCCCTATTGAACTTTTAATTTGGTTAATTGTTTCCTTCATTTTGATGATTTCTGTTTGGCTTTTTTTCAGAATCTCTCTCTTTGTTGAAGTGATCATTTGCTACCTGTATTTGTTCTCTTACATCATCCTTTACTTTGCAGATCAGTTTAACTATGTACTTCTAAACTTCTTCTCTGACATTTCTTCCTCTGTGGTATTGATGGATTTTATTATTGGAGTATCTTGGTTTGCTTGGGGCAATCTGTACTCTTGCTTTTTCATGTTGTTTGTGTTTTCACCCATCTAACTAACAGTATGGATCTGAGGCAGTAGAGTTTCTACCCTAGACTTATAGAGTCCCTGAAGTTTTCTAGTACCTTGCTCTTTAGGAGAAGACAAATAACAATAACCAGTGCATACAATTTACAGCATTAAACCAAACAGTTTCTACCAAGACTTCTACAATGCAAATTATCATAATAAACAGAAATTATATGCTCGATTATTGCCTATAATAAAAAGGAAATTTTCCAAGGAGTTTACATTTTCAAATGGAAGACAGGGAGAGAACAGAAATGATATAGGGTATGATGATTATAAGGGAGAAGGAGAGAAGACAGAAGTAAAAGATTAAAGGAAGAGTGAAAGAGAGATCAATAGAGAATGGCTGTTAGCAGAAGAAAAATAGAAGCAGGGGAAACAGATAAGTAGGAGAAAAATATATATAGAAAGAAAATTTTTTTAAATAAAAAATAAAAAAAACACAAAACAAAACTAAAGTATACTAATCAATCATCTTAGTTCACAAAAAACTAATCCATGTAAAATAACTGGCTTCAAATATTCTAGAGATGAGTAGGAAAAAAAGATAGGAAACTGTATAGATGTCCAGGTACCATTAAGGTCACAATTAAACAGTGGGGGAAAAAAGGAAAGAATAAAAATGATGAAAAGTTAAAGAATTCTTTCCATTGGAGTTCAAAATATTCTCAGCTTGGGTTCTTAGCAGTTTTATATGGCATCTTCTGGAATGTGATGCTCCACCCTCTGGATGTTTGGAGTGAAAAACGTATCCCATAGGCAGAGTTCCTGGAGGCAAGGTTTAGGCTTAAGTGTGCTCCATGCTCTTTGATGAATGCCAATTGATCTGGAGATTTTCAGTCAGCACACTTCCAGTGCCCAGTGTTTTCTGGTCCATGCTGGAAGACTTTGCCCCAGGATTTTCCCCTGGGTTCCACTCATGTGGTGGGGGAGCCAATTCTTAGTCCCCCATGTCACCTGTGGACACCCATTTCCGGGGCTCAGTCTCCAAGCAATTTCTCCCTCCCTGGCCTTTCTGAGTTCCCAGCCAGATGTGTCTCCTCCTAGCTGGTCCTGCAAGCAGTCAGATTGGAGTGGGGAGGAGTAGAGCCGAGCTGGTTTCTGTGACCAATTGTCCTTTGTGTGAAACTCTCTCCACATTTGATTTTTTTCCTGGTCATTTAAACACACTCTATGTCATGCACTGTGTGCTTACTGGACCTTTATTTCAGGCCAAACTCGGGTTTTCCAGGAATTGGCTTTCTCATTTGCTGGTCCCTATGCCTCAGCTGCAAAATTGTTTTTCCTTTTGTCCTCCACATGCCTCCTAGAAAGATGGTGGCTTCTTTCTCCATACAGATATCATGCAACAAGTCCTTCAGTTTTGTTGGGCAATGTCTTTGGTCTCTAAACACTCTGTATCCAGACTCTCCTTGGACCTCCCAAAAATTCAGGTGCCTTTAATTCCCTCATCTCTCTATTATACTCATGGAGAGACATTTCTGGGTGGAGCTTCTGGCTTGGCTGTGGCAGTAGCTGTGCTGCGGGGTATTTTTTTTCTTTACTTATTATATCCAACTTCCTATGTCCCCAGATTGCTTTGAATACTAGTTTTAGGTTCCAGTAAATTACCCTCCTTTTTTTTTTTTTTTTTTTTCACCCACATTGTGGAGAAGCTGCTTATCTGCTTTCTTGGTTTTATACCATGGAACAGCCAAGAATGCAACCTCCTCTATTCCACCATCTTGGATCTCAGGAATCTTTTTCTTATATTAGCTATATTTCTAAATCTCAAAGACAACAATGAATAAAATTTAGAATTACCCCTACTAAAATAATAATTTTATGAAAGGAGAATAAAATCACATTCTATTAATCAATGTGAACTTGTTAATACCACCTTGCTTTTCACTGGCAGATCTTAATCTATTCCAAGGAAAGTATCTTTTACTAAGTAGTATGACTACCTGGATTGAGTAACTTCCATACATGTTATTATATAAAGGCACAGAAGCATTTTGCACCTTATTTCATAAGTATTCTCTAAATGTTATCAAAAGTATCAGGATTTTGTATGTGTGTATTTATCTTTGTGGCCTTCATGGTGCAACTTAAAATAAAATTTTACTTTCTTTTTCTTGTTTACCTTGAGGGTGGGAAGAAAGGATTTTCATTTGTATGTTGTACCTTTGTCTTTCCTTGGATCACATATTATGTATTTATATAACCCTTCCCTTTTCTATACTTTGGCATAAACAAAGAGTTCCTCAATAATGTTCTAAACACACAAGATAACTTTTCTTTTGTCCTAATGTACCTCTGCCTAGATTACTGAAAACAATCTATTTTAATGGTTCCATCCACAAATTCTGAGTCTCTTTCAATGTAACCAAGACAGTGTTTCACTCAGAAAACTATCTTACATAGAACACACTTTAATATACGAAATAACCAATGGGAAGGAGGCAAGGTACAAAGTTAGTTTTTGATGGAACCCTTAAGGTCCAATTTCAATCAACTTCATGGAGTTGATAGATGACTTTTTTATATCAAAACATCGATCCTTAAATAGTTGATTTTGCAGATGATCTTTAAAGAGCAACAGCAAGTAGCCTTCAAAAATAGGAGTTGCAAGGAGCAAATTAGTAAACAGACCATCAAACAAGTTATTGTACTGAATATGTTACATTGCTCAACATCCTCTCAAATTTCAGATTCTGTGATTGTAACAGGTGAGTTAGAATAAGCATCATATAGAAACCTAGCTGAAAAAGTAGAGAAATAGTTTCAAGAATGACTTAGTTTTTGATGAAAAGGAACATTTATAGGAAAAACTAAACATTTTGAGGGAAGAGAGTTTAGGCAAATATGTTCCTTTCAAGGACAGCACACTAGTGACTAAGAGAGGGCCATTCTGAGCATATTGCAGTAGCTTCTGTCATAGTCCCCATGAAGTTACAGATAATAAGTAGGTTAAGGAGACTAAAATAAAAAATAAGGAAAACTAACTTATCTAAGATCTAGAGTTTGCAAGATATGAGAGGAATATTTTCAGACATTTGGGCACTAAATGTACATACAATTTTCTGTCCAGGCATAAAAAATATTTTCATAGGTAATGAATCTGAGATGGTATCTTGAGGGAGCAGTGCCAGGATCCCCCCAACCTTATCATTATAAAGAAGGCAGACAACTTTATTGTCAGCATGAACTGAAAGAGTTCAGAAGTAACTTATTGCTAAAATTTCACCTCCAAAAAAGTTATATTTGGCAGGTTAGCTGTTGATTTATTTTTTAAATTAATCTCATTTGCTTTCTAATTATTAAAAAATCTGGAATAAATTGTATGTGGACTTGCAGAATAGGTACATGGTGAAATGTAAAGAAACTTAAATGACTTAAGTTCTTCAGAGACCAAAAACCACACTTGATGGTTTTGATATAAGGAACAAGCCATGCAAGTATCAAATTTACTAATGAAATTTATGGGTCAGAGTTGTAGCACAGTGGTAGAGCACTTGCCTAGCATGAGTGAGGCACTGGGTTTGATCCTCAGAACTATGTATAAATAAATAAATTAAATTAAGATATTGTGTCTGTCTTCAACTAAAATTTTTTTTGTCACATTAACAAGTTAAGGGGGGAAGATCACAATATCATCCTAAATTATGTACAAAAATATGGCATATATATCATGATAATACCAATACCAATAAGTATAAAATAATTTCTTTGATGAAAAAAGAGCATTTTACAGAAAATGGAAATAAAACAAAACCTTATAATAAACACTTTGCTTAATGTAAATATAATATTGATGGTAATGTTACAATTATTTTCTCTAAACTCAAAAAAAGCACATATGCTAAGCAGTTTTCATTTAATACACTATTAGGGATCTTATCTACAGATAAAAATAGAAATGACATAGAAATGAGATGCAAATATTTGAATAAAAAACAATAAACATTATTCTTAGACATCTTCATCTCATTTTTTTGTTCCAAACTTCACAGTTTTCACTTCACAATATATAAATAATTCCTAAACATTAATAATGAAAAGTCAAGCAACTAAACCAAAAAAGGATCTGAACAGGTATTCAACAAAAATAAATCCACCAAACAACATGTTCAATTCCCTTGTAACCATAAATGCAAGTTAAATCTATAAGAAAGTAACATTTCACATTTAAGAAATTAGCTAAAATAAATTTTATCAAAAATGTAAATGTCAAAAGTGACAAAAGTATCATTCAAACAGAATTAACTTATGTCTATGATTGCTATATAAATTAGTACAACTGCATTGAAATTAATTTTTCATGATCAAGAAGACTTGATAAGGCATTACCTATAATAAAGCAATTTGACTCCTAGGAACACTCCTTAATAGACCTCCTTACCAGTGTTTACAAGGATATATTCATGGCAGTGTTCACTGTAGTAATATTTGCAACAGCAAGCATTAAAAATAATGTATTTTAATAAATTCCACAACCAGTATGGCCAAACTTACAGTACCTGCAAGGGGCTGTAGAGGATTAGAAAATAAAGATCACACACATGTATATATAAAGGTAAAGCTGGGATCAGGTGGAATGCTGCTCTCTGATGAAGAAGCAGATCTAAAGGTAATCTTTTTTTTTTTTTTTTTTTTTTTTTTTTTTTTGTACTAGGGATTGAACTCAGGAGCACTCAACCACTGAGTCACATCCTCAGCCCTATTTTGTACTTTATTTAGAGACTGGATCTCACTGAATTGCTTAGTGCCTTGCTGTTGCTGAGGCTGCCTTTGAACTCTCAATCCTCTTGCTTCAGCCTCTTGCGCTGCTGGGATTACAGGTGTGCACCACCATGCCCAGCAATGATCTTCACTTATATATGTCTCATTATAAGGTTAAAGACTATGGAAGCATTATTCTTTGTAATCAGGAAAGTTAGAGAACTAGAAACATCTATGCAGCTTTTCCACAGTTGCAATGTGTAATGTTAGGAGCTTTGTGTAGCTCACAAGAAGGCCCATTGTTTAAAGTTGCTGTTAAGCGGGCAGGCTCAGGAACAGCCGAGCTGGTGAAACATTGTGGTTGTCTAGTGTAAGAACTCCTCTATCTTTGGGAGCTATAGGCCTGAGATCAAGGTCGAAGCTGATAAGACTCTTGGACAGAGCCTCCTCAGACAGGGCATTACCATAGCAACTAGGCATCCTATGCTCTTGCACGGAAACTTTCCCAGGCACCAGGTGCACCACACCCATGAGGTCATCAGAGACCACCAGTCTCAGTCACTGCTCTTCGATTCTGTCACCACTCTCCACAAATAAACATTAAAAATAACAAATTATATATATAGTCTAATTATGAAGTATTTTATAATATTAAAATAAATTTAAAATTGAAAAAAATATACATACAAAAGAAAGATTCTCAGAAGGGAAAAATAGAAGTTCATTGGATTAAACAAAGGGGAATGAAGGGAGAATGGGACTAGGAAAGACAGTAGAATGAATCAGATGTTCATATATGAATATTTGACCAGTGTAATTCCACATCATGTACAACCACAAGAATGGGAAGTTATGTTCCACGTATGTACAATATGTCAAAATACACTCTACTGTCATGTATTTCTAAAAAGAACAAATAAAAAATTCAAATTCATTAAAAAAAAAAAAGAAAAAGATTCTTCCAGAATATTCCTAGGAAGGGCCAGCAAGAAAGAGGTATATATCAGCCTGGAAGTTTCCATTTTGCCCAAGTCAAGAGGGAAAAAATGGAATGGAGTTTAAGTGCATATTATCCAAAACCCTCCTTGCTGTGTTTTCCATAGCACCCTTTCTTCTTCTTTGACAACACCTTATAGCATCTTGTTCTTATGTTGGTCTTTTGGTTCCTCCAAAGTTTCACATTTATCTGTCTGGATTGTTTTCACTTTTACTTCCTTTTGCCCCAAGTTCTCTTCTCTTAATCTGCAGGTTTGTTTTTTGTGAGCAGGTCAAATGTCACTTCTCTAGGGAAGTCTTATCAAACCACTAAAACTATAGTAAATGTCCAGTAATGTTCTAGTCATTTTTTAATCTTTTCTGAGTTTACGTATTTTATACATTTTGTTATCTAAATACTTGGTACTTAACCTCCATAAGAATATGTACACTGTCTCATTCAACACTGCATTTCTAGGCTCCAGAATACCACCTGCCACAAAACAGGAACACACAAATAATTTTCAAGTATCTTTAAGTAAATCCATTCAAGTTGCAAATGAGCAATTTGAATTTTCAAAAATCCTCCAAGAGATACTAACAATGAGGATATTTAAAAATAAGAGAATAAAAATATTTCAGCTAACATCACCATGCTTTCTTTTAGAAAAGGTTCACCGTTGGGATTCACAGTGGCTCTAGAAATCAATGAAATCCCCCAACCTTCCCATGTCCCCTCCATCTCGGTAGTTGAAATATTGTTAGGATGCCATAAGAAGGTTAAGTCTCAAGACCAAATATCATTTCTACATTTGTCTGTAAAATTAGTATTTTGGGGGTATGGATCCATAGACAATGTAGCAAACAAAAGCAGCAATCAGTTCACTTGGGAGATTCACTTCCCTCATTAACAGAATTTTGACTTGTCATTGACTTATAAAAACAAGGTATTTTTACTTGTAGTATGCTTTTAAGTTCTTTTTAACTATTTAGATTTCTTGGATGTATTCTTTGCATTTTTCGATGTTTGAAAAATGAAAATATAACTATGGGTAACTAAATAAAAATATACCAGTGCAGCATGATTTGTAATAATACAATTCCAATATGTTTAAGCTTATAAAATTTTAAGCAGTTTTCCCTCTAAAACAGTACCCCATCTCTAGCCCACATGCTACATCATTTATCATCACATTATCATTTGGTTTGTCAAAGCATTTGTATGACTTACCAGGTTTCAATTCACATACTTATGTCAATAAAATATTTCACATTGATCCACTTTGAGTTGAGTTTTGTGTATGGTGAGAGATAGAAGTTTAATTTCATTTTGTTGCATATGGATTTCCAGTTTTCCCAGCACCATTTATTGAAGAGGCTATCTTTTCTCCAATGTAAATTTTAGTGCCTTTGTCTAGTATAAGATAACTGAAATTATATTCATTAGTCTCTGTGTCCTCTATTCTGTACCACTGGTCTATCAGTCTATTTTGGTGCCAATACCATGCTGTTTTTGTTACTATTGCTCTGTAGTATAATTTAAGATCTGGTATAGTGATACCACCTGCTTCTCTCTTCTTGCTAAGGATTGCTTTAGCTAGTCTGGGTCTCTTATTTTTTCAGATGAATTTCATGATTGCTTTTTCTATTTCTATGAGGAATGTCATTAGGAATTTGATTGGAATTGCATTAGATCTGTATAGTGCTTTTGGTAGTATGGTCATTTTGACAATATTAGTTCTGCCTATACAAGAGCAAGGTAGATCTTTCCATCTTCTAAGGTCTTCCATAATTTCTTTCTTTAGTGTTCTCTAATTTTCATTATAGAGGTCTTTCACATCTTTGGATAAATTGGTTCCCAAGTATTTTATTTTTTTATGCTATTGTAAATGGAGTAGTTTCCCTCATTTCCCTTTCAGAGAATTTGTCACTGATATATAGAAATGCCTTAGATTTATGGGTGTTGATTTTGTATCCTGCTACTTTGCTGAATTCATTTATGAGTTCTACAAGTTTTCTGGTGGGATTTTTTTGGGTATTCTAGGTCTAAAATCATATCCTCAGCGAATCATGATAATTTTAATTCTACTTTACCTATATGTATCCCTTTAATTTCTTTCATCTGTCTTATTGCTCTGGCCAGCGTTTCAATTACTATGTTAAATAGAAGTGGTGAAACAGGGCATCCCTATCTTGTTCCAGGTTTCAGAGGGAATGCTTTCAATTTTTTCTCCATTTAGAATAATGTTGGCCTGGGGCTTAGCATAGATAGCTTTTACGATGTTGAGATATATTCCTGTTATCCCTAGTTTCTCTAGTGTTTTGAACATGAAGGGGTGCTGTATTTTGTTGAATGCTTTTTCTGCATCTATTGAGATAGCAATATGGTTCTTATCTTTAAGTCTATTGACGTGATGAATTACATATATTGATTTTCACATATTGAACCATCCTTGCCTCCCTGGAATGAACCCCATTTGATTGTGGTATACTATATTTTTGATGTGTTTTTGTATCCATTTTGGCAGAATTTTATTGAGAATTTTTGCATCTATGTTCATTAGAGATATTGGTCTGAAGATTTTTTTTTTTAATGAGTCTTTTCTTGGTTTTGGGATCAGGGTGATAACAGCCTCATAGAATGAGTTTGGAAGTTCTCCCTCTTTTTCTATTTCCTGAAATAAATTGAAGAATATTGGTATCAGTTCTTCTTTAAAGGTCTTGTAGAACTAGGCTGTGTATTCAGACCAGAGACACTACACTTAATAGAAGAAAAGTAAGCTCTAATCTTCAACATATTGGATTAGACCCCAAGTTCCTTAATAAGACTCCTGTAGTGTAAGAATTAATATCAAGAATCAAAAAATGGGATAGATTCAAACTAAAAATCTTCTTCTCAGAAAAAAAAAAAACAATCAGTGAGGTGAATAGAGAACCTACTAATTGGGAACAAATTTTTACCACACACAATTCAGATAGAGCACTAATCTCTATAATATATAAAGAACTAAAAAATATTAACACCAAAGAAAAACAAATAACCCAATCAATAAATGGGCCAAGGAACTGAACAGAAACTTCTCAGAAGACATACAATCAATCAACAAATACATGAAAAAATGTTCAACATCTCTGGCAATAAAAGAAATGCAAATCAAGACCACTCTAAGATTTCATCTCACACCAGTTAGAATGGCAGCTATTAAGAACACAAACAATAGTAAATGTTAGCAAGGATGTGGGGGAAAAGGCACACTCATACATTGCTGGTGGGACTGCAAAATGGTGCAGACAATATGGAAAGCAGTATGGAGATTCCTTGGAAAACTGGGAATGGAACCACCTTATGACCCAGCTATCCCACTCCTGGGTCTATACCCAAAGGACTTAAAAACAGCATACTACAGGGACACAGCCACATCAATGTTTACAGAAGAACAATTCACAATAGCTAAATTGTGGAACCAACCAAGATGCCCTTCAGTAGATGAATGGATAAAGAAAATATGGGATATATACACAATGGAGTATTACTCAGCAATAAAAGAGAATAAAATCATGGCATTCGCAGATAAATGGATGAAGTTGGAGAATATAATGCTAAGTGAAGTTAGCCAATCCCAAAAAGTCAAATGCCAAATATTTTCTCTGATATAAGGAGGCCGATTCACAGAGGGGTTGGGATAGGGAGCATAGGAAGATTAGAGTAACACTAGAATGGCCAATGGGAGGGAGGGGAAGAGAGGGGCCAAAAGAGTGAAGAAGAAAAAAAAAGATGGTAGAATGAGATGGATATCATTACCCTAAGTGCATGTATGAAGTCACGAATGGTGTGAATATACTTTGTATACAACCAGAGATATGTAAAAGTGTGCTCTATAAGTATAATATGAAATGTAATGCATTCTGCTGTCATTTCTAACAACTTAGAATTTTAAAAAATTCCACATTGAATATTTAACAGAAAAAAAAAGCAAAATTAGCAAACTACCACTCTTAAATATTGAAATCTATAAAATTAAGATGTTTAGTTTTCTTGAAAATCAGATAATTAATAATAATAATAATAACAACAACAACAACAACAACAACCATGGCAATATGATTATTAGTAATAAAAATTATATACTAACTGTTATGGAAGAAGTACTAAGCTTTACATGTACCAGTAATCTAAGCTTAGCAACTACTCTATGAGGTTATTATTGTTTTCTGCATTTTACAAATGAGGATACTACCACAGGATTGAGTTAAGCAATTTGCCATAAGTCATAATGCCTAAATCACAAAAATCATAGTCAAGATTCAAACCCAAGTGATGTACTTCCAGGACCATGCTTACACCAATAGACCAGTTAATTCTACTTAGATAAATATGATCATCACCACAGTTCAGCTTAATATTCAAAATGGGTTGTATTCTTAGAGATGCAATGGGGAGCGAGGAAGTTTAAGAATATTTAAGACAATTTAATTTCTGCTTGTGAGATTGTGGAAATTGCCATCAGCTGTGAAGTATGACTCACATCTGAGCACTCCAAACAATATTTTTCTCTTTCAAAAAGAAATGCATTTAGCAAGACTGAATTAAAGTATATATCTATTTAAAAGACAGTGATTTTTTTAAGTTCAACTCATTAGATCTGACCTTAGCCTTAGAATGACGGGTATTTTAAATAGAAGACAAGATGATGAAGGTATAGCAAAACATGTTTTCTGCAAAGAAACAGACTGAACTTCTAGTGGCAAAACAATTAAGAGAGTGGCATGGTGCTAATCAACCTTCCCTACTTGTGGGACCTCGACAAATCATGGTTCCCTTTATTTTCTCTGTACTTTACTTTGACTTTCCTTTGGCAGCTAGAGGAAGAACTGACAGGACAGCATTTTTTTTTTTTTGTTTCTTCACAGTAACCACCTGACTGTTCCCTTCTTTCTTGGCAATGCTGTATTCAGTCACAGAATGATGGATGAAGACAGGTTTCATTCTGGTCTCTTTGAAGGAAAAATTTTCCCCATAGATATATTACCAAAATGTAAAGCAGAGAGGAGACCTAAAGTTAATTAGATTTAATGTGTTGGGTAATTTTTTTTCTTATTTCATTGCATGCTTTCCTTCCTATGTTTACTCAGCATGTGTACCCACATTATCCCCCACATTGTGCACTTGTAGGTGGTAAGTGAAAATATTTTATTCCTAAAAATTCTTTCCTTGATCCCAATTTTAGTGGAAGAAAAGAGGAAAACATATATGCATGGAATGATCTCTCATTTGTATGATGACCCAACCTTCTGCTTCTGATCTTACAGTCCTGCAAAAGAATTGATCACATCATGATTTTCGTCTTGTCTTGTCTTATCCTCCCACAGAGATGTGCTGTACTTGATGACAGGAATCATATGTGACCCTTTATGTCTCATTTTCGATGTTTACAATATTAAAAGTACAACACAATCAGTATGGAAAAAATTATAAAAACTGTTTAAATAGCAATCTATAAAATTATGCTTTTAAAAATAATCTAAAACTTTCTGAGTGTTGTCTCTAGCTTTTATTTCCTGTGAAATTTGCTCTGTGATTTCTACATCTGGCAGAATTTCTATTCCTCATTTTAATTATCTGATCCAAACTCTTTTTATCTACCAAAATCTAATGGAAATAAAACTTAACACTCATATTTTCTAAGGAGCAAAAGACCAATGAAGATTTAATAATAAAAGAGAAAGAAAATCAAGACAGTAGGGCACAGTCATTAAAGAGTCAAATTTAAATATCATATAGAAAGTTCCAAGTTAAGTGACTTCAGGACTATCAATTAATTTCTGTCTCATTTTCCATATCTAAAAGAAGAAAATATAATTAATTTCATTGATTCATTTTGAGTGTTAAATACCAAAGGTAAACTGTGGGGTGCTTATCATATCACAGGCAATTAATCAATGGCATTCATTACCATTAATATTGGTTTTCCTTATTTTTATGTTAATGAATGTAACATAAAAACTGCTAGTAATGATTGGTAATAATATATATCAACAAATTGATAGATACTTTTGCATGACATTGATACCATAAGTACCCATAATTATTAATAATATAATTATAAAACAATAGTAAATATATAACATAAGTGGGAAGCAAAGATAAAGAGCATTCACCTGGAAATTTATGTGTCTGAACTTCATTGAATGGGTAGAAAGGAGGAATTTCTTCTGCCTTCCATCCAAGATGAAACAACAGGAAATAACCCTAGACTGAGTTCCACATAAATAATTTGGAAATCTAGTCCAGATAACATTTATTAAAAGAAATCAAAACATACAAAATTCAACTGCTAATTAAAATTTATTGATGTTTAACACATTGTTTGATTGAAAACCTTTAGTATTTATTTAAGGAAGACCATACAGACTGGTTGCAGAGTTGCTGCTACTTTCTTTTTTTTTATTAGTGTAGCAAGAACACAACGTAAGCTCTACCCTCTTAATAAATAAAAAGTAAGCATGTAATACATTGTTTTTGGCTATAGGTATAATGTTGTACAGCAGATCTCTAGAAATTATAAATCTTGCTGGCTGAAACTCTATGCCTATTGACTAGTATGTTAGCTAGTTTTCTCTAGAAAACAGAACCGACAGTATATATGTAGATGTATATAAAGAACATATTTATTATAGGAAATGGCTTTTGTGTTTATGGAAGTCAGTCTGCCATTTACAATCTGGGGACTCAAAAAGGACAGTGGTATAATTCAGTTCACGTCTTAAGGCCTCAGAACCAGGGGAGCCAATGGTGTAACTCCCAGTCTGACACAAAAGCTTGAGAATGAATAGGGCAGAGGCTCTGGTAAATTCCTCATAGTCCAGAGGCCCTTGAATCAGGACCATGAGTTCCAAGGTCCAAAGGCAAGTGAAGATGCATGGTCTAGCTAAAGGAAAAAGTGAATTCACTCTTCATCTAACTTATCTATCCAGACCCTCAATAGAGTGGATAAGGTCTGCCCACATTGTTAACAGTGAATCATATTTACCTAGTCTACTGATTCAAATGGTAATCTCTCTCTCAGACTAACCCAGAAATAATTTTTTTTTACCAGCTATCTGGGCATCCCTTAACCCAATCAAGTTGACACATAAAATTAACCATCACAATTAGTAACTCTCCATTTCCCTCTAAGCACCTGGCAACCACTATTCTGATTCCATGAATATGACCATTTTAAGTATCTCAAACAAGTGGAATCATGTGGTATTTATCTTTTTATGACTGATTTATTCCCTCAATAGAGTGGATGAGGTCTGCCCACATTGTTAACAGTGAATCATATTTACCTAGTCTACTGATTCAAATGGTAATCTCTCTCAGACTAACCCAGAAATAATTTTTTTACCAGCTATCTGGGCATCCCTTAACCCAATCAAGTTGACACATAAAATTAACCATCACAATTAGTAACTCTCCATTTCCCTCTCAGCACCTGGCAACCACTATTCTATTTTGATTCCATGAATATGACCATTTTAAGTATCTCAAACAAGTGGAATCATGTGGTATTTATCTTTTTATGACTGATTTATTCCATTTGGCATAATGTCCTTGAGGTTCTTCCATGTTATTTCTTTACTAAGACTGAACAACATTCTATTGCATGTATATACCAGATTTCTCTTTTTTTTTTCTAATTTTTTCCCCATGTTTTATTGGTGTGCAGACATCAAGGTTGTTTCCTTATTGTGGCTATTGTGGTAATGCTATAATGAACAGTAAAATGCTAATGTCTATTCAAGAGCTTGACTTACGTTTTAAAATAAATACCCAGAAGTAGCTTTACTATAATATTTGGTAGATCTATTTTTAAGTTTATGAGGAACCTACATACTCTTTTCCACAGCAGCTGCATCTGTTTGCATTCCCATTAACTATGCACAAGTCTTCTAATTTCTCCATATGCTTATCAACACTGGTCCTTATTTATGTAATAACTATCTGACATGTGAGGTTGTATCACAAGATTTGGATTTTTATTTCCCTAATAATTAGTAATGTGAAGCATTTTTTCCATGTATTTTGTATTTGAATATCTTCTTTGGAGAGCTGGTGATTCAAGCCATTAGCTCATTTTTTAATGCATATTATTAGGTTTTCATTTTGTTTTGTTTTACTATTGAGTTGTTGGTTGTTTGAACTCCTTATAGTCTGAAAGCTAATCTCTCATCACATACATGATTAGCAAGTGTTTTCTCTCTTTCCATAGGTCACCTTTCTACTGTTGTGATTATTTCCATTTCCATTGGCTTGTCAAATCTATTTACTTTGACACGGTCTCATGTTTGTTTTTGTTGCCTGTGCCTTTGATATCACATCATCACCAAGACCAATATCATGAAGGTTTTTTTTGAGTTTACTTTTTTTTTTTTAGTTTACATTTACCATTATTTTTTACTTTTACCAATTTTTTACCTTTTTTTTTTTTTCAGTTTACTTCTGTGTATGTTGTACGATAGGTGTCCAGTTTCATTCTTTTATATGGCACTTAACAATTTAAGTAGCAATTTTTAAAATAATTATTTTATTTATTTTTATGCAATGCTAAGGATGAAACCCAGTGCCTAATACTTTCTAGGCAAGCGCTCTGCTACTGAGCTACAGTAGCAGTTTTTGAGAATATATTTAAAACAGGTGTTATGGTTGAGACCTAAAATCTTTACCAAAGTCTCCTGTGTTTAGAGGTGGGGCTTTGGGGAACTGATTGGATCATGAATGCTTTTACCTCCGCAGTGAATTGATGAGTGGACTATGAGGAGGTGGGATCTAGGTGGAGGAAGTTGGAGGTGTGCTCTACAGGGTCTATCTTCTCTTAAGCCCCTTTCTCCCTTCCCACTCCTTTCCTCTCTTCCTTCCTTCCTCTCTCTCCTGACTGCTGTGAGTTTAGCAGCTTTCTTTTCTTTCTCCATTCCCTTCCACCATGATGTTCTGTTTCACCTCAGGTCCAGAGCAATGGAGCTGATAAATTATGGACTGGAACCTCTGAAACCATGAGCCCCAAATAAACTTTCCTCCTCCAAGTTGTTTATGACAGGTATTTTGTTTACAGTGATGAGAAGGTGACTAACACAGGAATGTTCCTCATAAAAAAAAAAGCATCCTTTCCTAAAGAAATATTTGAAATCATGTGGAATTTTATTCCAAGAAAAAAAAACCATTCAGTGATGGTTTCAGGCTTTGCTAAGGGTAGTTCTAAAGATCTAGATTTAAAAATGTAGCCGTAATATAAATATTGGGACTTAGGAACTTGAAAGACTTTCTTTGACTAATTTTTATACACTCCATGAAAATAAAATTATTCTTGCCACCATCTGAAAGACAACTGACTAATTTCAAGTATGGACCATGTATGCTGAAATAAACAAAAATTATTATATTTTGTTGAAATAAAGCTCAAAATTATGTTTTTGTACCTAGTTATAGTTTGTTGCCATGATTCTTATTTCTCTTTATACTAGTTAACATTTTCCAAATCTATTGCAATTGTTTATCATTGACCTGTTGTCAAAATATTACCTTTTAAACTAAGACAAGCAATGATAAGAATCACTTTACCAGACTCCTTTCTTCCTACACACCTCCTCTATCCTATAATCATCTAAAGATTTAAGCAGAATGGATTAAATTAAATGTGCTCCTGAATACTGGCTCTTTATTATGCAGTTTTATTTTCTTGGACCTAGGTAAAATACCACTCAAGAGTACAAAATTATGGCAACACCTTGAGATTAGATTGATATGCAAGGACTAGAGGCAAAGTGAAAGGGCTTTATTTTCTCTAATGACAGACTGCAGATGCTTCAAAAAGATGTTTATTTCCAAGAGGCAGCCTTCTATATGCAAAGTTATTATCAGCCCTGAATTCAATTTACTGTAGGTTGAAATACAAGGACAGTTTGGTATTCTCATAATTATCTGACTTAAAAACTGACAAACTTTGTAGAGTTTTTTTTTTTTTTCCATTGAAAGCAATGGAATGATTCTAAAAAAGTACAATGATATAGCAAGTAATTTGACATATATTCTATGAAAGTGATATTACTGTTATAAATTTTAATTCATTATGTTAAGATGAATAGCAAGATTCAGGAGAGAACTAATTACATTTTACAAATCATAAAATGTATAAAGCAGCTATAGGTTGGGTGAACTATAATAACTGGAGATAAATGTCCAGACCAGGGTTGTCTGTGTCCAGGCAGCTCTGTGATCTCAGTGTTGAAATATTGTAGGTACTTTATTGCCTTACTCAGTGGGTCAGCATTGGATCATAGTTCTCACCCATATGCTCCCCAGTTCCCCTCTGATGCAGCTATAGTTAAGAGGAATTTTCATTAATAAGAGCACCAAACAGATGCTGTGATAATGAGAAACTTGATTGGAAGAGGATATAAGAGAGCCAGAAGCAATTTTGAGGTCAATGAAGAAAAGACTATAAAGCAGAAAAAAGCTAAAAAGTTACAGCATAAGAGAAAGAATAAAATTCTTTCCTGAAAGTGGAAGGAGATTGTATATAATCTTGCTTTGGGGGAAAAGCCCTACAGAGTTTCTGACAATTGATAAATACAGAGCAAAGCTCGGTTTTCTGGAGTGGGAGGAGTCAGATTTCTTCAAAAGCTTTAGAAAAGTCAGGCTTCTAAATACAGGAGCCTCTCACCTCAGCCAATCTAAATAAGGAAAAGACTCAGGAAACAGCAACATGTTGGCATGTGGCAGAAAGAGGTAAAAGGAGATCACCAGCTTTGTATAAGCACCTTTGTTAAAGTTAATCATTATTTTTGATTAAACATGTTAATTTAATACTAAACTAGAAAGGCTTATAATAAATGAGAAAAGACACTAATTCGTTGAGAGTTGAACAGTTTTCTCAGATACAAAATATACTGAAGAAATTAAGATTTTTATAAAATTTTTATTTGGGATCCTTGGGTCAGCCAAAGGCTAGAGAGATAACATGTACAAATAATTTCAATTGAATTTAATTAATCATTTGAAGGAAGTATTTTATATTAAGTTGGAAAAGGTTTTCTAAATTTAAAAAATTATTTTCAAACTGACATTCCATGGAAACTAACCTGTAAGATATTCTTTTGAAATAGTGAATCTGTAACCAAATCCATTTGGAGAAGATGCATTGAATTTCTCCACTTGGATATTTATAGTGATTATAAGAATGTTTAAGTTTCTATAATACATAAATATACTTAATATATCATTCCTGTTTCTTTTAATATGTAACCTGCCCATCCTTCTTTAAAAAAAATATAGAATATATTTTGGAAAATTCTGCTTTAGAATAGAATAAAATATATTCAAATATATTCAATTTATGAAGCATGGAAAGGTATTATTAGAGTTTATGAAAAGGTTTTATTAGAGTTTATGTTATTTTTAAGGTTTGATTTTTAGTTAGAAAATCAGATTAAGCACTGAAAAGCAATGTTTGCTTATTAACGATTTGTCAAGTTGAGAAAAATATGCTTATATAGAAAATTATCAGGCAGAACTTGCTTGACATCAAGTTAAACTTTATTTGGACAAGTTCCTAATTTTTCAACTTTATTATTATTTTATGGTTTGTTTGTATAATATTCGACTAGCTAAAATTTTCTATTTTTAAAATGCCAGTTGTTTGAAATCAGTGGACAGACAGTTCATTTTGACTGACTTGGAATAGTTTTTATTGTACACTTTAGCTTCTCTTTGTAATTTTTATTTATTCATGCACCAAAGGATTTAGTTACTTTGATTATTTTATTTTCCATCATAAGAAGAAAAATAGCATGAGCCTCTGAGTGCACAAATAATACAAAATAAGCAGTGTATTTTGAATATACCTTCTCTGATATGAATTATTTCTTGGAAGATATGCTAAAAAGTATATGTGTGAGTTTTACTACCACCACCCCACCACAAAGACCAATTCAATAAAAACAAGTAACATAAAATGCAGATGCCTATGAAAGACATGATTATCAGTTCAAGAACAGGAAAGAAAGTACAATACCTTGGAAATTGCCTGGGTCTTGATATCCAGATTGCTCTATTTATGGTGAGAAATTAGGCCATTTTGCCTTCACATTTAAAAACTGCAGGAGAAGAGTAGTGAAAGAATACAAAATGATCTTCACTTAACCTATCTACAGAGCCAGCTGCTTTAATTTGAAATATTCATTGAATATGTGTGCAAAAACCATGGCTAGCATGAATGTATTTCAGGAGATATAGCTACTTATTAAGTGCATGGATTTCTGCCAATCTATTCTGTTTGAAAAGTAGGTTATAATTAAAGCATAATCACTTCGTTTCATTGGAATCTCTACTTAAGCTTAAGAGTCAGAATTAAGCAAAATCACTCTTAAGGTGTATTTCTTCTAGAACAGCAGGTGAGATTTGTCTTCCTTTGAACTAGGTTTTTAGTTACAAAGTCTTTTATTATTATTATTGTTTTTCTCATTAACCAAGAGCATGGTAGAAGAAGATGAATGTATTTTATCCATGGAGTTCCAAAATTTATTTAAGGCATGATTTTTATATCCATTTTCAGGTACTTTTCTAAGTTTTCCCCTTGTAATTGCTAATGCACACCTCTTTAACCTAATTTATAGTAATTATTGAAGACATTTAGCGACTGAGGGTAGTGATCATTTGTAGTTCATAGGAATTAGTCTGAGAAAAACAAATGAAAAAATATTTAAAATTTCTGATTCCTTGAGAAACTCAGCTCTGGGAAACATCTAAATAATATAACATGCAAATGATTTTATTACATTAGTTTTCTATACATATGTAATCAGACACAAGGTTAACTTTTAAGCTAAGCAATAGCAGTGTCATGTATCCTTAATGTTTTGAAAATTTATAGAAATTTCTTATCTTAATTTCAGGAAATGTATTCATTAAGAGAGTGAATTATATGAAAAGTCCTTTACATGACTAGGATATCTATTAATACCAAATCTACAAGGAACTAGATTTTGTCACTTGCCTTTAACAACTAGAAAACAGAAAGAACTATAAAAGTGCTGAAAGCCAGTACCAGAATGTGATTCCTTGAGAGAAACCTAACAAACATGGTAAGCCACATGATCACCTGAGCTCCTTGCTGGTAATGAAGCCAGTGTCCAGACTAAATCTTTGTGTTAACAAAAAACAAAAGGGCCAAATGCTCTAGCTAAATTGAAAAAACAGAAGCTAAAGAACACATGGAATCAAGCCAATTAGTTACTTGGAAGCATTTACTTAGATGGCTATTAGAACTAGTTATAAAAGAACAGTTTGCCAGCCACTATGTGTAGTTATAGGCAGTTATGTTCCTATTAATACAGGAGACTTGTAATTAATAATCATTTCCACACAAAATAGAACTGCACAGGAAGAACAAATATTCAACCCATGAAACTGGATTAAAGAATGTGTCAGAAATATCAGAGCAAGTGGCCTCACAT
Source organism: Tamias sibiricus (assembly GCA_025594165.1). Classification (NCBI taxonomy): domain Eukaryota; kingdom Metazoa; phylum Chordata; class Mammalia; order Rodentia; family Sciuridae; genus Tamias; species Tamias sibiricus. The sequence goes on from CM046666.1 coordinate 106,458,259, forward strand.
GCCTGGCAGTTCTGGAACTAAGTGGACTAGCTGAAGGTCTCTGGCCACACAACAAGTAACAAGAGATCCTGAGTTATAAAGTCTCCCTCCTAGCTCCCTGCTCTTTCAGAATACCAGACAGATAAACTACCTGGTGAAAACTCCATATTCCACTATTGAATAATTATGGGTAATACAGTCTCTAGAACACTGTCAGTATCACCATGTGATTATAAAATATGGGAAGCAAGAATGTTGTATGCACATTCTTATTTTATATTTATTTGTTTGTGTGTTTTATTTTCATTTTTTTTTATTTAGAGCTTTATAGTTATACACATACATATACAACAAACTCATACATTCACGGAAACCGATGAGTGGCCAAAGGATGACTCTTTTGATTTGAGTAAATTAATATATTTTAAAAAACTTCTGGGCTTCCCAAGCAAATAAACTGCTAGTATGTATAAGGTGGCTATCATTCTTAAAAAGACAAAAATAAAAATGATTTAAATGGTAAGAAGAAAATATTGAGAAAAAGGGAACAGGAATCGAGGCATTTTCTTTCCACAGAACTCTCCATCTTTCTCAACTCTCTATTCCTTCTCTTCCCTTCTTATCTCAAACTAACTTTGGGAAAGAGACAAGAAATGGTCTTTCAGACAAGGGTTTCCCTTGATTAGTATATTTTCCTATAAAGAGGGACAAAGGCACATTTTCTTTAGTGGGTAATCAATCACTGCTCAGTTTGAAGACACAGGTATATTTGCCTTGTGGCCCAGCCTGATTCCACTTCATATCTTAGCCCAGATTCTACCTTCAAAATTTGCATTTTTATCAACACAGCCTATAGATAAGAAAACAGACATGAAACAAAAATCAGAAAATAATCAAGGACTAAACAAATGGTTATGTCCCATATGGAGGAATGGAGAGTAGCTGTACTAAGCACTTGGGAAAAGGCAAGCAAACAAGATGTTAATCAGATGAATGTCAGCAAGAGAAGAGAGACCAAACTGTCACATAATTTACATTTTTCTTATTTCAATGGGAGGAGAATCAGCCTTCTTATTTGAACAGCCAGCAAATCTTAATGCCATTGAGGAGCTACTGAAGGCTCTAAATCAGCCACAGCCAGATCACCATATCAAGGAATATAGTGGCCAATGCTGGCAAAACAACAGCTTCCACACTATAGGAGAACCAATCTTCATTAATTTTTAATAGCAAAGTAAAAATGATTCATATGCATCCAAATACCTGAGCCATAATTTTGACACAAAAATGTTTGGTTAATCAGTTTGACTGGAATGATGATAAAGAAAACAAAAATATCTAATTTATAGACAGGAGAAATCTGTTCTTTACGGGTATTGTTTGAAAAAAAAAAAAAGTCTAATATTACTTGATTCACTGGCATGAAAGTTGTCTCTAGTCCCAGCACAAATTGATAAACCTAAAAGTATATGATTAATGCTCAGTATCTAGTTGAAGTTGATTGTTACAAGAGCATAAATATTGATAAATGCCTAATCAAAAAAAAAGGAGGAGGAAAAGGAGGAGGAAGAAGAAGAAGGAGGAACAGGTGGAGGAGGAGAGGAAGAAGGAGGAGGAGGAAGAGAAGAAGGATTAAAGACCCTGTGGGTAAGTTTGTAATCAAGACTTAAGACAATTAGCCATGTAATTTAAACAATAGAAAGTTTAAATCTGTAACTTTCAGTGACCACCTCATAATAAGACTAGATGATGGACAAAAATACCTTTGTGTTTCACATCTGGAGAAATGTATTTGGGAAGATAGAATCACTAATAATGGACCTAAATTATCATATAAATATGATGGTACATATGTGACTGAAAGAAACTGGGAAGAAATGTATTAGAGTTTCCCTTCAAAGGAAAACTCTTAATCAGAATTCAGAGGCAAGCTGTCCTTTAGACTTTATTGGGTAATATTTCACAAGGAAATAATATTTATAGTTAATTATTTGAAAATGCAAACAATATTGACATCAAAAATTTATAAAATAAATGTAAGACTGATATAAGTTTTGTGCATTGCTAATCAAAAATCTGATTTGACTGCTCATCATTGGTACACTATATTCAAATGTAAATTTCTCCAAGGATACTAATGTACTAACTTTTTAAACATTCAGTAATTTTGCAATTCTACAGTAATTCTGATCATTGCTTACCTATGGAGTTTTCTTGGTTATGGACAATTTCTTTGCTATTCTTTATGCATATTTAGACAGTTGCAACTTTTGCCCAGAGAAAGGTAAAAACAACAATGGATGTAATTATAAAATTGGAATGCTACTATCTTATACCAATGTTGGAAAGAGATCAGAAAGGCAAATACAAATTAAAAATAAGAGGTTTAATCCTCCCTGTTAAAAGGAAAGAGATTTTCCCCTACCCTTCCCTTTCTAAAAACATTAACTTAAAAAACTCATAAATTCCTTTTTGTCTGCTTGAAATGTATGTAAATCTTTTCTTTTAAATACTAAATAAGCCTCTCTATAGTTTTAGGCCCCAGGACTACTTTTTCTTTTGTTTTTTAGCTTCTATTGATACATTATAATTATACATAATAGTGGGATTCTTTGTGACATATTTGTAAATGCACATAACATGATTTGACCAATATCATTCCCCAGTAACTCCTCTTTTCCTCCTCTCACCCCCAATACCCTTCCTCTATTCCTCTGGTCTCCCTTCTATTATTTTTTAATTAGTGCATTATAACTATACATAAAAGTGAGGTTCATTGTGGTATATTTGTACATGGACATAATATAATCTGGATGATTCTGTTTTCCAATAGTTCCTTTTACTCTCTTCTCCTATCTCACTCTTGATCCCCTTTCTCTACTCTCTCTGAGTCTCCCTTCCATTTTCATGAGATGTATTTTTTCTTCCTTTTTTTTTTTTTCTCTCTACCTTCCACATATGAGAGAAAAGATTCTGAGATTGCCTTTTCTAAAGACCTAATAATGATCTCTTCAAAATATAGTCACCAAGGAATATGATGTCCTTATTGAGTTTTGTGTGTGGCTGGAAGTCTAACTTAGAAGGGAACCTACCTCTAAGTTTCAAAATTACCTCCCATCAGGAAGATATGAGAAGTGTATGTTTTCCTTTGGATAAAACTAACACAGATGGTCACACCAACTAAGTGAATTCAGGATGAGCTATGTGTGATAAATGGTGCTGTCAAGTCCTCTTACCTGAAGACCAGTTATTGTTTATCCTGGGAACACTTAAGTACTGGGTTGTATCTGCTTGGCTTTATAAAAGGTGAGAAAGCAGATCTCTTTCCATTCTTGCTTTGTCTTGGCAGACTGCCTATGATCTGTAACATGCTCTGGTTTAATTATTACTCAATAATGAATTTGCTTTCTTTCACTTCTACCTTTACGGGGAGGTTTTCTGAGTGAGAAGGAGTTTTGTTTTTAATTATATTTCTTTCCCTAACACTTCTAAATAGTGCATATAAAAACCAACTCATTTTTAAACAATACATAGGTAAAAGATGAAATCATTGTAGAAGTTAAAAAAGAATTCACTGTTACATAATGAAGTTTATGAGATGAAGCCAAAACAACACAAGGTAAAATTCACAGTTTTAAATGCTTATGTTATAAAAGAAAAACATTTTAAAAGTTCATGTCAATGTTGCCCATCTTAAGAATCTTGGAAAACTGAGAAAGTTAACTGCTTTGTGAATAGAAGAAAAGAAGTAATAAAATGACATACAATGGATGAAAAAGAAAATCAACTAAAAAATATAAAAACACTAGAAAAATTAATAAATCCAAAGTTGGCTCTTCATAAATTTGTAAAAACATACTTAAGGAGTATGAGAAAAATCAAATTACTAATCTAAAGAATAAAAAAGGAGACCTCATAAAAGATTCTGCATATTTAAATATGCAGAATATTTAAAGAGCTTTTGCCAATGAATTTGACAAATTATAGAAATAAACACATTTTTTAAAAAGGCACAGCTCTCCAAAGGGACATAAAAGAAAATAGAAAAACCAGAATTGTTCTCTGTTTATTTGAAAATTTGTATTTGTTACCAAAAAAAATCATTTCTTTACAAAGAAAATGCTAGGTCCGGATAGATTAATGAATGAATCTTAAAATATTTTATAAAGGAATAATACTAATATTGAACAAACTTTTCAGAAAACAGAGAAGCTCACTATAATCATGATACCAGACTCTGCCATTCGTTAAGGGAAAGAAAAATGCATATATTCCTCAAAAACATGAATTTGAAATTACTTTACAAAATTTAAAAGAATATTACAACATGACTAAATAGAGACTATTTTAAGAATAAAACATTAATTTAATATCTCAAAATGAATCAGTGTAATACATTATTATTAATAACTAAAAAAGATTTCTTCATTATTTCAGAGAAAGTATTTTAACAAAATTCTCTTCATTTTCTCCATAATAGGAATTGAAATAAAATCAGGTAAAGGTCACCTGTGAAAGACCTTAATTAACTTTGAAACCAAAGATATTCAACACTTCTATCTTCTTATTTTGGGGTGCAACAGGGATTACTGGGGATTGAACTCAGAGGCACTCGACCATTGAGCCACATCCCCAGCCCTATTTTGTATTTTATTTAGAGACAGGGTCTCAGTGAGTTGTTTAGCAACTTGCCTTTGGCTGAGACTGGCTTTGAACTTGCAGTCCTCTTGCCTCAGCCTCCCAAGCCCCTGGGATTATAGGCGTGTACTACTGTGCCTGACTCAACACTTCCATCTTAATATCTGGAATAAGGCAAAGATGTACATTCTCACTAATAATACATAAAATTTTACTGGAGGTTCTAGACAATGAAATAAGCAAAATAAGAAATAAAAACCATAAAGGTTTAAAATAAAAATGAAACTATTTATAGAATATGAATGCCTATGTACAAATGACTAAATCATTTATAAAGCAACTACTAGAACTGATAAGAAATTTTGCAATGTCACAGGATACAAGTTCACAATGTCAATCTAAAAAATAGTTTCTATATAACCATATCAAACAAATGGAAAATAAAAGTTTACACATATATTTACGATTAAGTCAAAACTCACAAATACAATTACAAATAAATTTAATAAAAGTCGTGCAAGACTTCTAAACTAAAATATACATTATAGTCCTGAGATAATGGCCAAAATACAAAGACATAAAATATGTTCATAAATTGAAAGACTCAAAATTGTTAAGATGTCAATTCTCCCTATATGGAGTCATTGTAATTCCAATCATAATTCCAGCAGGCTTTTACAAAAATTGTCAGGTTGATTCTAAAATGCACATGATAATGTAAGAGAAAAAAAGGAAAATAAAATAAAATATTGATAAAACAAAGTTGAAGATGTATACTTCCTAACTTTAAGAATTACTACAAAGTTACACTTATCAAGACAAAATGGGATAGCATAAAAGTTAGACAAATATGTCAATAAAATATTTGAAAGCCAGGCATGGTTGCACATGCCTGTAATCCCAGGGAGGCTGAGGAAGGAGGATTGCAAGTTCAAAGCTAGCCTCAGCAATTTAGCCAGGGCCTAGGTAACTTAGAGACAATGTCTTAAAATATAAAAAGGGCTGGGGACATGGCTCAGTGGTTAAGTGCCTCTGTGTTTGATCCCAAATATCAAAAAAAAAAAAAAAAAAAAAAAAAAGAGAGAGAGAGAGAGCGAATTCTCAAACACATTCAATTAATTTTTAGGAAAGAGTCAGTGCAATTTGTTATAGAAAGGGAAATCGGTTCATTAGATGGTGTTAGAACAAACAACTAAGTGTATGGAAATAAAACGAAACTTAGCACTTAGAGTATGCATGAAAATAAACTTGTCTTGGATCAGAGACCCAAAATTGAAAGCTAAAACTATAAATTTCTTTAAAAAGACAAGTAATAATGTCTTCATGACCTGAAGATAGACATGGATTGTTTTGTCATGTTATGAATAGGAATAATCATAAAACAAAAGAATAGGAATTAAGCAGACATCATCAAGAAACTGCTCATCCTACAACATAAGTAAAAAATGAATAGGCAACTCAAAGACTGAAGAAAAATATGCACAAAAGATATTTTTAGTAGAGGACTTGTTTCTGGCACAGATAAAGAAATTCTACAAATAATAATGCACAATTATTTAAAAATGGGAAAAGACTAGATGTACTTTACTAAAGAAGATAAACCAAAGTTGATAATCACATAAAGGTACTTAATATCATTCAAATCAAAGCACAATGACATGCAATTATATAAACACGGGAATGGCTAAAATCAAAAAGACTAACAAATCCAAATATAGGAGAGGATATGGAACAACTGAGATTCTCATGCATTGATAGTGGGAGTGTGAAGTGCACCACTACTTTGGAAAATTATCTGGCAATTTCTTATAGCAAATTAAGCATATGCCGAACATATGACCCAGCAATTCCATTTCTGGATATTTATTTATTTATTTATTTTTTTTTTTTTTTTTTTTTTTTTTTTCTGGTACCGGGGATTGAACTCAGGGGCACTCGACCACTGGGTCACGTCCCCAGACCTTTTTTGTATTTTATTTAGAGACAGGGTCTCACTGAGTTGCTAAGTGCCTCACCATTGCTGAGGCTGGCTTTGAACTCGCGATCCTCCTGCCTCAGCCTCCCAAAGTGCTGGGATTACAGGCGTGCGCCACCGCGCCCGGCTGGATATTTATTTTTAAAAAATGAAAATATATGACCATAGGAAAGATGTATTCAAGAACTTTTTTTATCATCATAATAATCCCAACTTTCTAACAAAGATATAATTATTTGTATAAATGAGGTGAGCTGGAACATTTAAAATTCTCACTGACACTAAATACTGTTAAAAATGAACTTGTACAGAACAAACCACTGCCTCTCCTGATCTACACCAAACAGTTTTGAAGGTCCTATAGGCTCTAATCTCAATTTAAACATTCATATTACAAAGATTTTCCATCCCTTTCAACCTAGTTCAGATGCATTAATTCTAATTTTCTAAATCTATCTCAGTATCCAAGAATGTAAAAGTGAAGAAAATATATTATTTGAGTAATAAAAGTTCATAAAAAGTAATAAAACTAAAGGAAAAGGAATTGGTTAATAATAGTCTATTCTAAGTGTTCCTCATCTCGCTCACAAATTTACAAAGCTTTTACTCAATTGCTCCTTTGGGGGAAAAGAAATGGTTACAATACATGGAGAGGCAATTATGTTTTCCAAAACATTCTCTGGAGAGTGAGTAGCTTACTCTTGGTCACAGAAGTATGGAGCTGTGGTTAATTTTCCAGGAGTGATGATGACACATCACCGCTGTAGATTATGCTGGCCTGGCAGTCTCGGTTTAAGTAATTCACTGGGTGTCATTTTCATTCAGAAGAATGACAGTGTTTCTTCTCTCTCAGCCAAAAGCCTCCTCAGGAGGGAGCTACTTCTGACCTGTCAAAGCATTCACAGCTCCAGAAGCTCCCCAGGGGAATTGTCTAATGAACTCATTGTGACAACTGATATTTAATGGTGACATCGTCATCGATTCATAGCTGTATTACAAGTCTTAAACTTGTTGGGGGAGGCAAAGCAAACATACCTCCCCCATTCAACATAATCTCAAATTTGGGCAACCAACTCTTCATCCCTGCATAAGTGACAATTTTTCATCACAAATTCCTGGAAGGAACTGGAAAGGCAATTTGGTGATGGAATCAATCACTTCACAAAGGTGCTAGTTGTCTCTTTCCCAGAAAGAGCAGGATTAACAATTATTGAAGGCCAAGCCCATTGCTAAGTGATCAACATAAATGGCCTCATCAATTTCCCCCTTTACAAATAAAGAAACTAATACTGAAGAATAATACTGAAGAACTTAAAAGTTGTCCAAGTTCCCACAACTAACACCTATCGGAGGCCAGAAATATAACCCAGGCCTATTTGATATCCAAATTTTCTAACACCAGCTATGGCCCATTTTTTTCCTTTAGATTACATAGGGGGAGGGGGAGGAATCATGAATGTAGCCACTAAGAGAGCAAAGACACTTACACACACATACACAAACTTGGAGAAAAAGTTTGTCACTGAGTCAGTTTAGAAAGTTTACTGTCGTTTTTATGCAAGATTTTTTTTAATGCAAGACTAAAAGAACTTAATCTTCATTAACTGTAAAACTGACACCAGAGAGCACACATATTCAGAGACCAAGATACAGTTCTGCGAAATAGAAACACTGTGTTAAAAGCATCCATGGGTGAACAGCTCCAAGTTAATAGCAGAAAACATTGCATTATACAAACTAAAAGAAGGACAACCTTTGAAAATCGGTTAACAATACTATGTAAAGCATTAATTGTATCTGAAAATCCATTAAATTCATACACCAGTGTGATATCAACCATCAAGTAAAAGCAAATCACAAGAAAAGAGTATTTTCAAGACAATCTAACAATATTCACTATTGACTTTCTGACAAACTAGCACACACAAGAAAGCTGTTTCTTCAAGCATTGGCCAAAAAGTGAAAAATTTAGTGAATCAATGAATTGTCAGACTACATGATTCCCAATACCAAGCTTACTACCTGATATATTAGTTAAAACTGAAGAGAAAAAAAAAGAAAAAGAAAAAAGGAGAGACTGTTCCCCCTTTGTAAGTGTACCTGTATACAGGCATGCTGGAAAGAATTGGACAATAAAAATAAAATTTGAAGAAAATTAATTACAATAAATAAGTATGAGGACACTGAGCCTCAGGAAATGGTTGTTTATAAATTTCAGTTATTTTCCAAAGGCTAACTGATCAAAGACTTGGGGTTTATTTTTAACAATTCTTGCTGCAAAGCTCTGCCTGAAGTTTTTAACACCACAGTCTTGATTAAGAATTGTTGGCAGTTGGACTCCATCAGCATTTAAAAAAAAATCTTTGGCAGTGTTCAACCTCCAGCAACTTGAGTAACCACAAGGATACCAGAGAATACTAAATATTAGAGGAGAGCACATAAGATCTATAAGAGCAAAGATGAAGTTAAGAAAGCAAGGGAGATTTATTCAAGGCTATCACAATAGAGGAGAAAGAACAAAACAACTCTGAACTGAATGAAGCCAGAATTAGACAGGCAGTCAGTATAGAAAGGTAAATCTGATAGATAGGTTACCCTCCCCCCAGAGTTCTCCACATCCTGAGAGAAGCAACCTTGTTTCATTCTTGGCAGGATGTTTCTTTCCTGGACAGGATGTTTTTTCCCCCAGGCAAGATGTTTCTTCCCCGGGCAGGATGTTTCTTTTCCCCAGGCAAGAGCCAATAGGCTTAAAGGACACCCTGTTCTAGCCAATGGTGTTGGGGTTGCTCTAGTGCACCCCCCCCCACCAGAAATCCCTATATAAGGCCCTGTCTGAGAGACTCAGATCAGACAGAGAGAGACACACGGACACAACATCGGCTCGTCGCTGCAGAGAGGAGGAAGCCACTGCAACAGCTCCAGACCCATCGCCTCCAGCCGACGGCAGCTGCTCCAGCCAACAGCTCCAGACCGACCACCTTCAGCCCAACGGCCGCTCCCAGCTGACAGCTCCAGCCTCCAGCCAGACAGCAGCTGCTCTAGCCGACAGCTCCAGAGATCCCAGCTGGTGCAACCAAGCACCCACCTTCTGTCCAGAGCTTGCACACTCCCCTCTCCCTGACTCCCTTCTCCTACCAGAGCTTGCACACTCCCTTCTCCCTGACTCCCCTCTCCCACCTCTTCGACCTTCGACCAGAGCACCTCTTCTCCGGTTTTTGCTACCAGCCACGAAGGCTGTTGAATAAATCTTTTGGCTGCACGGCTGTCCCCGGTGTGATGCTTTGCCCTTCAAAATCAAGTCAGGTAGATCAAGGAGACCAATTTGGGTGTGGGAAGTTAGAGACTTCCCACTTTCAATCTCCTGAGGAATTGAAATGCTAATGCCTTCAGAGCCCTTCCCCTACCAAGATAACCTGCCTTGCTCCAACCTGTTGCTAAGGTAACATGTCCCAGGAATTGTCCCTCCCCACAGGGAGTTATAAAAGTTGTTAATTAATGTGTCCCAGGCAGCTCCTTCCTCCTGTCCATCTGCTTCTCACCATTTTGGCCATCCCACCTGAGCATCTCCTGGGCCTAATCATGCACAAAGGAAGGAGAGAGAGAAGGGGAAAAAAGCAGGAGAACAAAGGAAGCCTAAGACATAAAAAGGCAGAACACCCTCACTTCTTGGGATACCAGATTCCAGCTCTGGCCCCCTCGTCTCTCCCAGGGGAAGTCTATGTTACCCCTTTTTTTAGATAAACCCTGCTTTATATGCTTGTTTTGGTGTGCTTCTCTGATGTTATACTTCAACTTGTGAGGGAGCAGAACTCATCACTGATAACCGGAGGTATCATCAATACCTCTGAAAAAGCATTTGTAGCTGCTGGGGGAACACAAGCTGCCTGGGTTTGCTAAGGAAGAGTAAGCTTAATAGTATTTTTGTAAAAGGAGGAAATTTTACAACTCAGAGCAAACCTACTGAAGTCATGCTCCTGACCTCTGTCAGAAATTTTCCAAAAGATAAAAATGGCAAGAGGCTCTTGAAAAGATTCATATATATCTCAAAAGACAGAGACAGAATTTGCAATTACAAAGTAAATGCTCTAATTAAAGGGAGGTCAGGACCTAGAGTCAGAAAGAAGCCTAAGGTTTAGTCAGGCTGAGGGAACATTGAGCCTCTCTTCTCTCTTGCTAAATCCTGGAGCTGGAGACTCTGGCATAAAATGTGGAACTTGAGGAGACAAATTGTCATCATTGGTCTTTGACCAGGGAGATACCTTAACAAACCCAAGTATTCTCCAAGAAAAGGCTCTTAAAGTCTCTAAGAAAGGATTGAAGATACATTGTTGCAGAAGCCCTGATTAAAGAGTTGGCCGAGACCGCGTTTGTTTACATCGGAAATGCCTCCGGCATTACTGCCTTCCTGCCTACAGGATCTTGCTCAGGAAACTTGGCCTGGAATCTCTCAGGACTTGACTGCGGGATCTAACAGTACTTAGACCAGAGGAGAAGGCCCACCAGCGCCATTTCTCCTGCGGACCATTCTCCTGCCGGACCACGTGAGAGTGGGACCTTGCCTTGCCCAGGAAAATTAAAATAACCTTTTCTTTTCTATTCTGTCTCTGAGTTCTTTCTATAGCTCCGCTCCGCTTAGAACAACAACTTGCCCCCAGGCAGTGGCACATTGTATGCAACTATGACTCAGAGTTTCTTGGTTATGTTTTGAATTTTGAATTAGGCCAACAAACTAAAAGTGTGCTTTCAAGATACAGCCTTACTTTCTGCACCTTACCCCCACTTCTGCAAACCTGTTCCCACATTCATCGTTATTACAACTCTTGCTTTGGCATTTTCATTTTTGCATTTGAATCCCTTAATCTTAGATATGACAAATTATAGAGTGCTTACTATCTTCCTTCCTTTTCCCCTCCCCTACAATAAACCATATGACTTTGTGAATGGTTTTAGAGATTTGACCATTACATCAAGATTATAATCAGTACAAATGATCTTTATAGAAATGTGAAATTCAAAATTGGTTTTCTTGGTGGATGGACAAGCAAAGTTGGTGAACAGAAGGATAAGCTAATGAAAATAAAACACAATTTGGGCCAACACCTGGCAACTGCATCATATTTATATTGTAATGGCTATGTTCATTTGTCCCAGAAATTAAAATACCAATATAGAATTGATAGTAGTAACATGAACTGAAAAATAAAAAAGCTTTCAGTAATACATGGGAATTATAGTTGATCCTCAAAATGTACAGCTATTACATGGAATGATGATATAATTGAAATAACACTAAGCAATCAGCATATTCTCAAAATCAAATAGTTTGGTTTTAATTAGGGTCTGTAAGGTGGCAAACACCTAGCTTCAACATCCTTCTTTTTCACCATTTCTGAGACAAATGCCAACATGTTTTCTCTCCTGATGCCATGGTTGTACTCCTTAGTCACCTGTTCTAGTCTTCCTCCTTCCATCTACATATTCAGAATTCTCTTATTTTTCATTCCTTTTCTTGTTACCTATCCACAAACTAATATCATGTTTATATACTCATTACCACTAAAACTCTTATGTACATTCCTCCTGCTCCACCACCTCATCTCTACCCTGCATACTCTTTAATCCACTGCTTCAGAAGTTTGTCCTCATTCTTCTACCAAACTGCCTTTTTAGATATCACTAGTGACTTCCTGATCTTGAAATGCAGTGACCTTTTCTCAGATCTTATCTCTTTGAGCCCTCTGTAGCATTTGGCACAGCCCATCAGCCATCTCTTCCTTATAAAACCTTCTGTTAGAACAAATCTATTTTTTATTTGAAGTACTATTAATTTGCAGTATTAAATTTCTTCCTATTTTTATAAGCAAACTTACAAAATCACATGACCAACATGTATGTCTGTTGATACATGGTCCAGTACTACTGTCATAAGGCCGTGCTGTAGAGGTAGCATGGCTCAGTAGATAGAGCATGGACTTTGGAATTAGTCAATTTCTCATCCTAATATCCACTTTTACCTTAAATTCTCTGCATTTTAGTTGCTTTACATGCAAAATGAGGATAGCTGTGCCCACACAGTAAGATTATGCTTGAGATTACAATAAAGCACCTAGCTAAATTATGTCATATATGGCACATAGTAGGCATGTTTATTTGCATCCCCAAACCATTATATTCATACTCAACAACTTAGTAAATCATAACCAAGCGTCTTAGTCCTTTAGAGATTAATTAGAAGTAGAGGTTTTAGAGCCTACACTCTGACAGTCCTCACTGTTAACCCCCCCCCTTTTTTTGCCACTATAGCACCCATCTTCTTCTCTCCTACTGTTTAGTATTCTGTTTCATTGGCACTTTTCTTTGTTCTTTTTGGTGAGCCCATTTTCTCCTTCTTATATCAGGCCATATCCCACAGTGAGTCCTCAGATGTCTGTTATTTGCTATGCAATCTCTCCAATAGGGGTGTAAAACTTCTCCTGGTCCAAGTGTAGCTACAGCTTTATACCCTTTCCTAAACTTCAATTTTATATCACCAACTGCTTGCTGTAAATCTTTGTCAAACAAAACCAATCACATTCATCACATACCAGAATCATCCTACAAACTTGCCTGTTTTTGCAAGATGCCTATAGAAATTTCAAACTTAACATTTCTAAATTTATTATCCTCTCTTCCCAAAAGTTTGCATATCTTTTCATATTCCTTAATTTATGGGTGAAACCATCATCTGCCTGGCTTGTAAAACCAAAACCATGTTGTTCTCCACTGACCTACCTCTGCTTCACTCATATATACTACATACTGAATATCAGTCTCATCCATCCCTAAATTTTAATTCAAGTGTTTTTGACCTAAAATACTAAACAAACAAAAACAAAAACCAGGAAAACTTTGTAAAAACTCATCTATTGTGATACCCATTCTTCCAATCTCTATTTTCTCTTGTCCCTGGTACCCATTCACAATGGATTCACTTTGTGCCAGTAAAGTGATGTTTACATGTTTCATTTCACATCACTGTCCAGCAGAAAGCTCATAACTATATATCTCTTGTCTCACAGATGGAGCAAGACATCAAACATGTGTTCAAGAACATTCTTCATGAGCAGAGTCTTTCTTCCTCCAAATGCACTTCAGCCAACCAGACTTTCTTGCCATATTTTCCAACCTCACTGCTTGCAAGCAGTGTTACAAACCCTTCATAGTTTTCATAGCTCTGTGTTTCAACATACTGTTCATATCCTGAGAATGTGCTTCTTTGTTGTTGTGCCTAGAAAAGCCTCATTAATCCTTCAAAATCTTATTAGTAAAAATGGCTCCCACAATGTGAAGCACTCACTATGGACTGGGTACTATATGCACTCACTAACACACAAGATCCTCCACACCATGTTTTCAGATAGAAGTATTAGTTCCATTTTGAAGACATGGAAACCTTGGCACAGAGAAACTAAGTTTCTCTAACCTACTCACGTTGAGTTGTAATTCATTGTAATTCAATGGTCTAATTCATCCCAAAGTTATATTTAGCGATGCTGACCCCAGGGTATTTGTTTCTTACCTTCTCAGTGAAGCCTGCCCTTATCCTCCTCCCCACTTATGCCCTGGCTCAAACCATTTATGATTTCCTTTTCTGGGGGCTTCTGTACCTTGTCTGTACACTCATTTTCTATATAATAAAATAAAAATCATGGATATAACACAAATACGTATGGTCCTATCCAAAGTGTTTTCATAGTGTAATTTATTTAATGCTTGCAGAAAAACTCTCTCATTATCCTAATTTTACTGATGAGAAAACTGAGGCACAGAAAAGTAACTTGCCCTAGGAAATACATAATTATAGTTCCGTGGTCATTTTGAAAATAAATCTGTCTTTTCCATCATTTTATATCCATGATCTAGAAAACACATGACTTCTAGAGGGGAATCTGTATATTTATTAAATTGACTATCCTTGCACATGTCTGTCCACTCTCCCCTCCTTGACATCAGACAGTTCACAAGTCTGAATTTGCCTATGGCACTTGTTCTTCATTTCCTCCCCTGCCAACCTTGTCCATGTTCTCATCTCAATAGAGTCTTGGCCACTCTAACCATAGCAGAGTGGTAAAACTTTCTTCTGTATACCTAATCTTAACATACCTACTCTTTGATTTAAAAAAATAATAATACTTTCTTATTTTCTAAAGAATAAAATTGAAACACTAGAGTTTATACCTCTTTAACAGAATCCCAAACTACCTCTACAAACTTTTTAACATTTAAGAAAGAATCCATGTAATGCACACATACTCTGTAGGCAATACTCTTTAAGAATTCCATGTACATTATCTAGATAACATGTAAAGAGACTCTCTATTATATCATAAGGAACTTATGTAAGTCAACTTTTCATTGATGTGACGGAAATACCCAATAAGAGCAACTTAGAGAAGGAAAGATTTATTTTGGATTGTAGTTTCAGAGATTTCAATCTATGATTGGCTGGCTCCAAGGCAAAAACATCATGGTGCAAGAGTGTGGCAAAGGAAAGCTGCTCAGCTCCTCAATTCCCCACAGCTGGGAGAGGGAAGGAGAGAGAGAGAGAGGATAAGAGTTGAGGAGAAGCAGCCAAGGACAAAATATAGTCCCCAAGGGCAAGAACCCAGTGACCTTCCTTCCTCCAGTCATTCCTCACTGAGCTACAGCTTCCACCTCCTCATAGTAGTCCATTCAAATTATTAATGCATCAAGTGGATTAATACCCTCATGAGATTATGGTCCTCATGATTCATTCGCTTCCCAAAAGGTCCACCCTTGCACATAGCTGCAATAGAGACCAACCCGAGTCTTCAACAATGAGCTTTTGGGAAACATTCCAGATCCAAACCTTAACAGAAGCACAAAGGAGCCTTTTGTATCATCCAAAATGGTCTTCACTTCCACAAATTTTCACAGGTATTTCTGGGCCAGAATGTCCTCCAGTGGCTTAGGTTATATATCAAATCCAGGTATCTTTCAAGAATAATTTTC
The DNA here is from genome assembly GCA_025594165.1 of Tamias sibiricus. NCBI lineage: Eukaryota > Metazoa > Chordata > Mammalia > Rodentia > Sciuridae > Tamias > Tamias sibiricus. The sequence continues at coordinate 106,473,863 of CM046666.1, forward strand.
TAATTTCTTCCTTATTTCAGTTTTCCATAATCAAAAGATGAATGCCTTATTTATAGTAATTTTAATATTATTCATTCCTCACCATGTTACAATGGGAGATGTCTTTCATTGTTATTTTCTTGTTTTATTCATCTCTTATTTCTGTAACTCAAGCTTAAGCCTCCTTAATGCAGGAATCATGTATTAATATCAATTTATCCATATAACTTTTCATAATTCCTTGTAAATATTTTCTGTTTATGATGACAGCACATATAGAATATTATACAGTGCTTTTATTCTCCCATAATGACAATGTACCCTAGACATGTGATTTAAATATTCACATCAGGAGAAAAGTAGTAAATAGATGTAATTAATTCAGAAGTCTCTTAAAAGATGAAAAGATAAATAAATATAAATGTTTGACTGAGAGCAAGTTTAATGGATAATTTTCTTTTTTTTCTATTTTGATCTTTTCCCTTTGGTAATCTCCCAGTCATTTATTATGAGTTTTTCTCTGCAATATTTAGACAATGTTTGAGACATCAATTAGTACTTAAGTTTTCAGTGAATGTAGCCTTATAAACATGTTCATTATATCAAGCTTTGAATTTTCAGTGTAAATAATTTATTTGTATGCCTTTTCTTAGTTCATTATTTCTACATTGGGGGTAATGGATCTTCTAATTTAACCTCAGCAATTCACATGATTTACATTAATATTAACAAGATTTAAATGGGTCAGAAGATATGTCACTGAAACTATCAAAATTTTATGTTGCCAAGTGATATCCAATACAACAGCTTTATTGCAAAGGATGAGGACAGGACAGGAATACCCTTTTCTTAATATTAAAATCAAGAAAAGTGAGCCAGGCACAGTAGTGCATGCCTATAATCGCAGTTGCTGGGGAGGCTGAGACAGGAGGATTTCGAGTTCAAAGCCAGCCTCATCAAAAGAAGGCGCTAAGCAACTCAGTGAGACCCTGTCTCTAAATAAAACACAAAATAGGGCTGGGGATGTGGCTCAGTGGCTGAGTGCCCCTGAGTTTAATCCCTGGTACCACCCCCCCGAAAAAGAAAAGTGGGTTCATTATCATGAGAAACAAGGTTTCTAACATGAATAATTAGAAAAATCCTCCTCTGGAAGCCTAAAGATCTCTTGAAGAATTCAATCAGAAAGAAAATCTATTTTATAAATCACCATAAATTTTGTTTTCAATTTAAAACCTTTATTCATAAGAATTATTAAAATGAAGCCGGGCGTGGTAGCGCACGCCTGTAATCCCAGCACTTTGGGAGGCTGAGGCAGGAGGATCGCGAGTTCAAAGCCAGCCTTAGCAATGGCGAGGCACTTAGCAACTCAGTGAGACCCTGTCTCTAAATAAAATACAAAAAAGAGCTGGGGATGTGGCCCAGTGGTCGAGTGCCCCTGAGTTCAATCTCTGGTACCACACACACACACACACAAAAAAAGAATTATTAAAATGAAGATATAAATTTCAATACTATAAATGATATTGTAAATGGAATTCATCCTTTATTAACTAAGAATTTTCGTATGGTAGTAAAAAAATTTATGCTAAGTGTCTCTGAATTAGCCTAACTGATAATGTGGCCTTTGAATTTTTAAAATTGCAATCACTAGGTAATAATCATTGACCAGATTACCTGTATTTGTTATGTGGCCATCCAAAAATGAGGCACTATTTAGTGAATAAATTTTATCATAAAAGAACAATAATTTATATTTTCAACAAGAAATAAGGATATTTGAACTTTAACTTAAGATGAATGCAGGAAGTAGGAATAAGATAGAATCCATATGTTCAACCTATAGTCAAAAATCTGCTGGTCCTTGGGGCATTTTGCACATACATATACAAGATATCACTGGTACTTTTGTTATTTCAACGAATGTGCATTCAGTTTCTATAACACTGACATGCAAAACTGAATAACTAAGAGAGTTTTTTCTTATTATTTTTTGGGGAGAATTTGGGTTGTCTTTAATCTAAAGTACATGAAATATGTGACACTGATTATACTGGGGGTAAAAGGGAAAGCATATTTATTTGATGATATATGGCATATGAAAATGTGCTCTTCATTTGGAAAATTTATTGAAGCTTGTCAGTGGCTTACTCCTGTTGTTTATAGCCAGTCTAACCTATTGGGAAAGGGGTTTAATGGCCAGTCTGAGCAGATAAAGAATACACAAAAGTTCAGCATGAGTGAAGCTTAGAGTTATAATTCAATTCCAGCAACCACAATGTCTTCATGACATTGGGACTAAAAAATTTATACCCCATAATAGATAGAAACAAATTATCTTCATCAATTTCTAAACATTTTGAAATGTCACCAGCATGTTATTCAGTAATTTATTTTTTATCTTCTTTTTCAGATATTGTTCCTGCAAGAGGAGAGCGCTGGGTGTCTTTGAAAATGGTCTTATCACTTTATTTATATAAAATGTTCACTCCATAGTTCAGATGGCAAGTTAGCCAACTAGTTTTCCTGTTTGTTCATTTAAATAAATTAATAATATCAGTAGGAATTTATAGGTTAAATCTTATTTACTTAGCCCAAGTAATATTTTCTAAGCTCACATGTAGGGAAAGAATAAATAGATAAGAAAGGGAGCATTCATATTAAGTTTAAAATTAGCATTTAAATTTGAATTTATGATTGTTGAGTGAGTGAGTGAGTGAGTGAGTGAGTGATTGTGGTACAGGTGGTTGAATCCAAGGATACTTTACCACTAGGATACATGGTCTTGAACCCAAATCATCCTGTCTCATCCTCCTCACTCACTAGAATTATAGGCATGCACCAACATGCCCAGCAAAATTTGAATTTAAAAAGTAGAAGTGCAGAAAACATTTACTGGGGCCTTATAATAATTTGTGAGGTATTTCAAAATTGTTCTTTTTTAAGATTGTGTTTCTGTAAACCTTCTGTGCAATTTAGAGCACTGTTCATCTATAGTGCATTTTTTTCAAATCACAGAACTTCTCAGTCCCCATAATTTACCAAAACTTACAACTAAAATTGTCACCTTTTGAGCTATGATTTTAATGGCATATGAGATGAATGAATTCAAAGAACAGCATAAAAAGATGATGTTTCCTTTAGTGTAACCTCATTTTTCAGTCCTTGTTTTGCTATAAATTGCTGTTTTAAGCCAAGAAAGATCAGTCTGCACCATGGCACACTGCACATCCTTTTGTCCTCCAAATGTCCAGTTGAAATTTCAAGTAAACAACTGACTAAACATTTAATTACATATGAGTAAACTGAGTAATAATAGATACATTTTGAGATAGTGATCCTCAAAGAAATTCTAAAAATAAATTTTGGTTATATTTTTCTTGAATATTCACTGGCATTGAATATTTAAATGTGTAAAGCATAATTCATTATATTCAGCCTGATGGCATTCTCTGTTATATCCAAACAACACTACTGAATTGCCTGTGCACTTAATGATGCCTACAATTGAATCTACATTTATATTCACCATCGGAAATTATAAATACAATGACATTTATGTATATGCTAGACACATAGGTTCTTCAATCTAAAAATGTATTGAGGGTTGAGTAGTGCTTTCACAGACAGAGGGAAGAAGATTATACCCTGGGCTCATTTTATACATCAATGATTTCATTTGAACAATGTCCTCAGGGACTCTTATTACAAAATATTTCTGCTGAAATTTCACCACTGCAGATATTAATTTATCATTAACAAACTCTTTTGCTAACTATAAATATATCTGGAAGATTTAGGTTCCACTTAAAAGGATTGAAAATGTAATGTGACTTATATAAATCATTTCTCTTTTCAAAAAAGAGTTGGGGCAATTTTAAAGCCTAGCCATTATCTAATACCAGGCAGCAAATATTAGATAAAAAGTTAAAATGCTGTAATGTTGAGTCACGAGCACAACTCTACTTAATGTTGTAAATTGTGCACAAGAGGCAAGCAGACATAATAGATGCAAAGCAGGAGTTGGGAGGGCAGCTCATTAAACTTCACCTACAAGTCCATGGTGTATGGCTTAGTCCATTTTGTGTTATTATAACAAAATATCTGACACTGGGTAATATCTAAGGAAGAAAAGTTTATGTGGCTCACAATTCTGGTGGTTGGAAAGTCAAAATAGCGTACACCAGCATTTGACAAGAGCCCCCTGGCTGCATCACAAGGTGGCAGAGAAGTGGAAAGGGAATTAGCTGCATGCAGAAGGGACCAAGCATATGGAGCAGCCTTGAGTTAACAATAACTTGCTCTCTTGAGAACTAAACTGGTTCTGCAAGAACAGCATTGGTCCCTTCTGGGTGGTATTCACATAACCTAATGTCTTTCTCCAAGGCCCACCACCTCTGGAAACCATTAGGAAGAGATCAAGTTTCCAATACATGCACATTTGAGGGGAAAACCATATTCAAAACCCAGAAGTGTAACATTTGCCATGTTGTCTTCTTTTCAAGAATTTGGTTTTAAAAATAATTAACCTATTAATTGTATTGAAATAATACACATTAACTATTAAGTTTGGAAAAGCATATTAAATTATAAAAAAAGTAAACATTAAAAACGCTATTTACAATAGCTGAAGTTGTAGCTTAGTGGTAGAGCTCTTGCCTAGCCTGAGTGAGGCCCTGGGTTCCATTTCCACACTACAAAAAGAAAATAATAATAATACACTATTCCACATCCTATAATGCATAACGATAGAATATAAATAGCTAAGCCACAAAAAAATTAACCATACACATTAAATCATCTCTAACAACTTACTGATTTTACCTAATACAATGTAAAAAAAATATGCAAAGGGTAGCTATACTCTACTGTTCAGGCAATAACAACACAAACAAATATGTACATGTTCAGGACACATGTAATTTTTACAAATAATTTCAAGCCATGACTGGTTGAATCCACAGATGCAAAACCTGTAGATATGGAAGGCTGACCGAAATTGTTTCTTCATGAAAACAGGAGTGCTTCCTAAACTATATATATATATATATATATATTTTTTTTTTTGTACTGGGGATTGAACTCAGGGGCAGTCAACCACTGGGCCACATCCCAAGCCCTCTTTTGTATTTTATTAGAGACAGGGTCTCACTGAGTTGCTGTGTCTCACCATTGCTGAGGCTGGCTTTGAACTTGAGATCCTCCTGCCTCAGCCTCCCAAGTGCTGGGATTACAGGCATGCGCCATCACACCTGGTCTAAATGATTTTTTTTTTTTTAAGTCTTAAAAATATACTAACAAATGCAATCTTTGTGTTAACACTTTAAATCAGCTTTAGGAAGTATTGGTTGATCCTCTACTTAGGAAAAGAAAATAAAGTAACGCATCCTCCAAAAGGATTGATACTCCAAAGCACTGCAGTGACTTAACTGAATTTCACTGTATTTTATGTGCCAATTAATCTGCCTAGGGCATTATTCCCCCAAATGAATTCATTCAATTATGAAGCGAATGCAAAGTCCAATAACTTGTCATGAGGGTGACCCTGGTTTCCCCACCCAGTAGAGCTATACTTTCTAAGAGATCTAATTTACCTTCTCCATTAAATTCATGTGATTTGATTTTCTGAAATCCAGAAATGATTCTTATAATTAAAATCTGTAATACAATGGAGTAGCAAATTCATGAAACAAAATTGTTGTTTTCAAATATTTATTTAAGAATTGGAAGAGCAGAACCAAGCATAGATGATGACAATGGTTAGAGTGACTTATTCTGAAGTTGCAGAAATCACACCCTTCTATTAAATGAGATGTTATGAAAAATATATAACTGCAAAGCTTCTATTGTGTTTTTCAAAATCATCATAATCTTTGGAACAGGTTGCAAATATATCTTCCGTAAAAGTTATTCATCTTAACCTAATGTCAAAGCTACCTCAATGTTTTCTCTTGTATCAATCTATAGGTGGGAAATAAATTATTATTTGAATGTGTGTGTGTGTGTGTGTTTGTAGATAAACAGTATTTATTAATTTATTTATTATGCAGTGCTGAGGATTGAATCCAGTGCCTCACATATGCTAGGCAAGAACTCTGCCACTTTTGCAGCAGAAAAAAAGAAGGAAAGAAATAAAGAAGAAATGCATCCACTACTCAAACATGTTACATTATTCATTTTACTTAGTCTCCAAATGCTCTTTGTATATTTTTTCTTAACTGTGCTTCAATCACATTCTTATTCCCACCACTCCACTGAAAGGACTTTTGTCAATAACCTCCATGTTGTTCAATCTCATGATCAATTATTTGTCTTTATTTTACACGAAACATCAGCAGCATTTACCACAATTAATCCTCTTCTCCTGGAAAGATTTCCTCTCTCTTTTTTATTTTATACTCCATTTTTTAAAAATTTATTTTTGATTAACATGTATTAATTATAAATGTTAAAGGGGCTCTGTGTGATATTGCAATACCTGCATACAGTATGCACTGCTCAAATCCAGCATCTATTTATCCACCTGTCCCTTTCCCCTTTTTCCAGTTTCTAGTAATCGCTGTTCTACATTCAGGACAACACTTTCTTTTTAACTTCCATATTTGTGAGAGAACCATGAGGTACTTGTCTTTCTGTATTTGGCTTATTTCATTTAAAATAATGTCCTCAGTTCATCCATTTTGCTGCAAATGAGAGAATTTTATTCTTCTTTATGTCTGAATAATATTCAATTGTGTTCACATGTCGCCGCCTGGAGCGATTGCTGCTTGCGGCAATGATTCCGCGGGAGAAAATTCGGAGGCAGGATGGAAATGAAAAAGTTCTTTTATTCTTCTCTCTTCTAATTTCTCTCTCCAGCTCCAACAACCTCTCCAACTCCAACCACCTCTAACTAACCTCACCCAGTTAAATACATTTTGCCTTAACAAGGACAAGTCCTTACAGCTAGAGCTTACAGGTGCGTCACACAGTGTTCACGGGCTTAAAAAGATTCTTAGATAAATGCATGAATATCAGGTGAAAATACTTGAACACCTTTATGGCTCTCAGCTATCTGCCATCTTAGCTATCCTCAATTAGGGCTCTTACATTTCCCCACTTTTGTTTTAAAAGAGGGGATGCTCTAGGATGTCTCATGTGCAATCAACATTCTTACCCGTCATCAGATAATCAAGGCTGTGCCCTTGACTCTTGTCTTAGGTTGATATGTTGGCCACATGAGACTGTCCCGTGGATGGGTGATGACCTTATCCGGATCGACTGTGCCTGTCTTAGGTTGTCCCCCTCTGGGGATCTTACCCGTCATTGGCTAACCAGCCGTCCAATCAAGCCCTTCAGGATCGACTGTGTGTTGACTAACAGCCAACCAATCGTGAGGAGATGCTGCAGCTTTAAGGCAGCAAGCCTTCTGCTGATGAGCCAAGTTCCATAGCAAATCAAGTTCTTTAAACAAATCAGCTGCCCTAAGTTCCATCAAGTAATGCACTGAGTTCTCTAGACAAACACCCGCAAGCCATTGTCCTGTAATGTCCCAAATAATGAAAGATGAAAATGTCCACTTGTTATAACACATTGATCTAGGAGGCCCCATGCATCAGAGCAGAGGCCACACTGCTGGTGAGGTTGTTTGATGCTTGAGCAGCAGGGAAGCTTGTAGCGACCACGATCCCTGCAGCTGTAGCAGCAGTCGTCTTTTTTATGTCTAGACAATGCCACCGGCAAATCTTCAGGGCCCGCTACCTAGAAACTCAAGCATCAATTATTAGAAAAAAAAAGGCAGTGCCATTCCAGCACTGAGTCAAGAGGCGAGTTGTCAAACTAAAAAATAGAATTATTAGATTAGGTAATTAAAGTTGATCTCTGCTCACACACATTGCTGCTTGAGCTCCCACTAACATAAGCTAGCAAAATATCAATTTCAGAACAAATCAAAGAAAGACTGAGGGTATTTAACTGACAAAAACACTGCATTAAAGATAAATTAAAGAAAAACTAAGAGCACTTTGGAAAAATAATTTGTTAGCTGGAACCCCCGAGTCTCTGCATACACAGCAATCGTCTATGAAATTGCCTGTTGGAATAATTCAAATTATTCAGCTATTGAACAAATAAAGTTAATTATAAATAAACAATTCCATGTCAAATACCAAAATATCAGGTTATACAGTATTAGTCATATTCTTAGCTGAAGAGAAATTCCAGAGACACCTATAAATCAAAATTGAAGGTACCTTCACTAATAATTTGTTTACCCAATTAATACTCTAAACTTAAATGAATTATAGTTATTTGGATCTATATAAATATATATACATATATATTTATTTTTAGTTTTTAGTTTTTAAAATTTATTTATTTTATTTATTTATTTATTTTTAAATGAAAAAAAGTTCTTTTATTCTTCTCTTCTAACTTCTCTCTCTGGCTCCAACAACCTCTCCAACTCCAACCACCACCAACTCCAACCACCTCTAACTAACCTCACCCAGTTAAATACATTTTGCCTTAACAAGGACAACACTTACAGCTCGAGCTTACAGGTGCGTCACACAATGTTCACGGGCATAAAAAGATTCTTAGATAAATTCATGAATATCAGGTGAAAATACTTGAACACCTTTATGGTTCTCAGCTAGCTGCCATCTTAGCTATCTCCTCTATTAGGGCTCTTACATTCACAGACCACACTTGTATACATTTTCCTGTGATTGGAACCTAATTCGATTCCATACCTTAGCTATTATGAATAGTGCCACAATAAACATGGGCATGCCAGTATCTCTTTGGTATGCTCATCTCATTTCCTTTGGACTTATACCCTGAAGTGGCATGGCTATATCATATGGTATATATATTTTTAGTTTTTTGAGAAATCTACATACAGCTGTTCACATAGTTTTATTAATTTACATTTCTATTAACAACGTATGAAGAAGTTTCCTTATTCTTCACATCCTTGCTAGCATTTATTTATTTAGGTTTTTTTAATAATAGTATTCTAACAGAGGTGATAGCTCATTATTTTTTATTCCTATTTCCCTGATGGGAAATAATATTGAGTGTTTTTTTCATGTATTTGTTGACCATTTATATTTCTTCTTTTGAGAAGTATCAATTCAGATCATTTGTCCATTAAACAAATAGGATTACATCAAACTTAAAAAATTGTGTACTGCAAGGGCAACAATTAACAGAGTAGAGAGACAGCCCACAGAATGGGAGTAAATATTTACCTATTATCTATCTGATAAAAGATTACTATTAGCCCAACATAGTGGCATACACCCATAATCCCAGCCACTTGGGAGGATGAGGCAGAAGGACCACAAATTTGAGGCCAGCCTTGGCAATTTAGCCAGATACTGTCTCACAATAAAATATAAAGGGCAGAATATATGGCTCAGTGGCAGAGAACTTGCCTACCATGCATGAGGCCCTGGTTTCAATTCTAGTTCCTCAAACAAAAAGAATAATACCTATGATATATAAGTAACATAAAGAATTTAACAACAGAAACACAAGTAATTGAATAGAAGCACATTTTTATTCTTGACTTCAAGGACATCAGACTTCTTTATAAGTCACTCCTTTTCATTCTCTTTTGTGTGTTCCTTTGCTTTGTCCCTTTGCTAGGGCAGAGCTCCAAGGTTAAAATCTTTGGGCATCTTCTCTCTTTATATACACATCCACATACTTAATTTTAAAACAAAGTATATGTTGAAGAATCACTGCCTAATAATTCTTGTGGTCTTGACTGAACTTCAAACTCACACATCCAATTGCTTGCTTGAAATTACAAGTAGATGTCTACTAGACACTTCCAACACAACATGCCCAAACTAAACTTGTGGTAGACCTCTAACCACCCAATAAAAAGTATATAAATAAATTATAATGGATAAATAATACAAGACCTGTTATATATTTGCCACATTTTACATTTCAGTTGATGATAATAACATCTTTTCAGCTACTCAGACAAAATAAAAAATAAAAATCTTAGTATCTTTTTAACCTTTCTCTCTCATGGCCAACATTCATTCCATGAGAAAAATCAGACTGTCTACATTTATATATTTTCAGAGTTTACCTTCTTCCACCATGTCCTCTGTTACCCACCTCGATCGAAACTACCATCATGTCTTACCTGGATTACTGAAAACTTGTTTTGTTTTATTTACCAGGAAAAGATCACAGATGCTCTATTTTTCAGTCTTTCATTATTTTAATACTCTGGTAACTTTAGAATTGAATAAGAAATGAACTGTTTCCCTCAATAGAGAAATTGCCCAGCTGCCTTCTGGCAAGTGGTGAAAAAGTCTGATGTCCTGGACTAGGTTGCTCCTGCCTCATCTCTTTATTGAGTGACTCACTTTATTGTATTAAAATGCCTGAAGAAGTGTCTACCACTGTGGATCAAAAATGTAAAAATCTATACTGATGACTTAATATTGCTTAATATTGATGACTCAATACCAAGGGTTCCTTTGATTTTGAAACCCAATTCTCTCTTTATTTCAGGCAAAAAATTTATTATATTTTGTTCATAGATTTTTTTAAAATTTTTTGGACACTCTACCTCAGGGTTTTATGATAGCCATACTTGGCTTCTCTGTTTTCTCTAAATGCTTAAATTTATTTTTGCTTCTTTGTTCTTCATTTACTCCCATATGAGAGTTTTGATCTGAATTGGGAATTCATCTTTGAGCAACATATGGTATACTCTCTGTACATTTGATGTGTTTGCTAGTTCCATAATCAGGTCAATCTATGATATTAAATCAATGAGCTATTATATTAAAATAAGTTTTGAAATGTCTACAGCAAAAAATCACATACACATATCTTTTTTCCTTGCATAATGTTAATTTATACTCTAGGATCTTTTTTCTCTTCCTTTTTTTTTTTTAATTTACTATTGAAAGTTTTTTTCAGTTGCAAGTCTACATATATATTTTATTCTTTAATGTTTAACACTAGATGTTTTGTTCAGAATCTCATTTTTTCTTCTACATAATATGGATGAATTTTCTTAGACACTACTCACACTTTACGAGATGACTGGCATCCTCTTTATTTGAGAATAGGAGTTTTGCCATTATATGCACCTTTTGTAGTTTAGAGAAAAGAGCTCTATTTGAGTGCAGTCTCTTTTGGATAGCTTGGTCTCTGCGACCAGCTCCCCCCCTTGAGATTTTGTTGTCTTCTAGAAGACTTCATTTCACTGAGTTCAGGTGTGTATCTTTCCTGTGGAAGGACCCACTTGAGTTTTCATCATTCTCCTGGAACACAGTGACCCCTGGTGGTTCTTCCTGCTTCTGCTGAGAGTCTGAGAACTTGCTAATGGCAAAAAATACCCTTTGCTTTAGGAGTCTTTTCTGAAATTTTCTCCAAGCTGCTTAATCACATTGTCAATATGTTTTTCCCCAAGCTGAAAGATATTAGTAAGCAGTCCCAAAGTACCCTCAATTATCCTTTATCTTCTATGGCACTTGAGAAATGGAAAAGCAAATCATGGTCTAATTGTATAGCAATGTTTCTTAAAAATACATTAATACTTGATTTGTGGTGAGATTATGGTCATTTTTGTCAATGTTCTGTGTGTGTGCTTGATAATATTGGTTGTTCTGTAATCGCTGGATAACAGATTCTAGTTCAGTACAGTTTCCATATGACTAGCTGGCTTAGTTTATCCATAGTTCCAGTTTATCCAGATTATCCCAAAGAATTACAGCCCCCTCTCACTCACAAATGTTACAGCCCCACTCACAAAAGTGTGTCATAAACTATTTGATTTTAATTATTATATTATTAAGAAATAAAATGTTAATTCAGGTTTGTTAATGGTTAACTCAAATCTTTGATGTTCGTTAAATTTTTAGACATTAGATCTGATAAATAGGAAAAGTTGTTTTGAGATCTCTTACTATGGAATCACAGTTATTTTCTAAAGTTCTGTTAATTTCTGCCTGATGTATGATCATAATATTTTATTTGGTATGCATATGCTTACAATTGTTATAGCTTCCAAGTGAATTGAATCTTTCTTCCAGTGACTGATTTTCATAACTAATTCTTTGTTGTTTGTAGTAATTATTTTGGCTAACAATAACTTGCTACACAGCTTTCTTTTAGTTTTTATTTTCATGGTCTACATTTTCATCTTCCTTTTTCACTTTCACATTTTGTTGCTTTAGAGTTTATACTAGAAAGCCAAGGCAAGTCTGATAGAGGACACTTAAAACTCTGGCTGCCCAACTAGGAAGAGAGAGAGCCAGAATTCAAAACCAGGCCACCTGGCTCAAAATCCCTTGTGCTTCTGACTAATAATCACAAATTTCAAACAAACACCTAGCTTGTGCCAGGTATTGTGCATTATCTTGCTCTTTCCATTACACTCTAGTGCCTCTTCAGACCCTGCAAGGCATCAGTATCGGGAGGCAAGGGGGGTTCCAATGGATATTAAACAATAAACAGAGAAACAGGGAAATATTTTAAAGATATTTTCTTTTTCTTTCTCAAACCAGATAAATGGGGCACTATGAAGGCAGAACAGCTTTGAAACTGAAGGAAAAATTAGTGGTTTTAAATCTAGGTTAGATGTGCACATGATTCCTTCCATTTCCAGCTGTTGTTAGTGAGCACTTCAGGTCAGCCCATCTGCACTTTGGCCCCTCTTAGCTAAGAGGAACATGTGTGTGTTGCTATTTTTGAAACTGCTCAGGGTGGTAGGGACAGTCCCCTAGTGTGAAACTCATCAGAAATTCAACTCCTTTATTTAACCTACAATCTCAGACATTTATGAAACTGCTGGTTTGATATCAGAGCCTTAGGTGATACCTCTCAGGATGCTGCTCCAAAGGCCAGACCCCATGGAACTTAGAAGGTCTCTCTTTTTTTTTTTTTTTCTTTATTTCCTTAACTCTGTGTTTAGATTAGACCTGAATGTAATTGCAATGCACCCAACTCTCCTAGATTAACTCAGTTCAGCAGCCATGCAAAATATCAACGCACAGGTCCATGTGAATAACCTTAACACCTATTTACTTTTATTTGACTTTCTGTTTGCAGCCTCTCAAGCCTAATTTTTATTGGACCTACTGCTGAAAAAAGAAAGAAAAACATATCCAAACTGCAAGAGAGAAGTGCTCCCTTGCTTGCCTTGTTTCTCTGTGGAAAGCAGTCGTCACATTTACTTATTAATGGCACAGTTTCTGTTATCTCACATGGATGCTGAGGGACAAGTTCTCACTGCAGACCTAATGTCTCCCAGACCCTGGGACCCCTCCTGTCCAAAGCTACATGAATTTTTCTCTAACGTATCACTGAAGTTGTTTTATTGGGATTTTACCTTGACCTTGCTAACTCCTTCAATTATTCAACAGACTTTATTCACGGAGCACCTTCTATGGGCCAAGTATTGTTCACAGTCTAGAAGAAGACAGAAAAGGAGCCACAGTAAGCCAAAAAGAAAAAACAATAGAGATGCTTAACATCAGAGGCAAAAGAGAGAAACGTAAAATATACAGTAAATCTTCCCGGGAAATTTCTCCCTTATATACCAATACCCTTGTTACTGAGTTCTCTGCCCATTATTATTCCTTCCTATTGTTCGTGCTTATCTTAGGGACCCTCATCAGAGGACATTACTACCACTGACTAAATATCTCATTTACCTTGTTGGACCTGATTATATATTCTCTTTCACTCTTGTACTTAGATACTCACAGTAATCTCTACTAGGAGAGCAACCATATCTATCTTGCTGAATGCCATATCTTCAACTGCTAGTAGAATGCCTGATACAAGTTATGTATTTAACATCTACCAAGTATATGAGTGAAATAATAACCTCCATATGGTTATGAACCATTACTAAGCCTTCAAATCCCATCTTTCTCAGCCTTCACCTGCATACCCTCATGTTACAGATCTCCCTTCTGGCTCACTTGCCTCTGTGGCCACACCTATCTAGAATACCTCTCCCTGGTGCACCCCCTTTCTGCTCTCTCAGTGACTCTCCTGGGATTCTCATCCCTCCTTCTCTGGTCTGCTCCATTCTGCCCTTCTTTCCAATTCTCACAGTTTTACCTGACTCTGACAGTTTCCTTAATGATTCAAAGACATGGAAACACAAAGCTTACTATGGAAGACAGCCAGGTCTTCTTGGAAGAAAATGGCATACTTGTGGGTATTTGACAGTACTGCCTTTGTAAATAATAAGTTATTTGACATTCAAGACTACTTAAGGAGGTGTGTGTGTCTGTGTGTGTGTGTGTAAAAAGGGATGACTGCCAGGGAGGTTTAATTAGCACAGAGGTCAAGTCTGTGCTGCGCATAATTTTGTAAGATACTACATCTAATTGTAAGGCAGTTAGATTATGCTTATTTCAGACTGTCGGGCTTTTTTTTTTTTTTTTTTTTTTTTTTTTTGGTTTAATGAGACAGTGCAGTGAATCTTCACAGATCGCTGACCATTGTTTGAAGCATTGTGATGATAATTGCATTTAAAGTTATTGAGATGGTGTTTAAATAAATTTTACAGAGGTCAAAGAACGCAAATTTGGTGTTCCATAAATAGCCAGAACCAGTGAATAGTGGCTTCTGAGAGAAAAGAAAATGTTTTTAAAATAATTACACCCTCAATCTCACTGCTGGAGTTTCTTTAGGCATTTCATACCTTGTATAAAAAAAATAAGTGATTTCTGTAAATGACCCCCTGAAATTTCTCTAAGTGCTATATAGCAAATTTGCAGTTATCTTTTATTTAATTAGATTAAGACTAAGAAGCACTAAAACTCAGATGTTCATATATTTAGAACTATAAAACTGAATAATAGGAGCACTGAGTTTATTTTCAAATAGATGGAGAAGGAAACCTTTCATTGAAACCTGCTCAAATACATGCCATTGGTTTCTGTAGAATTTTTTAAAAGATATAGTTTTGTGAAAATCATCAGTGTCATTTTAATAAATCTTATTTGAGTATCTTCCCAATCTGGATAGTAAACACATTAAGAATGGATGCAGACTTTAGATGAATATAATCTAAAATAATAGATTAGATAATGGCATACAAAATAAACTGTCTCTTAGTAAAGTGGTAGGTAGATAACAGAATTCCATCTATTTCCAGAATTTATTCTAGGATATTCCATATACTTTATCTGATTTACTCTGTTACAAATTTATCACATTGGTGTCATTATCCCTATCTTAAATAAAACTAAAGCACAGAGAAAACTAAAGCACAGAGAGGGTAAGTAATACACCTCAAATTCTAGTTAATAAAAGAGAATTCCACATTGGGAATTACAAAAGCTGTGCAGCTTGTATACTTTCCCTTTGTTTATAGTTCCAAATTTTACTTAACTCTATATTTAGAATATACTTACATAAATCTAAATAAATGAAATATGCTATAATTATTGGTTAAATAATATAAATACTATAATAATTAATGGCACAATATAGTGCATTGTTTTAAAAGATATTTATAAAGAATAGCTAGGCATGGTGGCACGCACCTGAAGTCCCAGAAACTCAGGAAGCTGGGTCAGGAACATTGTAAGTTGGAGGCCAGCCTCAGCAACTTAGCAAGACCCTAAACACCTCAGAGAGACACTGTCTCAAAAAAATAAAAAAGGGATAGAGATGCAGCTCAGTGGCAGAGCACCCTTTGGTTCAAGCTCCAGTACCAAAGGAGGGAAAAGAAAGAATATATCTAACAACCTTACCAAAATGCTGTAAACTATCTTTATTGAACATCCTTTCTAATACCTTTTCCCTGTATCCTTTATAATATAGCTTACAAGTGAAAATACTTAATCATGCCACTTACTCGTAGAAATAGTCAAGTAACTTATTTCTTGCCAATGAGATATACTTAAGGATGAATAGTCTTACATGTTTTGCTTTCATTTTTTGCCTAGAACAGAGACGTGAGGTGCAGTTGCAGTTGTAACTAAAAAAGATGGTAACCCTGGAAGTTAGAAGGAATGGCATTGGTGAACCACTATACCAGCCATAAATGGCTGTCCCATATCTCCCAGATCCATAAATGGCTATATGGATATATCACTGAGGTCTCATTTCAGTCAGACACAATTAAATGAATCCTTAACCAATATAATCTTACTTTGGACCTATAATAATTGTTATCAAAACTAAGTTTGGGAACTTAGTGCCCTAACATAAAATTCAAGATTAAAGAACACTCATTTTCTTTTCTTTTTCTTTTTCTTTTTTAGTTGTAGATGGACACAATGTCTTTATTTATTTATGTTTATGTGGTACGGAGGATCGAACCCAATGCCTTACCTGTGCGAGGCAAGTGTTCTACCACTGAGCCACAGCCCCAACCCCTGAACATTAATTTTCTTTTACTTGTGTTAACTGATTCCATATTCTTTTTCATGAAGTGGATCATTTTTTTTCTTTCTGAACATTTCATAGTAAGTATATGGATTGCAAAAATGGCAAGAAGTTGTCTATATTACAAGAGTATTAGTAAGATCCAAGTCTGACATTCAAAAAGGAGGTAGAGGACAGCATTGCAAAAGAGCCACGAGACTTTCATTGTTATTTTTTTTCTGCCTTTGAGGCTTTTTTAAATTAAATTATTTATTTATTCTAATTTGTTATACATGATGACAGAATACAATTCATTTCATATTATACATATAGAGCACAATTTTTCAAGTCACTGGTTAGACACAAAGTATTTTCACACCATTCCTGTCTTCATACATGTATTTAGGGTAATGATGTCTAACTCATTCCACCATCTTTCCTACCCCCAGGCCTCCTCCCTTTCCCCTCCCTCCCCTTTACCCTATCTAAAGTTCCTCCATCCCTCCCATGCTCCCCCCACTCCATAGCCATTATGAGTCAGCATCCTCATATCAAAGAAAACATTCAGCCTCTGGTCTTTTGGGATTGGCTTACTTCACTTAGCATTATATTCTACAACTACATCCATTTACCTGCAAATGCCATGATTTGATTCTCTTTTAATGATGAGTAATGTTCCATTGTGTATATATACCAGAGTTTCCCTATCCATTTATTTACTGAAGGGCAGCTAGGTTGGTTCCACAATTTAGCTATTGTGAATTGTGCTGATTGATGTTTTTAAGTCCTTTGGGTATAGATAGACTAAGGAGTGGGATAGCTGGGTCAAATGGTGGTTCCATTCCCAGTTTTCTAAGGAATCTCCATACTGCTTTCCAGATTGGCTTCACCAATTTGCAGTCCCACCAGCAATGTATGAGTGTGCTTTTTTTCCCCACATCCTCACCAATACTTATTATTCTTTGTATTCTTTATAGCTGCCATTCTGACTGGAGTGAGATGAAATCTTAGAGTAGTTTTGATTTGCATTTCTCTAATTGCTAGAGATGTTGAACATTTTCATATATTTGTTGATTGATTATATATCCTCTTCTGAGAAGTGTCTGTTCAGTTCCTTGCCCATTTATTGATTAGATTATTTGGATTTTTTATGTTAAGGTTTTTTGAATTTTTTATATATCCTAGAGATTAGAGCTCTATCTGATGTGCTTGTGGTAAAGATTTGCTCCCATTCTGTAGGTTCTCTATTCACCTCACTGATTGTTTCTTTTGCTGAGAAGCTTTTTAGTTTGAATCCATCCCATTTATTGATTCTTGGTTTTAATTCTTGTGCTATAGGAGGTCTTATTAAGGAAGCTGGGGCCTAATCCAACATAATGGAGATTTGGGCCTACTTTTTCTTCCATTAGGTTCAAGATCTCTGGTTTAATTCCTAGGTCCTTGATCTACTTTGAGTTTTGTGCATGGTGAGATATAGAGGTTTAATTTCATTTTGTTACATGTGGATTTCCAGTTTATCCAGAACCATTTGTTGAAGAGGCTATCTTTTCATTAATGTACATTTTTTGGTGCCTTTGTCTAATATAAGTTAATTATAATTATGTGGGTTAGTCTCTGTGTCCTCTATTCTGTCATCTATTCTGTAGGTCCATAGGTCTATTTTGGTGCCAATACCATGCTGGTTTTGTTACTATTGATCTGTAGTATAGCTTAAGGACTGGAATAGTAATGCCACCAGCTTCGTTCTTCTTGCTAAGAATTGCTTTGGCTATTCTGGGTCTTTTATTTCATGAATTTCATGATTGCTTTTTCTATCTCTATGAGGAATGTCATTGGGATTTTGATTGGGACTGCACTGAATCTGTATATTGCTTTTGGTAGTATGGTCATTTTGACAATATTAATTCCGCCTATCCAAGAACAAGGTAGATCTTTCCATATTCTAAGGACTTCTTTAATTCCTTTCTTTAGTGTTCTGTAGTTCTCATTGTAGAGGAATTTCACCTCTTAGGTTGATTCTCAAGTTTTTTTTTTTTTTTTTTTTTTTAGGCTATTGTAAATGGGTGGTTTTCCTAGTTTCTCTTTCTGAGGATTTATCACTGATGTACAGAAATACTTTTGACTTATGGGTGTTGATTTTATATCCAGTTAATTTGCTGAATTCATTTATTAGTTCTAGAAGATTTCTGGTTGGAATGTTTTGGATCTTCTAGGAATAGAATCATATCATCAGCAAATAGTGATAATTTGAGTTCTACTTTTCCTTTCCATATCCTTTTAATTTCTTTCATCTGTCTGATTGCTCTGGCTAGAGTTTCAAAAACTATGTTAAATAGAAGGGGTGAAAGAGGGCATCACTGTCTTGTTCCAGTTTTTAGAGGGAATGCTTTTACTTTTTCTCCATTTAGAATGATGTTGTCCTGGGGCTTAACATAGATAGCCTTTACAATGTTGAGATATGTTCCTGATATCCCTACTAGTGTTTTGAACATGAAGGGATGCTGTATTTTGTCAAATGCTTTCTGTGCATCTATTGAGATGATCATATGATTTTTATTTTTGAGTAATGGTCAACATGAATAGTCCAAGAAAAGCAGAAGACTGAAAGAAAGATGTAGGTCTTCTCTGATAAAATAATTATCTTTGAAATTTTCGTCTAATTTTAATTTTCTCATTAGTATTTATAGAAATAGCTGTACAGCTTAGAAAAGAAAGAGGTGATATCTATTTAGAATATGAGAGAAGCTGAGAATCAAAACTATCTCCAAACATAAGAAAAGATCTTCTTAAGACTTCCCAATTCTGCATGCAATTTACTATATTATTCTAGTATTATTAAGTGGGAAAATATTCCCTCTAATTTCTGAACAAAAAATTATTTCACCCCACATTTAAATAATAAATAAATAGGACACATGCTCAACTACTGCATTTTTATTCCCATGAATTTTAAATATTTTTGTTCCTGACTCATAAGAATCCCCTGTTAATTATCCTGATAAAGGACTCCATTTTCATATGGTTCTAAAATTGTGTGGGGATGAGGAGTGGAAGACAAGAGAAAGAACAGGGAAAGTGAAAGAGGTGCCAAGAATATGGCTGAAGACTGGGAGCTGGCTTGGTCTTTTAATGAAAATATTTTTAAAATATAATATTCATGAAATTTTTGATTATTGGTTAGGTAGAACACAAAGTGATTCTTTTCTAACAGCACTATATTTTCTAGTGTCTGTTAGAGCCAAAAGTGCTCTGGGTAAGACTGTTTCCTAGAAGGAAAGGTAAGAGCTCAGTTTCATGCTTAGGTCAATGTCATTCATATCAGAGAGAGCCCCTTGGGAATTCAGAGATTTCACTGCACTAATGGATAAAACTTACAGCAACCGCAACTAAGTAGTGATGCACCAGCCAAACCCTAGTGACCCTGGCAATACACATGTGGGATAAAAGCCCCAAAAATAGTTTGTCTCACTTTATGGCTATAAAATATGCTTTCAAAAGCACATGTGTATATTTTTGAAGAAACAAAAACACAGATATAGCTGTTATTGCACATTCTAGATTTGCAAAAATACATCAACCCACACTGAAATAGTTTGAGTACATTTCTTTTAATTTTTCGAAATAAAAGGGTGTAAACTGAAATATTTGACACTCAGGACTAACTGGGAAGAAATATTGATAAATTCACACTTTCAAATCTCTTATGTGAACTGGTGGATAAATGAGTTAGGCATTTTTAAAGGAATCAGTTGAATTGATGAGAAAAGTGTCATCTTTTTAAATCTATTTTATATAAGTGTCTTAAGGGCAAGTGTTTAAAAAGATTTTTTTTTCTTTAATGGATAGAGATATAAGAATTTCAAAAAAATAGTATAACTAATTTTTTCAGTATTCACCTGAGTTCAATTATCTAGACAGTCTAAAGTTTCCAAAGAATGTTAAATAGCTGGAAAGATAGATAAAAGATCATATATGATTTTCCTAGGATTAGAAAAAAATAATAACTTTTTCTTTTTTTGTATTTACCTCTCATAATAAAAACATAGCTATATTAATGACAGATTACTTTTGATTAGTAATTATATACAAAAAGGAATATGGCTACTAAAATATTAGAAGATAACACTGCTGTAACCACATTAATTAACATGTAATTATTATTTAAAAATTAATCTACAACTTTAGAAATCCATACTTTATTCAAAAGACAGAATTATTAGGTATGGTGCTATCTACTTCGAATACACATTTAAAAATTAATGTGATTTAATAACATTCTTTATGTTTTTGATTGTTAATAAGAATGTGAACCATACCACTGACCCTTACCTTATTACTCCTTGTTAAAAACAAAGAACTATAGTGAGGGAGGCAATT
This sequence comes from Tamias sibiricus, assembly GCA_025594165.1. Lineage (NCBI taxonomy): Eukaryota > Metazoa > Chordata > Mammalia > Rodentia > Sciuridae > Tamias > Tamias sibiricus. Next base: position 106,494,569 of record CM046666.1, read on the forward strand.
TTGAGAAATAAAAAAACTTTAAATATATTTTCTAAGTTAAACAAAATACTTCAAATGAGAAAAAAATCTTTTAAAATAGTAATTTAAGAATTATGCAAAAAAAAAAAAATTCTAAAGCTTGAGACTACTTTTCTTTGCAGAGAAGAAAGAAATATCATTGCAATATTTCTTGACCTAGTAGGAAGTGTAGTTTTTTTCTTGATATGCTTTTTAAAACCACTAAAACTTGGGCTGAGAATGTAGCTCAGAGTTGGGTCACTTGTCTACCACAAGCAAGGTCCTGATGCTTGATCCCTTCCATCACACACACACACACACACACACACACACACACACACTCCCACTAAAAGTTGTATAGTTCAGTAATCAATATTTCTGGAAGATTAACCTATTCAGTATATTTTATTAACATGATTTTGCTGTCCCATTTCTAAGCTTGGTCCATCACTAAAGCAAAACAGATTGAGTGGACTATGTTATCATAAAATATTTTCCTCAATATAAATATGCTACAGAAAAATTAACCTAGGAGAAAATCCCTTCATTTATGAAATGAATTTGCCTTCATTTAGATAATTTTCTTACACATCAAAGGGGCTTCTTTTCCCTTTCTGATGCAATAATACATGTTTTATTCTCCAAAGCAGGAGACACTTTTCTTTCCCTCTTCCCATTGTTTATCAAATGCTGTAGCCTCAGATGTCTTTACATGACTTGAGTAAACATAAGCTTTGCCCTATTCTGTAAAACACGAATGTTCTCTCAGCACTACGTCTGTTTCCTATGAACAAGGCTTTCCTGAAAAAAATGAAAGTTAAAAATAAAATAAAAGATGGTCTAGACAGATCCAGGACAGCAGTGAAGTTGAGTTCTATTAATTGCACATACTCAGTAGCTACTAAAGAAATGGACAAATGGAGAAATGAATTAAAATTAGGAAAATTATTTCACTTCTATGCTATGAATGGAGATGAAAATGTTGGTAGAATCCAATCTCAGAACATATTTTATTACAGAAATTTTGTATTAAATTATGGCTAGGTACTATTCAGATTGAAGAACTTGTTAGTAAATTTTTATAGAATGCCCTCTGTTCAATGTATCTTCAGTGCAACACATGGAGTTGAGTTTCAAATAATGAACAAACACAGTTTGTATACCAATTGTTTTGGTCAGGTTTCCCCACAGAAACAAAACCAATAGGACCATGTATATGTCAGGGTACGTGTGTATGTATAAGGAGACTTACAATAAAGAATCACTTCACACAATTTTTGAAGGATGGGAATTCCAAATGCCACAGAGTCAATGTTCCAGTTCAAGTCTGAGCCTGGCAGACTGCTATAAAACCAGGAAGATTTAATTCCTCAGTTTGGTCTTTGTTCCATTTTAAAGGTCATCAGGAAAGAAAATTCTTTCTTACTACTATTTGGATATGATTGGAATGTCCAAACCCAAAGGTCCACATGCTAGAGGCTTGGTCTTCAGTGTGGTAATGATAAAGTGGTAAAACTTTTAAGAGATGAGGCCCAGGGCAAAGGTAATTAGGTCATGAGTTTGCCTCTATCGGAAGGATTAATGTAGTTCTCATAGAACCCAGTTAGTTACCATGAGAGTGGAGGGTTATAAAGAGAGCAAGCCTGGTTCCTGAATCTCTCTGGCTTCCTGTCTTTCTATGTGATCACTCTTCTACACACTCTCACATGCCCTATTAGCACTGTGATGCCATCTGTTATGCCATGAGGCTCTTAAGAGAGCCAAATAGATGCTGGCACCAGGCTCTCTAAAACTGTGACCTAACGAAACCTCTTTTTTTGTTATAAATTACCTCAGGTGTTTTATTATAGCAATGGACGATGGACTAATAACATTCCTGAGAAAGTCAGTGTTTTGTCCAATTCAGGCCTTCAACTGATTGGCCTCTCAATTAAACTATGCTTTACTTCAGGATTCAAAGTTCCAAGAAATATCATGTACTTTAACCCCATACTCAACATCTATCTTTTATACTAATTGATTCCATAGCTATGATTAAGAAAAAATTATTAGTGGGAAAACAAAACCAAATCCTGGTATTTTGATATCAAATTCCCTTGCTATAACTAAGTAAACCAGAATACTGGGTGCATCAGTAGAAAAAGAATTCACTTCATAAGTGAGGTCTGAGTAGAAGAGTGGAAATAGACGCATTCTCTCTCTGAATTCATGTTGTTGTGGTTTTTTAAAAATATTTTTTGAATTATTGATGGACCTTTATTTTTTTTATTTACTCATATGCGGTGCTGAGAATCGAACCCAGTGCCTCACACATGCTAGGCAAGTGCTTTACCTCTAGGCCACAACCCCAGCCCTCATGTTGTTTTTTTCTGAATGATTCATACTTAACATATGAGCTAAAGAATAAAAAATTTATTGATTATATGGCAATGTTTCAGAGAAGAGATCTCATTTTTCTCAACATGTCCTTTTAATCTACGTAAATATTAACTAAGTAAAAGTAGTTTTAGTCTGGTAAAATGATTCCTTGGGTAAGCTATAATGCTGGCATCATCAAATCATGGGTGTAACCTCGGCTTAACCTCCAATTGTGACCTCACATTTCAAAGAGTTCATTTAGCATCTTAAAGGCAAAGTAAGAACCAAAACCCAAGTATTTAGATCACTATTTCTGTAGACTTATTACCAAAGCTTAAATTCTCTCTTTCACCTCCGGTCATGATTATAGCATTCTTTTAAACTTGTCATCAATATCCTGGTGTAAAATAGTTTTTTTATTGGAAAAAAACATTTTTAAAAACTAAACTAAAATAACTATTTTTAAAAAATGCCTTACTATTTCTTTTGAAACTAATATTCTATTATAAAAGATTACTTGGGTATTTACTCTGATCTAGGTACTATTCAAGAGATGGGAACAAAATATCCTTCCCAGACTAACCACTGAAAGTAAGGGAATCTATAATTCTGGTACAAAGAAAAAGTCAAAATGCCATAGAGGTCTGTAAACTAGATGACACATTTGGGAAAAAATCTCCCACAAGAAATAACATTGAAGTTATGGCTCAAATGATGGAGAAGAGTTTAGTTTGAGGATTAGGGAAGACATACCATGCGTGACGCTTAGCACAGATATGAAAACATACTTGCTTTAAGAAGGAAAGAAGATCACAGAGAGAAATAAGACTTATGATTACTCACTAATTATCTAAATACACTATTACATCTTACATGTTTCCACTAAAAGGATGCTAAAGGTAAAAAGAAAAAAAAAAATAACACATTACTGATGGTTTCACAGGTCAACATGATGGTACCTCAAGAAGGCTCAAGATGGTATCAAGATGGTACCAGGAAGGAATGAGGTAGACAGGGATGGTTCAGCACTCTATAAAGTGAGCTGAGAGAATTTACATACTCACTGCAGGCTACAGACCTTACTGACCTGCCACAATGGAACTGGACACATCTTAACACAAAGCTGTGACAGGATGATGCACTTTCATCAATGAAGAATGATAACTATAATAAAGTAAGAGGAACAGAAGGCGTCAGAACCTGAAGGGAAGGAACAGAGGGGATGGCTGATGCTGAGACTGGAACCAAGAGGACATGTGCAAGACAGTAATGTCCCATGGTCCCAAGGGGGTGGAGGCACCAAAAGGGAGCTACAACAATCCAAATCAATTGATAGACTTCACTCTAAGCAAGTAATCACTGAAAGAAAGGCAAGGGAAGTAATTGGTTTGCAGTTTAATAAAAAAGTTCAAGATTAGACAAGGATTTCAGTGGATGATGCATTAAAGCATACATAAAAATATCCCCTTTCTAAAAGATGGCATTTTTTAAGAAAAAGATCAAGATCAGGAGGATGTTAAAAGTGGCTATCTCTCTTTTTTTATAATATTTCTGATTTAGTGATACAAAATGAAATAAATCCCTACATTCTGAAATAAAGAAGGAAAGGTGTAAATTTTACAGCTGATCCAGAAAAATCATAAATGGAAAAATAAAAGAAATGAGAAAGATTTGTTAAAGTGCAGGGTTGGCCAAACCATCTTCCCCTGGCTGATTTACAGTCAGTAAAAGGATATCTGCAATTCTAAAACAGCAGACTTCTGTTTTCTAATCTGTATAAGAAGTCAACTAAGTCATAGGTTTTGGAAGAAAATCACTGTTTTAGATTAAGTTTTCCCATTTATATTCAAAGACCTACAGCTGGTGAAAGCATAGCAGCTAGAAGGCTACAATGGGAAGAATAAGAGTGTTAGTTCATTAAGCACTTACTCCATGCCAAACCTTGTTATAAATCTTACAGGTTTTTGTTTATCCTCCAAAGAAGACTATGAACTAGGGTTATTATTATCTCAAATTTATAGATGAGACGCACCAGGCAGGGTGCATCTCATCCAATGCCACACAGTTAGGGTAGAGTGGCACAAAAAGCAGGAAGCAAACTACACCTGTCCTCTGCCTGCCTGTTAGGTGGAGATTTTCCATGCTGGTTATTCTTCAATCTGCTCCATACTGATATCACAGGAAAATATAACAATGGCTGCAACTAAGGTTGGGGTATGTTAGGATACTTGTGTGGAATTAGGAGTTCAGAAATCTCTACTGTGACCTTGTTCTGACTTTTACACGACATGCCATCATCTTTGACCATGTTCTTCACATCTGTCTGTCATTACTTTTCTTATCGGCACTAAAAATAAATAATATAATATTCTTTTCAGTGCTAATGGTCTAAGATTTTAAAATTCCACTAAACTCAACGACTCACAAGACTCAACTTTGAGAGCTCAAAGTTGAGTATGTGTCTATTTTTCATGTTTTTGCGGACATACCTCAGGTAATCATAGGGTAACATACCCTACCAGCACTGAATTGCAAGCATGTGTTCATCTTTTTACTCATTTATAACTGGATCTGGTTTGGCTCACTGTGATTATGTCTAATGTTATAATCTTTGTCAGTGTCCTCTGCAGTAAGATGTATACCTGACACACTAGCCGCTCAATAAAAACATTCAGGGCTAACTTTTGACAACCTTAGAACAAACCTAAAGTTAGAGAAAAATCACTCAACTAGGATTTCCTTTACAATTTGTAGAATATTCCAGAGCTACATTTGCAGGGGTGTGTGTGTTGGGTAGCTATAAATTCCATCCCAATGAGGAAATGTTGAAAAATGATAGATATTTCTTATAGGATCTGAAGAACTCATATGCTGGATATCAAAAAAAAAAAAAAAAAGAAAGAAAGAAAAAGAAAAAAGGGAGACAGAAAGAAAGAAAGAAAGAAAGAAAGAAAGAAAAGAAGAAAGAAAGAAAGAAAGAAAGAAAAGATCCAATGACAAAACATAACCTCTGGAATTGGTTACGGTTAATAATAGCCCAGTAAATATATATGAGAAAATATCAATACCATTGTATATGAGAAAAAGTAGCAGTGCACATATTGCATATATGATATAAATTTTATACACACATGCATGACAAATACATGGGACTATTTATGGATGATTCCATTTTAAATTTTCTATCCAACCACCAGAGTATATGTCCCTATTTTTTCCACTGGGACAGTTGTTTGCAAGATGTAGAATTTGGTTATGGAAGCTGCAATTCTTATTCATGTGTGTTTTCTCTTGGAGTTCAGGGCATCTATCCTCTTTATAATACAGGATGTTCTTGTGCTGATTTATCTGGTGCCTGAGGAGAGGGATGTCTTTATGCTTTTCTCTCTGGGCATTCACAACAAGTTTTCCCTGAGAGTTTTGATCATGTTGCTTTGAGCCTTCCTTTAGAACTAGTTACTCCTAGGTATAATTTCCAAATTTTTTGTTCCAAATATGCTGCTTGTATCCAGTAGCTGCCCATGGTTACGTTTCTCCACACATTGTTGTTTGTGGGCTTTTGTTGTTGTTTGCTTTTGAGCACCCATCAGAACAGAAGTGTTACAGCTGCTCCTGAGATGCCGCAGAAGTTGTGGCTTGGGGCTAACTCGTGACAGATGTGTGTTGAATGCCTGTCACCTAAGCTCTCATTTATAGCTGGTGGCAGCCTCCAATGCTTGACTTCCCTCCTGGATTCATAGGAATTAATGAAATGTCAGCTCCTCCCAAATGTAAATACTGAAGTTTTGAAATCCAGATTTGTTACCAGAGAGACTACACTTTTATCATCTTCATAAAAATTCATTGGCAAATGACAGCATTCCTGTGGCAACTGAAGAAAGATTCTGTAAACCTGCAGTGCATCAGCCATACAAGCTCATTCACTCCCACCCTCAGACACGTTTAACCTCTCATCCATCTACCCTACACCCTGCTTACTTCTTGTGATGATGACTAAGGACCTCTCACTCAACAAATTCAGCCACATGATCGCTTTGCCTACTGGATTATGAAGGTACTCAATATTTAAGTCTTACAGATTTGCCCTCACTTATAATGTGTTATACCTACAATGTCTTCTACTTATTCAATGCTGTGTATATGGAATCTTTCCCTTCTAACAACATGAATGTGAAACTAAAAACTATAACACTGAAGAGGGAGAAGATATGTGTTAGTTTTCATGGGTCTGATGATATAGAAAATCTGTACTAGTTGATATAAATATTATTAGATTTAAAGATTTTTTTCATACTCAGAATTAGTGAGCATATGGGGGGAAGGAAACACTCATAAATTTAGTGTGAATATGAATTGTTGCAATCTTTCATGGAGGTGTTTCATCATTATCTGTCAAATTTTTTATAGTGTGCATATATTCAAATCAGAAATTCCGATTCAAAGAATCTAGTCCATGAATATTTTTTCACCCAAGCAAATAAGATATATTACAACATTATGTAATAGCATTACCTTAATAACAATAAAGGTAGAGTTGATCTGAACATTCATCAACATGCAAGTTGTTAAATGTTATTAAATCTACACCACAAACTGTGAAGCAATGCTTCAAAAAATGAAGGAAAACATGATGTACTATCAAAAAGAAGGTTCATGCTATACTATTATGGTTTACATATAAGGTATCCCTCAGAAATTCATGTGTGAGATAATGCAAGAATTTTCAGAGTTGAAATGATTAGATTATAACAGATGTGACCTAATCCTTTAGATTGACTGGAAAATTCTAGGCAAGTAGGGTGGGGCTGGAGGAAGCAGTTAACTAGGGACGTGCCTTTGGGGTTTTGTTGGTGGTGAGCGGAGCAATCTCTCTGCTTCCTGGTTGCCCCATCCTGTGAATTGTTTTCCTCTGTCACATTTTTGTGCCACGATGTTCTGCTTCAGCTTGGGTCCAGAGATATGGAGTCAGCTGACCATAGACTGAACCTCTGAAACGGTGAGCAAAAATAAAAATTTCCTCTTCTACATTATTCTTGTCAGTTCTTTTGGTCACAGTCATGAAAAAGCTAACTAAAAGAACTATTAAGGTAACAACAACCAAAAACCACAAATAAACAACAAACAAGTAAAACACACAAAACTAAGATGTAGAACATAGTGTATAGAAAAACCCATTGCAATAGCACAAACACCACATGTGCTTAGAAAAGCATACCATCTGAGGAAGAGAAGAGAGACATTTTCACTTCGATAATTTGGATGAGTTTTTTAAATTAATAAACTACTTAAATGCCTATTGTGTTCTAGGAACTGTGCTTATGTGAGATTTCATTTTGATGTTTTCAAAAATCACATTAAATAGTATAAAAAAGTACTTTTTAGTAAAATTATGTGTTTTGTTTTTAAATACACATTTTATAGCCATTAATGCTAGCATGGTTTAATTATAGAGATTATGCCTTTAAGAGCATTGCAATTTGTTTATATAGGTTGCTCAAAGGAAAAAGGCAAGATTATATTCTTAATAAATCAGTGCTGTTGACTTGTAGAATTCACTAAGCTTATCAAGACTGCAGTGTGTAAAAATCCCTGAAACAAACTTCTGTATCAAGTTATATGACTTGTACATATGAAGGCATATTAAGTTTTTAGAAGTGAAAAGGAGTGTTGATTTTCTGGCTGGACCATAATGAAAAAATAACACTTCTATTGAGCATTACATGGAACCATAGCACTTCCCATTTGATATGAGTTTAGAAATTCCTTCCCCCCGCCATTCTCTTAGGACTTCAGGAAAGATCCATTTCTTTGTCTTTCCCAGTTTCTAGAAGGCAGCTACATTTCTGGGCTCCTGATCCTTCTCTCAGCTTTCAGAGTTAGTAATAACAGGTTCAGTCTTTCTCACACTACACCACAGTGGCATTGCACTTCTACAATGAAATCCCCCCTTTCTTCTTCTGATAGAGGCCTCTGATTACATTGGGCCCATCTGGATAGTCCAAGATATTTTCCCCATCTCAAGATACTTAATGTAATCATATAATGATTAATGTAATCATATAATGTAATCACATAATCATACTTATTACGGATGATAATTGTTATGGTTTAGATATGAGGTATCCCCCAAAATCTCATGTGTGAGACAATGCAAGAAAATTTAGAGGTGGAATGATTGGGTTATGAGAGTCTTAACTAATCAGTGCATTAATCCCCTAGTAGATATTAACTGGCTGGTAACTAGAGGCAAGTACGGTGTGGTTGAAGGAGGTGGGTCATTGAGGGGTGTGCCTTCAGGTAATATATTTTGTCAGTGGTGAGGGGAGTCTCTCTCAGCTACCTAGTGCCATGTCCTGAGCTGCTTTTCTCCACTATCTTCTTCTACCATGATGTTCTGCCTCATTGTGGTCCCAGAGCTATGAAGTCAGCCATCTATGGACTGAGAACTTTCAAACTGTGAGTCCCAAAATAAACTTTTCATCCTCTAATTGTTCTTGCCAGGTTTTTTTTTGGTCACAGTTGTGAAAGAGCTGACTGGTCTCTAATGAGCAGAGCAATCTCTCTGCTTCCTGATTGTTATGTCTTGGGCTACTTTGCTCCATCACATCCTTCTACCATGATGTTTTTTTCTCATCTCAGGGACAGAACAATGGAGTTGTCCATGTACGGACTGAGCACCAAATAAACTTTTCCTCCTCCAAAACTGTTCTTGTAAGGCCTTTTGGTCACAGCAACAAAAAAAGCTGTCTGAAACAGTAATATATATACACAAGTAGTGGGAGTGTGGCATTGACATATTTGTGGAAACATTATTCAGCCTACTACAACTAGTAAATAAATTCTGGCCAGTTTGAATAAATGATCAAAATTTCTGTTTCTATAGCAATGAATTTGAAACAGGCTATATCACCAAAAATGTGTAGCATCATTCATCCATTATTAAATAGGGGGCATGCTAGCTATAAAAGACATAGGGCAACAGAACATTTTCATTGCACTGAAAGAACTCCAGGAGACAGATAGACAAACAAACATTACCTGTACCATGTATAGTGGTATGAAGCAGAATTAATTTGAACATGGAAAGCCACAGAAAATAGATGGCTCTTAAAGGAAGAAGGACTAAGGTAATATACAGTCCCACAGCAGATAGAGCAGGTGGGAAGAAGATTTCAGATCTGGGAAGGGAAAAAGCATGCACTATGGTGGATAAGATTTATGAGCTGAGATGTTTTAGAAACATCAATCTGAATTTGGTTGGAATAAAAGGCTTAAAGAGTGACAAGAGATGTGGCTTGAAAGAAATAAGTCAAGAGCCAAGAAGTTTGAATTTTGTCTTGAGTCCCACCATAGTTATTCCGTGAAATAGTCAGACTATATCCATCTTTAAGTCTGTAATTAGTGGGTCAGGGGCACGCTTGGAGAGTTTATAATTTCCTGCTTATCCTTGTAATATCCTTTATCATTCAGCCTCTCAAATTCTGAAGAAATTCTGAATCTTATAGATTAGGAACTAAAGATAACCTTAAGATAATCTATTTGAGGATACCTTCAAGTGCGTCCTATAAAATGGCTAGATCTGGAAGACATAAACAGAGGGCCCTCAGAAGAAAAATTGATGGGCAAAAGAATTTGAAAACCATGGTATATCGTAGTACCCCATCTTGAGCTCAAAATGTCATATATTCATTAGCATATTAATTCACCTGATAAATTATGCAAATAAAATCATTTTGTTCAAAAGTTAATTGATTTTATAACCACATAAAATTTACTTTTCCCTTAGGTTGTTTTGCTTTTGTCTGTCTGTTTCCCCAGAGGACATTAGGAACAATGCTATGGGAAAAATATAATCTGGTGCTTCTCAAAAGCTGTTTGGGGCCCAGTAGCATAAGAACCATCAACGAACTTATTAGAAATGCAAGTTCTCAGGCATTACCCTAGACCTACTGATCAGAAACCCTGGAGTGGGAGAGTAGGGCTAACAAATTATTTTAAACAAGGCCTTCTGGTGATTCTGATTGAAAACCACTGTTTAAGCCCATCTGGTTGTGTAAGTGGAAGTGCTCAGCCGCAGTTTCCCGCAACAAGTCTGAGTTTTACTGTGAATATTGTCAGATTTTCAAGCACCCCAAGTTTCAAATTATTCTGCTAACTCCTCATCAATACTTCCTGGGGCTCCACAGTGACATTAATTTCCAGCATCTTCCTCATACTACAGGTGCACAGTTGCTCTCCTTGTGGAGGATTTACTCTTGGATGCTTATGCTTTGATTCTCTCTCTCTAGGTAATGTTTTTAGCTTGAGCGGACATAGTATGTCTTAATACTGCCTCTGTCCCTACTCCAAGATAAACAGCAGATCAAAGTATTGCTTCTTTGTGTGCAAAGTCTTTTGCTATCTTTTATCTAACAAATTGTTCAGAAAAAGCACCCATTATTCTTCTCTGGTGGCCATCTTATCTTTCTAAACAGCTTTGCCAGTAATCTAGCATCATAAACTGTTACGTATATACAATTACAGGAGAAAGGCTACTTAGCCAAGCACAGAGGTTATTAGGGTCAATTTTTGTAAAAGGAAAAAGCACTCTAAATTTAAGTCTGGGTAGAGAAAGATAACTGATAAAGATTGGAAAAACATAAGAAAGTATAATGAAAATGGAAAATTTGATTTGGGTTAATCTGGTTGTGATGATGGTAGTAATTCTGATTCTAGACTAAGGCAGGATAGTTGATGAGAAAGGAGACAAAATTTTATTTGGAAAGCAAAAAATTGAAAAGGAAAGCTTACTTGGAATTTCTGACTTCTTGTTTTGCCATTATAGCTAGTGTTCTGCCTTTCCAATTATATACAATTTGAACAGAAGAAGAAAAACAAGCCTTTGTGGGCCATAGATGAGAATGTATTTCCCCCAGCACCATTTCCCCTCCAGCTGTCATGAGCTGAGAGGATATATTCCCTCTGTGTGAATTTAAGGAGCCCAGTGGCAACATGAGTGCATGGCAGTAAATAACACTGCCACCTGTACTTAAATGCAATTTCTGATGTCTTGTTTTTCATTGCTGTCAGTGGTGTATCTCTCCCTAAGACAATATTTCATCAAACTTATAATGAAAATGATAATGTGGTCACGGTTTATTTATAACATGCTTTTCTATCAGTTGGGTTGAATTTTGTTGTTGTTGCATTAATCAAACAAAAATTGATTTTGGTTAGCACTTGAAACTCTTCAAAATTACTTTCAAAAACATAGAAAAAGACACATTATGAGACAAAAAGAATTTTTGCAGCATGAGCTCATGAAATAATGCATTTTGTTTTATTAACAACTTTAGTTGCGAAACATTTCCAGGAAAACCAAGATGGTATGACCAGACCACATCAGGTAGATGAAATTACAATTTCCTCTAAAAGAATTTTTTTTAAATAGTAAACTGATCAAGAGAACTAAATCTCCAGCTATTACCTATCTTCATATAAAGAGAAGAGTATGTAAACCAGAAGATCCCATTTAATTGAAAATAGCTTTGATTTGAATATTCCTAGGATTTTTTTTTAAATGATGTATTAGTAAACATGCTGTCATTTGTGACATTTAATTAAAAGAATAATAAACTACATGTTCAATACTGAATTCATATTTCAAATTCATATTCATATTTCATTTTACAAATCCACAGTTTATAGATATATAACAGAATCAATAAGGCTTATTGGCCATAAAAATTATTTATAGGGTGAAATGGAAAGTATACTATTAGTACAGGGGAAAGCATGTTAATGTAAGTTTCAGTGTTTATTAGTGTATAAACCTTGGGCAAGTTATTTAAACTTCTCACTCAGTGTCCTCATCTGTAAAGTGGGTATAATAGGAGTATCTATCTCAGGAATTTGTTATGAATATTAATAAGTTTACATTTACAAAGTGTTGAGATGAGGTCCAGTACCTAGTACATAGTAAGAGCTAGATAGTACTGTTAAATGAAATCAGTCAATGGGATCAAACAACTTGGGGAGATGGCCATTTCTTCCCATTAAAATACCTCTGGTGGTATCTCTAATAATTAGCCACTGTTATCTATGACTAAAAATATGGTGAATTAGAAAATCTGTGTATCCAATAAGAACATTAATATTAATAATTAAATTGAGAGGTACCTCAGTACCAAATTAATAATTTAAGAAATTATGAAACTGTGCAAGAAAGAAGTATTAAATTTTTAGCAAGAGTATTTTTGCATTCCCTATACTGAAGCATTCTTCAGGCTGAAAATTGTTCAAGCAGAGTAAACAATGAAGCAAATACAAGTAAGTATCCAAAGTGCAGTAAAATTGGGGGCATGGGAGTTATGCAAATTGAGAAACTGAAATGAATGCTTATACATTTCTCCATTTTACATTAACCTATAGAAGTTACCTTCCACAAATGTAACCAGTTACCAGAATTACTAAAGAATCTAGAATTAATGTAACTATGTGATTGAAGCTGAAGGAAAACAATCTAAATAGAATTTGCCTTCTGATCAATATTTAAATTGTATATTATGTCATACTGTGACAAATGTAATGAATAACACATACAAAAAATATGCCTTGTTAAAGACAGTTCTATAAGTGATTTATTGATTTCATTTTTGGACCAGAATTATGACTGCAAAAGTCAGTGCAGATAGCAAAGGTAACCATGTGGGGGGGGGGGGGGGGTCTGTGATGTAGGCTTTAAAGAGCAATGTAAGTGACTACATAAGAATGACACTTTCATCCAGCCTGGAAGTTCCTTTCAGAAATGATGATTTGATAGACCTGAAAGGACAATGGAGTTTAAGATACTGGCAAATATAGGTGAAATAATAAACAACAGGCTAGAGAATAAAGAACTTCTGCAGCTGCGAAACTAGTTCTCCTCAATTCATACCTGGAAAATAGTTTTAGTCTAGTGGAGAAGTGGAAGGTTTCCCTAACATTTTGACATTTGTTGAGATATTATCTAAGCAGTGATTCTTCAGCCATTGGGTCACATTGTTCTGTGTTGCTGTAAACACTGCAAAGGCATGCTGGCATATTTTAACTAGTATGCAATATTTTTGAAACCATACCTGAAGACACAAGTTGTAATGATGATTTCCTTCACACCAAAATGTCGGGAAATTAATGGACTGAAGTTTTTAGCCCCCATACCCGGGATGGACCTCTTTTGTCCAGCAAAAGAGGCTAGAGGGGCTTACCTCAACGATGAGACTAGAATGGGAAAGTAGAGGCCACTGGTATTCCCTCCCCACCCCCACCGCCTTCAGAAGACACAGGAACATACCAGGGAGCCCGGTCAGTGCTGGAACTCATTTATTGAAGAAGGTGGACAACGTTTTATAGTGGACATGAGCCAATCAGTAAGCAGATTATAGAAACAGGTAAAGAGGACGGGCACATTTCATTGGCAAAATCCCCTATAGGGTGTTTCCAGTTCTCACGATATGTCACAGCCATGCCCCCTGCTTAGCCTAAGTCCGTAACAGGGCGTGGCAAGCAGCCAGAAAGCCAGAGCTTTCCATCCCCTTGACTGACGTGTTCGGAAGGCCCCGACACCAAAACAATAAGTTTAAGGAAAAACCAAAGCATGTGTTCAGGCCAATCCTGATAAGAACATGTTTATGGTCTTAAGACAAGACATTTGACAACTAATCTTATAAGATAATGAAATTAAGGCAGTAGCATTTCTACCCAAATAGGACCAAAGTGTTAAAGACAGCCTAATTTTAAAAAAAAAGTGATAATAATTAATCCTTTCAGTCAATCATAAATGTACATTGGCACCTATGAGCTGCTAAGCAGGTGTTGTCAAAAACTCTAGGGTGAAAATATACAGTACAAGTTGTTTGTTTTTAATAACAGTAATTTTCTGAAATCATTCCTGTCTCATTTATAATTGCTTTAAAATTCATATGATATTACTTTCCTGTATAATAATGAAAAGTTTCATAAATTCAAATATTCAAAAATTTACCATAGAAAAAAAAAGAAAAATGAAAACTACAGTTTAAAAAACCCTATGATTGTCAGAGTAGGCCCCAAATTCCTTAGTAAGACTCCTATAGCACAAGAATTAAAAACCAAGAATCAATAAATGGGATGGATTCAAACCAAAAAGCTTCTTCTCAACAAAAGAAACAATGAGGTGAATTGGGAGCCTACAGAATTGGAGCAAATGTTTACCACAATCACATCAGATAGAGCTCTAATCTCTAGGATATATAAAGCATTCAAAAAACTTAACACCAAAAAAACAAAAAAAAACAAATAACCCTATCAATAAATGGGCCAAGGAACCGAACAGACACTTCTCAGAAGATATACAGTCGATCAACAAATATATGAAAAAAATGTTCAACATCTCTAGCAATTAGAGAAATGCAAATCAAAACTACTCTAGATTTCATCTCACTCCAGTCAGAATGGCAGCTATCAAGAAAACAAACAACAATAAGTGTTGGCAAGGATGTGGGGGGAAAAAGTCACACTCATACATTGCTGGTGGGACTGCAAATTGGTGAAGCCAATCTGGAAAGCAGTATGGAGATTCCTTGGAAAACTGGGAATGGAACCACCATTTGACCCAGCTATCCCACTCCTTGGTCTATACCCAAAGCACTTAAAAACAGCATACTACAGGGACATAGCCACATCAATGTTTATAGCAGCACAATTCACAATAGCTAAATAGGGAACCAACCCAGCTGCCCTTCAGTAGATGAATGGATAGGGAAACTCTGGTATATATATACACACAATAGAACATTACTCAACATTAAAAGAGAATAAAATCATGACATTTGCAGGTAAATGGATAAAGTTAGAGAATATAATGCTAAGCAAAGTAAGCCAATCCCCCAAAACCAAAGGCCAAATGTTTCCTTTGATATGAGGATGCTGACTCATAATGGCTATGGAGTGGGGGGAAAGCATGGGAGGAATGGAGGAACTTTAGATAGGGAAAAGAGGAGGGAAGAGAAGGGAGGAGGCGAGGGGGTAGGAAAGGGGGTGGAATGAGTTAGACATCATTACCCTAAGTACATGTATGAAGATACAAATGGTGTGAAAATACTATGTGTACAACCAGAGACTTGAAAAATTGTGCTCTATATGTGTAATATGAAATGAATTATATTCTGCCACCTTATATAAAAAAAATTAGAATAAATAATTTAATAAAAAAACTTATGATTTCTTTAAACTATTATCCTGAAAAGAAAAAAATATTATTTTATTCTAGTGTAATCATCATTTTCTTCTATATAACAACACATAAAATTGGACTTAAGATTAAAATCATTTGTCTCAAATTTAAAATTTACTTAAGTAGTGGCTGTTATGGTTTAGATATTAGCTGTCCCCCAAAAGCTTGTGTGTGAGACAATGCAAGAAGGTTAGACATTATTGAACTATGACAGCCTTAACCCAGTCAGTGAATTAAGACTTATATAACAAGTATGTTATATTTCTTTAAGGATTAACTGAGTGGTAACTGGAGCAGGTGGGTCCTTGGGGGTGTGACTTTGGGGTTTATATTTTTTCCTGTTGAGCAGAGTTCTCTCCCCTCCCCTCTTTCCCTCTCTCTCTCTCCCCCCCCCCCCCTCTCTCTCTCTCTCTCCTTCCTGATATGATGTCTTGAGCTGCTTCCCTCTACCACACTCTTCTACCATGATGTTCTACTTAGCCTTGGTCCCTGATGAATGGAGTCAGCCATCTATCACTGAGACCTTTGAAATTGTAAGCCCCAAAATAAACATATTTCCTTAAAACTGTTCTTGTAGAGTCTTTTGGTCACAGTGACCAAAAAAAAAAAAAAAAAAAAAAAAAAAAACACCTAAATCAGTGGTCTTACAAAAGCGTAAGATTTTAAATCCTTATTCTCTGGAAATTCAGTTAGAGGTAATATAAATCATGCTTCCTTCTGATTAATGAGCAGATGGAAAAGAGGAAAAGCAGGCTCTTCATCCATTAGCAATGATGCAAGCAACTGCAAATGAACAGACTGAGAGCAGCATCAAGCCTAAGGCCAACAATCCCAGTAAATACCTTCCAAACTCTGAAATTTCAACAGCTTACAACACAAGCTGACTTGCAAACCAGGTCATTTTATATCTTCTAATATGCAATTGAAGCACAATAGCAATTACAGCAGTAATTGATTTAATTTGTAGTGTTTTAGCTTTGCATGAGGTAAGACTAGTAATATCTAATTCTGTAATGTAATTCATGTTTCACTGAATCAATATTGCAATGGGGCTATCGGAAACTCTAAAAACCCTCAACTCCTATGGCTATAGTCAAGATATATCAATATACATGATCCTGATTGACATTTAACAATGTTAAAAAAGTATTTCTGAACATCATAGGAGATATACCTAAAAGCAACACAATGGCACTCTGATAAGAAAACAAACACATGAGGAAAGGGAAGAAAGTGCACAGGCAAGATGCTACTTTAGTGTTGTTGAAGTTTTGTCATCAATCAAGACAATGATTCTATTCACATATTTTAAAAGTAAACATTTTTAAAAGAACTGCATAAGACCATGCCAAAAATGAGAATTACCTAGACTGCATCAACTTATAAACCAGTAGCTGGTGATGAGTTAATGTTTTAGCAATTGTATATTAAGTTATCATGAGCTTTATTATCAGAATTCTGAACAGCAACATGACAATAATAATATGAATGTGAAAAATTTAGCCCCTTTTCTATATTTTTATTTCTATATGTGCAATTTTCTTTTCATTTTCATCTTCTCTTCACCACATTTACCCAAGAATGGCTCAGAGAGGGAGGACTAAAACATCTAAGAAACACATAAGATTTCTCTTTACATTCCTTTATTTCTCTTCTTTTTTCTTCTCTTTTCAGTTGTACCAGTTTTTGAACTTGTCCCAAATTCTTTGAAATGTACTCCATTTGTGTACAATGTATCAAAATGCATTCTACTGTCATGTATAATTAATTAGAACAAATGACTAAAATCTTCCCTCTGGAAATACTTGATCAATACCATTTGGCAGAAGTGATACTATGCCCATCTTCAAGACTAGAACCAGGCCTTAAGAAATTGGAAGCTTCTATTTGCTGTCCCTTGAGACACTCACTTCTAAAACCCAGTCACTATTTTATAAGGAAGTCCAAACACACCATGGAGGGTTCTACCTGGAAAACACTGCATGCATTCTTCAGTCCCTCAGCGTAAGCTGAGCTCCCAATGGACAATCACCAACAACAAGTGGATCATGCAAGTGAGCCATTAAAATGTACCCCACCAAGCCAGCCCAGATGACAACTCCTGAAGCAAATATAGCCTCCCTTGATGTGCTTTGCTCAAATTCAGGTTTCTGAGCTATAAAATATATGATTGTAGTTGTTTAAAGCTAATAATGTTTGGGTTTGCTGCTGTTTTTGTCTATTGTTTACTTTCTTCTTTTACTACAATAGATAATGAAAAAACATTTAAATATCTTTAACAAAAATGTAAAATATGTGTGAAAGAATTTGAGACTTGGTGGTGGGTGCATATTATAAATGCCTTAATAAGAATTGCTAAAAGAATTCTAAAGACTGTAAAAAATTTAAACAGAAGAGGAAAAACATTGAGAGGTTGTCATTAAGGACTTAAAGAAAGTAAGTAAATACTATTAAAAACTAAAGGAAAATTGATATTCATTATGTAAGCAGAAACTTAACAAAACTGTCACCTGCAATAATGTACAATGAAAGAAATATGCCTAATTATAAGATTTCCAGGCAGAATATTTCAATTGCCTCCTGAATTATTCCTGTTGTATATGTTAAAATTTGGAAGATGAGAAATGAATTTAAAAAAATGGCTTGTTAAATAACTAGGAATCAATAGATCCAAACATAATTCTTTGCATTCAAAAACTCTTCAGATGACAAAATATTCTTAAAGTAAAAAAAAAAATAAATGTCTCAAGACAAAAGTAAAAATGATGAAATAATAAGATGCTTCACTAAAACATCAGAAGATCTAAAATGATGCCTCATAATTGAACTTTAAATCACATACAATAGCCCTTAAGTGTACCCCTCCATTTAAATATAAAGAATAGCATTTCTTTGAATTTCTAAGTATCCTAAAGGCATATCTCACCTTTAAATAATATAAAAGGTGAAAAGGAGTGATTTTTGTGGAAAAGGAGTGATAATTTAAAAGATAAACAAGATCCCAGAAGACAGAGCCAAGAGTTGTGGGGAATCAGTCTCAGGAAGTAGCACCAGATATAACCAAGTATTTGAATTAGGATTAGTTAGATTTTAGAATTACTACAGACCAGTGACTGCAGAGTGCTGGTTGTCTTTCCCTCTTGAATCAGAATATGTCTTGCAGTAATACAATGGTATCCTATCATTTTATGTTGGAAATGTGTGTGTGTTCAGCTCACTTATCTCCCTTCACAGGTCTTCAGATCAAGAAGGAACCTATATACCCAAAGAACTGAACTCAAGGATGTTCATCTGTGGCTGGATTTGATTGAGATGATGAAATTCTATACTTCAACCCTTAACATTCTGTTTAGTAGGATGGGATTTGGGAGAGACTGTGGAAGAGAGAGTATATTATGCTTGTGGAAAAAATGCAAATGATTTTTAGGCATTTTAAAGCCTGACCTGTAGTGGCACCCCCTCCTCCACAGAAAATCTTAACTAAGCTTCTCCAGAAATCTTCACCATGGATGATTTTAGGACTGTCAGCAAAAGAGTCTCTTCAAAAAGTTCACTGTAGATAAACTTCCTATTTTCCTATTGCTCTATTTCTTGGCCACTGACCTAGAAGAAATCAGCGCTCCAGGTGATGGATACCCCCTTACTTGTTTTTCACAAACATGTATCCAGTATAACAGTTTGTAGAAGTGTATTTGCAAATGCAAAGTGTGATAAAAAAAAGTACAAATTCTTTAAAAAGGCCTCTGGCCTTGAGATGGAGCTTCACAAAGATGCCTACATTTCTAATATAAGAGAAGTTACTAAATGGGCTCCATGGTAACAGCTGTCAGTGGGGAGGAAAGAAAGGAGAGAAGAAGCTCTCCCCTTCTCAGGTGTTGTCCTTGAAGTGTTAAACTGCCCAGAACAGTGAGAGAAAAAAATCGGCCTTTATGTGAACTTCTGTAAACTGTGAACTTATGAGCCCCTCCCCTTCCTTGCTGTGTATAAAATTCTGAAATGACCTGAACTTGGGGCTCAGGGGTTAATTGATTACAGCAAGAGCTGTACCCTCTGGACTGACTGCAGCCAAATAATAAAAAACTGTTTCCTATTATCTTTGGTGCCTTGCCTTGCAAATCCCTACAACAGACCTAGAAATTATTTGATAATGCTTTCATCAAGAAATGAGGTCCAATATATATGTATTACACTACCAGTGTGACTCTCACCATATACAGCCAGAAGAATGAGAAGTAGTGCTCCATTTGTTTATAATGCATCAAAATGCATTCTACTGTCATGTATAATTAATCAGAACAAATTAAAAAACAAAAACAAAAAAAGAAATGAGGTCCATACACCATCCTGTTAAATCTGATCTTTGTGACTAAGCAAGAGAATATAGTTCAGTTGATGCTTTTCCTATTTCTACATCATGGCCTGAAGAAACTGGTAGCTGCCATGTTCTATTCCTTGGAATACTAGTTCTTGGAACCTAAGCTATGAAAATTGCAGAGAAATCTAAGCTCCCCTTACTCTCAGCCCCAGCTGAGCTTGTGAACAACAGCCAGCACCAACTTGCAACTCACATTAGTAAGGCAACCTAGATTTGATACTCCAGTCCCTGGTTGCATACAATCTAGAAAAGAACTGAGCCTTCCTCACTAAAACTAACCACATTGCAGTCTCATACAATAGTAATTGTGATATATTCATTTAGTAATAGACAACCAGAACAGTACCTATTACCAGACCACACTGAAGAAAATGCAGGTATTTTAATAATAAAATTATGACTTCTACAAAAGATTGAGCTATTATTTTAAGTAAATGATTCCTCTATTTGTCTTTAAATTCACACTCTCAGGTCAGATCTTTAATAATTAAATAAAGACTCCTTACAAACTAGTTCTTTCCTTTGAAAGGAATAAATACTAGAATTTAAAAAATAATTCCTGTATCCTGTTGCTTGAAGAGATTGAGACTGAGACAATTTTTATTAGAATAAGTAGTGTTGGAAAACAATTGGATTCATATTGGTGATTTTCAGCCAAATAATCATACTAGGTTCAATGCTTAAGGCTTTGTCAATGTCCACTGACATGTGCAGTTCTATTTTTGTTTATGGCTATGTTAGGGAAGAGTCCACAGAGAGTAAATCAAACATAAATTTTCTTTCTCATAAAATGGTGCAAAAGAAGCAGATAAGGTTAATCTTCTAGTGCTTCTCCGCCTCCTCTTTCTCCTTTTCCAACTCTTCAGAAAATTGGAAGTTACTATATATATTCAAAATCTAATTGGAGAGCAACTCATTTGCTTTTCAGTGTATTGCCTATTATAAGTAAATTTCAAGTAGAGATGATGCTTTGGGCATGTAAATGTATTACTCAACCAAAGGCTAGTCTATAAAATGTTACTCTTACCATTTTTTATTTACTATGGGATATGTGGCTTGGTCTTTGTTGGAAGGTGGGCAGGAAATTCAATTCAGATCTCACTGAGCATGGATACCTGAGTTTTTCCTAGAAGGTATGCAGTTCAACTCTGCTGATCAGAACTTCAGCAGATGTGACAAATATCACTTTAAGTTCAAATACACTGGATGAAAGGACATGATTTTTACCCAGCATAGTTCTCAAAGACAAACACTCTGCATTCTCTAAGTAGGCTAAACATATGCCTGAGGAAAAAAGTATTAAAACTGCTGTAGCAAATAGGCATCAAAATGATTCAGAAATTCAGGCAAGCAACATCAGAGCTTCAATTATTCTAAGCATCTTCTGAAACAAAAACAATTTTCCTTCAAAAGTTCATATAATACTGATTATTGGATAATTTATCTAACACCTAAAAAATACTATATTATTGGCATAATTAGTACACTAAAGAATTTTTGAGTTGTTTAAAAGTGAAATTCACTCAAGTTTAGAGGAAAGTAATTCTAGATTGAAATTAAAATATTGGCAGTAACTACTAAAGCTTGGAAGAGTTTCAGTTTGGAGTTTCAGTTTTCATATCTATAAGATGAAAATAATATGAATAATCTTAATTTTAAAAATTAGTGAAGAAATAATGAATAGAAAATATCTGGAGAAACACATTATAACAGTTATTCTATGATTATATGTAGTCCATAAGAAAAATCTTACGTTATGATCTCATCATTGTTTTCAGAGTAGATTTTTTCCTGCTATCACATACCTGTTCTGATATAAATCTTGATGAAAATTATAAAAGTAAATGGAAACAAATGTAAAATCCTACTTTTATAAAACAATATCTGAAGGATTAATACCAGTTGGATAAGAACTGAATATCTATAGTTAGAATGAAAACGATTCTAGAAGTGTTACTTGACCTGAAATTCAGCATGAGATTGTTGTATGGTTCCTAATATGGTCTTAGCATCTCTAACAGGAAAGAATTGAATGTATTTGGAATACAGTGTAATTGTCATGAACAAAGATGAACAAAGATCAGTGGTTGCATTTGTTCTGCATAACAAATTTTAAAAGGAATTTTGACAAATAAGTGTCTACAGAGGAGGTAAAGAAGTTGGAAATCACTTATAAATAATGATGAACTCATATACTAATAGCAAGGAAAAATAAAAGGAATAATGATAATAATATCTTTATTAAATATAAGACTGGGAGCCGTTTTGGTTTTGTTTTTCCAGAAAGGCAGATCAAAAATCAATTGATGAAAAGATAAGGCATTGGATATGGTTCCATTATCTTGGGATGACATGATAATATTGTGGGCACTCATGAAGAAGAATGGAAAACTTGGTTATGTATTACCTGTATGTGGAAATTCTCAAGAAGAAGGATATAGAAGGGAGAATAATGAAATGTATAGTAGAGAACCTTGTGTGATCTCTATAGTTCATTTCAATTCTACAAATATAAATATTGAGAGCTAAACCTTTTATATTCATTCATTTATTTTAGAAAGAAAAGTGAGAATGTAATACAAATAAATAAATCCAAGAGGCATTAAAAGGTAATAAGCTTAGGTGTGTTTCTTCCTTATGCAAGGATGTGCCTTTGAAACTGTTTAGATCTCTGCCTTTTAGGCAAATGCCTTAGTTTTAAAAATGATAAATAAAAGAGGAAAAGTGATTTATGTTTATTTTAATTACTCAATTATTACAGTTTAAATAGAGGTAGTGTGCTTACAAAAGTTTATTGTAGAAATATGAACTCATGAGAAAAGTTTTGTTATAAAATTTGATGTGTACGTATATGCATGTATGGATTTTTTAGGGCCATTTAAGAGAAAAATCCATTTAATCTTTCTATAGAAAATTAGTTCTATATGTTTAAAATTATTAATTATTTAAAATATATTTATTACACAAAGAACAATTACCACTTCTATTAAATAAATAACTCATCATAAACTATTTAAAGACATTTCCTTTATGATCATACACAACACCATGAGATAAACTATGGACTTTGGCTAATAATGATGTGTCAGTGCAGGTTCCTTAACTCTAACAATGCACTATGTTGGTGAGAGATGTGAATAATGGGGAAGGCTAAGCATGTTTGAAGATAAACAATAAATGGCATATCTCTGAATATTTTTCTCAATTTTGGTGTAATATAAAAGATTGTAAAATAATGCAGTCTTTCTTTAAAAAAAAAATAAATCTAGATTTGGAAGGGTACTGTAAGAAAGATGGCAGAATGAGATTTTCAGCATTCATCCCTTCACAGATCGATCAGTTTGAACAATATTTCATATAGGAAAATGTCACAAACCTAAGGATAGCAGGTGATAATACAGAAACAAAAAATTAAACACTGAAAAGTAAAAGATGAACATAATCACAATTCCAGCATCTATTGGTCCATTTTCTGTTGTTATAACAAATTTTCTGAGGCTGGGAAATTATACAGAAAAGTGGTTTATTGGAAACTGAAAGTCCACAATTTGGCCTCCAGTGAGTAATAGCAGATAACATCATAGCAAGGGTCTGTGTATAATGGAGAGATCACATACTAAGACAGGAAGCCAGAAATCTGGGCAATGTCTGGCTTGTTCCTTCATAACAATTCACTTCACAAGAATTAACTCAGAGTCTAGGAGAACTACCTTAATCACTTCAGAGGGCAGTATTCCTAATGACCCAATAACCTCCCCAAATGCCCCACCTCTTAAAGTCACCCAATCTCTTAATACTACCACACTGGGGACCAAGATCCCAACACACATGAAACCTTGGAGGAGACATTCAAACTATATCTAGATCTTAGCATTTCATCATTTCCCCTCCAAGCCTAGAAAACACAGCACAAAGTGAGATGGTTTCTGCACAGAGAAAGGTAAAATGAGCAGTTGGTCTTGCCTTCAATCAAGCTTCAGACTGCTCTAGAGAAACCTCATGTCAGACAACTCCCCATGGTCCCAGATTCCAGAATAGCAAGTATAGACTGAGTATTCAGAACAATCCCAAAGACAAACAAGACCCTGTGGCCCCAAGTCTAGATTGGTCCAACAGACTTATATTCTTGGTTTTCCCTAACATTAGGCTGGACCCTATAGCCTCAGGATTCAGGTCTGCCCCAGTGTCAGGTCAGACCCCATAGCTCTAGGCTCCATAATGACTCCTGTGGCTCCATCCTCCAGGCCTTCCCTAGAGCCCCACAGACAGCCCATCACAGGCTCCAGGTCAATTACATGTAGTCCTATATCCCACTAGACTCAGGTTCAGGCCTACCTAAGAAACCATAGCAATGGAATGGTACCTGTAGATCCAGGCTCCTAAACCACCACAGTGCAAGCCAAACCTTCATGGCCCCAACTTTCAGGCCAGAAATATAGATCTAGCCTTCAGGTTATCTGCTATGGACTCAGGCTTTATATGTTCCAGCACCAGATTGGTCCCAGACTCTAAACTGTCCCAATAGCCCCAGGCCCCAGAGGACTCAGGGTTCATGTCCATTCTAGCTTCCCCAGGGGTCAAGACTGCTCTAACAGACCCCAGGACAGGCTGGTCCTTATATACTTAGGTTCATGGATAGTTCCTGGGGATTCAGGCTTTGAGCTTATCCCGGTGAACTCAGTCTCCAGGCCCGCCCCAGCCCCAACAAGACTAGACCACATGGGTTCTGGCTACAGGCTTATTCCCATGTATCAGATATCAGACCCACACAAGAATTAGGACAGCCTGTGCAGACCCAAGTTCAAGAACCTCATGGACCCAGGATTCAGACATATACCTGTGGACACAGACTCTAGACCCATCTGTACAGGTTGACTAATGAAAGACTTCTCTGCAAAATCTAGTCCATAAAGAGTAAAATTATGAAGACACAAATAGAAGACCACAAGGACCATGGGGAAGCCCACAAAGCGAAGACCACAAGGATTGTGACAACACCAAAATAACAAAATAGGTAATCAGAAACTGACTTCCAAGAAATAGAGCTCTAGGAACTACTTGACTGAATTAAAAATAATTGTCTTAATTTCAATAGACACTAAGAGAAAATAAAAGAATAAATAAATAAATCAGGAAAACAAAACACAAAGTTCAACAGATAAAAGCTATAAAAGAAGGAAACAAATTCTGGAGCTAAAGAACACAATGACTGAACTTAAAAAATTTATGGACAAGTTCAGCAGAATTCTTGATCAAGCAGAAGGAAGAATTAGTAAGCACAGCGTTCATTTGGAATTACTCAGAGGAAGAGAAAGAAAAATATCATGATGAAAAGTGAAGATAGCCTATGAATTATAGGATACCATCAAGTGAACCAATATATATTTATAATGAAAGTACCAAAAAGGACAGAGAAGGAAAAGAGGAAGGAAAGTTTATTTAAAGAAATGTCATGTAACTACCTAAATCTGTAGGGGAATATGAGGATCCAGATTTTTGAAGCACAATGACTCCAGTGGATTAAAATTAGAGATCTTAACCAACATACAATATAATCAATCTATCAAAAGTAAAAAACACATAATTTTGTAAACAGAAAAACAACCCACTACATACCAAGAAAACCTCATATAAGTACATTTCTATGCAGAAAGCTTTGATGCCAAGAGAATGGGAGATGATATATTCAAAGTACTAAAGAAAAAAATTACCAAGCAAAAATAATATACCAAGCAAAACTGACCTTCTGAGATGAAGATTTCTGAGGTAAAGATTTTTCCAGACAAATAAAAGCAGTAGCAATCATCAACACCAGATTTATCATAAAAGAAATACCAAAGAGAGTTCTTTGATGCTGGGAACTAAGCCCAGGGCCTGATGCATGTTAACCACATGCTGTACCACTTAGCTATGCCACCATCCTTAAAGAGATTAATTGAAATAAAATTAATATATAATGAGCAACATGAAAACACATAAAATTATACAATTCACTCTAAAGGTAAGAATATAGTCAAATTAAATACACTAATACAACAATGATGATGCATAAATCATGCTAAATTTTTTTAAAAAAATTCATAACTATAATTGCATGTATTCACCATGGACTGAATAGTGTTTTGAAGTTTATATACACTATGGAATGACCAAATATAGCAAATTAAATAAATACACTACCTCATATAGCTATGACCTTTGTGTTGACAAGCCTTTACCTAACTCTTAGCATTTTACAACACAACCTATTGTTAATTTTACTCATCCTGTGAACCACAGAACTATTGAACTTATTGCTCCTGACACTTAAAGCCCTTTGAAAATTGTAGCAACCTCCTTCTCCAAATACCTAGCTCCAGATAACTAATATTCTACTCTCTACTGCTATGAGATCCACTTTTTAGATGACACATATAAGATCAGACATTTGTCTTTCTATACCTGGCTTATTTCACTAAACATAATGTCCTCCAGGTTTATCCATGGTATAACAAGATTTCTTTCTTTTTATGGAAGAATAGTATTTTATTATTTAATATTATTTTAGTATTTTATTATTTAATATTATTTTATTATATATAATATGTGTTTTAAAGTTTATTCATCCATTAGTAGACTCTTAACTTTATTCCATGGTTTGGTTATTGTTAATAATGTTGCAACAAATATAAAGTTAATATATTTCTTTGGCATACTGATTTCATTTATTTAGATACATATTCAGTAATAGAACTGCTGGACCACATAGTGGTTAAATTTTCAATATTTTGAGGAAGCACCATACTGCATTTCATAATAGCTACACTAATGAGTATTGCTGCCAACAGTGTGGGAGGTTTCCCTCTTCACAACACTCTCTCCAATATTTAATGTCTTATGTCTTTTTGTTAATTGCCTAATAGTTGTCAGGTGATATCTCATGTGCCTTTAATTTGTTCCTAGACAATCAATAAGGTTGAGCATTTTTCATATACCTTTTTATCATTTGTATGTCTTCTTTTAAGAAATTCTATTCAAGTGGGAGATTTTACCACCCCATTTCCAACAATAGACAGATTATCCACATACAAAATCAATAGGAAAACAGCAGACAAACATCACTAATGATCATATAGATCTCATCTGATCATAGTAACAGACTACCTATTCTTTTCAAATGCACACAGAACATTTTCCCTAACACAGGATATATTATGCCACAAAGCAATACTTAACAAACTGAAAAAGACGAAAATGATATTTTATCACAATTGTGGGAAATCAGAAATTAGGTACAGGAAGAAATATTTCAAATTCACAAACATGTAGAATTAACATACTGCTGGATAACCGATGGGAAAAAGGGAAAGGGAAATTTAAAAAAAATATCTGAGACTAACTAAAATGGAGTTTACTAGCACGCCTGTAATCCCAGCACTTGGGAGGCTGAGGCAGGAGGATCCCGAGTTCAAAGCCAGCCTCAGCAATGGCGAGGCATTTAGCAACTCAGTGAAACCCTGTCTCTAATAAAATGCAAAAAAAAAAAAAAAAAAAAAAAAAAAAAAGGCTGGGGATGTGGCCCAGTGGTCGAGTGCCACTGAGTTCAATCCCTGGTATA
Source organism: Tamias sibiricus (assembly GCA_025594165.1). NCBI lineage: Eukaryota > Metazoa > Chordata > Mammalia > Rodentia > Sciuridae > Tamias > Tamias sibiricus. Next base: position 106,522,127 of record CM046666.1, read on the forward strand.
AAAAAAAAAAAAAAAAAAAAAAGTAGTTTACTATACCAAAACCTACATGATGCAGAAAAAGCAGGTTAACACTGAAGTTCATAGTGATTATTGTCTGAATGAAAAAAATAAAGATCATAAATAAACAATTTAGCATTACATATCAAGGAACTAGAAAATTAAAAAAAAAAAAACTAAGCTTAAAGTCAGCAAAAAAAGAAGAAAATAAAATCAGAGCAGAAATAAATAAAATAGAAAAACAGAAACAAGAGAAAAAAAACCAATGACACTAACAATGTCTTTGGGAAAGATAAGCAAAATTGACAAACCTTTATCTAACCTGAGGAAAACAGAAAGAAAACTCAAATAAAATTTTACATGAAAGAGAAAATATTACAACTGATACATAGAAATGCAAAGATAATGAGAGTATTATGAACAACTACATGATAACATGTTACATAACCTAGAAAAATGCATAAATTCCTAAAAACATATAACCTACCAATACTGAGTCATGAAGAAATAAAAAACTTGAGCAGACCAATACTAGGAAGGATAGTGAACAAACAATCAAAAACCTACCAAAAAAAGAAATGCTAGTACTAAATAGCTTCAAGGTTGAATTACACCTGGCATTCAGAAAAGAATAATGCCAATGCTTCTCAAACTCTTACAAAATTAAACAGAAGGGAATATTTCCAAACTTATTTTATGAAGCCAGAATTACAGAAACATTTAAGCCAGAACACAGATGCAAAATTACTCACAAAACCTAAGAAACCAAATTCATCAACAACTTAAAAGGATCATATACCATGACCAAGGGGGGATTTATCCATGAAATCACAAGAATGAAAACACATATGCAAATCAGTAAGTATTAAACAGAATGAGAAAAATGATCATAGGGGGATTCATCCATGAAATCATAAGAATGAAAACACATATGCAAATCAGTAGGTATGAAACAGAATGAGAAAAAATGATCATATGTTCATTTCAATAGACATCAAAAATTTTGATGAAGTCCAACATTTTTTCATAATAAAAAACTCCCAATGAATTAGGTATAGAAGGAATGTACCTCTGCATCATAAAGACCATATATGATAAGCCCACAGTCAACATTATATCTCAATGGTGAAAATCTGAAGCTTTTCTGCTAAAGTCGGGATTCCCACTTGTATTACTTCTATTCAATGTAGTACTGGAAATCATAGAATAGTTAGGCAAGGGGAAAATAATAAAATAATATTAGAAAGGAAGTAATCAAATAGTCTGTGTTTGCCAGTTACATGATCTTATTTAGAGAAAACTCTAAAAAAAACTCTAAAGATTCCATGAGAAAAAAAGTTAGAACACACAAAGTTAGTACATTACAGTGTTCAAAATAAACTCTAAATATTCCATGAGAAAAAAAGTTAGAACACACTAAGTAAATTACAGGGTACAAAATCAACAAAGAAAAATCAATAGCATTTCTATACATTAATGACAAATATCCAAAAAAAGAAATCAGAAAAACTATCTTATTCACAGATATATAAAAAATAAAATGAAATATTTATAAATAAATTATCCAAGGAATAAAAAATATATACATTGAAATTTATAAAACACTGTTGAAAGATTAAAAGAATACACAAACAAATGGAAAGATTACCCAAATTTACAGATTGGAAAAAACACTAATTATTACACTATTCACACTAGCCAAATCCACCTACAGATTCAATGCCACCCCTATCAAAATTCCAATGGTAATTTTCACAGAAAGAGAACAATCCTAATCTTCAGAACCAGAAAAGCCCCAAATAGCCAAAGCACTCTTCAGCAAAATAAACAAAGTTGGAAGCATCACATTACTTGCTTTCAAAGTATATGCTAAAACTTTAGAAATCAAATAGCATAGTCCTGGCATGAAAACAAACATGTAAACCAATGTGGGACACAAAGAAATCCCGGAAGCAAACCCACCCATTTTCAGTTTATTGATCTTCAACAAGAGTACCAAGAACAAAACAATGGGTACAAAAACCAGTTTCTTTAATAAGTGGTGCTGGGTAAAACTTGATATCCCTATACAGAAGAACAAAATTAGACACTAATCTACCACCCTATACAAATGTCTACTAAAAATGGGTAGAAAAAACTTAAACATAAGTTCTGAAATGGCAAAACTATAAGAGAAAAATATAGGAAAGAAGCTTCTTGATATTGATGGGGACCATTTCTTTTTATAATCTGACTCCACAAGTTCAAGCAACAAAAATGAAAACAGAAAAATGGGATTACATCAAACTAAAAACCATCTGTCCGTCAAAGGAAACAATGGAGTGAAGACCAACATACAGAATCTGATAACAAGTTTGTAAACTAAACATTAGATAATGGGTTAATATCCAAGATCTATAAGAAAATGAAACAATGGCAAGAAAGTGATTCAACTAAAAATAGATAGATATTTCTGAAAAGATAATATGCAAATGGTCAACAGGTATGTGAAAAGATGCTCAACATCAATGCTCTCCACCTCAACCTCAACATCAATGCTCAACCTCAATGTCCATCAGTGGATGAAGGGGTGAAGAATATGTGATCTATACAGTGAAATACTATTCAGACTTAAAAGAGAGAGAAATCCTCTAACACTATACAACATAGATAATCTTGTAGAACAATATGCCAAGTGAATAAAGTAAGATATGAAAAGACAAATATCTCACGAGGTATAGTCACTTACATGTGGAATCTAAAAAAGTTAATTTCATAGAAACAGAGAGTTGGATGGTAGTTTCCAGAGCTTAGCGAAGAGCAGCAGATGGCAAGATGTTGGTCAAAATGTATAAATTTCATTAGATAAAATCTGTAAGTTCTGTAGATCTATTATACAGCATGGTGATTTATATTAAAGTATGCATTTTTTTAAATTATTAAGAAATTTCTTTAAAGTTCTCATATACACCTCCCCCACCAAAAATGGTAAGTATGTAGAGGTGTTGGATATGTTAATTAACATGATTTCATCATTTCATAATGCATGAATATATCAAAAGTCACATTATACACTATAAATAAGTACAAATTTGTATAGTCATACCTTAATAATACTGGAAAACAAATACAGACATACAAACATACACCTACAAATTTTAAAAAAAAAATAGAATCTAAAAATAGAAATATAGAAAACAGAATTTTTTATTTTTCATTTTTTACTTGTTCCTTTTGCTTATACATGACAGTATATTTTGACATATTTGTACAAACATGGAGTATACCTTATTCTAATTAGAATCTCAGTTTTATGGTTGTACATGGTGTAGAGATTCACTGTGGTATATTCGTATTTTTCTGCCTCTAAAATTATTGATTTTATTTGGGGCTCAACATGTTCAATTTCAGTCTTGATTAAGTTTAGATCCACATTTCTCATTATTTATTTCATTTTTAACAATAGCCAGAATAATTTGCTAATCTATTACCTATTCTGAGCATAGCTATCTTTACACTTACCTTATCATCTGAATTTCCTGCCTGGACAGGTGTTCATTGAACATTTGTAGCCATGCAAATGAAAAGCAAATTGTTCCATTGGGCAGTTTTATGTAAATTGAAAAAACAATGTTTATGGAGACTCAGGATTTGGTTTGAGTACTAAGATTACATGTCCATCTGCTACAGTAACACAGACACAATTGTGTTGTTTTCTCATTTTTGGCAACATACCTAAGTTCAGAGTTATAGTCATGGGCCTAGCTATTTTCAATCTATAGAAAGTGCCATTTGCAAAATATCACCTTTAATTCCTATAAACTACCCCCGCCACCCACTCCATATTTAGATTTAAAACAAGGATGGGTTTTGAAGTTTAAAAATTTGAGTATATGATCCTCCTACCCCTGTAAGCTGCCCTGGCCAGCCACAAACGCCGTGGGAGGAAAACTCTCGGAGGCAGAGTAAAGCTATTACTACTTTTACTTCTACCTTCTTAGAGAGAGCTTAGAGAGAGAAAGAAAGATTTTTCTTCTTCTTAGAAAGAGCTTAGAGAGAAAGAGAGAGAGCTTGAAAGAGAGAGATTTCTTCTTTAGAGAGAGAGAGAGAGCTTAGCTTTTAGAGCTTCTTTCTTCTTTGTTCTTTCTTCTTCTTCCTCGGGAGCCTCGGCCTGACTCTGACCAGGAATTACTTCTTCTATCTGGTTTCTCTTCTGTAACCGCTCTGCCTACGTTCTGGCCGCTCTGATTCTTTTCTTCTTCTCCGACCTGAACTCTTCTTCCGACCGAGCGACTGCATGACTGTGAATGAATTCATTCTTCTCCTAAGTAGGCCTCACGTGCATTTACAGGTGCGTCACATACATACTTATTATCAGGTGGAACTTATGGCTTCCAGCTGACCGCAATAGCCATCTCCCTAATTGGGGCGCCTTCATACCCCTAATATCCTAAACATGTGTGGACTTAGGTAAGGTATACACTCTTTAAAATCAGTAACTCATCAGCAAAGTAAAGAAATATAATGAGAAATGATGTATACTAAGTGCTTAGCATGGTGTCTGAAATATATAAATAATTCATTAGAGTTAGCTAAAATTATCATTATTGTCATAGGTTTTTTACAACATACTATAGAAAATTTCCACAAGATATATACTGGGTAATTGGCTGTTCTAGAGGTGAGGGTGAAAATTACATGCATAAAGTTTTTTTTTTTTTAAATATTTACAATTGGATAAGTAAATTTCACTTTTGTTATATTTCATTAATTCCTGTAAGTGTGTCAGGAACGATATTAGGTATTGTTATATTCCTTTTAGATAGAGGAATGTTGGGAACAAAAGAGGAGGTATTCTGAAAATTGTTTTGCATAACAAGCATTCCTTGTACATCAGCATATTACTATCCATTTTTTAAAAGAACTAAATAATATAAGGCACATATTTTCATTTAAAAATAACTGTTTGTCAATAGCTTTATAGACACTGTCAGCTGAAATATATGTGGGTAAGGCTTCATGGAAGAGGTTGCAAAGAATGTTCCTGGTAGTACCAAGTAGGTATAGGAGAAGTGCAACACCAACCAGGGCCAAAAGCATGACCTAGAGCAAAGAGGAAGAGAAAAAGATGTTCTATGCATAGGATAGAGAGGACACTATGAGTAAAAGACAACCATTCATGAGTTGTGAGGAACAAAATAGTTATGTTCAAACTGGTCAGTTGCTAAATGTGTTGTCTTTTTGTCATTGTGACTAAAATACCTGATAAGCACAACTCAAAGAAGGAAAAATTTATTTTGGGCTCACAGTTTCAGAGGTTCAATCTATGGTCAGCTGATTACATTATTGGCCCAAGGTAAGGCAGAAGGGCTCCACTGGAGGATGGACTGCTTAGGTTAGAGCTCTCAAAATCTAATGTCATATTTAAAATATTCCTGCATTTATATGTGTTTTGGAGGGACAGGTCATACCCAAACCCTAGCACTTAATGAACTTCAAATACCTCAGCATAAAGATTACTATTCTAATAGTACATACTGAAAGTACTATTTTAATAGTACATATGGAATCTTTAATTTGGAGATGAGAGTAGCACGGTGAAAGAATGTAGAGTTAAAACTTGTGTTTCCAAGAAAAGACCCTCTGTGTGTTTTAAATTATATAGAATCTACAACATTTTGTCAAGAATCCACACAGATAAAACAAATGTAATTATAAGTAAATAAAATGCTTATAATGAATTTTCCCTCCATCTCTCCTTTCATCATTAAAACATCTTCTGACATTTCATTTATAGCATAAAGTAAATTTTCTTTGGTCACATCTTAAGAAATTCTGAACAGGTTTTCTTTTTGCATTTTTTAAAATTGATTCTCAAAGAATATAAGCCATTTAGTTGTGAGGAAAAAATTTAGCTGCTTTAATTAAACCTTGTTAGTGGAGAAAATGTCAACAAAGAGTCACAGTTACATGTCCTCTAGGATCATATTTAGTCCAAATTCTTTCTCTTAGCATAAATTTCTGCTACAATCCTCCAAAGTTTTTATATATATATATATATATATATATATATATATATATATGAACAATAAGAAGGTTATTGTAGCTCAGCAAATTTTCTTCTCAAAAACAATTGGTAACAAATTTGCTAATGGCAGGAAATAACCTGCCATTCATTATCAAACTTACCCAAATTGTTAACAAAAAACATCTTTGAAATTCAAATTATCTGAAGTAATTAACGAGTGAGTTTCATCATCTGTGATATATGTGAAATTGATAGTGCTTTCACATGACCTTGAGTTTTAAAATCACCCAAGAAATAGATATGAAAAACTACATTAAGACAACCATTTAGATGTAATTTCCTCTAGTGCTAGAACTATGAGTATTCATAGGATACCATCTTACAGTCATTTATACCATCTAGCAGTCTTGTTCAACTTCTGGATCACTGGTGTGACTACAAACCATAGTGATGAAACATGAATTCTAAAATACTTGCACTAAAATTCTGTCTCCCACAAATGTGGTACTTCAAAGAATGACATTCATAAGAATTTTTCTTCTAAAAAGCTGAACACAGTTCGCCTGGCCTCCAGGGCCCAGAGTAGCAGCTCCCTGCTTCAGGGCCCGACATGAGGAAAAGCCCCCTCCACTCCCGGGGGAAGTGCGACCTGCCCAGCTGCGACCAGAACAAGAGGTAGGCACCCGCCCAGAAGGAGAGACCCAGCCACCAGTTCGCCTGCCCTCCAGGGCCCAGAGTAGCAGCTCCCTGCTACTGCACGCAGGGCTCGACCAGAGGAAAAGTCCCCTCCACTCCCGAGGGAAGTGAGACCTGCCCAGCTGCGACCTGAACAAGAGGTCTGTGGAACTGCTGTTGAGCCCAAGGAGAACACCGCCATATTTGAGGAAAGCAGTGACTGATCAGGACAGAGAAACAAAGAAGAAAGGAAAAGTAGCTGCAGACATCCAGGGATCCGCCAGCGCTCTGAGAACAGCACACATCTGGGTGAGACTCTGGCAACCAGCAGGGGAGGGCGTGTCTGAGGCTAGCGCAGCTGCCCCAAGAAGGTACAACTGTGGGTGGGCTTGGGGAAAGGGTGCCTTCTGGAGGGTCCCTTTCCCAGTGCCATTCAGCTGCTGATACACAATCCCCCCTGAGCCACTCTTCTGCTGTGCCATTCTGCAACTGCCCAAGGGTGCAGCCTTGACTCCACTAACAGGATTGCTGACTGAGTGTGAACCGGGTCAATTGGCTTAAACTGGAAGGGTAAAAAGAAGAGCTCCCCAGGGTCCATTTTGTTTGAGACATGTTCCTGGGTTCAACTTTTTTGTTTGTTTGTTTGTTTTGTTGTGTTTTTTTGTTGTTTGTTTTGTTTTGCTTTGTTTTTGTTTTGATTGACAGTGTGACAGTGTTTGTTTGCTTCTGCTCCTCTTTTCTTTCTTACTTTTCTTCCTTCTCACTTTTGTATCTTTTCTTCTTTCTTCATCTTCCCTATTTACACCCTGCCATTGGATACTCAACAGAGGCAAAAACAAGTTATATGCAGAAATTGGGATTTCTAGAATGGGTGCAGTTGAAATATATAGCAAAGTGGTGTTATATATAGTTTATTCTCTATTTTCTTGACTCACTCTCTCTCTCCTCTCTCTTACACTAATTTTCTACTCCTCTGTCTTTTTTTTTTTTTTTTTTTTTTTTTTTTTTTTTTGCTTTTCCATCCTTCTTTATTTCTTCTCTCAACCACTGCATAAGTTAGGTTTATATATAAATTGGTCTTTCCACCTAATCATTCACACCATTCTCTTTCCTCTCTCGTCTGCTGATATAAAACTAAACCACATCCATAGAACTCTCTTTTCATACTTTCTAAGAAAGAATTCAATACACTCACTTCCTTCTTCCTAAACATATCACCTCTGTGTCCAATACTTGAAACTATAAAACCCCATGAGAAGCGTACAGAGTAAATTGAAAACAATATCTGGGTTAACTAAATCTGTACATTGTGATCAAACTGGGATTTTTCTGAATAGAAAGTGTTTGATTTTAAAGTGTAAAGGAATTATAAGGGGATCTGATAGCATTATGCTACAGGAACAACATAAGGCTTTAAGGTAAAATCTAAATAGTCAAGGTCCCACAGTGCAGGAAGAAAAGAGACACAAGCAATATGAAGAAACAAGGGAAGAAAGTGACACAAACAAATCAATATACCTCCTCAGTAGATTCCATGGCAAGCACAGTTGGTGAAATGCCAGAGATAGAATTTAGGAATTACATATTCCAAATGTTTGCAGAACTTAAGAATGAACTAAAAAATGAGATGAAGGAGCAAATACAGGTGGTAAAAGATGATTTTAACAAAGAACTCCATAAACAAATACAGGAAGTAAAAGATTACTTCAATAGGGAGATAGAGGCTCCAAAGAGAAAGCAAACAGAAATTCCAGAAATCAAAGAAGCAATAAACCAAAATAAAAGCTCACTTGAAAGTATCACCAACAGAGTAGATCACTTGGAAGAAAGAACCTCAGATAATGAAGACAACATATATATCCTAGAGAAAAATCTAGATTTCACAGCAAAAATGATAAGAAACCAAGAACAGAACATTCAAGAATTATGGGGACAACATGAAAAGACCAAACTTAAGAGTGATTGGGGTAGAGGAGGGGGCAGAGTTTCAAGCCAAAGGAATGAGTAATTCATTTAATGAAATAATTACAGAAAATTTTCCAAACTTGAGGAATGAATGGGAAAACCAAGTTCAAGAGGATTACCGAACACCAAACATACAAAATCACAACAGATCCACACCAAGGCACATTATAATGAAAATGCCTAATATACTGAGCAAAGAAAGAATATTAAAAGCCACAAGAGAAAGGAAGCAGATTACATATAGGGGGAAACCAATCAGACTATGTTCAGATTTTTCAACCCAGACCTTAAAAGCAAGAAGATCCTGAAATAGCATATTTCAAGCTCTGAAAGAAAAGGGATGTCAACCAAGAATCTTATATCCAGCAAAATTGAGCTTTAGATTCGAAGATGAAATAAAAACCTTTCACGACAAGCAAAAGTTAAAAGATTTCGCAACTCGAAAGCTAGCACTTCTGAACATCCTGGGCAAAATTTTTCAGGAAGAAGAAGAGAAAAATAACAATGAAAATCAACAAAGGGATATATTAAACTAAGGGAAATACCAACCAGAAGAGAAACCAAATCAAGCTAAAGACCATAATACAAATAAAAATGGATGGGAAAAAAAATCACATCTCAGTAATAACCCTGAATGTTAATGGCCTAAATTCACCATTCAAAAGACACAGATTATCAGAATGGATTAAAAGAAATGACCCAAAAATTTGCTGTCTCCAAGAAACACACCTTGTAGAAAAAGACATCAATAGACTGAAGGTGAAAGGCTGGGAAAAGTCTTATCACTCACATGGCCTGCAGAAGCAAGCAGGGGTTTCCATTCCCATTTCAAATAAGGTAGACTTCAAGCCAAAGCTAATCAAAAGGGACAAAGATGGATATTTCTTAATACTTAAGGGAACCATTCATCAACAGGATATAACAAATAAATCTGTAGGAGCCATAATTAAGGAGATAGCTAAGATTGCGGTTAGCTGTGAGCCATAAAGCATTACCACCTTCCATGATCTCGCGGACGTGGCCCGGGACATTGCAGATGGGGGTTGGCGCCATTTTGTGGTGGTTGGAGGAGTGTGGATTGCGTGTTGGGGTGTTGTTGGAGCCAGAGAGAGAAGCTGGCAGAATAAAGAGCCTGTTCGTTTCCAGTCTGCCTCTGAACTTATTCCCGTGGCTTTTTTGTTGCAGGGGGCCATCACTTCAGGCAGCAACATAAATCTATATGCCCCAAATAATGGAGCACCTACATTCATCAAACAAACTCTTCTCAAGTTCAAGAGTAAAATAGACCACAACACAGTTATTCTAGGGGACTTCAACACACCTCTCTCACCAATGGATAGATCATCCAAACAAAAGCTAAACAAAGAAACTTTAGGCCTCCTTAAAACAATTAATAACTTAGACTTAACTGACATATATAGAATATTTCATCCCTCAGTAAACTAATACACCTTTTTTTCTCAGCAGCACATGGCTCCTTCTCCAAAATAGACCATATATTATGTCACAAGGCAAATCTCAGCAATTATAAAAAAAAAAAATAGAGATACTACCCTGCATTCTATCATACCATAAAGAGATGAAATTGGAAATCAATGACAAAACAAGGATTAAGAAAAACTACTCCAACAACTGGAAGCTAAACAACATGCTACTGAATGAACAAGGGGTTGAAGAAGACATCAAAGAGGAGATTAAAAAATTCCTAGAGGCAAATGAGAACACAGATACATCCTATAGAAATCTCTGGGACACTATGAAGGCAGTAGTAAGAGGAAAATTCATTGCACTGAGTTCATTCCTTAAAAGGAAAAAAAAAAAAAAAAAAAAAAACAAATAAATGACTTAACATTGCACCTCAAAGCACTAGAAAAAGAAGAACAGATCAACACCAGGAGCAGTAGAAGACAGGAAATAATTAAAAGCAGAGCAGAAATTAATGAAATTGAGACTAAGGAAACAATTCAAAGAATTGACAAAACTAAAAGTTGATTCTTTGAAAAAATAAACAAAATTGACAGACCCTTAGTGATGCTAACAAAAAGAAGAAGAGAAAAAACTCAAATTACTAACATTTGTGATGGAAAAGGGAATATCACAACAAACGCCTCAGATATACAGAAAATAATTAGAAATTACTTTGAAAACTTGTACTCTAATAAAATAGAAAATACTGAAAGCATTGACAGATTTCTAGAGTCGTATGATTTGCCTAAACTGGAAATGGAGGCTATGCACAACTTAAACAGATAGATTACAAGCGAAGAAATAGAAGACATCATCAAAAAGTTACCAACAAGGAAAAGTCCAGGACCTGATGGGCTTATAGCTGAGTTCTATAAGACTTTCAAAGAAGAACTAATACCAATGATCTTCAAACTATTTCAAGAAATAGAAAAGGAGGGAGCTCTTCCAGACTCTTTCTATGAGGCCAATATTACATTAATTCCAAAGCCAGGCAAAGACGCATCCAAAAAAGAAAACTTCAGGCCATATCTTTAATGAACATAGATGCAAAAATCCTCAACAAAATTCTGGCAAATCAGATACAAAAACACATCAAAAAGATAGTGCACCACGATCAAGTGGGGTTTATTCCAGGGATGCAAGGCTGATTCAACATTCGGAAATCAATAAACATAATACATCACATCAATAGACTTAAAGATAAAAATCATATGGTTATCTCAATAGACGCAGAAAAAGCATTTGACAAAATACAACACCCCTTTATGTTCAAAACACTGGAAAAACTAGGAATATCAGGAACATATCTCAACATTATAAAAGCTATTTATGCAAGGCCCAGAGATAACATTATCTTAAATGAAGAAAAATTGAAATCATTCCCTCTAAAAACTGGAACAAGAAAAGGATGCCCCCTTTCACCACTGCTATTTAACATAGTACTGGAAACTCTGGCCAGAGCAATTAGACAGACGAAAGAAATTAAAGGGATCCAGATAGTAAAAGAAGAGCTCAAATTAGCACTATTTGCTGATGACATGATAATATACCTAGAAGACCCAAAAAACTCTACCAGAAAACTTTTACAACTACATGAATTCGGCAAAGTTGCAGGATACAAAATCAATACCAATAAGTCAAAGGCATTTTTGTACATCAGCAACAAAGCCTCTGAAAGGGAAATGATGAAAACTACCCCATTTACAATAGCATCAAAAAAAAAAATAAAATACCTGGGAATCAACTTAACGAAAGAGGTCAAAGACCTCTATAAGGAAAATTATAGAACACTAAAGAAAGAAATCATAGAAGATCTCAGAAGATGGAAAGACCTACCTTGCTCTTGGATAGGTAAAATTAATATTGTCAAAATGTCCATACTACCAAAAGCATTATACAGATTTAATGCAATTCCAATCAAAATCCCAATGTCATTCTTCAAAGAAATAGAAAAAGCAGTCATGAAATTCATCTGGAAAAATAAGAGACCCAGAATAGCCAAAGCAATCCTGAGCAAGAAAAGTGAAGCAGGGGGGCATCACCATACCAGACTTTAAATTATACTATAGAGCAATAGTAACAAAAACAGCATGGTATTGGCACCAAAACAGACTGGTGGACCAATGGTACAGAATTGAGGACACAGAGACTTATACATATAATTTCAGCTATCTTATATTAGACAAAGGCGCCAAAAATGTACAGTGGAGAAAGGATAGCCTCTTCAACAAATGGTGCTGGAAAAACTGGAAATCCATATGCAACAAAATGAAATTAAACCCTTATCTCTCCCCATGCACAAAACTCAATTCATAGTGGGTCAAGGACCTAGGAATTAGACCAGAGACAATACGCCTAATAGAAAATGTAAGCTCCAATTTCCAACATGTCCGATTAGGCCCCAAGTTCCTTAATAAGAATCCTATAGCGCAACAACTATTACCAAGAATTAATGAATGGGATAGATTCAAACTAAAAAGCTTCTTTTCAGCAAAAGAAACCATCAGTGAGGTGAATAGAGAGCCAACTAATTGGGAACAAATATTTAATACATGCACATCAGATAGAGCACTAATTTCTAGAATATATAAAGAACTCAAAAAACTTAACACCAAAAAACAAATAACACAATCAATAAATGGGCTAAGGAATTGAAAAGACACTTCTCAGAAGATGATACACAATTAATCAACAAATACATGAAAAATGCTCAACATCGCTGGCAATTAGAGAAATGCAAATCAAAACTACTCTAAGATTTCATTTCACTCCAGTCAGAATGGCAGCTATCAAGAACACAAACAACAATACATGGAGAGGATGTGGGGAAAAAGGCACACTCATACATTGCTGATGGGACTGCAAAATGGTGCAACCGCTATGGAAAGCAGTATGGAGATTTCTTGGGAAAATGGGAATGGAACCACCCTATGACCCAGCCTTCCCACTCCTGGGTCTATTCCCAAAAGACTTAAAAACAGCATATTACAGTGACACAGCCACTTCAATGTTTATAGCAGCACAATTCACAATAGCTAGGTTATGGAACCAACCTAGATGTCCCTCAGTAGATAAGTGGATAAAGAAAATGTGGTATATATACAATATGGAATTTTACTCAGCAATAAAAGAGAATAAAATAATGGCATTTGCAGGTAAATGGATGAAGTTGGAGAATATAATGCTAAGTGAAATTAGTCAAACTCAAAAATCCAAATACCGAATGTTTTCTCTGATATAAGGAGGCTAGTTCACAATGTTTTTGTATGGGGGTACATAGGAGGATTAGAGGAACACTAGAATGGTCAAAGGAAAGGGAGGGGAAGGGAAGGAGCAAGGGGGGAGGGAGGGGGCAAAAAAAAGAAGACAAAAAAAGTTTGTGGTTGAATGAGATGGATATCATTATCCTAAATGCATGATTGAAGATCCGAATGGTACTTATATACTTTGTATATAAACAGTTGTATGTAAAAAGATGCTATATATGTGCATTATGAATTGTAATACATACTACTACTATAAATAAAAAATAAAATAATAAAAATGCTTTTATAATTTGTGAATTTCAAAATGGTCATTGGATTTTTGAAGAACATCATGAGGCCAAACACAATGATCTATTCCTGTAATTGCAGCTACTCAGGAAACTAAGACAGAAGAAGGATCATAATTTCAAGGCTAGCCCTGTTAAGAGACAGCAAGATCCCATCTGAAACCTAAAAAAAGAAGAAGAAGAAGAAGATTGGGAATGTAGCTCAGTGATAGAATACTTCTTGTCTAGGATGGATGAGGCTCTAGGTTCAATTCCTAGTACTGAGAAAGAAAAAAAAAAATATTGTAGGTTCTATTAATAATGGAGAACTACCTAGAATCATTACAACCAGAGAAGTGAGTCTGTGTGCTTCTGTATTGGAGGCAAATGGGTAGACCAAATTTAGAAGTAAAACAGCTGCAGTAATTACAAAAAGGATGGGCTTTTGTTGTTTGATTTTTGTAACTGGAGAAGAGAGGAAATGGAACACTAGGTTACTGGACAGCAGATAGTCTGTTCCATTACCACTGGGTTAGGTTGCAGATGTGGGTTGTTTTTGTTGTTGTCATCATTTTGGTTGCAAAACTAGTTTTAAAGCCATTTCTAGAAGAAATGCAGAATTTATTCCACCCAGGTAATTGAGCTGAACCTTATTTTATTAAAAAACAAATCATATACATTATCATCTTTATTTGTATATGTCTTGATTTCAATTACATAATGGTTGGTGAAGGATTGAGGACATTTAATCTTATTCTTACACCTGACCAAGAAGAATTTTGAAGGGTAGTTTGTTAGAAAAATTCCCATAACTATAACAAATATTTGAGATAGTCAACTTACAGAGAGAAAAGTTTTATTTTGCCTCACAGTTCCAGTCTATGATTGGTTGGTCCTGTTGCTTTGTGCCTGAGGGGAGAGAGTACATCTTGGCAGGAGAATTTGGTAGGGTACAACTGTTCACCTCATATCCAGGTAGCAAAAGAGTGAGAAAGAGCCAAGTGGGGGACACAATCCCCTTTAAGGGCACATGTCCAATAACCTAAAGACCTCTTACACTAGGCCTCACCTCTAAAATGTTCCACCACCTCCCAGTAAAGCCCCCCTGGGATCTAGGCCTAACACATGAGCCTTCGGTGGTCATTAAGAGCCAAACTATAGGGGCTAGGGTTGTAGCTCAGAGAGCTTGCCTAGCATGTGTGAGGCACTGGGTTTGATACTCAGCACCACATAAAGATAAAGAAAAGAAAAGAAAAGAAAGGTATTGTGTCCATCTATAACTAAAAATATATATTTTTTAATTTAAAAAAAAGATCCAAACTATAGCAAGTAGAGAGAAGGAATTCATAGTAAAGAAAAATGGACAAAGCCAGTCAACATTATCCGTTTCTTTGTCTAGGTATCTATATCTACATCTGCATGTATATTTACATATTTAGACACACATATTGTAATTTCAATTGCTTGTAGTGCCCACTATGTTTCTAACTTCAACTGTACAAAATATTCATTAAATACAGAACTATTTTTCTTCTCCTTAAGTGGATCCACTGCCTTTGGTTTTCCACTTAAGTAAACACTGAGCTAAGGACTTGAAAACAGTTAGTTACTTAGGAGGTGATTAAGGGAGCCTAAGTGAGGGATTAGAAGAATTGAAAGAGTAAAAGGAGAAAATCAATCTAGAATGTGTTTGAGTTATTTCCCATTCTGAGCAGCTGGGCTCCATCCACCAGGAACCAAGGAGAGTAAGCTTCAGTACTGTCCCACTGCAGAGTGGGAGTTTATAATCTACTGACTTTTCACCTCTATTAGTAAGTGTTTGCCCCTGAGAGAGTTAACTCCTCCACATTTAGTAGATTGTGCTTATACTGCTGAGTGATGTGTGTGGTATTTGACAAAGAAAAGCCTCCAGGCTTGACATGGGAGTTGACAAGTCTAGAGAACTGTTCAGCAGGGCCAGGCTGAAGTCTGGGAATGCAGTTCACAGCAGCACAAGTGCCTGCCACATTTGGTCTTTCTTTTTGTTGTTATCCATTTATGTTTTAACAATGATTCATTTCACGTCTTATTCAATTCATGATTTTAAAGTTGCTCAAGCCGTATTCGATCCCATTTTAGCATTTACAACCTATAACACTTTGAACAAGGTACTTAGTCTTTCTAAATCTCTACTTCATAATCCATAAAATGATTCTAACAATAGTATCAAATTCTTTAGAACTATTGTGAAGAGGAAATGTTGTATTTCCAGGACAATTATTGATTCAATGGTTAGAGAATATAAGTGCACATCATTATTCCAGGATATTGTGTGTGAAATGGAAATTATGAACTTTGAATTAGTCAGACCTGGGGGCTGAATACTGGCTTACTGGTTGTGTGACTTTCAAAGAGTATGTTAATCCTTTTAATTATTAACCCCTCCAAATTTCATCTATCCAAAGATATACTAATATTTAAATGTCATAGGCTGGTTGTGAGAAACATGAAGAAATTGCAAGTAAGATGTCACGTACAAATCACACAGCCTGCTCCATGGTAACAGTCACATGGCTTTCCTTTCTTTCATGTAGTACTTATTGATTTGTATACGTGTGCCTTTATGCAATCATTCTATAATGCTAGTGTCTGGAATTACAAAGGGTTTGAGATTTACATATTTATATGAAATAGCTTTTGGCTAGTGGGATGCACAGAAATATGATAAATATACTATCATATAATATCCATTGAAAGAATGAAAGTGAAGTGTTTACTGGGAATATCAAGGAAAACATCACAGAGGGGTTATCATTTGAGTTCTGTTTTGGAGAGCATATAATTTTAATCATTTCTTACTATATTCTGTGCAACAATAAATGACTTTTGTATATTTATACTTTGTAAGGGGAAAATTGTTTCATATGATAAAAAGCGGCCTGGCTGGGGAAACAGGCTCTCTGGTCCTATTCCAAGCCATTACTCATGGATTGGAAGTAACACTTCTGTGTACTTCAATCTTGTTCCATGGAAGCCTCTTTCTACTCACCACACCAACACTGCAGTCACCATACAGATAATTATAAAAATAAATAAATGAAAAATAAGGTTGGACAGATACATTATTTTTATATGCCTTAGTTATCCTGGATGCCTTAACAAATAAATTTCTGAAAACACAAAGGTAAAGGTCAAGGGCACCATAAAAATGCATTCCTAAGTACCTTGCTAGAAGCACTGAGATTAAGGTCATGTTATTAAACACCAAAGGGCATTCCAATTGAAGTGGTTTGGGGAGAAGTTAGTTTACCTGTCTCTCCACAAGGAACAGAGTAATTTTATTTATTTATTTTTTTATATCACTTGTCTGCACTGTGAAATTAGAACTATTTGATTTATTGTTGGCATTTATCATGTCTTTCCACTAATCCCCTTTATAAATGAAATAACCATCTTTTGATAAGTCTGCTTAGAGTTAGACTTAGAAGTCATCACTGGGTTTCTTAATTGCCTTTCAAACTTTATTGAGGAAATATTAATGCTCCACTTTCTGTAAATGAGAGGTAAACGCTAGTCAAATAAAAAGCTAAAACCAGAGTGATCTTGCTTGTACTTCATTGATTTCTTTTTTTCTTTAAGGTAAGTCCTGTTTTTGAATTCTAGAGGTTTGCTTTTTGGTTTTGAAATTTAAGCAAAGGAAATGTTTGCGTAAGGGATAGAGCATGATGTCTGTCTAGATATTAACAAGAAGTCACAAAGACGTATTTGAAGACGAAATGACTGCTTTCCCTAAGCTATGGAATCTAGGTAAACTATGAAAAAATAATATGACAAAAAAGTTCTATCTGGTCAACTTTCTTAAAATAATATCATCTCTTGATCCCAGTGGTTCATCCTGGAAGCTGCCAAGACTCCCTCCAGAGGCGCTGAGTGGTACCTGTGCTGCCGGCTCTTTGCTATTAAAAATTTGAATAATTCTCTCTTCAGAATTGTATGGAGGCTTTTACCTCTTGTGCATCCACAGTAAAAGAAAGCATTGCCTTCTTCAGAGGTATGTTTTAGAAGGAAGAATTGTTTACACAGAATTTTTAAAAAATATTTCTTAAGAAATAAGTACTTATGTTAGTTCCTTTCACTTCTAGATAGTGAAAGGAATGCTATGGCATGATCATTATTAAGGGTAAAAGCACTCATGAAGAATAAAAAAATAATGAATAAAAGAAAAGGAACAAATAGGGGCCAGGGAAGTATCAGCGACTATTCATGAAAGATACTTTTCGAAAAATTCATTAGAGGATAAAAGATGCAAAGAGAGTATCCTGACATATTAAAAGAGAAGAAAGAACTGTGTAAGGGAAATCCAGCCCTGAATATAGACAGAAAGAAAACTCAAGGATTTATATTTATAGAAAGGGAAATTTCAGGATGAAAGTGCAAGGAAGACTATTATGAATTCTCAGACACATGTGCTCACCTCTGTGGATGCCATTCAAGTCAGAGCTCTCTTTCTGTCTGCTACTTAGGAAATCTGCCTCAGAGACAGGCCTGCTGATTACATCATCTAAGATCTGTTATATCCTGCTGCGTTCTAATCTCCCAGTGGGTTTCTGTGGTAGTAGCTTACCTTGCAAGTCAGCAGGGATTTTGGAGGTACAGGTAGTTGAGATTCAGCTTCTTCTAACATGATGCTGTTGCATTTTAAGTAGAAGAATTCACATAGCTAATTTTGGAAAGACAGTGCTCTTGGGCTTAAAAAAAAAAAAGTGGATGTGATGTGAAGTTAATGAATGATGAATTTGTTCTATGATAATGTATCATTAGATTCACGCTAAGAAGGGAAGCTTCAGAGGATCATTATGAAATTCAACTTGCCAGGCTAGGTTGTTTCACTTTAATTGAGAAAACTCATTTGAAGCTTAGCTCCATACTGGGACAGAATGCACAAGTACACAAAGCACAAATAAAAGCAATTAGACTTACCACCTTGACCTTGATGGGGTCTGCCTCCTAAGAATGCCTGATTGAATCCTAGTCTCAAAAGCAGGCTATTAGCAATCACTTAACTCTTTCTCTTTAGAGTAGAAAAGGTTGTAAGATTTGTTTCCAGGGAGGTTGGAGGATAAGAAAGATAAGTGACCTCTGTTGAAGGAGCAATGTTTTTTGCTTGGGTGGACCCCAAACCTTAATAACATCTTATATACACTGATGATTCATATTATCCCTTTAAAGAATCCTGGATACATATAGGAATCTTTAGAAAATGAGTTCCCAAGATTGCAAATCTTCCTGTTTACAAAGGTTCAATCTTACCATGTAAAAGTCTGAATCATCTATAAGAGACTTTCTGAGTTTACACCACAGACTTTTTCTTACAGAAGTGAAGTTCAGCTATTCAAGTCTTCAGGGATTTTTTTAACATTATCATTTGACATATTAATAGTATATAGTTTATCTGTTTTGCTATTTCTCTGATTCCTATTTCTCAAATCAGATTTCCAAGCAAGGAACAGACTTTAAGTAACCCTGCCAGCATTCTCCTAACTAATTCAAGGTTAAAAGTAGATGTCCTTTTGATGAAAAGTTCTCTTCAAAAACAGAATTCAATCATGATGTCAGTAATTCTATTTTAAAAAACTCTTTCATCCATTCCAGTCTGGTTTCTGTTCTCCTTCTAAATAGATGCATACATACTCATATCCACACTCTAATTATTTTTACCAAGATTACCTTTATTTAACTCAACTATGACTCCCTTTTTGTTAAATCAAATACACACTACTCTCTCTTGGCCTTTAATGGCTTCTCAACAGCATTATTTTAGTACCTCATTTCCTTGTCTCAAAACTTACTTTTCTTGCTCTTCATGACTTCAGTCTCCTGGTTATTTACTCCATCTCTAAAAAACTACTCCTGATCATCCTTTGCCAAATTGTTCTACTGTGGCTGATGTCTAAATATTAACATTTCTAAAAACCTCATATCTTCTTTCTAAACAGTCTTTTTTTTTTTGGGGGGGGGTGATTTTATATATTCCCACAATTTAAAAATACACAAGAAGACCTCCGTTTTCAACTGTGGGATGGAAAGAGTTTGGAAGTCATCCATTACTCTCTTACAACCAGAAAAGGCAAAACAACAATATAAGAGTGGCCTGAATTTATTATAAAACAGAGGCCACATGGAAAATTGTCACCCTAAAATCTGGAGAGCCAGGTGAATCCAACCAAAATCTGTTTATCTGAAGCAGGACCAAGTAAGCCATAAAACAGGAGTAATAACAAAATGTTGGAGGTTAAGTGTGGACCAGCTTAACTGTGAGAAATTCCTAGAGGCCAAGGGCATAAAAGTGCCACATCTCTTTCATGGGTTTATGCCAGGAAGATTCTAAAGTGAACAGTTAGCAAAGATCCCTTTGTGGTTTGGGCAGGAGGTAAAGAACCACATGAAAAGTATTTTCTATACAAAGACCTCCTCCATAGCTGAAAGGACTTGCCAAGGTCTTACCTCTTAATTTTCTGTCTCACCTAAAGAAGATAGTACAAGAAATGTTTGTGAAGGTACAGTCCAGGAGCACAGGTCCACCAAACAACTGAAATATTTCATAGGATTATGGGATGACTCCTCTCATCAACACCTTGGTACAGCAGTAAAACAATAGGGAATTAGATGTCCAAGAGCTGCAAAGCCCAGACATCTGAAGATGGATATTTAGGGAAATATCCATAAATCAGAAACAGAAACACAAGGATACAGGGAAAATAAGAAAGATTTAGATAAGGAAAAATGAATCTACATCAAGTAAAGAAGAGCATTGGAAAAAGCATAGATAAAAGTCAATAAAAGCTTTTATTTTTCTTATTGTGAATCTTAAAATGCAACTGCATTTAAAGCAATAATAGTAGAAATGCATTGGGTTATTATAGTATACATTTATGTGAAATGTCTAACAGTAATGCCATTAGAGATGAGTGGAAGGAATTGGGAATATTCAGTTATAACATACTTTTACTATACAAGAAGTGGTATAATGTAATTTGAAAATGGATTTAGATGAGTTAAAAGTATATATTATTGAGAATTTTGGAAAATAGCTAGAACATTGTAGAAAGAAATATAATTATTAGGGTGAGATAAATCATATAAAAGGCTCAAAACCAGAGAACACAGAAAATTAAGAAGATTTTTTTTTAAAGAAAAGTACAACAAATAGAAAATATTCACAGCCATGGTAGATTTTAATCCAATTCCATCAATAATCACTTTAAATATGAATGATTGCAGTGCATCAGTTACAAGAAAACTATCAGAGTAATAAAAAATTAGTAAAACCTGACTATATGTTCTTTAAAATTTCACTTTAAATATAAAAACTCATAAAGGTTTAAAATAAAGGGACAGAGAAAGGTATATTCTACTAAGATGCATAAAAAGAAAACAGGAGTAGATATGAGAATATCAGAAGAATCATACTTCAAGTAAGAGAATATTATCGGAGATAAAGGTCTCATTGCATAATGATAAAGGGGTCAATTCTCTAAGAGACAAAACAATAATAAATATGCCTGCACCTAATGTAGGATGCAAAACATACCATGGAAAGGAGAAATGAACAGATTTACTATTATCTATAATAGATAAATAAAACAGGCAGAAAATCAGTAAGGATATAGTCAACCAGAACTGTTCTATCATTCATCTTAATCTAGTCACCATTGTCAAATTATTCATCTAACAACAGGATATATGTTCTTCTCAAACTACATGGAACATTCATTAATATAGACCACATTCTGGACCGTAAAACACTCCTTAAAAAATATAAAAGAGGGGCTGGGATTGTGGCTTAGCGGTAGAGCGCTCGCCTAGCACGTGCGCGGCCCGGGTTCGATCCTCATCACCACGTAAAGAATAAATACATTGTGTACAACTAAAAAGAACAAATAAATAAATATTAAAAAATATAAAAGAATAGAAAGCATACAAAGAAACAATGTATTGCCTCCAACCACAATAGAATTAAATTAGAAATCAATAACATAAAGATCCCTGGAAAAAATTCCTAAATGTTTGAAGATTAAACAACAAACTTCTCACTGAGAGGGTCAAAAAATTTTCAAGAGATTTTAAATATTTGGAACTAAAAAAAAAAATGAACATAGAACACATCAAAATTTGTTGGATATAGCAAAAACAGTTCTTACAGAAAAAAAAATGTATAGCACTGACTGTATATATAAGAAGAGAAGAATTATCTAAGCTTATACCTTACAGATCTGGTAAAAGAAGATCAAAATAAAACTAAAGCAAATAGAAAAAGATAATAAAAATTACAACAGAAATTAACAAAATTGAAAAGATAAAGCAATAGAGAAATTCAATGAAACCAAAAGTTGTTTTATTCCAAAGATTAAAAACCTTCAGTCAATCAAGAAAAATAAGAGAGAAGACACAAATCAATAATATCAGGAAAAAAAGGGGGTCATGGCCACTGATTCTAAGGACACTAAAAAGATAATAAAGGAATATTTTGAACAACTTTATGTACACAAATTCATTAACCAGAACAAATGGATTAATCCCTTGAAAGATAAAACTCAAAAAGAGACAAAGAACACCTGAAATGTCCTGAATGTATTCAGTTAATTGTAACAATAATTAAAAACTTTGAAAGAAGAAAGCACTGGGCCTGTGGGGTTTTAATAGTGAATTCTGCCAAATATTTTTAAACTTGATATCAATTCTCCACAATCTCTTCCAAAACCACACAGGGTAGAATTAAAAAATAAATTAAAAACATGCCTCAGTGTGACCACAAAACTCAAATTTGTATCTCTACTCAAAATATTTCCTCTGAACTCAAGATATAGAAGATTTCTATCTTTCTATATCTCACAAACATCTTAAACTTAATGTGAAAAAAATACTTTTAAAAAATAGTTCAGGGCTGGGGTTGTGGCTCAGCGGTAGCGCTCTGGCCTAGCACGTGCGCCGTTCAGAGTTCGATCCTCAGCACCACGTAAAAATAAACGTATTGTGTACAACTAAAGCAAATAAATAAATAATTAAAAAAAATAGTTCACCCCCATATGCGTCTTCTTCCCCTCTGCTCAATCTTTCCAACATTGATGTCAGTTTTAGAAACCTGGGAACCATGCCTGGTCTTCAAGCATACCACTTTTATATCAAGTCTTAAGTCCTGTGAATTCTACTTCCATTCTCCATCTTGGGTCCATGCACTGCCTCCTCTCTGCTTCTGGGCACTCACTCCTGTCATCCCTCTCTTTGGCTCACTCCCTAGCACACTAACTCCTGTCACTCTACCCTCTGTGTCTCTTAATACATTCTTTACACTGCAGCAAGACATTATCTTTTCTTTTCACCAAGATATTCAGCTCAAACTTTATTCACTCCATTCTCAATATAATACAGTCTCAATACATTCTCTGTGTTTTTGGGTGTTAGCTTAGGTGCAATCTCCCAATAAAGACTTTCTTGGTCACCATTTCTTTTTAGTTGTAGATGGACCTTTATTTTATTTATTTATTTATATACTGTGCTGAGAATCAAAACTAGTGGCTAACACATGCCAGCAAGCCTCTACCACTGAGCCACAACCCCAACCCCAGTCATCATTTCAAAGGAATATTTTCTTCTTTTTTTTCCTCAGTAATTTATTATTGAACTCATTAAAAAAAAATCACAAACTACATTTATTTTGTTGGCTTCCCCATGTTTTCTGTCACCTCCAGCAGAATTAAAACTCTGGGAGAGCAGGAACAATATTGAATTTGTTCACAATGGTATTCTCAGTTTCTAGCACAACATATGAGACAACATTCATTTTTATTTGTATTTGTTAAATCAATGAATGTGACTAGGAAAGGTATATTGACTTGATTTGACATTATAGCACTAAAAAAGAAATGAAATAAAAATTTGTCCAGTTCAAAATTTAATGAACTACTTGTCTCTGCATTCCTAAATTCTCTAAATATTTATTGGGGGCATATTTTTGCACAACCCTCATGGGAGAATAAACAAATGGAATAAAAATCAAAAGTGTAGAAAAAGAGCTTAGATTTAAATTTGGTCAGTATGCTAGCAAGAACTTCTATTGCCCTAAAAAGCATTATTTATGTTACAGCTGAGAGATTATGTTGAAAGATATTGAATTTTCATAAAGGAAATTCTGTGAGGGAGCTCAGCAGTTGGCAGCTACCTGAATCTTCTTTTAATGTGAAGAGCATCTGTTCATTCCTCCTATTGTATTTCATGTTCTGCATTCACATGTAATAGAGCCTGAGTTCTGGTGTCAGATCACTGGCCACTTACTTGCTATATAATTTTATAGACATTACTTAGTCCTTTGATCCTTAATTTCTATCCATAAAATAGAATTAATAATAACATTCCCAGTGTTATTTTCTTCCCTTTTTCTGCACTATCTTTATACTCAACTTATATAATTTTAGGTTATTTTACCTAAACTAATATCTTCTCATTACTAAAAATATCCAGCAATACAAAAATAGAGATAAAAATGATATAACAGTTCACAGCCCTGAAATTACCTGTGTAACCTGTCTCATTCACTACAAGACCCTCATTCCAGATGAATGCAGAGATCTGGAATAACCAGCATTCCAGATGAATTCCAGGGAATTGTGCAGATTAATGTGGTTTAGAAAGTAAATTGGCAAAACCCTTTCAGCCTTGAGAAACATAAAAGTATGTATCCCTGCCCCCAAATCCTGCTTATATATTAAAGATGATATTATATAAATATTAAGAATTTTGAGTCATTATATTTTAGCCCAAAATTTTTATAGACAGTTTTGAAGACTCCCTGCCTTGACAGTAAGATTATTTTCTTTTCCTTCTACCTTTACTCAAAATTCTTATCAATTAGATATATAATTTTTCTTTCTCAAATTTTAAAAACACATACTTTATATATTTAAATCCAAACTTCCCACGTTGTTTAATCATCATTCTGTACTTAAAAGATTACTAAATTATTTTTATTGCTATAACAAATTAACA
This sequence comes from Tamias sibiricus, assembly GCA_025594165.1. Classification (NCBI taxonomy): domain Eukaryota; kingdom Metazoa; phylum Chordata; class Mammalia; order Rodentia; family Sciuridae; genus Tamias; species Tamias sibiricus. Next base: position 106,546,792 of record CM046666.1, read on the forward strand.
CAAATTTAGCAGCTTGAAACAACTTTAGGACACATTTATTATTTTGTATCTCCATGGGTCAGGAGCCCCGGAAAGGTTTAGCTGATTCCCCAATTCAGTGTCTCACAAGACTGGAATTCCAGTGTTATTGGCCCAGTTCCCTCATGAGCTTATGGTGGACACTCTTCCAAACTCACATTAATATTACCAGAATTGAGTGACTTATGATTATAGGATGAGGATCCCCATTTTCATGCTAGCTTTTGGCCAGGGACAAATCACTTCTCTCACAGACAGATCATAATCTGTCTGTTTCCTTTAGGGCCAGTCTTAGAATACCTTTGATTGATTCAAAGTTAACTGACTAACCATCTCTGTGGTTTGGATAATGTCCATGTGTTAAAGGCTTGGTCCCAGCCTGTGGTACTATTGGGAGATAGTGGCACTTTTAGGAGGTGGGGGACAGTGGAAGGTTTAGGTCAACTGGGGGCATGCTTTTGAAGGGGATTATGAAACCCTGGTCTCTTCCACTCTCTATTTCTTTGGCTTCATGGCTACCATGAGGTGAGCATCTTATTCCACCACACACTCCTCACCATGATGTTCCACATTACCCCATGCCCAAAAGCAACAGGGCCAACCAGCCATAGGACAAAACTTCTAAAATTGTGAGTTAAAATGAACCTTTTGTCTTTATAAGTTGATTGTCTCTTTATTTGTTACAGTAACAGAAAACTAACAAACGTAGTAACATACTCAAGAAAAAATTGATCCTATTTAGTAGTCTCATCTAAATCAAGGGAATGAAATTATAAAAAGAATATTAGCTGATGTGGAGAATATCAGGGGTCATATTAGAATTTTGTTTACTACACTCACTGAAAATGTTTCTATTCTGGACTCCTTCCTTATTTGATTCACTGACTGATTTCACTCAGACTTCATCAAAGAATAACATACCAAGCAAAGGTCTTTGGAGCTATAGTTCTTGAGTTCTTTATTGTCTAAAAATGTTTACCAAGTGTTACTCTTATATAAATAATTATTTCGCTACATAAATATTCTTAGATCATTTTTGTTTTCCCTCAGATTTTAAATACTTTCCAGATGGTATTGAAAGCTGTTACAGAGAAATCTGTGATATTTATGATTCCCTGCTTCCCATCCATTGCAGGAGACAGGATATTTTGTTTTCCTGACTAGATGTCTAAAGAAGTCTATTTTTTCCTAAAGCCCATAATTTACTTTGGACATATTTGTCTAAATTTGAGAGATATTTACCCCTTCTATACCTCTCAGTAATTTTTCTCTTCTATTAAATAGATTATCTCTTCCAAGGATAGCAATTGTCCTTACATCAGCTCATCTTTGGTCTCCAAATTGCTCATCTTCTATAATTTTTAAATCTCATTGCTTATTTTCCTTCATTGAATTTATTATCTTAAGTCTTTCATCCAGGACAGAAATTCAATGTTTTACACTCTCTTTCCTGTCTCTTCTTGTTTCTAATTTATTTATTAGAGCTATAAATGTTGATGTTTTGAACTTGATTTGTTTTACTAGTTCTAAAATTTCCCTTTTCATTTTATTCTCATTTAGTGTCTCATCTTTGGCCTTTTGTTTTATTGATTTTGTATTTTTATTAAGTTCTTTATAGCTCAAGACATACTTGGAAAGCTTTATTCCCTTCTTTGGACAATATATTTTCCTGACCAGGGCCTTACATTCCTTTTCCCCAGGGTTTTGCTATAATATGTTTGTGTAGTTAGTTGCTGGTTATTTTTGAAAATCTTGCTATTGCTCATAAAGGTATTTCTAATATGGATGTTAAGTTTCTCTGACATTGTATGGTTGAATTTTCCTTGATGCTGTCACATTCTATGCAAACTATGGGTTCAGAGCAGGATCTTATTTTCTGCACACTTATCAATCTGAGAGTTTGTTGTCTTGAAAAGGGAAAAGGATACTTCAAAATAAATGCCCTCCTCTAAGAAAGCTGTCCTTTATTCTGTTATTGAAATTCTTTTGGGTGTCTTTAGTAAGCAAGATCCACACAACCAGGGGTATTTCCTGATCTGAAAGAATTTGCCTCATTAGAAAAGGGAAACTTCCTAGAGACTATTTCAGTTCTGCAGAGATCCTACTAATGGGTTTACTTTGACTTCTCCCCACACTGCCTCCTCAGTCTGTTTATATCTCACCAGTCTGGATCTCTCAGGGAGAAATCCCAGGATTTTTGTCAGCTCCCTTCCTGCTATTATTCACTCTTCTGGCTTGGGGATTGGAGTGGCCACAGAATGAGGAGCCATTTTGATGTAGAATTTTCTGTTTCATTCCTTGACCTTCATTTTTCAAAGCTTATAGCAAACTTTATTCATTGAATATTAGGAAAACTAAAATTGGTGATGAAATTATTTCACTTTACCATCTTTACCTTTTGAATTTTTAAACATATGAATACATTACCCATTCAAAATAAATGTTAAGAATTTAAAAATAAAGGTTGTAATTGTATTATACTCTAGAGTCTGAAAAAACTATTTTTATTTTTCTTCCTCTTAAACCTCAAGCAAAATGTTTACTCACCTGCTTAAGCATAACTTCATTTTAATTAATTACATCTTCAAGGAACTTACATATAAATAAATCCACATTCTGAGGTAACAGGGGCTGGGACATCAACATACATTTTTGGTGAAGCACAATTCAACCCATAGCCTCAGACTTCAAAATACTAGAAATATAGTGAATCCTTTCACATGTGAGCAAACCTACTAAATAGAACACTGCCACATACAAACCTCTCAACCATGTATATGGCTCACATAAAAACCCCTTTAACAAGTCTTTATTAAATGTTGAAAGGATGTAAAATAAAATGTATAAAATCTTTATAAGGAACAAAGAAAACAATATATTCAATACCTATACATATGTCAACTAAGAAAAATTGCTATTACTTCAAAACCTCTTATGTATTCCTTAGCCATTTACTTTCTTTTTAAATCTTGTTATTTAATTACTACTGTTAATTATAGCCACCCTTCTATGCAATAGCACACCAGAACTTCTTGTTCCTACCTGTTACTTACTACCCATTAATTAACCTTTCCCATGCCCCTTGATCCCCTTTGGCATCCACCATTCAAACTCATTTTTGGATTCCAACTTTGAATGAAATCATGTGGTCCTTGCCTTTCTGTGCCTGACTTATTTTAATTAGCATAATGTTCTCCCATTCTATCCATGTTGCTGCAAATGACAGCGTTTCTTCCTTTTAGTGCCTGAATAGTGTTATGTGGCGTATATGTACATTTTCTTTATCCATTCGTCAGTTGCTAAATATTGACATTGCTTTCACTTCTTGCCTATTGTAAATAATGCTGCGATAAACTCAGGGTTGCCACTGATTCTCTTACATACTGACTTCATTTCCTTATAATCAGTAGTAGGATTGCTAGATCATATGATACTTCTATTCTTACCTTTTTGGGGAACCTCCATAGTGCTATCCCTGATGGCTACACTAATTCTCAATCCCAGCAACAGTGTGCAAGGGGTCCTTTTTCTCCACATCCTCCCCAGAATTTTTTCTCTTTAGGCTTTTTGATAATATCAGTTCTTACCAAGGTGAGGTGATGTACCTATTGCCATTGTTTATCAGGCTTATTGCCCTTGTTTATCAGATTATTTTTTGTTTGGATGATTTATTTTTGTTTTGTTTTATTTTTACTATTGAGCTTTTAAATTCCTTAAGTAGTCTGCATATCAATTCCTTGTACAGATGTATAGTTTGTAAATATTTTTTCCCACTCTGTAGTAGTCTGTACTCTGTTGAATGTTCCCTTTGGTGTGAAGAAACTCCTAGTTTGATGTAATAATTTTTTTCTATTTTTGCTTTTGTTTTCTGTGCTTTTGAGGGCTTGATGAAAAAATCTTTTCATGTTCTAATGTCCTGAAATATTTTTCCTTGTTTTCTTATAGTAGTTTCATAGTTTCAGGTCTTACATTTAAGTAATTATTGAATTTGTTTTTGTAACCAGTGCAAAATGGGATCTCACTTTCATTTCATCTTCTTAGATGAAATTACAATCATGAACTTAATTCTTTCATAACATTATACTGTTTGTTTGAATGTTTATGTTCACATCAGTTGAATTGTGCTCTTTATTCTTTTCATGCTTGTTTTGCTTATCAGTTGTTTTTTGTGGGTTACCTTTTCAAATTCAGCCTTATTGATTGGTGTAGCTCCAGATTTTTCAGTTTTTCTCTAATCTAGATCATTCCATTTTGTGAAAATGATACAATCCATTTATTTATTTTAACTATTGAAAGGTAGATGGATTGGTTTCTAGAGGTTTCTTTTCTTTTTTTTTTTTTTTTTATTAAACCCTACTAATTTAAACATCTTGTCTTGCCTCCTGGTTCATAGATAGAAGTGGAATCAGTGTCATTGGGATAATCCCAATAAATCATACTACATTATTCCAAATATTTTTATATGGTGGTTGAACAAGGATATAAAAGTTCTTACTACTGCACACCCCTACATCACTTTGTGATTTCTTGCCTTTTAATATTTACCCCTCTATTGAATGTTAGGTATACTTCATTGGGGTTTTTATTTGTGTTAGTGGCAATTTGGGTTTCTTCTTCTACCACATAGTTTTAGTCAGATTTTTCACAGCTGTGACCATAGGATCTGACAAGAATAATTTCAGAAGAGGAAAGGTTTACTTGTGGCTTATGGTTTCAGAGGTCTCAGTCCACAGATGGCCAACTCCATTGCTTTGGGCTGGAGGTGAAGCAGACCATCATGGTAGAAGTGTGTAGAGGAGAAAAGCAGCTCAGGAAGCAGAGAGACTCAACAGGCTCTGAACAAAAATATAAACCCCAAAGAGACACCCCCCAGGACACCCTCTCCAGCCACACCCTACCTGCCTGAAGTTACCACCCAGTTAATTCCTATCAGTGGATTAGGTTAAGGCTCTCATAACCTGATCATTTTACCTCTAAAATTTCTTGAATTGTCTCACACATGAGCTTTTGGGTCACACCTCATATCTAAACCATAACAGATATACATGTTCAAATATTTTTCCCATTTCCACAAGGTTATTAGTCTGTCCCTTGCTGATTTTTTGAGTCCTTTATATGTTCTTGGTAGCAGTCCTTTTCTAGATACTTGTTGCAAATATTACCTTCTGCTTTATGGATTACATTTTCATACTATTTATGGATCCTTTTAATAAACACAACTTCTTTTAATGTCACTAAATTTATCAACCTTTTCTTTACATGGTCTCTGCTTACTGTGTTTGTGTGTGCATGTGTATGTTTTTAAGAAATCTTTCTTTACCTTGATGGCTTAAATTGCTTTTCTTATGCTGTTTTAAAAAGTTTGTGGTTTGCTTTTCACATCTAGGTCTTTAAGACATGTGAAACTGATTTTTTTGTAAGCAATATGAGGTAGAATTCCAACTTCATTTTTATCCACATGGATAGTTATGTTTTCTAATTTCATTTATTCAATGGTATTTTCCCACTAGTTTGAATAAATGACATTTCTATTTCTATAGATTTGTTTCTATGTTCTCTCATTTCATTACTTAATTTGCCTATTTTTTCATAATGAAACCATTTCATTAATTATTGCTATAATAAAATAATTCTTGATATATGAAAAGGCAAGTTTCCCACTTTGTTCTACTTCCTGATTAATTGGTTGTTCTTTACCCTTTGTTTATCCATAAAAATAAATTGATGAAACTACACACACACCAGCCTATTATAAATTTTATTCGAATTGCTTAAATGTATTATTATAATACTAGATCTTTCATCAATGAACATGATAAATATCTTCATTATTCAGTAGTTTTTCAATATTTTCAAAGTGTTTTATTATTTAGCTATGAAAAACATACATCACTTCTATTATTTTATTCCAGATATAGGTTTTTAGTTTTGTTACAATTGCTTCATTATATACATAAATGGGAATGATTTGTTGGTATTTATTTTCTTTATCAAAAAGGGTTGCTAAATTTTTTAATAATTTTTATAATATATTTAGGTATTCTATATGTAAAAAAAGGGATTTTCATTTTTTTAGTTATTACCTATTTTATTTCTTTTTCTTATTATTCTAATAGTGTCTTCAAAATACAATTTTGAAAGAAGTAGTTACAGTCATATGTTTTATTCCTGATATTAAGGGGAAATTTTTCCAAAGTTTTACAAGTAACTCTGATGTAAGATTTTGTAGTACTTACTAGAGTAAGGAAATTCTACTATGTTCTTAATGTAGACAGATGTTTTATCATAAATAAATTTTGAATTTTATCAAATACTTCTATATCCAATAAATAATTAGATGGGTTTATTCTTTAATGTGTTGGTGTAATTAATAACAATGGTTGATTTTTTAAATGCTAAAGTTACATTCCTGAAATGATTCCTACATGTTCATGATATGTTATCTTTTCACACAATCCAGGATTTGGCTTACTAATATATTGCTTAGAATTTTTCCAACAGAAATGTATTTTAGCATTTTTACTTCTTTTACTTTCATTTTTTGGTATCAAGGTCATGGCGGATCCATAAAAGGAAAATGTTTCTTCTTCTTCTACATTGTATAAAACATTGTCAAAATTTTTGCATTTAATATCACCATATCTCACTGCATAATTGTTGCAGATATTGTGCCAGATTGTTTTTTTGCAAAAAAAAAAAAAAGTGGGATACAATCACTTAAAAATTTTTACTTAAAAATTACTAATTACTAAACTTCAAGCTGAGGATAGATACTACTCTTGAATATATGTTAATTGGTGGTGATAATATGGGGTAAAATACCTGATCAGGTATACATTGATAAAACAATCTAATGACTAGAGGTTATTTTCCTTCCTGCTTGATTCTGTGGGGATATTTTTTCTTATGTGTTTATTTTTTAATGGTCATAGAGTACTATTCAAAAATTTGCTTGAGTCCCTTTTATTAAATTGTGTTTTCAAAGAAAGTGGCCATTTCCTCTAAATTTCACTTTTTTTGGCAGAAAATTGACTATAGTCTACTCTTATATATTTGACATGTGTGTAGAATCTATAATTATAAGAAATATTTTCATTTCTATACTGATTTCTTTCCCTTTCTCTCTTTCTCTCCTCCGTACCTGAGGTTTAACAATTATATAATGCTTCCAAATAACACATTTTTTCTGTTGATAGTCTTCAATGTCCATTTTTTTATATTTTATTATCTCCTTTCTTTTATTGTTTCTTCTCCTTTCTAACTTTTTGGCCTTATTTTTACATCTTTGCCTAATTTCTATAGATAATTGATTAACTTTCTTTATTTTCTATTATAAGTACAAAAGAGCCAAGATTTTTCCATATAGCTACTTTATAGCTATATATCATGAGTACTGATATATAGTATCTTTATTATTTGACTTTAAATACTTCTTAATTTCTGTGACAATTCCTTTTCCTACATGTTATTTATGTTTATTTCCAAATACACATATGCTTCTTTTAATATTTACTCAGATCAATTTTAGTTACATCATAGTCCAAGGATAAACTCTATATAATTTAAATTCTTAAAAGCAGTTGACAGTTTACAGCCTGGTAAATGAACAATTTTTATAGTGCCCATTGGACAATGTAATAGAAGATGTATTCTGCTGCTTTTAGGTATAATATTCTGCACTTTTGTATCAAACTGGTTAATTGTATTCCTCTCAGCTTTTGATTTATCAGTGACTTAAAGGTGAATTAAAATTTCCCAACAATAATATAACTGTCTGAATTTGCTGCTAAATTTTCCTGCTGTTGTATTATATTACAAGAAGGTGGAAGAGTCTTCTCATCACTGTCTATGAAATACTTGTACAGAGTTGAGCCTTATAAATTCCAACACTCAAAGACCCACGCACACACTTAAAGTATTCAGTTTCAGCCCATTGATTACAAATTATATACACAGTCATCTAAGAATTTTCTTGAATAAAATATTCTGATGTAAAGGAGAACTGGAGGATGAGTGAAGCATCATCATTACATTCAGCTCTTTGCCTGCCACTTAGAAACAAATGTATATTGAAGAGTTTTCCTGTCCATGTATTGCCCTCCTTCCTGGCACTTGTCAAGATATGATTGAATATAGTGATACAGTATTAAGGCTCAGAGAAAATCCTGACACGTGATGGATTAAAGCACAGAATTAGTCAGACCTCATGACTCACAGACAGCTTCTGCAACTGCTTATCTTTGATACACCAGTGAGCTGAATTGAGTATGAATTTTTATCCTTTTCAACGAAGCTCACATAACATCCATGACATATCAGCTTTCTAGAAACCCCAAGCCCTTTTTTAAGCCTCACTGAGGTCTCCCATATTACTGAGAAATTATAATTTCTTGAGTTAAGTACTAAGCTACACAGTAGTTCATGCTGTCCCCCTTTTTTAATGTGCCCCATTGGGTATTAATAGAGTTCAGATTTATTTTCCATAATTTAGAGCTTGCTTTATAAAATATTAAAAATGCTTATTAATGCTTGGAAAAGTGGCAGGGGCACTAATATATATTGCAAGCAGCACACTGCTGTTCTTCAGCAACATACTAATTAGCCACACATAAAAATACCTTACTGAATTTTGTGTTTTTTTTTTTTTTTTTTTTAAGAAGGCAAACAGAAAGGGGGACATAGAAACACATTTAAAGGCTCTTACAACAAACCATTGTTCATCTGAAACATTAAACATTAGCTCGAGCAGGTCAAATAATACTATGAAGCTATACGCACAATAATTTTGAAGACTTTTTTAAGTTTTCACTTGAAAATAGAAAACAGCTTCTATTTATTGCAAAAAAAATTAAAACCATACATTTTCAAATTTTCAATTATTTCTGTTTCTCAGTTACCATTACCAGGCATGACATTTTTCTCCTCCAAAATAGTAATGAATTCAAGTTGTATTATTCACCTCTTTGACTAATATTGCATTTGTAAGGAAACTAAGAAGATTATAAATGTACCATGGATATGTGTAGGAGCAGTCGTACACATATATAGGACTCTGTTCAGTGGATCTAGCTAATTAAAACTAAATTTTTGTTGCAAAATCAAACATTCAGGGTGTAATATTCATATTCCTGCAAATCAAAAGTATTAGTATCATTGTCCTTTGCTTTTTCACACCAGTCACCAGTACAGTAGTCAACATTAAGCAAAATTAAGGATAAATTAAACTAGTATTTAAGAATTTAAGTATTGTTTTGTTAGTATTAGCAGTGTGATTTTTTTGTAGAAATATGATTTACTAGACTTTTATAAATAAAAGTTCTTTTGATCTATTTGATACTTAATGATACTTTCTGGAATAAAAGATAAACAGAAGTGAGAAATTTAGCAGAAGGCAAAATAAATTCCCCATTCCTGAAATTTTTGACATAGTGCTACTGTTCCAATTTCACCAAAACCCTCAACTTAATGATTAATCACAAACAAGCACACATCTTTTGCATGTTAGTATAGAACAAAATTTTTTCTCCCTTAGGTGATCTATTATTTCTACTATTAGTGTGTAAATCTTCTTTTCTTACTAGTAAGCAACAATAGGAAACTCTCAGGTTTATGAATCTCAACTTTCTAATCTGCAAAATAGATATGACAATACTTGCCTCAAAGGAGAAAATTAAATGAGACAATTTGTATAAATTATTAATCACAATGTAATCTGTTAAAAGTATTAGGTCTTATTGCCATGTTAAATATATTGCTCAATATGGACAGAATATTGCCTCCCATCCATCAAATTCAGATGTTGAAACTCTCATCCCTGATGTGATGGTATTTGGAGATAGGGCTTTTGGGAGAAAATTAGGACTTGATGGTGAAACCTTCATGATGGGATTTGTACACTCATGTAAGAAAGGATATTTGAAACTTGCTTTCTCTTTCTGTTTTCAGCCAGATGACGATACAACCTGAAGACAGTCATCTGTAAACCAGAAATAAGGCCCTCACCAGACACTGGATCTTTTTAAACTTTGATCATGGATTGCTCAGTCTCCAAAACTGTGAGAAAGAAATTTTTCTGGTTTAAGCCATGTATTCTGTGACTTTTTTTTTAAATAGAAGTCTGAACCAAGACACATAAAAAAAAAGTAATAAGTCTTTTAAATGACTGCATTCAATATCTTTATTGAACAAAAAATTAAATTGAATGGGAAATATGTAAATTATGAGGGGAAGAATAGTAATTAAAGCATTTTAAATGTCAATTGGATGAGTATTTCCCATGTGACCTAGAGCACAATGCCATAATTCTGAAGACTTTCTGTGGTTTTATTTCTTTTTATTCAGGAATTTATTTCTATTTCAGGTAGATGTTGTTAGCTTTTAACTGGAGTACATAGATTGAGTTCAATGTGTTAAAGAAATATTTTGTAATGAAATTATAATGTGTTATTACAAAAAAAAATTAACTACCTATCACTGCTTTTTAAAAGACATATATACACAGACACACACTCATACACACACATATATCTTGTGATATTGACTGAAGGAGAGTAGAGTTTCAAGTGAACGCACCCAAGCATACAAGGTATTGCAAAGAGTTGGCTAAGGTCCACTGGCAGCAATGAAAACATGAAGTGATCTATCATGAAATACTAACAGGAAGTGACCTGACATGGAAGAAGTATCCTCACTGGTGTCTATGCATTAGCTAACATTATTGTTAATGAAATATCAGAATATGAATATAGAATAAGAGACTATAACACATTCTTGTTTACTTCTTGGGACTGAAGTTTTCATTTTTATTGCGTGCAATCTATGGTGAAAAACAAATATATTATGAAAGAGAAGATCTATATGCACAACATTTTTTGTTGTTTATTTGCTGATTTCTCTTAAACTTTGAGGGTTTTGAAATTTAATTAGTTATACATGACAGTAGAATGCATTTATGCACTTTGGTATATCATACATGAACAGGGTATAATTTCTCATTTTTCTGATTGTACATTATGACCAATGTAGAAACACATTGGTCATGCAGTCATGTACGTACATTTCATAGGGTAATAATGTCTGTTTCATTCTACTGTCTTTCCTATACCCATATATCCTCCTCTCCCTTCACTCCCTTCTACCTAAAGTAACTCTATTCTTCCTTAGTGCCCCCACCCCCTTATTGTGAATTAGTATTCATAATTATTAGCATCAGAGAAAACATTCTGCCTTTGGTTTTTTGGGATTGGCTTATTTGGTTTTGCATGATATTCTCAAACTCCATACTTTTACTTGCAAATGCCATAATTTCATTCTCCTTTAAAGCTGAGTAATATTGTGCTGAATATAGACACCATATTGTCGTTATCCATTATCTATTGAAGGGCACCTAGGTTGGTTCCATAATTTAGCTATTGTGACTTGAGCTACTATAAACATTGATATGGCTGCATCACAGTAGTTTGCTTATTTTAAGTCCTTTGGGTATAAGCCAAGGAGTGGGACAGCTGGGTCAAATAGTGGTTCCATTTTGAGTTTTCTGAGGAATGCTTTCCATAGTGGGTGCACCAATTTGCAGTCCCACCAGAAATGTATGAGTGTACATTTTTCCACACATCTTCGCCAACATTTATTGTTGCCTGTATTCTTGATAATTGCCATTCTTATGAAATGAGATGAAATCTTAGAGTAGCTTTGATTTACATTTCTCTAATTGCTAGAGATATTGAATATTTTTTCACATATTTGTTGATCAACTGTATATCATCTTCTGAGAAGTGACCAGTTCTTTAGCCTATTTATTGATTGGGTTATTTGTTTATTGGGTATTAATTTTTTAAGTTATTTATATATCCTAGAAATTAATGTTTTATCTGAGGTGCATGTGATAAATATTTTCTCATAATCTTTGGGATCTCTCTTCATATTATTGATTTTTTTTGTTTGTTTGTTTGCTGAGAAGAAACTTTTTAGTTTCGAATCCATCCCATTTATTGATTCTTGATTTTATTTCTTCCACTTTAGCACTTTAGGGGTCTTGTTAAGGAGGTCAGATCCTAAACCAACATGATGAAGATTTATGCCCATTATTTCTTCTATTAGGCACAGAGTCTCTGTTCTAGTGCCTAAGTCTTTGGTCCACTCTGAGTTGTGTTTTGTGCAGGGTGAGAGATAGTGGTTTAATTTCATTTTGTTACATGTGGTTTTCCATTTCTCCAAGCATCATTTGTTGAATAGGCTATCTCTTCTCCAGTGAAGGTTTTTTACGCATTTGTCTACTATGAGATAATTGTATTTGTGTGGGTTTGTCTCTGTGCCTTCTATTTTGTACCATTAGTCTACGTGTCTGTTTTGGTGCCAATACCATGCTGTTTTTGTTACTATAGCTCTGTAGTATAATTTAAGGCCTGATATTATGATGCCTCCTGCTTCACTTTTCCTGCTAAAGATTGCTTTGGCTATTCTAGGTCAACTTTGAGGTTTTCATTGACATCAAAACTTCAATGAAATCAAGAAATAAAAAATGTCTCCCTCTCTCTTCCTCTCCCTCTATATCCCATACCATTCCATCTCTTTTCCTCTCTCTATCCCCTCTCCCCACACAAAAAGTTGAAGTAGAGATTAGTATATTAATAGAAAGATTATGGAATTTTTAAATTAATAAAGAAGATATATACATATATTTTTTTACTTTGTATTTATTAGGAGGATATTTTTCAAGTATATTAGTGGATACTAAGCTTATCATCGGAAATCTCTGCTAAAGAACTTTGTTGGCTCCTATGCAGTATGTAGTGTATATATAATGTTTCTTTGTTTACATATAAAAGCATTTAACTTCAGAATACTGTAACTTTTGAAACTGCTCTTTGTTTTATTTAAATTTTTCCTTCCATATTGTATTAAGTTGTTATAACATTTACTTTCTGTTGTGGGATTTTCTTATTGATAAATGAAAATATTTATCAACCTTAAGAAGGCTATTGACCACATTTCTTACCTTTTTAAATTAGTACATTATAATTATACAAAATAGTGGGGTTCATTGTAACGTATTCATATATGCACATAACATAATTTGCTCCATTTCATTCCCTAGTACATCACCTTTTCACTAATAAAATTTAGTCTAAAACGGTTCAATATCAAATGACAAGGACACTTCGGAAAGCTAAAATAATAATTCACCATGAAAATGTGATAATTATTAGTATTTATGACTGCAGTGAAAGAGAAGCAATTTCATAGAACAGAAACCACTATATGCATGGAAGAAGCAACAATTAAAATTTTTAGAAATAGACACAGCACTCTTATTTCAATCAAACAGCAAGTAATCAAAATATTGATAAATGCAGAGAAGACCTAAGCAAGGTCATCAATGAAGTATGTCTCATGGATTTTTATCAAATTACCCCATAAGTTTATGGACTACATATTTTCTAGAAACTCTAATTTACTAGAATTGACTTTATCAACGAGGTTTGTAAAAAACCTTGCCCACCCTTTAGGAGAGAAAAGAAGTGGAAGACAAAATTAGTTTTGCCAAAACTGTGAAGACAGATAATTCCACTGCTACTTAAACTATTCCAGGGAATAGAAAATGAAGAAAAATGTGCAGATTACTTTTATGAGACAAATATAAAATGGTATTGGCACAAAAAATATGACAATATCACACAAAGAGGATATTAATGATCAATCTTTCTCATGGATCTTAAGACAGAAATATAAAATATTAGCCAACTGAATCCAACATCATATTAATAATTAATATATAAAGATTATGAGGGGTTTATTCCAGGAATGCAAGAGTGGATCAATATTAAGAAAACCATTAATTTAATCAATCATCATAATAAATCTAAGGACAAAGAGCATCATGAATGTCCCTTCAGATCTTGTCAACACTGAAAATCCTTTAGTGTCAGAGAGTTGTTTCTTAACATAGAACTAACTCACTCTCTCTCTCTCTCTCTCTCTCTCACACACACACACACACACACACACACACACACACACACACCACCCACCCTGTTTTTGCAAATTATTGAAACAACAGAGTAGTTCCTGTTAAAGTAAACAACAAGAAAATTACTTTTACTATCTCCCTTGAAGATTAACTTGGAAAAGTTATAAGAGAAAGCAATTTAATTACAATTTTTTAAGGGACCAGGTAAATCCACATCTATTTATAAGGAAATCATTGATATCTAGAAGTCTTCTACTAAAAATTTTACATAAAAACTGTTATAAAAATAAGGAAATTAAGTAAGTATAAAAACAAGCTTAGCAGATAAATAGGTATCATTCCTATATGAAAACAATGATATATTAGAAGACAATGGAAAGAGACACTCCATGTATCATAGAACACCAAAATGAAGGTACAGAAACTATGGATATTGAAGTAAATATAATAAAGAGACTTTGACAAGCAGAAAGATTTGCCATGACATGAAAAAATAAGCAACATAACAAATATGTCAATCACTATAAATTCAAGTATAAATTTAATGCAACTCCAATAAAATTATTATCCATTCATTTTTTTCTTAGATCTATGTCAGTAGATTGTAAACTTCATATGGAATAATACAACTTAGAGCTCCAATAACCCTGAAGGCCTGTATTAGTGCCATCTTACATGTATGCACACATCAGTTAAAGAATACAGGCTGCAAAATGCACTTAGATTAAATTCAATAACAGCCAAAGACTGGTTACTGTTGACTGGGAGTAGGCAAACAGGAACCTGCTGGGGTGGGGAAAATGGTTTAAATCTCATTTGGTATGCTGATTATATGGGCATGTGCAATATGTAAAATGCCTAAGATTTATGCAATTTATAGTACAAAGTCATACTTTTAAATAATAGGCCGTTGTACAACAGTTTATATTTACTAAAAAAAGAAAACAGATGCCACAGAGAGTTGTCATGTACCTACTAACCTACATACTCTTCTCGTATCAGTATCTTGCATTGATATGGCACACTTGTTACAACTAATGAACCAGTATTGATACATTATTATTAACCAGTCTATAATTTACATTGTTTGACCTTAATGTAATACACACTCTGTTGTATAGTTCTATGAATTTAAACAAATATGTAATGTCATGTATCCATGATTACAATATCACATAGAATATAATAGCTCTATTCGGTATGCTATAAATATCATACAACATCACCAAAAATAATTTCACAGTCCTAAAAACCTCCTGTGCTTCACATTTTCATTCACTGTATATTCCCTTGGAGTCCCTAACAGTCAATGACCTTTTAACTCTCTCTATAGTCTTGTTTTATCCAGAATTTCATGTGGTTGGAATCAAAGAGCCTTTCAGACCTGCTTCTCCTGCTTGGCAGCATGCATTTAAGGTGCCTCCATCTTTTTTCACAGCTGGAAGTTTCACTTAATTTTATTACTGAATAACTTTCCATTGAATAAATATACCACAGCTTGTTTATGCTCTCACCTATTAAAGAACATCCTGCTTACTTTCAATTTTAAGTGGTTGTAAATAAGATTGATAAAAACATATCTGATGACATAGTTCTCAATTCAGTTGAGTAAGTACTTGGAATTTATGTTAAAATTATATTTAGCTTTATGAGAAATTCCCATACTCTTTTCCAAATTGGATGTACTGTTTTGCATTCCTACAATGAAAAGAGTCCCTGTTGTTCATTCTTTATCCTCACCAGCCTTTGATATTGTCAGTTTGGGGATTTTACTCATTCTAGTAGGTTCACAGTGTTGTCTTAACTTGTAGTTTTCTAATGACATATGATGTTGAACAACTATTTATATCCTTATCTGCCCTCTGTTTATCTTCCTTGATATTGTATGCATTCAGAGAGTTAACCCATGTCTTATGTAGTTTTTTTAGTTTTAAGAGTTTGTTGTTTGTTTGTTTGTTTGTTTGTTTTTTACATTGAGTACAAAGACCTTATCAGATGTGTTTTGCAAATATTTGCTCCTGTCTATAACCTGTCTTTTCATTGTCTTGCAAAGCTTGTTCAAACAGAAGATTTAATTTAAATAAAGTACAAATTATCATGTTTTCATTTCATGGATCATGCTTTTGATATGATATTTTAAAACTCATCACAAAGGTGAAGTTCATTTAGACTTTTTTGTCTGTATTATTGTCCAGAAGTTTCCTAGCTTTCCATTTACACTTAGGACTATGATCCATTTTGAGTTAACTTTTGAAAAAAAATCCAAAGACTGTGCTATGTTTATTTTTTTCCATATGACTGCCCAGTTGTTGTAGCCACGTGTTAAAAGCATATCAATTCTTCACTCTACTCCTTTATTTAAAAAAAAAAATCAGTAGATACTATTTGTCTATGTGGGTTTTTTTTTTTTTTTTTGGGGGGGGTGGCTCTCTGTTGTCATCTACTGATACATTTGTCTATTAATTACCAATCCCACAGTGTCTTGATTACTGTAGCTTTATAATAAGTATTAGCAGGCTGGTCCTCCACCTTTATTCTTCAATATTGTTTTGACTATTCTGAGATTTTTTGAAATTCCATTGAAACTTTAGGATAAGCTTGTTGATAACTGCAAAATAACTTACTAATATTTGAATTAGGATGATGGGGAATGAGGAGGTTCAGAGAGATTCTTTGATTTTTCTCTCATCAGAGTTTCATCTATAGGAGTGATCCTCATAAACCTTGCACCTATTCTGCTCAATCCATAACTAAGATTTACTCTTTATTTTTTGTGCTAATGTAAATGGTACTATTTTTATTTTAACTTCCAATCTTCATTGCTGGTATATGCAAAATAATTCATTTGGTATCATCAATCTTGTATTATTCTTCAATCTTCTTATAATCACACATTAATTCCAAGAGGTTTTGTATCACTATTATTATTGATTCTTTGGGATTTTCTACATCAACAGCCATGTCATTTGTAACCAAAAATGGTTTTCTTTATTCCTAATCTGTGTGTTTTTCATTCCCTTTACTTGTCTTACTATATCAGCTAGAATTTCTAGTATATTGTTGAATAGGAGTTTTGAAAGGAGACATTCTTGCCTTGTTCTCCAATTTTAAGGGGAGGATATCTAACTTCTTTTTTTAAATTATTATTATTTTTTTAAATAATTTTTAATGTGTACAACTAATAGTGCATGAATTTAGCATCTTTTTACATACAACTGTGTGTACACAAAGTATATTCGTACAATTCAGGTCTTCAATCATGCATTTAGGAAAATGATATCCGTCTCATTCAACCACCTTTTCTTTTTTTTTTTTTTTCCTTTTCTCCCCCTCCCTCCCCCCTTGCTCCCCCCTTACCCTTCCTTCCCTTTGACCATTCTAGTGTTCCTCTAGTCCTCCTATATACCCCCCCCTGCATCCAACAATACTATGAACTAGCCTCCTTATATCAGACAAAACATTTGGTACTTGAATTTTTGAGACTGACTAACTTCACTTAGCATTATGTCTTCCAACTTCATCCATTTACCTGCAAATGCCATTAATTTATTTTCTTTTATTGCTGAGTAAAATTCCATTGTGTGTATATACCACATTTTCTTAATCCACTCACTTACTGAGGGACATCTAGGTTGGTTCCACAACCTAGCTATTGTGAATTGCGCAGCTACAAACATTGAGATAGCTGTGTCACTGTAATATGCTGTTTTTAAGTCCTTTGGGAATAGACCCAGGAGTGGGATGGCTGGGTCATAGGGTGGCTCCATTCCCAGTTTTCCAAGAAATCTCCATACTGCTTTCCATAATGGTTGCACCATTTTGCAGTCCCACCAGCAATGCATGAGTGTGCCTTTTTCCCCACATCCTCTCCAACATTTATTGTTGCTTGTGTTCTTGACAGCTGCCATTCTGACTGGAGTGAAGTGAAATCTAAGAGTAGTTTTGATTTGCATTTCTCTAATTGCCAGCGATGTTGAACATTTTTTCATGTATGTGTTAATTAATCGTGTATCTTCTTCTCAGAGGTGTCTTCTCAATTCCTTAGCCCATTTATTGATTGGGTTATTTGTTTTTTTGGTGTAAAGTTTTTTGAGCTCTTTATATATTCTAGAAATTAGTGCTCTGTCTGATGTGCTTGTACTAAATATTTGTTCCCAATTAGTTGGCTCTCTATTCACCTCACTGATTGTTTCTTTTGCTGAGAAGAAGCTTTTTAGTTTAAATCTATCCCATTCATTAATTCTTGGTAATAATTCTTGCGCTACAGGATTCTTATTAAGAAACTTGGCGCCTAATCCGACATGTTGGAAATTGGAGCTTACTTTTTCTTCTATTAAGCGTACTGTCTCTGGTCTAATTCCTAGGTCCTTGGTCCATTTTGAATTGAGTTTTGTGCATGGTGAGAGATAAGGATTTAATTTCAATTTGGTGCATATGGATTTCCAGTTTTCCCAGCACCATTTGTTGAAGAGGCTATCCTTTCTCCACTGTACATTTTTGGCACCTTTGTCTAATATAAGATAGCTGAAATTATATGTATTAGTTACTGTGTCCTCAATTCTGTACCATTGGTCCACCAGTCTGTTTTGGTGCCAATACCATGCTGTTTTTGTTACTATTGCTCTATAGTATAATTTGAGGCCTGGTATGGTGATGCCCCCTGCTTCACTTTTCTTGCTCAGGATTGCTTTGGCTATTCTGGGTCTCTTATTTTTCCAGATGAATCTCATGATTGCTATTTCTATTTCTTTGAAGAATGACATTGGGATTTTGATTAGAATTGCATTAAATCTGTATAATGCTTTTGGTAGTATGGACATTTTGACAATATTAATTCTACCTATCCAAGAGCAAGGTAGGTCTTTCCATCTTCTGAGTTCATCTATGATTTCTTTCTTTAGTGTTCTATAATTTTCGTTATAGAGGTCTTTCACCTCTTTCGTTAGGTTGATTCCCAGGTATTTTATGTTTTTGATGCTATTGTAAATGGGGTAGTTTTCATCATTTCCCTTTCAGAGTCTTTGTTGCTGATGTACAAAAATGCCTTTGACTTATGTGTGTTGATTTTGTATCCTGCAACTTTGCCAAATTCATTTACTAGTTGTAAAAGTTTTCTGGTAGAGTTTTTTGGGTCTTCTAGGAAGATTATCATGTCATCAGCAAATAGTGCTAATTTGAGCTCTTCTTTTCCTATCTGGATCCCTTTAATTTCTTTCGTCTGTCTAATTGCTCTGGCCAGAGTTTCCAGTACTATGTTAAATAGCAGTGGTGAAAGGGGTCATATCTGTCTTGTTCCAGTTTTTAGAGGGAATGCTTTCAATTTTTCTCCACTTAAGATAATGTTAGCTTGGGGCCTTGCATAAATAGCTTTTATAATGTTGAGATATGTTCCTGATATTCCTAGTTTTTCCAGTGTTTTGAACATAAAGGGGTGTTGTATTCTGTCAAATGCTTTTTCTGCGGCTATTGAGATGATCATATGATTTTTGTCTTTAAGTCTATTGATGTGGTGTATTATGTTTATTGATTTCCGAATGTTGAACCAGCCTTGCATCCCTGGGATAAACCCCACTTGATCATGGTGCACTATCTTTTTGATATGATTTTGTATCCGATTTGCCAGGATTTTGTTGAGGATTTTTGCATCTATGTTCATTAAAGATATGGGCCTGAAGTTTTCTTTTTTGGATGTGTCTTTGCCTAGCTTTGGAATTAATGTGATATTGGCCTCATAGAAAGAGTCTGGAAGAGCTCCCTCTTTTTCTATTTCTTGGAATAGTTTGAAGAGCATTGGTATTAGTTCTTCTTTGAAAGTCTTATAGAACTCGGCTGTAAACCCATCAGGTCCTGGACTTTTCCTTGTTGGTAGGTTTTGATGACATCTTCTATTTCTTCGCTTGTAATTGATCTGTTTAAATTGTGTATAGCCTCCACATCCAGTTTAGGCAAATCATATGACTCTAGAAATCTGTCAATGCATTCATTATTTTCTATTTTATTAGAGTATAAGTTTTCAAAGTAATTTCTAATTATATTCTGTATATCTGAGGTGTTTGTTGTGATATTCCCTTTTTCATCACGAATGTTAGTAATTTGAGTTTTTTCTCCTCTTCTTTTCGTTAGCATCGCTAAGGGTCTGTCAATTTTGTTTATTTTTTCAAAGAACCAACTTTTAGTTTTGTCAATTCTTTGAATGGTTTCCTTAGTCTCAATTTCATTAATTTCTGCTCTGATTTTAATTATTTCCTGTCTTCTACTGCTCTTGGTGTTGGTCTGTTCTTCTTTTTCTAATGCTTTGAGGTGTGATGTTAAGTCATTTATTTGTTGGGTTTTTTTCCTCTTAAGGAATGAACTCAGTGCAATGAATTTTCCTCTTACTACTGCCTTCATAGTGTCCCAGAGATTTCTATAGGATGTATCTGTGTTCTCATTTAGCTCTAGGAATTTTTTGATCTCCTCTTTGATGTCTTCTTCAACCCCTTGTTCATTCAGTAGCATGTTGTTTAGCTTCCAGTTGATGGAGTAGTTTTTCTTATTCCTTGTTTTGTCGTTGATTTCCAATTTCATCCCTTTATGGTCCGATAGCATGCAGGGTAGTATCTCTATTTTTTTATATTTGCTGAGAGTTGCCTTGTGACATAATATATGGTCTATTTTGGAGAAGGAGCCATGTGCTGCTGAGAAAAATGTGTATTCGTTTACTGAGGGATGAAATATTCTATATCTGTCCATTAGGTCTAAATTGTTAATTGTTTTAAGGAGGCTTAAAGTTTCTTTGTTTAGCTTTTGTTTGGATGATCTATCCATTGGTGAGAGAGGTGTGTTGAAGTCCCCTAGAATAACTGTGTTGTGGTCTATTTTACTCTTGAACTTGAGAAGCGTTTGTTTGATGAATGTAGGTGCTCCATTATTTGGTGCATATAGATTTATGATTGTTATATCCTGTTGATGAATGGTTCCCTTAAGTAATAAGAAATATCCATCTTTGTCCCTCTTGATTAGTTTTGGTTTGAAGTCTACCTTATTTGATATGAGAATGGAAACCCCTGCTTGCTTCCGCCAGCTAAGACTTTTCCAAGCCTTTCACTTTCAGTCTGTTGATGTCTTTTTCTATGAGGTGTGTTTCTTGGAGACAGCAAATTGTTGGGTCGTTTCTTTTAATCCATTCTGATAATCTGTGTCTTTTGATTGGCGAGTTTAGGCCATTAACATTTAGGGTTATTATTGAGATGTGATTTTTATTCCCATCCATTTTTATTTGGATTATGGTCTTTAGCTTGATTTGGTTTCTCCTCTGGTTGGTATTTCCTTTAGTTTAATATTTCCCTTTGTTGATTTTCATTATCATCTTTCTCTTCTTCTTCATGAAAAATGTTGCCCAGGATGTTCAGAAGTGCTGGCTTTCAAGTTGTGAAATCTTTTAACTTTTGCTTGTCGTGGAAGGTTTTTATTTCATCTTCGAATCTAAAGCTCAATTTTGCTGGATATAAGATTCTTGGTTGACATCCCTTTTCTTTCAGAGCTTGAAATATGCTATTCCAGGATCTTCTTGCTGTTAAGGTCTGGGTTGAGAAATCTGAACATAGTCTGATTGGTTTCCCCCTATATGTGATCTGCTTCCTTTCTCTTGATGCTTTTAGTATTCTCCCCTTGCTCAGAATATTAGGCATTTTCATTATAATGTGTCTTGGTGTGGATCTGTTGAGATTTTGTTTGTTTGGTGTTCGGTATGCCTCTTGAACTTGGTTTTCCCATTCATTCCTCAAGTTTGGAAAATTTTCTGTAATTATTTCGTTAAATAAATTACTCATTCCTTTGGCTTGAAACTCTGCCCCTTCCTCTACGCCAATCACTCTTAAGTTGGTCTTTTTATGCTGTCCCATAATTTTTGGATGTTATGTTCTTGATTTCCAACGAGTTTTGCTGTATGGTCTAAATTCTTCTCTAGGACATATATTTTGTCTTCATTGTCTGAGGTTCTTTCCTCCAAGTGGTCTACTCTGTTGGAGATGCTTTCAATTGAACTTTTATTTTGTTTTATGGCTTCTTTCATTTCTGGAATTTCTATTTGGTTTCTCTTTAGAGCCTCTATTTCCCTATTGAAGTAATCTTTTACTTCCTGTATTCGTTTTTGGAGTTCTTTGTCAAAATGATCTTTTGCCTCCTGTACTTGCTCCCTCATCTCATTTTTTAGTTCATTCTTAAGTTCCCTAAATATTTGGCATATGTAATTTCTAAATTCCATCTCTGGCATTTCACCAACTGTGTTTGCCATGAAATCTACTGATGAGGAATCTTGATTTGATTGTGTCACTTTCTTCCCTTGTTTTTTCATGCTGCTTGTGTGTCTTTTCTTCCTGCACTGTGGGACCTTGACTGTTTCGATTTTACCTTAATGCCTTATGTTGTTCCTGTAGTACAAAGCTATCAGCTCCCCTTATAATTCCTTTACACTTTAAAACCTAACAGTTTCTATTCAGCAAATTCAATTTTGATCACAATGTACAGATTTTGTTAACCCAGATATTATTTCCAATTTACTCTGTACGCTTCTGATGGGGTTTTATAGCTTCAAGTATTGGATACAGAGGTATTATGTTTAAGAAGAAGGAAGTGTCTTGAATTGTTCTTTCTTGGAAAGTATGAAAGGAGATTTCTATTGATGTGGTTTACTGGAAGTGGTTTAGTATCAGTAGAAGAGAGAAGATAGAGAATGGAGTTTACACTTAGGTGGAGAGACCCATTTATATATAAAGTAAGATGGAAAAGAAGAAAAAAATGATAAAAGAGTAGAAATTGGTGTAAGAGAGAGGAGAGAGAGAATAAAGAAAAAGGAGAGTAAACTATATATAACACCTCTTTGCTATCCAGTTCAATTGCGCCGTTTCTAGAAATCCCAAATTCTGCATAAAGCTTGTTTTTGCCTCTGTTTAGTATGCACTGGCAGGGTGCAAATATGAAAGATGAAGGAGGAAGAAGAGATGCCAAAGTGAGAAGGAAGAAAAGAAGGAATGAGAAAAGGAGCAGAAGCAAATAATCAAACACACTGACAATCAATGCAAAAAAAAGCAAAACAGAACAAAGCCAAAAAAAGAAAAAGAACAACAAACAATCTAACAAAAAAACCCCAAAAACCAATAACACAAACAGACCAACCAAAACAAAACAAAAAAAGTCGAACCCCAAGTCTCAAACAAAACGGGCCCTGGGAAGCCCCCCTCTCTTTTCCCTTTCCAGTTTAAGCCAACTGCATTGAACCACGTCCAGATATTGGCGACCCTGTTAGTGAAGTCAAGTCTGCACCCTAGGCCAGTGGCTGAATGGCTCAGGGGGAAGATTGGCTCAGGGCGGTTGTGTGTCAACAGATGAATGGCACCGGGAAGGGGACCCTCCAGAAGGCACCCTTTCCTCACGCCCACCCACAGTTGTAGGTTCTTGTGGCCGCTAGGCTGGCCTCAGACACGCCCTCCCCTGCTAGTTACCCGAGTCTCACCCAGGTGTGCGCTGCCTTCAGGGCGCTGGGGCTCCCTGGATGTCTGCAGCTGTTGTCTCCTCCGTCTTTTCCCCTTTGTCTGGGTCAGCCACTGCACTTCTCAAAGATGGCGGCGTTCTCCCATTCAACAGCAGCTCCGCAGACCCTTGTGTCACTCCAGAGCGTGCGGGATGGGCTTGGCAAGCAGTGCGAAAGAGCTCCATGTGGACACTGCCCACGCCTCCAGGCCTCTTTTTATCCCTCCTCGATGATCGGTTTCAAAGCCGCTGGGTGGATCGTCTCTTTGCCGAGATGATATCAGCCCCTGCGCCTGTAGCACAGACAGCGCTGCTTCGGGCCGTGGACCGCTGCGACTCTGCCTCTGCTTGTTGTCGTCCTGTAGAACCTTGTATTTCGCTGTCCAGAGGTGCAGGAATGTCTCAGCTCCCTTTCAGTTGCAATAGAACCACCAGCAACGCGCTCAAACTTCCCACTCCGCGTCCTTCAGCAGCTGCGTCCAGAGAGCACCTCCCTCCTGTCGGCCATCTTCCCTCTCTCTCCTCTAACTTCTTACTTTTAATTACCTTAAGTGAAGATTTTTTTTTGTAGATGTTTTTAAACAAGTCAAAAAAGTTTCCCTGTATTTCTAGTTCACTAAGTTTTTATTTTATCATGATTGGATATTAAATTTTCTCAACTTTCTTCCATTTCTGTTAATATAACACAATTTATCCTTTTAACCCATTGATATGAATGACAACACTAATTTTTGAATGCTAAACTAGATTTGCAAACTTGAAATAAATTCCATCTTGTCATATTGTATAATTTCTTTTATACATTATTTGATTTAAATTGCTAATAATTTTATGGACAATTTTTGCATCTAAGTACATAAAAGGTATTGATTCATAGTTTTCCTTTCTTGTAATATCTTTATCTGGTTTTAGTGTGAGGATAACATTCACCTCATAGACTAGGTTAAAAATGATTTCCTTTGCTTCTATTTTTTGTAAGACACTGTAGAGAAATGTTATCATTTCTTACATAAAAGTATGACAAAAGTCAGCAGTGAAACTATCTGGGCCTGGTGCTTTCTTTTTTGGAAGATGTAATGGTTATATTACATCATATATAAATATATATATATATATAGGCATTTTACATATATATATATGTGTGTGTGTGTGTGTGCGCGCAATAGGAAGCCCAGTACTAGTCAAATATGATTATTCTGAGATTATCTATGAAGATGTTTTGAAATATGAATGACATTTGAATTGGTAAACTGAATAAAACAGACTACCTTCCCTGATATAGGTGGTCCTCATACAATTACTTGAAAGTCTAAATAGAACAAAAAGGCTGACCTTGAGTCCCTGAGAGTAAGAGGGACTCCTCCTGCCTTGCTACTTGGAACTGGGGTCTCAATCTTTTCCTGACTTCAAACATAAACTAAGACATCAGTTACTCTGGTCTCAAGTCTACAGACTTTTAAGTTGGAATTTATACACTTACTGTCCCAAATTTGCAGCTCACTGATTATGGATTTTAGGACAACCTTTACAATCAATATATTTTCCTCTCTCCCTCTCCCCCCCCCCCTCCATATACATATGGAGAGAGAGAGACTGGTTCTGGTTCTGTTTCTCTGGAGAACACTGGCTAGTACAGAAGATTATTAATTATTGATTCAAGCTGTCTAATCAACATAAGCTTATTCTGATTATCTATTTCTCCTTCTATGAGGTGTTAGTTTGTATCTTTAAAAGAATTGGTCCATTTAAGCTATCGATTTGTGGGCATACATTTATTCATAATATTCCTTTATTATCCTTTTAATAACTATGGGTCCACTAGTGATGACCTCTTTCATTTCTGATATTAATTTATGACTTTCTTTTTTTCTTCTTGGTTAGCCTGACTAGAGGTTTATTAATTTTATTGATTCTTTTCAAAGAAATGCTTTTGCATTTTAGGCACATTAATTTTCTCGAAATATTTGTCAATATTTTCACAAGTAGATTTTTTGTTTTGTTTTCTATTCAAAGTGCTTAATGATGTATGTAGTCAAACATATCAACCTTTTTTATGAACTTACGGGATATTCCTAAATTGCTCAAGAGTGTCTCTTACTCCACCTCACCTCCTCAATGTTGTTCAAGTATTTTCCAAACCTTCTATAGCTTTTAAGTTTACATAGAATATATATATTTTAAACATAATGGAAATTTATTTTTATATGTTAAGAGGCAAGTATCTCTATTGTGTTCCAGACAAAAAGCCTGTACAACTTATTAAATTAACCATTGTGCTAGTTCAAGGACAAGTTAAGCTGCAGAAACAAAGAGATATAAACATGCAGATCAAATCAGATATGAAGGAGCAGCTCTGTCACTTTTATTAAAGAGCTTCCATTTCTGAGTCCTTGGCTCTCAGGTAGAAAAAGAGGAAAAGGTAACAGGAGAACATATATCTAGCCATTATAAGAACAAGATCCGGAAATGGCATAGACCAGCATCCCACCTCCATTTTTTCTTTGGCCACCACTTGCTCCGTGACCACACTTAGATACAAAGGAATCTGTAAAACATTATTTTTAACTGGTGAGTCCTGGACCCTTCCCAGTTAAAACTCTATTAATATGGAAAATGGAGAAAAAATGTTGAGACATGAAATAGGACCTACAAAGCTCATGTATTAAGCAATGTTGGGATGTTCTGAAGTATAATGATTATGAGATTATGAGATATGTAACCTAATCAGTGGATTCATTCATTTGGTTGATTAATAATTTGAATGCATTACTGGAAGGTAACTATAAGAAGGCAGGGTGTAGCTGGCAGAAGTAGGTCATGGTGGGGCATGCCCTTGGGGATTATATTTCGTTGCTGTTTCTTTCTCATTCTGCTCTCTGCTTCCTAGTTGACATAAACTGAGCAATTTCTTCTGCCCTACCCTTTCCCATGATGTTCTGCATCACTTCAGGACTGAAGTGATGAAGTTAGCCCACCATAAATGGAAACTCTGAGACTACGAGCCCAAAATAAACCATTCCTCTGCTAAGTTGTTCTTATTAGCTGACTAACACAAGGTCATATTAGCTATCACAAATTGTCCCTTCCCTTCTGAATTAAAATGCCCTGTCTTTATATATGGCAGTTGTTTTCGTTTTGTTTTGTTTTGTTTTGTTTTGTTTGTTTTCTCCTGGACTGTATTCATTTTCACTGATCTTTGTTTTATTGCCATGACAACACCATTCTCTTTGTTTACAGTAGTTTTATAGCAGTGTGTTACCTTCAATGATGTTAATTTATTGTTATTTCAAATCTAAACCATAAATATTCAAATTAAAATTATATTTAGTATAGTTTTTAATTTTAGTATAGCTTCTCAAAATTGACAAATTTGTTTTCTGATCCTTCTAGTCTCAATAATAGGCATGCTTAATGAAAGTAGTTGTAAAACTTAAACTTAAATGCAGAATGGGGCGTGTTTAATAATCATACATGACTTACATGTTCATGTTTTCTGTATTATCTTCCTTAATATGTTACTCTGTGTTATTTTCATATTTCTACCTCAAAGTTCACAATATTAATAGTTTTATTTTTACTTTGTTTTAATAAACACTTGCCTTACCTTGTTTTCCTTGATATTCAGAAACGTCACCCAAGAATATTTTAGCAGGAGAGGGATAGCACTCCCATTCTTATTTTCGCATTTTGGCATTCATTCTTCATTAAAATTGGGATAAAATTGAGCAATTTTAACCTATGAATTAATCATTTTTATCAAGAAACTAGCTCCCTTTATTTGTATAATTATAAAATTAATATTTGTTCCTACTTCAATTTGTGAAACTCTTCTTATTTACAAATAATGTCCCAGATCTGTCCTCCAAGTGTCCCATATTTTCATTAATTTTTTTCAGTTCTATGTACTTCTATTGGGTAACTCTAAGGACTTGATCAGTTCAGCAGTGAATACACAACTTTTCAGTGCATTATTTAAATTTTCAAGTTCAAAACTCATATTATTTAGTTCCTAAGTCCTTTTGGGTTCTGTGGAAACACTTATAATTGCACATAAATACCCCAGTGCTGCTCTCCTGCTAAGCACATGGTATGCTTATGCTTCTCCTAGATGGAGTACCATTCTATGGCCAGTGATATAGAAGTAGTGTGCACTGCAACCAGGAGAACTTTCCCAGCCAGTGTACAATTGTCCATGATCTTTTCCCTTAGCCTTAGTGATATTGGAGCCAGTTGCCTTCATGATTTCTATCCTCTACCAAAAATGGAACTAGGAATGATAAGGAACCAGAGATATTTGCTGAAGCTGTTATTTTTCAGAGGTCTCTTTTTAGAGAGACCCTGGTCAATCCGCACCATTGAGAGCTGAACATATAATTATTTCAGAATTTTGTCAAGAAAAACAAATTGGAAAGGAGGCAGGAGGAAGAGTAAATTACCCAGTCTACTAATAATGACTAAAGAGAATGAGGATATCCAATTGGACCTGTTTTCACACAGAATAAGAAATTCGAAAAGCAACTGAAGACTGAAGGGGTCTTTCTTCCTAACTTGTTTAGAGTTTTACTTATTGTAAACAAACGTACTAACAAAAATTTTCCTTAAGATTGTAGTAGGATAAGTTCCAACAAAGGTACTCTCATCCGTAGCCAAGCACAATTCAAGTAATTGTCATCCCACTACCACCTTCTTCCTTGGTATAGCTTAAACAGCTATAGACATTTACTGCTGCCCAAGGATAACCTCAGCAAAGAAGCAAGCAAAGAACAATGCTCTATTGCCTCTAACTAGCACCTGCTGAAAAGTTTGGATAATTCCCATGTGATAGGCAGAGAGAGCTAAATCTAGTTAGCTTTACTATAACAGAGCTTTACTTTTAAAAACTGAACTTCTATGGGCAAACCAACTCATGTTTTGTAGAATAAGCCATTTTATTCCCTGTTCAAATTTTAGGGATTCTTTCAGAGATCCTACCTTCTTTAGTGCCAAGATCAGCCAAAATTGTTACACACTTGGGTCCAGATCCCTGTAATTAGCTCTTTCAGTTTCTACCCACTTCTTTTTTTTTTTTTTTTTTCTACCCACTTCTTACAGAAGATTTTTCCTTAAAAATTTGAATAAATATTGATCATAACATCTCTCCATATAGTTCAAGAGGACCATATCTATTCCCTCCAACATTACCTCCAGGGTGAAGAACTATTTTTTTTTTCTTGAAATACCGATCTTCTTTTACCACCATCCCTCATTCCACATTCCTCTAGATAATTAGGGTCAATCAATTTATAACCCTATAGTTAGCCCTAGAAGGAATTCCCCAAATGATTTCAAGATACAATCTCAACTTTTACAAAGACTCCATTCTTTTAGTTTTCTCTTTCAAAGACTCTCTTGGTGATTTCAGGGTGATTTTTTAAAATTTTTTTTTTATTGTTTTATCTAGCTAACATTTCCTTTGCTTAAAAGAAAAAAAAAAAAAAAAGAGTCAAGCACTCATTTAACCTTTGAAGGAAGTTATGGTATTAGAAAACATCTACAGAAATTTTGCTATGGATATTCCTCACAATAATGATTTTTAGTGCAAATTTGTTGTTTGCTCCCCACTATCAGTTTCTTTTTTCATCCAGGAACAATATAGTGGTTTTTCCATTAAAGAAAAATCTTTAAAATACTCTTCCCAGCCAATATGGTTTAATTAAGTTAGGCTCTTCCTTTGGGTTTAAATTAGCCAGCTCATCCTGTGGCTAAAATGATTCAGTCAGGCAGGATATTAACAAAGCAAATGGAATTTTCTATAGCACTTAAGTAAAAGAGCAGAATCCTCTTTTATGCTAAATTTTTTTTGGTGTGAAACTAAGAGGCTTGGAAATTCTATACTCATCCTTACCACCAAGAAAAAGTGAAGGCAACACATAGATCTAAGAGTTAAGTCCTCTTGACTTCATTCAGAAGAGCAATGAGGTATTAGGAACCTAGTTGTGTGGCACCTCTATGAAGCAGTATAAAATACCAGAACAAATAATTTTGTGGTAAAGAGGAAGAAAGTTTTGTTTTGCGCAAAACATTCTTATACTAGGACTATGCCACATGCAGCCAAATCTAATATGTACATACTTAAAAATATAATAACAATATAATCAGTCAAAATATGTTTAACATTAAAATGTTACCCAGTCTTTGAACTCAGTGGTGGACCCAGGAAATCTAGTTAAAAGAGGCAGAGTACAGTTTAGTAGAGCCAAATATTGTTTTCAATACTTTTAGAATTAATGAAACTACTTAGTATTGCATATTTAAAGACATAAGGCATAGGGTGGGTTTCTACAGAATTTTCTGAATAGTTATGGTGTTGTTGTTACTGTTATTAATGAATGTGGAAATTCATCTAAAACATAACTAAATATAATGACTATTAATAACTTTTATACTATACGTAGTATAAAATGTTCTATTTTACAAATGTGGTATTAAAATCACTAATTACACATGAAGACTAGTTTTCATTATAGGTTTTAAAAATTGCTGGTACCTTAATAAATATCTCTGAGCCTTGCAATGTAATGAAAAAGTTTTTGAAGTGTTGCAAATGTTAAGTTTTATTGACTTTTGCTGCTATTGGGAATAAACACAGAAAATGTTAGAAATTCAATACTTTGAATACACTGAAAAATAAAATGAGTCTCACTCAGTTTATAATTAGTCCTGGTGAATACACAAACAGAGGGGCCCAAGGCAAAGGTCTGATCTTCAGTGAAGACCCTGTATGTGGAACCTCCCCAGAGTCTTCATTCCACTGTGTCAGTAAATAATGGGTCCTCCCTTGTCTCCCTTCCACATCCTCACGTTCCACAGATGCACGTAAGAAAGCCTCTCCGGTCCTTATTCCCACATAGTAGGCTCTCTCACCTCAGAATCCACAGTACATTCTGTATGTACCACTCATTTCAGAGACGTGAAAATAGGAGCCAACCTCATATAAACTAGCTGTATAAAACTGCTTTTTATGCATGTATGGATTCTGCTATTATATTTTAAGCATTTTGAGGGCAATTAACATAGTTTTTGAGTACAAAATATATTTATAAATACAACTTTATTTCTTTGAGGTACTGTATCTAAGCACATAGACACTCTAAATTTTTTTTTTAATTAGTCTATCCTCTAGCAAGCAATCATTAGACCATGCAATTGGAAGTGCTTGTAAGAACAGGACCATATTTCTTATACATTCCTAATTAGGAAGGTATATTATAAAACATATCAACATTTAGAATAACAATTTTGGTTTTCAGTTTTTCTTTAAAAATCTCAAAATTCACTTTGGTATACAATGATTTGGACTATTCATGTATAAATGTGTTTAGAAAATGATTTAAAATGTAATTAGAATTTTAAAACATTATTCAAGTGCTTCTAAGATAAAGTGATATAATTACATAAAATAGAGAATCAATAAAATGTTTTTTCCAGATGAATGAAGAAAAAGAAATTAGTCTATACTCATTTCTATTCTTTTCATTGCATAATTAATGGATTTGTTCTATGACAATATAAAACTGAACAATATAGAAAAAGAAAAATTTGATGATGTTTCCATTTCAAAATTGTTCTCAATTACTTTCTTGGACTTTTCTTCCCCACCCACCCTAGGAACTGGGGATTGATCCCAGGGCCTCATGCATACTAGGCAGGCACTCTACCACTAAGCTACAGTCCCAGTCCTCAATGCCTTTTTAAAACAAGTAAACACAGATTCATTTGTGTTATGTTGTGTGTGTGTGTGTGTGTGTGTGTGTGAGAGAGAGAGAGAGAGAGAGAGAGAGAGAGAGAGAGATAGGCTTATCAACTTCTATAACATTTTATGTTAAAAGCTTTGATAATGATTTGCTGCTTTCAAGTTAGATATTTAAAATAAAACAAGAGTTTGAGGATAAGTTCCATTGCAGAGTAAGCATATTCTACCCTGTCTCTCCTACTGAGTGCAGCCATACAAACTGGATGAAATGCATGCAGCATCTATTTAATGTCTTTTAAAGTAAACGGTAGACAGTGTCAGTTGATTTTCCCTCTAGTTCTCCAGACACTTGGCTCCAGATTCAGGAAGCATGTGGCAAAGCAGGGTCAGGAAAAGTGATACCTTTTTGACTAGAAAACTGAACAAAGGAACTTGAGAAAACAGGAAAATGCAAGAGAGATAAAGGATGAGAGAAAAAGAAAAATACCGAGACAAGGAAAGATAGTCAAATAAGCTCTAAAAGTTATTCATGAACTCCGTGGGCTCACCCTCAAGCTACAAAAGTGTGAATCTGATTCTAATAAGCTTTTCAAAGAATTTGAGAAGTAGATTAACTCACAGATGGCCACCCTGGTCTCCTATGGGTTACTGATAGCAAACATGCTTAAATGTGAATAGCACTGAACAGGTTCTGAAAACTAGATGACACCAGAACCAGAACCCACAAAAGGTATAGTGACACTTGTGTCCTGAACCTAACCAAGTTGATGGCATGATAAAACAAAATATACCGACAAGCTTTATAGGATTTACAATATGCAGGGTTTTATAATATTCAAAATGTCAAGGCAACAACCCAAAATTACATGGCATATGAAAAACCAGGAAAATCTCAATTGTCATGGAAGAAAAGACCATCAACTAAGGCCAATACAAAGATGATAAGATGTTGTAATTATTTAACAAATATCTGAAAGCACCTATGATAAAAATGTTTTAATAGGCAACTATGAACATTCACAAAACAAATGGAAAATGTGGAGATACACCTAGCAAATAGATGACAAGAAGAACACATGGAAATTTCATAATGAAAAAAAAATTGAAAATTTAAAACTTGCCATTTAGGCTTCAATTATACTAGAGATGACAGAGGAAAAAAAATAATAAACATGAAGAAAAATCAACAAATAAACATCAAATCTGAACACAAGAAAGAAAAGAAATTTAAAACATAAACACAACCTCAAATATCTGTGGGACAACAAGAAAATGTTTAACATTGTGTTTTCAGTGTTATAGAAGTTGGAGACAAAAAATGTAGTGCTGAAAAGGTTTTGAAAAAATAATGAGAGAAAATGTCACAATTTGGGTGAAAGACATAAGTCTACAGATTCAAGAATCTAATCAAATCCTGAACAGGAAAAACTCAGATTAACATATCATAATCAAATGGCCGAGTACTTACAAAGAGAAAGTCTTTATAGCAGCCAGAGAATAAAGGCACATTACCTACAATGAAAGAACAATTAAATGACTGCCAATTTCTCATCAGAGAACACAGAAACCAGAGGGAAATAGAACATTTTCAAAATGTTTAAAGGAAAGAGCTGCCAGTCCATTGTTCTATATTCTGAAAAATATATATATATGTATATACATATATATATACATGTACATACATACATATCCTTCAGGAATGAAATTGAAAAAAAAATTCTCAGAGGAAAACAATAAGAGACCACATGCAGTGGCACACACATAATATCAGCAACTAAGGAGGCTGAGGCAGGAGGATTGAAAGTTTGATGCCAGTCTCCACTAAGTAGTGATATTCTGTCTCAAAATAAAATCTGCAAAGAACTGGGGATGTAGCTCAATGGAAGTTTGCCTGGGTTCAATCACTAGTACTGATAAGAAAGAAAATTAAGTGAATCATTAGCTATCATACTTAGTTTAGAAGAATTTCTAAATGATACTTTATGATTAGAGAGAAATTTACCAGAACTTAGTAAATGAGGAATAAAAATAAGCAACAAAATGATAAATATCTGAGTAAATATAACAGATTATTCTTCTCCTATTAAATTCTTTAAAATGTGTTTGATGGTTGAAAGCAAAAATTTAAAAGATTGTCTGATGAGAATCTCTATATAAGTACATGGATAAGATGACTAAAATATACATATGAGGTGACTAAAACATAAAATGGGAGTAATCAGAGATCTACACAGTAGTAAAACCTACATTTTACTTAAGGTGTAAATAATTCTAAGTAAACTTTAGTTTAAACATGTATATTATAATCTCCTAGAGTAGCCACTAAAAAGAAAAGAAATGTACCAGGATATGTAGTCCAAACAATGGAAACAGTAAACAAGAAAAACTAAGAAATGTACAAAGGTCCCACAGGAAAGCATGAAGGGAGCCCAAACAAATAAATTCCAAAAAAAAAAAAAAAAGAAAGAAAGAAAAAAAAAAATAGAATGATAGACAGAAAATCAATATAACGATAATTACATTAAATGGGGCAGGAGATATAACTCAATGGTAGAGTGTATGCTTAGCATGTGCTAGGCCCCGGATTCAATCTCCAGCTCAAAAATAAAAATAATTGTTACTATTAAAACATTAAATATGCCCAAGACACCAATTATAAAACAGATATTGTCTAAGTGTGTGTGTATATGTGGACACAATTTTCTAACATCATATATACATATATATAATTTAATTTGCTTATGTTTATATTTTAAAAACATGTATCTTTAAAAAAAAAAGGCATGACCAAGTGGGTTTTTCTCAGGAGATGCAGAAAGAAAAACTATATGATCATATCAATACATTCAGCAAAATTAACAGAAAAATTCAATATCCATTTATGTCTTTAAAAAAAGGAAGAAAGAAAGAAAACTCTTTGACAAAACTAGGACTAGAGAGAACTTCTCAATCCCTTATAAAAAGATTTAAACGAAGAACCTGATTTTAAAATTTATTTATTTACTTATTTATTCATTAATGCATTTAGTACCAGGGGTGCTTAACCACTGAGCCACATCCCCAGCCCTTTTTACTTTTATTTTTTTATTTTAAGATAAGGACTTGTTAAGTTTCTTAGGGCCTCACTAAGTTTCTGAGATTGCCCTAGAACTTGTGATTCTCCTGCTTCAGCCTACGGAGTCACTGAGCTTATGGGCATGCACCACCATGCCCAGCAAAGAACCAGAATTTTTAAAAGAATTACATTTACGATTGTTCTGAAAAAGTGAAACACTTTATTGTCAGTTTAAGAAAGCATGCACAGAATCTGTAATGAAAAATAATGAATGCTAAATTAAGTCATTTAATATAATACATATAAGCCAGGCTCAGTGGTGCACACCTGTAATCCCTGCAGCATGGGAGGCTGAGGCAGGAGGATCACAAGTTCAAAGGCAGCCTCAGCAACTTAGCAAGGCCCTGAGAAACTTACCAAGAGAAATTAGTGTCAAATTTTAAAAATTAACTAGATAAAATAATAAAAATATGTAAATGAAGAGGCACACCATTTTTATGAATTAGAAAACTTAGTGTAAAAGGACAGTCTTCTCATCAAATGACATTGGAACAATGGAACAAAGATGAAAAAAAAAACGCTGACTTAAACTTCACAACTTACACAAAAAATTAACACAAAACAGGTAACTCACTATAAAAGGCAAAATATATAACTTTTAGGAAAAAAAACAAGAGAAAATCTCCATTTCCTACAATTAGGCAATGAGTTCTTTGACACATATTTAAAAGAAAAAAAGTTGATAAATTAATCTGTAGTGAAATTAAAAGACATTATTCAGAGAATGAAAGACAAATTATAGACTGGGGGAAATATCTGCAAATCACCTAACAAAGGACTTATATCTGGATAAAAGGACTCTCAAATTCAAAAGTAAGGCAACAAACCTGGGACAGGAAGATCACAAGTTGGAGGTCAACCTCAGCAACTTAGCAAGACCCTAAGCAACTTAGTGAGACCCTGTCTCTAAATAAAAAATAAAAATGGCTGGGGATGTGGCTCATGTGGCTCAGTGGTTAAGTACCTTTGGGTTTAATCCCTGGTGCCAAAAAAGAAAAAATTAAGAAGACAGACCAAATTTTAAAAATGGTTTAAAAATTTGAACAGACCCTTTACCAAAGGGGATATAAAGATGATATGAAAAGATGTTCAATGTCACTATTAGGAAAAAGGAATTAAGTCATGATGACATATCAGTCACATTATTAGAACAGTTAAAATAAAACACATTGCCAATGCCAAGCACTGGCAAGGATGCCAGACCTTGCAATTCTCTTACATTGCTAATGGGAATGTGAAGTGATAGCCCCACTCTAAAAACAGTGGTAGTTTCTTACAAAGACAAATATACATTTATGAAAGACCTGGAAATGTCACTCTTGGGTACAAAAATATTTACAGCTGCTTCATTCATTATTGACAAAACTTTGAAACATCCCAAAGTCCTTACATACATGAATGGTTAAGACACAGTACATCCGTGCAAAGGAATGCTGGGTAGCAGTAAGAAGGAATTATTGATACACACACAAAAAAAAAAAAAACACAAAACACGGATGGATCTCAAAGTCCTTATGATGAGTTGATCAAGCCAATTTAAAAAGATTACATACTTAACAATTCCATTTTATAATATCCTCAAAAAGACCAATTTACGGTGTTAAAATATAGTTAAGCGATTGTCAGGGATCTGGGGTGATGGAAGCATATAAAAAGATACATAAGGGAATTTTGGGGGGTTCCCTATTCTGATAGTGGTGGTGATGGTTACACATGTCTATCTGTGTGTTAAAAGTCATAGACCCCAAGAATAGTCAATTTTACTGTATAAAAACAAAATTAAAATTAAAATGATTAGTTACAAAACAAATTACAGATAACATTAGGATAGTAGAAATGAAAGAGAAAAACATTTGAGTGATTGCATAATGATGATTATGTTTGCTCCAAGGACTAAATATTTGTAATCTCTATTTATTTGACAGTGAAATAAGACTATGTATCCTACTTCCTATGAATACCAAATACAATATTTTTTGTGCCCAGTAGATGTCCCAGTACATGATGCCTGACTGATGGCTATCAGTTCACATATTGTACAACACTTAAAAACTCTGGAAGGAGGGAGAAATTTCTGTTTGGGGATTTTTGCTGGTTTCTATGGCTTTTGAATTATGAGGTACAAACTACCCACATGTCTTTTTCTATAAATCTGGTAATAAATTTCTCTCCCATCTGAGTTGTACATGGCAACAAGAACATAAATGCAATACATTCTGACACAGAGGATGGGGGTGGGGACAGACTAGAGAATTACTCATTTCCCATTACCCTACTTTATATGGCTAGGAGCATTAACGGTTGTCCTGGCTAAGTTCCAGCTCAGGTAATTACTTTCTCCCAAAATTTCCCACTGTAGTTTTAATTGAACAATTTTTTTTTTTTTTGCTTCCTGTCTTAAATCATATGTCTATGCCTATTTTCAACAGCTGCAGAAATACATCTACTCTGAGGTAAAATTCAAGAGCCTGCAGATGTAGCCATTTTTATAGAAAAAGCAGTGGACCTTTTTTAAAAAGGCATTTTATTCTCTTTCTGGATGAAAAGAGCTGAATAAGTTTACAGTAAGAAGCTACCCTCTTCAATGGAAAGACAGATGAATGAACAGATTATATGTAAATATTTGATATCCTTTGGTCTCCTGGTACACAAAAAGCAGCAAGCCAGCAGACTTGTTAACATCTGCTACTTCATGCAATACCTAAGAAAAGAGTAGATGTCCATTTTTGTTTCCAGTGTCAATGAGAAACTAATAGAAATGCTGGCTAGCCACTCCCATTCACAAGATTTCAGCAATTGTTTTCAGAAAGACATTTTTTTTTTCTGAACACCAGAAGGTAATGCTGAAATCTAAGTGTCAAGCCTATGTGATTATAAGGTGCTCCTAATACAAATAAAGACATTAGTATAGTAACTAGATATAACAGGCCTTTTATGTATTAGTACAGATTAATAACACAGAATAGTGGGTTTCATTGTGACATATCTATACATGCATATAACATAATTTGGTCACTATTACGCCTCAATATCTCCCTTTAAACTCCCCTCCTTCCTCCCTTTCTTTCCTTCCTCTACCTAGTGGTTTCCCTTTTGTGACATGAATCTTTTTATTTTGTTTCCTCTAGCTTCCACATATGAGAGAAAACACACAATTTATCTGAGACTAGCTTATCTCACTTAACATGGCGCTCTCTAGTTCCAACTGTTTTGCTAGAAATGACAAAATTTCATTCTTCCTTACGTTTGAATAAAAGTCAATTGTGTCTATATATCCTGTCTTGTTCATCCATTCATCTGTTCTCAGACATCTAGGCTGGTTCCACAACTTGCTAATGTGAATTGTAGTGTATCTTTTTGACCATGTAGAAAATACACACAAGCTTTTTGACTATGTGGAAAATACACACAAGCTCTAGAAGTAACACAAATTTGAGTTAGGATTCCAGATCTACCAGTTAAGATGTGATCTATTGCCACTTAAAAGACAATCTGCCTGAGCCTTGGTTTTTCACTTACATAATGAAAAAAAAAAATAGTCTATTAATCAAGTAAGTGAACCAACTTCCTGCCAGTCTCAGCTTTCTCTTTTCTAGCTTACCAGCCCTTTCCACAGCCCCAAATTATTGTCCTATAAATGGGGTGACCCCTTTCTCCCAATCTGTCCAGAAGAGTATGATTGTGCTTATTGTCCCAACACAATAATTAATCATGCTAACTTTCATTCTCAAAACATCTCAATTTGGAATATAAATAGTTTCCTTCCCCATGTATCATATTATTCATTCATAATGTGACTGGACTATGGTGGAAAACTGACTCAGATTCTCCATATAACTTTATTTAAAATATGAAGTATATAATTTGTAAAAACAATTTATGATACATAACAAATTACCCCAAAATGTAGTGAATTAAAACAAAAACATATTATTTCAGTTTCTGTGGGTCAGGGATCCAGGGATACTTCTGTTTCAGTCATTCATAAATGGCTTCAATTATCTTAAGACACCAACACCCAAGGTTTCTTATAAGATGTGTGGCACAATTTTGTCCCCACAGGCTCTTAAGCTAAGCACTTCCACTTCTCATTGGCCATTGGTGGGAGGTTTCCCTTGGTTTCTTGTCACATGAGCTTCTTCTATAGGGCAGCTCACAATATGAGTTCGCCCTCATCAAAGTGAATAAGAGGACAGTTGGGGGTGGGAGGGGACAATGGAAAATACACAGCCTCTTAAACCTGATCTTGGAAGTAGTATCCCTTGCTTTTCCATATGTTTGAAGTAAGTCACTAAACCAGTTCACACCCAAAGGGAGGGGATTACATAAGGGAATGAGTACCAGAAGTTAGGAATTATTGGAAACTATTTTAGAATATGCCTACCATCCAGAGACTATAATCAATCAAACAGGAGTGTTAAAAAATCCCATAAGGTTAGAGGTAGATGACAATGTGGCTCAAGAGTATGTGTGTGTATGTATCATGTATAATATGTGTGCATATATGTATTTAAGAAAACTGATAAACTTTCTTCTTAGGTCAAAGATTTTTCTTTAATCAGGTTGAATATCAAAATCAGCTGGGAACTTTTTCCAAATATACCACGTATGTTCTAATTCAGTAGATTTGAACAAATGAAAATAGAAAAAAAAAATCTGATAGATGTATGAATTTCAAATATTTATACCAAAAAGAGAATCAGATTTAAAAATGAAATTAACTGATATATCCTTCTCCTTCACCATCTCATTCCATGTGTGACACAATCATTAGCCTGTTTGGCTGAATTAAAGTTGTACATGACTTTTGTTTACTTCAGACTTAGTCATAACTCAGGCTTTCATTTATAGAGTTGTACTATTTTAAAGAATCTTTGATTGCTTATGGGATTGCATGGTTTTTCCTAAGTCATTCCTAATGTGAGAGTGTACAATGGGAAGGCCATAATAACCGTATCTCAAGTCAACTTGAATAACTATAGTGGTGGGTGACAGAGTTTTCAACAGCATTGCCAAATAGAAGTTTCTTAAGTAGAAAAGAGATGTAGAGCCTGTACTATATTTCTGTTTCCATTCGCATTTTCAAAACTGGTGTGTGGCTGTTTATCTTTGCTGAAATATCTAAGGCCTCCCTGCACAGTTGCATTATCGTTACTGCTTCACTAAAGGAAGCTGACAGGTCCCTCAACATCCTTCCTATTAACATGCACTCCAGAACGCAGAGGTTATTTTCATTCTGATAGAAACTCCATCACACTTGATCTGACTTGCTCTCCCTGTAGAACAATGAAAGCAAACTGCAGATGCCCAGGCTGCTTTTATTGTTCTCTTAGGTTG
This sequence comes from Tamias sibiricus, assembly GCA_025594165.1. Lineage (NCBI taxonomy): Eukaryota > Metazoa > Chordata > Mammalia > Rodentia > Sciuridae > Tamias > Tamias sibiricus. The sequence continues at coordinate 106,586,473 of CM046666.1, forward strand.
GATTTAATCACCATCGGGTTTATTAATTTATTTTTAATGCAAGAGTAAGCAACATGGCATATTACCGCAGACACCAAAACCACAATCTTATGTTTATAGAAAATTAGGATTTTAAAAGATATTGAATAGGACCTCAAGAAAGTGATAAAATAGCTGATTTTTCTGAATATTACAAACAATGATTCTATACTACAGAAAAATGGACTGTGGAGAAAGATCAATCTGGGTTTGAATTTAGCATTGTCATTTTCATTGTGGCCTTAGACTAAAGCAATTAAATAGTTGCCTCAGTTTCCTTAAGTGTAAAATAAAATTTTAACACTAACCAAAGTAGTTGAAATGACAAGTGATAGCATATCCTAATAAAGTCTGCAAACTGCAAATACATCAACCAAATAAATGGACATCTGTATGAAAAACTTTGTTCTTACTTGGAAGGTCAAAAGTCACATGTCTCTCCTATGTGGCAGCTAGAGAGCAAAATGAAAAGAAAAGGTGTGTGGGGGATTATCTCATGAAAATCAAATGGAGATCAATAGAGGAAAGGGACAAGGGGTGGGATGCAGGGAAGGAGGGGGGAAGTGCTGGGAGCAATATTGGCCAAACTATATTGTTATATTGTATGCTTGTATGCATATGTAACCACAGACCACACCATTATGTACAACTATAAAGCACCATTAAAAAATGTGGGGGAAAAATGTGGGGGAAAAGGGCTAGGAAAAAAATTATCCTTTAGTCAATAAAAGTGCAAATATTATGAAATCCAGCTATATGAAATGTGCTTTGAGTCACTATAAAACCACTCCAAGGAATGAGAATAAAAGGTATTTTAATTACTCCTCTAGAACTTTATCTACTTTCTATTGAAAAGTGTAATGAATGATGGAATAATGAGATGTATAGGCTATTTTGTTCCTATCTTCAATGAGATTGCAGGTACACAGTGAGTCATCCTTTCTAATTTTGACCTTCAGGTTGCCACCCATTGATTTTTCTTCCCTGTTTTGTCTTTGTTGGTAATTTATTGTATGATAGACCTCTGAAAGGGTCAGGAAGAATGAGAGGAGAAGAGAAGATAAGAAGTGGAGGGGAAAAGAGAGGAGGGGAGGGGAAAGAAATATGTGAATAAAAAAGAAAACCCTCTAAAATTTATTTTAACCTGATTTAAGAGCAGGCTGTATAATAACTCTCCTTGATGAATTACTTTTGTTGTTGCTTTGATCTTAACCAAGTGATTAATGGAAGGTGACCTTAATAAATTTAGAATAAAAATTTCTAACCTTTACAGTTTTTTTCCCCTACAAATTTACTGTTGCCTTCTTTCTTAATCATACAAGAAATACATGCTACACTCTATTTACAAAATGTTCAAGTAAAACAGAAAAGTTTCAAAGCATGAATCTACTGTTACTGAAAGCAGTAGCTTTCAATTCTTCCCCAATATCAACAAGCTTTCCCCCATGTTCTAATATACATATAAAAATACTTACACAGCAATATATATGTGTGTGTGTATGTGTATACACACACACACATATATATATCTTTGACAAAAATAAGATCCTATCATATATATTGTTTTGAGTTTTTGCTTTCACATTTTGCTAACCTTCCTAAATTTGTGAGCAACTCCTACAATACAACATACTAAATTAACTGACAATTTCTATGATCTAAATCCAAAAAGCTAGACTCATAAAGATAGAAGAGTCATCACAGTTTTAAACTTCTAAATTTCCTTTCCTTATTCTATGTTTTTATGGTCTAAATATTCTATTGCTTCATTCCCATGTATTTCCATATTTGTCCTTTCTCCGCATTCACCATGTTCTTGTTTTCTGGTTCCATGTAATCTATTTTTCAGGAACATTTGGTAAATTTTTCTCTATTGATGCAAAGTAAGAAGTTTCCCTAGTGCTGTCATGCCACATAAATGGGGATCATATCCATGAAAAGACAGAGGCTGCAGTGGCATACTGTGTGTGTCATATAGACGTTTTGGGGTGGGGTGTTAGGCATTTTGGAGAGGGGGGGTGAGGAAAAACCCTGTGTGAACAGAAACAACAGGTATCTTCTCTCATCACTCCTTAAAATAATGTCTGGCATAAAAATGACCATGTATGAATAGATCTGTTTTTCTTTATTGCTTCTTTATATATTCTATTTCAGTTTCTTTGTTTTCTTATGATGAAATAATGCAATTCATTAATTTGTTACTTTTAAAATTTTATTGCCTATCAATATTCACTTATGTCATTTATTTAATATGGATATTTCTTTTTCACTCTTCCTTTAAAGTTAGCCTCAGAGTTTTATGAAAATTCCTTTTTATTTACATGTGGTATAGGAAGACAGGCCAACTTTCCTAGATATGAAGTGATGGTCACTCTGCTGTAGTGTTAAGCATCAGATAGGTATATCATATTCTTTCAAGAGAAGAGACAAAGGAAAAATTACACACATCAGTGACAAAGTCTAATCTTTGGAGAAATGAATGAATAGAAAGAAATGTCAATAAAATGTGTTCAATTTTGTGTCAATGTGTTCAATGCACATATCAAAAAGAAAAAAAGTGCAGAGGAAATGCATAAAATATTACAGAGTGAGAAAATAATAGAAATATCTGCAATGTTAGAAACTTTTCCCTTACGAAATGAACTATAAGAAGGCAGGCTTAAAGATTTATACAGTCCCTGATCTAGTGTGGAATGAAGTCAATGAGAAATTCATGACCACAACTCTCCCCTTAGGTTCCTGTTGGGATGCCTGAAATGTCACCATTAGAATTTTTATACTTATATATATTTTTTTAAATGCAATGTCCATGGAAGGGAACACATCCTAAGTTATTATCATCACTCTACATTTATGAGAAAATGATTAAAACTAGTTTAGAAGGTAAGACAAATTAGGTGAGGTATCTAAGGAAGATGCGGAGCACTTCTGGCTTGGCAAGATATAGATGCATGAGATGCAGAACTAAAAAGAAATGAGGGAAATGATTGTATTGACCAACTGGAAAACATGAAGCCAAACTCTTTTAGGCAGTTAGTATAGATGGGTAAATCAAGTCAGGTAGGACCAAGAAAGACAATTTGAGTGAGTCTGGGGAAGCTGGAGACTAGTTGGCCTGAGGGATTGGAATGTTAATTGCTTCAGAGCCCTTCCTCCACCCTTATCAAAACCTTGCCCCAACCTTTTGCCTTGAAGTTGTTAATGTGTCCTGGGCTGCTCCATCCTGCCCTTCCCCCATCAGCCCATCTGCTTCTCACCTTTTGGCCATCCCACCAGGCCTGGTCAAGTACTGTACAGTACTCGGAAGGAGAAGAGAGCAGGAGAACAAAGGAAGACCTGGGACTTATAAAAAAGGCAGACCCGCCACGCTTCTTGGGACACCAGAATACCAGCAATGGCCCCCCTTCTCCCTCCAAGGAAAAGTCTATGTCACCTTTTTTAAATAAACCCTGCTTTAGATGCTTGCCCCGGCGTGCTTCTCTAATGTTCAAACTTTAACATTTTGGGGAGCAGAACTCATCACCAGTAAACTGCGGTATCAAACAGACCAGACAAACAGCATTGTTTTCTCTCTTCCATTTAAGAGGATGACCTATAAGCCACAACACCTAAGCCCTCCAGAACAGAACTGTAATGGATCCAGCTTCAATAATAAAAAAAAAAAAAAATCTCCCACTCAAGGGTTGGTAACCTTGCACTGTTGTCACAGCTACAAGCTGTCTGATTGATGGCAGTGCTAGGAACTTGGGCCTTCTCCTTCCGGAAGTACCGCAACATGCTGTAAAAGGACATTCTGAATCACAAGGCATAAAAACACCATGCCATGGGAGGATACTACAAGTCAGAAATGATGGTGATAAATCAGAAACACTGAGTGTGGCTTTATGGTTTTATTTTGTTAAATAAAGTCTTTGTAACACTTTTTGGTACACTCTGTTGGAAACTAAAGTCATGACAGTTACAAACAACTGCAGGGAAGGCCCTTTCTAATAAGCATTCTCTTAAAAGTGATACTCTGTGTTGCACTCCAATATTAGAAGAGCGAGTGAATATTTTTCAAAGGAGGTATATAACCACATTCATTTCTTTGATAAATTACCTGGAGTTCATTCTTTTTTTCAAAACTATAGTTCATCTGTAAATATATAAAGATGTAAACAATCCCTGTTTCCATTATTAATGCCCAGTGAACCCTGTGTGTGTTTGTGTGTCCATGCAGGTGCATATGTACATATTTTAATTCTTAAATTCTCAAAAAGAAAAACACAAATTTAGTACAGGAAGTTCAGAGGATAATCAGTCAATGAATCAATTACTCATTCTTCAAAGAATATTCTGTAGTACCCTGACTATAGTTGAATCAATCATAAAATTGTTTCCCTTTTGTTCTCAGATTTGAGAGCATTCCAGTAGGTTCAGTGACATGAATGCTTACTTGTACATACTTGTAAAATCTATAAGTTGAATAATCATGAGGTATAAATTGTCATCTCTGTTACTATGTTTTTTCATACTAGAATAGTCCCTTGGGTGCCAGAACTTTAAAATGTTCTCTTTTGAGTATTAACAAGTGACCTGAAAGTCCACAATACAAAATCTTTTCCAGTTTGGTTTGTTTGTTACAAGTTACCAGGTCTCAGATTTCAGTGACTGAAGCCAAATGGTCCTGCGCTTAGTGTGCTATATGCTGTCATTCACATGTTTGATGTTTACATGTGGAAAATCATTCCTAACAAATAAAGCAGTAAACCAGCAGAAGCCAACTGCTAGTGAAGGTAATAAAAAGTGGGAAGGAAGTTAATTAATTCTTAGTTTTAAAACAGAGTTTAGAGATAAGTGAAAAACTTCAACTCTGAATGACATTGTATTTGTTTTTATTATTTACTACATGGTCAGTCCAAAAATAACCAAAAAATGATTTTCAAAACTGACTCTGTGCTGGGCATGGATGGGAGATACCATTTATGAGTCAAGATGAGCCTTATCTTGAAAAGAAGCTGACTCATCAACTACTTATTGATGACTTTTAAGTAGATTATTTAACCAGTCACATAAGCTAATACTTACATAAAGTAAAAGAAATAAACAGCTAGAAGTTAGTTCATAAAATAAATTTGAATCCTACTTCAAATTCCTAAGTCTATTTATGCAGTGAAATAGTAGAAACTACTTACTCAGAATGTTGATAGAATGCATAAAAATGAATTTTTGTTTCTGCTTTATATAATATGAATATTCAAATATTTTTATACATACATATAAAGTAGAAACCTTGTGAATATTCAGATGTTTATAAAATATTTTATCAGTACACTTAAAATAAGATTGCTGTTGTTATTTATTTATTATTTATTTAGGACCTAATTAGTAACATATAGGAAATTCAATTGATAAATTTTTTAGTATTCTATCACTTTTGATATTAGCTAAGATTTGATCTTCAATCATTACATAACATATGTACTGCTTTTTACTGAACTTTCAAGTATAAGGAATTTTTTTAATGATGGTCTTACTCTACATCTTCTGTAAATAACAAATATTAGCTTCATGCCTTACTTTTTAAATTTTTAAAGCCACCTCTGTTAAATAGAACCTCCTAATTCATTGTACAGACAAGAATAATTTTTCTCCCAGTTGTTAGTAAATCACTTGCCTTTCTTTTGAGTTCATCTTCTGAAGTTGACATTTATTTTAAAAACTGTGTAAGGAAAAGGAGGTACAGATCACATTTGCATGAACTCTTCCTGACATAGCTTATCAACATGAAACAATAGGAAGTAATAGAGAAGCAGTCAGGGCCTGACATTTTGCTAAGTACTAGAATATTGGAGCCATTAAAAAAATTAAATCCAGAGATAAGCTAAAATCAATTATCATACATTCTATCTATATTCAGAATAACCATTTAGTAGTAAATCAAATGGAGACCCTGAATTGAACATATACCAACTAAATAAGCCTTTGTTTTATATACTGAAAGAGAATATAAAATACACCTCTGATGGTCAGGTTGAAAACAATGGTTTCAATGTCTTCTCTCTGGGTTAATTCAAGGTGACATAAATAATCACACAAACCAAAAGTAACTTTGATCATAATATTGTATACAGATTATTTTGAATTATAATATTTAATGAAAAAATGTTAACAAATGCCATCTCTACATCTGAAAAATTAAATTTGGGTTTTGTAACATCCAGACCCTTATTATCTTTCTTCTCCTGACACAAAAGAGATATGTCCATTCTATCCAAGACCAATCTATGCATGTGCCAATGATCTCCCTCCTTTTCCAGGGTCATATTGTATCACTTATTCTTTCCTCTTCTGCATCATCTTCTCTTATATTTTACTAGTTCTAGCAGTTTTTAACTAAAATATGCAACATGTTTAACATAACCCTAATTTTTTGGCAACATCTTCCTTCAGTATATAGATATCTCCATATGTTTTCTTTTTACAGGAATATTTGAGTTTGTTGTTAGAAAAATAAATAACAAGCATATCTATCTAAAGACCTCAATTTTTGTTAGTTAGATCAGGAAAAGATGAACCTAAATTTTCAAAAAGTTGATAAGCTTTGAATAATCATCATAGAGACAGAAAGATGGGCTTATTATAGATGGATATTGAGATTATCAGCTTATTAGAGTGATCAATGATCATAGCTGAAGCAGCCTTCTAATTCTAGTTGTTTTATATGTGGATAACTATGTGTTTGGTTAAAAAAGAGTTGGGGGGAGACTAGGGAATTTAATGAAAAGTGTTAACTTTCTGAAAACTAACTCAAACTGTGACTTCAGTAAGTAACTTTGTATTAATCTTCTGTGGCTGGCATAACATAATACCACAAATTGGGTGGTTTAAGCAACAGACATTTGTTCTGAAGGCTAAAAGTCCATTATGAAGAGACAAGCACCCTTGATCTCTGGTGAGGGCTCTCCTCCAAGATTATAGACAGGCGAGTCTCACTGTGGCCTTCCATGACTTTTCCTCTGTGCCGATGAGGAGGAAGCTCTCTGGTGTTTATCCTGTTTCTTAAAACAATACCAATCAAATTGGAGTAGGACCACACAGATGAACTTGTTTAACCTTAATTACCTCCCTGAAAGGCTCTTTCTCTAAGCACAGTCACTCTGGGGGTTAGGGCTTCAACATATGGATTTTGGGACCACACAACTGATTACATTAACAACCTTAAATCTGTTATAACTGTACTTTTACATTTGAGCACTTTAAAATATCAACTAGTTATTACTGATGAGTGATTCCTGAATTTTGTATGACTAAACTTAATAAATATACCTTAACTATTTTAATTCCATATGAACGCTCCAAATGTAAATGTTACTCTTTGTGATTATCTCATCTTTAAATATGTGACTTTGCACTTAAAATGTACTACTTGTTTTCTGGGTTGAGATGTGATCTCACTCATAGTGTCCATTAAAAAAGAAAGCATAGCAGAGGTAGATTTAGAAAGAAATATAGAGATCCACAAGGAATTCCAATCCCAGTTTATTCCTGATCAGTCCCAGTCCTTGGAGCCCATAAAATCCTTTTGTAGATCTGTCTTTTTAGTTAAGATTAATAAAATGCATCTTACTTCTAATAGTAGAGACTTCTAGCTAAATCACCTACCAGAAAAGATTTTCCAGAGAGTTGCACCTATAAACTGTCTCCACTTGTACACCCATATCATTCAAAGGACTGAAATCTATTATATTACTTAAGCAATGCTTTTGTCAGATTTTTGCTACTGTGACCAAATTATCTCACAAGTATAATTTTAGAGGAAGAAAAGTTTGTTGGTCATGGTATCAGTAGTTTCAATCCATAGACAGCTTACTCCATTGCTCTGGGCTAGAGGTGAGGCAAAACTTTATGGTGGAAGTATATGGTGGAGGAAAGAAGCTCAGGGCATGGCCACCAGGAAGCAGAGAGACACATACAGAGAGAGAGAGAGAGAGAGAGAGAGAGAGAGAGAGAGAGAGAGAGAGAGAGAGACAGAGAGGTCCACTCCCCAGGGACAAAATATATAACCCAAAGGCATACCCCCAGTTATCTACCTCCTCTGATCACACCTTACCACCCACTTAATCCATTCAGCTGGATTAATGTACTGATTAGGTTAAGGTTCCCATAACCTGATAATTTTACCTCTCAACTTTCTTGCATTGTTTCACACAGGAGCTTTTGGGGGACGCCTAGTGTTAAGGTGCTACTCCAAAATCTCAAATAAAACTCTGAGTCTTTTTGAAGAAAAGACAAAGGATTCGTTCTGGCCAGGGCCAAGGGTGCAGAAAGCAGATAGTTCTGCTGCCCAAGACAAAGGGTGCAGGTGGAGAATCAAGCTTTAAGAACAACAACAACCTAAAAAAAAAAAAAAAAAAAAAAAAAAACCCACAAAGGAAGGGGCAGGCAAGGCAAGTACAATTATAAGTCATAAAAGTAGAAAGTACCAACTAACAGAACATTCCTAGAATTCACACTTCTTGTTATCTACTCAAAACAGCTCCATAGTTTAAAGACATTGTTGTCAAGGTGCAAGTGGGTGAGGGTGTCAGCTTTTATGTGAGTGGGCTCCTGAGGAAAAAGGGAGGGCAATTCTGCACAGGGTGAGATGTCTGAGCAGAATGGAGTCAGCCTGACTTAACTTTCAAATCAGCCCATAACTCTAGTATCTAATCCATATCAAGCAACAGAGAGCTCAAATGAAGAGCCATTTATTATGCTGCAACAATGATTCAAAATCATAGACTTTGGATAATCAGTAGATCATTAGCATTCTTGTCCAGGTTTTTGCTTTACTTGGAGTTTTTTCATACTACATGTTCTTCTGTTCCTAAAACATACCGAGCATGCTCCTCTCTGAGACTCTGACGAGAGACACTCTTCTCATTCACACCCATGAACCCCAACTACATATGCATAAGCAGAGTCATCTTACCATGGTTAATATTCATTTACCCAAAACTTCTCAGTTTTAATATTGCTTCAATAGTGAGACATTCTCTAACTCATCTATATAAATTAAGTTCTCTGGTCTTACTTTCATAGCATGCTACACTTTTTCATAGACATTTCCACAATTTATAGTTGTGATGTAACTGGTTAATGTTTGTCCAAACATCAACCCTCCCATTATTCTTTCAGAAAACTGTGGATCCCCTGAGAAAATATACTCTGTTTAATTTATTATATGTTCTATGCATTTCTGATAGTTCACCATTAATAAATGGCAATGCTTCCTGTCTAATTTAAAGATATATTTATGTTTATTAAACCAAGATTTTTTAATATTCATGTTATTCTTTGGCTATAATGGGGGGATGGGGCATTTGAAGGGGTTACCTTAATTCTTTCAAATATTTAACTCCTAGAGTCTGAATGGGAAACTATTTTCTTCTTGTAAATGAAAGATTATTTACTAGTGTTGGCTGTCTAGAATGCTGTTTTGAGACAGAATCTGGAGTTGAGGCTAGTTTTAGCAGAAAAGAATAGTGACTCACATAAATTCATCTGCTAGAGCTAAGGAGTTGGTAGAATATAGCCACTGACTTTCATGGTTGGCATCTTTGGCTTAGTAAAATTATATGATCCAGGGTGATAACTACATACATATTTGAATAATACTCATATTTGAAGTACTACTGAGATTGAATTCCAAAATCATCATGTTGTTTTGCTATGCTGAAGAAAATATAGCATGAAATGTGATCCATTCAAAAATGTCTCTGAGGAAATCAGTGGATGCAACATAGTTTAAACATTATGGAGGCCCGGAAGAACTTACATCACCATATCTAACTCTTGTACTCATCTTAACCTCACTTGTTGTGTTTGCCAATCTGGAAAATTAAAATTTTACAACCTTATATGAGTAAATATTAAATGAAACTAAAAACGATTTTTATAAAAGCTGTCCTTAATTACATTTTTATGAAAATAAAATTAGTTCTTTATTATTGGTTTTAATCTTATTGTGATGGAATGAGGAGTGACAGAACAGCAAAAGTGATAATTTAGGTATGATTTCTAACAATAAACACTCCAATTTGAAATAATAACACCTTAATAAAGAAAGGACCCAGCCTTTGGTTGGTTCCAAAAAAGAAGTTAATAGCCTTATTTAGTATTAATATTACTTAACTCTTGGGAAGCAGAACTCAGTCATTTAGGTTTCATTATGTAAACATCTTTGGCATTTCATCTACTTTCTGAGTCCAAACAGTTGGCAAAACAATAAAGGTACAAGATTATTTGGAAATTAGTTTTTGTGTTAATACTCAGAATGGCCCTAGGATAGAAGCAAATGTTTCAATCTGTTGTGCGTTACTTGAAATTAGTAGTCATCTTCTTGGTTAAAAACACAGTAATAACTTTTTAAGGTAAAACCTATTTAGAGCATAATATTATAATTTTTGATGCAAATAAATGAGATCAAGAAAATATGCAAACACAAATATCTCAGTCAGCCTTACTCTCCTGTTATATTCTAGACATTACCATTAACAATGTCGGTACCCCTTCCTTGTTCTCAGATTCATTTTCCATCCATAGTTCTTGCATCTAGGTCCCTTTCGTACTGCAACTCCAAAAACTGTGAAATTCCCTCTGTGACTTAGGATAAATTAATTTACAAACTTCCATCAGCCTTATTTCCCCTATTTTACTCCGTCCAGTTTAGACTTCAGGTGTTTCACATTTAAATCCCTTGCATATATCCTAAAGGTTTCTATTGTGCCAAATTCAATCTCAACTCTGGTTAAGTCCAGCTCAATGTCTACTCCATGCATGCTTACACTATGCAACCAAAATGATTAGAAAACACACACACACACCATGCTGACTGGTCACCTTTTAAATTTATAACCCTCAGGTAGGCTCAAGTGCAGTAATGAATGCACTACTATTTCCTATCTTCTCAACTTCTAACTCCTTTTTCTTCACTCTCACCTCAGATCGGAACTTGCTTCCAATGTCCCTGAGCCACACAAGCAATAAGCACTAATCACTACTGGCCTGCCCCATCTGTCTCTACTTACTCTGGTTTCATTCTTAATAGATGAGCCATTTGTGCTCCTGCCTAAACCAATCTCTCTACTTCATGCACTGCTCACATTTTTTTTGCTAAAGTAATGACATCACATCAGTCTGTCAATGTTCTCCTTTTCCCAACAAACATAATTATTCCCTTTCAACTATATTTTTCTTACCCAAAAATATTACTTTTACCATCCTTAAAAAAATGAAACAAGCAAACTAAAATGTTTGACTCTATAGCTCCACTAAGCTACAGACCATAGTTCACTTTTACAGTAAAATTATTTGAAATATTTACTGGTATTTGCTTGCTCTCTCCTGCCACACTCTCCTGAACTTGCCCCAAATAGGCTTTCTCCTTACCCTCCAGTAGCACTCTTTATAACCTCCAAAAACCTCCACATTCTGAATCCAATGGCCAATTTTCAGTTCTCCCACTAATAATTTAGCAGCAATATTTGATTCACCTGATGTCAATGGGCCCCTTCACTGGCCCCTCCTCCTCTCCTGAACGTCTAGGCATTCATGATTCATGATCATTAGCATTTTATTTCTCTCCTTTCAATACACAATAGGTGATCTCTGCTAACCTTGTATTTTTAAATACCACCTATAAATTAATTATTTATAAATTTAAATCTCCATTAAATACCTCTATCTTAAACCCTAGACCTCTAGTTTCAATTGCTACTGGACATATTTGCTTTCATATTTAACAGGGATCCCAAGTTTCACAAATATTTCAAAATAAAATCCCAGCATTCCCCCCTGAAATTTACTTCCCCTAATATTCATCTACATTTAGCAAATCAATACTAATCCCAGAATTGGGTTGATTCATTTTTTTTTTTCTCTTTCACAGCCCCAATCTGTCAACCAATCCTACCAGATCTACCTTTTCTACCTTTAAAATATCCCCTTAATCTGTACAGTTCTCATTACCTTGTCTCCATCATGTCAAGGCATAATCACCTTTGGCCTAACCTAGTGCAAAAGTCTTCTACCTGGTTTCTTTATCCTCTGCACCATCTTCCTTGCTCACTTTGCTCCAATCACATTGGATTCCCTTCTGACTTTGGAAGAGGACAGGCATGCTGTACTCAATACATTTGCCCTTGCTATTCCCTCTGCCCAGTTTGCTCTTCCCCCAGATATCTGCATGCCTCATGCCACCTATTCCTTTGATATTTTCTCAAATACCCCTTTTTAGTATGTCCTTTCCTATTTGATACTAAATCTCATCTCACTACATAAATTTACTATAATGTATGTTGAAGTCATCTCTGTATTTGATATATGTATGATTTTATTCCATATGGTATATCAGAGGCAACTACTATTTTTCAAAGCTGGATACACTAATCACTGGAGCCACCAACCAATACTTGAACTCCTCTGGTATCTTTTAATTTTCTTGTTGGTTTGACCACTTAACTACACTTAATTACAGAGGCAAAATCTTCAATTTTGTAAATAATAATTAATGAACATATTAACATATGATTAACAGATATTGCATTAGGTTTAGTAGAACAACATAATAGGCATAAATTGATTATAAAATCAAAATTCTATAATTTTTTCCAAGATTTTAATCAAGTCATTTAATAAACATTGTTAATCTTAAAATGAATATAAACTTTAAGAGGAAAGTAGTATTATACCAGTTTTTCTTCTAAAATTTCTTAGAGTAGTGCAACATTTTAAGCAAATTAAGCATTGTGCTTAAATTGCTGTAATCCCAGCAATTTGGGAGGATGATGTGGGAGGATCACAAGTTTGGGGCCAGCCTCAGCAACTTAGCAAGACCCTCTGCAATTTAGCGGGAACTTCTCTCAAAATAAAAAGTAAAAACAATAAAAATAAAAATAAAAAGGACTGTGGATGTAGCTCAGTGGTTTAAAAAAATTGTGTTAAATCAAGAACTTCACTGGTAGCAACACTAGCAGAATTTTTTTCAAAATGTTACTGATGGTTTATAAAAACAAATAAAATATCGCCAGGTGTGTGGCACACGCCTGTAATCCCAGCACTTGGGAGGCTGAGGCAGGAGGATTGCGAGTTCAAAGCCAGCCTCAGCCATGGCGAGGCACTTAGCAACTCAGTGTGACCCTGTCTCTAAATAAAATACAAAAAAGAAAGGGCTGGGGATGTGGCGGCCCAGTCGTCGAGTGTCCCTGAGTTCAATCCCCGGAACCAAAATAAATAAATAAATAAATAAAGTCATTAAAGGTAAGAAAAAACTTGCACACTTTCAAGGACTGACTTCATTAAAGACTTTTTAAAACCAAATTTGCTAAGCAAATCTGTGGTCTAAACTAGTGCTCTCAAATTTTGTCATGCACTGGAATCACCTGAACAACTGGAAAAGAACTGATGAATAGATTCCATCCCCATGTTTTTGATAGTAAGTTTGGGATGAGGCCTGATAGTTTGTACTTTCAACTCTCCATGCGATATTAGTGTGGAAACTATACTTTGAGAACCAAAGGCTTAAATGATCATGCAGATATACTGCTTTTTAGATAGAACTCCCACTTGTTCTACATGCTTAGAAAAAGGCAATGGAATTCTTTCTTTGTTAATTGCTTAGTGTCAGAATTTCCTCTTTCTCAGTGGGATTCAGACTATCTTCCACACCAACCCCCAAAAAACAGTACAATTTCAGGACAACATGGCATTAGGGCATGTATTGTAATGATCCTGCATTTTTCAGCCATGGATATTATGTGTAGCCTTTTACATATGACTTCCTATTGTGCTACTTCTAGAAACAAAATGAATGAAAGCTTTGGAGAGTCATGGAGAATTATAACAAAATCAAAGCAAGAGTGCTTCAGAGAGTCTGGTGTGGTGGTGTTATTCTTGATTTACTAACTAGATATTCAGCTCAATCTCTTAAAACCCAATTGCCAATTTAAAGAGAAAACCTTTAGCTTCTCTCTCAGCCTGTACCTTGCATTAATATTTTGGTATTAATATGTCTTCTGAATTAACTGAGATCATTTTACAGCCACCATCTTTTTACCCTTTTTCAATATTAAAGGACCTATGGACAGAGATAGAAAAATAAAGTCTATAGTGTGTGCTTCTGACTGGAAAGTAGTTAGTGTTTGATTCACTCTAAAGCATAACTTGATTGAGAAAAATGAGACTCTGGCACATACAAGGTTTATCTCTTCCTTTTATTTACAGTTCGTGATAAGCAGGCAACTGGAAAGACAACTCCTAAAATGAGCACAATACATCACAGATTGCTATCATGGCTGAGCCTCACAAGGTAACATTTGTTTCTGCCCTTGCTCTTAAAATCCTAGTGTAAGCTACTTCCTTTCAGATTTCCCATTCTCACTTGAAGGCATTTTACTCAAAATGCTGATATCACTCTTACCCACGAACTTTATATACTAACAGACAATTATATAACAAATATATAAATATTCATATTTTCAAAATCATGTCTTAGCTTTTCACGGACAATTTTGGCACAAACTAAGTGTTGAAGTGATTGCTCTACAGCCCTTGAGAGCCACACAGGGGTACTAGGCTGTGAAAGTGAAAGCCTTCCTCATCTGGATTCACAAAATTGCAATATATATCTTTATTTTTTAGTGGTTTAATTCCTGAATTTAATTCTGAATTTATTTTTAAATATCTCCTTGGCACATTACTAAAGAAAGTAGAAACTGAAGTAGAATGAAACAAAATAAAATATCAAAGCCTGAATTTTATCTGTGTATGAATAAAAAGAGTTTAACGAGAGATACAGGTTATTCTGACCGTACAGAATTACTAAGCATATGATATACCAGAGGAAAAGCTACAGATCCAAAAAACTTAAAAGCTCCTATGACTTTTAGTCATAAAAGAAAGGGCATCCTACATGACAAAAATTAAAATTATTGATTTAACAGCCTTGCCAAGATAATCATGATTTTGGCACACTTCATCCCTCTCCATGGCATGACATTAAAAATAAAATACAAGATCCTAATTGGACCACATTAATGTGTGGAAGTTAATGAAAACTCAAGATACTGAAATGGAGGATAAACTTTTTCTTTGCTTTATATGAGAAGAAAAAAAAATTGATCATTAGTATCTAATGGGTTCCTCTATTCCTGAAAAATAAGTCAAAATAAAATAAGTAAATCTTGTGATAAATATAAATGATAAAATATCAGATGGCTGAAAATAAATGAAAGCAGACTAATATTTTAAATCACTCATGAATATAAGTTAAGAAGTAATGAAATAAAATTCCATAAAATGAATAAGACCTTTGTCAAAGGAAAAGAAAAAAGAAGGAAGTTTATCTTTCAGTAATTTCCCACTGATATAAGAAACCAAAGTATCTGCTATTATTCTATGAAAACACTAGTTGTATTTGTCAGATCTAGCTTGGCTAGTCATGTCAAAAACTGTGGTGAGCAATAAAGTGATTCCATGGACCCCATTTATCTCTTAGTATTTATGTATCTACTTGATATTCTACCTCATTTTTTAAGTAATTGATGATGCTTATAAATACCATTACAGTATATCCAAATACAAAATAAATAAGGAAATAAGGGCAAGAAAAATAAAGATTTAATGATAAAATGAAGTAGGGATAGACAGATATATCGATAATGATACAGATGTCAGCACACCTACAAATATGCATATACATGTAGATAAAGATATAAGTTACAGGTACCTTAAGCTTCTACAGTTGCTAAAGAAGAGTTTCAAATTTGCTGCTAGGTCTAAATTCTTAACTAAGGGAAAAATCACTTTTCTAAAATGAGAAATATGATCATTGAAAATAATGATCAAAAGTAAATAAAAGCATCAGAACCATAATAATGTCTCACTTGTTTCTGATATTCTTCATATTTCTCTATTGTGCTCTCCTAAACGTCCCTAGATTTTATGTTTTGCAGTTTAAGAAAATGATAGTTGAAATTTAAGTCTTCTTATATGCTATCAACATTGATTTCAGTGGTGAATGTTGCTTGTTTTTGTGTCCCATATAGGACCTTAATACATTCTGTCTTATATTTTCTTCAATCATCACTATTCATTCATTCCCATTTCTGGTTATTTTTATTCATGAAGGAAATATAGTTTATATTTAATATTCTTTCTTCATAGGAAAATACCTATCTACTTTGCACTACAGATTATAATGTAAATTTGTACAGTCATTATGGAAAACAGTATAGAGGTTTGTCAAAATATAAAATATACCAGATTAACCAGCAACCCTTCTACTACATATACATACAAAAAACATAAAATCAGTATGTTGAAGACACATATGAACTCCCCTGTTTGTTGTAGAACTAAAAACAGTAGTAAATAAATGGAAACAAGCTAGGTGTCCATCAATTTATGGACAAAGAAAATGTGGTACATGCACACTATTTAGCCATCATAAAGCTAAAATCTCATCATTTGTGAAAACATGGACAGAAATGGAGATCATTATATTAAGTGAAATAAGCCAGGCACAGAAAGACAAGTGCTGCATGATCTTACTCATATATGGAATATTTTAAAAAGCTGATTTTACAGAAGTTGAGAGTAAAATGATGGTTATCAGATACCAGGAAGAGTGGTGTGGAGAAAGGGACAGGGAAAGGTTGATCAAAGGGTACCAGGTCACATTCCGATGGGAAAAGAAGTTCTGGTGTGCTGTAGGCTGCCCATAGATAATGGTAATGTGAATTCCAAAAAGCTAGGAGAAAGGATTTTTAATGTATTTATCATAAAGAAATGATAAATGTTTGAGGAGATAAATATTCTTAACCTGATTTAAACATCATGCCATATATATGTGTGTGTGTGTGTGTGTGTGTGTGTGTGTGTGTATGTGTATTAAAGCACCATGTGACACCTCATAAATATGCAGAATTTTTGTGATTTTTATGTTATCAGTTAAAAATAAATTTAACATGCATAAAAAAACAGTAAGAGTGAGATTAAGCATTTGCTGCTAATGGGATCAGGGGCCACTGACTAAAAAGAGTAGCACCACTGCTTTTTCAGCTTTTATCTAAAGTACATGCTGAGTGGCTTTATCCACCCATTTAATCTGTTAAACTTTGAAATCTAATTTCTTCTTTTAAATCCTCTTTTCTTGTTTTGTTTGGTCTCCTAACCCTTGAAATACTCTCAGATAAACTCTAAATTCGGTTGAAATAATCCTTATTGATTCTTGTGTTTCTTATAAAGCTTCAGAGCAAAACAACACATTCAGATCAAAAACTGAAATAAATGTCACTGAGCTAATAAAAGCGATAAATGTGTTTAATATTTAAGTCAACAGTAGATATTTTCAGCAGAAAGCACACCTTTAAACTAATGAACATTTTATAGTTTTTATAGCACTTACTAAATGCTTAGCTAACACCTACACACCCCTACAAGACAGGTGTTATTATTACTCCCATTTTACAGATGAGGGAACTGAAGAGCTGCAGATTAAGTTGGGCCAAAGCCACACAGCTAGTGCAGGTTGAAGGGTTGTCTAGAACTCTAGCAGTCTGCTTCTGTCCATGCTCTGAACCTCTGAGCTGCCTCTCCTGAGAAGGAACTGATCACAAATGATCCTGGCAGCTTCTTACAGGATCCTGACGATGTTCTCTCCCATCTCCAGCAGCTCACTCCCATCCCTAGCAATGCAGCATAACCAGATAAAGCATAATCCAAATTAATTTTTCCATCAATGTGTATAATGATACTTAAAATATATTATATCTCTATTTTTTATCGGCATAAAGAAAAGCCAAAAAAGGAAACTTATCAAATGAGGTAGCTAAAATAGATGGTTAACCACCAATGGACATGTTTAAATTTCCACATTGATTGGTTACTCATCATTTTGTGTAATTTTTCTACATTCTCAAATTTTAAGAACTGTATGAAAACTATGAACACTTTTATATCACAAAATCTCATGAAATATTGGCTAAATATACTGATATATTAAGTGTCAATTCACATTTTATGAGACTTAGTGAAAATACTCTAGCCTCTGTGATTATGACTTAAATGGACAATTTGCATAACTGATACTATTTAAACTATAATAGTGCAAAGAAGCAATAGGATGATATAAATACCAAGTATAAAGTTGTTTCTGTTCTTTTGATTTTCCCTCTGAATAGGGAAGGATCTCAAGTGTGCATTTCTGGATTCAGTCCAATTCAATAAAACTTCATTTGAGTTAGATCCTGAAAAGGGGTGGAGTTGCGCTAACAGAACCCAATGACTGCTCTCTTGAAATTTAAGGAATTAATTATTCACAAGATAACTATAACACAATTGAAACTCCTGACATTTTTAAACATAATGCTGTTAAATTTTAGAAGAAGGGAAAAAACATAATGCTGTTAAATTTTAGAGATTAGACATGTAGTTCTAGGTCTTAACAACTGAACAAACTTTTATAAGAAGAAATACAAGGAAAGGTACTACCCATGCAAGGACACAGTTGCAGAGAGATTGAAGTAGGTTCTGCACATGGCAGCTGTTGAGCTTGCCTTCAGGGTGCAGTGGAAGTAGGAGAGTAGGACTGACATGGTCACTTAGGATCAGATGATAGGAAGCCTTGAATATCCAGAAAGAGCACAAGTAGATGTTACAGAACTTTATGGAACCAACATGTGATATAAAAGGACATTTGATCTAAGAAACTTTCTCTAGAAACAGTGAGCAGAATTGATTGGGAAGGCTGAAGGCCAGAGGTGGGAGGACCAATTAGGAAGCTATTACAGTTGTCCAAACTATTGGAATGAAGGTCTGTGCCAGGTCAGTGACAATGTTAACAGCAAAGAGAAGGCAGATGCCACAGAAGCTACAAAGGTAGAATTGGTCTTTCTTGGTAACTTCCTAAACTTGATTTCTGAGAGAAAGAAAAGAAAATTAAACCATTTAATTCTAAAGTTACATGTTTAGTTGATTGTAAAGAAGATGAAGCTATTAACCCAGCAAAAGAGTATAGAAGAACATGTTTATGGGAAAAACAGTTTGTGGATATGATTACTGTGAAATGGTAAGGCAAAAATCTATGTAAATATATCAATTACACACATATTAATTTGGGCATAGAACTCAAGGGAGAGATTGATGGGGTGCATGTGTCTTTGGTAGTTGTCTTAATGTCAACAATAATTGAAATTGTGGCAATAAATGACTCAACAGGGAAAAAGTAAGAAAACAACATAGGAAAGGAAACCTGAGAAGAGATCCTTGGAGATTATATTTAGAAATAAAAGAAGAGTTAGGAAGGAACTGTTTAAAGGTTAGAACAATGATACAGAAGGGAAAAGAATATATTTTCATAAAGATAATGAAATAGAAAAGGGTAAGAAATGAGAAGCTACTTGATTTTGTAACTAAGTGACCCTTTATATAAAAAATGTCAGAAGAGTGATAAGGATAAAAATTGTGTTGCCAGGTAGTCCATGGGCAGTAAGGAAATGTGGATACAGAGTACAGATTGAGGGAAGTGAAAACAAAGAGCAAGTTTACAGAGAGGTATTAAATGGCAAAATACATTGTTCTTAACATTTGTCATATACAAATTATCTTAATAACTTTTGACAGGCCATCATGTGAAATCTGTTCTATCCCAGTGTATGTCACACCTAATAAGTCTTGGTGGGTGACATTAAAAGCTAGAAAGACAAGGTACTCCCTTTACCCTACCCCCAGCAGAAGGACAAGAACAGACAACTTGGGCTTATCCATGTGTTCACTTTGCCCAGAGTTTTAATTCTGGAGTAAACCACATAGACAAGCAGGGTGATTGGACAATTTCTTTCATTAATACCACCAGCAATATCTAAAAGCAGCAGAACCAAGTGCCAGCAAGAGCAGCTAGGGCAGGGCACAGTGGTGGTGGTAATGGCACTCATCAAGCCCTTCCTGTAACATCATTTGGATTGTATTAGCAGCTGTACTGTCCATCTTGGTTCTTCTCCATTTTTTTGTGTCTGATTTTCTAACCATCCAGACAGTATGGAGAGTTATACCATATTCTTTCAAAACATGACTGACCTGAGTAAATCAACTAGAATTGATTTGTTTCTTACAGTTTAGAAAAACAATTGACACATGAGTATGACAAAAGATAAAGGTACTTTGGTATCAAGGCCTCTGACTTGAGAAGATTTGAAATTTCTGACCATAGATATAAGATAGCTTAGACTGCAAGTTGAAAGAGTGAAGAATGAATGTTATGGAGTAATAAAAGATGAACAGGGACTTCAGACCTTGATGAAAATAACTAATAGACTCAGAAAAACAAAAATGTAAGAGAGATTACAGGAGAAATTAATAGTTCAGTATAGCAGAAGTCCTTAGATCAAAGGACCAGAATCTCTACATTATTACAGAAGATCAAGGTGACTATTTGAACCTGCTCCTAAGTGCACAGACTTAAGATGTGGTTTCCATACCATCAGGCTACAAATTTCATCCAAATGTGGCATCATTAGGTACCACTGCCTTCTGTCATAGTCTTCAGACAGAGACACCTCATCTCTTAGTTCTTTCTGGCTGAGTTGATATCAACTGATTCATTTTAGATTCCTTGTAAATGTTTCTATCCAAGCAATAGATGTGGTAAAAAATGAAAAAGAAAACCACAAATGAAAAATGACAGTTTCCTCCTTCATTTCTCCCTAAGCCTATTCCTATTCCTCAGAGGAAAACATCTCTATTTCTTTTTTTAGTTTCTACTTTATTTTCTTCTCAAGTAATAGAGTTAACTTTGGAAAACTAAAAATCCAGACCATGCATACCTGGTCAAAATGAGTGATCATCATTAGTATTCTGGATATGGAAATCTCCAAAAATACATGGATAATAAAATAGCTGTAAGGTTACAGATTAAGATGTTAAGATTTCTGACTTGTTTTTTTTTTTTTTTTTAGTTTTGGTTTGTAGCAGCAGATGGGGAGGGGAGGGTTTGGCTTTTCTAGTGATCTGTTGTTGTTCGGTTTGGGAGGTTTTTTTGACATCAAACTGAAACTCTGAGCTTAGAGACAGAATAGAGAGGAGAAACTGCTGTTTGTACAAACTCTTTTAAGGTAATCAAATGAAAGTACCTCCCCCCCAAAAGCATACAATTACTCATATTTTGTTCTCCTAAATATTCAGGTGCTCTTAAAATAAACGGTCAAATTTCTTAAAAGTATTTATCTTCCCCATTCCAAAACAAACCTCATGGTGAATTAAATTTGTTTGCAGTTTATACAAAAAAGAGCTCATCTAAATAATAACTGAGAATTTAAAAGTTGCAAACCCAGCTGACTTCGACTACCTCATAATTATAGTTCATACAGGAATTTATTATAGGTTGAGCATCCCAACTTCAAAACCCAAAAGCTCCCAAATCTAAAACTTTTCAAGTCCTGACATAACAGCACAAAGTAGAAATTTTCTCCCTCAAGTAGAAAATTCCACAACTGAGTTCATATGACAGATCACACTCAAAACATAGGCCTATTAAAAATATTGTATGAAATAACCTTCAGGCTATGTATATGAATAAATAAATTTTCTGTTTAGACTTGTCTCCTATCTCTAAGATATCTCATTATGTATATACAAATATTACAAAATCTGAAAAAAAAAATCTGAAATCTGAAATACTTCTGGTTCCAAGCATTTCAGATAAGTTCAACATTTATAAGAACATTTGAAAATGTAAAGAAAACAATGCATCATAAAGTTAAAGTCAAAAATGTGCTCTATTTCATCTTCCCACCCAATAAAGAACCATGTCAGAATATCTCTAATTCAGGTAAATACACACACACACACACACACACACACACACACACACATATGAAAACTCTAGTTATTAAAAAGTTCTAACTAAATTCTAGGCAATTTGTTTTCTATGTCTTTTTGTCAAATTGTTTCTGCCTGCCACAACATAGCTTAAATATCCTTCATTCTCCAGAACCATAAAATTTTGAATAAAATGATTATTTCTCCTAGCTTAATATTCACAGAAACTTTAATTGCTTTTCAAATGAATTCTGAGTCTGTCTGTCAGTGTCTCTGAATGTGGTGACCTGAGTTGAACATAATACTGCAGGTTCAGGCAACAACAGTGCAAGCATATTTCACAGGATTAGAATGCTCCATTTCTAATAAGAATTCACTTCCTCTTACAAATATGTTACTATACTCACCTTGTGGTCTTCCAAAAGTCCTGAGTGTTTTTCATTCATACTGCTCTCAAGCAAACTCTCCCATTATACTATTTTATATGCACAAGTTCTTTCTATATATATGATGTAAGGGAGAAAATGATGTGTTCACTACATAATTCCATTTAATAATGTTTTCAGCCATCATTCATGAGCTCATGCACAGCACAATCCAAAAAAAAATAATTTCAAAGACCACAGAATGTATTATTGGCTTACTACAGACCTGACATAATGAAGCTGTCAACAATTTTTTACTCAAGTGAAATAAATAGCCCTAAATAATAATTATGTATTTATTTAGTGTTATTACTCCTCGAGGCATTTTTCAATCATTGATTTACAGTACATCATGTAATATAGGCAGAAAAAAGTTTTGTTATGATAGGACATACCATGTGTGAAAATATATTAGCCTTAGTAAAACAAATATTGAAATTTCTTCTAGAAAAAGGCACTACCCACTGGGTAACAGGTATAAATAACTTTGCTGTTTTGGTAGCTCTCTAGTTTGAGTTCTATGTATTTCCCAAATGCATTAGTCAGCTTTCCATGGCCATGACAATATACTTGAGATAAACAACTTAAAAGGGTAAAAGATTTATTATGGGTTATGATTTCAGAAATTTAAGTCCATGGTCAAGTACTCTATCTATTTTGGCCTGAACTGAAGCATATCAGCATGGCAGCAGGACTGTGAGGAGGAGGAGGAGACTGCTCCCCTCATGGCAACCAGGAAGCAGAGAAAGGAAAATTCCAAGAAAAAAATATATTCTCTAAAGACACACCCACAGTGGTCCACCTCTTTCAACTGGGTCCCACCTCTTGGGTTTCCAACACCTCCCAATAGTGCCACCAGCTGGGGACCAGGCCTTTAACACATGAGCCTTTTGGGACATTTCAGATCAAAACTATAGCACCATTTATGTCCTTTTTTTCTAAATGCCTTAACAATTGTTTTTCTGGCAGTATCTTTCTTTAAATGGTCATAAATCCTCCTCAAGTTAGCATGATTTCCTTTGGGAAAATAACTAAGGACAATTTTAGTGAATGTCCATTGGGAATAGGGAAATTTGGGCTGTTTTGAATTATTTTCAGAAAACGATAAGAGAAACAATCTATTTTTGAGCATCCTTAATGAGGCAGGCTCTAAGCTGAAATATCCCATAGATATGATTTCACTTTAGTCCTATAAGATCTTGTAAGAGACAATATTTTTGCTTCTTGATTAGAAAAAAAGATTATCAGAACTAAGAATCAAAGAGATTAAGTATTTGGCTTGCTCAAAATGTGATTTAACTGAAATTCAGACAGACTTTTCTGATGCTGTATCCATACTTCTTTTTCTGTAAGAATATAAGTGAGTTCATTTTGTTTGGTGAGGAAATTAGGAATTTTTTTAAGCATAAAAAAAGATATATACCTTCTTTGAGTCTCCAGCACAGAGAGGTTCAGCAGAGACACTAGAATGCCACCTTCAATATCCATTAAGGCAGGCTAAAGAGCTTTAAATTATATACACTACTTCAGGGATTTTCCAGATGAAGAAGCAGGCTTAAGATATTGCATTGAATTTCCTTGCCCAAAATACAATTGGAAAAAAATTCACAAATTCAGTTTCACAGCCTACTACAGAGAGTTTACAAATAATACAGGAAGAATTCACAGAATCCAGAGACTGTGAGATGCCTGAGAGATAATGACTTAAGGCTTCCACTGCATAACTATCATTAGCATGTAAATGTCATCATCTCGCTCTGCTTCCACCAATTTCAAGATGAACATCTTGTCCATCCAACTTGTCCTTTCTTTTCCCAAATGTTTGATTTTCTTTGCAAAGGTGAAGTAATAGGGTACCATTTTGTTTTGTCTTCCTTCTCATAGACTCAAAACAGCTCAGTTTGTTCGAATTTTCTATATTTTGAAGGAATGTCCAACAAGGCTTTTGCTGTCAATGGATTCCCTTTTCACAGATGGCTGGCTTGCTCACCAGCTATAGTTTGATAGTTATTACAGTTAATTTACTTAGAAAATGAAGGCTTCACTCTGCAGCACAAGGGTATTTTACACTTAGCTAACAAATGCAATGCCCTTCTAATTGCACTGGCATACTTGGACTGCCATGCCTGACCTTGCTCATAAATCTCTGATTCAGAAGTGTAGGCAGTAGCCTGTGCTGAGAAACTCCTTCTCAACACACTGAAATCAGCAGTCAAATTAAGAAGTTCTACTTCATAACCATAGTTGGAGGGTTACCAGATGAAAAAACGGAAGGACCATTTTCAATCTTTAGAATGGAAATCAGAAAGCTAGATTCTGATTCATTACCGGGAAAAGAACATTTAATCTATTCTATCATAGAATGAAAACCCCCAAATCCAAATAGCTTACATTTTATGTCCCATCATCCTATATATAGGACATCTATAAAGACTTATAAAATTTTATGGGACACCTATAAAATTGTTCAATTTCAGGTTTTTTTTTTTTTTTTAAATAGGTGTCCTATACATAGGACAATGGGACATAACTATTTAAAAAACACCAGATGAACCAACAGCTACTAGGTACGAGAGAGTCAACTCTGTTGTTCTTTTATACTATTCTATTTAGAGTAAAATAGAAATTTTGTTTCTGTCACTTCTTTGATGCCATAGAGATATGTACAGTGTGGGTTGACATGACTGTTAATGAAAGTGGATGAGAAAATTGTCCAAACTATATGTTTGGAGGAATAACAAGGAGACCCCATGACGTTATTTTTTCATCTCTACACTGCAAAATCTTTAGAATATCATTGATTTGTGTGTTTTTCCCTTTGATGTATATTTATATTCCCAGAATGACCCACATGTTTATATATTTGTGTCATATTAAGATCTTTTCAGATTGTCTTTTTCTTAACAAGAGAAACCCAGAGTTAAGAATCTTTTGCAGCATTAAGAAGGAAATAAGCTTGTATAAAATTATTATGTTTAAAGATAAATTAATATATATGCATATGTATATATTTACATATATATTTGTAACATATATATGCATATATATATATATATATATAAAAAATCACAACCATTGGAAATGCAAAATATATAGAAAATGATTGGAAAGAAATGCAATATATCAGCAATACCTTTACAGGGAGTGTGTATTCTTATATTTATTTGTATTTCCAAATGTTTTATGTATTTTTAAACTGAAATTTAAATAATAACATCATGTTCTTAAAAAATGGTTAGTATTCATTTCACATTGTTCAAAAAAGTCCAAGGGAACACTGGCACTAAAAGCAGGCTCTTAATGCACTCTCACCGTTCCTCCTCCTATAAATTGCCTGGCTGGCTCTTCTGCAGCTGTTAGTATCCAAGATGTCCTCCCACTTCATTGCAATTTTCTTGGTGATGTGTTCCCATGACCTTGGCCAGCTCAGGCTCTACATTCAGAATTATGTGTAGACTTTTTTTACAACTTTGTTCATGTCAGTGAGTGCCGAGATTCTTCACATCATTATCACATCCCTTCCTAAAGAAGAATCTATTTTTGTTGCATTTCCCTATACTATTTTTAAGGAGTACCTTTCCCAAAAAAAGGTATTTGAAATGCCTTCCCACAAACATCCATCCATTCTTTTCTGGGAGATTTCATCTTCAGTGGGATTTTATGTCTCTTATTTAGAAATTGCCCTTTAATACATATGGCACTGTTCTTCTTCATTTCATATAATGAAATCTCACATGTACCTCTCTTTACACTTTGTTACTTCAGTTTTTAAATTGTCTTTTCCATAGCTAATAGGTGTAAGTGCTCCATATTAAAGGTATTGCAGTATAAACCAAATATAGTGTCACATATCACATACTGAATTGTTTCTCAGACTAAACCAGTGAGCTGCCCTTCTCTATCTATGAATTGTTTAAAATAATAACAAATTGAAACTAGAAAGTGAGGTATAGGATAGGATAGAGACTTAGAAATTCCCTAAAAGCTTTAAGGAACAAATCAAAGAAGTCTGTTGAGGATTGAATGTCAGTAAAATTTCAAGATAGCATGCCTTGTTAAAAAGTCATTGTTAGCCAGTGAATCCACATTAAATCAAGGTGTTTAATTCAAGGGACTACTAGAGTTAGATTTAAAAGACAAAAAAGAAAAAAAATCAATGATTGACTATGAGTTAAAAGAAATCATACTGAACATGGCTTAAGATTTGTCACGTCTTTCCTGAAGGCTCATAAAGCAACTGATGAGTAATATATTTAGCAATTTTCAGAAACCTTGAGGGTATAAAATGCCAAATGTAACCAGAAATCTTATTTTCAGGGAGAATATATTTCTTTCAAGATTTCATTAAAATTAGGGGAGCAAAGGTGAATTGTATTAAAGGAAGACTATGTGAATTTGAAAGCAGGTATTGTCATCTAGACTTTGGGGTCAGCATCTCAATTTCTCATTTGATTTGTATTAGTCTTCCTGGATGTAGAAAGATGGTGAGGTTAGCTGGGGCTGTGTCACACAGCTGCTCTGCTTTATTGAGAAAGCTGGTTCAGGGAAGTTAAGAGATGATTCAGGTCCTTTGCACAATACTGATCCCCTGGTTGCAATGCATTATTGCCTTTCAAAACTGAATGATAGATTTGTAAATGGATTTAAGAAAGTTGAGAAAAAAACAGAAAAATACCCCATTATGCCTTATTCTCACATCTTTCTCTGTCCACTAATTTATCTCAAGAAGCATTAAACATCATATTTGTTTTCAATGGTGGCTGGAACTATTTGCTCATTTTCAGAAGTACACTTACTTCCATTCACTTTAATATAGTTTCTATTTATAGATAAATTTTTATGATTTAAAGTACTTTGATATGATTTTTAAACATTAACAGATACATTTAATTCAGAATGAAAAATACTCTATGTAAATTAGAAACCAAGACAATCGTGTTAAACTTTGAAAAAGGCTCTTGTTTCAAATGTAGATTCTGTTATTCCCCATTGATACATGAAGGCTAACAGATGGTATTTGCTTTCAGGAACAGTTGAAAGTGTGATATTTGTTTTTCATTTTCCATTTTAAAGGAGATATAGGGAGAATTTTTATACTACTTGATTAGATAAAACTTTTCTGCTTTGAACTAAACAATCCCAGAATAATTGGCAGAAAACAAACAAATATGCAGCAAAAAAGTCACTCATTTTTTTTTTGTTGTTATTGTTAAACTCAGATATTACTTTGAATTCCTTATTACCTACAGTTTTCCTCTGCTTTATTTTTTTTTTCTTTTTTTTTTTTTAGGTACTGGGGATTGAACTCAGGTGCACTCGACCACTGGGCCACATCCCCAACCCTTTTTTGTATTTTATAGAGAGAGGGTCTCACTGAGTTGCTAAGTGCCTTGCCATTGCTGAGGCTGGCTTGAACTTAATATTCTCCCTCCTGCCTCAGCCTCCCAAGTGCTGGGATTACAGGCAAACACCACCACACCCAGCTGCTTTGATTGTTTAAGTATTATGTGAATACTGTCCAAAATATATTTTATGACTATATCACTCCATCTTCTATATTTTCAAATAAAATTAATGCTAAAAATCTATGCCCCCTCTTTGCTGAAATTGCCCCCTTAAGTTCTTAGGTGACATAAAGTAAGACCAAGTCAGAAGGAACTAGAGATTTCATAATCATTTTGGTCATATCTGATGCAAAAAGTGAGGAGTTTTTACAAAGACATTGCATGCTTCCAAATGATAGTTAGGAATCAAATTTTATCCCT
Organism: Tamias sibiricus; assembly: GCA_025594165.1. NCBI lineage: Eukaryota > Metazoa > Chordata > Mammalia > Rodentia > Sciuridae > Tamias > Tamias sibiricus. The sequence continues at coordinate 106,614,518 of CM046666.1, forward strand.
CCAGCCGCAACTTCTCCAGACACATCATCACACCATAAACACCCATATTCAAAATGATAGGGGAAGGGTGATGGGGATAATATCAGGTGGAAAGGAAATGATTAGAATCAGGCTTGCATTCCTGTCTATCCTTTGTAGGGATGAGGAAGTATTCCATAAAGGAAAAAGAGAAGAACCTGTCAAATTCCTTAAGAGCATCTAATCATATATTTTCAGACAAATACACTGGTGATATTTTCTAGAAATGCTTTATAAATAGATGCTTCTGAAAGTATTGCTTATGGAAAAACCTACAATGGTTTTGTAAAAAACAAGAACTTGAATCTACAGGTGAAGAGAAATAACATGTAAGGCATGATTATGCATAAAACAGAAATGTGTCATAACAAAAACAGTCCTCTTTGTGCATGTGATTTAGTCATGTACATTACTTAGACAGGTCATGTGCTAAATCTTTTCCAGAGCATATAGCAAAAAAGAATCAGAAGACTGACATTGCCTGTGTCAGATGTCTCCTTGCTTCATCTATTTCTCTGATTATTTAGATCTTTGTAATTATTAATAAAGTATTAAATTAAATTTTTAATAAATTAGCAAAGTAAAATATCTGCTTTTATAATTTTCATTTAACAATAAAATCTTTTGTTTTATTTTGTCAAAAGGAATAATTTATGGTTGTCCCTATGGTCCTGAGAGTTTTCTAATCTCACATTGTCTGTTAAGTTGTATATTTTATGATCTTCAAACTTCATTCACAAACCCTGAGGATTTTGAGCTTTTGTAGACATTTTGGGACTCTCAAGACTCAAAATTCCCAATTCTGTGTTGTTATGTACTAGATTCAGCATGTCTACTGAGTACTAGTGTATCTTTAAATTTTACCATGAAGCCAACATTTGCTGAGGGTTCTGGTTAAGTCAAGAGTTTAAATTATGTTTCTCTTATAAGGATATTCTAATTTAATTAGAACAAAGAAGATAATAGCCATTATGAGGGTTAATTTAATGTATCAACTAAATTAAGCTAAGGGAAGCCAATAACTAGTAAAATATTATTTCTGAATGTCTGTGAGGATGCTTCTGGAAAATATTAGCATTTGAATCAGTAGACTGAGTAAAGATCTTCCTCACCAACGTTGGGATTGTGGGTGGGTCAGAAAAGCATCCAATGGTTTGAGAGCCTGAATAAAACAAAAAAATTGAAAGAAAGGCAATGTTCTTCTCCCTTTTGGAGATCATACATCCCTCTTCTATTGTCCTCAGGCATAAATGCTCCTGGTTCTTAGGTCTTTGGGCTTGAACTGGAACTACATCACCAACTTTTCTGGTTCTTCAGTTTACAGAAAGCAGATGAAACTTATCCTTCACAATCATGTGAGCCAATCCCTCACATCCCCACAAGAATCTGTTTCCATCTATCTATATCTGTATGGGCACTAGCTCACGTGTGTGTGTGTGTGTGTGTGTGTGTGTGTGTGTGTCCCCATCCTATCAATTCTACTTCTCTGCAAAACACTAACTAACCTGTCAAAACTTTCCTCCTACTATTTCTTATTTTATTGTAATGTTATATTTCTATGCAATAAATCACATTGGAAGTGATAATTTTATATCAGATTATAAATTTAGTAAGTCAGTATTGGATATTTTGAGTTAATAATAGATTGTATTTGAAAATTGAGATACTCAATTATGCATAAAGCATTTATTTTATTGCTACTGTGTGGCATACATGGAACTATGCTAAAAGCTATGGCAAATACAAAATACAATCTTGATTCTTTCCAGAAAAGTATTCAATACATAGAGAGAGTAAATCAAATAACCGGGTAACTAGTTTTAGATTAAGTGTTGAGTGTTATGGAAACAAAAAGAAATCATGAGCAAGAAAGAGTCTACTCAGATTTTGAGGAGGAGAGTTAATAACATCCTCCTCATTGGCTGATTGTTGATGGGAGTCATAAAGACTGAATAAAATGAGGTCATCATATGCAGGAGGATGGAATGAGGATTTCACTGATAGGAAAAAGCAGACATGTAAGCAAAACATGAAAGATTGGTGACTTTTCAGAAACAGAGAAGAGAGTGCCTGGAGTGACTGGAAGGCAGAGGATGTACCAGAATAACATTAAGCAATCTTGGCAAGATATCACTTTAGAAGTTATTGCATTAGCTCTGGCTTATGATTTGGATATATTCAATTAAAGCAGTGGTAAATGATTTTTTTAAGGAGAGAAATAAGAGAAAGATTCAGCATGTCTACTGAGCAAAATATGAGGAAAAAGTAATGGAGGATTTATACTATATGGAATGAAAATTACAGACCTATCTCTCTGATGAACACAAAAATCCTCAACAAAATACAAGCAACCCAAATTTAACAACTCAAGAAAAGATTTCATTCAACAAGATCGAGTAGGATCTCTAGGGGATTACAGTGCTTCAACATTTGCAAACTAGTAAAAGTGATACACCACATTAATACGATGAGGAACAAAAACTATATGCTTATCTCGATAGATGCAGAAAAAGCAGTACAAAATTTAACATACTTTCATGATAAAAACTCTCAACAGAATAAACATAGAAGAAATGCACCTTAATGCAAAAATAGAAAGAAAAGCATATATGAAAAAACCACAGTTGACATACTCAGTGGTGAAGAGCTGCACATTTTACCTGTAAAGGAGGAGCAAGAAAAGGATGCCCACTTTTATTACTTCTTTTCAACATAATACCAGAAGTCTTAACCAGAGCAAATGGGGGGAAAAAAGTAAAAGAAATGAAAGGCATACAAATTGGAGAGTAAATAGGAAAATTGTCTGTTTGCTGACATGATCTTATATGTAGAAAACTCCAAAGACTCCACCCAATGATTGCTTAAAACTAATAAATTCAGTAAAATTCATGATACAAAATCAGCATACAAAAATCAATTGCTTCTCTATATGCTAACAGTAAAGTATCTGACAAAATAAGAAAGATAATCTCATTTGCAATAGAAATAACACAAACAATAACAACAAAATTCTTAGGTGTAAATTTTACCAAGAAGGTAAAATATCTGTATACTGAAAACTACAAAACATTGACAAAAGAAACCAAAGAAAACACACATAAATGGAAAGATCTGAAGAATTAATATTTTCAAAATGTCCAAACTACCCAAATTTATGTACAGATTCAATAAAATCTCTATTAAAATTCTCACAAATGAAAGAATGAAAACCAATATTAGTATAGAACCACAAAAGACCTTGGATTGCAAAGCAATCTTAAGCTAGAAGAACAAAGCTGAAGGCATCATACTACCTGACCACAAAAGATACTGCCAAAGCTACAATAATCAAAACAGCATGCCACTGGAATAAAATTAAGACATTGTCCAGTGAAACATGGTAGAATTCAAAAATAAATCCATGCATTATACAATTGATATTTTTAAATGGTGCAAAGAATGCACAATGGGACATGAAAAGTCTTCAATAAATGATGTTAGAAAAATAACATATCTTCATCTAAAAAATAAAATTAGATCCCTATCTCACATACAAAAGTCACATCAGAATGGTTTAATGTATGACCCAAAAATGAAACACTACTAGAAGAAAACACAATGGAAAAGTTCTGTAAAATTCGTCCAGATGATGGTTTGGATACAACCCCAAAACACACACCACAAAAGCAAAAATAAACAAATAGGAAGTGCATCACACTAAAAAGATCCCACACAACAAAGGAAAAAAAAACAGAGTGAAGGGACAACTTACAGAGTAGGATAAAATATTTGTAAACCATATACCTGATGTGGGGTTATTATCAGGTATATGATATTATATACACACATATATGTTCATATGACAATCCAATAAAAAAGCAAACAACTCAAGTAAAAAAGAAACAAATCATCTAAATAGATATTTCTCAAAAGAGAAAATACAAATGGCCAACAGATCCTTGAAAAAAAATACTCAAAATCACTAATCATCAGAGAAATTCAAATTAAAACTATAATGTTATCACCTCACTCTAGTTAGAATGGTAATATGAAAAAGATGGAAGGCAAGCGTTCACAAGGATGTGGAGAAAAGGGAACCCTTGTAAACCTTTGATGGAAATGTAAATTAGTATAGCCATTATGGAAAATGGTTTAGAGGTTCTTCAAAATTTCCATCGATCCAGCAATCCTACTTCTAGGTATATATACAAATGAACTGAAATCAATAATTTGAAGAGACATCTGCACTCCTTTGTTCATTGCAGCATTATTCACAACAGAGAAGATAAGGAATTAATATAATAGTTCATCAATAGTTGGATGAATAAAGAAAACTTGCTATTTTTGCCTAATGGAATATTATTCAGTCTTTTAAAAAATCCTTTGATTTCTGACACAGATAAACCTAGAAAACATCTTGCTAAGTGAAATAAACCAGACACAGAAAAACAAATACTACATAATCTTATTTACATGTAAAATATTTAGAAAGTCACTCACAAAGTAGATAATAGAATGGTTATTACCAGAGGCTAGTGGCATGGAGGAAATGTGAAGATGTTGATCAAAGCATACAAAGTTATACTTAGGAGGGACAAGTTTTGAGATCTATTGCACAACATAGTGGCTATTATTAATATATACTTCAAAATTTCTAAGAATAATTCTCTCTATATAAAAATAATGTGGTATGATAGATCTGTTAATCATTAGTCATTCTGCATTATGCATTTAAATCAAAACTTCATATTGTACCAAAAATATACAAAATTATAATTTTCGGTTAAAATATTAAATTAAAAAGGAAGGATGATTTGTTGGAGTAGCAAGTCCCTAAGCTCTGGGGTTGAAAAACTTGGGCGATTCCGTTAACTTCCACAAGGATTATAGAAAGAAAAGCTCAAGACATAAAACCAAGAACCAATAAGTAGGATGGCATCAAATTTAAAAGTTTCTGCAAACAAATGCATAAAGACAGAACCTAACAGATCGGAGATCTTCACAAGCTTTTCCTCCAATATAGGGTTAATATCCAGAATATATAAAGAACTTTAAAAATTAAACATAAAAAACAAGTAACCCAATCAATAAGAGAACCAAAAAACTAAACAGACTTTTCTCAAAAGAAGAAGCACAAATGGTCAAAAAAAAAAAATATGAAAAAAATGTCAGCATCCCTAGCAATCAGGAAAATGAAAATCAAAACTTATTAGTGATTTCATCTCATTTCAGTTAAAATGGTAATCATTAAGAATAAAAATAATAATAAATGCTGGCAACGATATGGGGTGAAAGGTACACTCGTACATTTTGGGTGGGAGTGCAAATTAGTACAAACACTTTGTAAAGCAGTATAAAGATTCCTCAAAGAATTAGGAATGGAATCACCATATGACTCAGCCCTCCCACTTCTTGGTATTTATCTAAAAGAACTAAAATCAGCATACTATATTGATATGGGTATATCAATGTTTGTAGCAGTGCAATCACAATAGCCAAGTTATGGAATGAGCCCATGTGCCCATCAATAGATGAATGGGTAGAGTAAATGGGTATATATACACAAAGGATTTTTACTCAGCTATAAAGAATGAAATTACAGCATTTGCTGGTAAATGGATGGAACTTGAGAATATCATGCTAAATGAAATATGTCGCTGCCTGAAGCGGAAGTCGCTTGGAGCAGCGAACGCCACAGGAAAATTCGGAGGCAGGATGAAAATGAAAAAAGGTCTTTTATTCTTCTCCTCTCTCCAGCTCCAGCAATCACTCCAAATGCTCTAACTCCAACCACCACCTTCTTCTTCCCCACACACACTAACGAACCTCACCCAGTTATATACATATAGCTTTAACAAGGACACGTGCTTACAGCTCGAGCTTACAGGTGCGTCACGCAGTGTTCACGGGCATACAAAGATTCTTTGAATAATGTATTAATATCAGGTGGAAACTAGAACATCTTTTATGGCTCTCAGCTAACCGCAATCTTTAGCTATCTCCTTGATTATAGGCTCCTTCATTTCCCCCTTTTAGTTTTAAAAGAGGGGATGTTCTAGGACGTCCATGTGCAACCGACATTCTTACCCGTCATGGGAGTCTAGGCTGTCCTGACTCCTGGCTTAGGTTGACATGCCGGCCACATTAGACTGTCCCGTGCGACTGTGCCGTGTCTTAGGTTGTCCCCTTCTGGGGATCTTACCCATCATAGGCTAACCAGCCATCCAATAGAGCCCTTCAGGATCTACTGTGTTGACTAACAGCCGTCCAATTTTTAGGAGATGCTGCGGCTTTAAGGCGGTAAGCCTACTGCTGACGAGCCAAGTTTCCATAGCGTATCAAGTTCTTTAAGCGAATCAGCTGCCCTTAGTTTCATCAAGTAACGCACTGAGTTCTCTTAGACAAATACCCACAAGGCATTGTCCCGTAATGTCCCAAAATAATGGAAAATCAAAATGTCCATAAGTTATAACACATAGATTCAGGAGGCCCCATGCATGCAGAGCAGAGGCCACACTGCTGGTGAGGTTGTTGATGCTTGAGCAGCAGCAGGGATGCTTGCAGCGACCGCGGTCCCTGCAGTTGTAGCAGCAGCCGTCTTTTTTATGTCCAGACATTTCCACCGGCAAATCTTCAGGGCCCGCTACCTAAAAACTCAAGCATTCATTATTAAGGGAAAGGCAGTGCTATTCCAGCACTGAGATCAAAAGGTGAGCTGTCAAACTAAAAAAAAAGAACTATTAGAGTAGAAAATAAAAGTTGATCTCTGTTCACACACATTGCTGCTCAAGCTCCCACAAACATAAGCTGGCAAAATATCACATTCAGAAATAATCAAAGAGAAACTGAGGGTGTTTACTGCATTAAAGATAAAGAAAAGCTAAAGGCATTTTGGAAAAATAATTTGTTAGCTGGAATTCTCGAGTCTCTATATACACAGCAATCCTATACCTGTTGAAATAATTCAAATTAATCAGCTACTAAACAAATGAAGTCAATAACAAATAAATGATCCTCTGTCGGAACACCAAAATATCAGGTTATACAACATTAAACATATTCACAGCTGAAGAGAAGTCCCGGAGACAACTATAAATCAAAATTGATTATCATTAGAATTGATTATCTAAAAATATTCTGAACTTATATAAATATCTATTTATCTATCTATCTATTGATTATCAAATTAGAATATTCTAAGCTTAAATGAATTAACGTTATTTGTTATTTGGATCTATATCTATCTACCTTTTTTTTTTTTTTTTTTAAGCGCTTAATTATTTGTGACGTCACACTAGACAGACGCACATATAAACATATTTGTGACATCACATTAACATGAAATTTAGACAAATGCACAGACATAAAGACATATATAAAAGAGAAAAAAAAATTACAATTGTGTATACACTGAAGAGAGATCTTCTTGTCCCGGCCGGGAAGAATGAAATTTAAGTTGTAAATTTAATGGAGAACTCTTTTAAGGGAATCACTCCATACCTTCATTTTGGTCCTCTTGACCTTGCACTTGTTTATTCAATCTAGACTCCTCAATAACTTCGTCTTGATCCCTTTGACTTTGTACCTGCTTTATCAATCTAGATGGTATCCATATTGGAGAGGATTCGTGCTTTGGAAAAACACAAACAGATCCTCTCCCCCAAATTAATACTGGGTCTGGACCCTTCCATGTACCTGAGAGAACATCCTTCCAGTAAACCAAAGGTTTATGTTGTTGGTGTGGGTTCCAGTGTCTATCTCCAGCCGAATGTCCATTAGAATCTAAAGTTAAGAAATTTAGGGTAAACAGGGCAACTGCCAATCTGTCCTTAGGATTTTTCCAGTTTCCATCTTTTTGCTTTAGTAACATATTTTTAAGTGTCCGATTTGCTCTTTCAATTATTCCTTGTCCCTGAGGATTATAAGCGATACCTGTTTTGTGGATAATATTGAACTTTGTACAAAATTGTTTGAAGGATGTGGATGTATATGCAGGGCCATTATCTGTTTTAAGCATTTTGGGGATGCCCAATGCAGCAAAAGCTTGCAGACAATGAGATATAGTATCTTTAACTTTTTCTCCGGAATGTAAAGAAGCAAAAATCATGCCTGAGCATGTATCTATGGTGACATGAATAAATCGTAATTTTCCAAAACTTGGCTCATGTGTGACATCCATCTGCCACAAATGATTGGGCATCAAACCTCGTGGGTTAACCCCATAATGTGGATTGGGCAAGAGTGTTACACAAGATGGACATTCTTTTACAATTCTACGAGCTTGTTCTTTTGTGATTTTAAATTTTTGTCTTAAGGTAGTGCTGTTAACGTGGAACTGGGAATGAAATAAAGTAGCTTGTTGTACTGTAGTAAATATAAATATTGTTTTAGTGAGGGCGTCAGCTTTTTGATTACCTTCATGGAGAGGACCAGGCAGATTAGTGTGAGCTCTTATGTGACCTATAAATAAAGGTTCTTTTCGTTGCCATAGGAGATTTTGGATTTGAGAAAACAATTTAAAAGCTGGAGTATGTGGTGCTATTGGACCTGCTAGCTCCAATTTTGGGACAGCATGTACAATATAATGGCTGTCTGAAAAAATATTCATAGGCTGTTCTTTAAAATTTTCCAGAGCTATTATTATAGCTTCGAGTTCCACTAATTGAGCTGATTTTTGATTAGTGATATGAATCATTTTTTCATTTTGAGTGACTACTGCAGCAGTACCGTTAGAGGATCCATCTGTAAATACATTAAATGCTTTAGGAATGGGTTGATTTTTTATTACCTGTGGGAATATGATAGGATGATTGATACAAAAGGACAGTATAGGAGATTTAGGAATATGATTGTCAAAATTTGCAGAAGTAGAGCATCTAGCTATAGCCCAATCATTATCATTGAAGCACAAATATTCAACCTGTGACGATGAATAAGGAGTAATAATAGTAGCGGGATGAATTCCAAATATTTTAGTAGAGGTTTTAAGTCCTTGAAGAATAAGTTTAGCCACCATGGAGGTATAAGACTCAATTGTACTTTTAGGAGAGACAGGCAAATGTATCCATAATATAGGTCCCTGTTGCCAAAATACTCCTGTTGGAGTATATTGTGAAGGAATAATAATCAATATTAGTGGTTGTGCAAAATCAAATCTATCGCAATGGGATCTTTCAATGGCCTGTTCTACTAATTTTAGAGCTCTCCTGGCCTCAGGAGTTAATGTTCGAGGTGAGGATGGGTCAGGGTTCCCACGAAGGATGTCAAATAAGGGTTTTAATTGTCCAGTAGTGAGGCTTAGTGTAGGGCGAAGCCAATTAATGTCACCCAGTAATTTTTGGAAATCATTGAGGGTGGTCAAATGTTCTTTACTTATTAGAATTTTTTGGGGTTTAACAAAAGTATCCATGATTTTAAAGCCTAAATATAGTATAGGTGATCTGCTTTGAACTTTTTCTTCTGCTATATATAATCCATATTTTTTTAGATTTTTTGTTATTTCACTAAATATATTAAATAAGATTTGTTGATTAGGGTGAGCTAATAAAACATCGTCCATGTAGTGTAGACACATAAGGTCTTGATATTTGTTTTTAATGGGCTGTATAGCTCTGTCCACATATAGTTGGCACAGTGTAGGGCTATTTGCCATTCCCTGCGGCAATACTTTCCATTGATATCTTTTATCAGGGCCATTATTATTAATAGAAGGAATTGAAAAAGCAAACCTGGGGGCATCCAGAGGATGTAGGGGAATGGAAAAGAAACAGTCCTTTATATCAAGGGTTATAAGGTAATAGTTTTTTGGAATAGCTACAGGATTAGGAAGTCCAGGTTGAGTAGGGCCCATAATTTGCATTGTTTTGTTAATTTGTCTTAGATCTTGTAATAGTCTCCATTTTCCTGATTTTTTCTTAATTACAAATATGGGAGAATTCCAGGGAGAGGTGGAAGGCTCTATGTGTCCTGCTTCTAATTGTTCTTTAAGTAATTGATGGGCCGCTTGCAATTTTTCTTTGGATAGGGGCCACTGAGGGACCCAAACTGGCTTATTAGAGAGCCATGGTATTTTTAAAATTGTTTTCTCAGTGGCCCCTAGAAAAAATGTCCTTTGCCTTTTTTATTATGAGTAGGATTTTTATTCTTAACACCTGCAGGCTTGGTCGCTAGGTGTAGCCCCATTTGATGTAAGATATCTCTTCCCCATAGGGTAACTGGCAAGCTGTTTAAAACATAGGGTTTGAATGTTCCTGTATGGCCTTCATTGTCTTGCCAATTTATGATTACAGCACTTTGAGCTGGGGTATTACTGTATCCCAAGCCTCTTAAACTGGTTGAGGCTTTCTGTAGAGGCCAGTGCTTAGGCCATTGTTGTAGATTTATGATGGAAGAGTCAGCTCCTGTATCAATCAGCCCCTCCATCTCTATACCTTGAATTTTTAATTTGCACATAGGCCTCTGTGAACAGTCCTGGACCCAGAAAGCCATAGGTCCTGAACCAGTGGAACCGAATGCTCTGCTATTTCTATTTTGTGGCATGCTTTTAAAAGAATTATGGAGACTGGGAATGAGGAGCAGCTGTGCGATTCTGTCTCCTTGATTTACAGAGATGATGCCCCTGTGTGTACTTAGCATTATTTTAATCTCTCCATTATAATCTGAATCAATAACCCCTGGTATAACATTAAAGCCTAATAAACTTTTGGAACTACGCCCAAGGATTAGTCCCACAGTTCCTGAAGGGAGAGGTCCCCTGATTCCTGTAGGAATCAACTGAACCCCCATTTCAGGTGTCAGGACCATCCGGGCAGTAGAACAGAGACCTAATCCTGCACTTCCTCTTGTCCCTCTGATAAGGGAGTTAATGGGTAGGAGGGACTGTGACGAGGAATCATTTGAATCTGAGGGCCTTCCTCCTCTAGTGCCTCGTACATTTGTGGGCCCCGGGGCATTGGGCCCCGTGCCCCGTTTTTTGAAATCCTTGATAAATCATTTCCATATATATATCATATCTAGAATGGCATTGATTGGCCCAATGTATACCTTTTTTGCATCTGGGGCATCGGCCTGGAGCACGGTATGAATTTGATTTTATTACCCTTGGGGGATATTGCTTAGCATATCTTGGTTGATTATAATAATTTTGTCTGGAATATCCTGTTCTAGGTTGAATCCTTTGGGAATTTTGAGGGGAGGAATTTTTCATCACTGCAGCAATTATGTTGCCTGTGATAACAGCCTCGTTAATGTCTTTGCACAGTCTGATATAAATTGATAAGTCTTTTTTACTTCTCCATGGCCTTATTGCATCCTGGCAATATTTATTAGCGTTCTCGTATGCTAATTGGATAACTAGGGGCATAGCTTGCTCGACTTCTCCAAAAACTCTAGATGTTGTTTTTAAGAGCCTATCTACAAAATCAGTGTAAGGTTCGTTAGGCCCTTGTATAACTTTTGATAGGCTGCCTTGCAGATCCCCTGTGCCTGAGATTGTCTTCCAGGCTTTCACAGCTGCAGTGTGTATCTGGGCATACACACCTGGATCGTATTGTAGCTGATTTTGTAGTTCGGCGAACTCACCCTCCCCTGTGAGCATATCTATATTGCGTTGAGGGAAACCTGCTGCAGCATTTCTCTTTGCTATTTCTGAACAAAGTTCCTGGAATTGAGTTTTCCAGATTAGGTATTGTCCCCCACTTAGTACCGCTCTGCATAGACTTTTCCAATCTGAGGGGGCTAAGGTTAGGGTGTTAAGTGACTCTATCATACTTAATGTGAACGGAGCTTGAGGCCCATAGGTCATTACCGCCTCTTTAAAATTCTTTATTGTTTTAAAGTCTAGGAACTCGTGATATCTTTGTCCCTGTTCATTTTGAAATACTGGCAGTTCTAGGTGCTCCTGCGGTCTATGTTGTTCGAGAGCGTATAAGCACTCTGAAAGGCCGCCAATTTCTACCTCAAGGGCACGTACACTCTGATCAATACTCTTTATTGTTTCTGTTAGGGATTCTATCCATGAAGGAGCAGAGGGCGCTAGTGGTTCCTCTATTTGACGGTCTTTTCTCTTTTTTAAATTTCTTTTTATTCTTTTTATTGGAGACTGTGCTCTCCGAATCGCTTTTTGATTCCTCTTCACTACTAGCTTCATAATTCCTAACCGGCTCAGTAGAGGAGACTGTACTTTCATGGTTTGGCTCCTTGTTACTATTATTACTTTCACTAGTATCCTGAGTTTCAGTTTCTAAGGAGAGTACATACTCCTCAGCTAATTTTATTAAGCTTCTGATGGCTTTTGCAGATCTTACTTTTGAATTTACATTCCTACTCTCCTTGCTGGTCTCCACTGAGTCAGAGGATATGCTTTCTTGTTCACTTTTCTCACGATCCTCTGAGTTCTCAATATCAAAAATTTCATTCATGGCTTTTATAAACCGACTTTTTGTTATATTTGCTCCCATCTTTTTAAATTTTCTTTTTTCTTACCTTGCCGCCGAATTCCCCGTACAGGCCACCACCTGTCGCTGCCTGAAGCGGAAGTCGCTTGGAGCAGCGAACGCCACAGGAAAATTCGGAGGCAGGATGAAAATGAAAAAAGGTCTTTTATTCTTCTCCTCTCTCCAGCTCCAGCAATCACTCCAAATGCTCTAACTCCAACCACCACCTTCTTCTTCCCCACACACACTAACGAACCTCACCCAGTTATATACATATAGCTTTAACAAGGACATGTGCTTACAGCTCGAGCTTACAGGTGCGTCACGCAGTGTTCACGGGCCTACAAAGATTCTTTGAATAATGTATTAATATCAGGTGGAAACTAGAACATCTTTTATGGCTCTCAGCTAACCGCAATCTTTAGCTATCTCCTTGATTATAGGCTCCTTCAGAAATAAACCAGACTCGGAAAGTCAAGGGCCAAATATTTTCTGTCATATGCAGCAGTTAGAGCAAAATAAGGGGAGAATGGTGGGGAGTAAGAATCACCTGAAAATAGAAGGGAGATCAGTGAAGTAGAAGAAGGGATAAGAGGAGGAGAAAGGAGGGACAGGCAAAGAGAAAAAATACAGAATGCAATTTACCAAATTATACTATGTACATATATGAATATGCCACAGTGAATTTCATCTTTATGTATATCTATAAATCACCTATTAAAACCAATAAATTGATTGAAGATCAGTAGAGTATACAAAGGGGAATGGCAGAGGGAGTAGGGATGGAAAGAGGAAGTACAAGAAACTGAAATAGAACAAATTATAATTCATGCATGTATGATTATGTCAAAATAAACCCTAGTGTTATGTATAATAGTAAGGTAATAATAAAAATAATTTTTAAAAAGCAAGTTTTTTAAAAATTTTTTATTTTTAAGGCAAGCACAGACCCACTGAATTTCTCCCAGTTCTTTCAACAAACTAAAAGTCTGTATGACCCTGAATCTATGCAGTTTCCTATGGAACACCCTACCACTTTTTGCTGTTGTTCCCCATAAATGGTCACAGGGTTTTCATACACAGATGAATATAATCTTCCAAGTATTTGACAAGAAAATAAGCCCTTAACTGTTTATGTGCCTGCCTTTATAGTGTATATTTCTCACATGCCAACATCTTGACTTTTCTTCCTCCATTCAGACTATAATGCCCCCTGGTATAGAAGCCATAGCCATTCCTCCAAACACAGCACCTATTATGAAATAAGCATGTAAACATTACTGTTTTATATTGTTAGCCTTTGTTGTCACTTTTCTAAATTAATGTAATAATGCCAAAATCAATTGGCTTCAGATTATGTTTCCCATCAGCAGAAAAACATGCATACACCTGAAGAATCAGATATGGACATTTATTCACCTTTGCCTGTAAATATTACCATGTTTTTGTGTTTGTGTAAGGATACATTTTAGTACACATATGTGTACATTGGATAGTCAAGGTGAAAAATAATAATAATATCCTTTGATTTTTCTCTCAGCATACAAATCATTTGAACAGCCAGATAGTTGTTATTTTTGTAAGTTGTTGGCAAATGATTGCCTGAATTTCTATGTTTCTAGTCAGTCCAGTGAAACAAGAATCGATTAATTTGTCACTTTCTATCTTCTAGCTTGGTTGCCTGTAAGTTCCATTATTCCACTGTTATAAAGTGTTAATGCAATTGACTGGCAGTGCCTATAAAAATAAACTGCCTCTCTCTTCCTCTTGATAGACCATGGTTTGAAGAACTAAACTGCAAATTTTAATCTAAACAATTCTAATTATCTTGCTAGAGAAAAAAAGTGTATCCTTTCCATTGATCACCTTTCTTAGTCTTGGCTTTGGGAATATGCCAGTCTTTTCCTACACTAGGCTCTGTTTCTTTAAAACTTACTTTCCAGATTTTCCAAAGAAGTATGAAAACTGTGCAATTTCCACTGGGTTCAATTCCAATTAACTCAAATATCAGAGACAGTCCTAAGGGCTGCATGATATGTGTATATTAGAACAAGGTAATAAGTGAAACAAAAACATCAACAGTTCACAGTCTGGGAAAACAGCAGAAAGGGGCACTTTTCCTGAAGTGCTTACAATCTAAATATGAGTTCTAATGACCATGATTTGATTAATTTCCAACAGAGAAGCTTACCAAGCATGAATAGTTTCTTACCACTGCCTGCTCAAAAAAGACTTCTGTGTTTTGAAACAATATAGCAATTAACACTTATGGCTGCTGTTTTGCCTTGCTTTATTTTTCTGGAAAAGCAATTCTTGGCTTACTAGGTGCTCATTCTGTCCCAAGGATTTCTTCAGGAAAAAAACTAGCAGATACTATGCATGACACCTCTCCCATGCTCTCATTTGAAAGCTAACAGGGAGTCTTAGCAGGATTTCATTCACTCTCAAGCACCATTACTGCTGAAATACATTAAATAATATTACCCTTTCTAGTGAATTTTCAATTTGAAAGAGAAATCCTAGACTTCAATGTGTGATGTGCACTTGAACTGGAGAATTATTTTTAAATCATTCAAGATGTCAAAATTATAAATTGCTAAAACTGCTTTATCAATGTCATTTTGAAGCAACTAAGGACTACGGGGCATTATAATGCTGGAAATTGCTATTATGATGCCTGGTTTGGCTTCAAGTAGTTTTCCCTGGTAAAACAGAATACTCAGAGTGCTTGGAAGATGTTAATGTGATGTGACTGTCTGGAGGATTTCCAGATAATAACAATTAACACCAAACCAAGTACAAATATCCTGAGTCAATTCTACATTAGGGCAGGTCTCCCAGATTTAGCTCTCTTCAGTCAGGGGCCTAGCCTGGTTGTTCTGGCTACCTCCGAGGGTCGGTACCCAGCAAGGATGTCTTTGTCATAATATTAGGCTTTCTCCTGAATGGTTGGGTCACAGGTTCCCAGAATGCAAAATCATGTTCTTGAAAAGCCTTTGTTTGGCCCCTAGCAATGCCAGTCATCGAACAATGACTTACTGTGAGACAAGGAAATGGTAAATGCCAATACTACTTACCTAAAATCAGGGAGGAAAAAAACATTCAAGACTGTATAATGTTCGGGCAACCATGTTAAGCACTTTATATATTTAGTCCTTCTAAAAACCATAAAGGAAATTATCATTATCTCCATTTTTTTATTTGAGTAAATTCCTAATAGTCATAGAAGATAATACCCTAAATGACAGTTTCTGTCTTTGTATATTGTTTCATTTCCTGTTTTTTTTTCTTTTCATTTTTTTAAACACTCTATGAAGAACCTTCAAAGAATTCAGAACTCTTTATGTCACTCAACTATTTACAATTCACAAATTTGCACTAAAAGATGAATGAAACCTAAACTCCTTACCAGGGTTTTAAGGCTCTCTCTATCATCTCTCCACTTTCCCCATGGACCATGTTCGTTCCTTCTCTCTAACTTTCCACCTTAAGCTTCTGCTTTTAATTCCCTCAATGAATTGGCTCCTTCCTGCCCTGGGGAGCACATGCTTTTCTATCTGGAAAAATCTAATCTTATGCAATGATCTTTCAGATCCTATCTATTCCCAGTTCATAAAGCTAGCTTCTACTCATTATTTGATTCTTGAAATAAATAACACTTCCTTAAAGGTAGTTAAAAATACGATTTCTGAAAGACTACTGGAACAATAAATTTTGTTATGATATACATTATGATAATCTATTTTATGCCCACATAGCATTTTTCAATTAATTAACTCTTACTTAATTACATGCATTTCATATTACCTATAACTGTGAGACTCAAGAGAGTAAGAGCTGTATCAAGTTTATTTACTGCTATATCCCAATTACATAGAACAGTGTTGGATACATATTAGGTGCCTAATGAATATTTGTTGAATGAATGAATGAATTATTGCTCTACAAAATTAGCTTCCTTATTAGACTTTAAAAATTTTAGGTTAGTAGACTCTAAATTGACATGACCAAGGATTTTTTATTTTTGTTTTTTAGTTTTGTTCCATTACTTAAAAGCATTTAGCTGCCTGGCTGTGAAGTATGAGAATTCACAAAGTTATAACATGTTACAAAATAAAATAAAATAAGATACTGTTGTTTTCACTATTGGGGCTCCACATTTGCATTTACATCGATATATCTTATTATTGATTATACAATTTAAACTACATTCAACAAAACATCATTTTGCTTCTTGACACATCCATTTAATGTATATTTGTTGGTTCTGATAAATATGTACTACTGAGAGTTATAAAGGAAATTTGAGTTTGAGTAAAAGGAAATCTATCTACCAAAAACATAGCCTGACATTCATCCCACTATCAATATTTTATTAAATGTAAATGAAAATGAACTACATGTATTTGGGTTTGTGTATAAAAGAAGAGCAACACATTTCTGGTTTTACAAGTCCTATCTTATTTGACTCCTTTGCAGCATTAAGCACTGCTGACAAGTCCTTTCTGGGGACTTTCCACTCCAAGCTTCATAACACTAGCCTTTTCCTTTTTAACTGACCTCCTTTCTCTCTTAATTCTTCTATAACTCTCTTTGCTAGATTCTCCTCTTCTGTTTGTTCACTGAACAAGTATATATGGAAAGTTCACTATTCAAGGTTGGGGTTGTGGCTCAATGGTGGAGCGCTTGCCTAGCATGCCTGAGGCACTGGGTTTGATCCTGAATATTACATAAAAAAAATAAATAAAGTTATTGTATCCATCTACAATTTAAAACTATATTTTTTTAAAAGTTCACTATTCCTCTGATGCTGAGCTTGGAAATACATTGATAAGAAGGACAAACACAGTCCTTTGGCCTCATAAACCTTACTCTATTTTCATCTCATTAAATTCCTTTGAAAGTTATCAACACAATTTTAGCTAATATCTATATGCTAAAACTCCCAAATTGGAGAGCCTCATCGTCTCTCCTAAGTTCTATAACCATCTGTGTAATGTGCATAACTTCTCTCAGACTCATCATGTCCAAATCTGAACTTGCCTTTTTTCTTCAAAAACTTACCTAACACTCTGTTTTCTACCCAGCTAATGGTAGAAATATAATACACAAACACACAAACATGGAATTCATCCTAACTTTCCCTTTCCTTCATTTTTTTAAGTGCAATTTGTCCTCAATCCCTATCTGGTTGAACTTTTCCTATCACTGTGTTAATTTAATCTCTCATCACCCTTCTTCTGTCTTACAATATTTACCTTATAATTGCCCCCCTTTCTTTTCTGTATTTCATTTTTCACTGATACCAGAGAGAAATGTCTACATTCAAATATGGTCCATGCTTGAAACTCATGAATTGATTTTCATCTGCTTTAGACTAATGTCTAAGCTTTGTAGCACTGTGTGTGTCATGAATTCTCCAGCTTCTGACTTCATATCTTGCACCTATGGTGCTATCATAACATCAATTCCCCTCGATGAGACATATTTTACATTCTTGTGCTTTTATAAGACTTTCCCTCTTCCAGAAATTTCTTCCCCATCCCATCTGCCTTAATTTTAACCTTAACCACCAAAATTTACATTAGACACCTTTCTTATGAAGTCTTCCCTGACATCTTTAGAAAATGCGGCACCACCAATAATTGTAATTAATATAGAACATATTATCCTCTATTATGATCATATATTTACACACTTTCTTACTCTAACTGTAAACATCTTTGGAACCTTAGGACCTAGCACTGGGAGTCATGGCACATAATGGGTCCTTAACAATCCTTTGTGGAATTAGTGAAGTAATGTTGTTAATTAAACTAAAAACAAATTAGAGTTCTCCTTTAACAACAACAACAAAAAGTCACTACAAATGAAAAGTCAACTGGAATAACAAGAAGAGCATCTCTAATTCATGTTTATTAAAATTCAAATTAATATTTTATTAACTATTATAAAGTAGAAGAGAGTATATGAGTTTCAGGAAAGGTTTTGACTTTTGGTTAGAAGAGAAAGAGGTCATCTTTAGGATTAAACTATGGAACTTCATTTCTGAATTATTTCTATTCTACTCTCTGAATGATAACTTCAACTCTCCCTAGTAAATATAAATATCCAAGGAGATTTGCTTCTCCTTCTTCTAATGGTGACAGAGATAAAGAGAAATACTGTATAGATGTAGATGAAATTGATGAGATGTAAGGAAATTAATCCTTTTCCATCATTTTTTGTTATTGTTATTCACATTGTAGTATTGTTAATAATCACAATGTAATCACAATGATAGCAGGGTTCTAAGACTTGCCGTAGTGTACAATTTGTTGGTTTGCTTCTAACAATTTATAATTAGAATATTTTTGCTTTTATAGTTGATGTTATTTGAATAGAGAAAAAGTCATTGCCAGTAAGTGCTTAATAGTTTCCTAAAAAGGAATGGTATTATCTCACTTCTGGGAAATGAAAATTGAGAGTTTTACTGAGTACATTTTGGTTTGAAATTTACTTCTCTTGGAAAATTAGAGAAAATTTTATTATAGCACACATGACAGGGACACAAAACAGTTAAGGCTCCCAAATTTAGTGAAAGTTTGTATACCTGAGCAAGAAAATCAGTTAATAAAAATTAATTAGGCCCTTACTTATTTTAAAGATCTTGAGAAAATGGAAAATAAGTCAGCTTCTGGTGCTGCAGCCCTTGAGGAGATAGAACAGTGGGAAGCTGAACTCACCCTAATGGACAGGAAGGACAGAATACTATAGGCCAACTCAAGTCACAGAGTAAAATTGCTACTATTGGCTAATGGCATCTATCTCCTTTGAGTATCCTCAGGCTCAAATCTCCTCCTCTACAGCCAATCTCTTCTGCAGCTAATATAATCCATCTCTAGGGGAAGAATTCTTGGAACTTGAAAACATCCTGTTCTAGGAAAATAGGATGAGCAGATGGCTAATGCCACCTCCTTCTTTCTTAGTGTACTAACAAATTTGCCTCTTTTTCAAAGTCCCAGTATAGAGTGTGCTCTACCCATTCTGGCATGTGCATAGGTCAGGGAGGATTAAGACAATATTAATTAATATTGTATTAATCAACACAATTCAGAAGTCTCAGCAATGATGATGATGACAATGATGATAATGACAATGAGGAGGATGATGATGGTGGTAAAATCTAGGATTGCTGATGCAATCCTAAGGTAAGAGAAATATAGGTGAAAATTTTCATTATGATTTTTAAATGAAAGGATTTTCAGGAATTCCTATTACCTTTGCAAGGTCTTTCTAGCTTTTTAGTGTGGTCTATTTATTTATTTCCATTAATCTAATAAATTAGTTTGACCTTCTACTTTTCTATAAAGGAAAATTAGTTCTATTATTATTTTATTTAAAAGAATATAAAATACTAAGATATGTTAAAAAAGGATAACAAATAATAAACTAATTTCTATTATAAAAATTAACTATTTTCTTTTTTTTTAACACTAAAAATTTTGTAGAAAATTACTGTTAATGGAACAATAACATAACACTCCAAACCTGAGATTCAATAATCCAGGCAAGTATATTGTAGACTACAGAACAGGCCTCAGCCTATACAACATTTAAAACTAAGTTTAATTATATGTGTGTGCATGTGTGTGTGTGTGTGTGTGTGTGTAGATGTATGTATATACACATATATATCCATACTTAATATACTTTACCCTAACATAAAATCAAATTATACTTATGTAAATTCACAGTATTATAAAGTTATAAAAAGGGAGTTTCTATGCATTCAGAAAGGATCTAAGTTCAGCATAAATCTGATGAATTTTGCAACTTTAAATTGCCTGAGTTTATTACTAAAACACTTGAAGTCTTCTTTGTAATTCTGCTCTCATTTCTCTAGATCCCCTAAGAGCTGTCAGGTGCGTCCTTGGAAACATCATTGCTTTTGTTTTCATCAGTTCACATATTCTTGGCATTTTCCCCATTGCTTGTCAAAATAATTAATATCTGGAGTTGAAGAAATAGGTATACTGCATTTTAATATAAATTTTGAGAGAAACATTGTTAAAGGAATACCCTATTAAAAATGAGCTTTCTGTCTTTGACCTTTTGTTGCATTGCAAAAACATTTCTGATCTGCTTAAAGAAATATGGACACAGCTGTCATCTCTGTAGAGTTAACGAAGGGTTTATTTTCAAGAGAATATCCTGCCAGTTTTGAAGAAGTTTGGATATTAATCAATTTAGGATCCATCTCACAGTCAATGAAAATAAATATTAAAAATCCATTGTATGGAATAATAATACTAAAAGCTTGTAAGAATTTGAAGTGCCATGAATCACATCTTGAATATGTAGTTTATAACAGGTAATAAGCAATAGTACAAGTCAATATTATATCTTAACCTGCTACAAGTTGGTTATCACCCACTTCGCTACATGACCATGGAGTAGAACATCTGCATGTTTTAGCAGGTGTAATTATTTTCACTATCCACTTTAAAACACAATAACTCATCTTTTCAAGAGTGACTTCTTTGCAGAGATTCTTGGCATTTGCATCCTCCAACCAGTCATTGAGCACATTTAGAATTACATCATCCTCCATATAACATACCTGGAGTTTGGGGGCCCCATTGCCTGTACCTTTAGTCTAAAGCTAAGAGTCTTTTTTTTTTTTTTCTGTTTTCTTTGACATCTTTTATTGAACTGAAAGTACTTATCAGGACCATCTTAATTTGTTAAAAGGATTTCACAAACCTATAATTGGGTCATTGCAGTTGGGTCTTCATTCATGTCTAATTCAACCCTTGTTATTCAAAGCTTTTTTTTTTTTTTTTCAAGATCATGTATATACTGGTTGGATATGAGCAATACTTGCACCTTCCAAAATGTGTTGTATAATTTCCAAGTTTTCTTTTTCTTGATTTTTTGCAAAGAAGCCATTTCTTTTATGACCTTCAAGTACAACAAGTAGCAAAGTTTATTAACATTCCATCCCCCAACCTTTTTAACTAAAAAACAAAACAAAACAAGTGAACCATTGTAAAACATGAGTGGTGATTTTCTTGATCCCAGTGAATTTCCTCAGCATTTTCCACCTGCCCATGAAGCAAAGGTCACATATTTTTTTTTCCTTTCTTTTTTTATTTATAATAGTAGTATTACAATTCATAATGCACATATATAGCATCTTTTAACATACAACTGTTTGTATACAAAGTATATAAGTACCATTCAGATCTTCGATCATGCATTTAAGATAATGATATCAATCTCATTCAACCACCAATTTTTTTCCTTCCCCCCCCTTGCTCCCTCCCTTACCCCTCCCTTTCATTTGACTATTCTAGTGTTCCTCTAATCCTCCTATGTACCCCCATCCAACAACACTGTGAACTAGCCTCCTTATGTCAGAGAAAACATTCGGTATTTGGATTTGGGGGATTGGCTAACTTCACTTAGCATATTTTAACAAAGTCACTCTCAAAGTTATGTAAACCAACACAGAGTACACCATCCTATAAAAAGGGAAAAATGGAATATACATTCTGGGGACCAGGATCAACGGTACTAATAAAATCCTAAATTCTGGGGGAAAAAAAGAATGCAGTCTTCCTCATAATATATTTAAAATCACTCATTTATGATAAATTGAAAGCAATTAAATAATGAAAATAATTGCAAATATCACATAAGTTCTAAGGGAGATTATAACATACTTTTGTCTATTGGAAGATCCAATAATACAAAGTGAGAAATAATGCCTTTAATTGGCTCCCAATTTTATACAGCCTCTAAAAATTTGACTTCAGAAAGTCAGGTAACCAAAGAGGATGTATTTCTTGAAAATCTTCATTCTCTGAATCCTTAAAAATAACACATATTCTATGTTTAAAGAGAAATAATTATTAGGATAAAACAGTACTAATGTATGAAAATATGCCAGAAGAGGGGATGACAGAGAAAAACCCATATTCTTATTTCTTATCCTTCTCTTGCCAAAAGAATGCAGTCTCTACACAAGCATAGAGACTTTTCAGATATGCCAAAATCTCTTCAAATGACAGTTTCCACACCTTGAAATTTTAATTTTTTACCATCTGCTGATCTTTAAAATCCTAAATCAATATTACAAGCAGTGATTAAGTCAAAGCGAAATATAACTTCATATGATTTCATGAACATTTGAGGTAAATCAATGTAGAATTTAATTTAGTTCTCTTTTTGAAGTATATAATTTCATTTCGCGGTAGAACATCCTAAATAATAAACCTTTCTCCAGTTGCCTGTTGATGCCTAAAAATACTTTTAACAGAAGACAAATCTTTTACTCCACAATTATAGATTAGACTTGAAGTATGTAAATGTAATTTTGAAAAAAGTAGCAATTTAACTTCAACTCACTTGAAAGTTTCAAATCCTCATTTGTGAGCCTCCCTCTAAGCTGGTTTTGACAGGGGTGGAAGGAGAAAAGAACACTGGAGAGTGCTACTACAGGGGTGAAAAGAGGAAGGAAGGTGAGGAGCTGAAGGGGAAATAAGGTAGTCAAGGGCAAACTTTGCCTTCTACCAGCGAAGCTCCCTCTTATGACCCTCCATTTTCTCTCTCTTTGCCTTTGCGTTAGTCTCCAACACTTCTTTCATTGCAAACGTGAAGGCAGCCTACATATTTTCAAGACTGTGAAGGTAAAGAGGCACCAAACAAGACATTTCTTCATACATTCTGAAAGCAGTTCTGGATAAAATGAGTGGATCTAGGGGTGGAGTTCAAAAGTCTAAAGAACCATTGCAATTTCCTTTGTGGCTTTTTTCCTTACCCTAGAATTATAGAAAGCGATTCCCCTGCCTCCTTTTTTAAAAAGAAGCCTCACATTTAAAACAACATATTTACATCTAATCTTATATAGAAAGAAGTCATAAAAAGCTGAATTCATGGATATTTTCCAGGGCTTCAACATTTTTCAAACTTAAAGGTGATTTCTTTTTGTAATCTGTTCATTCTCTTCTCCAATTAAAAGAAGACCAAAAAATCTAAATGTATTCTTGGGATTTATAAGATTTGGTCACCATTTTACTGCTGCTCTGATTTCTCTTGCCTTTCTAGCCTTCTTACAGTGTGCAGAAGGTCAGGCCACATGAATATTTGCTTCTATTGATTGGAATCGAATAACCAGCAGGTGGTCACGTTGAGTAAAGTTCAGAAGATTGCACAGCAGACACAACAAGACAGAGATGCAAGGCGCAGTGGATTTCCAGAACAGCATGGGCCTGTGTAATTTAGCATGACCTTTCTGGTTTTCTATGCGGGAGTGTGCTATTCATTGGCAATTAGGGGAATTTAGCATGAACTGTGTGAAGTTTATTGAGTCTGAAGTTTTACATTGACTTTCTTGGCCTGATTGCATAACAACTACAAAGTTTTCTATCAAAAGATATTTGGAATTTATTTTTTAATTAATTAATTTATTTATCTGTCAACCTATTTATTTATTTATTTTTGGTAGGAAAATTATCCAGATCCTATTCTCTATTCTTGCTCCTTTTCTTTTTTCCTATTTTCCCACTTCCAATACTTCTACCATAGAGAGTGTCTACTTGAGAACTTTCTAAAGACTCAAATTACTTCATTACTTACAGTATAAAAATACTTTCTTGTGGATCAAAATTTGCCTTATCAATTATAAGCAAAATTGATTTCTTATTCAAGTTCTCTCTGTGTGAGTACTGATTTGCCTACTGTCATTAGACTTCCTTTGGTTATTCATTCCTGTTTATATTCTCAAGTTATTCACTCTGACTTATAAGTTGATAGAGATTTTATTATTTGAGTTTTGTGGATGACCAAGCACAAATTGCAATGCATATTTTTTAAAACATGGTTTTCATTTTGAATCATAAATAAACCAGGATTTCTTAAAGAGTTATTTATTTAAGAACTGCAAGAGTAGGTAGCAAAGAGTAACTTAGGAAAAAAGACAATTCGTGGGGTTTAGTATAAATTCTTTTTTCTATTGTGTAGTTGGAGAAAGTCCACAGCAATAGTGTTGAACTATTCAGAGAAATATTGTACTTAATGTGTTTAAGAAGGTTTGAAAAGAGAAAGATAATTTTTCATTTTATTGATAATTTCAGAGCCCAAGAGGACTACAGTTGTGATATGAATTGCTTTAGAAATGGAATGCTACATATTGAATTAATCTTTAAAAGTATTCAAATGATATTGTAATTTATTGACAGTGTGAAGGTAGCATATGGTAAAGAATTAGACAGCACTCCCCACCATGAAATTAAATGAAAACTTGATGATAAATTGAGTTTCCATTGTAAATAATTGACCTTTATTCAAATAACTAAAAATTTTCTATTATTATTTCTACATTAAAGAAAAAAATGCAATACTTCTCTTCTTGGAATTCCAGAGTTTTGTTTTTATTTAATTTTGTTAATAAAAAATTAGGACAAATTAGAATTTTGGAGCCAGAAGCAATATAATTTAATTTGGTCTGCTTTAATGTTTCTGGACTGATTTGGTAGGCTGGGTTGATCCAATAACTGAGCTTCTTGGTTAAAGAAGGTGAAAAACAGAATATTAAACAGCCACAAGCTGATGCAATCACAGATTTTTGTGGGGGAGGGTATCGGGGATTGAACTCAGGGGTACTCAATCACTGAACCACATCCCCAGCACTATTTTGTATTTTATTTAGAGACAGGGTCTCACTGAGTTGCTTAGTGCCTTACTTTTGCTGAGGTTGGCTTTAAATTCGCAATCCTCCTGCCTCAGCTTCCCAAGCCACTGAGATTACAGGCATGTGCCACTGCCACCACGTTTGGCAACAGGTTTTTTAAAATGGGGTCTGATATGAAAATGCTGGTTTCTCATTTACTTTCCTAGACAGCTGTGCCTAAAATAGTTATGTCTACTATCGCCTAAAATAGTTATGCCACTATCAAGAGCACTTTCTTATACTTACTTCAAGAGCTTATATCCTTCCCTTGACACAATATGAACTTGGAGAACGTTTTCAAGTGATGTTGATACAAACTGTTGAGTTCAGTAAAAGAGCCCTGGGGCTTGATATCATATGCTTTAGTTTTACCATTAAATAGATCAGTAATTTTAGATAAATGACAACTTCTCTTGACACATTCTCTCTCTAAGCTCTAAAATGAGGCATTGGGCTAAGTCATCTATAGAAACTATTGCACTCAAATTCCTAAGCCTTGATCCAATCATCCACTTTTGCCCAATCCATCTCTGTCAGAGGCCCCATTTGTAAGACTGCTGGCCAGGCAATATTTGCAATGAAAATAAAAGGGAAATAAACTTTACTTTCATTGTAAAACATGAAGCCATGATTCCTAATTCTATTTTATTAACTTATCATGTAAGTGAGGCTCACATACACACACACACACACACACACAACACACACACACACACACACACAAGATGGGGGAGAAGAAAGAAATAAACAGACAGAATGAAGGACAAAAAGAAGCACTTAAAAGGCTACTTTTCCATAATATTTGTTCTTTAAAATTACCCTCAAAGGTCTAGCATATGAGGATGTGTAAGAGAAAAGCCTACATTAAAAAAAGAAAGAAAGAAAGAAATTTTGTAACTGGGTAACAATCTTTAAGATAATTTATTTTTAAAAAAATTTTGGATACAAACTATTCATATATAACGGAATTTTCATTACAGCTCATGACTCAGATATTGTGAATTTCAGTGCTTTATCCCAATTTTCCTCAAAATATTAAACTAAAATAGAGACAACATTAACTTCTTTTTATTAGGAACAATGTGTTTCTCATTATGTATTCCTACCACAGAAATAGGTTTGAGTAGTGTTTGGGACTTGAAGAACTCCATTAATCTCCTAGGTCCACGGGCTGATGAGCACCATTCTTATAATACCATTTCAAAGTGAATTCTTATTGCTAACACTAGTTGTTTCATTATAGTTGAAATTAAAGACCAAGGAAGCTTGTTCAAAGGAAGCTTAATGTGGATTTCTGCACTTAAAGAGTGCTAATTTGCCACTGCAAATATATGACTAAGTACAGTAGTTATTCATCATTTTGACTCTACAGAAAAATGAACATTTATGACCACACTATTAAAAGGCAAAAAGGACATCATCTAATATCTTTTTCTCCTTACAGACCGCAAGAAACATTAAGCTACAAAGGAGACACAATCTTGCAATCTTAGAGTATTTGGAGGCTTATAAAAAAAAAAAAAAAATCAGGGTTTGGTCATGATTTGTGAGTAGAAATATATTTCTTAAAAGTCAATTTATTTTCTATTTTTATCGTCTATTTAATTTCATCAATAAAAAATTAGGAGTTGTTTATACATAACTAAGCACATTAATAGAAATTGAATCTAAAATTGAACAGTATTAAATAATGGAACTATATACATGTTTACTTTCTATATTTCCTGGAGTAGCAGATACCTCTCTCCTCTTAATAAGCTTAATATAATAGGTAAAAGAATCAAGAAAAAGACACGTGTAAAAACTTACCTAACCTTTCAAAAAGTGAAATCAACAGGTACTCATCCACCATTGGATGCCAAATAGTTAAATTACTTTGGTTGATGTTAAAAGATAAATTAGACTGGAAAAAAAACAAGAAGAAGAAGAAGAAGCCCAAAGTATTCAGTGTGAGCCTGGCCTTATGTTAAGGGTTCTGAATTCATCTCTTTTAATTTGAGTTCATCAAAGGACTTTGAGGAAAGATTTGCTCTTTAAATTTATAGGTCAGAGCTCTTACACAATCAAGAGGAACTAAAATGGCTTTGACTGATTACACACACTGACAGCAGCAATAATTTAAATATATTTGGGGGCTTTTTAATATTTAATTTTTAACTAACTTTTTATCAGTCTACATAAAATATATAGCTAAGTTGATTGCATTGTTAACATTTCATCTGTTGTAACCAACCTATAAGCACAAAATCAGTGCATAGAGAAAGAGCTGATGGATACCTCATAAAGCTGCTGTGGCAGTTAGTGGTGTGTATAATAGGAAGGGGCCATTGTACTCAAATACTGCAGCACAGGAACAGCCTCCAGCTGCTTTGGTGTGGTGAGCAGCATGTATTAACTATATTTCTTTTCTGTATTCTTGATGCTCTGGCATGTGAGATTCACTGAAAGAAAAGAGGCTGCAACTTTCAGGATGGCTTCATCAGGAGCAACATCTCACTGGCAAACCAAACAATTCAGAGCATATAACCCCCAACCACCTCCTTAAATCTCACATACCCAGCCAATATTCCTCTTCCCTAAATCATCCCAGGGCCAGGTACCGGGCAACTAGGATCACCTATATAGCCCAGCCTACCAAAATTATTCAAACGTTCCAATCATATGCCTATGTTGTTTACCCTGTCCCACCCATTCCTCCCTAGGAAAAGTACAATAAAGACTCTGACTCATATTTTCCCCTAGTCCCTTGTGCCTGCTAATCAACTCTGCAGCTTTTTCAGAAGTCCCCAACAACACTGTGTGCCCTCTCCTCTTGGGAACAATAAGCTGCAAGCTGTCGTTTTAATGGCAATCATCTCCTGATCTTCTGTCTCAGTATATCTGAATAAAAACAAAATCCCAGGTACATTTTAAAATAGAGTGATTATTGGATATTAAATGGATCTAAATAGGAAAAGAAGAGCTAAAACTATCTGTTTGCCAACGACATGATCCTATATGTAGAAGACCCAAAATAAACTCCAGAAAAATTCTGAACTCGTAAATGAATTTAGCAAAGTATCAGGATACAAATTAACATGTAGAAATCAATTGTGTTCCTATACTCTAATGACAAATCAGCCAAAAGAGAAATTAGGAAATCTATCCCATTTATAATAACCTCAAAAAAATTTTGGGGGAAACAAATCTCACAAAAGAGGTGAAAGATCTCTACAATGAAAACTATAGAACACTAAAGAAAGAAATTGAAGATGACCTTAGAAGATGGAAAGATCTCCCATGTTCTTAGGCAGAATTAATATTGCCAAAATGGCCATATTACCAAGTGTTATACAGATTTAATATACTTCCTATTAAAATTCCAATGATATTCTTTATAGAAATAAAAAAGCAATCATGAAATTCATTTAGAAAAATAAGAGGCCCAGAAGAGCCAAAGCAATCCTTAGTGAGAAAAGTTAAGCAGGAGGCATCACAATAACAGACCTTAAATTATACTATAGAGCTATAGTAACAAAAACAGCATGGTATTGGCATCAAAACAGACATGAAAACCAATGGAACAGAATATAAGACACAGGAAAACCCACAAAATTAGAGTTAACTCATCCAAGACAGAGGCCCCAAAAACATCATTGGAGAAAAGATAGCATCTTCAAAAATAGAAATCCATATGTAACAAAATAAAATTAGACTTCTGTCTCTCACCCTGCACAAAACCCAACTCAAAGTGGATCAAGGACTTAGAAATTAGATGAGAAATCTTGTACATACTAGAAGAAAATTTAGGCCCAAGACTCAAATATTAGCTCAGGAAGTGACTTTCTTAATAAGACCCTAAAGTGCAAGCAGTAAAAATCAATAATAAATAAATGGGGTGGCATCAAACTAAAAAGTTTCTTCACAGCAAAGGAAAAAATAAAGAATATAAACATAAAGCCTACTAAGTAGGAAAAAATCTTTGCCACCTGCACCTCAGACAGGGCATTAATTTACAGGATGTATAAAGAACTTAAAAAAACTTAACACACATACGCACACACACACACACACAAAAAAACAATAAATGACAAAGGAACTGAACAGAGATTTCACAAAAGAACAAATACAAATGGTCAATAAATATGTAAAAAATGTTTAATATCTCTAGCAATCAGGAAAATGCAAATTAAAACTACACTGAGCTGTCAGCTGACTCCAGTCAGAATGGTAACATTGAAGAATATAAGCACCAATAAATGTTGGCAAGGATATGAGGAAAGGGTATACTTATGCATTGCTGGTGGGAATGGAACCACCATTTTACCCAGCTATCCCACTCTTCAGTATATATCCAGAGAATTTTAAATCAGCATACTATAGTGATGCAACCACATCAATGTTTATAGCAGCACAGTTCACAGCAGCTAAGCTATGGGGCCATGTTAAGTGCCCTTTAACAGAAGAATGATAAAGAAAATGTTGTATATCTATGCAATGGAGTATTACTCAGCCATTAAGAAGAATAACTTTATGACATTTGTTGGGAAATGGATGGAACTGGAGACTATCATGCTAAGTGAAATAAGCCCGTTCCAAAAAGCCAAAATTTGAATTTTTTCACTGATATGTAGAAGTTAAACCACAATAAGGAGGAGAGAGGAGGAATAGAAATTCAGTAGATAAGACATAGGGGAAGGAAGAGAAGAGAGGGGGACAGGAAAAGGAAAGACAGTGGAATGAATCTGACATAACTTTCCTACATACACATATGAATACACCATAGTGAATCCCACCATCATGTACATTCACAAGAACGGGGTCCTAATTATAATATGATATATTCCACGATTATATAAATATATCAAGATGGATTCTACTGTCATTATAACTAAAAAGAACCAATAAAAGTCAAATGAGTAAAATAAAGCAAATTTCAGATCACGGTCTGTCCTAAAAAAAAGCTCCTTTCTAGCCAAAATGCCAAGGACTAGAAGTATTCACATTTTCCAGAGAAACAGAATGAATGGAAAATATAGATATATGTGAATATGTAAATATGTATATGTAAATATTTAATAAATATATTAGATATATGTGTATATATACCCCACCAGCATATATCTAAATATATTTACATCTATATGGGAGAATGAGAGAAGGAGGAGAGAGGTATTATGAGAAATCAGCTCAGGCAGTTGTGAAAGCTGAGAAATCCATTCTCTGCTGTCAGCAAGCTAAAGACCCAGAAAAGCCATTGGTGCAACTCAGTACAAAATCCCAGTCTGAGTGCAGGAAAAAAATGAGATGAGCTCTCCTAAATCAAGTGGTGAGACAACAACAACAACAACAAAAAGTAAATTCATTCTTTTTCATCTTATGCTTTATTCAGGCTCTGAACAGATTGGATGATACCCATAGACATTGGGGAAGACTACCTGCCTTACAGAGTTCATTTCAGAAACACCCTAAAACAAACACAACCAGAAACAATTTTTAACTTGGGCACCCCAGTCAAATTGACATATAAAATTAACCATTGACCAGGAAGAAAATATCTTCCATTGTGTCCTTGCAACAGGGAGTAACTGGAGACAAGTAGACCAGGAAATCACAGAAAAAATCAGAAGAACAATTCCTGGAGTAACCAAAGAGCCAAAGAGCCAGTTGTATGTATAGATCTGTCAAAGAACATTACCAACTTCTATGTGTATTCTTTGCAGTTGCAACTGCTGTTATCTACAGTTATAGAAATATACTTGATAAAAACTATGTACTTGGGACTTAATTTGTGTAACTGTAAGCATTTACAAAGGAAGACAAGAATTTGCTATAATTTGTTCAAAAGTCCTGGTGCAGTTAGGCAATAAATAACACAGAAATCAGAAGAGCCTATCTGGAAGATATCAAAGTAAAATGTTAATAAAATGGGTGTGTCTTTCTGAGTTTTGAAGAAAGAAATGTTTTCCTAGCCCATATTATTCTAATGTAGAAAATTTGGAAGAAAATACCAGAACCACACTAAATGTGAATTGTAATCGCTAAACAGAATTCTTCTTCCACTGCATGGGTTTAACCACTTAATTATCATTTTTAGATCTTTAAGAAAATAGCTATATAAGCTAAGTGAAATCAACTGACAAGTCATCATACTAGCAACCAGTCTAAAACCACCGGGCAGGCATTTTCCCTCATCCATGCTGCCTTAATAAAGGACAATCCATCTTGCTACCAGTAATTTTGTTCAATTCTAGTGAACACACAACTGTAAGATGCTATCCCTTCATTTTAATATGTCAAATCAAGGGAGAATAAGGATGAGACAAAGCCTGCCTGGGGGAGCAATCACATTAACTGATTATATGTACTGACCATTGATTTGATTTACTGACCTAACTTATTCATATCTTTATTTGTTCCTTCAGTAGCAAATATGGGTAGAGCACCACTCTGGGACAATTACTCTGCTAACTTCCAGGTAGTAACTGTGTAAGGACTAAACATTCTCTTCTTAATTCAGGCTCTAGAGTAGGAAGCAGACATTAAGAAGCAAAACAAACTCACACACACAAAAAATCTATAATTGTGAAAAGTGCTCTAAAGAAAAGGAAAAGTCCTGGGGAAAAAAGAGGCAGGAGACAGGGTACACATAGCATGTGTCAGAAATGAATCAGTCACCCATCAACAATTTTATGTCTTAGAACACTTTTTAAAGAATGGTTGAATTTTTGTGTTTCACGAATATGCTTTGTTTTGGGGAGATTTTGGTGGTGAAATCCACTTAATTTATCATTTCTTTTTACCTCTTACTGGTCTTTCTTCATGCCAGTTTTTCCATTTATTTAAAAAGATTTTTTTCCTCAAAATCTAGCAGCTTGCCTTAAGATTCCTCCAAGGATTTTAGAGAGCAAGAAGTTGTTATGAAATATTTACTTTATATATGTGTTAATAAGGGATTCTACCAATACTAGTGGGAATATGTGTTTTAGGAATTATTTTTTAGTCTAATAAAAGGTAGCTTCTATTTGGGCATTACATTTTGTATCATTCATAATTATCTTAAAATAAGAAATGTTAGAATTTATGTGGTGTATCAACCTTATATTTCTGTTTTAGATAACCAATAATCTTAAGAACAATAATAATGATAAAGTGTCTAATAATTTAATTCGCATTTGGAAGATCTATATTTTTATAAGCCTTTAATGAGAAAAGAACACACAGTATAACATTTATTAAGCTTTTACTCTGTCATGTGCATTATGTATCTTCTGTCCAAATAGTTTGATTACTGAACCTTTAAGATCATGTCTTTCTTGCCAGCAAATTACCAATAATTCAAGTGTATGTATATGTGCAGGTGTGTGTGCATACACATATGTCTTTAATGGGGTAATCATATAATCACATTTAGTGTAATAACCGATATACTTAATTTTACTTCCATCTCATTTCATCTATTCTTAATAGCTATTTTCAGCATTTTTTTCTCTTTTCACAGGAGCTCTAAAATGTAGCATTATAATATCCACTGTCAAATAGAAGTGAAGTTCTGATGTTGATGGTCAAACTTCATATTTTCACATTTGGGTATGATTGGTTTGATCACGTAAGAAAATATATACATAGTTTATAGAATGTTTACATTAAGATTTGATGTTAAATATTATCAAATCTTTTTGGCATGTTAAAATAATTATATTTAATTTTTCTTGGATCTGTTCACGAACTGGGTTGTGACTTTCGCATTTATTGACCACCTACTTCTTTCTGAAATAAAATCCCCTTGGTCTTAATACATTCTGAGTTTTCAATTGCATCATTTTATTAGTAATTTTACATCTAAAATCAGGAGAGAAATTAGTCTTTGGTTTGCTTTTTGTACTTTTTCTGGCTTGAGCTTCAAACTATTTGCCCCTGTGGCATCTTTACACAAATTCCCTCTGGCTAGAGTAAACTTCCCAGGACTCCCAGCTTGGCAAGCAAGGTGTAGTCTATCCGATCCCTTCCCCTTCTCATCCTCTTGGTGATGTGCTCCCAGGTGTTGAATCTTAATAGGTGATAACCCTAGTATCATCTTTAAATTAGCTTGCTTGAAAGTTTGGTGACTTCTGTCCCTATTGTCGTCTTAATTTTTTGTTTTTCATGAGTTGACAGTTTTGAAGAATATGGTCATTACCTTATAAAGTATCCATCAATGTGTACTTTCTGCTTTTTCTTCATGGTTAGATTTTGATTATGCACCTTGGCTTAAATATACAAAATGATATTCCACTCTTCTTAGAATATGACATCCAGAGGCACAAGATTCCCATAACTTTTTATTCCCATAACTCTTTATTGGGTATATTATCGATCATTTGTTGACTATAGCCTGCTTTCTGTACTGCATACGTACTGATTTTTTTTTTTAACTAGTAAACAGTTGTGGGGAACTACTTTTTCTATGTAAATACATGTTCCTCATTAAAATTCCCCAGAATCAGGGCTGGAATCAGTGGTAGAACACTTGCCTCACATATGTGAGGCACTGGGTTTGATTTTCGTCACCACATATAAATAAATGAATAAAATAAAGGTTCATCAACAACTAAAAAACTTCTTTATAATTCCCCGGGATCTATTGCCTGAATTTTTACTATTATATTTACACAATGATGATGTTTTAAACTCCCTTGTTTCTTCCATATTTTGTTGTTGTCATTCTCAAGATATATATATATATATATATATATATATATATATATATATATGTAAGACCTTTTATTTGATCAAGTTCTCAACCTGTCTATACCTCTGCTTTTTCATCTCCACAGTGGTCAAGAATTAGCTCTCTTATGGTTTCTGTAAAGTTGAACAAAATAATGCATATACATAAATGAACATAACCAGTATGAGGTAGCATACAATAAATGCTAGTTTCCTAATTTATTCTTCACAACCAATAGTTTCTAAATTATTTACTTTAAATGTCCCTGCCTTGTTTGGTTATAGGAAATGATAGTGTTCTAATTAAATGATTTCTAGATAAAAATCGTTGTGTAAATTGTCATTTCAGCCCCCTGGAATTAAGTAGATAGTTAATGTAACCATTTATTCAAACAACTGCAACTTAATCTGACTCTGATCTTAGGATTTTCCTAATTTGTAGATGTAGCTTTACACGATTCTACAATGCAGCTGTTATTGGAAAAGTGCACACAAACTTCAATTGCAGTCTTGGAAATAGATTTTGTTGTGGCTTAATTCTAGATTTTAATTTCTCCTCCCTTTCTTTTGTAAGACTTGTTTTCACTTTGCCCATTATGTACTATTTCCATTCTCTTTTTCAATATTTTCTATTATCCATTATTCTAAGCATAAAACTCTGTGGTAACCTCTGGGGTCATGGTTATCAGAAATAAAAATACTGAAATAAGTATGTGGATGAGATTGGACTCACATACCATATTGGTCAGCAAACCACAATAAGCCAATAAAGAGTTGCAAAGGACACATACTTTAAAAGCCCCAGAATCAGTGTAGATATCAAAGATGTCTGAGTCTGCTTTCAAGTTTCCTTAGACTAATGTACCACACAAATCACTCAACAGTCTTAGCAATCCCTCTACCATGCCAAGCCTAGGAAAAATACATTCCTCTCTTACCCACATGTTCCCGTTCCTAAAAGTCATATCCATTAGGCAATGTTTGAATACTGTGGTTTTCTTCTTAGTAAAGAACCATTGAATGCCCAAGTGATCTTTACAGTAGATTCCTTCCTATGATATCCCATTAAAAGAAATATAAAAGAGGCTACTACCCACACAGACATTCTGAAATTTTTGCTGACATTATAGCTCCCTGCCAATCAGATTATCATTTTCCTGCGAATCCTACTATAAACTAACCAAACAAAGCTCATTTTTTCCTTACAACTAGCTACAATCTAAGTTATATTCTTTCTCCCTCTTTGTCACCTAATGCTCCCTTTATCCATTGTCATTCCCACTCACACCATATTAGTAGCCACATTCACATCAGACTGAAATTGAGGCTGCACAAATAGGGTTGTGGTTTCCTTTCCCTACTGATTCAGTTGGACAAATAATATCACCTTTTACTCACCCGCATCAAGATTATCTTAATGGGGGCTTGTTTTTACTCAGTGAACCTCACTGGAGCCAAGGCACTGACTCTGCATCCTAAGACTTCTCTACCTAGAGAGTTCTCCCATTCTGCCTCCTTCCCATACTCTGTCAGTCTCTTTTCAGTCCTGGACCAAATTGTCATCTTCTATTTCCACAGGGAAGCAGGATTTGAAGGTTTTACTTCTCTCTCAGGAACTGACTTTGGATTTGATCTTCTAACTATTTCCTTTTATTCCCTTATCCCTGCCAGCCATAAAAAGCAAAGGGATATCCAAAGGGTTGCACCACTTTATATCGCAAAATATTATAATTCTCTGTTTCAGAGCAAGACAAAGTTTGAGTCCTTCCCACAAATGAAATTTGAAAGAGAAAACAAAAATATAAAATATAAATTGTTATAATTTGGAACTGAAATGTCCTCCAAAGGCCCATATATTGAAGGTTTGGCCCCCAACCGGTGGGAATATTGGGAGGTGGTGAAACATTAAGATGTGGGGCCTCACGGCAAGAAGTTGGGTCATTAGGGGCATGCCCTCAATGGGGATATCTGGGCCCCAACCCCTTCCTCTCTTTTTGCTTCCGGGCTGCCATGAGGTACAAAGTCCTCCTCTTCACACACTCCTACCATGATGTACTGTGCTGCCACAGGCTCAAAGCAACAGGACCAAGTGACCACAAATTAAAAGCTCTGAAACCATGAGCCAAAATAAACCTTTTTTTTCCTTTTAAGGTGATTATCTCAGGTATTTTGTCATTATAAAAGAAAGCTGGCTAAGATGGAAATAGTTCAATTAAGTGTTTGCATGCACTAAATCTCTTCATTTCTTAGCTGCTGGTGGGAAACCCTTAAGCAGGTACCAGTTAAGGACATGGTGCTTTGTATTACAATCAACCTGATTAAAAGGATGGGGATACCTTTGTCAACACATTCAAAGATACCTAACTCTTCAATTACAAAAACTGTACCTGGTCTCTGAGATTGCTGCAATTCAGCTTTGTTTATGACTCCACATGCCCATAGCACAAGTGCAAGTGACACAGAGGCATCCTGTTAAAAACTTTCTGTGCCCTTTGTCCTAAGAAGACAAAGATATTCACTTTAGCCTTTGCACCAACATAAAACAAGCCAGAAAACAAAGTTTCCTCAGGTGGAAGAAACTGTTGTTCTGCCTTCATGCCTCTGGAAGGAAAACATAGCTTCCACAAAATCCATGGAGTCAAAGAAATGTTTGCTAAAAATAACACTTGTGTTTGTAATTCATTACAAGGCACTTGTTGTAATGGATTTCTGAGACTGTTTCTCCGATAAATCTCCTGACTACCCCCTGATGAGAAGAGAAGTGCAGCAACTCTTAAATTGCCATGATTAACCTGGATTCTGAGTTGCCAACATGTTCTATGCTATATATCTTTTCCAACTTTGAAGCTAACAAGCCTTTCCCAGAAAGATACAAGAATGTTATACATCTTTTTCACTTTAACATATGATTATTTATCACATCCTTTCACTTGATTCTCAGGAGTCAGAGCTGCATACATAGTTCTTGAATCATCTACATAAACTGTAAACCACTATACAAATATAAGCTATCATCTTCATTGCTATCATCATTATCCTCATCATTATTCATAACAATCTGTTATTCCCCCTCCAATATTTTCCTATGAATCACCATTTCCTCTCCTGTACACAGTCACTGTCTTTTCAGACCCTCATTACTTTGTCTGAATATAACAGTGCATTTGTAAACAGTTTTTTCTGTCTCCATTATCTCTCTGTCCCAATCCATCCCATACAGGACCATCAGATTTAGTTTGCTAAAAAACTGCATTCACCATGTTTGAAACTGTCTAATTCAATCCATGTTTATTTATGGAGAACATACCCTATGTGAACATTCATAATGAGGGAAGCAAAGAAGAATAAGGGAAGAGAGAAAAATGTGTATATACAAATTATTACAGTCCTAGGCACACCTGATAGGTCATAGAACAGAATTAAAATACAATGCTGTGTTTGTCAGTTTTTCATCAGTACAAAAAAATACCTGAGATAATCAACTCAAAAAGAGGAAAAGTTTATTCTGGAAATATCAGTCCATTTTTGGGTGGCCCATTACTTTTGGGCCTGTGGCAAAGCAGTGCATTGTGGTGGGAGCACATGACAGAGGAAACTACTTACCTCAGGAGAGTTAGAAAATAGAGGAAGGAGCTGGAGTCCCAATAACTCCTTTAAGGGCACACTCCAAGTGACCTAACTTCCTCCCACTAGGCCTTACCTCTTGAAGGTTCCACTTACCATAACAGGATGGCCACCAAGCCTTTAACACATGAGCCTTTGAGGGAAACTTATCCAAACCACAGCAACTGGTGGTACATTTTAATTTACATTCAGTAGACTTGGGAAAGTGCAACTGAGGTGGTAGGATCTTGGGGGAAGTTTCAAAGGAAAGGTTAAATTTTGACAAGTAGAGATAGGTAGGGAAAGCTATAGGAAGACGATATTATGAACTCAAGCATAAAAGCCAAAGAACACAAGTTGCATGTTAAAAACGGCAGTTGCAGGATTGTACTGAGAATGTAGAGTGTGGGAGAGACTTTCCTATGTTAATTTCTACTATAGATTTATAGGTTGTTAGCTTCCTCAGGCTCATCCACCACTTATCAGTCAGTGCCAAGATTATAAATAACAATGAAAAAGTTTTTTAAAATAGAGAAAAAATTAGGAATTATTTTCCTCTTATATCATTGTCTGATGAGGATTTTTTTTTTATTTTAGCAAAAAAATTAACTTTATCTTGAAATGGAAAAAAAGTTAATTCCAAAAGACCCTCAGTTCTCTTGGAAGAAACCAAATGGTGATTCAGGTGATTAGTAAGAAAACTGTTGAGGATGACTGGTTTTCTTGCTACTCTGTGAGTTTAATCTAATCACCTGCCTCTGCTTCTTAGAGACACAAGCAAACATGGCCCTCCAAACAAGAAAATGTCTACATTTTCTTTCAGCACTGCCATTTGTCTTTGCATTTTGCTATTCTAATTCTGATAAAGATTGTTTCTACCACTTAATCTCTAGTTGTTTCTGTATGCCAAAGTGCAGAATGAAAAATAACCAGCAATTTGTTTCATTTTGTTCTGTGAGTTTTGTTTTGTTTCTCATTCTCTGATCATTAGGACATCTCTTTTCTTTCTTTTTGGGCTCATTAAAATCCATGTTTTTATCAGACATAAACAAAAATTCAAATACAGACCAATTCTGCATTTGAATTAAGTGTATTACTATTGAATGAGGACAGAGCCTATATACAAAGGTTGAAGTTAGGCATAGAAAAGATAAATCCTGCTCATGGTATTCTATATCACCCACATGACAGAGGCTGACTTCCAAGTAAGGTCAGAAAAATGCCTAAGTCCTCAACTGTGAACTCCTCTGTGTTAGGTATTAAACAATTCCAACAAAAAGTTCAGTTTCTTCTCACTAAAGTGGCTAAACCAGTATTCTTTTGTAATCATCTCGCTGTTTTCTTCTTCTCCTTTCTGATTCTTCTCTGTGTGTCTCATGTTGTTCTTGTTCACCAACATCTGCTCTTCAGAGCTATTGGTGCTTTGGGGCTCTTGCTGGAGCTGCTTCATAGCTTTTCTTTGTTTTAACATGTGAAAAAAACATGTTCAAGTGCAAATTTTTAAGTTACATGTCCAAGGATAAGTGAATCCTACACCTCCATTTGGGCACAATCATCGTTGGATTGTGCAAAAACCCTCTGTTGATGTATTTATTCAATTATTTCTTTATAATTCCATTTTAATATGCTTTACTATCATTTAATGCATCCTACAAAAACATGTATAGTAGTTTGGAGTACATGGTTTTTTTTATTTCCATTAATGATATTGTACTAACGATCTCATTGTAGTTCTTAGGCATACAGTGAAGGTTTCAGAGTGACAGTTCTACAACCGATTGCCCAAGTTCAAATACTGGAATGTCCACTTATTGTCTCACTTTATATACATAAACTATTTTCTCCAAAATGAGGATATAATAGTACATTTCAGGATTATTATGAGCTCAGACTAGTAATAGACACAAGGCAAACATTATATAAGGGCTAGTTATTATTATAGACATTATTACTATTTTATCACAAAATGTTGGTTCGTAAGGTTTATCCATGTTGTAGTTATACAGCTGTGCTGTGGCTTCCAACTGTTGCCACTTATGCCATAGCATGTGTCCACCATGTTTCCATTCTTCAGTATCACAGCTAGACTTGTAGTAAACATTTCTTTCTATGCCTAATAACTTTTTGAGTACTTGCTCTGTGAACAATCTATTCCTACCTTTCTTACATTTCATTGTAGCTTTTCTGTAATTTTGGTAAACTTCCTTGTATGCTATAGATACACATCTCTTGTCTGTTCTAGACATTTTAAATACCTTTGCCATTCTTATATCTGTCTGATAATTTTGTTCATGATATCCATAATTTAAAAGAAATCGTCAATTTTGAAGATTTGGATAATCAAATTAATCCTTTATTTAACCTCATGATTTGTCCTTTGTGGTGTTCTTTATGAAAACTTTCCTCATCCATTTGACAAAAATAGTCTCCTATATTGCAGTCTGTTAATTTGGCAGGGTTAATTCACCTAAAACACAACTTTGCAGTGTTGTATGAAAAATAGGCTTCATTTTTCTTAAAAAATTTATCAAGTTCTTGCAAACTATTTACAACCTGCCTCCTCTTTTTGCTAACTTGGGAGTAGATGGTTGCTATGAAACAATGCTGGCTCCCAATACATAAAAGGCTCTCCTATGTTCAATTCTGTATGTTTCTCTCTCAGCAGATCAATGAGTTCTTGTGGTCAGGTGTGCACCAAAAGCTTTCATGCATGATCACCTCATCTCAATTTTGTGTGTGTACTTCTTACACAAAGCTCAAAGCAAACTCAAAGCAAAGATTTGTTTTGCCTTCTCACTTGTTTAAGGACAGATTTAAATAAGGCCTACTTTGGCCCTGGCCATGGATTCCATTTCTGAAAAGTGGCCTTTGGTTTTCTCTATGCTAAACTTGACTTGGAAATCTGCCTTGAATTTCTCTCCTTTTAGCTACCCTTGCATCTCCCTTTAGAGTCTCCACCTCATAAGGATTTTATTTATTCCAAAATATTCAAGCAACTACCATGCATTATGTAAAGTAAAAAGTACTAGTTAAACCATGTCAACAACACAATGAACAGCACAGACAGGGTCTATGGTCAAATGTAACTAATAAGGTGGAAGAGGCTAACTAAATGACTTAATGTGTCTATAAATTGAAAACTATTATTAAGTGCAGAGAAGGGAATGAATAAGGTATTGTATGAGAATACAGTAGGGGAGAAGTAGGCCTTGGGGGGATTAGGGTATATTTGCAGTAGAATTGAAGATGAAAGCTGATGAGGTAGGAGTTTGACATGAAGAATAAGAGCAAGTAGGAGAGACAGGTTGGGCAGCCACAGAAGGGCCTGAGAGTAGAAGAGCGTGGTGGATGCATATGAAACCCTGAAAAAGTCTCTTCTGACTGCTAGAAACGTTTTATATTATAAACTTGGGGCCATGGTTTGAGGTAATTGGAATTAAAAACAACCTAAATATTTCTAAAATGAAATTCTTACCAATATAAGAATTTCACAGTGTTCTTAGAAACCTCTGCAGATCAAGTAAAATTTTAAAAAGATTGTCCAATATTTTTTAGAAGTTCCCTATAATTAAAAATCATGAATTAGGATACAAAAATGACACAGTTCTCCTTTGACTTTAGATAGACACAGACTCAAGATTATCACTCTCATTCCAACTACAAGGAAAACTGAGTTGACCCGTAAAGTTATAATTTGACTTGAGCCTAGCAGAGAGGCAAAGTTTCAGAACACCCAAGTAGACCGAATTTCAAAATATGGTAAGTTTTTCCAAGAAATGGGAACAATAAATTTTCTTGCCCTTGGTGAAACATGGGAAGAAGAAGTTCCAACCACAGAAATGAGTAAGAAAGAAACAACTAAACTTTTAATACACCTTAAAGGCTGACTGTGTGCCTGCATGTCAACTCAAACTCCCTAAATTCTGAGCTTCAGACACAACATGATGCTACACACCCTTACCAGCAATTTAATACCACACTTCACTATATGTTCACAAGGACGACTGGGAAACAGGATAAATGGAAGAGTCTCTCTCAGAGATACAGGTGTGGATTTAACAATCAGCTGTAGCACAGGGAATTGGCTCAACTCCAGCAGTGTCTTACATTCATGTCTTTTATAAAGTAAAACTCTTGCACAGATTACCTATCCCAGATGAATGTTGGTAGCCACCGAGAAAAGGTTAGAAATAAATGCCATGTGATGTTGGGGAAAGGTTAAAATGCATTCCTGCCCCCAAATCCCAAGAAAATGTCTCCAGTTTATGGGGTAGGATAGAAAAGTCACACTCCACACCATGCACTACAGCTGAGCAAAACCATCTATCAATCACTGGAGTAAAGGGAATGCATTCACACTCAGTTTCTAATGCTACTAGAAAGCAGAGGCCTGCTGCAATAAGGAAGAATCAGGAAATTTGGTTGTACCCAAGACCCAACAAAGATACAAGGCAGAGTTCAGCTGACACAGGAGGAAGGGCCAGGGACAATGAGGAAACCCAATTTTCAGGCTCAAGAACACAAGACTGCCTAAGACTAAAGAGGGAGAAAAAAGACAGAGGTGTTGGGCAACACCAGCACTTGTAGCCTTGAACCAAGAAAAAAAAAAAAAACAATGGTACCCTACCACTAGGAAGTAAAAGAGCATTGAAGGAATCCCATCTATGGCACTGACATGGAAAGCCCTCTAAAGAGCAGGATGGAGCTCAGGCTAGATGTGAAACTCAGAACCGCCACAACCTCCCTTTCCCATCCCAGAAACCCAGAACTTACTAGGAACAGAGAAACAGTTTTCTACTAAAGAATGTTAAGTCTGTGATGCAATAATGTAACTACAGCAACAACAAACCCAAACCTAGAGAAACAACTAGATTTATTTAACTCCCCATTCCAAAAGTTTAGTAGGAAAAGAGGTATGAACACTGGACAGCATAAATATTATTTATATAATTTCCTGTTCTGTATAAAACATAAATAATAAAAAATGATGAGACACAAAATATCAACAAATAGCCAGGTGTGGTGGTTCATACCTTTAATCCCAGTACCTCAGGAGGATGAGGCAGGAGGACAGCAAGTTCAAAGGCTGCCTCAGCAAAAGTGAGGTGCTAAGCAATTCAGTGAGACCCTGTTCTAAATAAAATACAAAATAGGGCTGTGGCTCAGTGGTAAAGTGCCCCTGAGTTCAATCCCAGTACACACACACACACACACACACACACACACACACACACACACAAATCAGCAAAAAAATAGAATTGAGAGTTAGAATTGAGAGTTAATAATTAAGCTATCAACAGAACCAGACCTAGAGATGGTACAAGTGAAGGCATCTTCAGACAGTACTTTAAAATATATCTGACTAATGTTTGAAAATGATAGATGAAATAGGTAAACTCATGAAATGGATCATTATTGTAACAGCTCTGTATCTATTAAAGAAATTAAAACTTCCCCCAAATGAAACTCCAGGCCAATATGACTTCACAGAATGAAATGTACCAAAGATTTAGGAAATCTATAAATCTGTCTAAATCTTAATTTTAGATCAACTATTTTAGAAAGTAAGAAACAAAGCAATGCTTGCCAACTCTTTTTATTAGGCCAACATAAAACTATTACTAACACCGGAAAAATACACTGCAATAGAGTAAAACTACAGAAAAAAATCATGCAAAAATACTTTGAAAAATTATTAGCGTCAAATACAACTATATATCACACTTGAGTCTTATTCTAGGACAACAAGTTTGATTCAACAGTGAAAAATCAATTAATTTAATTCACCTTGTTAACTAACTATGAAAGAAAAAATATACAGCCATCATGATTGATGCAGAAAAAAAGTTTTACAAATGCAAAATGCATTCATGACATAATTCTCTACTAAAAACCAAAGGCATTTTCTCAATCCTATAAAGAATATGTATAAAATAATTACAAACATGAACAAAATGGCAAGAGATCGAGTGCTTTTAACTAGAAGATCAGAGAAAAAGAGAGGATGATCTCCTCACTACTCCTATTCTACAGTGACCAAGAATAAGTGTGTACATGAATATATATACACGGATAGAAAATAAAAGGGTAAAACTGTCTTTCTTCACAAACTACATGATTGTTTATATGGAAAATCTCAGATATCTACAATAATGCTATCAGAGCTTGTAACCCAATTTAGCAAAGTCACATAATACAGGGTAAAGGCAAATATTTAAAAAATCAATTATACTTCTTAACACTACCATCAAATAATTGGAAACTGAAATTTTAAAATAATACCATTTAGAATAGCATGAAAACTACTGGAATAGTGATAGATTTTATAAAATATATGTAAATTTAAAATGATCTCAATAACTGGAGAGATAAACTGTGTTCACAAGTTTGCTTTGGAGACTGTTACAATAATCCTAGCAAAGAATATGGTCATAGTGAATGTGGAACATAAGGTTCAGATTCTAGACATATTTTGAAGGTAGATCCAACAAGATTTTCTGGTACACTTAATATAGCTGCAAAGAAGAGATGAGAATGACTGAAAGACTTTGGACCTGAACCACTGGAAGTGACAAAAGTGAGATAATTGGGAGTTTGGTCTAAGGTATTTGAGCTGAGATCTGTACTGGACATCAAAGTGAAGATGTAGAGTATATAATTAGATACGTGTCTGGATCTTGAGATGTAGAGTATATGATTAGATAAATGTGGGTTGAGACAGATACTTAAGAATTGATGGTTACATACTTTTTGAAGACTTAAAACAATAGAATTATTAAGGAAATAAATGTAAACAAAAAAGAAAATCAATTAATGAGACTTGAGTTTCTCCAAGATTCAGAGGTTAAGAAGACTAAGAAGATGGACTTGAGAAGAAAGAAAGAAAAACAGAAGAGTGGGTTGAGCTGAAAGCCAAGGGAAGACAGTATGTCAAGGATCATATCAAAGTCTGCTGATAGAAGAGGGACTAATAAGGATGGTCCACTGAGTTTAGTAACATGGTGGTTATAAATGATCTTAGAAAGTGTAATTTCAAAGGAGTGGAGAGACAAAAATAAAAGGAGTAGGTTTGAAAAGTGAATTATGGAAAGAAATTAAAGACAAAAAATATTGATGGCTCAAGGAGTTTG
The DNA here is from genome assembly GCA_025594165.1 of Tamias sibiricus. Lineage (NCBI taxonomy): Eukaryota > Metazoa > Chordata > Mammalia > Rodentia > Sciuridae > Tamias > Tamias sibiricus. The sequence goes on from CM046666.1 coordinate 106,659,085, forward strand.
GCAGCCAAGGTGAGCAGAGAAATAGAACTGTAGCTGACAGAGAAAGTAGGGCAGGGAGAAGATATTAGTGTTAACTTTGCCTTTTATTAGAGAATTTTATAAGAACACAAAAGAACAGAGAATAGTCTAGTACCTATCGCCAAGCTTTGACAATTATCAATATTTTTCTAATCTAATTTCATTTATACTCTTTCATATTCTTAAAATATATCCTAAGCTTCATTTTATTTCACCTAAAAATACTTCACTGTACAGTACCAACTGATGAGGACTTTGCAGCAATACCGCAAAACCGCAAAACAGATGTATGTCAAGTTTTAAATATCATCTAGTACCTAATAAGTTTGGTTTTGTTTGGATTTGTTTTCTGAGCCAGGAGAAATCATAAAATGTTCCTATGTGCTGGGAAAAATCCAGTAGAGAGGAAAATTGATGTAGGAGATTATCCTTGACTCAACAAGAAGAGAATGTAAATCTAATACACAAGGAGAATAATTAACTTTAGATAACTGCAAAGATAGTTAATATATTGTAACAGGAGAGAAAGCACAGTATTTGGTGTGTTTATAGATGCTAAACACTTTGACAAAAAGTGTATTAGAAGTCCGTAATATTTTTTTATTTGCCTTTACTTTCAGTGATACAGGGTCACTAGGTGAAATGTAGGATGGTCTAGTGTATTTGGAACTATCAGAGTAAAGATAATATGTTAAATAGAAATTCAAGATATTGAAATAGTAAATAGTCATGGTTATACACTTTGATTACATGGGCTCACTTAAATATTGGTTTTACGTGAGATGTTGTTGGGCATTTATCTATAACCAGATTCCGCTCCAGGATGGTGGAGTTATCTATAAAATATTATAGATTTATATGGGTCTGGTTAATCCCAATGGCCAAGGAAAATGCATTTGGGATGACCAAACACTCAATTTAAGCTTAAATGAATGAAAAGAGATTCATCATAAAAAGCAATGTAGTCAAAGAGAAGGTTGGGTCACAAAAAGAGGCATTGAAAATACATAAGGCAATAAAGAGAGTTCTATGGTTTGGAAGTGGACTGTCCCCCAAAGACTCATGTGTTAAAAGCTTAGTCCCCAATGCAGCAATGTTCACTGGTGGGACTATTGTGACGTGATTATATTATCAGGGCTCTGACCTTACTAATGAATTATTTCATTGATGAGTTCATAACCGGTGTTATAGGAAGGTAGCAGAATTTTCAGGAGGTGGGGCCTAATTAGAGGAAGTATGTTACTGGAGGTGTGAAGGATATATCTTGTCTCTGGACCCTCCCTCCCTCTCTTTCTTTCTTTAGGCTTCCAAGCCACCATGAAGTGAGTGACGGCTTTGTTACACAGCCCTCTTCTGCCATGATGCTCTGTTTCACCACAAACCCCCAAACTGGAGTCAATAGACCATGGACTGAAACCATGAACCAAAATAGATCCTTTCTCTTTTAAGTTATTTCTCTCAGGTATTTTTTCACAGAAATGGAAAACTGACTAACACAAAGAGAAATTAATGTTTAAGTGAATGTAGCAGAAATTTAAAATGTAGATAATGGAGTAGAAACCACTGAGCAACAAAGGATGATCAATGAATAATAAATTGCATTTGGATAGAACTAAGAAGTTCTGTTATGTTTTGCAGAGTATAGGGTGACTACAGTGAATAGTTGTGTGTTGTATATCCTTTAAAAAAAAAAGAAAAAGAAAAGCTACAGGAAAAGGTTTCAAATGTTTTTGCCATAAAAATAAATCCAATTTAAATTCTGAAAAAAAAAAAAAAAAAAAAAAAAAAAAAAACCAGAGAGAGAGACAGACAGAGAAGAGAATTTGGATTTGACCCAGGCCAGAGTTTGCTGGTTGGATTTGACCAAGGCCATAGTTTGCTCATACCTGGTATGATCAACACAGCAAGACTATGAAAGACGTCTTCTCTTTGACCCCTTCTCACTTTTCCCTCTCAGATTATCCTAGAGCAAAACTCTAGCCTCAAGTAAGAACTCACCAGCCTCTGCATATTTCTGGCAGATCTGTGGCTGTTGAGCATTTCAGAAAATGCAAAGTCAAGCTCTGCGAGCTGGACCATTCTTAGAAGGTACTATTCTATCAGGAAAGAACTGTTATAGGTCTGCTTTCCCTGATGAATCCTTTCTCAGCCTTTGCAACTAAGTCACACTTAAACATGGGCCTGTAGATGGGGCATTCAAATGTGGGACTAATGGGGCATTTAAATGTGGGACTAATGTCAATCTGTGAAATAGAGATGCATATTCCTGTCCATCTGCCCACTCCATTACAAGTACAAACAATGGATTTGTAACAAGCAGACAAGGTAGGATATTTTTGTTCTAAGGGAGGTAGATTCTACTTTGTGGTTCCTAATGTTATCAAACACTTCCATTCCCTTAGCTACATAAAATAAAACTAACAGACCAAGTAATAAAATCACTATAAACAATTTACTTCAAATATAAAGTGAACTGAAAAGGGGAAAAAAACAAAAAGAATGGACTAGTAACAGGTCCAGACAGAAAGACAGACCATGGAGGATTGTTCATCCAATATGCAATGAAAAACTAACGAGAGGGTTTTGCAGAGGAGTGAAAAGATATAATTATATTGTTTAAAAAAATAAATAAATAAAACACACATGAGGATCTGGAGAAGACATGTGCAGAGTCAGGAAGCCATGAAATGAAACATTTGCAACAGGAATATTCCAGACAAGAAATAATGAGGTTCTGAGCCAGAGCAGTGGAAAAAGGCAAGGAATAAAAGATAAATTAAGTAAATTCTAAGGATGTTGAGTTAGCAAGATTTAATAATTATTGCAAAGAGCTCCAAAATCAGGTAGCATGAAAATATGGTAGTTGTAGGAAATTAATATTAGAACTTCTAATTCTTATCTTAAAAAATAAAATATCCTATCCTTACCTTTAATAGATATATTGATAATACATACAAATAATATCTAAATGAACTCATTTTGAAGCACTTAATTATTATTTTTCACTAATGGGGTATAAGATCAAAATAGTTTGAAGATCTCTGATTTATTAGCCGTAAGGAAGAAGTATGGGAGAAAAGGAATATGGATGACTGACTTCTACTCAAGTGACAAGATATACTTTGTCACTAAATGAAATAGAAAATAATAGAGCAGGAGCCAGTTTCAGAGAGGAATGACAATAGATTTAATTTTGGATGTATATTTAAGTATTCGAAGACCTTTTCATAGAGCTTCCCAGCTGACACATGAACAAATGGGTTTAAAATTCAGAAACTAAAGGTACAGACTTGGAAACTAATAATGTACAACAGTGGTAAAATCTCGGGGAATGGTTATTGGGAGAACTTTATATGGGAGGTGGGGGTGGAGTAGAGGGATAACAGTATTTGGTAGCAGGGACAGTAATATGGTCATGGAGAGAGGGTGTATGGAAGAAAAGATGATTGTGAAAGAAACCAAAAAGAAGTAGAGATACATGAAAAGAACCAGGGAAGTGCATATAGGAGAGTACAGGACATAACATGAAGTAGTAGGTGACAATGGTGCCAGTGCAGGAACAGTCCAATCAAAATTAGGAGGGGAAGTATCAGTTAATTTTTGAAATTGCCATATGAACATTCTTTTTGTGAGCGATATCTTAGGAACAGTAACTCACTCGCCGCAGAAAGACAGCGGGCTGAGGAGTGAATAGGGGTAGGGAAGGAGAGACAATGAAGATAAACTACTTTTTGAGAATTTTAGATGAGTAGGATAGAAAGGAAATTAATTTATGTTATATTCAATTCTTCATTTCCATGCCCATAAATATTTATCATTTTTATAATAATCATGCCCTCTAGGTGTGAAAGAAGCAAAGAAAAGAGAGACATTATCAAAATTAATAGTAGCAAAAGCTACAATTACAATGATAACATTTAACATTGAATTCCTACAGAAAACTACTCATGAAGGCTCTATTTTTACTCAGTTTTTGTAGGTGGACAAAATGAAACTGAAAGTGACAAAATGACTTGATCAAAGTCATACAGCTGGTAATGAAGAAATGATTGCTACACACACTGAGATCACACTCAGTGGACTCAGAATCAACTTGGCTCTTTTTGCCTTTCAGGAATAAGATTGGCCAAAAGACCCAGGGATTTTCCTATTGCAGATTTACCCCTGGCTATTCTTTTCTTTGATTACTGAATTTTTTTTTTTTTTTTTTTTTTTTTTTTTTTTTTTTTTTGGTACCGGGGATTGAACTCAGGGGCAACTGACCACTGGGCCACATCCCCAGCCCTTTTTTGTATTTTATTAGAGACAGGGTCTCACTGAGTTGCTAAGTGCCTCGCCATTGCTGAGGCTGGCTTTGAACTCGCAATCCTCCTGCCTCAGCCTCCAAAGTGCTGGGATTATAGGCGTGCACCACCACACCGGGCTTGTCTACTGAATTTTTAGTCTTAATTCTATGTCACGATTCTGTCTGGTCTGTGCCAACTGAGATGAGGAATTCAACCTTCCTCTTTAGCTTTTGCCAAAAAGTATCCCCATTCTCTGCGTGTTAAAAGGCTATGCTTTACAGAAAGTTGGGCTACATGGAGAGTACAAAGTACTATCACAACAAAGAAAATTTTATATTGGATATCTTTGTTTTTCTAAAAGTTATGTGAACAATTCTGCCAGTTTAGGCTCTGGCCTCTCTCCCTCCGTGTTCCTTGATATTCTCTCTCTCTCTCTCTCTCTCTCTCTCTCTCCCTCCCCCCCCCTTCTCTCTTTCTCTCTCCTCTCCCCTGGAGTTTTGGTCAGCTCTTTCACCACTGTCACTAAAAGATCTAACCAGAACAATTTTAAGGAGGAAAAGTTTATTTAAGGGCTCATAGTTTCAGAGGCCTTAGTCCTAGAAGGCCGGCTCCATTCCTCAGGGCTGGATGTAAGGCTGAACATCATGGAGGAAGAGTATGGCAGAGGGAAGCAACTCACATGGTGATCAGGAAGCAGAGAGAGAGTAGTCTCAGTTTGCCAGATACAAATATATATCCCAAAGCCATGCCCCCAATGAACCACTTCCCCCAGCCACACCTCACCTGCCTCCAGTTACCACTCAGTTAGTCCCATCAGGGATTAATTTAATGATTAGGTTAAAGCTATAACCCAATAATTTCTCCTCCTTACCTTCTTACATTGTCTCATGAGCTTTTGGGGGACACCACATTAAAATCATAACCTGGTATTTTTCCTTCCAACTCAAAGGGACTTAAAGTCACCTATTTTATTATTTTCCTAAATAAGGAAAGTTCTTTCTCTAAAAGGAACTTTGTTTTCTGTGAATAAAAAATATAATTTCATTCATTTATACTTGTAAAAGGTTTTGATCATGCATCTTTTGGGCTATAATCACAATTGATTAAATCAGTTGTTTTTGCTGACTGTAGCCATATGTAAAGCTTAATAATCACAATGTGACCTCAAAATAGCTAATGCAAAATTGGAAAACTGCCAAAACTCATGGTTAACAATTTAATTATTTCTCTAATTGAATATACGTTTAATGACATTTCTAATTTATGATTTAGTACAAACATGAACTTTGCACAAATCTGCAGATTTAGAATTGGAATAAAATTTTCTATAAGAAAGCAAGGATTAAAACAATATTAAAAGAGAAAGATACCCCTTCAGAAAGCAGTAGTTTTCTCTCATGTTGATGATTCCATTTGCCATCATACACATAAGAAAAGGAGTAAGAAAAATGACAATTTACCTTGAAGGCTGAGTTAATTGGGAACCTACATGAAGGCTTCCTTCCCCAAGCACCCATGAGGATGTCCTGATTCATGTATGTATTCACTACATAAATATCTATTGAGAAGATAAAGTTTAGCTCTTATTTAAAAGTAAAATTTTGGATGTGAGATCATTTTGAACCCAGTAATTCTCATACTTTTTTAATAACTTTAAGTTAGGTTCAGATGATTTGGGAAATCAAGGAAGATATTTAATAACTTCAATGAATGAGGTGGAAGTAACATCTACCAAATCACCATAATATTTAATTTATACAGCATAACAATTAGAACATGTCAAATAGACAAAGAGGAATTAAAATATGAGTTTGATCTCCAGAGAAGAAGACTGTTAATGTTTACTGCACTACACTGTTTCTTTAATGATCTATCATTTAATCCATGCAAGTTAGATAACTTCAGTAGGCAAAATAATATGTTCTACCTGCAAAGGTGTCCACATCCCAAATTGCGGGGCACTGAAGATACAATGAAGTTAAGCATCTTGGCATGGGAAGGTGGGTCTAATCTAATCACACAAATCCTTCAAAGTAGCTAGGTCTTTATTTTCTTAGAAGGTTCAGCCTTACCTCAGCTGGTTTTGTTGACACTAGGAGAGAGGAAAGGGAGAATGTGTTATTTACGTTGTTGTTAAGAAGTAGTAAACACCAGTCTTCACAAGGAAGAGTAGGCCATTTCTGCAGGCTCTTAGAGTTTAGGAGAAAGTGGGAATTTAGATTTTTAAGTGTACTGACTCAAATTACCCTATCCCAAATCTCAGGATTCATTACCTTCACAAAAGAAACCTTGACCTTGATATGGAGGACTTGGAAGGTAAAGAGTAAACATTTTCTGGAGTTCTCCTGCCATCATGATTAAGACTAAGGCCTGATTCCCAGCATTTTCTCTGCTGCATTTACAAAACATGATTTTACTCTGTGAATTTTACCTTTACTAAACATGAGCAATAAATCTGGAAATTGCTATTATTATTATCCTCAACATCTATGTACCTGCAATTTTGAACTTCTGAAATTCTCTTCTCTAATTCAACTTCCTCCTCCTATAACTGAAAACACTGATCTTGATCTACGACCTCAGTACAATTTATTCTTGAATCTGTTATCCCTTCCTGGATTCATTTTCTTCCCTATGCAGTCTAAAACCCACTTCAGCTCTTATCTTACCATCCCTCACAAACCTCATGGCCCTTCCAATTTAACCCGACAAGTTCTCTAGTCCTCCATTTCAAAGAACCAAAATATCTGTTTTATTATTTCTTTCTGTTAGACTATTGCACACTGCTGGAGACAGAGCACATAACAGTAGAGATCAGCTACACTAAATTTTGTGATTTTAATCTCTGAATCATCCATGTTTTTCTGATCACCATTTTACTCACCATTATATCTCATAATTCTCTTGGTCAATGGAACAATGTTGCTTCCTTTAAATCATATCTAATAATTAAGCCCTTATTCTCAACAGATAACTCCCTTATTTGAAAACAAGAAACTTGAGTCCATCTGATACTTTTTTCCTTCAGCTTACCTCTTTACATGTGAACTATAACATCATCAATATATCTTTCTCAGGGAGAAAAAGAGATTCTTATTTTCCATTGGGTACCAACTCCTTCATCTATGATTTCTATTTAGGAGTTTTCAAACAACAACAATAATAATGTTATTAACTGAATGTTTACCATGTGCCAAGTCACAAGGTGAAGCACTTTAAAGTATGTGTCATTTAATCTTCATGAAAGCCTTAAATTATCCACACTTAATAAGTGACAAAACTAAGATTTTCCCAAGTTCACACAGCTAATAAAACATAAATCCAAGTTTCCAACTCTAGTAAACTACAAGTCATACACGGTACAAGTCATACACGATTAGCACTGACTAAATCTGCCTCCTCTCTTGTTTATCTCCAATCTATTCCTATCCTCTTCTTCCTTCCCTTTCAATCTCTAAATATGCTTGAATATTTTTATTCAAAAACTATCTTTGTTCACATTCAATTTCCTCCAAAACACTATTCTACCTGCTTTCACTCCTTTATCATCAAGCTCCTAGAAGAATAAAGTAGTATACCCCTTCTGCCTCCATTTTCTCATCTCCAGCAACTCTCTGGTTGGAGCCTGCCTCCCTGGTTAATCACTCTAACCAAGTTGTCATCAGTCACTTCCTTGGAAACAACTAGCCTCCTGTCAATCCCATACTGCTCACCTCTCTTAAGTATTCAATCTTCCTCTCCTTCTAAAACCTCCTTCTCTTGACTCATGATACCATTCCCTTGACTTTCCTCTTACTTCTTAATTCTTAGCCTCATTTGTTGTTATTTTTCCTAAATTTGTTTGCCTTCTCTCCCATCATTCCTCTCCTTCCATGCACCCCACTACAAACACTTAAAACGCTGATCACTGCTCTGAAGAAGCTTATTAACCAGTTCACTGAGTAGTATACATTATGTTCCAAACACATTTTACTAAAGAACCATAAAGTACCACGCAAAGTATTATGGTACATTAAGTATGTGAGGAAGCACAGGATAGAAGATTCAATTATTAAGGTTATTCATTAAGGTGGATTTCTCCGAGGAGCTAGGCATTGAAGAAGCTGAGGTAAATGGACTCACAATCTACTTAGCTTAGAAAATGATAATAATTCATTTTCCCTCATCTCAAAGAAAGCCAAAGAAAACAATTTCAGCAAGATGCTTTAGTAATCAATCCTGTGTGCTTAATGACCCTTCAGTTATTTTAATTTAGTCATGCATGAAATCATGAATAGAATGTGTGGTTAAGTTCAAATGCATAGTCTTTACTGTCACTTCATACATAATCAACATCATGACCAATTAAATAATATTTGCTCAACTTTCATCAAGTGCTAAAATGCACACATTCAAAGGTAACTGAATATTCCTTCTCATGAATGACACATTAAAATGCTCGAAGCAATTCTATGTATTCCATATGCATCAGGCTCCACAGCAGAGTGTTAGAACCACCCAGAGTAAACGCCCTGTGTGGCCTTGTATTTACTTTTCAACCTTCTGATTATTATTTGAACTGAGCCTTTGTCTCTTCACACATATGACAGGAACAATTATACACTCCCAACAATTAAGATATTGTTGCAAGGATCAATGAGAAAATTTATGTGAAACAGCCCTGACCCAAAGGGAGTGCTCACTAAATATAGATCCTGTCGGTTTCCTTTCATCTCCATCATAAACTGGAAATTTTTACCCACTTTACCCATACATTTATATAGAAAAGAGAGGGAATGCAGCATCTGTTTTGAAAAAGAGTTTTAAAATAAGTTTATTTCCAATTTGTTGGCATTATGAATGTTCAGCAATATGCCTTGCACCTCTCTCTAGCATATTGTGTTTGACATTCCCAAGAAAACTTAAATACATTCATCTTCTATTGAAGTCATTGTGTGCTATCACTGTAAGAGTTATGATAGAAATAATTACAGAGATATTGCCAATCTATCACTGTGATGGCTCTGCACACTTTCCTGCTGCTTATTCTCTCCTTTCTATTCTATTTAAAGAAATATTACATGGTTCCTTTATGTTATAAAGAAGATGGTAAAAATTAGAAAGTCAAGAAAGAGAAGATACAAGGAAAAGTATGCATGTAGGAATTCACTGGACATTAGAATTTGGGGAAAAAATGTGTTGTGGGAGTCCTTATAAAATATGGAGAAGATCCTTGCAGATAATATAGTAAAGTTAATGAAATGTCCTTAAATCTTATAGGAATAAGATGCTGTTATATAGAAGAATTAAAATCAGTGGCCACTAAGGGGCTATAGTATAGGCCATGGTTGATTTAATCATAAAATGTAGTGTTTGCTAGGGAACAAAAGAATGTGGTTTTTGTTGTTTTATTTTGTTTTGTTTTTCAACCAAAAATGGCCGTATCAGATACACTGCAGAAATAGACACATCCATTTTTCTAGAAGAGAAAGACATGGTTTTGAAGGAGATCAATATTGCTTGAAGAGCAGAAGAAACATGTAACTTATAAAACCAAGTCCATTTGGGATTCATTCCAAAGTAAGGGAAGTGGCAAATGTTCAGAAAAATCTGTATCAGCTATATTTCATGTCTCCCTGTGAATTTGGGTGGGACCTACAAACTTCAGAAAAATGAATGTAGCTCTGTATAGAAAAAGACTTCTAAAAATCATAATGAAGGTCTTGTTATTTTTATTTTCAGAGACCAGCAGTCTTATAGAATTTGCTAGAATTTTTTCCCTGACCCATTTTATCTTTCTGTTTTCAATTCTTGGCTCTAAATGATACATCTCCCTCAGCAATTTCTAAATTTTTAAAGTTAAGATTGCTTTGCATTTAAGACGCTTTGGCAAGGGCTGTAATGAGAATTTTAAATCTGAGCAAAATCTCTTGAAGTTCTAAATGAGGCCATCAAAGAGAGCATTCACCAGATGGAACCAGTGATTGATCTAAAGCCTAGAGCCTTACTTTTAATCTCTTGTTTCCCAGCAAAGAGAAATTTTGTAGAATCTTCTCTCTTCTTAAAGACTTAAGTTAAAATAGAGGCACTATGCCTCATGTATATTTACAGAGTGGGAAGTAGTACATCTTTGATCAAATTTCAATGAAGAGGCAGGACACTTTAAAAAGAATATGGATCACCCCCAGTTGGGTTTTATCTTAGTTTGTTTTCTGTTGCTATAACAAAATACCCGAAATAGAGGTTTATTTTACTTATAGTTATGGAGGTAAATATATAGCTAAATATATGGCATCAGCATATCGTCAGGGTCTTACCACTGCATCACAGCATAGCAGATGGTATCACGTGACAAGCAGGGTAAGCATGCTAGCTTGGGTCTCTCTTCCTCTTGTGAAAAAGCCACAGATCCCATCTTTGAGACTCCATCTTCATGAACTCATCTAATTCTAATTACCTTTCAAGGACCACCTGCAAATACCATTAACGCATGAATTTGTGTCATAGCATCAGTCCTACTTATTACTACTCCTCCTTTTATTTTTTGCTGCTTAAGGAAGGCAGCTCCTGACAGAGTCCATGTCTTTAGGTGATGGCCTATGTCTGAGCTTTGATTGTCACCCAAGTTTATGACATCCTCTGATGCTTTGAGACACTGCTAGATTATTTCTCACCTCCCTTCTACTAGGCAGTGCTTCTCCTCACACTCTCCATTTCTCTGTATACCAGATGAATAGAGGATGCTGAGAACAGAGGGTGGGGAGAGGTATGACTAGAAAAAGTCTGATATGCTGGTGGATTTTAGGGGTTTGATGTGGATGATAAATTATCACTATGTAAAACCACTACACTAGTGGACTTGTGGATTATTGCAATTAAACTAAGATGTTTGAGATAATTTCAAAAATAACTTTAACATGGGTTTAAAATTTTTAAATGCTTCTAGCAATAACATTGACCAACACCATCATTAGTATCTGATAGTTAATTTTGTGTGACAACTTGGCTAGGCCATGGTACCCAGATATTTGTCTAAATACATCTAGATGTTGCTGAGAAGATACTTTTTAGATGAGGTTAATATTTAAATCATTAGATTTTGAATAGATTACACACTCCAAAATGTGGGTGGGTCTTATCCAATCAGTTGAAAGCCTTAAGCAAGCAACAGAGCTACCCCAAAGAATAGGAGGAAATACTACCAGCAAACTGCCTTAAGACTTGAGCTGCAATATCAACTCTTCCCTGGGTCTCCAACCTATAGGCAAACTGTGCAGATTTGGGGCTTGCCAGTCTCAACAATCATGTGAACAAATTAAAGTCATTAAAATAAATAAATAAATGTGTGTGTGTGTGTGTGTGTGTATGTATCCTACTGGTTCCTTTTCTCTGGAGAACCGCAGTTATTATTGTGTCTATTTAAAAATAAAGAGCAGCTCATGAGGGAGATTCATTGCGAAAAACTGTAGCTAGTGTCAAGTAAAGTGGCATCCTAGTTTATTTGGGGTTCAATATATTTGTCATGGAAATATTTTTAGATGTTCTTCATGAATCCTGCTACTAAGGATCTCTCATGTTTTCAGTTTTAATTATAAACAATGAATAATTTTTTTAAAAAAACTGACTCCAGAAGCTTGAAAGGCAAAACCATATAAACATTAGCTGAGAATAATTAATTTCTTTGAAAATTATTTTTTGGCATCTTGCTATATTGGGCCTGTATTAAACATGAGGAATATAAAACTAATAAGAACATGCTTCCTGCCTATGACAAATCATAGTTTCCAAAAATAGCAGCAAACACAACCTAACCCACATGCTCTTCTTGCTATGAATTATGGTTTAAATATGAGGTGTCTTCCAAAAGTTCTTATGTGAGACAACACAAGAAAGTTTAGAGGTGAAATTATTGGGTTTAAGAGAGTCTTAACCTAATCAGTGCATTAATCCCCTGATAGAGATGAACTGGGTTGTAAAGGTAAGCAGGTAGGGTGTGGCTAGAGGAGGTGGGTCATTGAGGGCATATCTTTGGGTTTATATTTTGTCCTTGTTGAGTTGAATCCTTTCTCTGCTTCCTGGTAGCAATGTCCTGAGCTGCTTTCCTCCACCATACTATTCCTCCATGATGTTCTGCCACATCATGGGCCCAGAGCAATGAAACTAGCTGCCTATGGACTGAGACCTCTGAAAATGTGAGACCCAAAATAAATTTATACTCCTCTAAAGTTGTTCTTATCAGGTCTTTTGGTCACAGGCAAAAAGAAAAAAAAAAAAAAAAACTTAACTAAAACACTATGTGACTTTCATTTTCTTCCCATTGGGAAGTAGAGTTTATGTTTCTTCCTCTTGAACCTGGATGAGCTCTTTTCCTCAATAAACACAGTGTGTCAGAAGTAGTTAAACATTTTTTTTAAGATAAGGCCACAACAATGGTATATTATTGCACTTTACTTCCATGAGACACTTGCTCTGGGGGTGGCAAGTTTCCATGTAATCAGTGCAACATGCCCAAATAGGTCAACATGGAGAGATCACATTTAGAATATGTGTAGAGAGAGACTCATTCAGCTCCTAGTTGCCCCAAGACCTCTGTTTCAGCTCCATTCAATGTCTAAACCACATGACAGACTATTGTAGATTGAATTATGCCTCTGCCCATACATATGTTGAAGCCATAACCCCTAAAGTGACTGTATCTGGTGAAAGGGCCATCACATATTAATTAATAGAGATCATAAAGTTTGTGCCCTACTCAATAGGACTGGTATCCATATAAGAAGAGGAAGAGACATCAGAGATCTCCCTTCCTTCACACATGCACAAAAGAAAGGCCATGTAAAAACATATTATGAAGAGGTCTTATCAGAAACGACTCATGCTGGCACCTTGATCTTGGATTTCTTGTTATGGAAGCCTGAGAAGACTAATAAAAGTACTAATACAAACACTTTGAGTCAGATCCATGCAGCAAATTCCTCCCTCGATTCCTGACTCACAAAAACTATGCAAGATAATAAAACAGTATTCTCACTTTAAGTTTTGACATGATTTGTTATACAAAAATAATTAATTAGGACATTGCCCTTGAGAGCAGATAAAACACATAGCTAATTATTATACATCAAAGTATTTTGTTAGTTAAGTTTTAAATTCTATAAGCTAGGAGATAAGAAAGGGGAGGACAAAGGTTTTTTGAAATGGAAATTATATAATGTGAAATAATTGATCCCAGTGGGTAGATTAGGATGATGGAAGCATAGATGGACTGAACTATAGACTGAATTGTGTCTTCCAAAAATTTGTATGTTAATGACCTAATCCCCATGGAGTTGTATGGAAGATAGGGCCATACAATAGTGATAAGATTAAATGAGATCATAAGGGTAGAGCCCAATCCAATGGAACCAGGGTCCTTTAAAAATGAGGAAGAGACACCAGAACTCTGTCTCCATAACCTGAAGTGGTAAGAAGAATTTTGTCGCTGTGAAGCGGAAGTCGCTTCACTAACGAACCTCACCCAGTTATATACATATAGCTTTAACAAGGACACGTGCTTACAGCTCGAGCTTACAGGTGCGTCACGCAGTGTTCACGGGCATACAAAGATTCTTTGAATAATGTATTAATATCAGGTGGAAACTAGAACATCTTTTATGGCTCTCAGCTAACCGCAATCTTTAGCTATCTCCTTGATTATAGGCTCCTTCATTTCCCCCTTTTAGTTTTAAAAGAGGGGATGTTCTAGGACGTCCATGTGCAACCGACATTCTTACCCGTCATGGGAGTCTAGGCTGTCCTGACTCCTGGCTTAGGTTGACATGCCAGCCACATTAGACTGTCCCGTGCGACTGTGCCGTGTCTTAGGTTGTCCCCTTCTGGGGATCTTACCCGTCATAGGCTAACCAGCCATCCAATAGAGCCTTTCAGGATCGACTGTGTGTTGACTAACAGCCGTCCAATTTTTAGGAGATGCTGCGGCTTTAAGGCGGTAAGCCTACTGCTGACGAGCCAAGTTTCCATAGCGTATCAAGTTCTTTAAGCGAATCAGCTGCCCTTAGTTTCATCAAGTAACGCACTGAGTTCTCTTAGACAAATACCCGCAAGGCATTGTCCCGTAATGTCCCAAAATAATGGAAAATCAAAATGTCCATAAGTTTATAACACATAGATTCAGGAGGCCCCATGCATGCAGAGCAGAGGCCACACTGCTGGTGAGGTTGTTGATGCTTGAGCAGCAGGGATGCTTGCAGCGACCACGGTCCCTGCAGTTGTAGCAGCAGCCGTCTTTTTTATGTCTAGACATTTCTACCGGCAAATCTTCAGGGCCCGCTACCTAAAAACTCAAGCATCCATTATTAAGGGAAAGGTAGTGCTATTCCAGCACTGAGATCAAAAGGTGAGCTGTCAAACTAAAAAAAAAGAACTATTAGAGTAGAAAATAAAAGTTGATCTCTGCTCACACACATTGCTGCTCAAGCTCCCACAAACATAAGCTGGCAAAATATCACATTCAGAAATAATCAAAGAGAAACTGAGGGTGTTTACTGCATTAAAGATAAAGAAAAGCTAAAGGCATTTTGGAAAAATAATTTGTTAGCTGGAATTCTCGAGTCTCTATATACACAGCAATCCTATACCTGTTGAAATAATTCAAATTAATCAGCTACTAAACAAATGAAGTCAATAACAAATAAATGATCCTCTGTCGGAACACCAAAATATCAGGTTATACAACATTAAACATATTCACAGCTGAAGAGAAGTCCCGGAGACAACTATAAATCAAAATTGATTATCATTAGAATTGATTATCTAAAAATATTCTGAACTTATATAAATATCTATTTATCTATCTATCTATTGATTATCAAATTAGAATATTCTAAGCTTAAATGAATTAACGTTATTTGTTATTTGGATCTATATCTATCTACCTTTTTTTTTTTTTTTTTTTTAAGCGCTTAATTATTTGTGACGTCACACTAGACAGACGCACATATAAACATATTTGTGACATCACATTAACATGAAATTTAGACAAATGCACAGACATAAAGACATATATAAAAGAGAAAAAAAAATTACAATTGTGTATACACTGAAGAGAGATCTTCTTGTCCCGGCCGGGAAGAATGAAATTTAAGTTGTAAATTTAATGGAGAACTCTTTTAAGGGAATCACTCCATACCTTCATTTTGGTCCTCTTGACCTTGCACTTGTTTATTCAATCTAGACTCCTCAATAACTTCGTCTTGATCCCTTTGACTTTGTACCTGCTTTATCAATCTAGATGGTATCCATATTGGAGAGGATTCGTGCTTTGGAAAAACACAAACAGATCCTCTCCCCCAAATTAATACTGGGTCTGGACCCTTCCATGTACCTGAGAGAACATCCTTCCAGTAAACCAAAGGTTTATGTTGTTGGTGTGGGTTCCAGTGTCTATCTCCAGCCGAATGTCCATTAGAATCTAAAGTTAAGAAATTTAGGGTAAACAGGGCAACTGCCAATCTGTCCTTAGGATTTTTCCAGTTTCCATCTTTTTGCTTTAGTAACATATTTTTAAGTGTCCGATTTGCTCTTTCAATTATTCCTTGTCCCTGAGGATTATAAGCGATACCTGTTTTGTGGATAATATTGAACTTTGTACAAAATTGTTTGAAGGATGTGGATGTATATGCAGGGCCATTATCTGTTTTAAGCATTTTGGGGATGCCCAATGCAGCAAAAGCTTGCAGACAATGAGATATAGTATCTTTAACTTTTTCTCCGGAATGTAAAGAAGCAAAAATCATGCCTGAGCATGTATCTATGGTGACATGAATAAATCGTAATTTTCCAAAACTTGGCTCATGTGTGACATCCATCTGCCACAAATGATTGGGCATCAAACCTCGTGGGTTAACCCCATAATGTGGATTGGGCAAGAGTGTTACACAAGATGGACATTCTTTTACAATTCTACGAGCTTGTTCTTTTGTGATTTTAAATTTTTGTCTTAAGGTAGTGCTGTTAACGTGGAACTGGGAATGAAATAAAGTAGCTTGTTGTACTGTAGTAAATATAAATATTGTTTTAGTGAGGGCGTCAGCTTTTTGATTACCTTCATGGAGAGGACCAGGCAGATTAGTGTGAGCTCTTATGTGACCTATAAATAAAGGTTCTTTTCGTTGCCATAGGAGCTTTTGGATTTGAGAAAACAATTTAAAAGCTGGAGTATGTGGTGCTATTGGACCTGCTAGCTCCAATTTTGGGACAGCATGTACAATATAATGGCTGTCTGAAAAAATATTCATAGGCTGTTCTTTAAAATTTTCCAGAGCTATTATTATAGCTTCGAGTTCCACTAATTGAGCTGATTTTTGATTAGTGATATGAATCATTTTTTCATTTTGAGTGACTACTGCAGCAGTACCGTTAGAGGATCCATCTGTAAATACATTAAATGCTTTAGGAATGGGTTGATTTTTTATTACCTGTGGGAATATGATAGGATGATTGATACAAAAGGACAGTATAGGAGATTTAGGAATATGATTGTCAAAATTTGCAGAAGTAGAGCATCTAGCTATAGCCCAATCATTATCATTGAAGCACAAATATTCAACCTGTGACGATGAATAAGGAGTAATAATAGTAGCGGGATGAATTCCAAATATTTTAGTAGAGGTTTTAAGTCCTTGAAGAATAAGTTTAGCCACCATGGAGGTATAAGACTCAATTGTACTTTTAGGAGAGACAGGCAAATGTATCCATAATATAGGTCCCTGTTGCCAAAATACTCCTGTTGGAGTATATTGTGAAGGAATAATAATCAATATTAGTGGTTGTGCAAAATCAAATCTATCGCAATGGGATCTTTCAATGGCCTGTTCTACTAATTTTAGAGCTCTCCTGGCCTCAGGAGTTAATGTTCGAGGTGAGGATGGGTCAGGGTTCCCACGAAGGATGTCAAATAAGGGTTTTAATTGTCCAGTAGTGAGGCTTAGTGTAGGGCGAAGCCAATTAATGTCACCCAGTAATTTTTGGAAATCATTGAGGGTGGTCAAATGTTCTTTACTTATTAGAATTTTTTGGGGTTTAACAAAAGTATCCATGATTTTAAAGCCTAAATATAGTATAGGTGATCTGCTTTGAACTTTTTCTTCTGCTATATATAATCCATATTTTTTTAGATTTTTTGTTATTTCACTAAATATATTAAATAAGATTTGTTGATTAGGGTGAGCTAATAAAACATCGTCCATGTAGTGTAGACACATAAGGTCTTGATATTTGTTTTTAATGGGCTGTATAGCTCTGTCCACATATAGTTGGCACAGTGTAGGGCTATTTGCCATTCCCTGCGGCAATACTTTCCATTGATATCTTTTATCAGGGCCATTATTATTAATAGAAGGAATTGAAAAAGCAAACCTGGGGGCATCCAGAGGATGTAGGGGAATGGAAAAGAAACAGTCCTTTATATCAAGGGTTATAAGGTAATAGTTTTTTGGAATAGCTACAGGATTAGGAAGTCCAGGTTGAGTAGGGCCCATAATTTGCATTGTTTTGTTAATTTGTCTTAGATCTTGTAATAGTCTCCATTTTCCTGATTTTTTCTTAATTACAAATATGGGAGAATTCCAGGGAGAGGTGGAAGGCTCTATGTGTCCTGCTTCTAATTGTTCTTTAAGTAATTGATGGGCCGCTTGCAATTTTTCTTTGGATAGGGGCCACTGAGGGACCCAAACTGGCTTATTAGAGAGCCATGGTATTTTTAAAATTGTTTTCTCAGTGGCCCCTAGAAAAAAATGTCCTTTGCCTTTTTTATTATGAGTAGGATTTTTATTCTTAACACCTGCAGGCTTGGTCGCTAGGTGTAGCCCCATTTGATGTAAGATATCTCTTCCCCATAGGGTAACTGGCAAGCTGTTTAAAACATAGGGTTTGAATGTTCCTGTATGGCCTTCATTGTCTTGCCAATTTAAGATTACAGCACTTTGAGCTGGGGTATTACTGTATCCCAAGCCTCTTAAACTGGTTGAGGCTTTCTGTAGAGGCCAGTGCTTAGGCCATTGTTGTAGATTTATGATGGAAGAGTCAGCTCCTGTATCAATCAGCCCCTCCATCTCTATACCTTGAATTTTTAATTTGCACATAGGCCTCCGTGAACAGTCCTGGACCCAGAAAGCCATAGGTCCTGAACCAGTGGAACCGAATGCTCTGCTATTTCTATTTTGTGGCATGCTTTTAAAAGAATTATGGAGACTGGGAATGAGGAGCAGCTGTGCGATTCTGTCTCCTTGATTTACGGAGATGATGCCCCTGTGTGTACTTAGCATTATTTTAATCTCTCCATTATAATCTGAATCAATAACCCCTGGTATAACATTAAAGCCTAATAAACTTTTGGAACTACGCCCAAGGATTAGTCCCACAGTTCCTGAAGGGAGAGTTCCCCTGATTCCCGTAGGAATCAGCTGAACCCCCATTTCAGGTGTCAGGACCATCCGGGCAGTAGAACAGAGATCTAATCCTGCACTTCCTCTTGTCCCTCTGATAAGGGAGTTAATGGGTAGGAGGGACTGTGACGAGGAATCATTTGAATCTGAGGGCCTTCCTCCTCTAGTGCCTCGTACATTTGTGGGCCCCGGGGCATTGGGCCCCGTGCCCCGTTTTTTGAAATCCTTGATAAATCATTTCCATATATATATCATATCTAGAATGACATTGATTGGCCCAATGTATACCTTTTTTGCATCTGGGGCATCGGCCTGGAGCACGGTATGAATTTGATTTTATTACCCTTGGGGGATATTGCTTAGCATATCTTGGTTGATTATAATAATTTTGTCTGGAATATCCTGTTCTAGGTTGAATCCTTTGGGAATTTTGAGGGGAGGAATTTTTCATCACTGCAGCAATTACGTTGCCTGTGATAACAGCCTCGTTAATGTCTTTGCACAGTCTGATATAAATTGATAAGTCTTTTTTACTTCTCCATGGCCTTATTGCATCCTGGCAATATTTATTAGCGTTCTCGTATGCTAATTGGATAACTAGGGGCATAGCTTGCTCGACTTCTCCAAAAACTCTAGATGTTGTTTTTAAGAGCCTATCTACAAAATCAGCGTAAGGTTCGTTAGGCCCTTGTATAACTTTTGATAGGCTGCCTTGCAGATCCCCTGTGCCTGAGATTGTCTTCCAGGCTTTCACAGCTGCAGTGTGTATCTGGGCATACACACCTGGATCGTATTGTAGCTGATTTTGTAGTTCGGCGAACTCACCCTCCCCTGTGAGCATATCTATATTGCGTTGAGGGAAACCTGCTGCAGCATTTCTCTTTGCTATTTCTGAACAAAGTTCCTGGAATTGAGTTTTCCAGATTAGGTATTGTCCCCCACTTAGTACCGCTCTGCATAGACTTTTCCAATCTGAGGGGGCTAAGGTTAGGGTGTTAAGTGACTCTATCATACTTAATGTGAACGGAGCTTGAGGCCCATAGGTCATTACCGCCTCTTTAAAATTCTTTATTGTTTTAAAGTCTAGGAACTCGTGATATCTTTGTCCCTGTTCATTTTGAAATACTGGCAGTTCTAGGTGCTCCTGCGGTCTATGTTGTTCGAGAGCGTATAAGCGCTCTGAAAGGCCGCCAATTTTACCTCAAGGGCACGTACACTCTGATCAATACTCTTTATTGTTTCTGTTAGGGATTCTATCCATGAAGGAGCAGAGGGCGCTAGTGGTTCCTCTATTTGACGGTCTTTTCTCTTTTTTAATTTCTTTTTGTTCTTTTTATTGAAGACTGTGCTCTCCGAATCGCTTTTTGATTCCTCTTCACTACTAGCTTCATAATTCCTAACCGGCTCAGTAGAGGAGACTGTACTTTCATGGTTTGGCTCCTTGTTACTATTATTACTTTCACTAGTATCCTGAGTTTCAGTTTCTAAGGAGAGTACATACTCCTCAGCTAATTTTATTAAGCTTCTGATGGCTTTTGCAGATCTTACTTTTGAATTTACATTCCTACTCTCCTTGCTGGTCTCCACTGAGTCAGAGGATATGCTTTCTTGTTCACTTTTCTCACGATCCTCTGAGTTCTCAATATCAAAAATTTCATTCATGGCTTTTATAAACCGACTTTTTTGTTATATTTGCTCCCATCTTTTTAAATTTTCTTTTTTCTTACCTTGCCGCCGAATTCCCCGTACGGGCCGCCACCTGTCGCTGCCTGAAGCGGAAGTCGCTTGGAGCAGCGAACGCCACAGGAAAATTCGGAGGCAGGATAAAAATGAAAAAAGGTCTTTTATTCTTCTCCTCTCTCCAGCTCCAGCAATCACTCCAAATGCTCTAACTCCAACCACCACCTTCTTCTTCCCCACACACACTAACGAACCTCACCCAGTTATATACATATAGCTTTAACAAGGACACGTGCTTACAGCTCGAGCTTACAGGTGCGTCACGCAGTGTTCACGGGCATACAAAGATTCTTTGAATAATGTATTAATATCAGGTGGAAACTAGAACATCTTTTATGGCTCTCAGCTAACCGCAATCTTTAGCTATCTCCTTGATTATAGGCTCCTTCACCATTTATAAGCCAGGAAGAGTTTTTTCACCACAATTTAACCATACTAGCTTCTTAATCCTGGAAGGTCAGCCTTTAGAACTTTGATAAAATAAATTTCTGTTGGTTAAACCTATTCATTTTATTGATATTTTGTTATGGTTATTTGAGCTGACTAATATAGGTGACCTCACACATTTTAGTGCTTAATTTTATTGAACACTGAATCCTTAGTGGTTGTATAAAAAATTAAAATATGTGTATAATTTGTCTGATTCACACAGTAAACTATGACCATTCCCGTAGTGGGTATGATGTTCAGTGATGTATCCCTAGAACCTGGATTATGGCCTTTTATCTGATCCATAGTAACTGCTAGAGGAAGGAAGACAGGGAGGAGAAAGAGGTAGGAAATGGAAATCTTTTAAATTATATAGAACCTAATATCACCTAGTAGCAACTCTAAAATAACCTAAAAAAAATGTAGCCTTCCAGAGAGAAATATTTGAAGAGATCAGGTAATGGAATGGGATCTATCTAAAACGGAGAAAGGCTCTACCAATCATTGGGTTACACAGTGTAGGCATATGCAAAAAGAAAGTTTTATTTGTGTTCGTGCTTTAGGCCTCTCATTCTTTAGACCTCTATAACTATTCAGTACAGATAGAACAATTTTGTTGGAATCAGTCTGGGGTGCAAGGCCTCCTACTAATCCCACCTCTCTTTCCAACCTCCAACTGTTCTTTCTCTGTTGGCTTCAGTGTTTCTCCACAGGCTTTTCTGCACTCACTGTTCAATTCTTAAATGTTAATCCACATCCAATTTTGGACACTTTTCAATGTAAAGAGTATCAATAAACGCACCTCACTCAAGTCTTTTTAATAAAAGAGTCGAAAACTTTTAAAGGCCAACTGCAGGCAAAATAATTAAGGAGAGAACAGCCATTAATTGTGGACTTGAGAATTCAAAAGGGAGTGTAAAGCAGAAAATGAAAGGTAAGCAGAAATAGAAATTCAAATCCAAGATTTCACAGTACAGCATTTTCCTGTCTTTGTGATTATAAGCATTTATTTATAAGAAACGCATTCTTTAGTGAGTTTACTGTAGACCCAGTTTTCACTTGGCCTTTTGCTATAATTCAGTGTCCAGGGGGGAATATAGACGAGGCCAACTCTTAATGTCCCTGGTTCCTGCTCCTTTGATTCCACAACTCTAGGGCACATTTAGACTTTCCTGGTTGATTAAAAATAGTTTCATAGGGGCAAAAATTGAATGATAACTTCAGTTTTCTTTAGCCTGAATATTACTTTGCAGTGTGGTTTGCTATTTAATCTTGAGTATAACATGAGTAGTCATATTCCACAGTTTCCCCCAGAGGGAGTTGTTGTTTATTGAGATTGGACTAGATTTCCCAATTTACGTTTTATATAGACATATATTTCCTACTGGATCTCTTATTGAATCTCTGCAGCAAGAGAACCTATAGATGTGGATTATGTATAAGGGATACATACTTATTTCTGAATATGTTCAAATATGTTATAAGAGTTGAATCCTGCATTGCAGAATAAACTAGCACATTGCTGTGCCCTAACTATAAGCTACATAATAACTCTGTGGTACAAACAAACCCTGAGAGAAAATAGGATTGACTCATGGATGATGAGCTGTGAAGACATTACTTTCTAGCTAGAAGGCAAAACTCCTGTGTTTTCAGTTAAGATAGGTGACACCAATTTTATTATATCCTCCAAGACTGTTTATAGAAATGAGAGGGAAGGACCATTCTCTGACTCACCCTCAAAACTAACTTCAAATGCACAGGTCATAAATATTTACTGATGATTCTGAATAGGAATAAAAGGTGGGCTCAAACAGTAAGAATTTTTCTTGTACAATTGTACAGAATATAATTATAAGGTGATTCTAAAATTTTCATAAAGTGTATACTGAAATCAATATCATTGCTTACCAAGTTATATGTTGTATCATCTGATTCATATGTGGGTTTAAGATTTTTTTCAATACTTATAGAATAGAAAGTAATTTAGAGTATAATCTGATAGATGGAATGCTGATAATTTCACTTTCTGACAGAAATATTTTAATATGCAATCTACTCATTGCTGCTTCTGGTTTATAATTGTCCTTAAGAATTTTTGAATATAGAATTGTCATCAAGTTTTGTTTACATCTCTAATGTTTCTGGAAGGACACAGTTTTGGGGTTCTAATAACTCCAATGCGTTTAGTCTATTTTTGTAGCACCAAATGCTGATTTGATACCTTTGCAAATTTGTAGCCCCAGATTTAATGGTTAATCTGGCTTCAACTGGATTTCCATTGCCCTCGATTTTGGGGGCATTCTGGATTTTCTTTGCAACTCACATGGCAACTACTACTCCTACTCCCTGACAACTTGTAAATAATGAGTGAGTCTTCACTGGGTGATTGCTTTGTGAAGAGAAATGAATAATTTACCTGATAATCATGGTCATCTATCAGCCTATGCATTTTTCCCTAATAAGTGATTTTGCTATGCTTTGCTAAACTTATGCTGAATATTTCATGAGCTGGATGAGTACATTCCAGCATCTGTTTATAACGTCAACTAACATTTTTTTTTTTTTTTTATGAAATGAAACCTTGGGAGATAAGAATAGGAAAACTGGTGTTTAAAAAGATATATTACCTTTCAAAGTGGGGGCTCTCTGTGCCTGAATCATAAAAAAGGTCTCCAGAGGTTTCAGAGTGAAACGCCATTTTCATATTTTTCGTTCAAATGATCACATGCTGCTCAGCATATTGTGCATCATTTGCACACTTCTAAGACCAAACTGTGTTTAAAGATTTGAAATATGGAATCATGGGATTGAGTACTTATATTCAAGTATTCTCTTGCATTCAAGTAACATCTGAAGGTCTGAGCACAGAAATCTCCTATTTAAATGCCACACTTCAAATTTCAGGAAGCCAACTATCATGTTTATTTGAGAATATTAAAGATAAAAATTAATATTTTATTCACTGGGTAATTAGTAGTAAAGAAGTGAAACACTATTGGAAAATACACAATCTAGAGCAGGGAATTTTTTTTAAAAATTATCTTATGAAATAATACTTTAGAAATGATAATCTCCAAGGAAGTTTTAATTGTGTAAAAATCCGCATAACAATGTGCAGTTTCAAATGTACTTTTATATAAATGTTATCATGTTTAACATACTTTTAAATCATCTGAAATTTAGGATTTTATGTCAGTTCAGTTTTTTAAAAATCCAATCTAAAATACCTTTCAACTTTTATAAGCTTATAAGCGAAGTGGAGGTAAATGGATCTAGGTTAGATGTGTATTGTTGAAAATTATTTTTATTGTTTTTTTATGTGTAATAATTATTTTTACTTCTCATTAAAAAATGGTATCTAGTAGAATTCAAGTAATTGTTTTGCAATTGGGCTTCACTAAAACATGAAGACATAAAGAGAAGAGATTATGTCTTACTTAAATTTGTTTCAGTGCCTGGCACAGTGTTTGTCATATATGAGACACTCAATTCACTGCATGAATATAGGAAAAATTGAAAATTAATAAACACATACAATTTTCCCACTACTAATGGAACAGTGAAAATGATAACTTAAGAATAAAGTTAAAACAAAGCTTAGTCCCAAATGGATTGGATTTAGATAAAAGATGGATCAAATGTAGTACAAATAATACTAACCTGGGTTACAATTTAAAAATTTATTTATTCTCTTTAATTGAAGAATACCATAGAACAAAAAAAAATCATAAGGAACTTTTATCTCATACTAAGTTTTATTTATCTCTATCTACGTACATAGATATGCATGCTTAAAAATCAAGAGAAAAAACATTTCCACATTCCTGTAAGGTTTCTACTGTCCTTCATTTAGAATCATTGATCAGTTTTACCTGTTCTTGAAATTCATATTAATAGAATTGTATACTATATCTTTGCTTGACTAGTTTCTATCAATATACCATCTATGACTATCATCCATGTTGTTGCATAGAACAATTCACATATCTTACTGCTGTTTCAAATCTATTACAAAATATTTGTTTATCCATTTGCCTGTTTGGGGGCATTTGATTGTTTGCAGTTTTGTGCTATTATGAATAAAACTGCTGTGAATATTTTATACATATATTTTTGTTGAGATATGTACTCATTTGTCTTTTATATGTAACCAGGAGTGAAACTTCTTGGCCATAGGCCGCACACACATTCAGTAGAAGTTGCTGAACAATTTTCCAAAGTGGTTATACAATTTTTAAAAAAAATTTATTATTCTAATTTCTTATACATGTTTGCAGAGTACATTTCATATCATATTACATATAAAGAGCACAATTTTTCAAGTAACTGGTTCTATATAAAGTATTTTTACAATTGTGTCTTCATACATGTATTTAGAGTAATCATGGATAACTCAGTCTGCCAGTATTCCTATCCCCTTAACTTAAGAATAAAGTTAATAAAGTTAAGAATCCCTCCCCCCTCTTTGTTCTATTTAAAGCTCTTTCATTTCTCTCATTCCCTCTCTGACCTTTATAAGTTAGTATCTTCATATCAAAGAGATCATTCGACCTTTGGTTTTTTGGGATTGGCTAACTTCACTTAGCATTATTTTCTCCAGCTCCACCCATTTACCTGCAAATTCCATGATTTTATTCTCTTTTAGTGCAGAGTAGTGTTCCATTGTATACATACCAAACTTTCCCTGTCCATTCATCTGCTGATGGGCATCAGATTCGTTCCACAATCTAGCTCTTGTGAATTGTGCTGCTATAAATATTGATGTGGCTGTGTCCCTGTAGTAAGCTGTTTGGGAATAGGCCAAGGAGTGGGATACCTGGGTCAAATGGTGGTTCCATTCCAAGATTTCCTAGGAATCTCCATACTACTTTCCAGATTGGCTTCACCAATTTGCAGTTCCACCAGCAATGTAAGAGAGTGCCTTTTTCCCCACATCCTCACCAGCATTTATTGTTGTTTGTTTTTTTGATAGCTGCCATTCTGACTGGAATAAGATGAAATCTTAGGGTTGTTTTGATTTGCATTTCTCTAATCGCTAGAGGTATTGAACATTTTTTCATATATTTGTTGATTGTTTGTATATCATCGTCTGAGAAGTGTCGGTTCAGTTCCTTGGCCCATTTATTGATTGAGTTATTGGTTTTTTGGTGTTAAAGCTTTTGAGAGCTTTATAAATCCTTGAGGTTAGTGTTCTATCTGATGTGCTTGTGGTAAAGATTTGCTCCCATTCTGTAGGTCCTCTATTCACCTCACTGATTGTTTCTTTTACTGAGAAGAAGCTTTTTAGTTTGAATCCATCCCATTTATTGATCCTTGGTTTTAGTTCTTGCGCTATAGGGGTCTTATTGACGAAGTTGGGGCCTAAACCGACATGATGGAGATTTGGGCCTACTTTTTCTTCTATTAGTTGCAAGCTCTCTGGTTTAATTCCTAAGTCCTTGATCCACTTTGAGTTAAGTTTTGTGCATGGTGAGAGAAAGAGATTTAATTTCATTTTATTACTTGAGGATTTCCAGTTTTCCCAACAACATTTGTTGAAGAGGCTGTCTTTTCTCCAGTGAATATTTTTGGTACCTTTGTCTAAAATAAGATAACTGTAGGTGTTTGGGTTCGTCTCTGAGTCTTCTATTCTGTACCATTGGTCAACTTTGATGCCAATACCATGCTGTTTTTGTTACTATTGCTTTGTAGTACAGTTTAAGGTCTGGAATAGTAATGCCACATGCTTCATTCTTCTTGCTAAGAATCGCTTTGGTTATTCTGGGTCTCTTATTTTTCCAGATGAATTTTATGATTGCTTTTTCTATTTCTATGAGGAATGATATTGGGATTTTGATTGGTTTTGCATTGAAACTGTATAGTGATTTTGGGAGAATGGTCATTTTGACAATATTAGTTCTACCTATCCATGAACAATGTAGATCTTTCCATCTTCTAAGATCTTCATTAATTTCTTTCTTTAGTGTGCTGTGCTGTAGTTTTCATTGTAGAGGTCTTTCACTTCTTTTGTTAATTTAATTCACCAATTTTTTTTTTTTTGAGGCTGTAGTAAATGGGGTGGATTTCCTAGTTTCTCTTTCTGAGGATTTGTAGCTGCTGTGAAGAAATGCCTTTGATTTATGGGTACTGATTTTATATCCAGCTACTTTGCTGAATTCATTTATTAGATCTAGAAGATTTCTGCTAGAATTTTTTTGGATCTTCTATGTACAGGATTATATTGTCTGCAAATAGTGATAATTTGAGTTCTTAATTTCCTATCCATATCCCTTTAATTTCTTTTGTCTGTCTAATCGCTCTGGCTAGGGCTTCAAGAACTATGTTAAATAGGCGTGGTGAAAGAGAGTATCTCTGACTTGTTCCAGTTTTTAGAGGGAATGCTTTCAATTTTTCTCCATTTAGGATGATGTTGGCCTGGGGCTTAGCATAGATGGCCTTTACTTTGTTGAGGTTTGTTCCTGTTATCCCTATTTTTTCTAGCATTTTGAACATGAAGAGATGTTGTATTTTGTCAAATGCTTTCTCTGTGTCTATTGAGATGATCATATGATTTTTATCTTTGAGCCTGTTGATGTGATGAATTACATTTATTGATTTCCTTATATTGAACCAACCCTGGAATGAAGCCCACTTGATCCTGGTGCACTATCTTTTTGATGTGTTTTTTTATTCGATTTGCCAGAATTTTATTGAGAATTTTTGCATCTATATTCATTAGAGATATTGGTCTGTAGTTTTCTTTCTTTGATTTGTCTCTGTCTGGTTTTGGAATCAGGGTGATATTGGCCTCATAGAATGAGTCAGGATGTGTTCCCTCTTTTTCTATTTCATGAAATAGTTTGAGAAGTATTGGTGTCAGTTCTTCTTTAAAGATCTTGTAGAACTCGACTGTGTATCCATCTGTCCTGGGCTTTTCTTGGTTGGTAAGTTTTTTATGGCATCCTCTATTTCTTTGCTTGAAATTGACCTATTTAAATTGTGTATATCATGCTGATTTAGTTTGGGCATATCACATGTCTCTAGAAATTTGTTGATGCCTTTGTTATTTTCTATTTTATTGGAGTATAAATTTTTAAAATAATTTCTAATTATTTTCTGTATTTCTGTAGTGTCCGTCGTCGTGATATTTCCTTTTTCATCAAAGATATTGGTAATTTGTGTTTTCTCTCTTCTTTTCTTTGTTAGCATAGCTAATGGTTTATCAATTTTATATATTTTTTCAAAGAACGAACTTTTCATTCTGTCAATTTTTTCAATTTTTTGTTTCTTTCCATTTCATTAATTTCAGCTCTGATTTTAATTATTTCCTGTGTTCTACTTCTTTTGGGGTTGGTTTGTTCTTCTTTTTCTAGGGCTTTGAGATGTAATGCTAGTTCATTTATTTGTTGACTTTTTCTTTTTTGAAGGAATAAGCTCCATGCAATGAACTTTCCTCTTAGTACTGCCTTCACTGTGTCCCATAGATTTCGGTATGTTGTATCGTTGTTCTCATTTACCTCTAAGAATTTCTTAATCTCCTTCTTGATGGCTTCTGAAACCCATTGATCATTCAATAGCATATTGTTTAGTCTCCAGGTGTTAGAGTAGCTTTTATTTCTTTTTTTATCATTGATTTCTAATTTCATTCCATTATGATCTGACAGAATGCAGGGTAGTATCTCTACTTATTTCTATTTGCTTAGAGTTGTTTTATGGCATAATATATGGTCTATTTTTGAGATGGATCCATGTGCTGCTGAGAAGAAAGTGTATTGGCTCATGGATGGATGATATACTCTATATATGTCAGTTAAGTCTAACTTATTAATTGTATTATTGAGTTCTATAGTTTCTTTGTTTAACTTTTGTTTGGAAGATCTATCCAGTGGTGAAAGAGGTGTGTTAAAATCACCTAGAATTATTGTGTTGTGGTCTATTTGATTCTTGAACTTGAGAAGAGTTTGACTGATGAATGTAGATGCTCCATTATTTGGGGCATATATATTTATAACAGTTATATCTTCTTGATCTATGATTCCCTTAAGCAGTATGAAATGTCCATCTTTATCTCTTTTGATTAACTTTGGCTTGAAGTCTACTTTATTTGATATGAGGCTAGAGACCCCTGCTTGCTTATGTAGATCATGTGAGTGATATATTTTATCCCATCCTTTTACCTTTAGTCTATGGGCGTCTTTTCCTTTGAGATGTGTCTCTTGAAGGCAACATATTGTTGGGTCTGTTTTTTTTTAATCCAATCTATTAGCCTACGTCTTTTAACTAGTGAGTTTAGACCATTAACATTCAGGGTTACTATTGAGACATAATTTGTAATACCAGTCATTTTTATTTTTTTTATTATTTTTGGTATTTAGCTTGACTTGGTTTGTCCTTTGGTTGGTTTTTCCCTTTATTGTAGTTCTTCCCCTTGCAGATTTTTATTATTTTTTTTATTTCCTCTTAGTGGAATATTTTACTAAGAATGTTTTGTAGAGCAGGCTTTCTTGCTGTAAATTCTTTTAGCTTTTGTTTATCATGGAAGGTTTTTATTTCATCCTCAAATCTAAAGCTTAATTTTGCTGGATATAAAATTCTTGTTTGGCATCCCTTATCTTTTACAGCCTGGTATATGTTGTTCCAGGATCTCCTGGCTTTGAGGGTCTGGGTTGATAAATCTGCTGAGATGCGAATTGGATTTCCCTTATAGGTAGTCTGACTTTTCTCTCTTGCAGCCTTTAAAATTCTATCTTTATTTTGTATGCTAGACATTTTCATTACAATATGCCTTGGTGTGGATCTGTTGTAATTTTGTACATTTGGCATCCTATAGGCCTCTTTTATTTGATTTTCAAATTCTTTCTTCCCACTAGGGAAATTTTTTGATATTATTTCATTGAAGAGATTGTGCATTCCTTTGGTTTGAATCTCTGCACCTTCCTCTATTCCAATAAATCATTAATTTGGTCTTTTGATGGTATCCCATAATTCTTGGATATTGTGTTCATGGTTTCTTACCATCTTCACTGTGAGGTCAACTTTATTTTCAAGATTATATATTTTGTCCTCATTGTCTGAGGTCCTATCTTCCAAGTGGTCCAATCTGTTGGTGATTCTGTCTATTGAATTTTTTAAGTGGCTTACTGTTTCTTTCATTTCAAGGATTTCTGTTTGTTTGTTTGTTTTTTTTTTTTCTCTCAAACTCTCTCTCTTTCTTGAAGTAATCTTTTGCTACCTGGACTTGTTCTCTTATCTCTTTGTTGGTGTGATTGATGGTTGCCTGTATTTGATCTCTTATCTCTCTGTTGGAGACATCAATTTTTGCCTATATCTGTTCACTTAGGTTGTTGTTTAAATCCCTTATCATTTTAATTATGTATATATCCGGAACTCCTTCTCTGACATTTCACCTACTGTGCTTTCTATGGCTTCTATTGTTGTAGTATCTTGGTTTGTTTGGGGGCATTTTCCTCCCTTGTTTTTTCATGATGTCTATGTATTTTCCTCTCTTGCAAGGTAAGCCTGAGGTATTACAGTTTCTGCCCTTTTGTCTTATAAGATTGCTACCATTTACCAAAAACCTCACTTTTTAGGGAAATATCAATATTAGAGCTTTCAGTGTACCCCATGTGTGTCCATATATCAGTTTTTATATTTACGTTTCTGTCACTATAAATAGAAACGATGAGATCAGTTATCTTATACCATATAGTCTCTATGTTTGCATGGTGGTTTACAGTATCTAATGGCAGAAGGGGGGAATTAGAGGTTGCCTTAGACGTTTATGAAGTAAGATGTGAGAAAATAAAGGTATTAGATTATTTGACTAGTGAGAGTATAATCATTAGAACTGGCTACTAGTAGGAGAAGCAAGAGATAGGCATCCCTATGTAAAATTCCCTGTTAGTTCACAACAGCATAACTGGTTGCACCTTTTGGTGCATTCTGGTCCCCAGGGAACTTAGTGCTGTCTTACCCAGATCTTTTTTGTTGTTCCTTGGTAGTAGTGTCGCTAACTCAGTTTTGTGGCAGTGGTAGCCTCAGTCCTATAATTATATTGGTGTTGGGTTGAGTAGCTACAGAATCCCAGTGCGGTGTGTCTCTCTGGGCAGACGTGGGTTGCCTCTCCTATTTGCGTCTTTGGAGTGGGCCTCTCTCTCCAGATCTCCTCCTGGCCGCAGTGCGGTGGAGCTGGCAGTCTGGCTTTCCTCTCCCCACTCTCCTCCTCCTGGGTCTCCTCCCAGTCTAATTGTTTTGGTGGGGGTTGGGCAGGTGGGCAGCAGGGCCCTTCCACAGGGTGGAGCCTGCAACTCCTAGTCCTGGTGGTGGCGTGGGCCAGTGGTCAGGCAGTCTGGTGGCTGGGCTGCTTCTACCAGCAGGTGTATACCACTTGTTCAGGTCACAGCTGGGCAGGTTGCAGTCCCCCAGGGAATGGACAGGGCCCTTCCTCTGGTCAGGCCCTCTCTGCAGTGGGGACCTGCTATTTCTACTCTCTGTGATTCTTCACCTTCTCTTTTACAGTCTGGACGGAGGTAAGGGGGTGAGTGCTGGCATCACCATCTCCACGCACCCTGTGCAGGTGAACTACTCTGTTGTACAATTTTATACTCCTTCCAGCAATGTATAGTTTCCTTGCTCCATATTTTTATCAACACTCCATATTCCCAATCCTTTTTATTTTAATCAGCTAGTGATATGTCATAATATTTCATTATAGATTATCCCCATTTGAAAACCAATAAAACTAAATGCAGATCAACTACATGGTTTGTCCATAATTGCAAACATGATGGAATGAGACCCTCTGTCTTGGTCTCTAACTTTGTATTTATTCCTTTGCTTTCTTATATTACACACTGATGATGGCTTTTCTTTCTTCCCTCTTTTCTTTCTGTCTTTTTTGACTTTATAATTTTCATTATGAAAAACATCAAACATCCAAAATGCAGAGAGAAGAAAATAAGAAATATCTTTATACTCATAACTTAAAGTTAATAATTAACCTTTTGCCATATCCATGTAATTTTTGTTAAAGATTAAATTAAATTCTACCTGAATTTATTATAATTTCTTATACAAAATCTTAAAAATCAGAAACAATGAATTCCTATTATTATCTAACACTCATGCTTATCATAAGGATCTCTTTTACAGCTGTTTTGTTCACAGTAAAATTGAAAGCAAGATGATATATCTACTTTGCTACCGTTCAGTGATAATTTCAAAAATTCAAATGCATGTTTTTTATTTTATATTTTTATTACATAGCATAATTATTACTATGTGGCAAGGTATTATTTTAAGCCTAGATAAAGGTTTTTCTCTTTATAAAACCTTTCTAATGTTTAGGTGTTATAGAACATGGCATAGCTAAACATTCTGTTAAGTTTTTGTTTAGAATTGATTAAAACTGTATGAAACATTTAGATGCTGGATACAGTGTGAGATAGTAGATACTGCACCAATAAAGGTAAATACTTTATCTTCAAATGACAAAGTAAAACAAAACAGAAAACTCAGAACTGCTCATGTAAAACTATATGAAAAATTCAAGTGATGTTGGGTAAAATAATTGATTTCTTTTTATTCTCTAAGAGGATTATTATTACCATCACAATCTTTTCCTCACATATAATTTACATTCTCAGTTAGAATTGATTAACCTTTTATTGCTGCTATTATTATTGGTAGGTGGAACACCAGAGGAAAGGAGTCTCATTCATTCTGAATAGAAAATCAAATGAACCATACACATCTTTCTCAAGAAAAAGTGCATTAGATTTTCCTTGTTTCTCCAATTAAAATTTGAGCTTATTTAAATATTGATGGCATATCTTTGTGTCAATATGTAAAATATAAGTTCACTGCTTTTTTGTTTTTGCTTGGGAGTAGTATGTTTATTTCTTATACAAGCCTAGGCCACTAAGTGTTCTGGAAAGAATGACCCTGATGCACATAAAAATATCACAGGTCTGACCAGTTCTTTTGAGGCTGCAATCATATTTTTTCCTCATTAGTCCTAAAACTATTGATCACCACATACCACATTACTTTGGGGTTATTTAGATTTGTACAATCATTACCTTGAAAAGATAGGAAAAAATCAAAGAATCCCTGTTGGATAAGTTTCTTCTGAATAGAATAAAAAATGGAGATGGTTTCCTTTTAAGAAGGAATTGTAGGGTTGGGGACAGATCTCAGTGGTAGAGCACTTGCCTAATGCAGGGTCCCTGAACTCTATCCCCAGCAGAGCAACAACAACAACAACAACAAAACAAAACAAAAAAGCAAAAATTGCCCTTTTGACTTTTGATTGAGACATATTCTGCCAGCTATCTCTGTGAAGTCTGAGCAAACTCAAATTTCCTCATCATTTGTTCTTTTCTAGAGGTTGCTTCAGTAGTGAAATAGGGACCACCTTTGCTAAACAGAGGAAGCAAGTGCTTTCTTGAGGATCCTTGGGGAAATTGCCTTACACGGATGATTTGAGTGCTTGATAAGAATGCAAGGAACACCAGTAAGCTTCATGCTGGAAACTTCCAGTAAACTAGAGACAAATCCAGAAAGCAATGGTTTGGTTTATAAATCTTTCATTTTCTCCTATGTTCTAATTGTTGGGAGAATATTTTTCCA
The DNA here is from genome assembly GCA_025594165.1 of Tamias sibiricus. NCBI lineage: Eukaryota > Metazoa > Chordata > Mammalia > Rodentia > Sciuridae > Tamias > Tamias sibiricus. The sequence goes on from CM046666.1 coordinate 106,692,593, forward strand.
GAAGGTGTGTCAGAATATAACTTTTTCCAGGTTATTTACTAGACAGAAATTAAACTCTGCATACCATTGGCAGTAATTTTCATTTATACAAGAGCACAATTCTTCCTCTCCACGAACAGCAAGGTACAAGTGAATATAAGTATATTCTTGGCTTTTAACATGTTCTGGTCCATTCCCAGTCCCTGTTCTCCATGATGAGAGATTCCAGGACGCCTATATGATATTTAGCTATAGGTGCATCCACATTTCTGTGACTTGTGTTCCTGAGCACTGCCCATTGAGGACTGCAAACCCTTTTGGGCAGGAAATTCTCCCCAATCTTAGCTTTCATGTAAGCAAGACAGAGAACCCACTCATCAGACACTCAGAGAGATCCACTGCCTCCTTGGCAACTCCAGCATTCACAGATGCTCTCACCTGCCTCCTCCCTCATTTTTACTCCAACTGAGTTTTTGTTGGGAAATAAAAGGAAGTACACTCTCCTAAACTTTTAAGAGTAGCTAAACCACAGGTTTGAAGCCTTTATATAGAGGATCTATTTCTCTTTCTCCAGAGTGATAACATTTTTACTTACAAATTTATTATCATGTTGCCCTTAAATTACGGAATTTCTGCCAAACATAAGTCCAATAAAATTGATTAGTTCATCATGTTTGCTTATAAGAATGACTTTTGGAAGATAGAATCTCTATTTACAATGTTGAAATGGTTCAATGAAAACAAGAAGAACAGATGGGAAAGCAAGAATTGGCACAGAATTATGGTAGGGAAAAAATTTCCTAAAACATTAAACTTTGGAGTTGTTAAAGTTAATTTAATAAAAATTACAGAGACTTCTTTATAAAAATATCTCTGAATTCAATTAAAGGTAGTAAGAAGAATAAGATGTAGAAACAAAATAACATTATTAAGTAAACTAGGAAGTTCAACAATCCACAATTTAGAAACACCCACCTAGACAATCATCTGAGTGAAAAATAAAATTATCTTAGTTGTGAAGACTTATTTCAAATTTGGGATTCTTATAGCAGGTGTGTTTCTAACATTGTCATAAAGCCAGCAGAGCCCGGATTTAAACAATGAGACTGAGATGGGCCAGGTAGAACATATTTGTAATCCCAGCTACTTGGGAGACTGAGGCAGGAGGATCACAAGGTTAAGGTCAGCCTCAGCAACTTAGTGAGACCTTGTCTCAAAATAAAAAAAATAAAAATGATCGGGGATGTAACTCAATGACAGATCACTTGCTAACATGTAAGAGGCTCTAGGTTTGATCCTGAACACTGCAAAAAATGAAAAAAAATTAAACATTAAGAAAAGAAAGAAAAATGTCAGACTGATTCTAAAACTCATATTTTCTTCCACTAATTCCTATGGCAGTAACATTTCTATTAATAATAAAAAGTGTACTAATTTAAAAAGTATACTAATATTTTCATATTAACTCTCATATCAGAAAATAATTGGCTTTCAGAACTTTCTGGAACAATCTACCTTTTGTATGTCATATATTCTAAAGGACTTTCTGTTTTCCTAATTCTAGCAAATCTATGATATATTTATACTTCTATAAAATATTATTATTTTATTATGAGAAAACAATCCACTAGGAAACTACCTAAATTTTTTTTCTTGCATTTTATCAGTTTCCACATTTTCCTAGCTGTTTTTAAAATTAAATACTAATAGCTGTCATGAGGATAAAACTAATTAAATAACATCAGTTGACCCACATGAAATATAGAACTCCTCTGTGCAGGCAGATGAGGAGACAGGAACAGACAACCAGAAAGCAGAGCTTTGTACACATCAGAACAATCCCGAGAGTCTCAAAGCTTCCTGTGGCCGGTCTAATCAGGGCAAGGATCCCAACAAGCTATTCAAGAAGCTCAACCCATTTTCAGGTGATGTTTATATTCCTTTTTCCTCTCTTGACTATTCTGAGAAATCTGCCTAAGTGTTTGTTGATCTGACATCCCTGAATGTTTCCAGCATCTGCTTGAGTGAATAAACCTCTTTCCAGACATGTCATTCTGAGCAGAGGCTTGAGCCCAATAGGTGTCCATTCCCAAATATTCAAAATTTTTCAAAACTTGGGATTGTTTGTAAATGTCTCATTCCAAAGAGACCTTAGATGGATTACTTTTTTTTGTTTGTTTGTTTGTTTCTGTGGAATTTAAAACAAACTATAATGGTTTATATAAGTACGTATTTTTAAGATGCCAATGCATTTGATCTTCAAAATAACAAGTTCTCAGATTTGTGACCTGACATTTTTTCTCCTTTGGTTCTAACCTAGGAGATGTAGAAATTACTTTTTAGATATTTCAAAATTATAATTAGTCATTTAAGTATTGTTTTAAGGGATCTTTTAAAAACAGGCTTTAATTCCTGCCAGAAAAAGAAAAGAAAAAAAAATGAGTAGTGGATGCTGGCTCCTTTCCCCAAGCCATCCATAGAGAAAAACAAGGTATCTAGAAATGGCAGGGAAGAATGTCCATGGAAAAACCCTGGGGAGATTGAACTACTAAGAGTGAGAGTAGTCTGAAGCAGAGTTTGGCTTGTGATAACAATGAGAAAATAGATTAGAGAAATGCCTTTTAAGCTTTCTCTGTCCTCTCCATGTTATTGGTTTGAAATCACACCTATACCCTCACTGCATATATTGGAGGGTGATGATCATATATGTTGGTAAGGTTGTCCCATGACAGAATAATACAAAGCTATCCAAAAATTTTATCTGGGTGGGGTATGGACTAAAATAACCATGTAATCGATGATCTAGATAGTCACTCTTCTGCCTCACCCCTTCTGTATACTCCTAAGGCTCTTAGATTACAAAGTAGAAGGACAACCTCCTCCTGGTGTCATTTCTACTACTGAAAATTCCTCCCCTAAAAGATTCTTAGTGAAGAACAAACGGAAAAGATTCCACTTATCTTAGGAAGCCCAATACTTTCTGTCCTAAGAGTTCTCACCTCCTTTGGATCTCACTAGAGGTAAAACACACATTAGGTTCTAAAACACTTTATCATATACAAAAGTTGGTATCCCCCAGGGTACATAAGTCCAAAGGCCAAAATTGTACGAGTACAATTATCTAAAAAATTACAATCTGAACAGCGTACACTATCTTAAATAGAAGAAGAAGAACAGATGAATTAAGTGTCGCAAATCAGCTTTCCCAGAAGCAGAATCTGAGATAAGGATTTTCTGTGTAAGTGATTCCCAGAAGAAATTGGTGAGAGAGTTGGGGAAATAAAAGGATGTGGTAACAGACAAAGTTATTGCAGGTAGTAGCTGCAGTCTGATCCTTTAAGAGAACTCTGGAGTTACACTCCACATTTCTAATTCAGATCAAGGTAGAATCTTTTATATTTTCACATTTCTTATAGGGAATAAAAGAGATGGAAGATACTATTTGAAGCTCTGTGGGCTCTTGCTAGGAAAAAAACACCAGTACTCAATAGCAGGCCTCTGAAAAAGAGCTGAAGATGCTGGCTTTTGAATAAAACCCACCAAAGATCCTAGGAATCTAAGTGGACCACCAACATAATCCACTAAAATCCAACTCTTGTTCCACTCAAATATATTTGCATCTCTCATTAAGTTCACTCTATCTTGCCATGGATTCCTCATATAATGATTAAATTAGTGTCTGAATCACTTAGAGATTTGAACAAAGGAGGTGAAAAAATTGCTAATCACAGAAGATTGGAGTGACGAAGTATTGTTAGTAAAAAGAGAATCCTAAATAATATTAGAATGCAAAAATAAGAAGCATCCACTCCCCTTGAGCCTGAGAGAGAACTTCAAAGAAGAGACCTCCAGGGCTGAGATCCAGACCTTACTGGAGAAGGTATGACCAGGACTCAATAAATGGAAAGAAGAAAATGGGGTGCTGTGCTAGCAGATCGTGCTAAAGATGGGCACTCCTTTACTTAATAAGCTGCCTTCTCGGGGGCAGGGAAAAAGCTGTTCATGGGGAGCCATCTCTTTCTATTATGAAATTGGCCAAGTAGATGGGGAATGAAGAAGCCACTTGTGTTTCAGGAATCTGTCAAGAGAGGCTCACTAGGAAGCAAAATTTGTTTTTCCTGCAACATGTCTCCAGCCTTATATTGGCAAAGCTAAAATCATACCAGCTGGCAAAAGAAAAATAGCTAAAGGACCCAATTCCGATTTCTGATCAAACAACAAAGGGCAAAATTGAAATTGAGAAATAATAAACTGGTAACTAACACAATAATTGAAAATAGAACTTATAAGAGGTCACAGACATTACCTTCTCCATCAAAGATCTTTTTTTTTCCCCCTCTTCTTTCCTTCTTTATGTTTTATTTTTTTTGAGATGGGAGTCTCACTATGTTGCCCAGTCTGGCCGTGAGCTCATGATCCTCCTGCATCAGTCTCTGGAGTAGCTGGGACTATAGGAGGGCGCCACTGTGCCGAGCTTCCATAAAGGATTTAAAATGATCATAGTAAAGGCAATGGAAGAATATATCATCACTATTTTTAAATCTTAAGAATTAAAAAAATTATAAATGTTAGGTATAAAAACTATAAATGTCTAAATAAATAATGTAATATGATAAGTAGTAGAATGATGAAAGCTAAAAATAAACTATGGTGTTAGACTATTAATCTGAGGAACTCTCCTAGAATGGAGCACAGAACAACATAGAAAAACATAAAAAAAACAGACAGAGAAAAATGAAAGAAGGTAAGAATCACCTAGAAATAGGTGCAGCATAATACAATAAATGACATATTGTAGTGGGAAATATTAGAAAGGGATGGATATTAAAAACACAATGGAGATAAATATCACAGATTTAAAGAAAGAAGAAACAGGCACAGTTTTAAAAAGGAGAAACAAGAGAAAGCTCACATACAGACACATCATAATGAAAAGCAGGGAGTTTTCTAAGCCTTTAGATAGAACAGAACTTCTTCCAAAGAAGGAGAATCAGATGAACAGCACCTTTCTTCCTACCTACACTGCATGTAAAAAGACAGTGGAGTAATATTTTTAAAGTATCAAAAGAATACAACTTGGAAGTTCTATATAAATTAAATATAAGCTGTATATATTTCTTGTATTCATATTTCAATGTCAGGGCATAATTTTAAAAACAAATTCAGGTACTTACGCTTTTGAAATTTTACTACATAAAAACCTACATAGAAGGCACTTTACGAGAAAGTACTAACAAAAAATATACTGGAAATATTGTAAGATATAATAGAAGTACGGTTTTAGGATACCTTGGTAGAATTGTTATTTACTTATTATTTTTTTAAGTATGATAGCAGGCTGTGGTGGTGCACACCTGTAATCCCAGCATCTTGGGAGGCTGAGGCAGGAGGATTGCAAGTTCAAAGCCAATTTAGCAAGACCCTATCTCCAAACCAAAAAATAAATTTAAAGAAACAGGACTAGGAATTTGGCTCAGTGGTTAAGTGCTTCTGGGTTCAATCCTGGTACAAAATAATAATAATAATAATAATTCTCCACAAAATATAGAAAAAATTTGTATATGTTCATAAAAGCCTAGAATTGAAAACACACAATGTAAAATCATGAAAATTTAGGAGAGGATAAGGGAATTAGCTATTTTGAAAATTTCAAAATTCTTGTTTTATCTTAAAAGTATATAGACATTTTTACATAGGCAAGAAAGTAGACAAATATCAGAAAGGATGGTAAAATTAAAAAATGTGAAAATATATAATTGTTGTTTTTAAGTGATTAAAATTAAAGAAGCACAGGCTGCCAGACCATTAAAAAATAAATGTATAAATCACACATGAAATTGCAGATAGAAATGGAAAAAAAAATCTACCATCACCATATTCTACTATTGCTGAATGAAAAATTACATAGATGTCTGTTAAGTCCATTTGATCTATAGTGTAATTTAGCTCTGATGTTTCTTTGTTGAATTGGGGGTGGCGGTCTTAATAACATGTATTTGTGAGAATGAGGTATTGAAGTCACTCACTATTATTGTTAGTGTTTGTATGTCCCTTTATGTCAAATAGCATTTGTTTTATGAAATTGGGTGCACTGAAGTTTGATGCATATGTATTTTCAATCTTTATATCTTCTTGGTGGATTTTAGCAGTATGTAGGGACCTTCTTTGACTCTTAATTTTTGCTTTAAGTGTTCTTTGTTGGATATGAGAGTAGCTACTCCTGCTTTCTATGGGATTCAGTTTTCATGGAGTATCCTTTTTCATCCTTTCACTTTCAGTCTGTGTATGTCTTCGCCAGTGAGGTGTGTTTCTGGTAGGCAACATAGAGGTGGGTCTTTTTCTTTGTTTGTTTTTAATCCATTCTATCAGTCTGTGTCTTTTAATGGGAGAATTAAGTCCATATATTATAGAAAGGTCCATAGATTTTGTTATTTTGTTTTTTTTTCTAATGTCTGATTCATTCCTATATCTCATTTGCTTATCTGTCCTTCTAATGAGATTTATTATTTCTGATGCTGTTTTTGTGTTTATCTTCATCTTCCACATGAAAGATTTCTTTAGGTGTCTCTCTGATGCTGGTTTAGTGGTCACGAATTCCTTTAATTTATATTTATCTTGGAAGATCTTTACCTCCCCTTCAATTTGGGAGAAGAATCTTGCTGGATATAGTAATGTATAGTTTTTTTTTCTTTCAGGTCTTGGGATATATCATTCCATATCCCTTAGGCCTTCAGAGTTTCTTCTGAGAAATCTGTTAGGTTTGCTTTATGAGTGATTTTTGCTCCTCTCTTCAGCTTTTAGTACTCATCTTTTGAGTTTTGGGCATTTTAACTATAATAGGTCATGGAGAGTTTCCCTCTGCCTGGCAGAACTCTAGGAAGTGGAACCATGCTTTGCACTGCCTAAAATTCTCAGCAGAGTTCCATCACAGTCGTTTTCCTGGGTACCTGCTGAGCCAGTTAATTTGGTTCAATCACATGCAGCATCTAGTAAATACTGAGTGCCTATGGTTCACCTCTCCCTCTTCAGCATATCAAATCTTTAAAGGTGTGGAACTATAGGGGTAAAATTTAACCTTGAATGTATTTGAAAAGCAGAAATTATTAAAATGAATAAATTAAGTGCCAAATGTAAATAGGATAAATCTAGAGAAAATAAATATAAGGATATAACACAGTTAAAGGAAGATTTTCTTTTATTGATTGGAAATAAATATATAATGGGAAAGACTGACAAAGCCAAAAGTGGTTCTTAAAGAAAGGTAATAGGCAAGAAAAACATCTGGTAAAATCTCATGAAGAAAAAAAGAGAGTAAGGCTCAAATATATAGCATTTTGAATGAAAAATAACTATAGAATAAGAAAGATAAGAACATAAAAGAAAGATAAGAACATAATAAGAAAGATAAGAACATAATAAGAACATAACTATAGAATAAGGAAGATTTTTGAAAACTCAAACTGCTATTAATGTTTGCCAACATAAATACTTAATAAAACGAACATATTCTAAAAAACATAACTTGCCAAATTACAGAATTAATAATAATCCTGAGTAGTTCTGTAAATATTTTTAATTTAAGGCAGCAGTTTAACTTTCCCCATAAATACAGTTTTATAGGCAAATTCCACCCAATTTCCAGGAAAATATCATTTTGATTTTATGCATTCTTTTCAAAAACTAGAAAAATAAATGATTTCTCATTTACTTAATGAATCCAAGATAATCTTGACACAAAATTGAGGAAGAACATTATAAGAAAGAAAAGTGCTAAGCTAGACATGCATGTTGAGGGGCAAATTCCTACATTAATGTATCTTTGAAGTGTCTTTCCCATTCATTTCTAAACCTTGTTGGAGAAACTTAGGAAGAACCAGTCAAGATCACTGAGCCACTATTTTTCCTATAGAAACTTGGCTCATTATAACATTTAAATGAGCACATCCAGCTTTGTTCATGTCTATCATCTAAACCTATTTAACATGTGCTGTATGATCTTTACCTGAGCATAGCCATGAATGTGTCCAACATCTTTTCTCCTTCAAAATGACCCTGAACTGAGCATGCTCATGAATGTACCCACTTCTAAAATGCCTTTCTTTATGAATATATATAGGTTCCCCAAATAAAATCCAAATGTTTGTATTCCTTGAGGAGAGCACTGCTTTGGAAAAAACTCCAGTGCTTTCCTGACCTGCAACAGGTAATAAACATTTCTCCTGTCTCCCGGTCCTGCTTTTTAGACGTTGCACTCACCAAGATGCAAATGCACTGCATTTAGTTACAAAAGTGCAGACCCATATTTCACATAAACATAAATGCAAAATTACAAATAATATATTAGCAAATAAAATCCAGATATATACTGAAAAACAATATTTCATGACTGAGATTTATCCTAGGAATTTAACAATTGTTTAGCATACAAAAGTAAATCAATATAAATCCCCACATTATGAAAACATGGATAAAAATCACATTACTTTAATTGATATAGAATAAGTACTTGATAAAGTTAAACATAAATACCTGACTTTAAAAAAGTTACATCTAGGAATAAAAATAAATCTTGATTCGGAAAATTTTATCTACAGAATTCTATGGTAAATATTATACTAAAAGTGAGAAGTTAAAAAATTTTGTGCATTATTTGAAGCAAGTCATGTATTTATATTATTACACAGTTTATTTAATGTCATACTAGATGCCCTAGCGAATTATACTAAAGGTTCTAGCTAGAACATAACAAAAAAGAAGAAAAATAAGTATGAAGACTTGAAAAAGCTAAACACGAATTTGCAATTACAACCAAAGAATGGTTATACATAAAAAGGACCCAAAAGTATATATGGGTAGATTATTGGAATATACTGCTTTGAACAAATCATTTGCATTTCAACATATCAGCCACATGCAATTAGAAAATTAAAATTTGGAAAGTATTTAGTGTATCATGAAAATATTATATACCTAGAAAGAAATATATCAAAAGTTGTATAAAACCTGTATGTAGAAAATTAAACAAACACTATTAAGTTTTTCAAAAACACTGAAGAAATAGGTTTTTAAAATTCAATATTATAGCCCGGTGTGGCAGCACACACCTGTAATCCTAGCACTTGGGAAGCTGAGGCAGAAGGATCACGAGTTCAAAGCCAGCCTCAGCAATGGTGAAGCACTTAGCAAATCAGCGAGACCCTGTCTCTAAATAAAATACAAAAATGGTCTCAGGATGTGATCCAGTGGTTGAGTGCCCCTAAGTTCAATCCCCAGTACCAAAATAAATAAAAATAAAATTTAAAAAATCAATATTATAAAAATAGCATTATTTTCTAATTGACCAATTTGTTCAATGTAATAACAAAATGTTGCCATATTTTCTTTGGGGATAGAGATAGTAATTGATTAATTGATCCTAAAATTTGTATATAAATACAAAGAACTGAAAATATCCAAGAAACTCTTAAAGAACAATGTAACTAAGAATAACTTGCTATACTCTATAGTAAGCTTATAAATGTATAATAATTAGGTTAATGTGATATTGATGCAAGAAGGAACAACAATATAAGATAATTAAGGAATCTAGCAGCAACTTAAAACATATATGGCACTGGATAATTCATAAAAATGTCACTTTAGAGTAAAATAATTTCCATAAACCAATAATAAGATAAGCAACTCAATTATAAAAAAAACAATAAAAAATGGATAAGAGACATGAACACACAATTTACAAATGAAGCTATCCAAATAGTCAATAAGTTCATTAAAACATGTCCAAACTCAATAGTATCCAGAGAGATACAAATTAAAACCACAGTGAAATATTCTAGTTTAGGGATCAGATGAAGCATACCCCATACTATTTTCCTCAATGAACTCGGATTTTAAAACCTTGGCAGAATGCAGAGAGGAGCTGTTTGAAGGTACAGAAAATTAAATGGAAGCAGGAACATCGGGGAAGAAGACCAGAATTCAAGTGTTGCTGAGTAGTCAATGTTTTATGTTTCCTCCCCACTCCTCCCAGTATCCTCTGATCTAAACCAACATGATGGAGATTTGGGCCTACTTTTTCTTCTATTAGTTGCAAGGTTTCTGGTTTAATTCCTAGGTCCTTGATCCACTTTGAGTTAAGTTTTGTGCATGGTGAGAGAAAGAGATTTAATTTCATTTTATTACATGAGGATTTCCAGATTTCCCAACCCCATTTGTTGAAGAGGCTGTCTTTTCTCCAGTGAACATTTTTGGCAACTTTGTCTAATATAAGATAACTGAAGGTGTGTGGATTTGTCTCTAAGTCTTCTATTCTGTACCATTGGTCAACTGGTCTATTCTGATGCCAATACCATGCTGTTTTTGTTACTATTGCTTTGTAGTACAATTTAAGGTCTGGAATAGTAATGCTACATGCTTCATTCTTCTTGCTAAGAATCGTTTTGGCTATTCTGGGTCTCTTATTTTTCCAGATGAATTTTATGATTGCTTTTTCTATTTCTATGAGGAATGATATTGGGATTTTGATTGGTATTGCATTGAATCTGTATAGTACTTTTGGGAGAATGGTCATTTTGACAATATTAGTTCTACCTATCCATGAACAATGTAGATCTTTCCATCTTCTAAGGTCTTCATTAATTTCTTTCTTTAGTGTGTTGTAGTTTTCATTGTAGAGGTCTTTCACTTCTTTTTTTAAGTTGATTCCCAAATATTTTATTTTTTTTGAGGCTATAGTAAATGGGGTGGATTTCCTAGTTTCTCTTTCTGAGGATTTGTCACTGATGTATAGAAATGCCTTTGATTTGTAGGTATTGATTTTATATCCAGCTACATTGCTGAATTCATTTATTAGATTTAGAAGATTTACAATATCTAGATTGTGGAACCAACCCTGATGCCCATCAGCAGATGAATGGATAGGGAAACTTTGGTATATATACACAATGGAACACTACTGTGCACTAAAAGAGAATAAAATCATGGCATTTGCAGGTAAATGGATGGAGTTAGAGAAAATAATGCTAAGTGAAGTTAGCCAATCCCAAAAAAAACAAAGGTCGAATGATCTCTTTGATATGAAGATACTAACTTATAAAGGCAAGAGAGAGGGAATGAGAGGAATGAAAGAGCTTTAAATAGAAAAAAGAGGGGGGAGGGAGGGGCGGAGGCAAGGGGATAGGAATAATGGCAGACTGAGTTATCCATGATTACCCTAAATACATGTATGAAGACACATTGTAAAAATACTTTATATAAAACCAGCAACTTGAAAAATTGTGCTCTTTATATGTAATATGAAATGAAATGTACTCTGCAAACATGTATAACAAATTAGAATAATAAAAAAAAAATTAAAAAGAAACTTTTTAATTTGATGCCATCCCATTTATTAAATATTGATTTTATTTCTTGCACTTTAGAAGTCTTGTTAAGGAAATCAGCTCCTGAATCAACATGTTGGAGTGTTGGGCCTGTATTTTCTTCAAGCAGGTGCAGGGTTTCTGGTTTAATTCTTAGGTCTTTGATCCTCTTTGAGTTGGGTTTTGTGCAGGGTGAGAGACAGGGCTAAATTTCATTCTACCACATATGGATTTCAAGTCCCAGCACTATTTGTTAAAATAGTTCTCCCACATGTTTTTGGCATCTTTGTCTAGTATGAGGAACTTTATTTTTGTGGGTTTATCTCTGTATCTTCTGTTCTGTTCAATTGGTTTCATACCTCTTTTGGTGTTAATACCCTGATGTTTGTATAACTACAGCTCTGTAATATAATTTATGGTCTGGTATTGTGATGCTTCCTGCTTTGCTTTTCTCGCCAAGGATTTTTTTTCGGCCATTCTGGGTCTCTTATTTTTTCCAGATGAATTTCATAACTTTTTTTTCCTATTTTTGTAAAGAACATCATTGGAATTTTGATGGGATTGCATTGAATCTGTACAGCTCTTTTGATAGTATAGCCATTTTGACAATATTAATTTTGCCTGTTCAAAAAAAAAGTTCTTTCCATTTTCTAAGATCATTTTCCATTTCTTTCTTTAGTATTCTATAGTTTTCATTGTAGAAGTCCTTCACCTTTTTTGTTAGATTGATTCCCAAGTATTTTTTTAAGACTATTGTGTATATTAAGATTTCCTAATTTGTTTTTTTCATCAGATTCATCATTGAAGTATAAGAACACAATTTATATATGAGTGTTGATTTTGTATCCTGATAGTTTGCTAAATTTATTTGTGAGTTTTTGAAGTCTTCTAGTGGAGTTTTTGGAATTTTTTTTTTGCATGGGGGATTGAACTTAGGGGCACTCGACCACTAGGCCACCTCCCCAGTCCTTTTTTTTTGTATTTTATTTAGAGACAGGGTCTCACTGAGTTGCTAAGTGCCTCGCCATTGCTGAGGCTGGTTTTGAACTCACAATCCTCCTGCCTCAGCCTCCCAAGTGCTGAGATTACAGGTGTGCACCACCGCAGCCGGCGAGTTTTTGGATCTTGTAAATAAATAGAGAATTATGAGGTAAGAAAACAGATAATTTGAGCCCTTCTCTTCCTATTTATATACATTTAATATCCTTCTCTTCTTAATTGCTCTAGCTAGAGTTTCAACGAGTATGTTGAATTGGAGTTGTGAAAGTGGACATCCTTGTTTTGTTTCTGATTTAGAGGGAATGATTTCAGATTTTATTCACTCAGCATAATGTTGGCCTTGAGTTAGTCATATATAGCATTTACAATGCTGAGCTATGTTTCTTGTATCCCTAGTTTTTCTAGTGTTTTAAACATGAATGTGTGCTGTACTTTGTCAAATTCTTTTTCTGCATCTATTGAGATAATAATGTAATTCTTTTCTTTAAGTCTATTTAGGGGTAAATTACACTTATTGATTTCCACATGTTGAACCAAACTTGCATCCCTAGGATGAAACCCACTTGGTCATGGTGCACTATCTTTTTGATGTGTTTCTCTATGTGATTTGTCAATATTTTATTAAGAATATTTGTATCTAAGTTCATCAAGGATATTGGTTTCAAGTTTTCTTTCCTTCATGTGTCTTTGACTGGTTTTGGTACTGGGGTGATACTGGCTTCATAGAATTTGACAGAATTCCTTCCTTTTCTATATCATGGAATAATGTGAGGAGGATTGATATTAGTTCTTCTTTAAAAGTCTGGTAGAACTAGTCAAGAATCCATCCAGTCCTGAGCTTTTCTTTGATGGAAGGCATTTGATAGCTGTTTTAATTTCATTACTTGAAATTTATCTGTTAAGTTTTCTATGTCCTCCTCATTCAGGGTAGGTGATATGTCTCTAGGAATTTGTCCATATCTTCAAGATTTTCTAGCTTACTGGAGTATAAATTTTCAAAATAGTTTCTGATGATCCTTTAAATTTCAGTAGTATCTATAGTAATATTTTCTTTTTCATCTTTGATTTTAATAATTTGAGCTTTTTCCCTCTTTTGGTTATTTTAGCTTAGGGTTTATTAATTTTCTTTATCAATTTTATTTTTTTGCTAAACAAAATCTTTGTTTAATTGATCTTTTGTATTGTTTTTAATCTCAAATTCATTATTTCAGCTCTGATTTTAACTATCTCTTTTCTTCTGCTTAATTTGGTTGCAGTTTGTTCTTCTATTTCTAAGGCCTTAAGATGTAATGTGAGATTATTTATTTGGAATCTTTCCATTCTTTTGATGTGTGAGCTCAGTGCTATGAACTTTCCTCTTAGAACTGCCTTCATACTGTTCTAGAGGTTTGATATATTCTATCACTATTCTCATTTACCTCTTTTTTTTTTTAATTTCTCCCCTGATTTATTTTGCTATCCACTCATCATTCAAAAGTTTTTTATTTAATTTCCAAGTAGTTTCTATTTTTTATCATTGATTTCTAATTTCATTCCACTATGATCTGATAGAATGCAAGGTATTACTCTATTTTTTATATTTGCTAAGATTTGCTTAATGACCTAATATATGGTCATAAATGTTCCATGTGCTGTTGAAAAGAAAGTTAATTCAGTTGTTTTTGGATGCAATAGTCTATGGATGTCTGTTAGAGCCAAATTATCAACTGTATGTTTTAGTTATGTAGCATCTTTATCTAGTTTTTGTTGGGATGGTATATCCATTGATGAGAGAGATATGTTATAGTCACCCAGTATTATTGTGTTGTGGTTGAGTTAATTCCTAATATTGAGAAGAGTTTATTTGATATATGTTGATGCTCCATTGCTTGAGGCATAAATATTTATGATTTTTATCTCTTGCTGTTGTATAATTCCCTTAAGCAGTACGCAATAACCTCCTTTATCTCTTGTGATTAATTTTGGCTTGAAGTCCACCTTATCTGAGAATAAAAATCCCTGCTTGTTTAAAAGATTCATGTAAATGGTATGTTTTTTTTTTTCCTATCCTTTCACCTCCAGTCTGTGGAGTCTTTGCCTGTGAGGTGAAACTCTTGCAGACAACATGTTGTTGGGTCTTGTTTTTAATCTGATATTCCAACCTATGTCTTTTGATTGAAGAGTTTAGACCATTTACACTCACTGTTATTATTAGGAGATGTTTTTTATTTCCTGTAATGTTGATTTATTTGTAGTGTTTAATTTGGATTTCATTATCCTTTGATTGATTATTCTTCTAGTGTAATTCCTCTCTTTACTGGTTATCATTTTTTATTTCTTCTTCATGAAATATTTTATTAAGTATGTTTTGTAGTGCAGGCTTTCTAAAGTATTTTAGCTTTTGTTTATTGCGGAAGGTTTTTATTTCATCTTCAATTCTAAAGCTTAATTTTGCTGGTTATCATATTCTTGGTTGGCATCCACTTTTTTTCAGAGCATGGTATGTATTATTTCAAGCCCTACTAGATTTTAAGTTCTGGGTTGAGAAATCAGTTGAGATCTGGATTTCCCTCTAAATGTGATCAGTCATTTTTCTCTTGCAGTATTTAAGATTCTATCATTATTTTGTATGTTAGATATTTCCATAATAATGTATCGTGTTGTGAGTCTGTTGTAATTTTGCAATATTTGGAGTTCTGCTTGCCCCTTTATTTGAATTTCCATTTCATTCTTAAAGTTTGGAAATTTTTCTGATGTTATTTCATTGAAAAGATCGTGCATAACTGAGCAGTTTTTCAGCTTTTACCCTTAAGTTTTAAATTATAAATTCAAAATGTTTAGACATTCTATCTTGTGTAGAGTGTGCCCCTCCCCACCAATATCATGGTTTATTCTTTAATGCCTTTTGCATTTGGGTGCATAGTTTATGCTGTATTAGATTTTGATTACTTCCTTGCCAAAATAAGTGTTGCTATATTTCAAACTGGATTCCCCCTCCCCCCCCAAAAAAAAGTCTTATTTAAAAAAGAAACAAGTTAAAGGCATATTTCTAAGTCAGGGCCTATATTTTGGTGTAAGACTTGGGAGGGGTATTTTTTACTTCACATTGAATAGCTGGGCTCCCAAGAAGTTTGGATGATGGCCATTGGGTGTAGGTAATGAGTCTGACAGCCCATCCAGGGCCTTGGATGTGAACTGACACAGGTGAATTTCTTATGCAGTTAGCTGATGAAAACTCACTTGATCAGGTTCTGAATTTGAGTGATCTTCAAGGTAAAAATCTTGCATTTATTCCTTTCCACAAAAAGTGAACTCCAGACATCGCAAAATCCATGTGGTTAACTTTGTGTGGAGCACTGGCTCACATCATTCACCTCTTGTTTGTGACCCATCTCACAGATTCTGAGACTTTAATGACATGTATATAGAAGTTTTTCACATTGAAGGTTTTATTTGATGGAAATAAAACCTTGTTAGCTTCACACTTTACAGAAATAAAACTGAACAATCTTAACATGGAGAGAAAAATAGATCTCCCTCTGCCTTTTGATAGATTCTAGTGAGTGAAGAGCAGGAGCTATATACCTGAAGGGAACACACTGTGTCACACTGAAGAGAAGGGACTTTTACAAACTCGTATAACCTAGGTTTTGGATTCTTTGCTGCAAGGCCCATTTGTTGTCATTAACTAGATTCTACCAGAGGTGCTGGTGACCCATGTAGAGTGTGCTTAGCACACTGTGTGGAGCTGATGAAGTGGTTATTGTAGAGCTGTGGATTTTACTCTAAGAGAAATGTGTCAGGGCTTCTCAACACTAAGAAGAGGGTTAGGGCTTAGACCAGTGTTAAGTCTGGTACCAAACTTTAGTAGAATTCAAATTCACACAATCTGGATTTAATTTATAGGTTAACCTAATAGAGTAATCTACTTTTCTCTATTGAATTGTCTTAAAATTTTTCTGTTTCAAACAGCTACATTACTTGATCAAAACAATGTTAAAGTTAAAAAAAAAAGATTGTACATTCCTTTAGTTGTATTTCAAAGCCTTCATCTATCTGAATGAATCTCAAATTTGGCCTTTTAATGGTATCCCATATTTCTTGAGTATTCTGTCCATGGTCTCTTAACATCTTTTCTCTGGGGTCAACTTTATTTTCAAGATTATATACTTTGCCTTTGAGGCCTGAAACTCTATCTTCAAAGTGATCTAATTTATTGGTGATGACTTCCACCAAATTTTTAATTTGGTTTATTGATTCCTTCATTTCAAGCAGTTCTGTTTGGTTTTTTTTTCAGAATCTCTATCTCTTTATTGATCTTTCACTTCCTATATTTTCTCTCTGATTTCAATCCTTACATTATCTTTTAGCTCAAGGAATAATTTAACTATAAACTTTCTAAATTCCTTCTCTGACATTTCCTCCTTGATGGTGTCAATGAAGTCTGTTGTTGAATCATTTTGGGTTGTTTGTGATGGCTTGTAAACTTGCTTTTTCATAGTTTGCATGTCTACCCATATAGCAGTTTCTGACTTCCTTTAAATGAAGGACTACTTTGTGAGCCTCTTTTTCTTAAGAGCCCTAGGTTAGATGAATATCCAGATAATGCCATTTTAATTCAATGTGTGACCTCTGTTGATCCCAATGTCAGCACCACTTTATGCCACTGAGCCCTATTTACTATAGGCACTTCTGAGCCAAGCCTTGTTCTATTCAACCTTATAAGAACAAAAACTCATTGCAGTTGTTCTTTGAAGTTCCTCAAATTTAGATATATATCTATAATAAAGTTCTGGAACAGGTCAAAAAATAGTTGTTAAATTTAGTAAACTTACTATATCCTTGAGGGCTAAAAGAAGGGAGGCAGGAAGATTGGGCAAATAGGAGAGAGAGAGAGAAGGGGCTATAAAAGGATGATTTACACAAAGGTAGAAAGAATAGATGAATGTGTGTTATTTGAAGTTGTAGCAGATAGTGCAAGAGGATGAGTAGGGGGTAAGAGAAGCAGGTATAAACTACAGCTAAGAAAAGAAAGGAAATTTATTTCAAGTAATGCTTTAAACCATTAGATGAAATACATTCAAATGGGTTAAAGGTACAATGTTGGCTATTGGGTTAACAATTATCATTCAAAGTAAGAAGTTGTTTATATGATCCAAATTGACTTATAGTAATCTACATCTAGGTGAAGAAAATTCCTGTTGAATCTTGGTGTGGGTTTTGTTGGTGTTTGGGCACTTAGCAGATGCCCATCAGTCTTTGGCTCTGAATCTCTCTTGAGTTGCAGGGGGCACAGGAGCCAATTTTCTAGTTGCTATGATCCTCCTACCAGCAGCTTCTGGTTTATCAGTGGCCTGCAGCTGACTGTTTATAGGGTACAATTTCTGTTATGTGTAGTAATTTAGGATGCAGGCTCTGGAGTGTCCCTGTGATTATTGTGGGACACTGTGTACCTGCTAGCCTCTACTAAATACTTTTCACGGTAGCGAAGGTCCTGGTGGCTGGCTGTGAGCCCTGGAACTCTGGTTATGGATTTTCCATGGCTGATCTGTGGTGTAGAAATATCCCCCAGCTGACACCACTCTCTGCTGAACTGTAGTGAAGGGACTCCAGTGGTGCACCTGGACTCTAGTTTCCACTGCCCCAGGTTGTGAATGGTGTGCTTTGATTCCCTCTGTTTACTAAGTTTGATGCAAGGTTCAGAAAATAGCCAATACCCCTGCCAGTGGTGACCAGAGTTCAGGCTTTATACCTATTAATAACAGCTAGTATCAGCCCCTTTCTCTTGCACAGCCTTGGGCAATTTTCTACTGGGTCTCTATGTCACTGGGTATTCAGGCAACTGCCCTCTGGTATAGCCCTGCAATCCCCGTCCTGAAATCTGTGTCCCAGGGACTGTCCCTAGTCTTCCTACAGTGCCCCACCCCAGTGTCAGTGGTCAATGGCCTGGTGAATCTGCTTTCCTTTACTTAGGGCCAAAGCTGCTTTGTTAAGAGGTCCCCCTGCAGAGGACTTCCCTCTGGTTTAATATGCAGCTGTCTGGGCAAGGGAAGATGCAGAGCTGATTTGAAAGGGTGACTGGTCAGCTGATGGCTCCACAAGTTGGCTGTGAGCCCCCGGCATAGCTTTATTCTCACAAATTGGTTTTAAGCTGTTTGCACTGTTTTAAGGAGCCATCTGTTACCCTGGTGCTTTAAGTTTTGTCTGACTTTCCAACAGTTTTTAAGTGGGTGAGCTTAACAGAGTATTCCCCTCCCCTTCTTTCACCTCCCCCTTTCTCATATACAGTTTCAGGTTCAGGTTATGGCACTGTGAGTTGTGTTCTATTCTGATAACTTATTTTCCAGGCTCTCTGGGTCTCAGATTATGTAACATCAAGTCTTAGAACATTTATTTAGCCACCTCTCAATTCTGCTTTTCCTTTGCTGCCACCTTTCTCTGTTGTGAGGAGATGGGGACTCACTGCCTAGCCTGATTCCACTATCTTCTACTTAGAGTTAACCTTGAAGTCAATAACAGAAAGATATCTAGGTTTTTTCCTAGATATCTAAAATAAATAGCACATTTATAACTATCTCAGGAGTCAATGAGGAAGTAAAAAAGGAAATTCAAAAATATTAATTCTATGTCTTGAACTGGGTTGTTACATGGAATTTTCAAATTGTGAATATTTACCAGCTATACATTTTCTGCTCTGTGTAATTTTTGTGTATTGTATTTCACAACAAAATGAAATAAAAAAATAGAATGGGAAAATTCCTAGAAAAATAAAATAAGTCAAGAAGAAATAAGAGGGAAATGTGAAGAAGACTGCAGTTATACTGGGCAACCTCATTGGGTACGTTCCTGTAGTCCCTCAAAAATCAAAGAAAATAAGATTCAAAGAAAAAATTCACAGACAATATCTACAACACCACTAATTGATGTTATCTCCATAGATTCCAATATATAGGCCAAGCCTGGCTAAAATTAATGTCAATACGATATACAGTATCATCAAAATATCTGTTGTGCAATAAATGCTGGCGAGGATGTGGGGAAAAGGGCACACTCTTACATTGCTGGTGGGGCTGCAAATTGGTGCAGCCAATTTGGAAAGCAGTATGGAGATTCCTAGGAAAACTTGGAATGGAACTACCATTTGACCCAGCTATCCCACTCCTCGGTCTATAACCAAAGGACTTAAAAAAGCATACTACAGAGACATAGCCAAATCAATGTTCATAGCAGCACAATTCACAATAACTAGATTGTGGAAACAATCCTGATGCCCACCAATAGATGAATGGATAGGGAAACTTTGGTATATATATACAACGGAACATTACTCAGCACTAAAAGAGAATAAAATCATGGCATTTGCAGGTAAATGGATGGAGTTGGAGAAAATAATGCTAAGTGAAGTCAGCCAATCCCAGAAAACCAAAGGTTGATTAATTCCTTTGCTAGGATGATACTGAATTATAGTGGCAAGGGAGGGGGGATGAGAGGAATGAAGGAATGTTAAATAGAAAAAGGGGGGGGAGGGGAGGGGAGGGAAAGGAGTAAGGGGATAGAAACAATGGCAGAAGGAGTTTGACATCAATATACTAAGTGCATGTATAAAAACTCAAATGGTATGAAAATGTTTTGTGTAAAACCAATGACTTGGAAAACTGTGATCTTTATATGTAATATGAAAGAAATTGCACTCTAAAAGCATGTATAACAAATTAAATTAACTAAATAAAAAAAAAAAAAGAATATATAGGAAAAAAATATATCTGTTGTGATTTGGAAGAGATGCTACCAAATGGCTCTTGTTAATGCAGAAATATTCAGAGGTGAAATTATTAAATATGAGCTCTGTGACCTAATCATCCCATCCTATTTTGAATGTACTAATTGGTGATAACTATAGATAGGTGGGATGTAGCTGGAGGAGGGCATGCCCTTCCTCTTTCCCCTCTCTCTATTTCCTTACTGCTATGAGGGGAGCAACTTTCCTGTTTTGGGCCCTTCCGCCATGATGTGCTTCCTCAGCTCGGGCCCAGAGCAATGGAGTCAGCCATCTATGGATTGAGACCTCTAAAACTATAAGCCCCAAGTAAACCTTTCCTTCTTTAAGTTGTTCTTGATGGATGTTTCAATTACAGAGATGAAAAGCTAACTGAAACAATACCCAACAACAAAAGCAAAGGTAAATTAAGTATGAAAAGCAAAACTAATTTTGAGAATTCTAGGTACTGAATTGTCAGCAGGTACTCAATTCAAGACCATGGTCCCTACACAATTTAACTCAATAGTCAATCTGAGAAGAGTAGACACCCAGGAATAGCTTAGGTGAGAGTGAAGGAAACACAAAATTCAAGTGTTTCTGGGGACTTTGTGAATTTAAGAAACTAACCAACTGATCAGGCCTAGTGGTGCACACCTATAATCCCAACTACTCAAGGAGGCTGAAGCAGAAGGATCACAAGTTGGAGACCAGCCCAGATAACTTGGTAAGACCCCTCTAAAAGTAAAATAAGTAAAATGGCTGGGGATGGACCCTAGTGGTAGAGCACTTGCCTAGCATGTATGTGTAAGGACCAGTACCACAACAAAACAAAAATCTAAAAGAGCCAAAAACAAAAACAAACAAATAAAAGCTCTCTCAGCCTAGAATTAACAAGATGGGGACAACAGTGTCTAAAAATAAAAAACAAATGGTATAGATTTTAAAAAATGGGGTAGAGGAGCAGAGGAAACACATCTCGGACAGGTCACATTTTTTAACACTTCACAATAAACACAAAAGAGGGACCTCTAGACTCATGAAGCTAGGAGAGTCTCCTGACCCATTGTAAGAGTTCAAGAAAAGTCATTATACTTAAACCTCAGCAGCAAAAGAAAAAAAGAAAGAAAGAAAGAAAGAAAGAAAGAAAGAAAGAAAAAAGAAAAAGAAAGAAAGAAAGAAAGAAAGAAAAAAAGAAAGAAAAGAGGGTGGCAATGAAATCCCTGACAAAGTTATGCAGTGAAGTGATGGAAAAATCTCCCTGTTAAGAAGGCTGCAGAACTCTATTAAACCCATTCCTTTGCTAAGTGTCAACAGTGTCATGTGTTGTGTGATGCTTATTAGCATCCATTGTTCTATTTTTGGATTTTAAAAAAACCTTATACCAATATAATGACCATAATATACATAAAACTTAAGAGAAATGGAAGTTTTATTGGTGGTTTCTCATAGTTAAACTGCATCACTGGGTCTATAAAATATATTAAAGCAGTTAAAGAAATTTTCAGTAATAGCAGAGAAGATAGAAGATGTTTCACTGTGATAGATGACAACATAAACCTAAACCTATTAAATTCAGGAGTTTGCATCATTAATGTCAGTTATTATTTCAAGAAGTTTCTCCCTAGAGGAAATGTGATCCATGCTGTTATAGAAAACAAGATACAATAGTTTTTTTTTTGGTCATTGTGTAGATTTACAACTCTACAAAAACTCATTAATTTGGGGGATTTTCCATTCTTTCTTCAAGTACCTATGGTGACTAAACAGCCAAAAGAAAGAGGCACATGCTTATACAAGTGGAAAATACATGCAGGGTTCAGGTTCTGATTTGATATGAGGCTTTGGACAATGTTTCCAGCTGGGCCTGGGTTCTTATTTTTCAAGCTCAAGTGCTGAAACTTGAAGCTTTCACCTTACTTTCATTTGTTGGTGTCTCCTTACTGGAAAAAGAAAGTATATTTCTGTTAATTGTACAAATATGAGTCTCTATGGTTTTATTATCAAAATGTATGTAACTGCAAAGGAAATCCTGTCAAAACAGAAGTTTAAGACAATTACACAAATTTAGATGTGAAGGTATATACTTTTAATAGCATCAGCTGTAACATTTTCAACAGAGGTAATTCCGTTGAAACAAAATAAGGCCAATGATAAAAAATAAAGACTTGGTGGGCACGGTGGCGCACACCTATAATCCCAGCACTTGGGAGCTGAGGCAAGAGGATCTCGAGTTCAAAGCCAGCCTCAGCAATGGCAAGGCATTTAGCAACTCAGTGAGACCCTGTCTCTAAATAAAATACAAAAAAGGGCTGGGGATGTGGCCCAGTGGTCAAGTGCCCCTGAGTTCAATCCCCAGTACCAAAAAATAAAATAAAATAAAATAAAATAAAATAAAGACTTACTGTTAAACTGGTTTTGGTAAGTTATTAAATTACTCTTTCTAATATTTTTACTTATTTCAATTCTAATTTTCCTTTGGGATATATAACTAATTAGAACAAATTTTTTTAAATAATTAATTTTTTTTATTTCAAATAAAAAACAGATGCAAAATATTTTGTCTTGGACTACCGCTGTATGTCTTTATCTAATCTTACCTGCACTCCTGTCTCTAGCCACAACAGACCACCACCCATTTTATTTCCAATATATCTTCCTGACATAATCCATCCTCCTTCCAAACTCCCAAATGGGTAATAAAAATTTATTAATAATAATAGCAAATGACCAAAAGGAGAGAGAGATTTAATCCATAACAGTTTTGGACATTAGATTGGAGTTGGGGATGTTAGAAGACCAAAGATCACAATGAACTTCTACCAGATGGGAATAAGGGACTTCACTGACTTATAAGAAAGTTTAGAGACAAATATTGAATAGTCACAGAGAAAGGTAGATCCAAACCAAGAGCTGTACCTGGCACAAATATCATATCTGAAGAATAGATAGACTGTGGAAGAAATCAGAACTGAATAGTTTCTGAAAATAAGAAATGTTAAGCAGGGCACGGTGGTGCACGCCTGTAATCCCAGCACTTGGGAGGCTGAGGCAGGAGGATCTCGAGTTCAAAGCCAGCCTCAGCAATGGTGAGGCACTTAGCAACTCAGTGAGACCCTGTCTATAATAAAAATACAAAAGAGGACTGAGGATGTGGCCCAGTGGTCAAGTGCCCCTTTCAATCCCTGGTACAAAAAAAAAAAAAAAAAAAAAAAAAAAAATTAAAATCAAGAGCTAGTACTCCTGAGTTGGGGTGTGAGGAGGGAAGGTAAATGCATACTCAATCTAGCTGCCTGGTTCACATATGCCCAGGGTAACATCTTCCAGTGGACAAGCTTAATACATACTTGCTGAAAACATTAGTACATAAATGGCAAAAGATGACTTCATTTATCCACCAGCAATGCAGAGAATCAATGACCTAAATCAATAACTCCTTTCCTTTTATCACACCATGTTATTTTGACCTCAGACTCCTCACTTTTTTTCATTTGCCTCACTCATCTTATATTTTCACTGTGTTCCAATTGCTGTCCCAGAAGTACTTGGCTCCAGATTCACAGAGAAACTTTAACTCCTTCATCTCCTCATGGGAGACTAAAAAAGTCAAGGAAAAAAATCCTTAGAAGCCGCCTCTTCCAAGGGTTCTTTCTACCTCAAATCCCTGTATTAGTTCATGATTGTTCTTCTACTCTGCTTCATCTATTCCCAGTCTCCATGGTACCAACAGAGCAGTTGATGACACCTATCCAGTTGCTCCTAAATTTCAACACTACAGGTGTTACTGTCTGTATTTCAACTTATCCCCTGGGAGTCATAGCTCCTTGCACCTCATCAGAGAAATTTCTGTGTGACACAGATTTCAATCAACCTTTGATGACTGAATTTCTAACAGATGAAGCTCCTTCGCTCTCTATCTATATGCTTTTAAGAGAATATGTCACGTTCCTCAAGCATCAGGCGGAGGAGTTATTTGTGTACTCCTGCCTCCCACATTTAAACTTAGCAATAGCAATTATGTTGTCTCCTCAAGGGACAACAGGTCCTTGAGAGTCCACTGAAACTTAAGCTGTGTTTTGCCTTCCTCTGCCATTGTGAAGTATACTCTGCCCTGGTCTTGGCCAACCTTCATTACCACGTTCCTTCATCCTAATAGTTTCACACATAATCATCGATTTAGTCTTTCCTCATCTTTCCAAATTGCCTAGGAAATCTTAACCCACAGAGGAGTTCAGTGGCCTGCTCAGATGACCTAGAATTTTCTGAAATGAGTCGTCATCCTCTAAGGTAAACAAAGTTGTCACTATTAGATTGTCAACTCAGTATATTTAGAAATTCTTCTTTGGTCGACATGTTAGCTGTCTATTTTGTTAATTACTAGAACAACATGAGCAACACAATTATTCTTTGACTCTTTGTAAGCAATCATGTAGACCATGAATGTGAAGTTATTAGATTAGTTGATTTATACAAAGATATCAGCCCCCTTTCCTTTTATCACACCATGTTACTTTGACCTCAGACTCTTCACTTTTTTCATTTGCCTCACATATCTAATATTTTCACTGTGTTCCAAAAGTGAATATTTGTCAGGTCAAGCTGATCTTACGCTAGTTCTCAGTGGACTGAAGATCAGTGAAAGCAGGGAATTTTACAGCTTAAAAAGTTGTAAGATTTCTGTAATACAGAAACTTGAGCTCAAAAATGAGTTGATGCTCTGAATTTTGTTTCTTGACATTTCACTGCATTGCTAGAGACTATTTCCTCTTTTCCTTGTATGTGATGGTGTGTGTGTGCAAGGCTATCAGAATCACTGCACTCTCCATCACATTGGTACTAAGAAACCTAGTTTGTATTCTATTTTTTGTGATAACATTAATTCCTGAGACTTACATACATGTACACACTCACAGGTTTTGTTTCACATAAAGATGTATCATGCTTTTATGGAAATCAACTCCTAGGAAAGTGAAATTTCTTAACCTAAAAATATATAAATTTTAAATTTAATTTTATTGTTATTACTTTCCAAAACTTTGCCTCTCTGCAAACTATGAATGCACATCTGCACTTTTTTTTTTTGGTACCGAGGATTGAACTCAGGGGCACTCGAACACTGCGCTTTATCCCCAGCCCTTTTTTTTTTTTTTTTTTTTTTTTTTGTATTTTATTAGAGACAGGGTCTCACTGAGTTGCTAAGTGCCTTGCCATTGCTGAGGCTGGCTTTGAACTCATGATCCTCCTGCCTCAGCCTCCCAAGTGCTGGGACTACAGGCGTGCGCTACTGTGCCCAGCACATATGCACTTTTATACTAAATATTCTGCTCTAGAAGTTTCCTGTTTTAGTCAGCTTTTTCACTAATATGACCAAAAGACCTGACAAGAACAGAGGAGGAGTTTATTGTTTATTTGGGGGCTCATGGTTTGAGAGATCTCAGTTCATATCTGGCTCAAGAAAGAGAAAGAGACAGACAAAGAGAGAGACTCCCTTCACCACAGACACTCCCCAAATGACCCCCACCTCCTCCAGTCGCTCTTTACAGTTAGCACCCAATTAAACCCTATTAGGGAAATAATGCACTGATTAGGTTAAGGTTCTCAGATCCCAATCATTTAACCTCTAAGCTTTTTTGCATTATCTTACACATGAGCTTTGGGTGGGGGTGGGGGGAGACCTAATATTTAAACCATAACAGTTTCCTTCTTTTAAGGTACAGAATTTGAAACTCAATTTTAGTAAAAAATCAAATGTCCAATATTTTAAAGGGTGAATTATTACTGACAATACTGTTCTGCATTAAGCAAAATTTGTTCAATTCAAATTTTATGAATCTAAGCACTATAGTTTCTCTTAATTTTCCAAACTTATCTGTACTAAAAATTTTTCCATCAAATAAAAGAAAGCAACCAGGTACAGTGGCACATGCCCATAATCCCAGAGGCTCAGGACGCTGAGGCAGGAGGATTGCAAGTTCAAAGCCAGCCACGGCAAGTTACTGAGGACCTAAGCAACTTAGGGAGACCATGTCTCAAAATTAGATGTAAAAAGGGTTGGGGATGTGGCTCAGTGGTTAAGCGCCCCTGGGCGCAATCCCTGGTATAATAAAAAAACTATTTTTTTTAAAGCAAAATAAACTAGATAATTGGCTACTGTTTTCCTGAGCAATTAATATCTTAAAACTCAACATACTGCCAAAGTTACTACAATGGTTTAAAATGTTTCCTTATAACATTCAAGTAAAGTATTATCTCCCCTCCCTTCCTCTATGTTAAAAATAATTTTTGCTGTTGAAGTTTTGTAGAAACTGAAATTTTAAAGCAAATGGAAATAAGATGAAGCTATGTAATAACATTTCAATCATAATTGATTTTAATGGGCAACAATATTTGATAGTTGTTGATATCTAAGGCAAACTCCTTGAGAAGAGTCTTTCTGGATTAATATCAATTTTGAAGTATAAAATGTTATGTGCTATAAGTAATTATAGACCATTCAAATAGAGCCCAAATTTATCCAATTAATGTATATGTATATGAAGAGCTTAGAACTACCATAGTCACACTAATATCTTAATGTTTTATTTAAACTGAAACATGTTTATATCATAACTGAATGTTTATATCATAACTACTAATGGCATGTATGGATTCAGCTTGACATGAATACAGCCATCTTGGTTGTAACTGCCATCTTGACTACCAAATGACTGTGTTTTAGTGAACTTTTTCACTTATATGACTAAAAGATCTGGCTAGAACAATTTTAGGAGAGTAAAAGTTTATTTGGGGGATCACAGTTTCAGAGGTCACGGTCCATAGACAGCCAGCTCCAATCCTCAGGGCTTGAGGTGAGGCAGAACATCATGGTGGAAGAGTGTGATGGAGGGAAGTGGCTCACATAATGAAGAAGAAGCAGAGAGAGACCCTACTTGCCAGATATATACCCCAAAGCCATGCACCCAATGCCCACCTCCTCCAGCTACACCCTACCTACCTTCAGTTACCACTCAGTTAATCCCCATTAGGGGATTAATTCACTGGTTGGGTTAAGACTCTCAAAATCCAATTATTTCTTCTCTAAACATTCTTGCATTTTCTCACAAATAAGCTTTTGAAGGATACCTCACATCCAAACCATAACATTCTGGCATACATTTCTGCATTTCTAACCTTATACAATAAACAAAGTCATTAAGATAGTCATCCAAGCATTCAGTGTGAGGCACTGATGCCTGGACCGTATCTTAACTGATGCTTGACACATTAATAGTTTTTGAAAAAGTCCAGGTACATTCTGGTTGGCTACAGGTCACATTTGTCTAGATTAGCATATAAACCTCTTCCTCCTGCTTTGGGGTATGAAGATCATCTTTTATTGCTACTACCCAAGACATGCTTCTGTCCTTAAGTCTCTAATAAGTAGCATTTTGTGTAGTCCTGAATTTGAACACCTCTTTGGTCTCTTAGCACTTTCTGCCTTTGATGGCTGGTTCCCACACACCAGATTCCCCCAAAACATGGCATACTAAATATGTCATCACCATCAGTATTCCATATTACCTATCACTCTCACCAAGAGAATTTTAATGAGGAAGACAAAGACAATTAGCATTTTAGTGCCTAGTATTCCCACAGTCTTTGCTGTTTTATAACCTCATTTTAAAAGTTTATTTTTAAAATGCCAGTGAAATCTGGGAAGGGGATCAACTGAAAATTCTATCAGCCATCTCTGCCTCGCCATGAAATATGCTTCAGTACCAGCACAGGATATTAGAACCAATGGTTAGATTAGGATGATCTGAGAGGTCATGAAGGTCAGAGACCCTTTTTTTACACCAGAAGATACTATGAGCTAGCATTTACTCAATGATGAAAGGGTCACTTGTTCATGGTATCACGACTAGAATATATGTTTATTGACATTCTGCCCTAGTGTTTGTCAGTGCACTATGTAATATGATTAAATTTGAAAGAAGATTAAAGTTAGATAAAGTTCTAGCCTGTGAAATCTAGAATAGGAGTGTCTTAGAAGGAAACCACAAAGGATAAAATCGATTGGTTCCCTAAGGAAAATTAATGGCAAATAAAGAGTGGGTGGGCAAGCCATGGATAAGGGGTACTGATAACTAATTCCCTACACATCAGCTTTGTCTGGGAACAAGACTGTAGCCCTGTTGCATTTTAAAACAGCATTAAACCTATTGTCCAAATCCTCTCTCAAAGTAGAAATAGTACGGATGGGGGCCTTTCAAGGTTAGAGCCTTTCATCTGCTCTCTGTGGCTGTCTTTCAATACTTAAAAGAGAATTCTGTACAGTGCTTTATTTTAGCTTTGCTCTCATTAAGGACTCATAAGCTTAATTACTAAATATTCCTCAAGAAAAAGGGCTTGAAATAATTACTTCATTGGAGAATTTTAGCAATGTACATTGTAATTCTTTTGAATAGATTCTTATTTTAGAGTTGAAGATTTTGCTTGTCTTTTTATTCTGAATGCAAAACTCTTCACCTTAACCTCTTGTATAGACTTGCATTTCAAATACCATCGAAGGGGAAATTTTTAAAATTCTGCATAAAGACACTTTGAAGAATATTTCTAATTTACATAAACCACAGATTTAAAACTCCCAAATGTGTATTATTGGCAAATATTACAAAATATACGGTAAAGTAACTTAAAAAATTTGGTTTAAAAATGTTTTTTTGAACATAGAATTTCACCCATAAGAACATATTCACTTAATATTTGTTTAAAAAAATAAGAAGTGATTAATATACCACAAATTCTTTAATAATTTTACATGAAGCAAGTTAGGCAAAAAAAAAAGAGTTACTGGAATATTCAGACCTAAGTTTCAAGATGAATGACATCATATTACTCTTCTGTAATTACAACCTACAAAGTCTGAATTGATGGATCCACCAAGTTTATCTTCTCTCATTTCCCCCTAAAAATATCTACAACTTCTGTCAGAACTCTTCCAATCTCTTTTCCTCAAACTCTTCTCAACAAGCCCTCCACTGCATCCTGCATGCTCCATGCTGTTTTGATCCATTCTTATCATTTCTGAAGTCAACGGAAATCCTGTTTCTCTTGTGATCACCGAGCTAAAGGTAATATCTCCTTCTTCTGAATCGTTCTACCATCAACTGCCCTTGAAACTGCTCAGGATTTACACATATGAATTTGTACCATTGTCTTTTCTATTGCACAAAGTTTTATCACTCTAAGGCAGATTATAAATTCTTTGAAGGCAGAGATTATCTTATATTTGGCTTCTTAGCAGACCAAACTTTCAAATACTTATTGACAGAATAAAATTTGTTTCATTGTCATGGAATTCTATAACATGGAAGATAAATATACATATGTAAAGTGTTCATGTACAGCACATTTAAAAATTTATTGATCACTGTTAAAATGTTTATAAAAAATAAGCAGTTAAAATTATCTACACCACATGATCACAGTTTGTCCAAATATAAATTTCCTTACATGAAATGATGAAAACAAACACATACATATGAATGCTGAAAGAGACTATATTTGGGTGGTACAGTCATAATGAAAATGAGCATGCAGGTATGTAATTTGAAAACAATAAATCATTATTAAAAGTACAAAGTATTTTGATAATTTTCCTTGAAGTTGTACTATCTTTTCAGTGTTGATAAATTAGGTACATGCTGAGTACTCAGTATCTGTCACTTTTATTTCCTCTCTGGTTTCTGCATGCAGCTTTTTGGGGGAGAATTGGGCTTTTTGGAATCCTGGTGCTCTTATGACTGAGCTATTATTCAAGTATGCCTGAGCCCTGATCCATTTTTCTTCCCAAAGCTGGGAATGCAGCCTCACTGATGTGGAGTTTGGGTGAAGACCATTAGAATTCAAAGTTTGTCAGCATTTCTTTAATCAGAGGAACATAATGATTTGAGCAAGATATTTTTGAATAATGAAATATATTTCAAGAATAAATTAATGATAATACGTGAAATTGAGCTCTTTTGAACCTTAGACCACACTTTGGGGAATCACTGGCAGGAAAAGTTCCATTGTTTTGACTTAGGGAC
This sequence comes from Tamias sibiricus, assembly GCA_025594165.1. Classification (NCBI taxonomy): domain Eukaryota; kingdom Metazoa; phylum Chordata; class Mammalia; order Rodentia; family Sciuridae; genus Tamias; species Tamias sibiricus. The sequence continues at coordinate 106,722,736 of CM046666.1, forward strand.
ACCAAAAGACACTATATTAAATATGCTGCATCTGCTCCAGCTCAATAGAGCTAGCTTTCTCAGTAATGATATGTTACTATGTCCTTTGCTAAGTAAATCAGAAACTTAATCTAACACCACATGCTTGCTTGTGGATGTGAGATTTTTCTATCAATCAATAGTTCAACTGAAACATTCTTCTTCCATTTCCAAACTAAAGGAAAATTTCTAATTCCCATTAATTTTCCATTCAGCTGTAAGTTTACATTCTTTGTATACAAAAGTTTGAAAAGATTTTTCAGTGTACAAGTGAATGTCAAAATGAAAAAGAAATAGAAATAAGTCACATATGCTAAAAATTATCCTATAGGATATTCAAAATACATAACTGTCATCAAATTTGGGTTCATTTATAAGATTAATACCCTTATGACAATCTTTAAATGTCTCAGTTTTAATCTATAGAAACAAGTTCTCCTTAACATAAATCTGCTATCACCTTCATAAGTCTGTTTGCTAATGGGCAAAAGTTGTCAATAAAACTTTAATTGAATTTGTGTTAGATAGCCTCGCTTCATCCATTTATACTTGGACTTTCAATATGAAATGTAATAGAAACTATGACATTAAGAAAATGGCTATTTAGGAGCACCCAGAATTATTCAGAAAAAGGGATGGACATGAGACTGGTATTTAATGCTAGATCAAACAAACGATCTATGACTGAAATAACATAAAAGATTTCTTTCTTTCTGAAGTTATAGGCTAGTGTGGGTCAAAAGAGAGATCTTGCTCTTCACAAATTCACGGAAGGACCTGAGTACTAAGGAAAAAGAAGGCTCACAGAGGAGCCTTATGCTTTACCTGCTCACATTACATTGGTTAAGCTGATTAAAAGCCCTGCAATATACTAAGCCCAGGAAGAGAAAACTGGTGATCATATTAGCCATTCTCTGCCATACCCATTTTAATTAAAAATTTTTTAAAAGTACAAATGATTTTATGTGAAAGCAAGATTTTAATTTGAAAAATCTACTCTGAGGGGAAGGAAAATTAGGCAGTTATGGAAATAATTTGACCAAATAATTTTGGTTTTCATTACCTGATTATTTCTCATGAAACTAGGGCTGATTACCTTTGAAGTTGGAAAAGAGATTATATTTAAAGGTGTTCTAAAAATGAACTTTGACACAATGGGAAAGGGCTTAAATATAAATGTGTTGTTCAATAAAGAATAGCCTCCACATATTATGATGATAGATCAATGTTTAAATAGTGGACTAGATGATCAAACTTTAACAGCGAACATTTTAATAACTGTCTCCCTCAATGTATCTCAAATGTATTCTATTAGCAAACATGATAGTCCAATTATTTCCATGGAGTTTAGCATTTCATGGTGGCCCACTGCCAATAGCAGAATATAGGATGGGAAGCATGCCAAAGACGTTAACTGATTTTAAAAGCTAAAATATTGCTAGTGCTAAAAATTCAGGGTTTATATGAGGTTAACTCCTTTGACCCTGTTTAAACTCATCAGATAAGTAAATACTTTGGCACCTATTTAAGTAATAACTCTTTCCCTTTATATTCTACAGGGAACAAAAAGAAGTAGGTAAGTCAATTTTGCTAGAAATATGTTAGTAAAATTTTATGTCACATAGAAAGGAAACATTTATTTCACTTATCACTGGAGAAGATAAAATAATTCAGAAATACATTGCTAATCCATTATATATTGATCTGGTCTATATTACTAAATCTAGAGTATTAAAAGAAATAGCTTTTCAAAACAGCATGGAAATATGGGAAAACTGGATAAATTACAAAAATATATGTCCAAACATGAATTTTACAGTTTACTTTCTGCCATATTATAATGAGAATGACAAAAATAAATATTAAAATATGATGTTACTCCTGGAGAAGTCCGAATGAGTTCAAATATTGGAACCATACTTATATAGTTCCTGATCCATAGCAGGAATTTGATGAAAATTATACTGGGTGGATAAATTAATGCACAAATAATATAGTTGAAAGAGAACTGAACATGAAGTCAGAAGAGCTGAGTTCTAAGCTTCATTACCACCAACTAACTATACAATACCAAATAATTACAATCACTAAGATTGGTAGAATGCTTGCAAGAAGTCGTGATAAATGAATGTATTATTTACTTCATAATCTTGTGAGGTAAGTACTACTGTAATGCTCATTATGGAAAAAAAAAAACAAAACTAAGGCACAAAGTGTTTTAAAAACTTGCTGCTGGTAGAAAAGGTATTCAAATTCAGATGGTCTGGCTTCTAAGCTCTCAATCTATCGAAGGCATTACATTCCCTCTCAATATTATCTTGAGACATTCAATTTACTTCCCAAGTCATATCTTCATCATTGGTGAAGTAACAGTTGGTGATTAGATTCCTGGGAGTCCCTCTTATTTCTAAAAAGGTTATTTTATTCAATGTGAATTTCTATTTATATGTGTAGTTAGTATTTTAAGCCAGATGTTGGCAAACTTTTCCTGAAAAGAGTCAAATAATGACTATTTTAGGCTATGTAAGCTTTAGTCTTTATCACAACTATTCAATTCTGTCATTGTTTCATCAAAGAAGCTATTAACAATAGAAAAATATCTGGAGTGGTTATATTAATATTAAACAAAGTTGACTTCAGAGCAAAGAATGTTAGTACACATAATGAAAGTGATTTCATAAGGATAAAGCAATCAATTCATCAAGAGGATATACCAATCATAAAAGTTATACATGTAATAATTGAGTTTCAAAATGCTTGAAACAACCAGTAATAGATCTGAAAGAAGAAAGACAAATTCATAATGTTAACTTCAACATTACTCTTACAATGATTATAAAACAAGCAGAAAGATTAGTAAAGACACAGAAAACTTAATATTATCAACTGATTTATACATCACATATGAAAAAGTAGATTATACAGTTGTTTTAAGTGCATATGCAGTATTTACCAAGTCGGATAAAACAAGTTTCAATAAACTTAAAATGATTAAAATTAAATGAAGATGTTCTGACCAAAATAGGATTACATTAGAATTCATTAACAGGAGTATATGCAGAAGATGCCAAAATATTTGGAAACTAAGTAACATACTTTTAAATAACACATGGATAAAAGAAAATATCAGAAGGGTTAGAAAGGTTTTTAGCTAAATAAACATGGAAATAAAATATCCAAATTTGTCAGTGCAACTAATGCAGTACTTTTACATAAAAATTTATAGCTTTAAAAACCTATACTGGAAAAGGAGGATCTCACATAAATGACTTGAGCAAATGAGAATGAAAGTGGAAGGAAGAAAGACATAAGATCAGATTGGAAATCAACAGAACAGAAAAATTGACAAAACTAATAAAACTAAAAACTGATTCTTTAGCCGGGCGCGGTGGCGCACGCCTGTAATCCCAGCACTTTGGGAGGCTGAGGCAGGAGGATCGCGAGTTCAAAGCCAGCCTCAGCAATGGCGAGGCACTTAGCAACTCAGTGAGACCCTGTCTCTAATAAAATACAAAAAAAAAAAAAAAAGTCTGGGGATGTGACCCAGTGGTTGAGTGCCCCTGAGTTCAATCCCCGGTACCACAAAAAAAAAAAAAAAAAAAAAAAACAAAAAAAAAAAAAAAAAAAAAAAAAAAACTGATTCTTTGGAGAAGAAGCAGGCACAGGCCATAGGATGGGCCCAGCCGCTTGCCTGCCTGACCATTGCCCACCTATGCCACTACCAGGACTAGGAACAGGAGGCCCCCACCAGAGGAAGGACCCAGCTGAAGGAAGGGTCCTGCCAACTGCCGATGGACCCCCACCCACCCACACAGCGACTAGAAGCAGTAGGCACCAGCCAGAGGAAGGGCCCAGCTGCCTGCTTGCCCAACCACCTCTTGACCAGATCACCACCAGGATTAGGAGTAGCAGGCCCTAGCCTAGGAAGGGCCCTGCTGTAGGCCTGCTTGACCCCCACCACCACACCTAGACTGGGAGGACACCCAGGAGGAGGAGAGTGGGGAGAGGAAATCCAGACCACCTGCTCCCCAACACTGCAGCCAGGAGGAGATCCGGAGAGAGAGAGGCTCGCCCCATGCTCGCAACTCCGAGAGGCAACCTGTGCCTGCCCAGAGAGACACACTGCACTGGGGTTTCATGGATACACAACCCAACATGAAGATAATTGCATGCTTGAGACTGCCACAAAACTGAGATAGCACTGAGTGTGGTGGTGCACGCCTGTAATCCCAGCACGTGGGAGGCTGAGGCAGGAGGATCACAAGTTCAAAGCCAGCCTCAGCAATGGCAAGGCACTTAGCAACTCAGTGAGACCCTGTCTCTAATAAAATACAAAAAAGGGCTGGGGATGTGGCCCAGTGGTCGAGTGCCCCTGAGTTCAATCCCTGGTACCAAAAAAAAAAAAAAAAAAAAAAAAACCCTGAGATAGCGAGGCTACTATCAAGGAACTACAAAAAGGGCCCAGTAAGAAAAGTCCCTGTGGACCAGGCTACACCAGAGGGAGCTCTATTACCAGTTATCCAGAGGAGAACTAATAGGGAGTCTTACATGGGGATGCCTATCTCAAGTTTCTCCTACTAACAGCCAAATTCTTATGATTACCCTCTCACTAGTCAAATAATGTAATACCTCTATTTTCTCACATTCTACCTCATAAATATCTTAGTCAACACATAAGTCCCCCCTTCTAACATTAGATACTGTAAATCACCACACAAACATAGAGACTATATGGTAAAAGATAACTGATCTCATCATTTCTGTTTACAGCAACCAAACTGTAAATATAAAAGTAGAAGCTAACTGATATATGGATAAATGTGGTTAGATTGAATGCTGTAATATTAATCTTTCCCTAAAAAGTGAGGTTTGAGGTAACCTGTAGGGATGCTATAAGACAATAGGGTAGAAACCATAATACCTCAGACTTACCCTGCAAGAGAGGAAAACATATAGACGTCATGAAAAAACAAGGGAAGAAAATACCAAAAAAAAACCCAGGATACTACAACAATAGAATCCATAGAAAGCACAGTAGGTAAAATGTCAGAGAAGGAGTTCCGGATATACAAAATTAAAATGATTTGGGATTTTTAAAATGACCTAAATAAGCAGATACAGGCAAAAATTGATCTCTCCAACAGAGAGAAGGGATCAAATACAGGTGACCATTGATCACACCAACAAAGATTACTTCAAGAAAGAGATAGAGAGTCTGAAAAAAACCAGAAATCTTTGAAATGAAAGAAACAATAAACCACTTAAAAAACTCAATAGATAGCATCACCAACACATTGGATCACTTGGAAGACAGGACTTCAACAATGAGGACAAAATATATAATCTTGAAAATCAAGTTGACCTCACAGTAAAAATGGTAAGAAACCATGAACAGAATATCCAAGAATTATGGGATACCATCAAAATACCAAATTAAATTCATCCCTCAGTAAATGAATACACTTTTTTCTCAGCAGCACATGGCTCCTTCTCCAAAATAGATCATATACTATGTCACAAGGCAAATCTCAGCAAATATAAAAAAATAGAAATACTACCCTGCATGCTATCAGACCATAAAGGGATGAAATTGGAAATCAATGACAAAACAAGGAATAAGAAAAACTATCCAACAACTGGAAGCTAAGCAACATGCTACTGAATGAACAAGGGGTTGAAGAAGACATCAAAGAGGAGATTAAAAAATTCCTAGAGGTAAATGAGAACACAGATACATCGTATAGAAATCTCTGGGACACTATGAAGGCAGTAGTAAGAGGAAAATTCATTGCACTGAGTTCATTCTTTAAAAGGAAAAAAAACCAACAAATAAACGACTTAACATCACACCTCCAAGCACTAGAAAAAGAAGAACAGATCAACACCAAGAGCAGCAGAAGACAGGAAATAATTAAAATCAGAGGAGAAATTAATGAAATTGAGACTAAGGAAACAATTCAAAGAATTGACAAAACTAAAAGTTGGTTCTTTGAAAAAATAAACAAAATTGACAGACCCTTAGCAATGCTAACGAAAAGAAGAAGAGAAAAAACTCAAATCACTAATATTTGTGATGAAAAAGGGAATATCACAACAAACACCTCAGATATACAGAAAATAATTAGAAATTACTTTGAAAACTTGTACTCTAATAAAACAGAAAATGCTGAATGCATTGACAGATTTCTAGAGTCATATGATTTGCCTAAACTGGATCTGGAGGCAATACACAATTTAAACAGATCGATTACAAGCAAAGAAATAGAAGATGTCATCAAAAAGCTACCAACAAGGAAAAGTCCAGGACCTGATGGGTTTACAGCAGAGTTCTACAAGACTTTCAAAGAAGAACTAATACCAATGCTCTTCAAACTATTTCAAGAAATAGAAAAAGAGGGAGCTCTTCCAGACTCTTTCTATGAGGCCAATATTACATTAATTCCAAAGCCAGGCAAAGACACATCCAAAAAAGAAAACTTTAGGCCAATATCTTTAATGAACATAGATGCAAAAATCCTCAACAAAATTCTGGCAAATCGGATACAAAAACATATCAAAAAGATAGTGCACCACGATCAAGTGGGGTTTATTCCAGGGATGCAAGGCTGGTTCAACATTCGGAAATCAATAAACATAATACATCACATCAATAGACTTAAAGATAAAAATCATATGATTATCTCAATAGATGCAGAAAAAGCATTTGACAAAATACAGCACCCCTTTATGTTCAAAACACTGGAAAAACTAGGAATATCAGGGACATATCTCAACATTATAAAAGCTATTTATGCAAGGCCCAGAGCTAACATTATCTTAAATGGAGAAAAATTGAAAGCATTCCCTCTAAAAACTGGAACAAGACAGGGATGCCCCCTCTCACCACTGCTATTTAACATAGTACTGGAAACTCTGGCAAGAGCAATTAGACAGACGAAAGAAATTAAAGGGATCAAGATAGGAAAAGAAGAGCTCAAATTAGCACTATTTGCTGATGACATGATAATTTACCTAGAAGACCCAAAAAACTCTACCAGAAAACTTTTACAACTAGTAAATGAATTTGGCAAAGTAGCAGGATACAAAATCAATACCCATAAGTCAAAGGCATTTTTGTACATCAGTGACAAAGCCTCTGAAAGGGAAATGATGAAAACTACCCCATTTACAATAGCATCAAAAAAAATAAAATACCTGGGAATCAACTTAACGAAAGAGGTGAAAGAGCTCTATAAGGAAAATTATAGAACACTAAAGAAAGAAATCATAGAAGAACTCAGAAGATGGAAAGACCTACCTTGCTCTTGGATAGGTAGAATCAATATTGTCAAAATGTCCATACTACCAAAAACATTATACAGATTTAATGCAATTCCAATCAAAATCCCAATGTCATTCTTCAAAGAAATAGAAAAAGCAGTCATGAAATTCATCTGGAGAAATAAGAGACCCAGAATAGCCAAAGCAATCCTGAGCAAGAAAAGTGAAGCAGGGGGCATCACCATACCGGACTTTAAATTATACTATAGAGCAATAGTAACAAAAACAGCATGGTATTGGCACCAAAACAGACTGGTGGACCAATGGTACAGAATTGAGGACACAGAGACTAATACATATAATTTCAGCTATCTTATATTAGACAAAGGTGCCAAAAATGTACAGTGGAGAAAGGATAGCCTCTTCAATAAATGGTGCTGGGAAAACTGGAAATCCATATGCAACAAAATGAAATTAAACCCTTGTCTCTCACCATGCACAAAATTCAATTCAAAGTGGATCAAGGACCTAGGAATTAGACCAGAGACAATACACCTAATAGAAGAAAAAGTAAGCTCCAATTTCCAACATGTCGGATTAGGCCCCAAGTTCCTTAATAAGAATCCTGTAGCACAAGAACTATTACCAAGAATTAATGAATGGGATAGATTTAAACTGAAAAGCTTCTTCTCAGCAAAAGAAACAATCAGTGAGGTGAATAGAGAGCCAACTAATTGGGAACAAATATTTAATACATGCACATCAGATAGAGCACTAATTTCTAGAATGTATATAGAACTAAAAAAACTTAACACCAAAAAAGCAAATAACCCAATCAATAAATGGGCTAAGGAATTGAAAAGACACTTCTCAGAAGAAGATACACGATTAATCAACAAATACATGAAAAAATGCTCAACATCACTGGCAATTAGAGAAATGCAAATCAAAACTACGCTAAGATTTCATTTCACTCCAGTCAGAATGGCAGCTATCAAGAACACAAACAACAATAAATGTTGGAGAGGATGTGGGGAAAAAGGCACACTCATACATTGCTGGTGGGACTGCAAAATGGTGCAACCGCTATGGAAAGCAGTATGGAGATTTCTTGGGAAAATGGGAATGGAACCACCCTATGACCCAGCCATCCCACTCCTGGGTCTATTCCCAAAAGACTTAAAAACAGCATATTACAGTGACACAGCCACTTCAATGTTTATAGCAGCACAATTCACAATAGCTAGGTTATGGAACCAACCTAGATGCCCCTCAGTAGATGAGTGGATAAAGAAAATATGGTATATATACAAAATGGAATTTTACTCAGCAATAAGAGAGAATAAAATAATGGCATTTGCAGGTAAATGGATGAAGTTGGAGAATATAATGCTAAGTGAAATTAGTCAATCTCAAAAATCCAAGTACCGAATGTTTTCTCTGATATAAGGAGGCTGGTTCACAGAGTTGTTGGAAGGGGATACATAGGATCAGAGGAACACTAGAATGGTCAACGGAAAGGGAGGGGAGGGAGGGAGTAAGGGGGGGGTTGGAAAAAAATTGGTGATTGAATGAGATGGATATCATTATCCTAAATGCATGATTGAAGATCTGAATGGTACTTATATACTTTGTATACAAGCAGTTGTATGTAAAAAGATACTATACTTGTGCATGATGAATAAGTAAATAAATAATAAAATAATTAAAAAAAAAAAAAAAAAAAGGAATTGGTGGGACCAATTCCTTTTTAGTAGCAAAAGATGGCAAACACTTTCCTTTGCTGTTATTACACTGGGGAGAAATGGCATGTACTTTGCAAACTTTAATTCAATAAAAGCAAACAATCATGCTTAAAAAAAAATAAAATAAAATAAAATAAAAAAAAAAATACCAAATTAAAGATTTATTGGAATAGAGGAAGGTGCAGAGATTCAAACCAAAGGAATGCACAATCTCTTCAATGAAATAATATTAGAAAATTTCCCAAGCAAGAAGTATGAATTTGAAAATCAAATACAAGAGGCCTATAGGATGCCAAATGTACAAAATTACAACAGATCCACACCAAGGCACATTATAATTTCTAGCATACAAAATCAGGATAGAATTTTAAAGGCTGCAAGAGAGAAAAATCAGATTAACTATAAGGGAAAACCAATTTGGATCTCAGCAGATTTTTCAACCCAGATCCTCAAAGTCAGGAGATCCTGGAACAACATATACCAGGCTCTAAAAGATAAGGGATGCCAACCAAGAATCTTATATCCAGCAAAATTGAGCTTTAGATTGATGATGAAATAAAAACTTTCCATGATAAACAAAAGCTAAGAGAATTCACAACAAGAAAGCCTGCACTACAGAACATTCTTGACATAATATTCCACGAGGAGGAAATGAAAAACAACAATGAAAATCTGCAAAGGGAAGAACTACAATAAAGGAAAAAACAACCAAAGGAGAAACCAAGTCAAGCTAAATACCAAAAATAAAAAAATAAAAGAAGTGGCTGGTAATGCAAATCATGTCTCAATAATAACCCTGAATGTTAGTGGCCTAAACTCACTAATTAAAAGACATAGGCTAATATATTGGATTAAAAAAAAAAAAGAGAGACCCAACAATATGTTGCCTTCAAGAGACACATCACATAGGAAAAGACCCCACAGACTGAAGGTGAAAGGATGGGATAAAATATACCATTCACATGGTCTAAGTAAGCAAGGAGGGGTCTTCATCCTCATATCAAATAAAGTACACTTCAAGCCAAAGTTAATCAAAAGAGATAAAGATGGACATTTCATACTACTTAAGGGAATCATACATCAATAAGACATAATTGTTATAAATATATATGTCCCAAATAATGGAGCATCTACGTTCATCAATCAAACTCTTCTCAAGTTCAAGAGTCAAATAGACCAAAAGACAATAATTCTAGGTGGCTGGATATAGCTTCCAAACAAAAGCTAAACAAAGAAACTACAGAAATCAATTTACACTTTTTCAGCAGCACGTGGATCATTCTCTAAAATAGACCACATATTATGTCATAAAGCAACTCTAAGCAAATATAAATAAGTAGAGATACTACCATGCATTCTATCAGATCATAATGGAATGAAATTAGAAATCAATGATAAAATAAGAAACAAAAGCTACTCCAGCTGGGCGCGGTGGCACACGCCAGTAATCCCAGCACTTAGAAGGCTGAGGCAAGAGGATCTTGAGTTTAAAGCCAGCCTCAGCAATGGTGAGGCACTTAGCAACTCAGTGAGACCCTGTCTCTACATAAAATACAAAAAAAGGCAGAGTATGTGGCCCAGTGGTTGAGTGCCCCTGAGTTTAATCTCTTGTACAAAAAAAAAAAAAAAAAAAAAAAAAAAAACTCCAACACTTGGAGACTAAATAATATGGTACTGAATGAACAATGGGTTGCAGAAGATATCAAAAAGGAGATTAAAAAATTCTTAGAGGTAAATGAGAACACCAATACAACATATTGAAATCTCTTGGACACTATGAATGCCGTACTAAGAGGGAATTTCATTGCATGAAGTTCATTCCTTCAAAGAAGAAAAAGTCAACATATAAATGAACTAACATTACATCTCAAAGCCCAAGAAAAAGAAGAACAAATCAACCCCCAAAGAAGTAGAAGACAGAAAATAATTAAAATCAGAGCCAAAATCAATAAAATTGAAAGAAAAAATTGACAGAACAAAGAGTTGATTCTTTGAAAAAACAAATAAAATTGATAAACCATTAGCTATGCTAATGAAGAAAAGGAGAGAAAACTCAAATTATCAATAAAATAGAAAATATCGAAGGCATCGACAAATTTCTAGAAATATACAATATGCCCAAACTAAATCAGGATGACATACACAATTTAAATAGATCAATTTCAAGCAAAGAAATAGAGGAAGCCATCAAAAACCTACCAACCAAGAAACCTGCAGGACCGGATGGACACACAGCCGAGTTCTACAAGACCTTTAAAGAAGAAATAACACCAATACTTCTCAAACTACTACATGAAATAGAAAAAGAGGAAACACTTTCAGATTCATTCTATGAGGCAAATATCACCCTGATTCCTAAACCAGGCAGAGACACATCAAAGAAAGAAACCTACAGACCAATATCTCTAATGAATATGGATGCAAAGATTCTCAATAAAATTCTGGCAAATCGAGTACAAAAATATATCAAAAACATAGTGTACAATGATCAAGTGGAGTTCATTCCAGGGATGCAAGGTTGGTTGAACATAAGTAAATCAATAAATGTCATTCATCATATCAATAGACTCAAAGATAAAATAAAAATCATACGATCATCTCAACAGACGCAGAGAAAGCATTTGACAAAACACAGCACCCCCTTCATGTTCAAAACACTAGAAAAAGTAGGGAGTATAGGAACATAGCTCAACATCATAAAGGCCATCTATGCTAAGCCCCAGGCCAACATCATCCTAAATGGAGAAAAATTGAAAGCATTCCCTCTAAAAACTGGAACAAGACAGGGATGCCCTCTTTCACCACTCCTAGTTAACATAGTTCTTGAAGCCTTAGCCAGAGCAATTAGATGAAAGAAATTAAAGGGATACAGATAGGAAAAGAACTCAAATTATTACTATTTACTATGATATGATTTTATACATAGAAGATCCAAAAAAATCCACCAGAAATCTTCTAGGACTAATAAATGAATTCAGCAAAGTAGCTGGATATAAAATTAACACCCATAAATCAAAGGCATTTCCATATATCAGCGAACAATCATCAGAAAGAGAAACTAGGAAATCCGCCCTATTTACTATAGCCTCAAAATAAAATAAAATTCTTGGGAATCAACTTAACAAAAGAAGGGAAAGACCTCTACAAGGAAAACTACATCACACTAAAGAAAGAAATTAAAGAAGATCTTAGAAGATCTTAGAATGAGCTACCTTGTTCATGGATAGGTAGAACTAAGATTGTCAAAATGACCATTCCATTCTCCCAAAATCACTACACAGTTTCAATGCAGTCCCAATCAAAATCCCAACATCATTCCTCATAGAAATAGAAAAAGCAATCATGAAATTCATCTGGAAAAATAAGAGACCCAGAATAACCAAAGCAATTCTTAGCAAGAAGAGTGAAGCTGGTAGCATTACTATTCCAGACCTTAAATTGTATTACAAAGCAATAATAACAAAAACAGCATGGTATTGGCACCAAAATAGACCAGTTGAACAATGGTACAGAATAGAAGACACAGAGACTAATCCACACATCTACAGTTATCTTATATTAGACAAGGTGCCAATAACTTTCTTTGGAGAAGACAGCTTTTTCAACAAATGGTGTTGGGAAAACTGGAAATCCTCATGTAATAAAAGAAAATTTAAATCTCTCTCTCTCTCACCATGCACAAAACTTAACTCAAAGTGTATCAAGGACCTAGGAATTAAAGCAGAGACCTTGCACCTAATAGAAGAAAAAGTAGTCCAAAATTTCCATCATGTTGGATTATGCTTAGACCCCTATAGCACAAGATTAAAACCAATAATTAATAAATGAGATGGATTCAAACTAAAAAGTTTCTTCTCAGCAAAAGAAGCAATTAGTGAGGTGAATAGAAAACCTACAGAATGGGAGCAAATCTTTACCACAAGCACATCAGATAGAACACTAACCTCAAGGATATATGAAGCTCTCAAAAACTTTTAACACCAAAAAAACAAATAACCCAATCAATAAATGGGCCAAGGAATTAAACAGACACTTCTCAGAAGATGTCATACAATCAATCAACAAATATATGAAAAGATGTTCCACATCTCTAGCAACTAGAGAAATGCAAATCAAAACAACTCTTAAGGTTTCATTTTACTCCAGTCAGAATGGCAGCTATCAAAAAAACAAACAACAATAAATGCTGGCGAGGATGTGGGCAAAAAGACACACTCATACATTGCTGGCGGGACTGCAAATTGGTGAAGCCAATCTGGAAAGTAGTATGGAGATTCCTAGGAAAACTTGGAATGGAACCACCATTTGATCCAGCTATCCCACTCCTTGGTCTATACATAAAGCAGCATACTACAGGGACACAGCCACATCAATGTTTATAGCAGCACAGTTCACAATAGCTAGATTGTGGAACCAACCCTGATGCCCATCAGCAGATGAATGGATAGGGAATCTTTGGTATATATACACAATGGAACACTATTCAGCACTAAAAAAAAAAAAAAAAAAAAAAAAAAAAAAAAAAAAAAAAAAAAAAAAAAAAATGAAATCATGGCATTTGCAGGTACATGGATGGAGTTGGAGAAAATAATGCTAAGTGAAGTAAGCTAATCCTGAAAAACCAAAGGTGGAATGATTTCTTTGTTATGACTTATAATGGCAAGGGAGGGGGGATGAGAGGAATGAAGGAATTTTAAATAAAACAAATGGGGGGGGATAAGGGGAGGGGTGAAGGGGATAGGAATAATGGTAGAATGAATTAGACATCATTACTCTAAGTACATGCACAAAGACACAATTGTTGTGAAAATACTTTATGTAAAACCAGTGACTTGAAAAATTGGGGTCTTTACATGTAATATGAAATTAATTGTACTCTGCAAGCATGTATAACAAATTAGAATAAAAATAAATTTTAAAAATTGAAAAAAAAACTGATTTTTTGAAAGCATCAAAAAAATTCATGAACTTCTAGCCAAAGTGATTAGGAAAAAATGAAGACACAAATTAATTGCATCAAAATAAGAGCATTTGTATTATATCAATCTGAATTCTACACATATTGAGGGATAATGATAGACTATCATGAAAAACTTGATGACAATGAATCTGACAGTTTAGTTGAAAATGAAAATTCCTTGAAAGGAATAGTCTATGAAAGATCACTTAAGAAATAATTTGAGTAGCCACATTGGTATTAAATAAATTAAATTTTTAGTTAAAATCCTTATAACAGAAAATTCTGAGCTTCACTGGAGAATTCTACCAGACATTTGGAAAAAGAAATGGACTCTTCCAAAAATTGGATGATGGAACACTTCCCAACTCCTTTTGTAAAGCCCAACTTACCTTAATATCAAAACCAGATAAAAAGAAACTGCAGATAAATATTCCTCATGAACATGGAAAGTTCTTAAAAATTTTATGAAACTCACTTTTTGTAAAAAAAAAAAATTCTGATTAAGTAGATTTAATCTCAGGAATGCAAAGTTGTTTTAACATTCAAAAACCAACATAAGAGGCTAGGAGGCTGAGGCAGGAGGATCATGAGTTCAAAGCCAGCCTTAGCAACTTAGTGAGGCCATAAGCAACTCAGCAAGAACCTGTTTCTAACTAAAGTATAAAAAGGGTTGGGGATGTGGCTCAGTGGTTTAAGTGCCCCTGGGTTTAATCCCTGGTACCAAAAACAAAAAGCAATGTAAATCAATATATTAAGATTTTTAAAAAGGAAAAAAAAAATACATGATCATTTTAATATGAAGAATTTAATGAAAACATTTCAATGGAAAACTATTTTTCATAAAAAATCTAAATTAGAATAGAAAGAATTTTTCTCAACCTAATTATGGCATCTGTGAGAAAGCTAGAGCTAAATATTGTTGATATTGATATTCTTTCATTATGATGAATTTGTCAAATTCTCTTTATAGCATCTATACTTTTTTGATAAAGTCAGCTTTATTAAGGTGATATTTACACACTAAAATTCACCCCTTTTAAGAATACATTTCAAAGCATTTTCAAAAATGTATACATTATGTATTCATTGATCACTACAATCCTGATATTAGAAGTCCCCTCTGCCTCTGTACAGCCAATTCCTTTCTTCCCCTACTCTCCAAAACCCCTGGAAATCACTAAAATTGTTACTATCAATTTTCCTTTTCCAGAATTTCATATAAATGGAACAAATGGCATATACTCTTTTTTGTCTATGTTTGGCTTATTTCCCTGACCATAATGTTTTTCAATGTCATCCATGATTTTGTGTAGCAGTAGCTGACTCCTATTTATTGCTGAGTTGTTATCCATTTTATGACTGAACCACAATTTGTTTAACCATTCTTCACCTGAAAGAAATCTGGTGTGGTTTCCAATTTGAGGCTATTATGAATAAAATCATAATTATTATTCAGATGTAAGTTTTGAATGGACATACAATTTATTACTTCTAGGGGAAATACCTAGAAGGGGCATAGCTGAGTCATATCATTAGGTGTATGTTTAATGTCATGTAAAAATTTATCAAACTTCCAAAGTGGCTATTATACTTTTCATTCCCACAGAAAGGTATAGGTTTCAACTGTTCTACCTCCTTCACAACTCTAGCAAACAGGTATTTGTTTAGATCATGTGACATATTTTACGGTAGACATTTTAGTGAGTATGAAGTAGTTACACACTTGTAGTTTTGTTTTTCTCTGAAGCTAATGGTGAGGAACATCTTCTTGTGTGCTAGTCATCTCTCTCTCTCTCTCTCTCTCTCTCTCTCTCTCTGTAGTTTGAAAAACTAAACGTGTGTGTGTGTGTGTGTGTGTGTGTGTGTATTAGTTTGAAAAACTAAACGTGTTTTATTTACAAATTAGATATAATGAGATAGGCATGGTGGAGCACACCTGTAATCCCAGCAGCTCAGGAGGCTGAGGCATGAGGATCAAGAGTTCAAAGCTAGTCTCAGCAAAAGTGAGGCAATAAGCAACTCAGTGAGATCCTGTCTCTAAATATAATACAAAATAGGGCTGGGGATGTGGCTCAGAGGTCAGGTGGAGTGCCCTTGAGTTTATTCCTTGATACCCCCCCAAAAAATAGATATAATGAATTAAAAATTCATTAAATTCATCAAATTAAAATAATGATTATTTACCACTGTCTTTGATTTACATTTATTTTTGCATTTGATTGCCTCTTGTCAATTTTTTTCTTTCTAGACTAGTCCATTAAGATTTTAGCTTTTGGCTCATTTTGAAGTTATCCAAAAGAATTTGTCAAAATTTAATATTTTAAATGATTCTTCTAAATCCTAGTAATCTCAGCTCCTTGAACTTCTTTCCTCCCATGACCACAACCACTACTGTATTCTCACTGTTCAAATAATTATCCCCTTCAAAATTCTCAATTTCAAGCATTTCACTTAACAACTGTTAGGTCTCATTGTTTCAATATACTTGCCAGTACTCCATATCAAATAATCCTTCAATACAGAACTTAAAATCAATTGGCCCTATCAAGAATTGGCTACATCTCATCTACCCTCTTGTCCCCACTTCTGACCTAGCTTAAATATCAGTCAAAATTTTGCAGTGATTCACTTGTAATACCATCAACTCCCTTATGCCTTTATTGCCTGACATATTCTGTAGGCTAGAAAACAAAACAAAACAAAAATGCCAAAAAAACAGCTTGATCAATTCATGGCTTATTCCTTGCCTGCCCCTACATAGAGAAAGGTGAATAAAGAAAGATTCAACTTTGCTAATGCATCTCATGACCACTAAATCACAATTACATTTTCCCAGACTATTCCACAATTTTTTTTTTTTTAGTTGTAGTTGAACACAATGCCTTTATTTATTTATTTATTTTTATGTGGTGCTGAGGATCAAACCCAGGACCTCACACATACTAGGTGAGCACTCTACTGCTAAACCCCAGCTCCAGCCCCTACTCCATGATTCTTGACAACCATTTCACATATTCTCCTGAAAGCCATCAGTTTTTTCCGGCCTAGCTTTTAGCCAATGACCTTACTTCCTTTACCACTGAGAAGACAGTTTCTACAAATGCCCATCTCTTGTCTGTGTCTATTTACTGTTGCCTCTTATATATATGTAACTTTCAAGTGTCCAGGCTCCCAGGAAAGACTATTATATCACTTACGCACTAAATCCTACCACCATCTCCTCTACCTACTCAAAATATTCACTCCAGTTCTTCCTCTCCATCACATCATTTCTACTTAAATATAAACATACTTTCATTTCCCAGTTTAAGATTAAAAATACAAGGGTCTTTTGATCTCATGAATGTACTAGCTACCACCCTTGTTCTTCTTATAGCAATATTCCTAGAAAGAACATTTTCTGAAATTATTCCTCTTACTATCATTTAAATGTATTCCAACCAAAATTTGGCCATTATTACTTCATCAAAACTGCTCTTTTCAAGGTCATCATATCTGGAGGTGAATTTTCTTGTCATCTTTATATTACCATGATTTTAAAATTATTCACCTCATGAGGGCAATGAACTCTTTGAATGGGGGGGGTACAATATGTCATTCGTCTTTCTATTTTGGATATGCCTGGATTCAATATGCAGTACTGATATATATGTTTGAAATATGGTTAACCCTTAAAATGACTGCTTAATGAATAACCAAATAAACTGTAATATCTAGGAATTTGAAAATCAAACAGGAGCACACTATTATTTAATAAATTTAGTTAGAACCCTGTTGGAAGTTTAAATATACTTCTAAGACTTATTTTACCTTCATAGATACTTCAGATACCTAAAAATCTTGAAAAAAACCTAACCACAAATATGAATTGTTACTTCATTTGTGGTGCTGACAATGAAGCCCAAGGTCTTATACATGCTAGGCAAGTGGTTCTGTCACTGAGCTACACCTCCAGACCCCAAATAAAATATTCTGAAAGCAGATATTTAAGCCAAACATGGTGGTATATGCCTTTAATCTCAGCTACTGAGGAGGTAGAGGCAGGATGACAAGTTTGAGGCCAGCTGGGGCTACTTAGTGAGACCCTGTCTCAAAATAAAAATAAAAAAGGGGTTGCTAAAGTTGATAAAATGAAGAAGTAGAGGAGGTTACTTTCCAAGTTGCTCTGTGGCATGAGACTAGGAAAGCAGACAAACTGCTTTTCTTTGAGGTGGATGAGAAAAGAAACTACACTGGGATTTAATAGTAGATTCTTAAAACAGCCTATGGGCTCAGAAGCTGGGATAGAAGAAAAAACAAAAACAAAAACAAAAACACCATCTGCACAAGTGGCCACCAATGCAGATACACTGCAGGCAAATCGGAGAGGGGACAAAGAAAATGGCATTTCAGGTGCCACCTTGGCTGTACTGAAATAAGGAAATCAGTGTTGAACTGATCTAGTGGATAAGTGACATTTTATTTTCATGTGGGAAAGACATAGCACTTTCATTAAAAGAAAAGTCACCAAACAACCTAATGTTACATCTTAAAACCCTTTGAAAAAGAAGATCAACATTAAAAGCAGTAGAAGACAGGACATAATTAAAATCAGATAAAAACATCAAGGAAACTGAAATAAAACAAAACTTTTAAAAAATCAAAGAAACAGACAGTTGTTTCTTTGAAAAAAAATAAATAAAATTGACAAACCCTTAGCCATCCATGCTAACCAACAGAAGGAAAGGAAAAACTCAAATTTCTAAATTCATGATGAAAATGGAATCATTACCATGCACACAATTGAAATACAGAGGATAACTAGAAACTTTATTAAGAGAAAACCTTGAAGACACCAACAAATTTCTAGAGACATAACACCTACCCAAATTGAACCAGGAGGACATAGAAAATTTAAATAGATCAATTTCAAGCAGTGAAATTGAAGATGCCATCAAAAGTCTACCAACAAAGAAAAGCCCAGGAGCAGATGGATTTCCAGCCGAATTCTACCAGACCTTCAAAGAAGAACTAACACCAATACTCCTCAAATTACTCCATGTAACAGGAAAGGAGGGAATTCTTTCAAACTCATTCTATGAAGCTAGTATCGCCCTAATACCAAAATCAGACAAAGATACATCAAGAAAAGAAAACATCAGGATAATATCCCTGATGAACACAGATGCAAAAATTCTTAATAAATATTGGTGAACTGCATACAGGAACACATTAAAAGGATAGTGCACCATGATCAAGTGGGGTTCATTTCCAGGGATGCAAAGTTGTTTCAACATATTGAAATCAATAAATATAATCCATCATATCAATAGACCTAAAGACAAGAATCACATGATTATCTCAATAGATGTAGAAAAAGCATTTGACAAAATGCAGCAACCATATAGGTTCAAAAACACTAGAAAACATACTAGGAACATACCTCAAAAAAACCCAAGTCAACATTATTCAAAATGGAGAAAAATTTCACCACTTCTATTCCACCTTGAAACTCTAGCCAGAGCAATTAGGAAAAAAAAAAAAAAAAAAAAAAGATATTAAAGGGATGCAAATAGGAAAAGAGCTCAAACTATTCCTATTTGGTGACAACATGATCCTATATTTAGAAGACCTAAAAAAACTCCACCAGAAAACTTCTAGAACTCATAAACAAATTCAGCAAAGAAGCAGTATATAAAATTAACACCCATAAATCAATTGCAGTCCTATACACCAACAATGAATCAGCTGAAAGAGAAATTATAAAAACTATCTTATTTACAATAACCTCAAAACTATATAAAATCAATCTAACAAAAGAGGTGAAAGACCTCTACAATGAAAACTACACAACACTAAGGAAAGAAATTAGGAAGACCTTAGAAGATTAGAAGACCTTCCATGTTCTTGAAAAGGCAGAAATAATATTGTCAAAATGGCCAAATTACCAAAAGCACTATATATATTTAATGCAATTCCTATCAAAATTAGAAAAATAAGTCATGAAATTCATTTGGAAAAATAAGAGGCCCAGAATAGCCAAAGCAATCCTTTGAGAACAGTGAAGCAAGAGGCATCACAATACCAGAGCTTAAATTTACAGAGCAGTAGCAACAAAAAAAAGCATGGTATTGGTACCAAAACAGACATAAAGATGACTAGAACAGAATAGAAGACACAGAAACAAATCCACATAAACAGTTTTCTCATATTGGACAAGGGTGTGAAATATATGCATTGGAGAAATGGTAGCCTTTTCCACAATGGTGCTGGGAAAATTGGAAATCCCTATGTAGTACAATGAAATTTAACCCCTATTTCTCACCCTGCACAAAACTCAACTCAAAATAGATCAAAGACCTAGACAGTAGACCAGAGACCCTATGCCTACCAGAAGGAAATGTAGGCCCAACACTCTTGTCATGTTAACTTAGGAACCGAATTCCTCAGTAAGACTCCTAAAGTGCAAGAAGTAACATCAAGAATCCATAAATGTGACAGTATCAAACTTCTTCACAGCAAAGGAAATAATCAAGAATGTGAAGAGGGAGCCTACGGAATGGGAGATAATATTTGCCACCTGCACCTCAGATAGAGCATTAATCTCCAGAATATATAAAGAACTCCAAAAACTTAATATCCCAAACACAAATAACCCAATCAATAAATAGGCAAAAGAACTGAACAGACACTTCACATAAGAAAAAATATAAATATATGAAAAAAATGTTCAACATCTCTAGCAATTAGAGAAATGCAAATCAAAACCAGTCTAAGATTTCATCTCATTCCAGTCAGAATGCCAATCATCAAGAATACAAGTAACAACAAATGTTAGTGAGGATGTGGGGGAAAGAGTATACTCATACATTGCTAGTGGTACAGCAAATTAGTGCAACCACTAGGGAAAGCAGTATGGAGATTCCTCAGAAAACTTGGAATGGAACTACTATTTGACCCAGTTATCCCATTCCTCAGTATATACCCAAAGGACTTAAAATAGGCATGCTGCAGTGAGGCAGCCACATCAATGTTTATAGCAGCTCAAATTACAATAGCTAAGCTACAGAACCAATGTAAGTGCCCTTCGATAGATGACTGGATAAAGAAAATGTGGTATATATATACAATGCAATATTACTCAGTCATAAAAAAGAATGACTTTATGATTTTTGCTAATAGATCAATAAATCTGGAAACTATTATGCTAAGTGAAATAACAAAAATTAATCCCAAATAACAAAAGGTCGAATGTTCTGATATGTGGATGCTAACACAAGATGGAGGCAAAGAATGGAAATTCAGTACATTAGAAAAAGGGGTATTAAGGGAAGGGAGGAGCATTCGTTTTGTTTTGTTTTTGTGGCATTGGGGATTGAACCCAGGGCCTCACACATTCTAGGCAAGTGCCCTACTTCTAAACTATATCCCTGCCCGAGGACTAGGATAGGAATAGGAAAAACAGTGGGATGAATCTGACATAATTTTCCTATATACATATGTGAATACACCACAGTAAATCTTCATATCACGTACAACAAGAAGACTTGGATCCTAATTAAAATAAGATCTACTCCATGCTTATATGAACATGTCAAAATATAATCTACTGTCATGTATAATTAAAACGAATAATTTTTTTTTTTTTTTTTTTTTTTTTTTTTTTTTGTGGTACCAGAGATTGAACTCAGGGGCACTCGACCACTGGGCCACATCCCCAGCCCATTTTTGTATTTTATTTAGAGACAGGGTCTCACTGAGCTGCTAAGTGCCTCGCCATTGCTGAGGCTGGCTTTGAACTCGCGATCCTCCTGCCTCAGCCTCCCAAAGTGCTGGGATTACAGGTGTGCACCACTGCGCCCGGCTACGAATAAATTTTTTAAAATTAAAAAAATAAAAAGAAATGGCTGAAGATGTAGTTCAATGGTAGAGTACCCCCAGGTTCAATCTCCACTACCATCCATGGAAATGAGGATGATAATAATAATAATAGTGAAAGCAGATATTCAAATGTTTATATGATTTATATGAGAACTTAGATTTTTCATAAATTTGTTTATACTGCATAATAACCATAATTTATAAATGAATACTATAAAATGTATGAGTTGCCCCTCCACAAATTAGAAATGAAGTCAGTCCTAAGGATTTATGTTGTAATTTAAAAATATTGAGAGATGAGACAGAATATTCTTGTTCTAAAAGGTATTCTTAAAATAAGTATACAAATTACTTATAATGGTAGGTAGCGATACAAACTACCATACAGTTTTTTTCCACTAAACAAATGCTAAGTCATTGCTCAGAAGAAATTTCTATAAAATGAAAATGAAAGCCTCTGGCACTAGCTGAAGTCAGTTTTTCCAAAACGGAGTTGTGATAACCTAAACCTTACCTCTGTTTCTAACCAAAATCACCAATGATGTAAAGTTAAATTACAATTTAACTTTCCTTCTTCTCAATTCTTATTTCCAATTACTATGTTAGAGCATTTTTAAAAAAATAAAATAAAATAAAACTGCAAGTGTCTTAGGTCCAAAAGGAACAGAAGGGGAAAAAATGAAATCATAAATTTGTATTACAGGTTACATGGAACAGCTCAAAATTAAGTTTGAAACAAACCTTGGTATTTTGGGTCATTGAGAACACTCTTACTTAACTCATATCAGTTGGAGCCAAAGTGGGCAATATGTCAAATTAACTTGCTCAATTTCCTTTTCTCAACTTTACAATGCCCTTTAGGAACACCATTACTGAATAGCTATCGTTGGCATTTACAGTATAAAACCTGATTTTGGAGGCTGATATTGCAATAGCCTAAATATCACAAAACTGAAAACTGTATAGGGCTAGTTGTTTCACATGCTGAAAGAAAAAAGAAGTTTGTAGATGCTATGTTGATGGAAAAGGAAATAATCAGGGTTAGTTTCAGAATGATTTAAATAGTTGACTTGAATTTGGATATATGAAAATAAGTACCACTGACCTGCATGATTTTTTAAAAACTTGAAATAAACTGCTAGCTAAATTCATGATTTGATATATTTATGTATTATTTTTCATATAGTAAGTTTGACTATTAAGTAAATAGACCCTACAATATTATATTAAACGTGCTGGCACAGAGACTTGTATTTCAGTAAAACATTGTGTCATTTAAAATAATTTAGAAATGTATTCTTTTTAATGCTTTCAAGTTCAATACAAACAAAATCTATCACTAAGGAAACACAACAAATAATAGTAGAATATTTATAAGAACGAAATAAACAATCTAGTTTTTAAATGAACCATGCAAAGAGTATATTTCAAATGAAAAGTTATAAATTGATATAGGTATCAAAAGCATATCCTAGAAAAACAATTGTGTCTGAGAACAATAAGTTTTCCTGCTACCCGCCATGATAAATATCATCTGGGCCTCCACAGGTAAAATAAGCATTTGTGGTGTTGCCAGTTTTCCTTTAAATGTAGAAACATAAATGGACAAAACAACTGTTTTTTCCCCTTACCTCTAAGTACTCTTTTTGGCTAGTCTAATAACTATTTAGAATATTTTCTTCTTTCTAAACTCTTTAGAAAAAGTATTATTCTTACATGGTAGAGAAGAAGATACACCTTGGGACTCTTAAATATAAATAACAACTGTAAGTAAGCCACTTCTGATTCTGAAACATTACAAAACAATAAACTTACAAAAATAAATTCATTCTATATCATGAATTGAGCTAATACCATTTTGAATATATTATTATATTCAAAATCTCCCAGTATTGATTTACAATGTATGTATTCACAAAGCATATGCTGGTACAGATATAGATGGCAAACAGTCAAGTCCCCTTGTTTCCTTTAAAACATGAATAAAACATAAAATTAAACAGTGCATCTCATGATCTATGTGCTCTGCACTCTAATGTTCCGCATGTCTTTCAGCAGCACTGGTCTGTAGTTTTGCTCCAAAATTTCCATGTATTCAAAATAATCACTCACTCGAAATCCATGTAGTGCTTCTTCCTGCCAAGAAATATAAAGGGAAGTTCATTCACTTTGGTAAAGACACACAATTCCAAGTTAATAATTTTAAATAATTGATGGACCATTTAATTTCAGCTATGGATGATGGGGGCACTTTATGTTGCTAGTAAATGTATAATTGCTTTGTATTTAATGGGCTGTGTATACAGATTATAGGAATGAATCATATCCTCATGAAACAGGGTTGTCTACTCTCAAAACCAAAGATTTTATAGCTAACAACAACAACAAAACCACTCAGATGTCATTAGTCACTTATGAGTAACAATGTGCAGCTTGCAAATATATCACTTAAAAATATGAGATGGATATCATTACCCTAAGTGCATGTATGAAGTCACAAATGGTGTGAATATACTTTGTATACAACCAGAGATATGTAAAAATGTGCGTTACAAGTATAATATGAAATGTAATACATTCTGCTGTCATTTCTAAAAACTTAGAATAAAAAATAAATTTGAAAAAAAAATCTACACAATGAGGAAGAGGTTAGTTGAAATATTCTAAATATATTAATTACTGATCTATTTTCATCACTGGGTGCATGCCCTAGAAGAGTTTATCTAATAAAAGCTGAAGAAAGAGGATATTTTTTATATAACATTACACCATGAAAGCAAGACCTCATAGCTTCCAACATAAATATCTGAACTCTCAAGTAACTGTGACATTACTTCACTTTTTCATTCATATACTCACTTGACTATTATATCTTGGGTTCCAGGTTATGTATTCAAGAGACAAAGATGAATAGGGGCCCTGTCCTGAAATGTTAACAGGTATATAGCATGCTTCCAACTATTTGTATAAGTAACTGAATCAAAGGGAAGATGTTCATGATGAATGACAGAACACTAGGTCTTTGTACATTTCTGTCTACCAAAAATACTTCACTTTTTACAAGGGAGAAAAAAGGATTAAAGTGAGACCAAAATTACTGTTCAAGAGTTTATTTAAGCCGTTATTGTTATAATCATGAAACTGTTAAGAATTTATTCATTTTCTTCAAATCATATTTGATTTGATTTTGATCATCTCTTCACTGAAAGTAATCCTAAAATGGAAAGGAATTACAATAATGTGTTATTCTAACCAGAGAAAAAAGATTCACTGCTAAAGAACTGTTTCAGTATATAGTCTTGATTTTCAAAGAAATGCTTATTGCTCATTAAATATGACCTACAATAAGAGATGACAGCATTTGAACAATAGCTCTAATAATACTTTCCTGGGCAAAAAATAAGCAAAATATATTTAGCATCTTTTAATTATTGTTCTACTTTAATTTAATAATAAAACTACCTACACAGGAAAGCCACAGCTATTACTTGACTTAAATATATTTCTTCCTTATAATGTGTTCTTTAAAATCTTGTACTTCCAGTTTAGACATTAATTTTAAAGTTAAGGGAAAACATCCTGATAACCACCCTGACGAGATACTCATAAAAATGGCACATAAAATTGTTAAGGTTTTACAAGAGAAAAATTTATACTTATCAAGATGAATCCTTTTAAATTATACTTTTTTATTATTTAAAATTTTTAGGAAATTTTTACTCTGAATAAAGTTTCAAAATATCTGAATTTCACTTTCTGTCTTCAAAGTAGAATATTTTTTATCTTATCTTAAATGTTCTCTAGTGGTCTTTTTAGTGGATAACTTTACCTATAATTATGACTATTTAGAATGCCAGCTTATCATTATAGTTATATCACAGTATTTCCTCATTATAATTCCTTATAATTTCATTTAAATAACTAAGTATATTGAACTCTATATAAAATATGAATGCCTCTAATCTTTAAATAGGCAGATATATTAATCACATAAGGTAACAACAACTGTATAAACAGTACAGTATTCATTCAAAAGTTTTTTTCAAAACAGATTATACTAGAGTGGTTTAAATTTGATTTAGAAAGTTCATCCTGAGCATACTGCATTTTCTTTTTGGTAACTGTTATAACTATTATTCAATCAGTGTGCTTTCAATGATTTTTTCATCATGAATTCTTGGTTTTAAATATGGAATTATCGAGAAGCATTAAGAATTACCTTGCTAAACCATAATATTGAGTATATTCAGTATTATGTGATATAGTATTGTTATGGCCTGGATATTAGATGTTTTCCAAAAGTTCCTGTGTCAATGCAACTATATTCAGAGATGAAAACAATTGGGTTATGAGAGCTATGACCTTATCAGTCCATCCTAATTTGAATGAACTGGCTGGTTGGTAACTGTAAGCAGGTGGGGCACAGGTGGAAAGGGTAGGTCACTGGGTGCATGCCCTAGAAGAGTTTATCTTCCCTGTGGCTCCTTCTCAGAAAGCTCTCTGCTTTCTGCCTACCACAAATAGAGCAATGCTCTACCAACAAACCCTTATGACAATGATGTGCTGCCTCATCTTGGTTCCAGTGAAATGGAGTTGGCCAACCATAGAATGAACCTCTGGAAACATGAACCAAAACAAACTTTTCCTCCTCTAAGTTGTTCTTGTGGGGTATTTTGGCCATAGCAACACAAAGAAACACAGGTATATACATACCTTCCCTCTCTCCTTTCTGTACAGAAGTTCAGTTTTAAATATGTATCTGTTTTCTTCTACTATTGAGAGTAGTTGATTAGGGTCAGTTGAATTTAGTATTATTTTTTAAGGCAAAAAGGCTAGTTAATCAAAGACAATTTTACATAGAAAAAGGAACACAGGATTTAGATTCAGACAAACAAACACAGTTTAAACCTTCTTTTGTTACTAGACAATAACAAGAACCCAGACAAATTTACCCTCAATTTTTTCATGTGTTTAATGAGAATAATAATAGCATATGGTTGCTCTGTTGAGTAAATATTCTGCTATCTGAACTACTTATTATAAACTACAAAGCTTTATATGATCTGGTCTCTTCTTATCTCGAACCCTTCTCATCATCTTGTTCTAGCCACAGAGATCTCCTTACCAGTGTCTAAGGGCTCAGGTCATTCTCCTTTGAACTTCTTCAATTGCTAAGCTTCCCACTTAAGAAGAATTTTTCCCACAAGTCTTTGTATGGTGTTATCCATTGCTTTATTTAGGTCCCTTCCTACCCCATTAAGAGTGGTCTTCCCTGGACTTTTTGATAAATAACATCTCACCATGTTTGATATCTTTAAGACCACATATATCTTTTTTAAGACCACATATATCTGAAATATTACACATTTTTCACTACTGTTTCTCTCTGAGTAGAATTTAAGATCAGTGTGGGTAGGAATGTCCTGTCTTGTGACTACAATTGAAGATGGGACACAGTTGTTGCACAATAAATAGCTGAATGAGCCAAAGAATAAACAGACAATACCTGTCAAGTCCTAGCATATGATAAACACTCAAGGTACTAATTTTGTCCAGAAAAGTCAGAAGTTACCTTTTAATCAATTTGAATCTTTGAAATAACTGGGATACATTTTCCTGATGACAGTGCAGACATATGTCAAGCATGGATGGTCCATCAAGGATTATTATCTTCAATCTCTGCTCTTCAGCCCTTTACCAAGAATAGAGATCTAAGGTATTAAGACATTACTATCTTCTTGCAAATTCTCAAGAATGTGTCTATCATGGATAGCAAGCTATACCTATACTTTCAAAAGAGCTTTGTATCAGTTGAAGTTTCCAAAATTACAACAGAAATTAATTTCCAACAGAAATGATTTTAAGTGACTGTAAGCACTGCCAGCTTGGAATTTAAATAGAAGATAAGGCCTTTTATAGTGGTATACACAAAGAACTGAAAGATCAAATGTGCCAACATGACATGCCTTAGTTTTATGACTTGGGACTAGGTTAGGTATTTTCTGATAGTCTTTCCCAAATATTTAATTATTAATATTTTTTCTAGATGATGACTTTTTTTAGTATAATACCTCTTTTTTTTTAATATTTATTTTTTAGTTGTAGTTGGACATAATACCTTTATTTTTTATATGTGGTGTTGAAGATCAAACCCAGGGCCTCACATGTGCTAGGCCAGTGCTCTACCTCTGAGCTACAACCCCAGCCCCATAATAGCTCTTTATACAAAAAAAGTATGGAGGAAAGAACAGTAAGTCACTTTGAATGGGTTAAAATGGACTTACCAGGGCTGGGGTTGTGGCTCAGTGGTAGAGCGCTCACCTAGCACATGTGCAGCCCAGGTTCGATCCTCAGCACCATGTAAAAATAAAAGCATTGTGTACAACTTAAACAAACAAATAATTTTTTTTTAAAATGGACTTACCACAAAATGTGCAGAACTTACACACTTAACAAAGGTTATTTAACTAAGAATTTTCATTACTGTCAAGTCTCATATAAACAGTATTTGAGAGAAAGGTCAAGAAATGGGGGTTTTATGAATATAGCTCAGTTCTTTATCCTTTCTAGACATGACTATTTTTCTATTTGTGACTGACCTATCATATAAAAAAGAGACTTGTCTTGGCCAAAGTGGAAGAAACACAACAAAGCTGCAAGCAATATTTCTTTCCATATATGACTACTGGATTGCTTAGTGAAATTAGAAATTCAGGACCTGAGAGCCTTAAAACTTTTGAATCCCTAGTGTTTGCATTCTGGATTCTGCTTTCTTAACAAGCTCCAAAGGGAACACTTTTATGTATTCTAAAGATTTCAAACTATTTGAGATTTTATATTACAATCTGTGAATTCATGCCTTGGCCATGTGAATTCTGATTTATAAAGTCAAAGCAGTCTAAATCTATCAATAAGCACTCAAACTAATCCTTAGAATCAGGGTAGTTCAGGAAATGTGCATGATTCTGGAGAGTGTAGGATGCTTATTAGTATAATGTACGAGCTCTCTGAAGATTTAAGCCCAGCAAAAGGGTACCGACATGTGATGATTATAGAGATGATTCAGTCCTGGATGAACTAAAGAGGGAGTAGGTCCTCATTAGATACATAACAAAATGTTTCTGACTAAGGTGTGCAGATCATATCCACGCTAGCTTTTGTGATATTATATACTAAGAAGTCCCAGGGGCTGGGGAAAAAAACTGAGAAAAGTAGACCAAAGGTTAGCTATGGACTCAGAAAATACTGTTTCTTTTACTTTGTGCTCAGCACATCTTTTTCTAAACTAAGAAGGAAAAATAAGGGAGATGGGGTAGGGAGGTAGAAACAGTAATGGCTAAGTTTTTCTGAAGCACTTGCTATGTTCCAGATAATGTTCTAGAAGTATTTTACAGACAGCATCTCATCTAATTCCTCAACAATTTTATGTGATAGGTATTATTTCATTTCATATTATACAGATGAAGAAACTTAAGCACAGGGGTTTAAAAATAAGCCCAAGCTTCCACAGTGAGTGACAAAGCCAGAATTTAAATATGAGTATAGTCCACTCAAATGACATAAAGGCAATGCAGAAATCCTATTTTCAAAACACAGTATACTGAACATGTTTTATTTTTTCTCTCAGATGGTGAATTATTTTCCATACTATGTATACTTTTATCTTTGAACAGCTTAGGCATTCAATCAGTTTTTCTCAGTCTGATCTTTATTTTTCACCCTGTAAACATCTTCTGGTAACAGCAGCTACAACAGCACCACCAACAAAAAAAATCCCTCCTGACAATTTACTGATTGGGTTAAAATTAATCTGATTTTTCATAATTATAAATTGATTTTCCCATAATATGCAAAGTTTAGTTGAAGCATTTTAATTAAGTATTTTGAGCCTTGACAGCCTGATTTTCACTGGAAGGCAATCTTCCTAGCCTGGCATTTCAGTGAAGTTTGTCCCCAGGTTGAATATACAAACACAACTAAAATTACCACCAGCCTATTAGCATGTTAGAGAGGCATGCAACATAGCCAGGCTGCTAAAGCACAGACTTCTTCACATGAATTGCTATTAAACAAAACCTCCACCAAATATGCATCTATATTGTGTGTCTATTACAGATGAGTCCATTAAAAAGTAATAATTAATTAATTATAGAAAGAGGAAGAAAAGAGAAAATTCAGACTTTCTAGCTAGCTGAGAAATTGCAAATATTTATTTTGCTGCATGTTTTCCTCCCTGGAATTATAATGCCTACAGACTTTCTGAACTATCATCTGTCACGGAAAAAAATGTTTGGAAGTCCCAGTACCACACTCCCCAAAAGAAAAACAGAAAAAGAAAAAATGAAAAACATTTGAGACCTCAGGTCCAAGAAGGTTGCCTTCAAACTCAGTTCTAGTTTATATCATCACAATGTAAGGAAAATACACTTAACTGTTCTATATCATCCAACTCACATTTTTGTCAAATCTATAAAGATGTTATGAAAAAAACAACAATAATTTGCTGATATCAACTTATACCCACAGCGTTCATCTAATCTCCTATTTTAGTGGTTTAATCAGAAGGAAAAAAAACATGTGTTTTTTTTCCTCCTGTGTTTTTTTTCCTCCCAGGAAATCTGGGCTGCCTATTCATGTTCACCACCTTTTGATCTAGGCAATTCCAGCTTGTCTTTTTAATATACTGTTTTAGAATCATGAAGAACTCTTCATTGGGCTATTAAAAATGTAAGCAAGGAGTCAAAACTCTCAATTACCTAATTGAAAATCTTGAGCCTAAACCAAATGAATAGAAATAGGCTGGTATTTTCTCTATACCATATATGTCACATGGATTTTTATTTCTAAAGCAATGCTTTTATCATGACACTTTCTGTCAATATGTAAAACCTAAATCAGGAGAAGAATTGAGTATTTTTAATCTCCTGGAACCATCTAGCTATCTACAGTTGCCTAGGATAACTAATAACTGAAAGCATTATACATTTGTGATTTTCAATATTTTAAAAACTCATTTGATTGGGTTTGATTATTTGAACTCAAATTTATAACAGTCAAATATTTGTTCTACTTTTATGTAGATTCAACTTTTAAAAAATTAGCTTCATTATAAAAGTACTATGGGATCATTTTGCAAAATTAAAAATTTAAAAAGGCAACAAAGTATATATAATAAAAAGTTAAAGTTCCATGTTCTATTTTATCTTCTGTCCTCTTAGAAGCAATTACTATTAAATATGTAGAATCATAGAATAATTCGATGAATTAATAACATGACCATTCTTTTACTTGAGGAATGTTCCAAAGGAAGGAAGAATAAAATTACTTCTTTAGTCAATATTTAATTATTGGCTATGAACATATATTCATGTATATTTCAAATAATAGGTATTATAGGGTTTAGTGAAGTAAAGGAGTATACACATATTCAAATAAACCATACTGAAATTTATCTCACAAGAAAGATGAGTACCTATCAAAAACAGTGGACTCTGAGACCTATCTACTGAAAATAAAGCAAAAGGTGATAGTCACACTACCCTCTGAAAAGAATCGTTTGTCCTAATCTCTCAGATGAATACAAACAACAGAAGTAAAAAAAAGTCAGGGTAGTTCTAGGACACATGGTAAAATTAAATCCTTGCCAATACATTCTTGAACTGATTCAATTCAAATTTTAGTAATGTAAATAGAAATTAGGTAATAAAGATAACTTCTCACCCCCTACCCTGCATTTAAAATCCGTTACTTTTAAATCGATAGCATTATATCTAGTGCACAAGGAAGTCTGAGACACATTTAAAGTGGTCACCATTTGCAAACCCTGTTACAATTTTCCTTGCAGGAGTCAAAAAAAGATGAAATTGCAATAGTAACTAACATTAATAAGACTTAAGATGATGATATGTAAAGATACTCTGCTTCTGGTGAGAAGATGTAGTAAGCATTGGTGGAATTTAGTAATGCTTGTTATTCAAAGTAAACAAAACTAAGGTCACTCATCTTTCCTGTTATTTTTAAATATTGTTTGTTCATTAGCTTATTCTATCAACAAACATTTATTGAGCAATTATTATGTGCTGGGTACAGTTCAAGGCACTGAAAATCCATCCATAAACAAGATGAACCAAGTCACAGGCCTTTTGGAGCAAAAATATTATACTGGGGAAGACAGACTAAAACACATAAATAATTTCAGATAGTGACAAAAACTATATGAGAAACTAAACTGGGACAAAAGGTTAGGGAATTATGGGCTAGGGGTTCTTTGGACAAAGAGTACAAATTTCTATAAGTTGATCACTATAGCTGGTGAAAATGTCCCTTACTGAAAATGAATGAGTCCATGTTTGTCTTTAGCACAGTTCCCACCACTTTGACCTTCTCTGTTGTGTGAATCACCCCTTGCAGATCACTGTTTTTCCTTTTCTACCTCAGTTTTCCTTCTACCTATGCAACCATTGTCTTGGCATACAATTTCATTATGAATGTTTCTAAGATTATAATTCTAGTGATGTATGAACCTTAAGACATTTTGAATTCAGTATTTATGAAACAAAAATGCTTGACAGGTTAGCAATCTTAAATGATCGATGGCATTTATTTCAAGAAAAACATCATTAAATTGAACTTTTATTGATCAAGTAAGACAAAGAAATACATATTTTTTAAACATCTTTTGGCACAGCATACTCATTAAGAGCAAAGTTTTGGGTCCAGAACATTGAATTTCATATGGAAACTCCACTCTACCTATAAAATGTGGGCAACTTATTTCAGGCCAAGCCTCACTTTCTTTTTTTTTTTTTTTTTTTTTTCATATTATACTTAGAGAACACATTTTTACATATCTTTGGTTGTATACAAAGTATATTCAAAATGGAGATAATAATAGTACCTACCTATCAAGAGTTGTTTTTGGGATAGGTGAGTACCTAGAAAAGTACCTGGCATTAATCACCCAAAGCTAACTATTAGCTATTAAGGGGCTGGGATTGTGGCTCAGTGGTAGAGCGCTCGCCTAGCACATGCGCGGCCCGGGTTCGATCCTCAGCACCACGTAAACATAAATGCATTGCATTGTGTACATCTAAAGCAAATAAATAAACATTAAAAAAAATATTTTCCCTTCAACATAAACATACTTACTTTTAGGAAAACTTGCAGATCTTGAGTCTGAGTGTGCTGTAGAATGTCTTGTTGGAGATGTTTAAATATAGCGATGCAGATATACACTTGGTAATCAGGACCAAGGAAAACACAGGTAGCGATATAGTGGCATATGTCCATCCAATCTAAATAATTCCAGAAACACTGACTTATCCATTGCAGGCAAATCTTCAAAAAATAAAATTTAAAAGTTCATTTAAAATCTTTTAACACTATATTTGGCTTATAAAAAGCAGCAGCCAGTAACACAGAAAGCCAACAAAAAAGTCTTGTATTTAATAAAAATGGATTGTTAGGCTGCACAGTAGTGTACTAACAAGTACACTTCTCCTATTTGCTTACTATTTGAGAAAACTCATGGCCTTGGGACTCAGGAGTTCAGGATAACTGAAGGTGTTCGAGCTGTTCTCATACCTATTGCTGAATGCCTTCATTTTGCATGCTGTCCTCTTCTTATTCATCATACCAGTTTGCTCTCTACAGATACAAAGGCTAAGAGACCCTTTTAATTCAGAGATAAAAGTTTTTACTTTTTTTTTTTTTCAATTTATTGGTTCTTTTTAGTTGTACATAACAGTAGAATCCATTTAATATCCTACCTATATTCATAGATGTAAAATTACATAGATTATAGATTGCTAAGGGTTACATTAGTGCAAATGGACTCTTGCTGAATTAGAAAACTTCTTAAACCAAACAAAATTATATAATATATAAACTGGGAGCTAATGGAAAGAATAATTTAAAAATGAGACTTTCATAAAAACATTTTTTGAGAGTAACATCTGTTTAGATTATAAAAGCAATACATGTGCATATAGAAAACAGAAAAGTTTAAGAAAAAAAAACAATAACAACAATGCAGAGATTAACACTGTTAACATTCTAGTATATTAATTCCACTATGGTCAATACCCTACCTTAAATAAACAGACATGTCAAAATCCTAACCCCGAGTACTTCAGCGTGTAACCTTATTTGGAAATAAAGTCTTTACAGAGGCTATCAAGTTAAAATGAGTTTATTAGGGTGGGTCCTAATCCAAAATGACTGACTTTGTATAACAGAAAATATGGACACAGAGACAGATGGGCCACAAAGAAAGGCAAGGAAAAGATACATCCCGTGAAGATGGAGGATTGCAGTGATGCATCTATAAGACTAGAGACACCTAAGACCACCAGAGGCTAGGAGAGAAAATTAAAATAGTTATTTTTCCAGTGCCGTCAGTGTGAACATAGCCTTGTCAACACCAATTTTTGGATTCAAGCCTTTAAAACTGAAAAAATAGAATTTTTGCTGTTTTTAGCAACTCAGTTCATGTAATTTGTTACTGCAATCATGGGGAGTTAATACAATTTCTTTCCATTATTTTCATTTATGATTTACAAATTACTTCTGAGGAAAATTTTTCATTGAATGTCTTATCTTCCATTTGTTTTTTTAAGAATTGGGAGAGGAAAAGGGAATTGATATGGTGTCCTACCTCATTTTCTCAAAGGTATTAAGATACAGGTAAACAAAATTTCCCTCTTTTTTTCTAACATTTTTCCCCTTTTAAAAATACTTTTTTGGCCAGGTGTGCTAGCATACACCTGTAATTCCAGCTACTCCAGACGCTGAGACCGGAGGATTCAAAGTTTGAGGCCTGCCTGGGCAAATTAGCAAGACTCTACCTCAAAATAAAATTTTAAATAAAGGTCTTGGGGTACAGATTAATAGAGCATTCCTGGGTTCAATTCCTAGGACCACATTTAAAAAAATGAATAAGTTCTAAAAGTTATATCTTTGATTCAACTTTTTAGTATGTTAATTTTCCTTTAACTGATTAAAATGGTATTCATTTGTTAGGTCTGACATAACAAAGAACCACAAACTAGGTGGATTAAACAACAAAAATGTATTTTCTCACTATTCTAAAGAAGTCTTAGGTCAAGTTATAGGCAGGGCTAGCTTGTTCTGAGCCTTGTCCTCTTGACTTCTAGATGGCATCTGCTTCTTGTGTCTTCCCAAGTTCTTTTCTTTGACATGTTTTTTGTCCAAATCTCTTATTAAAAACATGAGTCATACAAGATTAGGGCCTACCCTAATGACATGATTTTAATTTAATTACTTATTTGAATACCACATCTCCAAAACAGTCATATCTGAGGTACTTGTGGTTAGGACTTTAACATGTGAATCTGGAGGAACACAATTTAGCCTATACCAGATGACATTACTAAATTTTTATTTTCCACACATTATAACTCATATCAACTATTAACCTTTTAATTCCAGTCATTATGAGCATATCTTCTAATTTCATATGTCCTAATTCCTTTTTACTACTGAAAAAGCCAACTATGCAAACTAAAAATTTTTCTTATCTTTTTAAGTATAATTCTGTTCTCAGATATAAGATTTTTCTGTATCTATAATGTTCCTCTTCTATTATGATCCAAAACAACTTCATTGAATCTCTGAGTTTAACTCAATATTGAATTAAAACATATCTTCAAATACCCAATATTTGTCAATAGGCAGGATGTATAAAATTATCTTTGGTCCCAACTTCACTGTTGACTTGATACTATTAAGGTTCTTCACACAAATTTCAACCTTGAGGGTAGGCTGGCATACATTTCCAAGCCTCTATCACCCACCAAAAATCCATGCACTATAGTTGTACTGTGCTGAGAAGGAAATAGCTCATACTCCCACCTGACTAGGCAATCTGAAGCTGCCAGTGATTACTTTGACAAGAAGCAACACTTCTAATTCCTTTAAAGCACTGCTGTCAGAGTTGTCTGTTTTTTCCTACAGCAATTTATGTCAATACAGGACTAAGCTGTATTGATAAAAATTAGTTTATGGATGAATAAAGAGAAACAATTAAAGAGTAAAAATAAATATAAATGATCCTCACATTCAGAGGAAGGAGTACCCATTCTATTGTCAGTGTCAGGACTTACTGGCAAGTATAAAGACGAGGTGTTAAAACCTCTGTACATCATGCATACCAGTTAAAAGAATCTGTAATTAGTTCATTATTATATATAATTTTTTAAATTCAGTTTTAATCTTATGGAGTTTATGTACATTCAACAATTGTTTTCTGTAGAATGTATTTTTCTTCCATTAAATTGAATTAATATCTGTCTTCTCTATTGCATAGGAAATTCAGAGGAAGAAAACTGAAGAATTGAAACTAAAAGCACTTTGAAAAAAGTATATATATATATATATATATACATATATATATGTATATATATATATATTTATACATCCAGAAGACTATATACAGTATCTATAACAAAAGTACATTTGTACAAATGTACCTTTGTTCAAGCACTTAATAAACACCATGCAATACTATAATTTTTAAGTGAACAAAAGACAGCTAATCCCTGCTCTTATAGAGGTTACAATTAAAGGGGAGACATACATTTTAAACATATGACTCTCCCTTCACTTGGAAGAAATTATATCTGCTATTGTTATTATGTTTGCAAGATTTGTCATCATTATTAAATCTAACAGCAGAATTCCAAAACATTATTCCTGTGGAATAATTGTGATATAATTATTTATCACAATTTATATATTCTCAAGTAAACAATTTCTTTATTTTTACATTAAAGATAATCTACAAATCAGCTGACAGTCTATGATTCTAACAAGACAAAGGATATAGTATGCGTCTACTAGGTTGATATAATTTTTAATTTATTATTATGGATTTTTTCAAACATGTATAAGGAGGATGAAATACTACATGAACCAGACCTACATCAGATTCAAAATTTTGTTGGTTGGTCGATCCTTAAATTCATTTTCTTCTATAAGTTCTCCCTTCCTCCTTCTCTTTAAAATTTTTAAAAGAAAATTTAAAATAACTTTTTATCTGTATTGACATTATACCCAATTGAAAATCTCAGTTTTTAATAGCATCATGGTAATTTTTCATTTTTCTTTCACATCAGACAAAATACCATTCTCAGGTTAATTATAGTAATACTACCATGAATACTATCCCTTTGTCATTAGATAACGTCACTAAGCAGGCACAGCCAAATTTCTGTTTTAAAGAGCTTCCCATTAGGCTGTACCATCAAGTGGGTTCTGTTCAGTTCATAAGATTCAGTTTGACTTGATTCTCTAAGGGACTGAATTTATTTAGTTAGTTGCAGAGTTAATTATTTAAATAAAATTGTTCTAAAATAAAAATACAAAACAAGGTATATTCCCTGATCTCTAGTCATTCCTTCTTTATTAGCAATCAGTTAAAAAACATGGCATGTTCCTTCATTTCTTTAACACAAACACATGATCTCTGTGTGTGTATGTGTATATTTGTGTTCTTATCCTTTCTTAAGTAAATGGTAACAACCACTTCATTACACTTTTATTCACACTAAACAAATTAAAAAAAAAAAAAAACAATTTATAAATCCAAACCCCAATTCATGAACATTTGCATCATTTTTCATCTTTTGATTCTATGAACTGAATGGTACTCTACAAATGTTTCTACATATATATGTTGAAATTTTTCCAGTGTTTCTAAGAAGTATTTCTATAAATGAGATTGCTGGATTTAAGGGTAAATGCACATATAATTTTGCTAAAAATTCTCAAATCCCCTTTCATAAGTCTAAAAATGTACTATTACATTCTTGAAATCAGTCAGTGTGTTCTTATGTTCACTAAAAAAAATATTATTACCAATGGTTTACAAAATGCCTTATAAAGAAAGTGAAACAAATTTAACGTGTTTTAAATGGTAAAATACAGTTCCTTGTGAATTAATTATACTCTAAAACATTTTTTAAAACATTTATCCTTGGGCTTGGGATATAGCTTAGTGGTAGAGTGCTTGCCTGGAACGCACAAAGCCCTGGGTTCAATTCCCAGCAACACACACACACACACACACACACACACACACACACACACACATTTAGCTTCATAAGGAAATAAAATCACTTGCACAATATGCATTAAGTTTAACCACAGCCTTCCTAAATTTTGCTCTTCAACTGCACTTAAGCTCATGTCAATGTACATTAAAGACTCAACACTGAGATCACACAATTATTATATTTAAAGTAAATTATTCTAACTTATATCTAGCTTTAAACAAACAAACAAAAAACCTTCAAAGAATCTCATAAGAATGTTAAGGTTAAAAAACTTGGTTAAGCCGGGCGCGGTGGCGCAAGCCTGTAATCCCAGCACTTTGGGAGGCTGAGGCAGGAGGATTGCGAGTTCAAAGCCAGCCTCAGCAATGGTGAGGCACTTAGCAACTCAGTGAGACCCTGTCTCCAAATAAAATACCAAAAAGGGCTGGGGATATGACCCAGTGGTCGAGTGCCCCTGAGTTCAATCCCCGGTACCACAAAAAAAAAAAAAAAAAAAAAAAAAAAAAAAAAACTTGGTTAAAATAATTACTTATTGATACCCAAGAAAGGTAGAATAGGTATGATTTCTAAATGATCAAGTTTTATGATTCAGAGGCACTATGTTTAACAGCTCTTTCAAACTTATTTTGTTTGCTCTCCTCATAGAAATAAATAGTACAGAAGAAAGTTAACTGTAGAATCAAAGTGGTTTTAAGTAAAGTTTTCTATCTGAGTGATTTCAGTAAGCCCATTCATTTCATTGATCCTGCATTTATCCATCTCTCACATAATGAAGGTTAAAAAAGTTTAAATGAAATACAAATAGAAAACACTTTTTAAATGACAAAGTGTCATAACAAACATGAGGCAACATTTCTGTTGTACATCTAGGCAAGATCTGCTTCGTATCTATACAATTTTATATTATAAAGCAGTGTGTCACAAAATATGAAATAGTTTTCTGTAATCTGTTTTTATATTGGGGATGGAGGAGAATAGAAATGACAAAAACTAAGCAGGCTTTCCTAAACTATTATTCCACAGATAATTCCAGGGGACTATTATGTTAGCTCATTTGCTTATAAGTAAAGTACAATAATCAATGACATACAGGATGGTGAACCCAGGGAACTGTAAGAGATGAATCATTAAAGATATGTGGTACTCCAGAATAGCTAAAGCAATCCTTAGCAAGAGGAGTGAAGCAGGTGGCGTCACTATACCAGACCTTAAATTATACTACAAAGCAATAGTAACAAAAATAGAATGGTATTGGCACCAAAATAGGCTGGTAGACCAATGGTACAGAATAAAGGACACACAGACTAACACATATAATTTTAGTTATCTTATATTAGACAAAGGTGCCAAAAATGTACATTGGAGAAAAGATAGCCTCTTCAACAAATAGTGCTGGGAAAACTGGAAATCCATATGCAAGAAAATGAAATTGTCTCACCATGCATAAAATTCAACTCAAAGTGGATCAAGGATCTAGGAATTAGACCAGAGATACTACACCTAATAGAAGAAAAAGTAAGCTCTAATCTCCAACAAGTTGGAGTAGGCCCCAAGTTTCTTAATAAGAATCCTGTAGCACAAGAATTAATATCAAGAATCAATAAATGGGATAGATAGAGCACTAATCTCTAGAATATATAAAGAACTCAAAAATATTAACACCAAAAAAACCCAAATAACCCAATCAATAAATGGGCCAAGGAACTGAACAGACACTTCTCAGAAGAAGATATACAATCAATCAACAAATACATGAAAAAATGTTCAACATCTCTTGCATTTAGAGAAATGCAAATCAAAACCACTGTAAGATTTCATCTCACACCCATCAGAATGGCAGCTATTAAGAACACAAACAACAATAAATGTTGAAGAGGATGTGGAGAAAAAGGCACACTCATACATTGTTGGTGGGACTGCAAAATGGTGCAGCCAATATGGAAAGCAGTATGGAAATATCTTGGAAAACCCAGCTAACCCACTCCTTGGTCTTTACCCAAAGGTCTTAAAAACAGCATACTACAGGGACACAGCCACATCAATGTTTATAGCAGCACAATTCACAATAGCTAAACTGTGGAACCAACCCAGATGCCCTTCAGTAGATGAATGGATAAAGAAAAGGTGGTATATACACACAATGGAGTATTACTCAGCAATAAGAGAGAATAAAATCATGGCATTTGCAGGTAAATGGATGGAGTTAGAGAATATAATGCTAAGTGAAGTTAGCCAATCCCCAAAAGCCAAATGCCAAATGTTTTTTCTGATATAAGGAGGCTGATTCATAGTCGGGTTGGGATGGGGAGCATAGGAGGATTAGAGGAAGATTAGAATGGCCAGTGGGGAGTGAGGGGAAAGGAAGGGGCAAAGGGTCAAGAAAAAAAAAAAAGATGGTAGAATGAGATGGATATCATTATCCTAAGTGCATGTATGAAGTCACGAATGGTGTGAATATACTTTGTATACAACCAGAGATATGTAAAAATGTGGTCTACAAGTATAATATGAAATGTAATACATTCTGCTGTCATTTCTAACAACTTA
The DNA here is from genome assembly GCA_025594165.1 of Tamias sibiricus. Taxonomy (NCBI): domain Eukaryota; kingdom Metazoa; phylum Chordata; class Mammalia; order Rodentia; family Sciuridae; genus Tamias; species Tamias sibiricus. Next base: position 106,763,199 of record CM046666.1, read on the forward strand.
GAATAAAAAATAAATTTGAAAAAAAAAGGTGGTACTGCTTAAGCTAGAAAAGTAAACAAAATACATTAATAAAAGTTTTTAAACAAAGGATAAAAATGGTTCAAAAAGCTAATTAGAATGTGATTTCTTTGTTACTCATTTAAAAAGAGAATATAGGTTCAGACTTTTATTTTTTTTTCTGATCGAAGCTACTCTTGGAAGAGACTTTAATCAACAAATAGGCACTTGTAACTGTTTAACATTTTTCTATTCCAGTTCAACTTATTACTTTTACTCTTGAGATCTGTATATTTCATATAGTAACTTTCCCACAAATCCTTCACTAATCAATAAATCCCCTAGTGTCTAAAAATATACAACTTCAAAAAGCATTGCTCCTAATTAGATCAAAATGAATAAACTTTGAAAACTAAAATTTGTATCTAAACAATTAATCACACATACCTATTTAGTTACTTAAGCCTTTTTTTCATATGTTATAATTAGCAATAAAATGGCAAATAGTATCAACAAAGCCATGATATGTATTCTTAAGGCAGAATGATTAGTTCACAAAGGGAGCCATTAAAAAGGCATTTTAACATTAAGAAAAAGAATAATATGACTGATTAGAAATCATTTTTACATGAATCTATTTGTATGCAGTTTCAAGTTGATAGATATATCAAAATGATAAGATTTATCAAATTAATAGAATACGTTCATTTTAATCACAAAATTGACATAGCAGGGCCTGAGGAATTATAAGTTTGGCCAACAGTCTTTGGTGATCCATTTTCAAGTTAAAGAATATATGTTAGGGACTCATAAATAATTGAAAGTATTATACAATATACACTGTATTAGTCAAGACTAGAACAGCAAAAAAGTCAAGTCTTAGGAACATATTGCTCCCAGCTTAAATTTTTAGGAGAACTGAAAGAATGAATTATTGAGCTTCTAGTAAACATTTAAGCAACTCCCTCCAACTAGAATTAAAATTTTTGTGACTTAAAATGCCTAGAAGTGTCTTGGGTAATGTTAGCCAAGAAAACATTACCCAAGAAAAAGTATTATTTTTCATGACATGCAACTCCTTGCTATATTTAAATTTCTTATTAACTTTTTAGAAGATTTAAGACAAGGAAAATAATCTCATAGATGTAAATGTAATAAATAATATCAAGCCTTTTTGAAAGAATTACAGAAGCACATGTAATGTTCAGAAACACTATTGTCTAATTAAAAGATTTCTAGTAGAATCCAAGAGAATGAAAAGATAGCTTACTATTAAGAACTCTATCAACATGCCACAGATTAAATGAGTCAAATAAACTCAAGATTGAAATGATCTTAACCGTAAACAAAATTGACACAATCCAACTTTCAAGCTTGATTGAAAGAAAGGGAAGAACAAAGTTTAATACTTTACAAACCAAGACTGCTAGGATTCCTAAGAAGAATGACATAGAATAATTCTCTTCCACAAATAGTTACTACTTAATGGTGTAATGCTGGATGATTTCTCAATAATTTAGTCTAAAACATTAAGCAATTGTTATTTTAAATTATTTTGGAAGGACTAGATAATTTCATAAAAAATAAAACAAAAATAAAATACATTTTTATTCCACATTGGATAAAAAAGAAAATGAAGATGTCTACAAAAACTATAACTTAACAACATAATGATTTTATTAATTATTAATAAAAACCAAAGAGTAAATACAACTGAAACAGATTCAAACTACACTACTAGCAATACCTATAATGAAAAATGTACCATATCTATATGGAAAAAAACTATAACTTTAGGAAAATACAAAATAAAGCAAATGAATGGAAAAACTTGCCATGTTTCTGTATAGGAAGACCGACTATAGCAAGGACATAATTTTTTCTCAAAGTAATTTAAAATTTAACAATGGAAGTCTCAATCTCATCCCGATTCAAATTCTCAATTTGGAGTAGGCAAAATCATTTTAAAGTTTATGTAAAGAAACCAATAAGGAGAAATAGCTAAATTAACATTTTGTGGGATAAGTGGGAAATAAATGATAAGCTTATAATTTCTTAACATTAAAACTTCATACAAGGAAATGAAGAGATTTGGATAGTGCATACTCCTTTTAAAGAATATGTAAAATCAATAAGGAATACATTAACAAAGGTGGATAATAATTATAAGAACATTCAACTAGTTAACAAAACTGTGGGCATATAATCAATGTGCTAATATTCAAAGAAACTTTTAAAAAGAAAAAAAATTCACCTATTAAAATAATGATTAGTTTTTAAAAAGCTAAATACCTAGTCCTGAAAACTAGGTACTCTCTTAATTTCTGCTAAGAATAAAATCTAAAGCAATTTGATTATTTGAGTCAAAAGCTTTAAAAGTGCTTATATCTTTTGATTGAGTATTCCTACCTTATGGAACTCTGACCTAATTTTTTGTCTTTCTTGTGGTGCTAATGATCAAATCTAGGGCCTCACACAGCTAGGCAAATGCTCTGCCCCTACCCTATAATCCCAGTCTTAATGTAAAGACTTAAAACAAACCGGGGGGGGGGGGGAGCGCTTTAAGCTCTAAAATATTAATTTAAGACTTACTACAACACAGTGAAAAAACAATCAACACCACCCCCAATGAACTACTAGCTAGCCTCACACCCGGAGGGAGCCCACACAGGTTGTACACTGCACTACATTAGCCCTAGAAAAAACATGAAACTTTCCCAGATCCCAAAGTCAGGAACAAAGGCTGAAACACAGGTTAATCAGCTGGACTTTCTTGTTAGATAAGACACAGTATCTCACACACCAGACATTTCATGTTGATAAGAATCCTTGCCCTCTTCTACCTCAGTTAATCCTTATATCACCCTTATTAATACTGTTAAGAAAGCATTATCTCCACTTTTAAAAAGCCTACATGTCATGAGACCTTCAGAAAGTCTATGCCCTGAAGCAGAAACTAAACTCAAAATCTGTGACTGCTAAGAATCTACTATAAAACAAACCTATATTATAACAAGCATGGAAAGTGGAACAGTTCAGAGATTTAAATATACATTTTTGTTAATTTAAATACATTTCCTACATTTGAAGAGAATTCAATTTTCTTTAAAGACACTGAGGTCTGGAAGTTGAAGAAGTGCTTATGGATTACCTGTGATGGTGCAAAACCAGACATGTGAAAAGCTGAACACACAAGGGGCACCTCAGCCTTCAGTAGCATTTCAACATAGTGAGTGCTGCAAAAATATATTGGATGGATGCCAGATTCTATGATGTCAATAGGTAGATACCTCTGCATAAAAAGAGAAATTGAGACTATAGATAATTTAAAATAATCCAACATACACTTATTTAAATCTTTTTCTTTTGAATGAATTGATATGAGTTAAAAAGTCAGAATTTTAAACATTTAGAAAGAATAAATCTCAATAAAGGCAGGGTTATATACCTTTCTAAGATTTAGGAATAAAACTAAAACTTTGCAATTTGGTAATTTCAATCCTTGTGGAAAGATGAGGATGGGTGTTGAAATAATAAATGAACATGTAGGAGTAAATAGTAAAAATACTCACATGCTAATAAGAAGTGTATTTCAATGTGTTTAAAACTCTTGGTCTTGTCCAATGATTTTATACAAAAAAGTTGTAGTCAGCTCTTGGGATATATGATGGGCTTGCCCTTTTAGTTGTTGATAGTAACCCAAACCTGGGCTTGAATTAACAATAACCCAAATTTGGAACTCTATAATTATAAAGTTCATCTCTCAAACTCAAGGGAATGCAAAGTATATCCAAAGTTCTTAGGTAACCATTTTGAAAACAATTTTCATTTTATAATATGTATATTTATACATTATTTATGCATATTAACATATGCAGACACATATTTAGAAAATGTGCATTTTTCAGCAATATCTTCATAGAGTTGGTTATTTTTCAATTAAGTTCTTAGGCATAATTCATCATTGTCTATAATCAATAATGTTTTAATTTACTGTTACTACAAATCCAACATCGACCCATAAGAATAATTTTAGCAAAGAATATTAAACTTTAAGATATAATTTGGTGTCAATAAAAACTATTCAAACAACAAATTATATGAATAAAAAGTTGGATACTCAAACTCAATCTGAAGACTTTACATTAAGAGACTAACAACAAGATATTTTATTTTCTTAGCCTTACTGGACAACTCTTGCTTATAAACTTTTTTTGATAAATAAAATCTAACATTTAAAATTAAAACAAATCAAATTCATAAATTATAGAATAGTTAAAAGTATGAAGGGTTTCTTTCTAACTTTATTGGTAAGGTGCTTTTAGGATTTGGTTGGAATTATATACTAAAGTTTCTGAAGCCACCAAGTTGATTTATCAGTGGTTTTCGTATTCTGTCATTTATTATCATAAATAATGATTAATTATTTTACATTACATAAATATATATTTGTAGGAATATATGCAGTATATAGAAATGTTAAAAATTCTTAGGATAGGTTCTCTAGGATATAACCACATATGAAAAAAGAATGAATGAAGAAATAGCACATTCAATGGATATATTAATACAGATGTCTAGGACCAAGGTAAACTTTCTTGAGTAGTTAAAAAAAAATATGGACTGAGTAAAAATATCAATTGATTTTGGTTTTGAAATCCACAATGTATTTTGCTAATGGCTATTTGTAGAATGAATAAATCTAATAAAATATAAATGCAAAAATCAATGTACATCTTTGAATTTTCAATGTGCATTTAGGTGATAATTTTCTGAATGCACATATAATAGTAGTATAAAAATTTTAGGGCCAAGGCTGTAGCTCAGCAGCAGAGTGCTTGGCTAGCATGCGTGAGGCACTGGGTTCGATCCTCAACACCACTTAAAAAAAAAATACAAATAAAATAAAGGCATTCTGTCCATTTACGACTACAAAAATAATTTTAAAAAAAAGAATTTTAAACATAGAAAATTATCCTTACACAGTATCTTTTCTATGTTGCAATAGAAATAACTACAGAGTATATCCATTAGGAGATAGAAAATAGACATTAATTATATTCTCAAAGAAAACAAGCCATTATGTAATGGATTCCCCAAGATAAGGCAAGAGTTCTTCTATCCTTTAAAGTTGTACTCAGAAGAAATTATGTCACATTTTGAAAACCATCATAGCTCCTAACATCAAAACTTGCATTGAGCATCTGAATTCAGTATCAACTGAATGACAAGTAAAAACACTAATGACTGCACATTATAATCAGAGGACTCACAATAAAAATTAATTAGTTGGTCTATTCATTACCATCTCATAGCTCCAGTTTACAGTAAATGGTGTTTATAAAACCAGATCAAAAATGACAGCTCTGAATCACATAAATATAACTTGGGATTTTTCTGAATCATTAAATTATAAATTGCTTATTATACTTTCAGAATTTTATGTATTTTGTTTAGTCACAATATACTGAAAAAATGGATAAAAAATCCTTTTTATTATTCAGAATATAGGATTAAGCAGAGCACAAATAAGATAACAGCATTTTATATATCATGTAAGTAAAATAAAATAATAATATAAAAATGCTAAAATAAAATCTCAAAAAATTATCAGTAAAACAATAGCTTAGAAGATACTATAAAGTGACATAATAGAAAGCAAAGACTTTATAAAACCAGGAGTTTTTGATTAATAATGAAAGATATGTACTTAAAAATGAAACACAAAAGTCAGTTTTTTTTCTTTCAGTATACCTAGTTCTAATGTCATTTTATTCCTGACACTAATAAATATCTACTTCCTATGTAACTATGTAAGTTAAATAGAAAGATTCTATTAGAGCTGAAACTCTCCAATCCAACACAAACTGATCCAATTCAGTCCATTATAGTCATCCATCTTTGGGAATCTAAGGGCAGAGGATGGGTCATTCTTTATAAGCACAATAAATAAGCTAATTGTATTTAATTCATAATCATGTGAAGGGTAAATAGAAAAATTTGAAGATTTTATCAAAGCTTTGGTCCTGTAATTCTATAAAACATAAATCTTTCTTCTCTCCTCTAGAAAAATATAATTTTCAAATATAAATAAGATTTAAAGTTACATTAAGAAAGGGTTTTGACACTAGTTCTGGTTTCCATAAGCAACTGCTCACATGAGTTTTGCAGATGCCCTGAAAATGGGTAAACATCTTTGTAAAATTGAAACCTAAATTTATATTTGAATTCCATTAGAATGTTTAACTCCACAAACTTTCTGAACTAGGTAATTATTTTATGAAGAGGAAAAGAGTGCTCTGTGGGAAGTTATCCTATATAGTAACTGTCCTATGACCTTCCTGATGAACTATAATACTTCATTTGAGTATGATGTTAGCCAGATTTAAGATCAATAGGGGTTGATATATATATACATATATATGAAATACATATAAAATAATGGATTTTAATTTGTTGAATTCATGTTTTTACCAATAGAGAGACCTGTATGATTGTCATTTTGATTACTCTCTTCATATAATTTGTTTAACGTTCTTAGGAATTCAGGGGATGTATAGGATTTAAATACATTTTCTACAGTAACAAAAGCCTACTTTCCTTTACATGTTTCTATGTAAATATTAATTCACACACTTAAAATATATTTCATGACTGATTACTATGGTCCAAATTTCAAGGCACATCAATAAACCAAGGAGAAAACTGTCTTCATACAGCTTCCATTTAAATGCACAGATAAGAAATAAAAATTTAAATTAAATAATATGAGTTGAGTTTTGTTATCAACAAAATTTTTGAAAAACATAATACGTTATTAAAAAGTTTACAGGTTCAAAGTAGGGAAAATAATGGTTAAACATGATTCACTGGTGATGTTTATGTTTAGATGGTGTTATAATGTAAACACCAAGGCAGAATTTAAAAAAAATTTTTTTTTGTAGTTGTAAATGGATAGAATGCCTTTATTTTATTTGTTTGTATTTATGTGATGCTAAGGATCAAACTCAGTGCCTCACACATGCTAGGTAAGCACTCTACCTCTGAGCTACAGTCCCAGCCCAGAAGAATTTTTAAGACCACAAAAATGTATGAAATGAAAATCAATGATTGCATTCAAAATCCATACATATTATAAGGATTTTCAAAATTACATTTATAAGATTAAAAATATAGGATTTTTAAAAATCTTCAATTACAATGTAAAGAGATAGAATTACTCAAATTGTGGTCAACAAGAGGAAAATAGTTCCATTGATTAGAGAAAAACCTGTATGTATTTTTTTGCTATTTGTTTCTTACTGTTCATATGAGCAAAATTTTTCATTATGGTAAAGAGTAGGAACCGAAATATCGTGCTGTAGAATGGTATGTAGCTTTTTCAACCATACAATTTAAAATTTCAATATTTAACTTATTCCTTGGTGCTTTGATTTTATTCAATATCACACTATGTATATAGAATATATATGTATATGTAGATGTATATATATGTATATGTAATAAAAAAACACTTAATAAGTGTTTCCACATAGCCCTTAGCTTACTTAGCCTTGGCTGCCATGTGATTTCCTTGTCCATGTGTAACATGTCATGGAAAGAATTTGGGAAGCCTTAGTTTAGCTGATATAGTAGGCAGCATCCCCCAGTTGGACATCATAACAAAATGCAATAAATAAATAAAATAAACAGAAGCAGTAGTAAATTAACTAAGGAAAAATCTTCTACAGTAATCATAAGAATAGTAAATTCTTTCAAATCATACAACAATACTTCAATAAAAAACTCAGCATGGATTTCCAAAATGTACATAAAATGGTGCTTCACCTCTATAAAGTGTTTATAACTCTACATTATAAATGATTTTCTTGTACTATAATTTAACCATCATGAGTCTTTAAAGAATAAAAATATCCATTCAATACTTTTCTTATATCTACAATATAAATAATATACTTAATAAACAATAAGTTTATAATAACTAAACATTATTTGATTTAAGCTTCTATTTTATTATCTTTCTTCTATTCCATGAAGTCACTTTAATGCACTTCTATTCCATGAATAGAAGAAAGATTGTTTCATTGTTTTCATTCAGTTACCATTAGGTAAAACATGAAGTATCTGAGAAAATGTCACATCTTTATCTTCAATCAGTCAAAAGCATTCAAGTAGGAAAATGAATATAAATTATGAGAGCCCTCTACAAATAAAACATTCCAGTGCTTTTAAATATGATGTTTCATAAAATATCAAATTTTCCTTTAAAAATAAACTAAATGTTTTATAGAGAGCTGGGGTGCAGAGGCACATGACTGTAATTCCAGCTACTCTGGAGGCTGAGGCAGGAAGATGGCAAGTTGGAAACTAGCCTGGGCAACTTAGCAAGACTCTGTCTCAAAATAAAAATTTTTTAAAAAGCTGAGTATGTAGCTCAGTGGTACAGTACTTGCCTAGCATGCTTGAGAGCCTGGGTTCAATCCCCAGTACCACAAAGCATAAACAAACAAAACAGTACAAATGAAAATTAAAAAGTCTTACGGAAATATGTAATCTTGGCAACCAAAGGAAAGCAGAGGTCAGAAGCTTGGAGAACTGCTGAAGAAACTGTAATGTTTTATCTTTATCTCCCAACATTATCATGAACAGAGAAGATACAAACCAATCATGGCCAGCATAATTGCCTTTCAGGCAGACTGGAGAACATAGTTAAGGAACTGTGCAATAGCTCACAAGATGAAATATAAGAATGCCATAAATATTCATTTCCAGGGTCTCTATCAGGAAAGATATGTCAATGATACTCAGTACTCATTTATAAGCTATTTAAGTAAAATTAATTTATTAAAGAAAAACAAATCACTTGCATAATCACTATTTCAATATATCATCTGCTTACATGTCCAGGGCTAGCCAATGGCCATAGCAATTGGAGGTAAAATAATTGGCTTTGTGAAAACTCACTTGTTTTTCATGAAGAGTATTATCCTTGGGCTGGGGACATAGCTCAGTTGGTAAAGTGCATGCCTAGCATGCACAAAGCCCTGGGTTCAATCCGTAGCAACACACACACACACAATCATCCTTTCTGTAGTTATCTGCTAAATGACTAGCATAACCAAATAGAATATCCAATTATAATATAATCTATACATTTCTATAATTCAGTAATGCAAATGGTTTGTATATTTTTTCCATTTCTGAACAATTACCAATTCAAATGAAGCAATAAATGGATATAGTGAGAAAAAAGCAGCAACCTTTCTTATTCTGGATCTATGGAATCTATTTTTTAAATGTTTTTAGATGACTCTAAAAATGCATTCTAATGATTGTTCAGTTTAAGATTCAATGAGCATGCCTGAATATAATGGTTATGATTCAATTTTATAAAATGTATGTTTCAAATACAGAATATTGTGAGGATATATCATAACAAGTCACTAGTATAGCTTAAAGTATTGTTTTACCATAAATGTATTAAGGTAGTCCATCAAAAAATATGAAAGTATATGGAGAAAGTTCAACTACTGTGAATTCACTGGAAAAGGATACAAAGAGAAGATTTTACAGAAGCTTGCTGCTGTTTTAGGAATCTCTCACAGTGCTTTAAAACCAAGGCAAGATCATTTTCTGCACCATCTTTTAACAACTTGAGGAACTTACCATACCTACATTAAAAATCCATAAAATACATAAAATGAAAAAATATCAAGACTCTGTGTTGTACATTTATTTTTTGAAATCCATCTAAGTATATTCCTTTTGAGATTTCAGGGGGTTAAAATTTCAAAAGTCTACTTTTAACCTGAAAATATTACAGAATACTTAAGATCAGCTCTCATGTATGTTCCTGATAATTATGATATACTTGAAAAAGCAGTATCAACTTGGTACTACTGATAACTTTATAGGTAGATGAAACTGTAATGAGAAAATAAAGTGGTGATTCCCTGTAGATAAGAAGTAGAATACAAACATTTTTTTTTTTCCTTGAATTTAAACTAAGACAAGAAATACTGACAGGTTAGTTTCATGGAATGTTAAATGTACAAATAATTCTGAAGGTCATTTTATCCAATGGCCCCAAATGGAGGTGGTACTTCCACCAGGGATCACTTTGGACATTTATAGGGGTATTTTTTAATGAAAACTGTTGGGGGGGGGGGAGTGGCGTGGGTTCAACCAGTTTTTAGTGAGCAAGTACCAGGAGGTCAGACCTGCAAGAGTTGTGCATAACAAGTTGTCAATGTCCTAGGATTTGTAAGGATGTAAAATCTATTTATAATTATCTGAAACTAATAGTGTTTTATATAAACTACCATATTTTAAATACATATTAATTTAACTATGTTAACCAAGGAAAAGTAGTACAACTGCTTTGTTTGAAAACTTAATAAGACTTGTTTATCACTATGGGAAGTCTCTTTGCTAACGGCAACACTGTTTGTGGTATTTAGACACCAAAACATAATCAGTCTGTATTTGTTACCACCATTGTCTCAGTGATTCTGTATGTGGATGCCAGTTATACCTTATACAGCAGTGTAATCAAACAAGCATCATAATTCCCTTTTCATTTAGATCCTACAAATAAGACAGAGTTAAAATAATGTGGCTAGTCTTATCTACAGATTCCATTTCAGAATGGAAATATAGTACTACAAAATATTTATATAAGAAGTGGGTATAGAGTCACATAACAATCAAGAGTGTTATATGCTCTATGTTTTACAGGTGAATGAACTTGTTGTAGAATTTTCAACAAATTTAGAAAACACTCAGGCTAGTTAATAGCTCTCACATATGCCTTGTATTTGATTCTGAAGATGACCCTATAATTAAAATAGGATTATTAAAATCCTCATTTAATAAGCAATAAAAGGAGGCATCAGTGACTCAGTCCGTAATACCAAATTCATGATCTAGTACGCCATTTCTTTTGAAAATTACAATTTGAATACCAAAACTACAACAATTTTGGTTATTCATTTTAACTTATCTATCCTGAAGGTATTTTTGTACTCATCACCATAGCTTTACAATTACAACTAATCATATATTAGAAAATGGTGTGATTGTGCTACTAATTTGCTGATTTTTACAATGCTATTTTTTGGGAAAACCTGAGAGTCATAGAGGCTTAAACACACTGTAATTAGCGTCTGGAATAAAAATGCACTGTAACTGATTTACAGGAAAAGGTAATTTAATCATGTGCCAATAACCTCAAAGATAAAGTTATTATTTTCTGGATAACTCTGCATTTAAAGTATACAAAGTAGTTGGTTATTAAATATCATTAAACACATATCAGGCAGATGAATTCCAGGGATGCACAAGAAAGATATTTTCCTATATACCTGACAGTCATCTTAATACCAAGTTGCTGCACAGATGAAAGACTTTCATTCTTCACATTTGCATCAGTAGCTAAAAACAATAGAAAACGGAGTTATAAAAATGTATAAAATTCTGCATAGTAATCATATTTTAATTGAAAATTGATGAAAGCAATATTTTTACATATTTTAATATGAACTTTGAAAACACTGATAAATTTGCTCTTTCAAGCACTGTCAGTTATCTTTATAAAGGAATTATCACAAAACATTTTTACATAACTTTTCTCCTATAAAAAGCATTTAGAAGCATATTAAATATAAAATAACTAATAGTTTAAAATGATCTATTTTACTTGGCTATAAACAGAAAGGGCCAAACAAAAAAGCCATTAACCTAAAAATGATATAGAAATATTGTGCTTTCATTGTACAGTACACATATAAGATTTTGAATTACAATAAATATAAGCATTGTGGTTTATTTCCTCCTAATACTTGCATTTAAATCTTTCAGTAAGCAGTGTTTCACTTCTACCAAATGACAATGTATGAGGGTGAAGTGGTTTCTTCCTGCAGCCAGGTTTTTTTGTGGAGTAGTTGTAATCATCTACCAAAAGTGAAAAAAGATTGTACCATATGGGGGACATGGAAAGGTCAAAAGTTTGGACTGGTTCTTGAAACCACTGGTGACCAAATTAACAGTGAACATTCAAAAGCATCACTAGATAGCATTCAGAATTTAACTGAAACAATTAAGGGAAACACTGAGTATCAGTCTTCTACAAAATGCCAAGTTTTCTGGAACTGGTGATCACTGGTGTTTTTCCTTCATTACTTACACACTGATATATCTCATACTATCAACAGAATCTATTTCAATTGTACATTTATTCCTTCAAATAAATTCTTTCTGATACAGTAGGTATGGAACACTGTGCAAGAATCTCTGGGGGATAAAAGATAAATCATACATATTTTCCATGCAGTGTAATAGATAAAATGTATATAGAGATAAATCTGGTAAGGGCATTTTTTTTAGATTATTTTTATTTTTCTGTTAACTATTTTGAAATAGTTACAGATGTAGAGAATATTGCAAAGAAACGTACAGGGAGGTCCCATGCACCCTTTACCCATACTCCCCCACCCAATACTAACACCTTACATAACTCCACTACAGTGTCAATATTAGGAACCTGCTATGACTTAGATGTGGTGTCCCCCAAAAACTCACATGTGAGACAATGCAAGAAGGTTCAGAGGAAAATGATTAGGCTGTAAGAGTCTTAACCCAATCAGTGATTTAATACCCTGACAGAAATTAAACTTAATGCTAAGTGCAGTGGTAGGGTATGGCTAGAGGAGGTAGTAATGGGGGCATGGTTTTGGGTATATATTTGTATCTGGATACTGGACTCTTCTCTGCTTCCAGATCACATAGTGTGAGCTGCTTCCCTCTGCCTCTCCCATCATGATGTTCAGCCTTACCTTGAGCCCTGAGGAATGGAGCCAACTTCTGTGGACTAAGACTTCTGAAACTGTGATCCCTCAAATAAACTTTCCTCCTCTACAGTTGTGCTGGTTGAGTCATTTAGTCACAGCAACAAAAAAGCTGACAAAAACACTGACAGTGGTACAATTCACAGAGTTTATTCATACTTTTGGAGTTACAGGTTCACTCGTGTGTGTATGTGTGTGTGTGTGTGTGTGTGTGTGTGTGTACTTTTAAGTATATTTATTATACATGTATCTTTGTCTGACCATCACCACAAAATAGATATAGAACTGTACCATCACTAAATGGTTCCTTTGTGCTACTCCTTAATGACCTACTTCTCCCTATCATAACCCCTAGCAAATGATTATCTGTTTTTCATCACTATAATTTTGTTATTTAAGACTATTATGTAACTATAATCATACACTAAGTAACCCTGAGATTGTCTTCTATCAGTCAGCATAATTCCCTTTAAGTTCATCAATAGTTTTTCCTTTTTATTGTTGAGTAATATTCCATGGTACAGATACAACACTGTCTGCTTAAACCTTCATCTGCTGACGGACAACTGACAGTTTCTAGTTTTGTAAAAAAAAAAAAATTTACATTGGTTATAATAATTGCACATAATAGTGGGATTCACTGTGACACATTTATACATGTACACAACATAATGTGATCAATTTAATTCCCTAGTATTTCCCATTTCCCTTCCTTCCTCCCTCTAATCCCCTTCTTCTTCACTACTGGTCTGCCTTCTATATTCATGAGATCCTTTTTTTTTGTCTTTTTGCTCTCTAATTTCATATGTTACAGAAAACATATGACCTTTTACTTCCTGAGTCTGGCTTATATTGCTTAGCACGATGCTCTCCAGTTTCATTCATTTTCATGCAAATGACATAATTTCATCTTTTCTGGTTGAATGAAACTCTATTGTGTATATAACACATTTGTTTGTTACACATTTGTCCGTTGGACAGATACCAAAATCAAGATACAAAACTGCACCATCACTATAAGACTCCCTTATACTACTTCTTTACAACCACTCCTCCCTCTCTCTATCCACAATTCCTGGTACATAGGCTGGTTCTATGACTTGGCAATTGTGAACTGTGCTGCTATAAACACGGAGAGATGTGTGTGTGTGTGTGTGTGTGTGTGTACTGCTGATTTTAATGTTTTAGGATAAATGCTGAGGAGTGATATAGCTGAGTCATATAGTGGTTCCATTCCTAGTCTCTTGCGGAACCTCCATACTGATTTCCAAAGTAGCTATACTAATTCACATTCTCACCAAAAATATATAAGTCTCCCTTTGTCCCTCACCCTCACCAGCATGTCTTGTTATTTGTATTCCTGATGCTTGCCATACTAATTGAGATGAGATGAAATCTTGGTATAGTTTTTATTTGTACTTCCCTGATTTCTAAAGATATTGAATTTTTTTTCACATATTTGTTGGCCATGTACTTCTTTGCTAAAGGCATTTTAAAGCGCTAAGTGAAAGAGGATGATACAGATAAAGTGTTATGTGGATATTAAGATATTATTTCCAGCTGATTAGAAGGAAGGTATTTAAGTTAAACCTAAAAATATGGATAGATTGTTTTTATAGGAACCACTCACAGTTTCAGGGAAACCAGATTGGCAGGTAGAATTCTTTTTACAAAAAAATAAAATAAACAAAGATAAGCTCAAAAACTTCAACTTAAAAAAAAGGGGGGGCCCAGTTAATTCTATGATATACTACATCTGTTTTACTTAGACTGGAATGAAATCTTAGCAGTATTGTTACATTTTGTCTACATAACAAGAGTTGGGCTATTTACATAACTTAGAATTTCTTGTTATTTATAACACTGTGCTAGTAGATGCAACTACTTCTCTAAGGGAGGATACCAGTTCTGCCCTTGTCCTAGTAAAAAATCCTAATCCTATAGCAATAGTGTAAGTCAAGGGGGGCTATTTAATGTCTTCTAAAAATGTTTCTAACTGGAGTGAGCATGGAAATTTTTCTTCATATTAATTGTGGCCTATGACGTTCCCTAGATCTCCAGAAAAAAAGGCATTAATCATTCATATTGGGGGAGAGAAGAAAAAGATTGTTAAATGTGGTGGCTTTAATTCCATTTATATGAAAACTAAATGTTTTCACTGCTTCTTTTCCTGCAGAGAGTTTAAATAAGAAAAAAAAAAAAAAAAAAAAAAAAAAAAAGGTTGCTCTGAGTTTCCATTCCTTGGTGTCAAAAACATATATATCATATATTATTCTTTTTCTCAGAGTGATTTGGTCACTTTTTAAAACTATCAATCATCATTCATATATTAACCATAATTTCAAATTTTCAGGCTTACCAATACCATTTTAAAACTCAGCCATAAATTAAACACACAGTTTCATAAATACCACTATGATGTAATAAGATTAAGTTTGTGTGGCTAGTTAACAAGAAGCTCTTAGTTTTCATACCTGAATCTGCTCCTGGTAATTCTGTATATTAGGTGGAATCAAACTTTAGCTTTCAGGTTTAAATAATGTAAAAATTTAGTGCTGTATTATTGGTGACACTGGTTGATTTTTACAAAAATTAAATAGTTTAAAGAATAAAAATTGTGACTAAATGTTTTCACAGCTATGGAATACACCTCCTATCAGCTACTATAATGTGATACAGTAAGAACAATGTGATATCTACAGGGTATTTCCAGAACATGTTTAAGTAGGAATAGATGATAATACATAAATTCTAGTACATATAAGACTATATTATTGAGCATAAGAAATAAAATCTCACCTTCAGGAATATGTATCTCTGAGAGCTTGTAATAACACTAATGTTTCCCTTTGAAAAGCATAATAGACACAGCTATTTGAACAACAGAGGAAGGATATCCCCTGAGTGGAGAAGGGTGCTAAGAAAGGGATTCCCATTGTCAAGTGTTCTGTGGATTACGGTGGCACATTATCAGAAGACATTGACCTCCACATCAGTGAAGAATGGAATAAAGTTAAGGAACAAGAGATGTTGCCCCAAAGGACTGTGCCACTGAACCTTACATGAGGATCAAGTTCTTACACTTCTTTCAGGGTAGTCTAGTTGTGAGGCCTGAGATAAGTCCTTTCACTTTTCTAGAGTTTTATAAATAATTTCCAAGAAATGTTCTACCTCAAAGTTTATGATTTTATCTTCAGAAGAAAAGCAGCTCTGCACATTCAAACAGAGCATAATTCCTAATTATAGATGTGCATCAAAATCTTCTGAGGAATGTTTTAAAGGTAAAAATAAACATACTGTACTCTAGATTACTGAGTCAGATTGCAAAGGGTGAAAATCCTGTCATTTGTATTTTTAAAGGACTCTTCTATAGCTATTTTTTTTTTTGCACTAAACTTGAGATCCACACTTATAGGAATAAGAGTGAAATCTACATACAGTTATACCTACAGTTATAATTAAAATAAATCTACATACAGTTATAATTGGACAGTGATACCCCACGAAGTAATCTTTACTTCCTGTATTTGTTTTTGGAGTTCTTTGTCAAAATGATCTTTTGCCTCCTGTACCTGCTCCCTCATCTCATTTTTGAGTTCATTCTTAAGTTCCATAAACATTTGGCATATGTTAATTTCTAAATTACCATCTCTGGCATTTGACATAAAACTGTGCTTGCCATGACATCTGTCCGATGAGGTATCATTGATTTGTTTGTGTCATTTTTCTTTCCTTGTTTTTTCATGTTGCTTGTGTGTCTATTCTTCCTGCACTGTGGGACCTTGACTGTTTCGATTTTACCTTAAAGCCTTATGTTGTTCCTGTAGTACAAGTGCTATCAGATCAACCTTATAATTCCTTTATACTTTTAAAACTACTAACACATTCTATTCAGAAAATCCAAGTTTGGTCACAATGTACAGATTTTGTTATCCCAGATATTATTTCCAATTTACTCTGTACGTTTCTGATAGGGTTTTATAGCTTCAAGTTATTGGATACAGAGGTGTTATGTTTGGAAGAAGGTAAGTGTCTTTGAATTGTTCTTTCTTGGAAATGTATGCAAAAGAGATATCAATTGAAATGGTTTAGTGGAAGTGTTTAGTATCAGTAGACGATGGAAGAAAGAGAATGGGGGTTGACATATTAGGTAAAAAAGAGATCAATTTATATATATAGTAAGTTGGAAAAGAAAAAAAAAATTGATAAAGGAGTAGGAATTGCGATGTAGAGGAGAGGAGGAGAGAGAGAATCAAGGAAATAGAGAGTAAACTTGTATATAACACCACTTTGCTACCCAATTCAATTGCGCCGTACGGTTCTAGAAATCCCAAGTTTTGCGGGTATAACTTGTTTTTGGCTCTGTTTTAGTATGCACTGGGCAGCATGTAAACATGAAAGATGTAGGAGGAAAAGAAAAGATACAAGGGTGAGAAGGAGTAAAAGAATGAAAGAAAAAAGGGAGCGGAAGCAGATATCAACACACTAACAATGCGGAAGGAAAAAAAAAAAAAAAAAAAAAGAACAAAAAAATAAAGCAGAACAGATAAATTTCACTTTAACAAAAGTTCCAGCTAAATTCTCAAAAAGGCTGTGTGTGTGTGTGTGTGTGTGTGTGTGTGTGTTTTCTGGGGATTGAATCCAGGGCCTTGAGCATGCTAAGCACATGCTCTACTAGTGAGCTCCAACTCCAACCTTCAAAAGGGCTTCTAAATGAAGAAATTAATTAAAGTATAAAGGATACCAAAACAAACATCAAATACCCATATTTTAAAAATCACTAGTGTTTAACAGATATAAATAACTTCAGTATGAATAAAATACTACAGAAAATAAATGGAAAAATATGAAGTTTCCTAAAGTAGGAAAAAGAAAATTAAATAATGACTTAAGGGTATATATTAAAGGGGATACTACAAGTTTTAAGTTGTGTTCAATATAAATTATGATAACTTGTCAACCAATGTTGGATTACAAAAGTTCAGTGAAAGAAATTTATTATATATAAACTTGATGAAATGCAACGTATGAAAGAGGAATTAACATCTTCAGAAGTAAAAGAAAATGAGTAAATAAAAGTCAATGTAAAAAATGGATGTCTGATATATGTACAATAGTATGTGGGAATACACAATAGGTGCTTAATAAACATTGAGTTAATGAATGAGTAGATATATGAACAAACATCCCACGAAGTAACAAAAGAAACTGTACTTTCATTATCAAATTAGAAGCTAGGTAGAGGGAAAAAACAGATAAAAATATTTCCAGAAGTAACAAATAGAAGAAATAACTCCCAACCTCTGAAGTCATTATGAAAAGCAAAAACTGTTAAGAAAGGGTCAATCAAACAATGACATCCATAGCATCATACCACACTTACTTAACAATGTTTGATTCAACCTAAGATACCACTAACAGGTAAAAGATGGAAAAGAGATTCCTCTCTTTCACCCTGCACCAAAGTCAACTCAAAGTGGATCAAAGACCTAGGAATAAATCAGAAAATTTGCAACGGCTTCAAGAGGACAGAGAGGCAACACTCCAACACACAGGCATAGGAAGCAACTTTCTCAATAGGAATGCTACAGCCCAGTAAATAATACCAATAATCAAAAATTGAGTTGGTATCAAATTAAAAAGCTTTTGCACAGCAAAGGGAAAAACGGTACAAAGACAGAACTTGCAGAATGGGAGAAATCTTGGCCAACTACTCTTCAGACAGAGGATTAATATCTAGAACATGTAAAAACTAAAAAAAAAATCTCAACACACACCCACACAAAAACAAATAACCCATTCAATATATCAGAAAATGAACTAAACAGACACTTCTTAAAAGAAGTACAAATGGCCAAGAATATGTGCAAAAATCTTCAACATATCTAGCCATCAGGGAAATACAAATCAAAACTATACCAAGATTTCACCTAATTCCAATTAAAATGGCAATAATCAAGATTACAACTTGTGAATGTGAAGGGAAAAAGGAACTCACATGCACTGTTGGTGGAAATATAAATTAGTATAACCACTATGGATAGCAGTATGAAGGTTCCTCAAAAATCTAGGAAGGAACCATGATATGACCCTGCTATACCACTCCTCAATATTTGTCCAAAGGGATTAAAGTCATACTACAGAGATGCATGGATAGTCATGCTAAGCAGCTCAAGTCATGATATCCAGTCATGGAACCGGCCTAGGTGTCCATGAAAAGATGAATTGCCAAAGAAAATGTGATATATATCTCTCTCACATTTGCAGGGAAATGGATGGAACTGGATAGTATATGTTAAGCAATACGAGCCAGATTCAAAAAGTCAAGGGTCCTATGTTTTCTGTCATACATAGAATGCAGAGAAAAAAATATGAAAAGAAAAAAACAGGATATTACAAAAATAGAAGAGAGACCAGAGGAAGGGATTCAGGGAGAGGAAAGAGAAGTTAAGGGGAAGGGACTGAAATTGATCAAATTATGTGTATGTGTAAATACACCACAATGAATCCCACTATTCCATATAGTTTAATATGTACCAATAAAAAAAGATACCACTAATATAAAATCATAATTTTTTTAAAATAACCTACCATCTTAATGGTAAATACAATAATCTCAGAATAAAATAAGTGAACAAAATTTACTAGATATGGACTGCAATTGCTCACTCTGGTAATGCATTCTATTCTATTTTGGGTTTGCAAAGCTAGCACACAGAGCACTGGTAGAAGAAATTAAATCTATTCTGCCTGGCACTTGGCTAATGGTGTGGAAAAAAATAAATTTTCAGAAGAGTAAAGAATTTCTCCACTGGAGGACAAATCTGTGGTTGGAGAAGCAGTTATTGCTTGGCTGCTTACCGACTCTCCTGAAGCCCTGCTCTATCTGTCATAAAGTCAGAGAACTCTTACCGCCCAAAGAAATTTCAGTACATTTCCTCCTCCCTCCTTCCTTCCCCAAAGTCAATCTGCAGGTTCTGTTGCTTCTTTCTTAATATGTGGTTTTACTCATCCATTTTATTCAATTTTCACTGCCATAAAATTCAATACCTTGTGACCAAGCTACCATAAGCATCTAAGCCTCCTAACTGGTACAGTCAGTGTTATTTGGAAAAAGGTATTACACTTTCCACATCTCGATTATGCAATTGCCCTTGCCTGGAAGACTCTTCTGTTTCTTTCAGTTCTAATGTCCAAAAAAGCAGGCCAAGTACCACTATTACTGCTCTGTTCTTACTTCCTTCTCTCATATTCCATGATGGCACCAGTCAACAATGATGGGCCTTTTCCTCTGGATGCATGCAGCACTTACAATAAAATCACTCACTGATAATAACCAATTCAAATAGCACATTCATAAGCACTAGCACATTGCTGGATACAAAATCGCCAGCTGAAAACATCAGTTCCTCTGGCTGTTGGGAGCTGTGAATGAATCACTGCTTTGAATGATGTAACCCTGGACAGTGAGATGCCTGTCCTGGGAATCTTTTGGTGCAAGGGTGCTGAGAGAAAAGCCCATTTGCAGATGACTCCTGTTGATAGGGAGAATTCCATGCTTGTCATGGAATTTACCAGTTCAAAAGCCTTGAATTCAAATCCCAGCTACTCAGAGGTAGAAGAGATTGGCATAAATTAATAAGTTCCAACTAAGCTGTTTTGCTTACAACTTCCTCCTGTTTACCTCAAGAAGCCTTTAACAAGTGAATCCCTTTGATGCTTAAAACCTACATAATATACATTTAGAGCCTCCCTCATGATTGGATCAGACCCCACCAACACATTCACCCATCCAGTCCCACTTTTCACCTATAATTGAGTTTTTGTTTTTATTTTAAATAACTTCTTATTTTCCCACTGCCTGTGTTCAGAGAACCGTTCACTTGCTGTGTAGGTTGTGGCAATATTCTGAATTTCTTTATTTTCTATTTTGACTATATGCAGTGATTTCCTTAATCATTTTAGGTATCTGCTCTAGTGGCCCTCATTAAAGGCAGGTTCATATTAGACATCTTCTTGCAATTTTTAAGCATTGTGCTTTACTCACAAACATATTTCATAAATGTGAGATAAAAGGGTATATTTGCTTACTATTCAAAGAAAGTGTAAATAGTTTTTAAGTGTATATATTAAACCTAAAACCTGTATTTTAAAAGTCAGAAGGTGAAGCAATGCAAAATTTTCTGACATTTTTGAGCTAGCTCTAATCATGAAGAAAAAGAAGATAAAGAAAAAGATGTTTACAACCCTGAAAGGGCTATTTAATTCATCATATCAAAGAAGCATTTATAGTAGGAAAAAATCCCTGATTCATTCCAGAAAGATTAACTGACAAAAACATAACTAACATCAATTAAGATTTGGAAAGGTACCTGGATGATATACAAACTGCAAATGTGCAAAAGTTTGTTTGTTCTTTCTTCTTTCTTTAAGGGGATAAAAAGCCAAACTAATTTGATTTTTCCAGATTTGCAAATTTTATAACGGACTAAAATCCTGAGGGAGCTAACAACAGATGGATGATTGTGTTATTCTAATTTGAACTACCTTAGGGTTTAGAGAGCTGTCATTTTTAAAAAGACAATCAATTTCTCATTTCAAGAAACATTAAAAAAAAAACAGTGAATAATCCAGCATTTGCTTTGAAATATATTTTACATCAAGACATGGTGTTTGCTTATTTAAAGTAAACATAGTAAAAAAATTTAATAGTAAACCATTGTTCCTCCAGTCAAAAAAAAAAAAAATACATGATGAAGGATGAGGATACCTGAGGCCTTTGGAAGAAAACGACACTAGCAATGAGCTCACCACATAATGCTAATAAATATTAAACAAGAAATCACCAGGAAGCCACTTTTTTTTTTCCTTATTCTAAAGTTCTGGTGCTTTGCAGTTCAGCTGGAGACTTTAAGAAATGTAAATTCACATTCAGGGTTTATCTGCCTGCATAATACATTCAACAAATCTAACATCCAATCTTGCTCCGCATAATTTAGAGGTATGACAGAGGGTAGTAAATGCATATTGAGCAAGCTATCAGTCTTGTTGAATATTTAGATAAGAATACAAGATAATTGTAATTTTAGATTATCTACAGAAAAAAAATGACCCACTAGAACAATGTGTCAAAGAAAGCTGCAGAAATTGGCAACTATTATACTTAAATCTAAAATGATATCCACTCTGGTCATTTGAATCTTATCACTTCTTCCTCATTTCCTGTTATTCACAGATTTCATGTATTTTTTCAAGTAAGGTTCTAGATGTATCCATAAAGTTTTGATTATCTGCATGAATGCATGTCTTCAAAATTTCTTCCCAATTGCTGTATTCTGTGCCTCAGTTTAAACATAATGATTATGCTTACTTCAGAATATTTATAGGGATGAATGATAAAATATATACTAGTGTCTCAACACATCATCTTATTTACAAGACATGCTCAACAGATACCAATTCCTTTCACCTACTTTAATTTCTATTAATTTTGTCTCATTTCTTTGCTTTCATTCTCTGATGATTTTTTTATCCCCTTTTCATATTTGTATTATGTTACTCTTCATAAATAGTTTTAAGTTCATTTGTAAATATCAATTATTCAGAATTGCTATAGAATTTTACTTGTGTGAATACAGATGCTTATAAAACAGCAAGTGTATTTAATCAAATACATATGTAAGCTATTAATGAGTCTGAGACCTAGTGAATATTTAAGCCACAGACAATATAACAACTATCAGAACCGCAATTTAAAGTGAATGCGGTAAGAGCAGACAGGAGGGCTTCTACTTGGGAGTAAAAAGCAAAGTGATATTTTGCAGTTAAGTTAAACATTATCATAGGTGTTGTGGGGAGGAAAATGTTCACCCAGAAGAAATAAGAGCAAAGGTTCGGTAAAATGAAGGCAGTGCTGTGTTTGGGCATGAATGGGTATTGAGAGAAAGGATGAGCCAAACTGGAAGTATATTTGATTTTTAAAATTTTTTCTTTTTATGGAAATTTGACTATTATAGAATATATATCCTGAATAAATAAGACATATTTAAATGATGGTTCCTGCAGTAAATGGAGAAATTATGTAAACCTGAGGGGGAGAGAAGCAATCACCCTTCATGATCTATTGCCATGCATCTATGCTCTTCCTCTACCTTCTCCACTCTCTTCATTCCCTTAAGTACCAGATGTTCATTGTTTGTAAATTTTAAGTCCTCCACTTTATCCTTTACAGTTACTTAATAATCTTCCTAAGGTACACATGAATCAAATAAAACTTCTGCTCAAAACCTGTATTTAACAGACAATAGAGTAAACCATTTTAAACTCATTGATACAGTATGTAAAGCCCTCCTCTTTCATTCTTTTACCTGTTCTTTGATTTTGAAAACATTTATTGACATTATTCCAGTTGCAGAGGATAACACTGATGGTAAGACACAAAACCTATACTATAAGAGTACGACATGAAGAATCAGACATTAGGTCAGAATATGAGAAAGAAATGACAATGAGATGTGTTATTTAGTGTATATGCCAAGTCTGTGGTTTAGTAATTTGTATTTCCAGCTCCTATATTTCCTCTCAACTTCAAATTCACATACCTATTCATGTACAAAGTATGACTACTTGAATGTCTAATAAGTGGATACATAGCATAAAAGCAAAAGCCAGCTTCAAAACTCCCCCAATTCAAGCAGATTCATCCCCCTTTCTTCTTCATCTCATGGTATAGTTGTTCCAACCTCAGAACAATAGCTTAAAAGTCTTTTTTGATTCATTCTTTTCTCCCATACCCAATCAACCTGTTACTCAATCGGTTGGTGTTATCTTCAATATACACCCCAAAATCCAAGCACTTCTCATTATATCCACTACTGGCATCCTCAACTGAGTCATCACAATTTTTCTTCTGGATCTTTTCAGTAGCACCTTAACTCAACTCCCCACTTTAGCCCTTTGGTCTTTTCTCAATCCAGTAGCCATAATAAACTTATAAAATATAAATCAGCATGCCATTCACATGTTCAAAACCCCACAATGATTTTCAAGACCTTAGAGCACTCTCTCCTCTTTGATATTTACACCAATAAACTTCCTTTTATTCCTTTCCAGACTAAATAGTCTTCTTCACGGCCATTTGAAAAGAAATCTCTTACCTTGAAAATACTCATAGATCTTTCTCTCACTTTTCTTCTGATTTTGGATTAAAAATCACAAGATTGGTAGAACCTTGTGTAAATGCTATTATGCTGAAACTACCACTCCAGCTAGCACTTCCTGCTCCTTGTCCTGTTGTGTATTTCTCATTTAGCACCACACCATTTCACATACTGAACATTTTATTTATTTCTATCTTCCCACCAGAAAGTGAACTCCATGAGGGCAAAATTTTTCTCTTTTGATTGCTGCTGGTATCCCAGCAATTAAAAAAATGCTAGTACGTAGTAAGGTATAATATCTTCTTGAGGAATAAATGAATATGCGGGTAATAATATGTGTGTAAAAGAATAATGTAGTGTTCTTGAAAAATGAGCATGAGGTATGGAGATAAAGGGATGATGCTAGAGGGAAAAAAAAAGTGGGCAGGAAAATGTAAGGCCTGGAGCACTATAGGAGGCTTAGACTTTACACAGTGATAAAGGATAAATTCTAAGGGGTAGTAAGTGGATCAGATTTGCACTTCAAAGTTTACTCTGAGAGCAGTGCAAAAAATAATTTTGAGAAAGAAGCAAACTCCAAATTTATATTCCATGTATAGAAAGTCTCCTGCAATATCTAAGGGAAGAGCTAATATTGGCCAGAACCAACATAAATAAGAGTAAAGATGAATAGAATTAGATGAATTTGAGACATATTAAGAACATAACATAATTGAGTGATTGGAGGAAAATGTGGACTTAAAGTCAGTGATGATTCTTCAATTTCTGGCTTAGATGGTCAGTAGATCATTGTATTGCCTATCAGAATAGAAAATGCAGGAGGACCACGTATGTTAATAAGATCCAAAGTCCCTGCTGACACTCTGAGTTTGAGTATTCTATGTTACATCCAGGTGGTGCTTACCAACTAGGCAGAGGGCACTATGACAATGAAACTTACAGTAGATCCTTGAGTAGATATAACTTTTAAAGACTTTAATTTATATGAAGCAGGTAAATGCTACAGTTCAAATATGGTTCATCTCCTCTGGTATTCATGTTGAAGTTTAATCCTCAATGTGTGATATAAGAAGGTAGACACTTAATCTATGGCATGTTAGAGATAGGGGCTTTGGGAGATTAGGATTAGGATAAGGGTAGAGCCATCATGATTAAACATGAGAAGCTTTATAAGAGGTAGAAATCAGAACATACACATACACATTCTCTGTAGTTCAGGTTGCCCTGCACCATCCACTTCAGAACTCTGCCAGAAAGACAGTCATTCATGAGATGTCTCCTCTCAACTTTGAGCATGAACCAGAAGCCAAATCAAGCTTTTTCTTTCTTTTCTTTTTTTTTTTTTGTATTTAATTTAATTTGTTATACATGCTTGCAGAGTGCAATTCCTTTCATATTACATATAAAGAGCACAGTTTTCCAAGTCACTGGTTTTACACAAAGTATTTTCACACCATTTGAGTTTTTAATACATGCACTTAGTGTATTGATGTCCAACTCATTCTGCCATTATTCCTATCCCCTTGCCTCCTCCCCTCTCTTCCCTCCCCTTTGTTCTATTTAACATTCCTTCATTCCTCTCATCCCCCCTCCCTTGACACTATAATTCAGTATCATCATAACAAAGGAATCAATCGACCTTTGGTTTTTTGGGATTGGCTGACTTCACTTAGCATTATTTCCTCCAACTCCATCCATTTATCTGCAAATGCCATGATTTTATTCTCTTTTAGTGCTGAGTAGTGTTCCATTGTGTATATATACCAAAGTTTCCCTATCCATTCATCTATTGATGGGCATCGGTGTTGTTTCCACAATCTAGCTATTGTGAACTGTACGGCTATAAACATTGATGTAGCTGTGTCCCTGTAGTAAGCTGTTTTTAAGTCCTTTGGGTATAGACCGAGGAGTAGGATAGCTGGGTCAAAAGGTGGTTCCATTCCAAGTTCCTAGGAATCTCCATACTGTTTTCCAGATTGGCTGCACTAATTTGCAGCCCCACCAGCAATGCATGAGTGTGCCCTTTCCCCCCTCGCCAGCATTTATTGTTGTTTGTGTTTTTGATAGCTGCCATTCTGACTGGCATGAGATGAAATCTTAGCGTAGTTTTGATTTGCATTTCTCTAATTGCTAGAGATGTTGAACATTTTTTCATATATTTGTTGATTGATTGTATATATTTTCTGAGAAGTGTCTGTTCAGTTCCTTAGCCCATTTATTGATTGGGTTTTTTTTGTTTTTTTGGTGTAAAGGTTTTTGAGAGCTTTATATATCCTTGAAGTTAATGTTAATTTATCCAGCCTGTAATATTGTGATATTCTAACAGAAAACACTGGTATAGTGAAATGTGCTCACCAGAGACTATCTGATAAGATCAGAAAAACAGAAGATATACCTATAGAAAAACAAATTCTAATGAATAAATCAAACAAACAAAAAGAAAGTCCCAGAATTACAAGGAAACATACAATTGCAAAGATTGATTTGATATCTTAAATGTGTATGACATCAAACAATATTGTTTAAGGATGGGAAAACATGCACATTTTTGAAATCTAATTATACATCTTTATGAAATGTTATCTATTTGCACATTGAGCATTTTTTAAACATAAAAATGTTTAAAATGTACCTGTATATTCCACTGAGGGGAAGTAACATTCAGATGGGTTTTCAGTGAGATGAAGCACAAATTTTTCAAGTAATTCTACTAAAGCTATAATAAACAAGAGAATAATTAGGATATTAAAGGTCAAGAATGATTCGTGATAATGCATCTCTAAATCACAGACTAGTAGATAAAAGTCACCTGAACTTCTTCACAGTTATACTCTAAGGGGGTCCAACTCAAAATGTATACAGTTTTAGTATTCACAACAATGTTTCCAATTTAAATTAAATTTTAATAGCTTATCTGAGAACCTATTCAGTGTAAAACTGGAAACAAATAATCTGTTATCTTTAGATTCTCTAAGGATCATTTCAGAATTTGCTAAATGATTTCAATAATACTAATTAGGCTATAAAATCTTATCATCATCATTCACAGACACAGAGAAAAAATAATGTACTCTAAAACCAGGATTAATGCATAGCTCATGCCTCTTTCAAATCCATGACATATGGATAAACATTTTATAAACTTTGCAACTTAGAAATGAGAAAATTATTCTTTATTGGGGTGGTGCAATGAAATGTTTTAAATCATTTCATGTCACAAACTCTACTCATAATGTAATTCAAAGAGAAAGAAGATGCTTATTAAAAAGTATGAAAATGCAATAGTTAAGGGTCAGAAAGGACACCAGTATTGTTGATTAAGTTCATAGTTGCTTAGAGGAAACAATTAACAGCATGAAGAGAGAGCCTTCAGAATGAGAGAAAATCTTTGCCAGGTACTCTTCTGACAAAAGATTAATAAATGGAGCCGGGCGCGGTGGCACATGCCTGTAATCCCAGCACTTGAGAGGCTGAGGCAGGAGATCGTGAGTTCAAATCCAGCCTCAGCAATAGTGAGGCACTTAGCAACTCAGTGAGACCCTGTCTCTAAATAAAATACAAAAAAGGGCTGGTGATGTGGCGCATTGGTGGGGTGCCCCTGAGTTCAACCCCTGGTACCAAAATATATATATATTAATAAACGGTGTGTGTGTGTGTTTCAAAATAATCTTATCAAACAACCCAATCAATAAATGGGCCAATGAACTAAACAGGCATTTCTCAAAAGAAGAACTGCAAATGGCCAACAGTATAGGAAAAATATTCAACATCCTTAGCAGTCAGGAAAACAAAAATTGAAACTATACTGAGATATCATCTCACTCCAGTTAGAATGGCAGTCATCAAAAATATAAGTAATAATAAATGCTAGCAAAGCTATGAGAAAAAAAAAGTACTGAAAGGGACTGAAAATTAGGACAACCACTTTGGAAAACAGTATGAATATTCCTCAAAACACTAGGAATGTTTTTGGTGGTGCACACCTGTAATCCCAGTGGCTCAGAAGGCTGAGGTAGGAGGACCCTGAGTTCAAAGCTAAGACCAGAAATGTGGCTCACTGGTCGAGTGCCCCTGAATTCAATCCCCAGTACCGAAAAAAAAAAAAAGAATGTAACCACCATATGAACCAGCTAGCTCAATCCCTGGTATTTATCCAAAAGATCTAAAATCAGTATACTATAAGGATACATGCTATAGCATAGGGATACAATGGTTATAGCAGCACAATTCACCATAACCTATTTATGGGATTCATCTAGTTACCCCTTAGTATATTATTAGATAAATAAAATGTGGTATATATATACACATTGGAGCTTTTTTTTTTTTTTTTTTTTTTTGGTGGTACCGGGGATTGAACTCAGGGGCACTTGACCACTGGGTCACATCCCCAGCCCTTTTTTGTATTTTATTAGAGACAGGGTCTCACTGAGTTGCTAAGTGCCTCGCCATTGCTGAGGCTGGCTTTGAACTCGCGATCCTCCTGCCTCAGCCTCCCAAAGTGCTGGGATTACAGGCTGCGCCACCGCGCCTGGCTACACATTGGAGTTTTACTCGGCCATAAAAAAGAA
Organism: Tamias sibiricus; assembly: GCA_025594165.1. Classification (NCBI taxonomy): domain Eukaryota; kingdom Metazoa; phylum Chordata; class Mammalia; order Rodentia; family Sciuridae; genus Tamias; species Tamias sibiricus. Next base: position 106,791,771 of record CM046666.1, read on the forward strand.
TGAAATTATGTCATTTGCCAGTAAATGGATGGATTTAGAACATCATACTGAGTGAAATAAGCCAGAAGCAGAAAGTCAAAGGTTGAATGTTTTCTCTCATATGCAGAAGCTACGGAGAAATATGATTTTTTTTTTTAAAAAAGGTGAAGATCTCATGAAAATAGAAGGGAAAACTGTGGAGTAGAGAGGTAGGGGAACAGGGGAGGGATGAGGAATGGGAAAGGGAAGGAACAGTAGAATGAAAGTAATCGATTTATGTTATGTGGGTGTAGAAACATATCACAATGAATTCAAATTTATGTATAACTATAATGTACTAATGAAAAAATAAGTAATATAACAAGGTGTATACTTGCTTATACTGGTTCTATCTTCATAGGCATAGGCACAAATCTTACCACACTTAACAAAAATCATTCAAATGTCTTTCTTCTATGAATCCATGTGGATTTACTGTCAGATGAGAGCTTGTAACTTGTATTTATATAAACTTCTTTGCTTATATATTACTTAATTCTATGTCTTGAGATTATAAACTTTGCAGAAAGAGCAATGTCATCATGAGTTTTGGTATAAGCTTTTTTTAATATTTATTTATTTGTTCTAGTTGTACACAATGCCTTTATTTTTATGTGGTGCTGAGGATCGAACCCAGACCACGCACATGCTAGGTGAGTGCTCTACCGCTGAGCCACAACCCCAGCCCTGGTATAAGCATTTTTAATTTAATAAGATTAATCCAAAATACAAGATATAGATTAGTAACAAACACTGTACAGAAAGAATTTTAAATGAAAATGCTCATTAAAAATCTAACTACAGTGTAGTTATTTTCATTTAGTTCAACCATATTTGCTACATGTTAAGTACTGAAGTAACATGTCTGAATTAATGGAAAAAGTCACACCATAATACTAAGCAATTTGTTGAATACTAGGCCCAATATCAGGTTTGACAGTTAAAATATGCAGCTAAACATGCTCCAATAAATGGAGAAAGGTCATCACATCTGTAAAGAAAGTACATACAGTAGTAATTTAAAACTTAAGAGTCATCAGACTAATTGTACATTATGTAAGAAATAATTTTCTAGCAACTACTTCCTATTCTTGAAATATGAAGCTATGTTATGAATTCAATATGTTAGAGGTTTAAAAAGTAATTATGATACTTCATATGCACAAATGACATCATTGAGGTATTCTGTGAAGTTTCTAGATTTTCACTGATTCCAATACATGCATTTTGCTCAACAACCCTTAGGAGGGGCACCATATACTTCCATATGTTCTAAGGGATTGGCTATGGTTATTAACAGTGCTAAACATTTATCCACATATGGTAATTGAATCTATGATTCCTATCTCAATTAGCACTACTCTCAAATTAACCATAAGAATGGCTGAATTAAATAATTAATAGAATGATAAAAGATTTACTTATTGTTTAATCACTGAAAATTTCATCATGTACAACTTTAAAAAATCATTCACAACATGAAACAATTCTTACCTTAAAAAAATTAACTCTAGGATACTATTATCTAGAAAATAAGCCAAAAAATATTGCTTTGTCTAAAGTGAATTTGATTTTAAATGACAGATGAGATATGTCTATAAAGGATTTTAAATTATAACCCTTTTCCCTTTAATTATATTCAGTTTCTGGTATAGGAATATGATAATAATACTATCAAAAAACAAACTGTATAATATTTATACAGTAAAAAGAACACAAGGGTTTTCTGCTGAGGAGAAACTGAAGGTAGAGTGTTCAAGAATATTTAGGTATTGACTGTTTTCTCCATCAACCTTGCCATCTGCAATGGTCTGAATGTTGGTGTCCCCCCAAATCCATACATTGGCACCTAATGCCCAATGTGACTGTATTAAGAAGTAGGGTGTTTGTGAAATGATTAAGTCATATGGGCTCTGCCCTTTTGAATGAGATTAGTGTCCTTTAGAAAGAGGTCAAAGGAGCTTGCTTGCCCCCTTTTCTATTACGCAACGGTGCAGTAAAAAGATGCCATTCTTGAAGCAAGAGAAAGCCCACACCAGACAATGAACCAGCTGGCACCCTGACTTTGGACTTCCCTAACTCAAGAACTGTGAGAAATAAATTTATACTACTATCAATTACCCAGATTAAAATATTTTATTATAGCACTTTCAACATGCTAAAAAACCATCACAACAACAACTGGTCCCAAAACTAGGACAGTTCAATGTTTGTAAACACTCAAATTCTCTGCAGGTTTCACTTTTTAATTTCATTTTTAAAAATATTACTGCCTGTATACCATCAGATCATATGAAAGTTACATGAACAGAGTTCAGTTTTTCCCTCATCAATTAATCCTGCAAATAACTACAATGTGTGTTTCTTATACACTTGCTTATTTAGAATCTTACCATGGCTCTTATCTTTCTACCTCATGAAGTTTGAATTCCTCTAATGAATTGTAATCTTTTTTTTTTTTCTTCTGTGCTGCTGGGAATTGAACCCAGGGCATTTATGTACACCCCCAGTCCCAAATGTTTGATTCCTTACCCACAGATACATATTATTATTCTCTGAAAATATAGTTTATCCTACAATTATCAATTTATTTTTCTATTGCCTATTTTAAATTTTATAACAAAGAATACAAATATAAAACATGGCTGCAAGTGAACAAACATTTTTATATTATAATTCTCAAAAAATCTAGCTTATATTTGTATTAAAACTTTCTTTTTCATTAGAGCATTTTTCTACTTTATTCAGATAACATTAATTTAAAAGTTAAGATTTCTGGAAATTAGTCAGGTATAGTGGCGCACACCTGTAATCCCAGCAGCTTGGGAGGGTGAGGCAAAAGGATCACAGCCTCAGCAACTTAGTGAGGTGGTAAGCAATCTAGTGAGACCCTGTATCAAAATAAAAAGAGAGCTGGGGATGTGACTTGGTGGTTAAGTACCCCTGGGTTCAATCCCTAGTATAAAAACAAAAGAAAACAATGCACTCACCACCTCCACTGATTACATCAGGTTTGGCCTTCATCATTTTACAAAATTGTCTTCGGCAATTTTCTATCCACTCAGTTGGTTTATCAGACATTTTGAAGAGTAATAATAGCTTGCCAAGATCAGTATCTAATAAGAAAGGAAAGATATAATATTATCATAATACAACACACTAGATATTTTGATCTGTAGATATAAATGTTAAATACGTAAAGAGCTACAATTTACAGAAAAGTTCTGTATGTGGCTTTCAAAGAGATAGTTCTGTAATTACATTTTATCTACTATCAATTGATATTTGCCAAACTTACTAAAAGCTTATAAAATGGATTACTGATTTATAAAAAGCTCATACAATTGGTTGTTACATTGTAACCATAAGTCTTTAATAGTCTTTCTTTTGTATCAATGTTTCAGTACTTAGTATCCAGTTTAACAGTGTGAAACTTAAGATTTCATTCCATAGGGCTACTATGAATATTACACTCACTCATCATGCACATTCAGGTGCAATTTTATTCTCATGTCTTTAAAAGCAAAGATAAAGCCATAATTGTGGAAGATCTCTAGTCAATCATTTAGTTCCACTTCGCGACAAAAAAAAAAAAAAAAAACCTGATGAAGATGTTAAAATATTGTACTCTGGCATACTGTTTATTTAAGTGTACAATTTTTATGCTTTATGTATCAATTACAATATTGCTGAAGTCCGGCTTCAGCAGGGGGAGGGTGTCTCGATAGGGCTAGTGAAAGAGTCGGCGGGCAGCGGCAGAGGAACAACACATAGACACGAGAGTCAGGCTGCTAAATTATCTACTTTTCTCAGCATGGTTTTTATATATCCCAGCAAACACAGCAATTCATATTACAGCTTTTGAAGGTTACATTAAAGAATTGCAAGGAATTTCAGAGTCATATAATCAGGGGAAAACAAAATATTTATCCTAAGTACATACTACTGATTAATCTTATCTATAGACAGAAGAAAACATTCTAAAATTTGTATTTATCTAAACCTATACCAAAGATTCCTCAAGTCTAGGCATGCTTACTCATAAGGTTTTTACAGCTAAATTGCCCTAATTTTTTTTCTTTAAACTTCAACTGGGCCTAGACTTCCTGGCTCCTTCTGTGTCCCTATAATGACTTTGTTTTGAGCTCAGGAAGAAAGAAGTATGGTTGTCTATATCCTTAATTTACTTAAAAGATAAAGAGGAGTCCTTATCAAACACAAGAAGACATTTAAAACTTTTCTATGGAATGCATGATTACAATAAGGAGAAGGTTAAACAACGGGTATTTGCTGTGCTCAATGATTACAGCAGGAAGGGGTTAAGCAGAAGGCATTTGCAAAAGCTAATTTCCAACTAAAAACCTGTTATACTAGTTCAACTTAAGAATTTGTTTTTGAGCTCCTGAATTAGATTCCACAGAGTAATAATCTACTGTGGTCATTTTCATGCTAATGCATTATGCCTAGTGGTCATATAGGGAAAGACAAGACAGTAAGGATATACACAGACAGGGTTAACTTTCTCAGCACCATGTTTGTGTTACACAGTTCCTTAAAAAGAAAGAATTCCTTGCTTCTTCCTTTATAAGATGAGGATGCTTTGCTCACTCTATCATAAGGAAGATGTCACACAATATGAATTTCAGTTAAATACAAAATATGTGTGGAGTTCCTCCCATGTGGCTATAATAATTAAGATATTACTGCCTTCATGAAACTTCTGTCTTTTAAAGCATATGTGCCCGTGTGCATATACAGGAAGTCCCCTCTTGACCATGGGAGATATGTTCCTAAACCTCTGGTGGACAGCTGAAACCATGGACAGTACCAAGCCCTATAGATATGATATTTTTCTCCATATATACCTACTTATGACAATGTTTAATTTACAAATTAGGTAGAATAAGAGATTAATAACAACTAATGATAAAATAGAACAATAATAATTCAGTGTAACAGAATGCCAAAATCACTGCTCTTTACTTTAACAAGACTTATTTTATGATTAAGTAAAATAAGGATTATCTGAATACAATCAGTGTGACACTGCAATAGTTGATTTGATAACCAGAATGGCAACAAGTAGCATGTGCAGGGTGGATAAGGTGGACAAAAAGGTGATTCACATCCAGATAGGATAGAGTGGGACAGAGGGGGATTTCATTACCTATTCAGAATAGTATAAAATATAAAATTTATATTCATTTCTTGAATTTTCTGTTTAATATTCCTAAGATAGAAGCTGGCAGTGGATAACTAAAACCAGGGAAAGAAAAATTGCAGGTAATTTGGGACATTATATACCTTTCTCTACAAATATGTGTATTTGCACACAGATATAATGGTAAAATATATCATTCCTATAATCTAAATTTCATTTTATTTAGTCTGAAAAACCTGCTATGTATTGTCATATGGTCCTCATTGTGATCATATATAAAAATGACAATTTATGTAAATATTTCTCTACTTAACACTCAGGTCATCAAAAACACATCTTATTAAAGCTACACACATACTCTCTGATACAAACACATAAAGACACAGATATATCAAACATATGCATACTTGCAAATAAATGCACACAAAATAATGGTTCATTGAAAGAGTACATAATTCTGACATTCAGTAGTAATATTTTCTTTAAATATTATGACCATAATGATAAGAAACATTTCACTAACAGCCTCAATAACAAAAACAATAATTAAATAAAATTTTCATATTGTTAAAATCAAAGGAGAAAATTTCTTTCAATAAAAACCTTTAAACTTTATGGCATTTGCCAGTAAATGGTTGGAGTTGGAGAATATTATGCTAATGAAGCCAATCCCACAAAACCAAAAGCCGAATGTTTTCTCTAATATATGGATGCTAATTCACAATAAGGCGGGGCAGGGGGGCACTAAGGAAAATAGCCTTACCTTAGATTAGGTAGAGGGAAGTGATGGGAGGGGATGTTGGAATGGGAAAGATAACAGAATGAAACAGACATTATTACTGTATGTATATCTGTGACTACATGACCAATATGATTCTACAACATGTACATTAAAAAAAATGAGAAATTATATCCCATCTATGTATGATATATCACAGTGAATAAATGCATTCTACTATTGTGTATAACTAATTAAAACAAATAAAAAAATTAAAAATAAAAAATCTTTAAATTTAAGCAATAGTTACATCAAAATTATGTTATAGGGAAAAAGGTTTTAATGTTAAATATATTTTATATAAATATGTTTCCTTAAGTCTAATAAAAATCACAAGCAGCACAATTGAAGACATGAATGCAGGTGTGTGTGTGTGTGTGTGTGTGTGTGTGTGTGTGGGTGTATGTCTGGTCTTTGTTTCCTTCTCTGTTTATTTTCTTTTATCCAGGTACAACCCTGCCTTTTACCTCCTTCAAATGAAAGAAAAAATATGATCATTCAACAAATATATGAAAAACTGCTCAACATCTCTAGGAAATCAGGGAAATGTGAATCAAAACTACACTGAGATTTCATCTCACTCCAGTCAGAATGGCAATTATCAAGAATACAAATAGTTAATGTTGGTGAGGATGTATTATTAGCGGGACTGCAAATTGATGCAACCACTCTGAAAGGCAATATGGAGATTCTCAAAAAACTAGGTATCACTGTATGACCCACCTGTCCCACTCACTCCTCAGTATATATCTAAAAGATCTAAAATCCATGATATTGATACAGTCACATCAATATTTATAGCAGCACAATTCACAATAGCCACACTATGAAATCAACCCAGGTGCCCTTTAACAGATGAAAGAATAAAGAAAATGCCTAGGAGATATCCAACTCCAGAGTGCAAAGGACTAGTAAACTACCAGGATATTCCATAATTGTACTAGAAAGTCACTATGTAGTAATAGGATTAAGCTACACACTCACTTATAAAAATGACAACCCTGAAACATCAAAATACACGCAAATAACTTGACTTTCTGCCACAAAAGTTTTCACTACCCTTCTAAAAAAATCTAGAATTCAATGCAAAATTAATAATGTCTAATATCCAATAAAAAGACACTAATGTGAAGGAAAAAAATGTGACCCACAACTGGCAGATGAATAAATTAATAGAAACAGATTCATCAGGTTCTCACTAAGCCACTCACACTGGCCGCTGACTTAACAGTCCTCCTGCCTCAGTCCCCCAAGTGGCAGGGATTAGAGGCATTTGATAACACAGCAGCTACAACACTATTCTCATAGCAGCCATTACTACAGAATTCTAATTGTGTAGTATAATTTCTATAGATAGAGAACAATAAAAATTAGGACTTGGTATCACTTCTACTTCTAGCTCTGATAAAGTCACTATGAAATACTAATAGTTTGATTTCTCATGAAGGGCCTGGTTTATCTAGTAAGCAGAACAACAGCATGTTCTTTCCCTCTGTGCTGCTTCAGAGTACTTATGACCGGCAAAAAAACTAAAGAGTAAAAAAACTACCTTAAATCACTAGAAAAAAATGGGAAAAAAAAGAAGCATTAAGTTTCCTGCTTATAAAATTCACCATGACAGCTGACATTCATAATTCATATCTAAACTCTGAAACTCTTTGTTATAGGGAACATTTTCATACTTGGGCATATTATAGTTTGTCAAAAGATTATCATACAGAAAAAAGTTATTTATTATATAAGCTTATTATAAATAATAGAGAAATACGATATATTGTACGTGTGTATATATACATGCGTATATATACACGTGTATAAAGAATTTTAACTCCAAAAGGAGGGAAAATGTAAGCTCAATATAAAAACAAAGAAAATCTACTGTTCACATAGAAACTTTTAATAATTTCTTCATAGGATTTCATTAATTAATTCTAAGTATCCACTCTATACACAATATCATAAAGGATGCTGTAAAAAACAAAAATACATGGAAGGCTTCATAAAATAAGAGAGGTTTAATTTAGAAACTTATTTGTAGACCATTTAATTTGTGTGTTTCTGCTTCTTTTCTTCCATTCAGTTTAACAGACTAATCATTTTACATTTCCCATATCATAAGCAGGGGAAGGATCCAGAGTACTCCCTAAGAAGCAACTACACAGATAACTAACAGGGAACATATTTAGACACCTTCCCATATTTATGTTTAAAAGAATCTGAATTTATGCTTCTTTATTTTGTTTCAACAACTGTATTCTTAAGATATGATACTCCATTTTATATAAATTATTCCTTATTTTGGAGTTATCATACCACAATTAGCTTTTCTTTAAAAACTAAGTGTTTATTATAGAAGAAATCAGTGACATTTAAAAAATGAGAAATTAGTTGTTTTTTTCATCCTACTGCACATAAACTAGTAGATAATCTATTTTTCTTGATTGATATAGATATGCTTGTTCCAAATGTTAAAATAAAAAGTATGTGAAAATAAAGTTATACTATTCAAAAGAAAATTCAGAAATTTCTCAACAGCTGCAGCTCAAGATTTACTATATGTTAGAGATACTCAGTCATACTACCAGTCTTCCCAGATAACAGACTGGTGTCAAATAAAAGTTAGTTACGTTTACTTGCAGAAAGTAAATCTTAATTCCACGATTAGAAGCAATAAATAAAAAAGAATGAGAAAGTATCTGACTTGACATAAAACCCTACATAAGTATTTGATAAAAGAGAGACATCATCACCAAAATCATTTCTAGATGGACTGTATGTATTAAGATAGAATACTCAAAACTTTAAAAATCAGAACAATTTTTGCCATTATGTTGCATTACATTTTATACAGCACCTTATTATTTTTAGTGCACTTTTACAGTTATAACTATAGTATTCTATTTTTGGCTCACTGAGGAAAAAGTGGTAATCCTTAATTTCACATAATCTATCCTATTGGTAATGATGGGAATCCAATCCAATCATTCCTTAATTGAGTAATCTTCATTATTTTATTAAAATTCAGCTGTAACTGAATTCCATCTCCTTCTCCTCCCTTTTGTTCCTTAAGAAGTCCCCCCTGCCAACATGTTCTATTGGTAGTCTTCTAATTTTGAGTTTAGACTATCAGATTGTGCAGTGGATTGTCATCCAAGAGTAAATTCAAAAGAAATAAAGATAGAGCTCGGCCTGCCCAACTCAGAGATGCCATCCTGGCGCAGGACGCTCAGTACGGCAGGGAAACAAGACCCAGCCTGCAAGAAAGAGTTCCAGCTAGCCCCTCCGGTGTGCTTTCCCAGCTCAGCCCACACACCTTGAAGACACCATCCCTGCTGGGGACAGCTGGGAACAAGCTCAGGCCCATGAGAGAGTTCCGGATAGGCCCATCTGCAAGTGTTCCAGCTCTGCCCGCCTACAAGCATTCCAGCTCAGCCTGCCTGAGTGCCTGCATGTGTTCCCAGCTCTGCCCACCCACTTTCAAGAGCCACAGATATTCTCCTCCTCTGCCTACAGGGCAGCGAACAGGCCCAGGGCACAGGAACAGGAGATATTACATGTAAATACCTATCTTTTGTTTCCCCTAAAAAAACCCTAATTCCCATGATTACCCTCTCACTAGTCAAATAATCTAATATTTCTATCTTCTCACATCCTACCTCACAAATGTTTTAACCAACACATAAGTCCCCCCTTCTACCATTCGATACTGTGAACCACCACACAAAAATACTGACTAAATGGTAGAAGATAATTGACCTCATCATTTATGGTTAAAGTGTCAAAATTATAAATATAAAAATAAAAACTAACTGATATATGGCAATAAGTTGGGTACGTTGACTGCTGTAATATTGATCTTTCCCTTAAAAGTTATGCATCGGGTAACCTGTAGGGATGATATAAGACAATAAGACAGAAACAGGAATATCTCAGACTTACACTGCAAGGGAGGAAAACACATAGATATCATGAAAAAATAAGGAAGGAAAATGCCCCAAACAAACCAAGCTACTACAGCAATAGAATCCATAGAAAGCACAGTAGGTGAAATGTCAGAAAAGGAACTCCAAATATACATACTTAAAATGATTCGGGATTTTAAAAATGACCTAAGTGAGCAGATACAGGCAAAAACTGATCTCTCCAACAAAGAGATAAGTGATCAAATATAGGCAACTATCGATCACACCAACAAAGAGATAAGAAAACAAATACAGGTAGCAAAAGATTACTTCAAGAAAGAGATAGAGATTCTGAGAAAAAACCAAACAGAAATACTTGAAATGAAAGAAACAATAGACCATTTAAAAAACTCAATAGATAGTATCACCAATAGATTGGATCACTTGGAAGATAGGACCTCAGACAATAAGGACAAAATATATAATATTGAAAATAAAGTGGACCACACAGTAAAGACGGTAAGAAACCATGAACAAAATATCCAAGAATTATGGGATACCATCAAAAGACCGAATATAAGATTTATTGGAATTGAGGAAGGTGCAGAGAATCATTCCAAGGGAATGCAAAATCTCTTTAATGAAATAATATCAGAAAATTTCCCGAACAAGAAGAACAAATTTGAAAACCAAATACAGTAAGCATATAGGACGCCAAATGTATAAATTACAACAGATCTACACGAAGGCACATTATAATGAAAATGCCTATCATACAAAATAAGGATAGAATTTTAAAGGCAATAAGAGAGAAAAATCAGATAACTTATAGAGGAAAACCAGTTTCCATCATAGCAGATTTTTCAACCCAGACCCTCAAAGCAAGGAGAGCCTGGAACAACATATACCAGGCTCTAGCAGATAAGGTATGTCAACCAAGAATCTTATATCCAGCAAAATTAAGCTTTAGATTTGATGATGAAATTAAAACCTTCCATGATAACCAAAGGCTAAAAGAATTTACAACAAGAAAGCCGGCACTACAGAACATCCTTGGCAAAATATTCCATGAGAAGGAATTGAAAAACAACAATGAAAACCTTCAAAGAGAAGAATAACAATAAAGGAAAACTAACCATAGGAGAAATCAAGTCAAGCTAAATACCAAAAATAAAATAAAATTAAATAAAATTTAAAATAACTAGCAATACAAATCATATCTCAATAATAACCCTGAACAATAACAGCCTAAACTCACCAATTAAAAGACATAGGCTGATAGATTGGATTTAAAAAAAAAAAGACCCAACAATATGCTGCCTTCAAGAGACACATCTCCTAGGAAAAGACGCCCAGAGACTGAAGGTGAAAGGATGGGATAAAATATACCACTCACACAGACTATGTAAGCAAGCAGGGGTTTCCATCCTCATATCAAACAAAGTAGACTTCAAGCCAAAGGTAATCAAAAGAGATAAGGATGGACATTTAATACTACTTAAGGGAATCATACATCCACAAGAAATAACTGTCATAAATATATATGCCCCAATAATGGAGCATCCACATTCACCAAACAAACCCTTCTCAAGTTCAAGAGACAAATAGACCACAACACAATAATTCTAGGTGACTTTAACACACCACTTTCACCACTGGATAGATCTTCCAAACAAAAGCTAAACAAAGAAATTGTAGAACTCAATAATACAATCAATAGCTTAGATTTAACTGATATGTATAGAGTATATTATCCATCAACAAGTCAGTACACTTTCTTCTCAGTAGCACATGGATCATTCTCTAAAATAGATTATATATTATGCCATAAGGCAACTCTAAGCAAATATTAAAAAGTAGAGATACTACCGTGCATATTATCAGATCACAATGGAATGAAATTAGAACTCAATGAGAAAATAAGAAACAAAACCTACTCCAACACCTGGAGACTAAATAATATGCTACTGAATGAACAATGGGTTGCAGAAGACATCAAAAAGGAGATTAAAAAATTCTTAGAGGTAAATGAGAACACTGATACAACATGTTGAAATCTCTGGGACACTATGAAGGCAGTACTAAGGAGAAAATTCATTGCATGGAGTTCATTCCTTCAAAGAAGAAAAGGTCAACAAATAAATAAATTAACATTACACCTCAAAGCCCTAGAAAAAGAAGAACAAATTAACCCCAAAAGCAGTAGGAGACAGAAAATTAAAATCAGAGTTGAAATCAATGAAATTGAAAAAAAAAAAAAAAAAAAAAACCACAATTGAAAAAAATCGACAGAACCAAAAGTTGGTTCTTTGAAAAAATAAATAAAAATGATAAACCATTAGCTATGCTAACTAAGAAAAGGAGAGAAAAAACACAAATTACCAATATATGTGATGAAAAAGGAAACATCATGACAGACACTACAGAAATACAGAAGATAATTAGAAATTATTTTGAAAATCTATACTCCAACAAAATAGAAAATAATGAAGACATCAACAAATTTCTAGAAATAAACAATATGCCCAAACTAAATCAGGATGACATTAACAATTTAAATAGATCAATTTAAAGCAAAGAAATAGAGGATGCCATCAAAAACCTACCAACCGAGAAAAGCCCAGGTCCAGATGGATTCACAACCAGGTTCTACAAGACCGTTAAAGAAGAACTAACACCAATACTTCTTAAACTATTCCATGAAATAGAAAAAGAGGGAACCCTTCCAGACTAATTCTATAAGGCCAATATCACCCTGATTCCAAAACCAGGCAGAGACAAATCAACGAAAAAAAAAACTCCAGACCAATATCACTAATGAATATAGATGCAAAAATCCTCAATAAAATTCTGGCAAATCGAATACAAAAACACATCAATAAAATAGTACATCACGATCAAGTGGGATTCATTCCAGGAATACAAGGTTGGTTCAACATAAGGAAATCAATAAATGTAATTCACCACATCAATAGACTCAAAGATAAAAATCATATGATCATCTCAATTGACGCAGAGAAAGCATTTGACAAGATACAGCAACCCTTCATGTTCAAAACGCTAGAAAAAATAGGGATAACAGGAACATTCCTCAACATAGCAAAGGCCATCTATGCTAAGCCTCAGGCCAACATCATCCTAAATGGAGAAAAGCTGAAAGCATTACCTCTAAAAACTGGAACAAGACAGGGATGTCCTCTTTTGCCACTATTACTTAGCATAGTTCTCGAAACCCTAGCCAATGCAATTAGACAGAAGAAAGAAATAAAAGGGATACAGATAGGAAAAGAAGAACTCAAATTATCACTATTTGCAGATAATATGATTCTATACATAGAAGATCCAAAAAACTCCACCAGAAATATTCTAGATCTAATAAACAAATTCAGCAAAGTAGCTAGATATGAAATCAATACCCATAAATCTAAGGCATTTCTGTACATCAGCAACACATCCTCAGAAAGAGAAACTAGGAAATCTACCCCATTTACTATAAAGTAAAAAAAAAAAAAAAAAAACTTGGGAATCAACCTAACAAAAGAAGTGAAAGACCTGTACAATGAAAACTACAGCACACTAAAGAAAGAAATTAAAGATGATCTTAGAAGATGGAAAGATCTACCTTGTTCACAGATAGGTAGAACTAAGATTGTCAAAATGACTATTCTACCAAAAGCACTATACAATTTCAATGCAATCCCAATCAAAAGCCCAATATCATTCCTCAAAGAAATAGAAAAAGAAATCATGAAATTCATCTGGAAAAATAAGAGACCCAGAATAGCCTAAGCAATTCTTAGCAAGAAAGTGAAGCTGGTGGCATTACTATTCCAGACCTTAAATTGTATTACAAAGCAATAATAACTAAAACAGCAAGGTATTGGCATCAAAATAGACAAGTTGACCAATGGTTCAGAATAGAAGAGACAGAGACTAACCCACACATCTACAGTTATCTTATATTAGACAAAGGTGTCAAAAACATACACTGGGGAAAAGACAGCTTCTTCAACAAATGGTGTTGGGAAAACTGGAAATTCTTATGTAATAAAATGAAATTAAACCTCTATCTCTCTCCATGCACAAAACTCAACTCAGAGTGGATCAAGGACCTAGGAATTAAACCAGAGTCCTTGCACCTAATAGTGGAAAAAGTAGGCCTAAATTTCCAACATGTTGGATTAGGCCCCAACTTCCTCAAAAGACCCCTGTAGCGCAAGAACTAAAACCAAGAATTAATAATTGGGATAGATTCAAACTAAAAAGCTTCTTCTCAGCAAAAGAAATAATCAGTGAGGTGAACAGAAAACCTACAGAATGGGAGCAAATCTTTACCACATGCACATCCGACAAAACATTAACTTCAAGGATATATAAAGCTCTCAAAAACCTTTACACCACCACTACCAGGGATAGAAGGAGACAAGCTGTCTGCAGAGGCTAGAGCCATGAGGCTCCTGCAAAACCACCTGGGTGGTGCACAGGCCGTGCAAAACAAAGTCAGTGTGGGGAGACTGAGCTGCGTCTGCAACCCCAGCCACACTCAGGGCACACCAGCGTGAAACCCGCGATAAAAACCAGCGATAACAGCTGGCAGAATTGGTGCTGGGGGACCACAGGAGACCGCGGATCGACAACACCAGTTCGAATCCACACTTGGCCAGACGTGACCCTCAGCAGTAGGGCCCCGGAGAGAGTGGCGCAGAGACAGGCGAACAGCAAGCAGGGGCACCATCGGAGCGGTCCACAGTCTGAAGCAGCGCTGTCTGTGCCGCAGTTACAGTTGCGGCTTCCCAATACCACCTCCGCAAGGAGACATAGACCCAATGGCTTTGAAATCGATCAGCGAGGACACAGGAGTCTGCGGAGCTGCTGTTGACTAGGAGGAGAGCACCGCCATCTTTGAAAGGAGCAGTGGCTGACCCAGACAAAGGGGAGGAGATGGAGAGTGATGGCTGCAGCCAACCAGGGACCCTCCAGCTATCTGAAGACAACGCACACTTGGGTGAAGCTAGGGGCCAGCAGGGGAGGGCGTGTCTGAGGCAAGCACAGCGGCCACAAGAAGCTGTAACTGTGGGTGGGCGTGGGGAGGGGGTGCCTTCTGGAGGGTCCCCTTCCCGGTGCCATTCATCAGCTGACACACAAACCCCCAGGGCCACTCCTTCACTGAGCCGTTCACCCACTGGCCTAAGATACAGCCTTGATTCCACTAACGGGATCGCAGACTGACTAGACATGATCCAATAACAATTGGATTGAACTGGAAAGGAACAAAGAGGGGGGCTTCCCAGGGCCCATTTTGTTTGAGACTTGGGGTTCGACTTTATTTTTTTCTTTCTTTCTTTTTTGTTGGTTTGCTTGTTTTGTTGAATTTTGGGGAGGTTTTTTATTTGTTTCTTTGTTTGTTTCTTTTTCTTTTTCTTTTTCTTTTTTTGGCTTTGTTTTGTTCTGCTTTTTTTTTTTTTTTTTTTTTTTTCCTTCCGCATTGATTGTCAGTGTGTGTTTGTTTGCTTCCGCACCTTTTTTCTTTCCTTCTTTTCTTCCTTCTCACTCTTGCATCTTTTCTTCCTCCTTCATCTTTCATGTTTACACCCTGCCAGTGCATACTAAACAGAGGCAAAAACAAGTTATACGCAGAACTTGGGATTTCTAGAACCGGCGCAATTGAACTGGGTAGCAAAGCGGTGTTATATATAGTTTACTCTCTATTTTCTTGATTCTATCTCTCCTCTCTCTTGCACCAAATCCTACTCTTTTATCATTTTTTTTTCTTTTCCAACATACTTTATATATAAATTGGTCTTTCCACCTAATTGTCTAATCCATTCTCTTTCTTCCCTGGTCTACTGATACTAAACCACTTCCACTAAACCACTTCAATAGAAATCTCTTTTCATACTTTCCAAGAAAGAACAATTCAAGACACATTGTTCTTCCTAAACATAACACCTCTGTATCCAATACTTGAAGCTATACAACCCCATCAGAAGCGTACAGAGTAAATTGGAAATAATATCTGGGTTAACCAAATCTGTACATTGTGATCAAACTTGGATTTTCTGAATAGAAAGTGTTAGGTTTTAAAAGTGTAAAGGAATTATAAGGTGATCTGATAGCATTGTACTACAGGAACAACATAAGGCTTTAAGGTAAAATCGAAATAGTTAAGGTCCCACAGTGCAGGAAGAATAGACACACAAGAAACATGAAAAAACAAGGGAAGAAAAAGGCACAAACAAATCAAGATACCTCATCAGTAGATGTCATGGCAAGCACAGTTGGTCAAATGCCAGAGATGGAATTTAAAAATTACATATGCCAAATGTTTATGGAACATAAGAATAAAATCAAAAAGGAGATGAGGGAGCAAGTACAGGAGGCAAAAGATCATTTTGACAAAGAACTCCAAAAACAAATACAGGAAGTAAAAGGTTACTTCAATAGGGAAATAGAGGCTCTAAAGAGAATCCAAACAGAAATTCCAGAAATGAAAGAAGCAATAAACCAAAATAAAAGCTCAATTGAAAGCATCTCCAACAGAATAGACCACTTGGAAGAAAGAACCTCAGACAATGAAGACAAAATATATATCCTAGAAAAGAATTTAGACTATACAGCAAAACTTGTTAGAAATCACGAACATAACATCCAAGAATTATGGGACAGCATAAAAAGACCAAACTTAAGAGTGATTGGCGTAGAGGAAGGGGCAGAGTTTCAAGCCAAAGGAATGAGTAATCTATTTAATGAAATAATTACAGAAAATTTTCCAAACTTGAGGAATGAATGGGAAAACCAAGTTCAAGAGGCATACCGAACACCAAACAAAATCTCAACAGATCCACACCAAGACACATTATAATGAAAATGCCTAATACACTGAGCAAGGAGAGAATACTAAAAGCCACAAGAGAAAGGAAGCAGATTACATATAGGGGGAAACCAATCAGACTATGTTCAGATTTCTCAATCCAGACCTTAAAAGCAAGAAGATCCTGGAATAGCATATTTCAAGCTCTGAAAGAAAAGGGATGTCAACCAAGAATCTTATATCTAGCAAAATTGAGCTTTAGATTCGAAGATGAAATAAAAACCTTCCACGACAAGCAAAAGTTAAAAGATTTCACAACTCGAAAGCCATCACTTCTGAACATCCTGGGCAACATTTTTCATGAAGAAGAAGAGAAAGATGATAACGAAAATCAACAAAGGGAGATATTACACTAAAGGAAATACCAACCAGAAGAGAAACCAAATCAGGCTAAAGACCATAATCCAAATAAAAATGGATGGGAATAAAAATCACATCTCAATAATAACCCTGAATGTTAATGGCCTAAACTCGCCAATCAAAAGACACAGATTATCAGAATGCATTAAAAGAAACGACCCAACAATTTGCTGTCTCCAAGAAACACACCTCCTAGAAAAAGACATCAACAGACTGAAAGTGAAAGGCTGGGAAAAGTCTTATCACTCACATGGCCGGCGGAAGCAAGCAGGGGTTTCCATTCTCATATCAAATAAGGTAGACTTCAGACCAAAACTAATCAAGAGGGACAAAGGTGGATATTTCTTATTACTTAAGGGAACCATCCATCAACAGGATATAACAATCATAAATCTGTATGCCCCAAATAATGGAGCACCTACATTCATCAAACAAACGCTTCTTAAGTTCAAGAGCAAAACAGACCACAACACAGTTATTCTAGGGGACTTCAACACACCTCTCTCACCAATGGATAGATCATGCAAACAAAAGCTAAACAAAGAAACTTTAAGCCTCCTTAAAACAATTAACAATTTAGAACTAACGGACATATATAGAATATTTCATCCCTCAGTAAACGAATACACTTTTTTCTCAGCAGCACATGGCTCCTTCTCCAAAACAGACCATATATTATGTCACAAGGCAACTCTCAACAAATATAAAAAAATAGAGATACTACCCTGCATGCTATCGGACCATAAAGGGATGAAATTGGAAATCAACGACAAAACAAGGAATAAGAAAAACTACTCCATCAACTGGAAGCTAAACAACATGCTACTGAATGAACAAGGGGTTGAAGAAGACATCAAAGAGGAGATCAAAAAATTCCTAGAGGTAAATGAGAACACAGATACATCATATAGAAATCTCTGGGACACTATGAAGGCAGTAGTAAGAGGAAAATTCATTGCACTGAGCTCATTCCTTAAGAGGAAAAAAAACCAACAAATAAATGACTTAACATCACACCTCAAAGCATTAGAAAAAGAAGAACAGACCAACACCAAGAGCAGTAGAAGACAGAAAATAATTAAAATCAGAGCAGAAATTAATGAAATTGAGACTAAGGAAACCATTCAAAGAATTGACAAAACTAAAAGTTGGTTCTTTGAAAAAATAAACAAAATTGACAGACCCTTAGCGATGCTAACGAAAAGAAGAAGAGAAAAAACTCAAATTACTAACATTCGTGATGAAAAAGGGAATATCACAACAAACACCTCAGATATACAGAACATAATTAGAAATTACTTTGAAAACTTGTACTCTAATAAAATAGAAAATACTGAATGCATTGACAGATTTCTAGAGTCATATGATTTGCCTAAACTGGATGTGGAGGCTATACACAATCTAAACAGATCAATTACAAGCGAAGACATAGAAGATGTCATCAAAAAGCTACCAACAAGGAAAAGTCCAGGACCTGATGGGTTTACAGCCGAGTTCTATAAGACTTTCAAAGAAGAACTTATACCAATGCTCTTCAAACTATTTCAAGAAATAGAAAAAAAGGGAGCTCTTCCAGACTCTTTCTATGAGGCCAATGTCACATTAATTCCAAAGCCAGGCAAAGACACATCCAAAAAAGAAAACTTCAGGCCCATATCTTTAATGAACATAGATGCAAAAATCCTCAACAGAATCCTGGCCAATCGGATACAAAAACATATCAAAAAGATAGTGCACTGTAAGCTGCCTGACATACAGCCACAAACTGCCGCGGGAGAAAAACTCGGAGGCAGAGTAAAGATACTACTACTTTTACTTCTACTTTCTTAGAGAGAGCTTAGAGAGAGAAAGATTTTTCTTCTTCTTAGAGAGATTCTTTCTTCTTTCTTCTTTCTACTTTGGCAGCCTCGGCCTGACTCTGACGAGCAATTACTTCTTCTATCTGGTTTCTCTTCTGTAACCGCTCTGACTACATTCTGGCCACTCTGATATTTTCTTCTTCTCCAACCCGAACTCTTCTTCTGACCGACCGAGCAAGCGACTGCACGACTGACTGAATGAATTCATTCTTCTCCTGACTCCGACCGCTATCACCCAGTTATATACCTTTAGCTTTGCGCGTGCCTCACGTGCATTTACAGGTGTGTCACATACATACTTATTATCAGGTGGAACTTATGGCTTCCAGCTAGCCGCAATAGCCCTTCCTAATTGGGGCTCCTTCAGTGCACCACGATCAAGTGGGGTTTATCCCAGGGATGCAAGGCTGGTTCTTTATTCGGAAATCAATAAACATAATACATCACATCAATAGACTTAAAGACAAAAATCATATGATCATCTCAATTGACGCAGAAAAAGCATTTAACAAAATACAACACCCCTTTATGCCAATCACTCTTAAGTTTGGTCTTTTTATGCTGTCCCATAATTCTTGGATGTTATGTTCGTGATTTCTAACAAGTTTTGCTGTATAGTCTAAATTCTTCTCTAGGATATATATTTTGTCTTCATTGTCTGAGGTTCTTTCTTCCAAGTGGTCTATTCTGTTGGAGATGCTTTCAATTGAGCTTTTATTTTGGTTTATTGCTTCTTTCATTTCTGGAATTTCTGTTTGGATTCTCTTTAGAGCCTCTATTTCCCTATTGAAGTAACCTTTTACTTCCTGTATTTGTTTTTGGAGTTCTTTGTCAAAATGATCTTTTGCCTCCTGAACTTGCTCCCTCATCTCATTTTTTATTTCATTCTTAAGTTCCATAAACATTTGGCATATGTAATTTCCAAATTCCATCTCTGGCATTTGACCAACTGTGCTTGCCATGACATCTACTGATGAGGTATCTTGATTTGTATGTGTCATTTTCTTCCCTTGTTTTTTCATGTTTCTTGTGTGTCTATTCTTCCTGCACTGTGGGACCTTAACTATTTCGATTTTACCTTAAAGCCTTATGTTGTTCATGTAGTACAATGCTATCAGATCACCTTATAATTCCTTTACACTTTTAAAACCTAACACTTTCTATTCAGAAAATCCAAGTTTGATCACAATGTACAGATTTGGTTAACTCAGATATTATTTCCAATTTACTCTGTATGCTTCTGATGGGGTTTTATAGCTTCAAGTATTGGATACAGAGGTGTTATGTTTAGGAAGAATGAAGTGTCTTGAATTGTTCTTTCTTGGAAAGTATGAAAAGAGATTTCTATTGAAGTGGTTTAGTGGAAGTGGTTTAGTATCAGTAGACCAGGGAAGAAAGAGAATGGAGTAGACAATTAAGTGGAAAGACCAATTTATATATAAAGTAAGTTGGAAAAGAAAAAAAATGATAAAAGAGTAGGAATTAGTGTAAGAGTGAGGAGAGATAGAATCAAGAAAATAGAGAGTAAACTATATATAACACCACTTTGCTACCCAGTTCAATTGCGCCGGTTCTAGAAATCCCAAGTTCTGCGTATAACTTGTTTTTGCCTCTGTTTAGTATGCACTGGCAGGGTGTAAACATGAAAGATGAAGGAGGAAGAAAAGATGCAAGAGTGAGAAGGAAGAAAAGAAGGAAAGAAAAAAGGTGCGGAAGCAAACAAACACACTGACAATCAATGCGGAAGGAAAAAAAAAAAAAGCAGAACAAAACAAAGCCAAAAAAAGAAAAAGAAAAAGAAAAAGAAACAAACAAAGAAACAAATAAAAAACCTCCCCAAAATTCAACAAAACAAGCAAACCAACAAAAAAGAAAGAAAGAAAAAAATAAAGTCGAACCCCAAGTCTCAAACAAAACGGGCCCTGGGAAGCCCCCCTCTTTTTTCCTTTCCAGTTCAATCCAATTGTTATTGGATCACGTCTAGTCAGTCTAGGATCCTGTTAGTGGAATCAAGGCTGCACCTTAGCCAGTGGCTGAACGGCTCAGTGAAGGAGTGGCCCAGGGGTTCTGTGTGTCAGCTGATGAATGGCACCGGGAAGGGGACCCTCCAGAAGGCACCCCCTCCCCACACCCACCCACAGTTGCAGCTTCTTGTGGCCGCTGCACTGGCCTCAGACACGCCCACCCCTGCTTGCCACCCGAGCCTCACCCAATTGTGCGTTGTCTTCAAAGAGCTGGAGGGTCCCTGGATGGCTGCAGCCGTCACTCTCCGTCTCTTCCCCTTTGTCTGGGTCAGCCACTGAACCTTTCAAATATGGCGGTGCTCTCCTCCTAGTCAACAGCAGCTCCGCAGATTCCCATGTCCTCGCCAATAGATTTCAAAGCCGTTGGGTGGATGTCTCTTTGCCGAGGTGGTATTGAGAAGACGCAACTGTAACTGCGGCGCAGACAGCGCTGCTTCGGACTGTGGACCACTCCGATTGTGCCCCTGCTTGCTGTTTGCCGGTCTCTGCGCCACTCTCTCTGGGGCCCTACTGCTGAGGGTCACGTCCGGCCGAGTGTGGATTAGAACTGGTGTTGTCGACCCACGGTCTCCCGTGGTCCCCCTGCACCAATTCCGCCGGCTGTTATCACTGGTTTTTTATCGCCGGTTTCACGCTGGTGAAAGGCAATTTATCTACTTTGTTGGATTCTTTCCACGGAGCTGCCCTGAAGTGCGGCTTCCTCTAATCCGCCATCTTGGATCGCAAGTCCTACACTAATTTCTGAAAGGACAAACTATCAGCGAGAAACTACACCAATGAATCAGTTAAACTCAGCAAGGGCATGAATATTTATTTTTAAAAATCAGCAGCATAGTAAAAATGTCTTGTAAATTAGGGATACTTTTCTAGCGCCTAAACAAGCAGGGGTTTCCATCCTCATATCAAACAAAGTAGAGTCAAGCTAAAGTCAATCAAAAGGGATAAAGAGGGACACTACATACTGCTCAAGGGAACCATACAACAACAAGACTTAGCAATTATAAATATATATGCCCCAAACAATGGAGCATCCATGTTCATCAAACAAACTTCTTCATGTTTAAGAGTCAAATTGACCCCAACACAATAATTCTGGGTGACTTTAACACACCCCTTTCATCACTGGATAGATCTTCCAAACAAAAGCTGAACAAAGAAACTATGGAACTCAAAAAAACAACTTAGACTTAACTGACTTATATAGAATATTTCATCCTTCAATGAGTGAATACACTTTCTTCTCAGCAGCACATGGATCCTTCTCTAAAATAGACCATATACTATGCCACAAAACAACTCTTCGTAAATAGAAAAAAGAAAAAAAAATAGAGATACTACCCTGCATTCTATCAGACCAAAATGGAATGAAATTAGAAATCAATGATAAAATAAGTAATAAAAGCTACTCCAACACCTGGAGACTAAATAATATGCTACTGAATGAACAATGAGTTGCAGATGACATCAAAGAGGAGATTAAAAAATTCTTAGTGGTGAATGAGAACACAGACACAACATATCAAAATCTCTGGGACACTATGAAGACAGTTCTAAGAGGAAAGTTCATTGCATTGACTTCAATCCTCAAAAGAAGAAAAAGTCAGGAAATAAATGACTTAACATTACATCTTAAAGCTCTAGAAAAAGAGGAACAATTCAACACCAAAAGCAGCAGAAGACAGAAAATAATTAAAATCAGAACTGAAATAAATGAAATTGAAACAAAAGAAACAATTGAAAAAATTGACAAAACAAAAAGTTGGTTCTTTTAAAAAATAAATAAAATTGACAGACCCTTAGCCAGGATAACAAAGAGAAGGAGAAAGAAAACTCAAATTACTAACATACGTGATGAAAAAAAGAAATATCACAACAGATACTACCGAAATACAGGAGATAATTCGAAATTATTTTGAAAACTTGTACTCCAATAAAATATAAAACATCAAAGGCATCAACTAATTTGTACAGTCATATGATTTGCCCAAAATTGAAGCAGGATGATATTCAAAATTTAAGCAGACCAATTTCAAGTGATGAAATAGAAGATGCCATCAGAAGCCTACCAAAGAAGAAAAGCCCAGGACCAGATGGATACACAGCTGAGTTCTACAAGGCCTTTAAAGAAGAGCTGATACCAATACTCTTCAATTTATTTCAGGAATTAGAAAAAGAGGGAGTACTTTCAACATCATACTATGAGGCCTATATCACCCTGATCCCAAAACTAGGCAAAGACACATCAAAGAAAGAAAACTTTAGACCAATATCTCTAATGAATATAGATACAAAAATTCTCAATAAAATTCTGGCAAATCGGATACAAAAACATATAACAAATAGAGTACACTAAGATCAAGTGGGGTTCATTCCAGGGATGCAAGGATGGTTCAAAATATGGAAATCAACAAATGTAATTCATACATCAATAGACTTAAAGATAAGAACCATATTATTATCTCAATAGATGCAGAAAAAACATTTGACAAAATACAGCACCCCAGAAAAATAACATCGTAAAAGCTATCTATGTTAAGCCCCAGGCAAACATCCTTCTAAATGAGGAAAAATTGAAAGCATTCCCTCTAAAACCTGGAACAAGACAGGGATGCCCTCTTTCACCACTTCTATTTAACATAGTACTTGATACACTGACTGGCCAGAGCAATACAACAGATAAAAGAAATTAAAGGGATACAGAAAGGTAAAGTAGAATTCAAATTATCACTATTCACTGATGACATGATTTTATACCCAGAAGACCCAAAAAATTCCATCAGAAAACTTCTAGAACTCATAAACGAATTCAGCAAAGTAGCAGGATACAAAACCAACACCCATAAATCTAAGGCATTTCTATATATCAGTGACAAATACTCTGAAAGTGAAATGAGGAAAACTATCCCGTTTACATTAGCATAAAAAAATAATAAAATACTTGGGAATCAACTTAACCAAAGACGTGAAAGAGCTCTATAACGAAAACTACAGAACACTAAAGAGAGAAATTATAGAAGACCTTAGAAGATGGAAAGATCTACCTTGCTCTTGGATAGGCAGAATTAATATTGTCAAAATGACCATACTACCAAAAGTGCTATACAGATTTAATGCAATTGCAATCAAAATCCCAATGACATTCCTCATAGAAATAGAAAAAGCAGTCATGAAATTCATCTGGAAAAATAAGACACCCAGAATAGCTGAAGCAATCCTTAGCAAGAGAATTGAAGCAGGTGGCATCACTATACCACACCTTAAATTATACTACAGAACAATAGTAACAAAAACAGCATGGTATTGGCACCAAAATAGACTGATAGACCAATGATACACAATAGAGGACTCAGAGACGCATGCATATAATTTCAGTTATCTTATATTAGACAAAGGCGCCAAAAATGTACATTGGAGAAAAGATAGCCTCTTCAACAAATGGTGCTGGGAAAAGTGGAAATCCATATGAAGCAAAATGAAATTAAACCCCTATCTCTCACCATACACAAAATTCAACTCAAAGTGGATCAAGGATCTAGGAAATAGACCAGAGACACTATGCCTAATAGAAGAAAAAGTAAGATCTAATCTCCAACATGTGAGATTAGGCCCCAAGTTCCTTAATAAGACTCCTGTAGCACAAGAATTAATATCAAAAATCAATAAATGGGATAGATTCAAACTAAAAAGCTTCTTCTCAGCAAAAGAAACAATCAGGTGAATATAGAGCCTTCTAATTGGGAACAAATTTTTATCACATGCACATCAGATAGAGCACTAATCTCTAGAATATATAAAGAGCTCAAAAATCTTAACACCAGAAAAACAAATAACCCAATCAATAAATGGGCCAAGGAACTGAAAAGACACTTCTCAGAAGTAGATATACAATCAATCAACAAATAACATGAAAAAATGTTCAAGATCTCTGGCAGTTAGAAAAATGCAAATCAAAACCACTCTAAGATTTCACCTCACACCTGTCAGAATGGCAGCTATTAAGAACATAAACAACAGTAAATGTTGGAGAGGATGTGAGGGAAAAGCCACACTCATACATTGCTGGTGGGACTGCAAAATTGTACAGCCAATGTGGAAAGTAATATGGAGATTCCTTGGAAAACTGGGAATGGAACCACCTTGTGACCCAGCTATCCCACTACTGGGTCTATTCCCAAAGGACTTAAATACAGCATACTATAGGGACACAGCCACATAAATGTTTATAGCAGCACAATTCATAAGAGCTAAACTGTGGAACCAACCTAGATGCCCTTCAGCAGATGAATGGATAAAGAAACTGTGGTACTTATTCACATTGTAGTATTACTCAGGAATAAAAGAGAATAAAATCGTGGCATTCGCAGGTAAATGGATGAAGATGGAGAATATACATTGATTTGATTTGCATTTCTCTAATGCTAAGTTAAGTTAGCCAATCCCAAAAATCCAAATGCCGAATATCTTCTCTGATATAAGGAGGCCAATTCACATGGGGGTTGAGATGGGGAGCACAGGAGGGTTAGAGGAACACTAGAATGGCCAATGGGGAGGAAGGGGAAGGGAGGGGGAAAAGGGTGAAGAAAAAAAGAAAAAGATGGTAGAATGAGATGTATATCATTACCCTAAATGCATGTATGAAGTCACGAATGGTGTGAATATACTTTGTATACAACCAGAGATATGTAAAAATGTGCTCTATAAGTATAATATGAAATACAATACATTCTTCTGTCATTTCTAACAACTTAGAATAAAAAATAAATTTGAAAAAAAGGGAAAAAAATTCAATGATAATTCATCCATTCAACAAATAACATTATATACTATACTACCTGTTACTCAGCTTTCTTTCACTTTGAAAAAATAAAAGAACAGAAAGGAAAGAAAGATTTACTTTGGCTCATGGTTTCAGAGTTTTAGTCCATGGTTGCTTGGCCCCACAGCTTTGGGCCTATTGGTGAGGCTAAACATCATGGTGAAAATTGTGTGCTTGATCAAAGGTGCTCACATCATGGCAGCCAGGAAAGAGAAAAAGAAAGGGTCTGGGTTCCAAATATACTCTCTTCAAGGACACACCACAATGACATAACTTCCTCCTACTAAGCCCCAGTCTTAAAGTTTCTACCACCTCCTAATAGCACCATCACTTGGGGCTCAAGCCTTCTGAGGGACCTTTAAGATCCAAACCATAATACCATCAAGATATAGAGTTCCTTTGCCTTGTGTAAGTTACATCCTAGGGCAAGCAACAGAGACTACAAAAAAAAAAAAAAAAAAAAAATGCATAAGCTCACTGTAAGGCATAAGTGCTATTACAGAAATAAGTGTCCAGAGAAAGAGAGATAAACAACAGAATAAATATATTTTAGATAACAAGGAGATAACTTCTCTGAATAAGTGAAATGAAGGCAAATTTAAAAATGTTTAGAAAGCAATATCCATAAGAAGAGTAGGAATTAGTATTCTAGGAGAAGAGAACATCAAGAGCAAAGGCCCATAGCCATAAATTTAATGTAGTTTAAGAGATGAAAGAAATTAGCACATCATTTATCTGATAATGCTCTTGTAGCTACACTATATAAAACCTCCTCACAATATGTAAAGTATTCAGTAATAAAATGAAAATTTAAAAACAGATAAAGGATCAAACTAGTCATTTTTCCCAGGAAGATGTCACATGACCAATAAACACATGAAAAAATATTCACATCTTTAGTAATAAATGGACTTCAAGTCAAAATTGCAATGAGATACCACTTCACATCTATTAGCATGGCTAGATGAAAAAGTCAGATCTCAACAACTGTAAGCAATGATACAAAGACATCAGAAACTTGTACTGTGGATGGAAACATAAACTGGTGAGGCTATTTTTGCAAACAACTTGTGGCAGTTCCTCAAATGATTAAATACAGAGTTACTAGGTAATCCAGCATTCCACACCTTGGGTACACACCGCAGAGAAATAAAAACATATGTTCACACAAATTTTTTTTTTTTTTTTTTTGTACCGGGGATTGAACTCAGGGGCACTCAACCACAGGACCACATCCCCAGTTCTTTTTTGTATTTTATTAGAGACAGGGTCTCACCCAGTTACTAAGTGCCTTGCCATCGCTGAGGCTAGCTTTGATCTCGCGATCCTCCTGCCTCAGTCTCCCAAGTGCTGGGATTACACACACAAATTTGTACAGGACTGTTTATAGCAAAATTGTTCATGTCAGACAAAAGGTAAAGACAATCCAAATGTCTAATTAGCAGACAAATGTTCAAACAGACTGTAGCACACCCATATGATGAAATATTTTTCAACCATGAGGAAGGAGGTAGTGATAGATGCTACATACAACAAGCATCAACCCTGAAAACATTATACAAAGTACAAGAAAGCAGTCACAAAATACCATATACTACAAGACTCTATTCAAATGAGAGGCCAGACTTAAGAACTCTCCAGAGACTGACAGTAGATTAGTGGTTTTATAATTTAGGACTAAATGAATGGCAGAGGGAGTATTTTTTTTTTTTTTTTTTTTTTTTTTTTTTTGAGGTAATAATATGTCCTAAACTTGTCTGTGGTGGTGATGGTAGGTGATATCTGTGAGTATACTAAAAACCAGTGAACTGTATGGTAATTATATCTTGATAATGCTGTTGTAAAAAAGGAAAGAGACCTGTATGATCTACTTAGAATATCTAGAACAATTACCACAGAAAGGATATGAGATGAAGGACAAATATATCTGCTCATATAAATGGCTCTCATTAATTATCATTCTGTCCACATCTTAGAAAGTCCTGAGGAGGTCAACTTTCAGGGAGGGCATCTGAAGTAATATACTGATAAAGACTGACTATTCAGGAGTTCCTAGGAACATTCAGAAGTTTACTTTCATCAAAAGTTACTGATGTACTTGTGGCTTTCAGCAAATAACTCATTTACATTTCTAAGATCAGAAAAAGGCAATCAGTGCAAATAGCCTGGCTGTCAGCAGCCCTGTGAGTCAATGCTATGCTTAGGCTATGCTACATACAACAGTAGGACTTGTCAGTGATACTACAAACAAACCAAAACAATAATGAACAAAAAAGCACAAAAACCTACTCTTCTATTTGAAGATACCAGCTTCAACTGAGTAAATTCACATCAAGATGGTTTAATGATAAACAGGAATTCCACAGTAGGAAGGAAGATTATATAGTACATAAGTGTAATTTAGATTAATTTATGTCAGCCTGAAGAAACAAAATAAAAGTAATTTTTAAAGTGATAAAATAAATATGGGATGACAAGGAAGTAAAAATAACAAATATCTCATCTTTTTTATATATGTCCAGTACTTTCAATAATAACTGAAATATGTTATTCAATTCCTCAGGCCATTTTTAATTCTAAGTATGGAAGTTCTGCCATTTCCCCTCCTCCTAAGAGAAAAAAATCCTCATCCTGGGCACACCAAAATTGGATGAAATAGAGTGAACTGGCCAGGGGTTATAACAATTATTCGGGATACCTAAAGTCTAGATTGGAAAAACAAAAACAAACAGAACAGATCACCATCTTATGACCACCCTGTTCCAAACAGGGAAAGCATCATGAGTCAATCTCCTTAAGGGCATTTTAACAACTCCTAAAAGGCTAGCCAGCACTTGTTTTGACCACTGTACAACACTCCTTTTTCCGTCATTCTCCTCAGCTTTTTTTTTTTTTTTTTTTTTTACCTACAATGGCAGCAATATAAGTTAATATACTTATTCACTCTACTTACATAAACTTTCAGATAACAAATTATATTCCACATAGAAATTACTGCTACCAAATGGATTAGAATTTTTCATGTGTGATGCTCCAATATGTGCCCATATATAAATAAATATATGTATATACATATGCATGTATATATATGCATATATATATACACACACACACACACAGAGAAAATATTAATCAATAGCTCTTAAAGAGTCACTTATATTTGCACATGGTGACACTAAAAATTTTCACAAAGAAAAATAACTGAACCAAATGATGTCTCCAGATTCTTATTTATAGATTAAGATGAATCATCAAACAGTTAACATTGATGCCAAGGATCTAACAAGAGACAATTTAACAGATGAGGAGATGCTAACTGTAGCAAGCAGGATAAATCTAGAAGCTGGGAGACAAATGAGGAAGATGTCACCATGTGCACACAACTGAAGTGGTTTTTTTTCCACAACAATGAAACAATATTACAAAATTTTGCAGTGCAAATGATGACTAAAATAACACCTGTCAGAATGAGTGAATCATTACTTCTGAATCAAAAAGCAGAAAGGGAAGCATATGACTTTTGCTATTAAAATAACATCCATGCTTTAAAGTATTATTAGCTTAAGCATTCTATTTTTGAATGTAAATAATTAGTACTTAGTTTATTTAACTATTTAACTACACTATTTAGATTTAGCCTTACACCTACTAGAAAACATATTTGGTTTTATTTTTCTCATTAAGTTCACAGAGATACACTACTGTACTGTCAGGTCCAAAGGAAAGTTAGACATGATTTAGATTTTCTCTCTCAATTTCTGCCCATTCTACTGAGAATCTATGACCACTGACACAGACATCAACAATAGTAAAATGAGGTATTCATTCTACGTTGACCATATCAAGGTCAGGACCACTCTTCTTAGGAAGATGTATAGGTAAAGTGATATCTTATTTAAACACTTGTGCTTTATGAACAAACAGAAAGACAATAAGAGTTTCTACTCAGTATGGTGGGAAAATAAAGAATAAGGCTTGAAATTGTATGGCATTCCCTAAGACAATGCATGTGCCAGGAAGGATGTCTCAAACATCGTGGTCATTGTAAGGAAGACACCACAGGGTTTTAGAAAGTAATATGTCCCAATCTGTTTTTCCAACAGACTCACTCTGGTTGCTACACTGACAACACATTGATCATGGTAGGATGTTGCAACAGGTGAGAAATGATAGTGATAGCGGGAAAGCAAAAGTAGTTTTATTTTAGATATAGAGTCAAGAGAATTTGCTGACAGATTACTTGTAGGGTATGAAGAGAAAAGTCCAAAAACAACCTTCAAGCTTATTACCTAAAGAATGGGAAACAAATTTTCATTTCTGAAATGGGAAAGAATGTCAAAGTTCATGGTTACCTTATTTCTCATTAAATTTTGAGTCTTAAGTACGTAGATTTGTATGGAATACACAGCACTTACAAAAACACCACTACTCTGTTAAATAAATAAACATTCTACATACCTAGAATTCAAAAAAATCAAAAATCACTGATTTCTTTTTAAAGCCAAAAAACTATTGTTACTGGTCTGATTTGTCACACCTTAACCACAAGAAATAAGAATCACTTTGCCTCATAGAAATTTAGTAAGAAACATGAGAATGGTCAGAGATGTGGCTTAGTTGTAGAGCACTTGCCTAGCATGTGTAAGGTCCCAGGTTCAATCCCCAGCACTACAAAAATATTTTTAAAAAAACAAAGAAACAAACAAACAAATAAACAAAAAACAGAAAGAAAGAAAGGAAGAAAAATTTAAAAATTATAAACCAACAGACATAGATGCATCCATGTATACATGTTGAAGGAAAATCAATATTATTCCACCTTAACACGGTCATATTCTTCAAATTGTAACAAAAGCATTAAAAATAATATAGCATTTCATTGTAAATATTTTACCTTGTTTTATATCAGCATTTCTTGTAACTTCTGGCAGATAGCAGGGTGGTAAAGGGTATGATGAAAACATTGGCCAAGGATATGGATCATCACCCTAAAAAACAAGACAAATGACTTTAGAAAGTAGTTTAAAGTAATATTGAATTTTATAGCTTTCTGAAATGTTATTCTCTTAAATTGGCTTTTTCACTAAAATTCCAGAGTTGTTGCCCAACTAGCCAAAAGATAATTCACTATTCTAAAAATTAATAATTAAAATCCAACATAACATAAATATTAAATAACCACTGAAGCAGACATGGTATCTTGTTCTTGTGGCTAGGACTGATAATGATAATTTTACTATATTTTTTCATGAAATGAAAACTGTAATCTTCAAAGAAAACCTGTATTTTCTTTTTTCTCACTAAACTGTTTCCTTTTGTTGTCAATCATTTCTATCTCATCTTTCCCAGAGTCACTATCAAAACAAGAATGCTCTTAACAACAAAATAAAACCTCCACAAGAAACACAGTCCACGTATATAATGGAAGGAGAGAGACTACATTTGTAAAGAAATATAAAAATATAATCATCTAATAAAAAGTTATGTCATGAAAGATAAATATAGAAAATAAAATATTCAAAGGCACACATGGAGAATCACAACTTTTTAATAAAACAATAACCTACTCTGCTGCTGCAGAAACTAGCACTCATGACCCTTTGACAACAAAAGAACTCATTCAGTTTGAAAGTGTTTACTTGCATCCTGAAGTCTGTCAAGTAACAAAAGTTCAATTCTATAATAGACATTTGGGAGATGTTGTTTAGTGTCACGTGAGTTCACTATCTTGCTTCAAACTGTGTCACATAAATATTCCCCCCTCCTCTATCACATCACCTTCTCCAGCATCCTTGGAGGCAAAATCCGTTCTGACGACCCACCAACAAGATTTATTCTTACAAGAATATGGTTTCTTTCTATTGATAAGCCATCAATTATAAAGTCTCTGGGGGAAAAAAAATCAATTCTGTCATCTCCTTGATAGAATATGATTTGATTTTTAAATCACAACACTGGATTGTAAAGAAAAAAACAGAAATGCCTAGAAAATAGATTATTTATCAATGTATCACCTAAAATACAAAGAACTAAATTCATTTTGTATCTTATAGCTTTACTAGATAGGAAAAAATTGATGGAGGTAATAGATATAATGAGATTATATCCATAACAGAATATTTCCTTGATTAATGTTACTGTACCTGAAGAAATGGAATTAAGACATACATTATTTCTACAGTGACTTTATCATATTTTCACCCAAGGTCTCTTATATGCTAGACACATGGCCTTCAATTTAAAATTTAAGCATTGCTTATGAGCAGCCTACATATTCTGCAGCTGTAAATCCTTTTCTTTCACATCAAACCTGGAGTATCAAGTAATATGTGCTATAACTTTCCAAGACCTGTATAGGATGGAGACAAAATATTCTTTTTTCTTAAGATACACATATGAAAACAATGTCAGCTATTGAATATATTATTCAATAAATGTTAGCCAAATTGAGGTAATGGAAAGTATATGATGTGTTAACAGGAAATATTATCACCATATTATCACCTCATTTTGCAAATAAGCAGAATTTATGACTATGAGCTAAAATAACTAAAGGATGGAGAAAAAAGTATCTTTATAAGGGACACAAAATCAAACACTTCATTCAATGGGTCATCTTAGACATGCATTCTGAAATGATACAATTTCATGGATCCATTAATAAGATTAGGCTTAACATAAAAAAAAAAAATAGTATTACTCAGTAAGACTTCTCCAAAACTGTATATCAGTGTACTGTGAAATTTATGCTTTAATTGCTTTTTACCATTACTTAAACCTACTGAATTCAGATTGTAAGGAAGCAAACTATAGAAAATTTCTTTCTTAACAAAGAATCTGTAACAAAACATATCAAGTTCTAATGCCCACCTCCCTCCCTCACCCTTTACTTTAACCTGTGGTTCTCGGAAATCTCTAAGATATTTTCTTCTTGAGCATGTAGTAACATTCTGGATACTTGATACTGAGTCTCTAATAGGAGAAGAGTGTCCAGATCACAGCATACCACACTTAATAACCTATGTAAAAAAGAGAAATAAAAGTATATTTTGAAAAACATGTCCTAAAAATGTAGATGCATTCTTGAGGAATCAAAGGAATACCTACACACAGAAATACAGATCTTACAGGACAAATTATGCAGTTATATTTTTAATGATTTTGAATGTTCTTCAAGTTGTTCCTACTGAAATTATTTTTTTTCAAAGACCAATGGATAATTTCTAACCTAGATTTTTAAAAATTCCTCTAAATTCACATTGTTATTGTTTGAATGAGAGGTGTCCCCCAAAAGCTCACATGTGAGACAATGACAGAAGGTTCAGAGGAGAAATGATTGGGTTATAAGAGTCTTAACCCAATCAGTGAATTATGATAGGATTAACTAAGTGCTAACTGAAGTGGCTGGGTATGGCTGGAGGAGGTGGGAACTGGGGGCATGACTTTGGGGCATATATTTGTATCATGCAAGTGGAAACCTCTCTCTCTGCTTCCTGATCATCATGTGAGCTGCTTTCCTCTGCCACATTCTTCCACCATGATGTCCTGCCTCATCTCAAGCCCCAAGGAATGGAGCCCACTATCAATGGATTGAGACCTCTGAAACTGGGAGCCCCTAAATAAACCTTTCCTCCTCTACAGTTGTGATGATCAGATCTTTTAGTCACAGTGGCAAAAAGGGTAACTAAAACACACAAGAATACTAATATATCCTCTCAACTGCTACTTCTTCTAAAAATTCATTAAGAAACATCAGCAAATCCATGAAAATGACAAAGTGTCATACTTTTCTTTCAACAATTAATTAATTACAAAAAGAATGACAGAATAATAATTTTGCCATCAATCCAGGAAATGTCCTTTGGGTAAAGTGTCAATGCCTAGGTATCCCATTGTCAGATCAGGGTGGGAACAGATAACCCACTGATCTATTGTAACAACATAAAGAAATGCAGGACTCATACGTCTCCTACAGTGCTGCAAGATACACACTGGGATTCTTTTCCAGAAAACTGAACCTAAATCTGATCAATTATAGCTATCTCATTATCAGCGATAGGAAATACAGAAATTAGAGAAATATAGTAAAAGATACCACAAGGTGCAAAAAGTTAAACCAAATCCGGAATTTGGAGAATCCTATACATTATTACATATATTATATCATTAGTGGGAAAATGGCATTAAAAAAAAAAGAGGTGAAAAGAAAATTGTTATAAATTTTAAAAGAAATACTAAGCAAATGTGAAGATATTATTTTATACTGATTCAAACTGTAAAAGTTCAATTTTGAGTCACAGAAAAAAATATGTAATGGCTACTAGGTAAGACTAGAGAAATTTTGTTAATTCTATTAAATGTAAAAATGGTACAGTAGAAACAGTTTGAAGTTTTTTGTTTATTTTTTAGTTTTTTTAAATAGGTCTTTATATGTTAGAGTTATATACTGAATCGTTTATAGGTAAAATGGAGTCTCTAAAATTTGTCTTAAGGTCCTAAAGTATAATAATGTGTACGTGGTGTATGGGGAAAGATAAAACAAGACTGTCAAAATACTGTTAATTCAGATGAGTGATAGGTACATGGAAGGTTCATTAATCTACTGATTACTTTCTAACATGTTTAAAAATTCTATGATATTTAGACACAATTGTATGTTGCCTATTCAAAACATATATAAATAAACAGAGAAAAGATGTTTGGCAAACACCTTTACCTATCAGAAATAGCAACTCAATGTCACTTCCTAGCACATGGAAACAATAACCAAATACACATATAAACAAAAGAAAACTCACTAGCAACAATTTAAAGAAATGTTCCATTCATAATTTACAAAAGCAAAATCATTTTTGTAAGATAAAATACAAAGGGAACCAAAATGAAAGAATTCTAGTTTTGAAGACTGTGATGTATGTTGGCATTCTCTTTTTTCTCATCTTAGAAATAACCCAAAACCAAAGAGAAATAAGAAAAGTAACATATCATAGAATTTTAACTGTAAAAATGAGTTAAAGGGCAGCCAAAAATAGTAAAAACAGGACAAACACTGATAGGCAAGGGGAAGACCAAGAGAGTATACCACAGCTGTTCATAAGTAAAAAATTACAAATGTCTCAAAAATAAATAAATAAATTATTATAGTTTGGATATGAGGTATTCCCCCAAAACTCCCATTAATGCAGTAATATTCTGAGGTGAGATAAATAGATCATGAGAGCTATAACCTAATCAGTCCATCCTAGTTTGAATTGACTAACTAGGTGGTAATTGCAGGCAGGTGGGGCATGGCTGAGGAGGTAGGTCACTAGGGACATGTCCTGGGTGGATGCATCTGCCCTCCCAGGGGTAAGAAGTGCTCTCCCCGACCCTCTCTCTTTCTCTTTCTCTCTCTCTCTCTGCTTCCTGATTGCCATGCCTCTGCTGGGCCCTTCCACCATGATGTGGGCCTCACCTTGAGCCCAGAGCAATGGAGTAGGCTGTTTATAGACTGAGACCTTTGAGACCATAAGGCTCAAGTAAACTTTCCCTACTCTATGCAGTTTTTGTCAGATATTTTGGTCACAGCAACAAAAAGTTGACTAAAACAACCATTAAGAAGAAAAATCAAGTCAATTTTCAATAAATTTCTAAAAAATGAGGAATATAAATAGGATGCCAAACAATCCAGTGTTCTCAAAACTCAAAATGGAATACATCAGACAGCAACATGGGAAGCCTTGGCTCCGGTATGGTTCCAAGAAGTAGAAAGAGCAAGATAGAATAAGAAGTCACAGAAAAATCAATTATTAATTATTGGTTAGGTTACAGAGATAATTTTTAACAAACAGAAAAATGACCACCTCCATAGTAAGGTAGAGGGAAGAAAGGATAGTCTGAAAAAAGGACAAACACATACAAATCAGGATCTATAGAAAATTCCAGCTGACCAGGACCTGATCCTTGCTTCTCTTAAAACATGAGCCTCTTACAAACAGTTGATGATGAAAAAAATCACATCTCTCCCAAAATAAATGCTGCACAAAGGTGCTATTTTAAAAAATTAGGAAAAGAATAGGATAAATTAAAAATGTTTCCATTAAATACTTCAAAGCATGACCAAATTATTTCCCATTAGTTAAAAAAATACATTTAATAGAGCAAGTATCGCCATTAGTATCTGCACACAAGGTAAAGCTATATGAATGCAGGGAACAAACAGAAGAATGAACAGAAGGTTAAAATATGAATGGGTAGAACTAAGGAAAAAAGCAGAGGAATAAAACTGTCATAGAAATTCAAGTAAAAGTGAAAACAGTAAACAGGAAAAGATACCACTAAAAATGGAGTAATGAGGGGCTGGGGCTGGGGCTCAGTGGTAGAGCTCTTGCCTTGCATGTGTGAGGCACTGAGTTTGATCCTCAGCACCACATAAAAATGAATAAATAAAGATACTGTGTACACCTAGAATTTAAAAAATTATTCTTAAGAATTGTTTTTTTTTAAATGCAGCAATGGACATGGGGACAGATGAGAAGAATGTAGAAAATACAATGGAAATAATTTTAAATGACTAATTTCTTGAAGAGAAAACTGAAATAATCTAACAGGGAATACCTTTAAAGATACTAATCAAGAACATCTTCCAGAAAGAAAAGAAATATGAATCTAAGAATGTCAAGAGTACAGTATGTCCCAGGGTAAACGGAACCTAAAGTGTCAACACCAAGACATAACCTAGTAAAGTTAGTGGACTTTATGAAAATTAAAAACAAAGAGAGAGGGAAAGGTACATTGAGGTGAAGTAAGGTGAGGTGAGGGAAGGGGTTGGGTCATTTAATCATTGAAATATCCATAAGAAAAGACCAAGTCACTAAAACCATGGGGGGAAAAATTCAGTTGTCATCAGAAGTGGCCAGAGTAACATTTAATACTGGCAGAGCAATGGAACAACACTGGGAGGACATCTACCACTGGGAGATATTAAAATGTGTTATAAAACTCTCAATTTAAGCAGCAAAGTAATAACATACAAACAAAAGTTAGGACATAGGCTCTAAATACAGGCAAATTTAAAATTGTGTTACGAGTAAATGGGATTTTCTGGTAGATAATAGGTGGAGTGAAAGGAAGACAGAAGTCAAGGATGCCTGTTTGTGTTTAGCTCAAGCAATAGTAAAGATCAAGTCATCTTCAATGAGGATATGTAGGCTGCAGGTTAAGAAGTATTAGGGAGAAATTTGTCAACTCTTTCTCTTTAGGCTACTAAATTGCTGAATAGATGATAAAAATGACCATCAATAGATCTCCAGCTTATGATATGAAAGGAGGAGTATATGGGCAGACAAGATGGGCAATGATGTAATCCAAGGTAAACTGGTCCAAATCTGCTTATGAACAAATACACGCCTGAACCAAATTCTCATCATAGAAAGAATAAATCAAAATTCATAAGAGACATAGACTTTTAAGACCTTATAAGCACTAGGAATAATGTAAAGTACAACAAATATGATCCAGCACTAAACTAGACTACTGTGACCAAGCACAATTCATTCTAGGGACAAAAAAAATTAATACTAAAGTATGTCCTGATGTAATTCATAACATCAAAATGTAACAGAAAAAGAACCATATAATTATCTGATGAGATGCTTAAAAGCTCTTTGATTTAAAATGCAACACCTTCTCTATTTCCTGTCCTCCAAAAATTTCTAAATAAAGGATACTTCTTTAATTTGGTTTAAAAACAAATCTATCTCAATACAATGGCTAAAATATCAAACAGAAAGGTATTCCCATTAATGTTACAAAAGGCAAAACTCTATACCCCTTCCCCTTTTGAAGAAAAGGGAGGGGTTTTTTAAGAGTCTAAGGATTTACTAATGGGTATTTTATTTCAAAAAGGATGGAACAAGCCGGGCGCGGTGGCGCACGCCTGTAATCCCAGCACTTGGGAGGCTGAGGCAGGAGGATCGAGAGTCCAAAGCCAGCCTCAGCAATGGCGAGGCACTTAGTAACTCAGTGAGACCCTGTCTCTAAATAAAATACAAAAAAGGGCTGGGGATGTGGCCTAGTGGTCAAGTGCCCCCGAGTTCAATCCCCGGTACCAAAAAAAAAAAAAAAAAAAAAAAAGGATGGAACAATACTGGTGGTCTAAGAAAGGGCTCATGGGCCAGACCACCCCAGACTCTTGCCCACCCTATGCCCAATGCCTGCTTCACAGGAATGGTTGATAAGAGAGGGAGAAGTTTTGGGAAAGGTAAGGAGATAAGAGAGATTCCCCCAGGGTTTCTACTTAACATTGAAGGGAGTGGGCAGACCCACATTCATAAAATAGAAAATAAATAAATATAAAATCAGGTAGCACAATCTCAGACCTGTGTTGGCCGTGAGATCAACGAAGCAACTTTCTAGCTACTTGCAAAGGTCCCCATGGCTGGCCTCTGTAAGGGAAGGTGAAGATCCACTGGTTACCGTTCCTGCCCCTACCATCTCACAAAAGGAATGAGAGGCAAGAGAGAAGATGGCTTTTATTACATTTAAACATGTTACACTTTGTAAATACAATAATAAGAATCAATAGCATAAGGTAAGGAGCCATAGTGACACCTAAGCCAATGTTGCTTCTGCTATAACGAAGTTCCTCACTGTTGTTTGTCATTTTATGGGGCTATTTTTTTATCTTTTTATTTTTTTATTTTTCTATTTTTTTTCATTGTTCACTTGATTTGTATGCATCACTAATAAAAAGCAAACACCCCATTCTGCTCTGGCTGCTACAGTATGCTTTGGTAGTGAGGCTGGGGGTGGAGGTAACAGAGTCTGGTCCAGTCCCTGGAACAGACACCTGGTCATTCCCCAACCTGAACCGTAAGATGCTTGCCCATTATTATTATTTTTTACTCGAAGTTGTTGTATATATAACAGTATATATATAACAGTAGAATGCATTACAATTCGTAATATACATATACAGCACATTTTTACATATCATTGTTTGTATGCAAAGTATATTCATACTATTCATGTTTTCAAACATACATTTAGAGTAATGATATCCATCTCATTCTACCATCTTTTTTTCCCCCTTTTTGCCCCCTTTTTCCCTCCTTTCCCCTACCTCCCCATTGACCTTTCTAATGTTCCTCTAATCCTCCTATGCTCCCCGTTCCATTTTTTTTTAACATCATTCTCATGTTTCTGGAAATTCAACCCAATGCTAAGACAAAAATAATGAGGTGTACTATCTAAAAGGAATATGATGTTTATTGTAAGATGAATATGATGTCAATTATATGCAGCTTTCCTCATAATGATGTAAAATGCAATTTATTTTTTAAAATATTAATTAAATACCTACTAACTACGTACCATTGTTTTAGGTGCTGGGGATATACCACTGAATATATATGCACAAAAATTTCAATTCCTATGGAACTTAAAATAATAGGGCTGGGAAACAAACAATAAACAAAATAAGTACAAAACCAAAACACAGAATGGATATAACTAAAGCAGGGAAGTGAAAAAAGAAAAAAGAAGTTCCAACAAAGGAATGACAGAAATGAATCACTGTATGTCATTCTAAATAAAGTGATCAGGAAAGAACTTCCTAAGATGGTGAAACCTCAGTGCAGACCAATAAGAAATGAGGGAGTAAGCCAGGGAGCTATTGTAGGGGAAAATGCTCCAATCAGAACAAACCACTTTAGCCAAGTCCTAATGTGGAATCATTTCTAACACTTTTGAATAATATTAAGGGGCCAACGTTGCTGAAGTGAAATGAGAAAAGGAGAAGTATTAGGAGATAAGGTCAAAGCAATAATATGAATCCAGACATCACAGGTGTCAGATCACATAGGTCATTGCATTGACTCTGGAGTTTTGTATGGTGATCTAAAAAAACCCATTGGAGCCCAGTTTCATTCTATGAGAAACTGGGAGTATAGGTTTGAAATGATTTAAATAGTGTTTCAGTGGAATCATTATGGGTTCTATGTACAGAATAGACTAAAATTAGGTAGGAGAAGATGTAGGAAAAACATTTTTAAAAGGTATAACAATAATTTAGGTAAGACATTGGCTTAAAATAGGGTACGGTAATTATTTGTTGATTAAAAGGGTAGCTATGTGGTAGACATATTCTTACAGGGACACTCTATCAGTCCCACCTCTAGTGATCATACCCCTAGTGAACTCTTTTCCTTGAGTGATGTTCTAAGTATGTGAAGAAATGCAATACCATGTGGTTCAGGACTTGTACCCACCCTGTATATGCTTCTTGCCTATGAGTCACCTAGTAGCTGATTTGGATATCAGATCAACCATCACATACCACAGTGTTTATGTTCAAGTATCCTTTACATAATAGCCTAACCCAACATTGTTCACCTCATTTCAGCTCATCACATAGGCATAATATCATCTCACATCATATCAAGAATGGTAAGTATAGTACAAAAAGATACTATGAAAGAGACTATAAACACATAACTCTTATTATAGCATACTGTTATAAATGTTCTCAATTATTTATTATGGTTATTAGTATCTTACTGTGCCTGATTTATAAGTTAAATTTTATCATATATATGTATGTATAGGAAAAAGCACTACATATATCTGTACATATAGAAAGAGATATATCTATACATACATAGAGTTTAAGACTATTAGTGGCTTTATGTATTCCCTAGGAATTTTAGCATGTATCTTCCATGGAAAAGGGAGAACTAGTGTAAAAACTCCAAGATTAACACCTAAGAAAATAAATGTAATGCTGCCATTTTGTTGATAAGAGGTAAACAACTAGAAATGGGGGGTTGAATATATATAGATATATAATATTATACATATATACATATATGTGAAAATATTATATAGGATGGCCAGTAAAGCAATACTTCAAAAACTACATAAATTTACTTATAACATACCAGCAGGGGTATAGGGGCTGGGGTGATGGCTCAATACTAGAGTGCTTGCCTAGCATGTGTGAGGCACTGGGTTCGATTCTCAGAACCATATACAAATAAATAAAAAATAAAGGTCCATTAACAACTAAAAAATATTTTTTTAAAAAAACTAATTACAGCATTACCATGGAAAAGAGAAATCCTATTAGTAATAACAAAAATATAACAGATGATGAAAAAACATAAAAAGCACATGAGCTATACAAAGAAAGCTACATATGCAACTGAAGAATATAAAGATTTAAACAAAGACTCAGCTCCTACCTAAATGAGAATATTAAATATTGTAAAAATGTGTATTTCCCTTTGATTCATTCATGAATTCAACTTTAATACACTGTGTAATAATTTCACCCAAACTAATATTGTATAGAGCCCAAAATATCTCCACTAACATCTCAAGAGAATTTTAAAGTTAAAAATTCATATTTTTATGCAATCTAATGGACACGTCTATCAGTTGCTTATCATGTTCTAAATTTGGGAAAGGTATAGCATATTTATTCTCATAATAACTCTGTAAGGCATAATTACTCTCAACATTTAACACACAAGGAAATAGGGGCACAGAGAGGTTAAGAATTTTGCTGAGGCAGTCTTACGTAGCTATTGCCTTCAAATAGCAACCCCATTCTCAAGAGTACTACACTGTTTGGATTCCGGGGAACCATAAGATTATAATAGTGGGGTAGTATTGGCATGTCCCTTAGCTTTGTGTGAAACAGGGAATAAATTAACAGCTACGGTATTTGACTATGCTCTATGTTTTGATGAATAAAGCCTTACCTTGATAAAGTAACCTAACAAGACACAGACTAAGGTTTATGTGTGCGATAGACAGTCTACTATTAACTTTCTCAGATTCATGCCTCATGCTTTTCTAAAACTTGTTTTTTTTTTTTTTTTTTTTTTTTTTTGGTACCGGGGATTGAACTCAGCGGCACTAGACCACTGGGCCACATCCCCAGCCCTTTTTTGTATTTTATTAGAGACAGGGTCTCACTGAGTTGCTAAGTGCCTCGCCATTGCTGAGGCTGGCTTTGAACTCGCGATCCTCCTGCCTCAGCCTCCCAAAGTGCTGGGATTACAGGCGTGCGCCACCACGCCCGGCTTAAAAAACTTGTATTTTTAATTTGTTGTTTTCTCTATACAAATGTATTTTAAATTATTTATCTTTTTCTTTAAAATATCATAAAATGACTCTTAGAACTTTTGTCTCATTTACCAATAAACTTAGTTTTACCATGGATAATTGTTGACCTTTTTGGAATGTAGCCAGGTTACTTTATATGTAAAAGAAGCATTGATTTTTTTTTATAACTAGGAAATTTGCACTGGGATCAACAAAAATTAAATCTGAGAATTTTAGACAATATGCATTTAGTGTTTTATCAAACTTTAGTACAAGGCAGACTTGACTGTCCTACTATCTGAAAGGTTATCATGAAAATCTTCTCTATTGATAATATTAACTAGACCTGTGTGAGCAGGACATAGCTGGTACTCTAGATGTTTTAGTAAAGCATAGGTATGCCAGAGGGTGATTGACTAATAAAATTCTAGAGACTTGCCATCTCAGTAAAGTTTCTGAATACTAGTGGCCTGGAATATTGATATATCACCTGTAAAATGCACCATAAATTGCTAAATCTTATATTATTTACCACCAAGAAAATGGCACAGTTCATGATTTTAGCACCCTTGAATTTTAGAAGCAACATCTACTATATTTAAGTGTACTGCTTATCCATCATATCAATTTTGAGTATGACCCAAAACAAAAATAAGATGTAAAATTCAGGCAGGCTCCAAATCAAGCAAGTCTATCATGTGGACCTTTAATTCATCAGATTCCATGCTGTTCAATGTTTCAGGGGACAAACTAGATATCACAAGAAGATTTTGGCATGGCTTGGGAGGCTGAGGCAGGAGGATAAAAAGTTCAAAGCTAGCCTCAGCAATGGCGAAGCACTAAGCAACTCAGTGAGACCCTGTCTCTAATAAAATACAAAACAGGGCTAGGGATGTGGCTCAGTGGTTGAGTACCCCTGAGTTCAATCCCTGGTACCAAAAAAAAAAAAAAAAAAAAGCAGCTGTTGGCAAGGTGGAATAAGAATCACACATAATCCTAATTAGAATAAGTTATAGTCTATGTTTGCATAATGTCAAAATACACTCTACTGTCATGTATATCTAAAAAGAACAAATTTTTTAAAAAGAGAAAAAAAAGAATCAAACACAAACTCCAGAATTTTAGAGTAAATTCATGATCCCTTTGCTAAAAAACTATTCATATTTTGTGATCCTTAATAAAAAATAATTTCAAACTTCTACTACCATGGCCACTTTGTTCTTAATCCCATTAGAACAAGCACAAGAGGAGTTGAGGAAAGAGCCTGCCCATGAACAAAAGAGATTATTTCACCTCCTTTGCAGAAGTATGGAGCCCTTAAAAGAACATTTACACAAATCAATATTAATCTATCAATTTATTTTCAGAGGACCATTGTTTCCATCAATCTTCTTAAACTAATTCTCTAACTTTTCTTATTCTGAACCCCTAACCATCCAGCCCTTCCACTAGTCATGGTCCATAAAACTATATAAATCATTTCCTAAAGCCTTATCTCCTTACAAACAAAGTGAAATAATAGATATGGTATTTCAACTTTTCCTCTTTGAAAGCTATAAAGTTCTACCAGTTTAATTCTATCATGTGCTAGTGTTGTCAGAGTACTATCTATAAACAAGGCTTAATATTTGCTTTTCTTCCCTAGTTAGCTAGTTAGAAAAAACGTCCCATGAGCCATAGGGTGTGTTTTGTCAATGTCAGTCATATGTTCATACAATTTACAATATACATGTGCTCTTAGGGCCAGTTCAAGTTTGTCTTACAAGTGCTACTTTCACTTCAAAGTTGAGTCCTACTTTATACATATTAACTATGTTTTAGAAAATTTTAACAATATCAGATTGATTGCTAAATGTGCAAAGGAACTACCAATGAATTGAACAATATGAATTCCCTCATCACAGATGATCTGACAGTATTTATTAGTGAGTTCCCAGACTGCAACAAGTAGGGGACAACACTGGACTCAAGATATAAGACATTACAGGAGGAACAACCGGATACCTATTGGCAGGCTGATGACATTAAATGTCGTCTTACCCAGACATAAGACTTCATATCCTCGTCCACCATGCTTCTCTATGAAACTCTATTTTACTACATGTGGACTTACCAATGCCTCACCAAGGCTCATGGCATCCATAAAACATTACTTTTGACCAAGAAACTAATTTAACAAAAGAAGTAAAGTACTGAGCAAATATCCACAGAGTTTACCAGTCTTATGATGCACCCTATCTCCCCAGAGCAATTTATCTTGGGTGTGGCATCTTAGTGGCATCTTCCTTAAGGACAGGGCCAAATCGGTACAGCTTATGGTGGTCTGCCAACAATATGCTGCCCTCAGCAGTGCTGATTGGGAGCCCTATGAACTAGGCCATGGTCCTTGACAGGATGTGGAAGTCTAAATCATCCATGGGAAGCCTTCCCAAAGGCGACTATTCTGTCCCATGTCTTC
This sequence comes from Tamias sibiricus, assembly GCA_025594165.1. NCBI lineage: Eukaryota > Metazoa > Chordata > Mammalia > Rodentia > Sciuridae > Tamias > Tamias sibiricus. Next base: position 106,836,107 of record CM046666.1, read on the forward strand.
CCCTCGGCCGCGGCTTGCTGGCCTTGGGGAAGTCCACCTGAAGTGCTAGGGTGGTAGTCAATGATGGGTAAGATCCCCAGAGGGAGGCAACCTAAGACAGGCACACCCTCAAGTAAGGTGGGCTCCCATCAATATAACATAAAGGGGAAAAAATGTTGGAGACATTAAGAACACGTCAGCCAAAAAACACAACTCTCTGGCTGTCTCTCACTTCCTGATACGTGGACTTGGCCTACCCCAGGGGTGTTGCCCTGACATATGATGAAAAATCAAACCACCACAAAGATAGGCTAATGGCTGTTCCTCCAATGTGATCTGCTCATGTTCCCTATGCTCCCCTATAACCTTTCTGCTGATAAAACCCTCTCTTCTTTCATGAAAGATATCATGGTGCTGAAAGAGTTAACTTTGACTACGTAGGTTCTCCTATTTACTTGCTGTTCTGTTCTTTATTCATACATGTGGCCCCCAGGTATCTCTATTTCAATTACTTATAATGAGACTAATTCTATAAATTAATTTTTTAGAATCTAGAATTAAAAACATAAAAAACCTTTTCTATAATTTATACTAAAATAACAGGTTCCTAATTAAATAGCTTTAAGAGTCTTTTGTGATTGAAAATAAATCCCTCTTATTTTCAAAATAATTTAATGTAGTAATACAAATCTTTAGAACAAAAGTCCTTCAAAGCTGCCTCTCCCTTTCCCTGCTTCTTGTTATGAAAAACAATAAGTGCCTTGAAATTCCAGTCAGACAAAATTAACTTTTATCAAACAAGTTTAAACAGTATGCAGAAAGAATGACTAAGTTAGAGATGTGAGGCAAAAATTATAAACATACGCAGATAGTTATGTACAGTTCATGTAACTCTCAATCTGTACGTAGCCTTGATACGTATGTTTGATATGTAATCAGTAAATGATTCAGCCTCTTTCCTAAGTTTTATGATGTAAAAAAAAATGTGTAATGCCAAAAAATTTTGCTTATATACTTGTACAAACTGAAAATAAACCAACAGAACCAGCAGAAGAAGCAGAAGAAACAAAAACATCAGAAGAAGCAAAAGAAACAGAAGAAGCAAAAGATTACACAGCCTAACTCATGTCTGAGTGCTGATTTCTTCTGCCACCGGCTGACTCCTTTACTTCGTGCTACGTTGAGCACTGGTGTAATAACCCCCCATCTGACAACCCACTTTGGCAACCCCCGATAGGTCGTGCTACACTGCACCTCTTGTGGAGTCCACCATGGACCTCCGCACCTGGGTATTAGTGGAATAGCATGTTGCAGATTCATAATGGCATCATACAGGCTGCAACACCTTGCAGTACTGAGGTGCTATTCTCTAAGATGCTCTGAAACAGAAATCAATAAATGGTGTTATTGCTCTTATAATTGTAACATATGGGTCTAAGAACTAAGGGGTAGAAGAGGAAATGAAGTCTTACTTTGGTTTTCTAGCCGATTAACTTATGGGGGTGAGAGATGGGTGGTTTAAGATCTTATTCTACAATAGAGTATTCTACTGGCCCGAAAATTTAAACTTTTCCCTACCCTCTTAAGGATTCCTTATGTCCTTATAACAAATAAGGAGAATGAAGTAAGTGTGTTGGCTGGAGGAACAGATCATGATTATCACTGAAAACAAGACTATGGCTATGTAACTGAGGCAAAGAGGATAAAGCTGGTGTCTAAGGGATCCCCTGCCACACCTTCCAGTAAGGCCATGGCTAGTGTTAAAAACTAATGGAAGATTTTTGCAACCCAATACAGATAAGACCACTAAGGCCTCCAGAACCAGAGATATAAAGCTCTAGATATAGAACTAAAGCTTAAACATATGTAAGATTTTTAAAAAGCCCTAACCAGCTGTTTGAAAAACAAACTAAAATAGAATGGATAGTAGGGGAAGTTATAAATACCAGCTAAAGTCTCAAGTTTACTTGTAGAGGTAAGAATTATATTTCATCAACCATATTTTCAATCTTCCTCCATTAAGTAAACATTTATATACTAATCAATTCTTTTTCTTCCATCTCTATTTCCCTTTTTATATAGGCTATTGATTTTGTAATATGGACTACAGGTTGTAGTGTATGATGATATGATTGTAAATGAACTAACAAAGAATGAAAATCACCAAACACTGATAGGAAGAGGGTAAGAACATTTTTGTTTGTAGGAGGGAAATTATACTAGGTGAGAGTTATTGTTATTTGGAACCTTAGTGCTCCGAAGTTTAAATGATTCAAATACTTGAACTGCTTAGAACAGTGCTGGTAACAGTAAACACTGCTTTAAATATTGAACATTATTATATTTTTGTATAACAATCTTGAGATTCATTACTGCAGATAAACAGAAAAAAAAAACTAAACAAATGGAAAAATGATGTCTTATTAATTAATTCTAAGAAAAATAAATTGGGGATGGAAAACTATAAACATAATATATCTTTAAAATGGCAGCAAATAGCATTTAATCATTTGTTGTTGTTGTTGTTAAATGCCGACTCATTTCATTCAAATGGGTGCAGTTTTGCTTGGGATTCCCATTTCAGATAAAGTCAACATTGTTTATGAGCATCATCTTCTCATCAACTGCTGCTATTAATGCCTATGAGTGTAGCGTTCATGACTGTTAGATAGATCATAACTCTTGTTCCACATCAATCCTAAGAGCCAATGAGTCAGTCATGATCAGAACACAGTTTCACTCTGATCAGAATTCCCTCATGAAACATCTCTCTCTTACTAGTTCATGTCACCAGACAGAGCAGAAACAGTGAAGTCCCTAGCATATACTTTCTCAGCAAGTCAGTTCATCTTGTGCCTTGTATTGAGAAAAAATAACTGCCTGCACAATGGTAAGTGTCTCATACAAGTCACAAATTGTATCCAAGTTAATCTTCGCTTTTAACATTAAAAGTGTTTGATCTCTTCAAGGGTCAATTCTTCCTTCTTCACCAGAATTCAAATGGGGTTTCTCGTGAATTTTCTGCTCACTTCCAACATATCTGTTAGTACTGTGGTAGAAAGTAACACAACCAGCTTATCTGTATTTAATTTTTGGAAAACCTTGGAGATTTGATTGTTAAACCCTCAGCTTATCATTTCATCTACTTCATCCAACACAAACATTCTGATCCATTTTGGAGAAAGCTTTCATCTGTTTAACATAGTTAAACACTCCCTGGTGCACCAACAACATAAGGTACACATAAGCCTACAGGTTTTATACTTCATTTTGAACATGAGTTCTACCAATGCAGGTGTGACAAGTTGCTCCACATAGTCTCCAATTGTCAGAATTCCCTTTTGGATCTGTGGAGAAATTTTTTGGGGGGTTGGGGGGAATGCTACTGCTTGGATCGCCTTGAACTCAGTATCCAACTGTTGTAAGATGGAAATAGCAAATGTGACTATCTTGCCAGTACAAAACAGAGTTTGAGCAGTTATGTCATACCTTTCCATACAAGAAATAATAGCCCTCTGATGAATAGAAGGAAGCATCTCAAAACTGTAAGCATACATGCCCCCAAGAATAGACGCCTTTAAATTCATACCATCAAAGTTAACAACAAACTATTCCAGTTTCTCTTGAGGACACCATCAGGGCACATTTCCTCTGGGCTGCCATGTTCTCTGTTATAATCTGCACAGCCACTAGACGTGATCAAAAGAATCACTGACCACTCAACTAAAAAAGCACACTTAACCTTTTTAGTACAGTAAGCCTCTCAGTTGCACTTGGACTCTTGATTCAGTATTTCTGAAACGTAAACCTCCAAACTTTGCTGAAGTAGGAGAACTGACACCCACGAAGCAAGGCAAGATTACATGGAATCTGAAGGTACTCTTGAGTCTTATAATTAATTTAAAGTAATATTATGAAATACCTACACTTTCACCTAATTTTCTATTTTCATTTCATGCTCATGGTACCTCTAATTACTAGTATTTCTAGATGTAGTAAAACTCAAAAAAGTTGCTTTGCATTTCCTCCACTGCCAGCTCAGATGTCAGCTTTCCTGGCCTGCTCTATCAGTTACAACTCACCCGTTCCTAAAACTATAATTTGGAAAACTCCAACCTACCTAAAAGACTTTCTCTCTCACATTCTTTCTTACTAAAAAGTGGCTCCATCAGGATAAGAGAGTAAACCAAGAAATAGGAAACTAGATTTCAGCTAACAGGATCTAACTCAAGAGAGAAAAAATAATCCGCGAGTACAAAGTACAACAAAAGGATGTGATAAAACAGATCACCTGGTGCCCATTAGCTTCAGAGTTTGTTCTACAGACATATAAACAAGGTATGGACTCTACCATCAAGAATGTGAAAATCTTTTGGCCATAAAACAACGGAAAAGAATGACTATAAATCACCTACATGTACATTTATATTTTAAGAAAGTACAATGCACGGGTTAGGCATTACATTCTCTGGAACCAGACTACCTGGATGCAAATATCCCAGTTTACATGAATTATTAGCTGTATTGTCTTATGTAAATAACTTAACTTCTCTATGCCACAGTTTAGTCATTTATTAAAAAAAAAAAAAAAAAAAAAAAAAAGAAAGAAAGAAAGAAAGAAAGAAAGAAAAGGGAAAAGAAAATGGAGCCCAGCACAGCGGTGCACACCTGTAATCCAAGCAACTCGGGATGCTGAGGAAGGAGGTTCACCAAATTCAAGACTACTCTCAACTGCGAGACCCTGTCTCAAAAGGACTGGGAGAGTTGCTCAGTGGTAAAGTGCCCCTGAGTTCAATCTCCAATTCCCCTCCCCACCACAAAATGTGAAATCAATACAAATATCTGGGACATAATAAACACTGTAACAGTAACAGAGGTATCAGTATAATTTTTTGAATATTCTGGAGATACACTATTATTAAATACATAGAAAATAAAACATGATAAAAAGTCATACAATAATTAACTCAAGAAAGAAGTTTAAGGAAAAAGAACATATAGCCCTATTATATTCTTTAATCCATCAATGAGTAATATTTATAGAGATATAACATTATAAGCCTTCAATAGTGATTTAATCAAGATTATGATAAAACTGTAGGGTAGAGAGAGAGCCGAGAACAATCTAAATCCTAAGCTTCTAAGTCACAAAAAAGAAGATATAAAAGTCTAAAGTTGAAAAATCAAGACAGTAACAAACATTTTATTTAAACATCTACAGATGAATATCAGAAGAAATAAATCCAATGAGTCAAGAGTGGCAGCCTCTGAAGAGTGGACTGAGAAGTATGGAAGGATCGTTAAAGGATGGCTTTTCATTCTTAACTTTCCCATACTATTTGACTTTTTAAACTATGTACATTTATTACTTTAATACAAATAAATTTAAAATAGTGTTGGGCAGATGTCATATAGACCATGAACACCTTTTCTAGCTTCTGCATAAAAAAAAAAAAAAAAAAAAAAAAAAAGGAAAAAAGCTCTGTGCTGGAAGTAGAAAAGGAAAACTTAAACCACACAAAATCTGGACATTTATTCAGTTCTTTGCTTTTACTCAACTAAATAAAAACAAATATATTTGTCTCCTAATCTTTAAATTATGTTAATTATGTTTTTTAAAAAGTTCTTTTCACCTTATTAAATTATACCTCTGATGTAATAAAACTGAACAGTTTAATTTTTTGTCATAAAGAAAAATATTTTGAGTAACAAAGTTACTTTAAAAAGAGAAACAAATGTAACATCTCATAGGAGTTTATCTTATTTACATTAGAAACCTGAAACAAAATTCCTCCTAGGTAAAGGACTGAGGCTTAGCCATAGGAAATTGGACCTACCAAAGTAGAAATGTTCTCAAGAACAAATCAAAGTATACACCCTTAGAACTTTATAACCAGGGTCAGTTTAGACCCCTAAGGCTTTTAGGATTTTCATGTTAAACATTAAGACTTGTAGGGCTGATGTTATGGCTCAGCAGTAGAGCTCTCGCCTAGCATGTGCATGGCCTGGGTTCGATCCTTAGCACCATGTAAAAATAAAAATGCATTGTGTACAACTAAAGCAAATAAATATTAAAAAAAAAAAGACTTGTAGAGTGACTCTAATTGGGTACTACTAGCAAACAGCATATTGTTGCATTATATGAATATAATATTCAGTATATCAACCCTATGACCTTTTCTGATATATTAATACATATATATATTACAAAATATAAATATATCAGTTAAGGGCTCCTTACATATGAGGAAAGAAATATATTTCATTTCTATTAACAATCAAAAGTTTTCTGTGTATATATCATCATAAATTCTGTAAACTATTTCAGTCTATAACCCAAAGACACAGAAAGCACGCAGTTTAATATAACACTACCCACAGCTGTGTAACATGTCTATAATCACCAGGAGACATCAACATATCACTGAGTATGCACCAATAAGCAGAACTAGCATAACCTAGTTATAGACAAAAGAAGTGCCCAAGAACAGATTGCTTCTGTTATCAATGTGGTCGGGATATGAAATAAACTATGTGTGAGCTCTCTGTGAACCTTCCATCAGTGCTGACATGAGGAGCCCACTATGCCCTAAAAGAGGCAGCACTGTATTTTCATGCCATTATGCTAAGAAATCAACACTGATTTTCATGCCCAACTATCAATAAGGAAGATACAGATTTATTTATTTATTTATTTATTTGCCTCAGATGCAAAGGAAATCTCTCGATCCAGTATGGAAATGGGCAGTTTGCCTTACTACAAAAAGCTGAAACTTGAAATGCCACACACTACATAATATCTCTTTCTACTAGATCAATACCCTTAGTACTCTCACACACATCCACCCACACTCCCTCTCCTTAACCACACCCAACCTCCTTCCCGCTCTGTCCCTTCTACCACTTTTTCCTCTCTCCCACTCACAACCCCTCCCTCCTCTTCTTCCTTTCTTCTTTCTTCGCCCTCCCTGTTCTCTATACACAACTCCTCTTCTCTCCTCTTCCTCCCTCCTTTTTCCTCTTTCTCTCCCCTTCCTGCTTGCTCCATTTCATTACTGGAAATAAAAATCAGTATCGCCTTAAAGGGAAATACTTATTTGAACAATGTGAACAAATTCTATGAAATTAGGGACTAACCTTTTCAATTGTTTTGGAATGTGTTTAGAATAAGGTAAATCCCCTACAAGTTTTACAAATAAGTCAAATTAAATCTCACCAAAGGAATGATAATGCTCTGCTGTTAATTACTATAAATTCTACATGTTGCTTTAAAAATATTACCATGTCATTAATATGAGGATGCAGGCACTTATCCAGAGTAACTGGAGTGGTTCTGTGCAGTTTAGTGTTAGCTATCTTCTCCACTTGAAGGAATTCCAAATGTGTTCTTAGTTTATCTCAAGCCTGCAGTCACAGCCTTTTCTTTTTCTCCTGCTCTTTTCTCCTCATATTAATTCAGTATACTCAGGGAAGAAATACATTTCATTCCTATTAACAATCTAAATCTTTCTTTGTATATATCATCATAAATTCTATAAACTATAGTTTGCAACTCTAATCAAATACAGTTTGTGTGCATTCACATTCACAGGAGTATATTATATATACCCAGCACACATATGTCTCACTTAAACAAATACAATTAATTCCCCTAATACAAATGTTTTCCTTCTGATCAGCACAAACTAGTAGAAATGCAAAGCTCAATTCACCTCCTGATCAAAACAAAAAAAAAAAAAAAAGAGATATGCATTACAGAAACACTAGCTATACACACACCAGCCAAACCCCCAAGTCAGTGCAGAGCTCGATGTTTTCAATACACATATATCCACATCTGAAGAAGAGAGGGAACAGAGTCAGTTCGCCACCAAAATCCTGTGCAAGCAGTGAAGATGGAGCAAAGGCCATGGGGAACCCACTCATTTACTCTGTGTACCAAATTCAGATCAGAGTTCAGAAATGTCCTTGTACCCCCTGCAGTTGGAGATTAGATTGAGCTTTTGTAAATATGCATAGAATATGGTTTGGGGGTACCACTGAGTTTGATGAGTTTGCATAGTATGCAGATCTGAATGTTCAATAAAATTTGCAAATATGCTCAAAGAAAAGCTTAAGGTGGATATACAGAATTGGTAAAGAATAGATCTTTAAAGCCCCTGTAGGAAAAAAATGGAAACAACTGAAAACATAACTCTAGAAGAAAATTACAATTGTAAAGGTAGAGGAGGAAAAATAATCAGCAAAAATGACTGACAAAAAAAAAATTTCCAAAAAGAAAAAAGTTCTAGAAGCCACAAAGACAGTAACTAACAAAGTACTGACTTGGTAGATTTAATAAATATTTTCTGAATAGATACATGAATGAAAGAAATTTCAATAACATGGTAGAAGGTGAAATGCTACAGACAACAGTCAAATAAAATGAGTCACAAAAAGGGGGTACATAGAAATACATAAGACGTAAAATGTAACTGTCCCTTGACTCAGCAAGTTTACTTCTGAAAATTTGTTGTAAAGCAATAAATATGTACAGTCAGCTATTTACATATGGATATGTGTAATAAAAACATTGAAAATAACTTAATTATCTGAAGACAAAAAATTTGGATTCATTATTATGTTGGAATGATATTCAATCCTTTAAAATTATAAATATGAAAGGATACTTTGACATACTTAGGTATAAAAGCTTATTCCAAAATAATAGCACCTGTTTTTCAAAAAGTACATATACAGCTAAATGTCAAAAAATATAGGCATAGAGAGGTTAAAATGGTTAAGTGGTTAAGAGTTAGGGTAATAAGCATAGTTTTCTTCTTTTTGTTTTTAGCATTCTGTATTCTATGTAAAAAAGAATTCCTTAACTAAATAAGAATTTTGAATTAATTACTGCTGTTTTCAATTAGTAATAGATTTTTTTCTTCAAATTAATAAAAAATAATTTTTTTAATTTTTTTATTTTTTCTTCAAATTAATAAAAAATAAAAATTAATACTGGATATATTTATACATGTGTATATCAATGTACATACATGTGTGTATAAAATCCAAAATGTGAGTAAATTTCTAGTCAGATTATATTTTAATTTTTGATATAAAACGATTAAAAGATAATTTTAAAATTATTTCTTATTACTAACATTAATCAGATTTAAGTCTAGGTAGCAACTAGGTTACTAAGACAACTTGGTGAGTTGTTATAATGGAAATATTAACACTCAACTATATTTTCTATAAGATAAAATAACCAAACTATTTTTAATCTGAACTTATTTCAAAAGCAGATATGAATATTTTAATTTTTCTCTTAAAATCATCTTAGAGGTCAGATTTTTACAAAGAAGCTGATTATACATTAAACTATTATACTGAATATAATATTTGCTACTGATAGATCAGTGTAGAATATTAACAGCAAGTGATTAATTTCAAAGGTTGTTCTGTAAGTATAGATACCAGAGTTTTGCTTTTAAGAATATTAACATTAGCTCGGGGCCTTGCACAAATAGCTTTTATAATGTTGAGATATGTTCCTGATATTCCTAGTTTTTCTAGTGTTTTGAACATAAAGGGGTGTCATATTTTGTCAAATGCTTTTTCTGCGTCTATTGAGATGATCATATGATTTTTATCTTTAAGTCTATTGATATGATGATGTATTATGTTTATTGATTTCCGAATGTTGAACCAGCCTTACATCCCTAGAATAAACCCCACTTGATTGTGGTGCACTATCTTTTTGATATGTTTTTGTATCTGATTTGCCAGAATTTTGTTGAGGATTTTTGCATCTATGTTCATTAAAGATATTTTTGGATGTGTCTTTGCCTAGCTTTGGAATTAGTAATATTGGCCTCATAGAAAGAGTCTGGAAGAGCTCCCTCTTTTTCTAATTCTTAAAATAGTTTGAAGAGCATTGGTATTAGTTCTTCTTTGAAAGTCTTGTAGAACTCGCTGTAAACCCATCAGGTCCTGGACTTTTCCTTGTTGGTAGCTTTTTGATGACGTCTTCTATTTCTTCGCTTGTACTTGATCTGTTTAAATTGTGTATAGCCTCCAGTTCCAGTTTAGGCAAATCATACGACTCTAGAAATCTGTCAATGCTTTCAATATTTTCTATTTTTTTTAGAGTACAAGTTTTCAAAGTAATTTCTAATTATTTTCTGTATATCTGAGGTGTTTGTTGTGATATTCCTTTTCATCACGAATGTTAGTCATTTGAGTTTTTTCTCTTCTTTTCGTTAGCATCGCTAAGGGTCTGTCAATTTTGTTTATTTTTTCAAAGAACCAACTTTTAGTTTTGTCAATTCTTTGAAAAAATGGAAAAAAAAAAAGTGGTTGAATGAGATGGATATCATTATCCTAAATGTATGATTGAAGACCTGAATGGTACAAATATACTTTGTATAAAAACAGTTGTATGTAAAAAGATGCTATATATGTGCATTATGAATTGTAATACATAATACTATTGTAAATAAAAACTAAATTGAAAAAAATGGTAGATGGACAAAAAAAATATATTAACAATAAATTTACCACACTAGAGTTTCAAATGAAGCAAAGAAACAAACAGGTTTTAGGAGAACTGTATTAGCAGTTTTTAACTAAATTTGAATGTATATTTAATAACAATTACTATATAATATTTAAATTGTTAAAATAATTCTATAGCCTGTAACTAAAACTTAATTGGTAGTTTGATATAATAAAAACTATTAATATAATATTGAATGATGCTATGATTCTTTCCCCACAAGATATGCAATTTTGTGTGTTGAAGTAAAATGTCCCTAGGAAGAGTGTAACTTTCATTTAAAACCTACAGGTGGCTGAAAAAAAGAAACTTTAAACTGCTAATCAAGCTTTAGGCAGTTTCCAGGAAATTATTTTAATTGATTGGAAGATTTAGACAGTAAATATTAACTAAGTAATCAAAAAGTACTTGGCAATAAGGTAGACATGAAAGCAGAAGAAAACTATAGTCCCTTGGGGAGCTGAAGTTTCAGTAAAAGAGGAGAAATAAATAAATATTAAATCTGTGAGAATAACCATGATGGCAAGATCAGAATGTGCTAAAGTAATTCATAGAATTAACTTTGCCTTAAAAGATGGGCTGCATTTGTATATGTAGAAAAAGAAGTGAATGCAGTATTCAAAACATAAAAATACAGCTACAGAGGCAATAAAAACATTGTGCTTGAGGGAAATAAGGAATCTAACTTCCTCACAGCATTAGTTCAAGCTGAGGAAGGGTGAAAATAATGTGCATAGCAAAGGTAGAGATACATTACAAAAAGCCACACAAAGGTTCCTAGAATTGTCAGTCATTCAAACTAAGAAAAGGATAGCCAGACTTTATGAGAATATGTTTCTTTTCTGCATTAATTATATCATATTCTTTGATATAAAGTTAATAAGAATGATCACATCTCATTTACTCATTATTAGAATCCCTCATATCTAGCATAGAACATAGCTCAAAAGCGTCTGTAATTATTAGGGAAATAAAATAAAATAGGGAAGAGTAATTTTAAAATTACAAACCTTATTCTGCAATAACCTATAAAAGATACTGCATATCTTAGGCTGCCACACTGAGGAACTCAGATTAGCTTAGAGAGGAAAATATGATCTTGGACTCATAAAGGCAGATTAGGAAAAAGGCAAAAGAACAACCTCCTAATATGGATTGAGTATGTCTCCCAAAGATTCATGTGCTGGAAGTCTAATCTTCAATGTGGTGCTGTTAAGGTGATAGAACAGCTAATAGGTGAATCTTGGAATAAGGTAATCAGGTCAGTGGTGGAGGTGCCACTCTCAAAAGGCATTATTGTAGTTCCCTGTGGGTCCCTCTCAGTTCCCACAAAACTGTAGTTTGTTCCCAAAAGATCCTGTCTTTTGTAAAAAGAATGAGTCTGGCCTCCAAATCCCCTGGTTTCCTGTCCTGCCACGTGATTGCTCTCTTCTGCACATGGCAGGTTCCCTTTCCATTTTTTTCACCATGTTGTCATGCAGCCAATGGACTTTTATCAGGATACTGGCACCATACTAGTAGTTTAGACTCTCCAGCCAGCAGAATCATAAGCCAAATAAATTTCTTTCCTTTGTAAGTTACCCAGCATCAGGTATTTTGTTATATCAACAAAAAACAGATTAGGGATAAACAGGGTCAAGGGAAGCAGGACACCAAACATTAATGTCCCCATCTTTCCTAGCAGAGTCAATGAATACTGTTTAAAAGTAAAATATAATGCTCAAACCTCTTGAAAAATGCTCAAACTGCTTGAAATGTTTTACCTAATCTTTTTTTTTTTTTTTAATCTTCAAGGAATCTCTGGGAAAATAATAACTCCTGGAGTGAAAAAAATAGTTTTTTGAAATTCAGAAATTCTCTCAGTCTCATGAGGGTTTCTTTTTCTTTTCTATAAAATTCAGTTAGAATTTAAAGTGCCAACTATATTATGATTAAATTTCTACAAAAGAATTTAGTTCTATCCTTCTGTTTGTATATGTATAAAAAGATGTCTAGAATAATTTTCTTCAATGTTAATAATGACACTTTGGGAATTAGTAGGAATTTCACTTAATTTATCATGCTTAAGTTCCTGTATTGGTTAATTTCTTTAAAATAAAGATAAATTACTGTTTGAAAACAAAGAAAAAATTAAGATGACTTCAGATTTAAGCAACTGAATAGATAGATGAGCCACTTAAGGAGATACAAATGAAAGATTAGTTTTGCTAGTTTTTGTGGAAAGAGGTTTGACAGATCCAAGAATTCAATTTTAGACATGTTAAGTCTGTGATGATCAAGAAATGGATGAATGAAGATGTCAAGAAGCAGTTTTTATATATGATTTGGTGGCTCAGAAGAGAAGTCTGGGTTAGGAATATAAATTGGGGCATCTACTGACAAAAGTAGACATATTTAAAGATAAAGGTGAAAAGAACTAGGAGTACAGAGAAGAAATGTCCCTGGGCCCAAGACCAAGTCCTGAGGATTCTAACATTCAGAAATTGCTTGAAAAATGAGAAGAGGAATTGCAGCCATAGGAGTGCACAGCATCGCAAAAACAAAGAGAAGATAATTTTGCTTACAGAAAAATATGGTCTATTATACTAAATGCTACTGGTAGTTTTCATAAGATGAGAATTTAAAAAGAAGAATGCATTAGAGTCATTAATATGGAAATTATAAGTGACCTTCATGTGAGCAGAATGAACCACTCTGTAAGAATTCTAAACTCAAAGCCAAATCAAAGTGGAGAAAACAGAGGTGAGCTAGTGAGGACAATTTGTACAGATAAGTGAGAGAAATAAGACAATGGTTACAGGAAGATGTGAGAACAAGGGCAGTTTCTTTGCATGTGTTTTGTGTTTTCTTTCATTTTAAGATGAAATATATGAAGGCCTGTCTTCACACTGATAGGAATGATTCAGTATCAAAGGATAGAGTTGAAGAATTAAAGTGGGAAAGGAGGAAGGCTAAACAAATGAGCAGTCTTCTTGAATATCAGATATTTACAATGCCAAATTCAGAATTAAATAGAATGATGCTGTTGAAAAGTGAAAAACCACATTTCACTAATCCTCATCTAAACAATGTAACAAATTGAATCAAAATCATCCTCAATAGTTCTGAGGCAGAGGAAAATAAAAAATGAATGAAATAATACTAAATTAAGAAATGAAGCAAATTAATGAGATGATATCCTAATTCAGGTATAATTACAAATACACACAAATATGGTGAAAGAAAGATACAGGTAAAAATGCAAAACACACAGAAACACAAGCTTTATATATGACATCATGCTGGTGTCTAACTTATCATTGTTAGAACTCAATGACCAATAACAGACTGAAATTAGCAGAAAAACTTAATTACCTAACTTCAAATGTATGGTTCAAGTACAACTTAATTGAAGATTATGGGAATGAACTTCAAAATACAATAAAGACAAGTTGATTATCAAAGAAAAACTTATTAAAAGGCATGCAATTAAAATACAAACTTCTCTTCACAAAGTGATGTCATTTTCTCTGAACACTGACGTTTTAAACTAGCAATTAACTAGGTAGCATGTGGAAGACTACTGAGATACTGAAAAAAAATGAAGACAAAAATTATTTCACAGTAAAATAGAAAACTGGAGTAAGAAGAGATACAGAAATATATGCAGCATTGCTTACTGGTACTATTACTACTGTTTTATACTGCTTTCCATGTGCCAGGCACTGTTTTAAGCACTTTGAATTTATCATATGTAATTCTCCTAACAATTCTATTAGGAAAATAATGTAATTATCCTCCATTTTACAGAGAGTGACTGTGCCCTACCTCACACAACTAGTAAACATCAGACAGTCAGACTCAAGTCCACATTGCTAACGACCATAATTCACTATTCTATCTATCAAAAATGGGATGGTAAATTTCCTAGGGTAGGACACAATAATTGCATTTAGATATTATGAGAAAGTATCACTATGAAAATTAATGGTATTCCCAGAAGCTTTCACTTTTTGGACTGCCTCTTTATATAACTTAATATAAACCTATTAAATCTTTTTTTTTTTTTCAAAAAGGACACTAGAGAAAAACATAATACAAGAAATGTACAAAAGTAAAAAAACAGAAATTCACTCAGTATATCAATAACAACAGGCAAACATCTATGTCCTCTACAAAACTCAGAAATATATTTGCTAGATAAAAGGATATCGTATTGAATGGATTTCTTTCCCTTACTTAACTCTCATTGCTGCTTGCTATATAATGTATCTGATGCTATAAACTGAAAATGAAAATCTACTATGAAAACACATTTTGAGATAAAGTGTACACCATCCAAAAAGCTGTAATAACTATAGCTTTTCTATACCTTCTTTGAACCAGAAAGCCCAAAAATTAAGCTATTAATAATTTATCTACATTATAGGAAGACATATTAGTTTATGTTAAATATTTTTAAAGTACATAGAAAATGCCTATTTTGCAACATATAAATATGTAACGTAAATATTTAAAATAAAATATGAAATATTTTACTTAAGATATTAACTTTATAAATAATAATGTATTTATATTAATGAACAGTTAAAAAATTATAGATCTATATGTACTACCATCAGAAAATTCTAATTTTAGAAAAGCAATTGCTTTACTTCTTAAGTAGTGCATTATCATTGACTTCCCTCATGCCTGAAAAAGTAACTTTGCTAGTAGAAAGAGAAAATAAATCATGAACCTATGAAAATGGAAAACTTCCTTAATTCATCTGTTTTTAAAGGTAGTAATTTGTAGATGTGAAGCCTGTTATATATCTACATACAACCAAAAGATTGAGAATTTCATAAGTCTCTATAACCCTTCCAACTCTGCTTTATTTCCCACTTGAACATGCTTCATAAAATGTCAAGTAATATGAACTCGACCAGATTTAAACCTCAGGAAAAGTAAAGCTGAAGAATAATGATCAACACCAAGAAGCAAAATTTGGGCTTCAAGATAAATCATCCATTGTGTGTATATAAAATCATGGCATTTGCAGGAAAATGGATGGAGTTAGAGAATATAATGCTAAGTAAAGTTAGCCAATCCCAAAAAGCCAAATGCCAAATGTTTTCTCTGATATAAGGAGGCCAATTCACAGTCGGGTTGGGATGCGGAGCATAGGAGGATTAGAGGAATACTAGAATGGCCAATGAGGAGGGAGGGGAAGAGAGGGGGCAAAAGGGTGAAGGAAAAAAAAAAAAAAAAAGATGGTAGAATGAGATGGATATCATTACCCTAAGTGCATGTATAAAGTCACGAATGGTGTGAATATACTTTGCATACAACCAGAGATTTGTAAAAAAGTGCTCTATATATGTGTAATATGAAATGTAATGTATTCTGCTGTCATTTATAACATCTCAGAATAAAAAATAATTAAAAAAAAAAAGATAAATCATCCACATCTGGGCCTCTTTCAAGGCTTTATTATGGCAAGAGTCTAAACAAATACCAACATAGGGAAGTCCCAGGTGACTACTGAGTAAACTAAATGAAACAGTCTCCAACATGCTTCTATTAAATCCAGTAAAAGTGGAAAACACTGTAATAATACAAAACCCGAATTCAGAGAAAGGCTACAGTGTAAAAATCTAATTGTTATAATTTATCTACATTATAGGAAGACATATTAGTTTCATGTTAAATATTTTTAAAGTACATAGAAAATGCCTATTTTTGCAACATATAAATATGTAACATAAATATTTAAAATAAAATATAAAATATTTTACTTAAAATATTAACTTTATAAATAATAATGTATTTATATTAATGAACAGTTAAAAAATTATAGATCTATATGTACTACCATCAGAAAATTCTAATTTTAGAAAAGCAATTGCTTTACTTCTTAAGTAGTGCATTATCATTGACTTCCCTCATGCCTGAAAAAGTAACTTTGCTAGTAGAAAGAGAAAATAAATCATGAACCTATGAAAATGGAAAACTTCCTTAATTCATCTGTTTTTAAAGGTAGTAATTTGTAGATGTGAAGCCTGTTATATATCTACATACAACCAAAAGATTGAGAATTTCATAAGTCTCTATAACCCTTCCAACTCTGCTTTATTTCCCACTTGAACATGCTTCATAAAATGTCAAGTAATATGAACTCGACCAGATTTAAACCTCAGGAAAAGTAAAGCTGAAGAATAATGATCAACACCAAGAAGCAAAATTTGGGCTTCAAGATAAATCATCCATTGTGTGTATATAAAATCATGGCATTTGCAGGAAAATGGATGGAGTTAGAGAATATAATGCTAAGTAAAGTTAGCCAATCCCAAAAAGCCAAATGCCAAATGTTTTCTCTGATATAAGGAGGCCAATTCACAGTCGGGTTGGGATGCGGAGCATAGGAGGATTAGAGGAATACTAGAATGGCCAATGAGGAGGGAGGGGAAGAGAGGGGGCAAAAGGGTGAAGGAAAAAAAAAAAAAAAAAGATGGTAGAATGAGATGGATATCATTACCCTAAGTGCATGTATAAAGTCACGAATGGTGTGAATATACTTTGCATACAACCAGAGATTTGTAAAAAAAGTGCTCTATATATGTGTAATATGAAATGTAATGTATTCTGCTGTCATTTATAACATCTCAGAATAAAAAATAATTAAAAAAAAAAGATAAATCATCCACATCTGGGCCTCTTTCAAGGCTTTATTATGGCAAGAGTCTAAACAAATACCAACATAGGGAAGTCCCAGGTGACTACTGAGTAAACTAAATGAAACAGTCTCCAACATGCTTCTATTAAATCCAGTAAAAGTGGAAAACACTGTAATAATACAAAACCCGAATTCAGAGAAAGGCTACAGTGTAAAAATCTAATTGTTATAATTTATCTACATTATAGGAAGACATATTAGTTCATGTTAAATATTTTTAAAGTATATAGAAAATGCCTATTTTTGCAACATATAAATATTTAACATAAATATTTAAAATAAAATATTTTACATAAAATATTAACTTTATAAATAATAATGTATTTACATTAGAATAAAATAAACATTTAAAATAAAATTTAGCACTTTACCTGAGACCAAAGATATGTGATTGTTCATAGTTGAATAAAGAACGAATCTTAGCTTCAGAATTCAAAATGATAAGTCTATCAATTATATCCTGGAAGACAGACAGAATGAGATTATGTTGACTGAAACTATTCAAAGAAAATTACATCAATAAATATTCATTTAGATTTGTGGTTCTTAAATTTAATTTTATACTGGAATTACCTGGGAAGTTGTAAGAAAGCAAAAATAAACACAAACCATGGAAACTCTGGTCCCAACTTCAGAGGTCTGAATTACCTGCTTTGGGTGTATCTTGGGTACTAGGATTTGTGTTAGTTCCCAAAGTGACTCTAGTGCTCAGCCAAAATGGAAAACCACTAATTTATACCCCATTTTGAAACCAGTGAACAATTTATATAGTTAAAACTGCCGAAAATGTGAACTACTTTGAAAAGCAAATATGAAATCTACAAATGTGAAGCATAAACAGTGAATATGAACATTTTTTATCTAAGAACTGTCTGAAATTTTGTTAACAACGATTCTCTGGCTCATGTTAATCAGTGGTTTCCAACCCTGGTTGAACAATGGAATCACCCAGTGTTTTAGTAAGCTATTTCGCTGCTGTGACTAAAGGACCCAACCAGCACAATTGTATGGGAAGGAAAAGTTTATATGAGGGTTCACAGTTTGAGACAGCAGGCTCCATTCCTAGGGGCTCAAGGTGAGGCAGGATATCATGGCCAAAGAGTGTGACAGAGGGAAGCAGCTCATATAATGATCAGAAAGCAGAGAGAGGGGTCTCCACTTGCCAGATACAAATACATACCCCAAAGCCACACGCCCAATGAACCATTTCTCTCACTCACTCCTCACCTGCCTCCAGGTACCACTCAGTTAATCCCATCAGGGATTAATTCAATGATTAGGTTAAGGCTATCACCCAATCATTTCTCCTCCAAATCTTCTTGCATTGTTTCACACGTGAGCTTTTGGGAAGACACCATATCTAAACCATAACACCCAAAGAACTTTAAAAAAAAATACATGAGATGCCAGGTTCTACCTAAGACCAACTGAAACACTATGCCTAGGGCTCAAATTCTGACATTAATAGTCTCAAAAGGTCGCCCAAGATATTCCAACGTATACCTAGGCCTCAAAACCATTAAGGCACGTGCAGAGAGAATCTCATAACCTAGGTGCCACCTGTTATCCCCAACACTGACAATTTTAGCCTACCACAAAATTTTGAACACTTTCTAAAAGCTTTTTCATAATGTCCTGCTTTGGTGTATATTTTCAGATGGAGGCCTAAGAAATTTATTCAGACAAACATTTGTCTCTATTGTTGGTCATTTTCCTAGCCAAGAAATCTGTTACTCTTCATTGAGTTCAAATTCAGGATATTTCTGTGACTGACAGAGCAAAATAAGAAAGGTTTTGCTAGGAAGTAAAGTAAAATTTATTCAGGCATTTCTGAATGATGATACCAAAATAAGAAGCAAAGGAATGATCTTGTGAGGAGAACATAATGAGTCACATTTGAAAAATACTAGTTGAAACATAGTAAAAACTGGATTTGGGGTAAACTTACCTAGTAAAAATGTATGCCTAACACATGAGGAAGGCACTTACTATTCTACAATACCTTGGAGAAATGTGAAATTAATACTATAGTAACATAAGAGTTTAAATCAATAATTACTAATGAACTACCTAACAATGAAAAATAAAAATATTGTGAATTTTAAAAGATGGGTCATTAGCTGGGCACTCCTTGATCCAAACAGTATGACAGACACTGAGCTATACAACTGAGATTCATACTCCCAACTGCATAGTCATATTCTTATTAGTTGACCCTCTCCTCAAATCTCTCCATTCTGACTGCCCTGATTTAGCTACAGAATCGGAACCACAGAACTCTCATTAAATCACCCAGACACCTGGATATTATTATGTAAGATTTAATGGTAAAACTTGTTCCATGTAGTTCTTCAAATAAGTAGATGTTTTACTAAGAATTACTCTAATTTTTATGAAATGATCAATTATCATCACTATCGTTACCATAGTAAATCTTCACAGAACAATTGAGAACTGATTGTGTATCATACATATTACTAACCTTTAATACCTGAAGAAAGGCTGCCAGTTAGTTCTATGCAAAGTAGTTTCTGAAAGGATTATCATAAATTTTTTTTCCTTTGTGGGGTATTAGTATAGGTAGCTGAAATTTTCACAGCTATCTGAACACAAAGCTAAGTTCAGACAATTTGATAGCTGGTAACACCTTGTAACTCTAAAGTTCTGGTTCTGAATCTAAGTACTAGATACTATAGGAATAAAAATGATCCAAAGAGACTGTATTACCAACAAACTAATGGAAGAGTAGATTGCAGCAATCTATCAAGGATAATGCATTTTCAGAGAACAAATGTTACAGTAAATAATTTCTGCTTCGAAGAGGATTACATTGATGTATCACCACTTAGGGAAGAAAACGAAACTCCTGGGAAGCCTGCCTTATGGAGAGCTTCAGTTTCTAAGTACCATAACGTGTGTCAGGAAAGGAAGCAGCTTCCTAAATCAAGAAGCAGCTTCCAAGCAACAGGCTAATGAAAGTAAGGCCTGGGACTTGCAAATAGTAATCAGAAACTCTATCACTTTTTAAAAGATATTGTCTAGCCTGAGAATATGTTCAGTAACATGGCAGGCCAGATTGAGACCAAGCCTAGAAAAACAAATAGAATTCCATATAAATAGATATATGCCTGAGTGCCTACTCAATTTACAATTGTCCTAAAGGCCATATTAGTACTGACTCCCTTTACTTAGGAAACAGACAAGTAAAAGGTGAGGTGTAGGTCAATAACAATGCCCCTATAATTCTTGCACTTACCCTTCTGAGTGGCATATCATTGGTAAGCCTATGAATAATATTAAGCAGTCAAAGTCCTTCCTTGGAATTTTTTAAAGTGGGAAAGTAGAGGAAAACACCACACTCCTGTTTGAGGTGTAGTGATTTACATGGTGACACTGCTCCCCAAAAAGTTATGTCTATGTCCTAACCCCCAGAAGCTATGAGTGAATGCCAGTCAATTCATAAAAAGGGGTATCTTTGCAGAGATAATTAAAATTCTTAACATAAGATCATTCTGGATTATCTATGAAAACTCTAAATACAAGACTACTGTCTTTATAAGAGAAGCACAGGGGGCACACTTAAGACAGAAATTGATGGCCACATGAACATGGAGGCAAAAAGTAGAGTTAAGCAGCAACAGGACATGAAATGTCTAGAAAAGTCAAAGGTCAAAGAGACAAGTAAGGATTCTTCCCTGGAGCCTTGGGAGGGAATATAGCTTTGCTAACACCTTGATGACTTCTGGCCTCCAGACCTGTGAAGGGGCAAAATTTTGTTTTAAGCTACCCAGTTTATTTGTTTGGCAGCTCCAGGAAACTAAGAGAAGGGGAGACAGTGAATATACCAGCATGGTCTATCAGGCAGCCCTTCCAAGGGAGAACAGAGCTCTAGAGTTCTGCCTACATGAAGAACAACATGTAGAAGAAAAGAAAACACAAATAATTATAGTATTTAGCACTTTATCTACCAGGCAGTCATCCAAAATACTCTGCATTTCATTTAACACAATTCAATTAATCCTCACAACCACTCTATGATAGGAACACAGTCTCTTCCATTTTAAGCCACTTTATTGAGTTATGATTGACAAATACAGGCTGCACATATTTAATGTATAAAACTTGGTAAGTTTGGAGATAAATATATAGATATGGAACCTTAACCACAATTGATGCCATAACCTATCCATGACTTCCAAAAGTTTCCTTCTGCCTTATTTTTGTGTGTGATAAGAACATTTAGCATAAGTTTATAATCTTATTGGACTTTCAAGCATATAATACAGTATTGTTAATTAAAGACACTATGTTATAGAAGCGTTAGGATCTATTCATCTAAAACTTCCTACCCTTCATGCCCTTAAACTTGAAACCAGCCCATTCCCTCCTTGCTTACTGCCCAGCCCTGGCAACCAATACCCCTCTCTTTGCTTGTATGAGGTTGACTACTTTAGATTCATGATATAAGTGGCATCATGTGGTATTTGACCCCCTGTGTCTCGCTTATTATTCTTAGCAAAATGCCCTCTTTTAACAGAAGAGAAAACTAAGGTCTAACTTGTTCATGGTCGCACAAGTACTTAGTATCAGAACCAGAAAGCTAACCCAGGCATTCTGGCTATAGGATACAAACTTCTAATCACTACACTGTGTCTTTACACAAAGTCAAGATGGAAAGCAATAATAAAAAGGGAAAGGATGTAGGGAAACAAATCTAGAAAGATGTGGATCCAACATCATTTGTAGTCCTATTTGTAGCTTTCACTGTTTTTCCTAAAAGTTGCCTATGTAGGTCAGTAAATTTATTTTTTGTCTAAAATTTTGTTTTTCTACCTGTTAATATTTAGATATAAAGTGTCCCCCTAAAGCTTATGTGTAAGACAATGCAAGAAAGTTTAGAAGTG
Organism: Tamias sibiricus; assembly: GCA_025594165.1. Lineage (NCBI taxonomy): Eukaryota > Metazoa > Chordata > Mammalia > Rodentia > Sciuridae > Tamias > Tamias sibiricus. Next base: position 106,858,224 of record CM046666.1, read on the forward strand.
AAATGATTATTGGGTAATGAGACCCTTAACCTAATCAGTGTTTTAATCCCATGATAGGGATTAACTGAGTAGTGACTGTAAACAGGTAGGGTGTGGCTGGAGGAGGTGGGTCCCTCTGGCCATTGTGCTTCCTTTGTGGTGTATACTTTGTCTGAGGAGAACTCCTGTCACATGCAAGCACCAAGCACTGTTTCTCTCTCTCTCTCCTTCCTGTTTATGACCTCCACCATACCCTCTCACCATGATATTCTATCTTGCCTTAAACCCTGAGGAGTAGAGTCAGACCACTATGGACTAAGACTTCTGAACCCATGAACCCCAAAACAAATATTTTCTCCTCTAATTGTTATTGTCGGGTCTTTTTGTCACAGTGACAAAAAAGCTGACTAAACCAGAAATTGGTACCAGAAGTGGGGTCATTGCTGTGACTAAACTGACCACATGATTCAGAAGCTTTTGGGGCATTCCAGAACTTGAAGGAAAATTTTTGAGAAGTTTAGAGATGCAATCTGGAAAAGCTTTAGGTTGTTTGAAGTGGACTTTAATGGGCAATGCTGGTGGGAGCTCAGATGACCAGAATGCCAATAGGACTATGCATGATAAAATCAGGGCTCTTAAGGTTTTAGAGAAGGAAGACTATGGGGACTTGGTCTAGAAGCTATTCATGATATGTTCTGGCTAAGAAGTTGTCTGCATTTTGTCCATGTCTTGAGACTTTCTGGAAGGCTGAATGTAAAAGTGATGAACTTCTTGATCTGGCAGCAAAAATTTCTAGGCAGCACAGTATTCAGGCAGTGGCCAAGTATTCAGTATTCAGCATTCAGGCAGCTTTTAGCCAAGTTTACTGTGATAATCAGGAGCAGAACGATTTGAAAAACTTGGACTTAAAAAGTGGGAGTAAAACTGGGGCTAAGGAAGTTGTGGTTTTTAAAGGCATCACAACCATTAAAGAGGCTTTGCTAAATATTAAGAAACAACAGGAAAAATGGCTTGAAGACATCTCAGGAATTGGCAAGATGATCTCAGGCTCAAGGGTATAAAAGTGAAAATTCTTTTGATAAGAGATCATTGGGCACCTGCTTGTACAAGGGGGCCTAGGAAGTTGTAACCTCACGCTCAGCCACCCAAAGCTGCAATAGAGATATCCAAGAGATTCTATGCATAGAAGATCCAAAAAATTCCACCAGAAGTCTTCTAAATTTAATAAATGAATTCAGCAAAGTAGCTGGATATAAAATCAATACCCATAAATCAAAGGCATTTCTGTACATCAGTGACAACTCCTCAGAAAGAGAAACTAGGAAATCCACCCCATTTACTAAAGCCTCAAAAAAAAATAAAATATTTGGGAATCAACCTAATAAAAGAAGTGAAAGACCTCCACAATGAAAACTACAACATGCTAAAAAAGGAAATTAATGAAGATCTTAGAAGATGGAAAGATCTACCTTGTTCATGGATAGGTAGAACTAATATTGTCAAAATGACCATTCTCCCAAAAGCACTACACAGATTCAATGAAATACCATCAAAATCCCAATATCATTCCTCATAGAAATAGCAAAAGCAATCATGAAATTCATCTGGAAAAATAAGAGACCCAGAATAGCCAAAGCAATTCTTGGCAAAAAGAATGAAGCTGGTGGCATTACTATTCCAGACCTTAAATTGTACTACAAAGCAATAGTAACAAAAACAGCATGGTATTGGCACCAAAATAGACTAGTTGACCAATGGTACAGAATAGAAGACACAGAGACGAACCCACACACCTAAAGTTATCTTATATTAGACAAAGGTGCCAAAAACATTCACTGGAGAAAAGACAGCCTCTTCAACAAATGGTGTTGGGAAAAGTGGAAATCCTCATGTAATAAAATGAAATTAAATCTCTTTCTCTCACCATGCTTCATTCAAAGTGGATCAAGGATCTAGGAATTAAACCAGAGAACTTGCACCTAATAGAAGGAAAAGTAGGCCCAAATCTCCATCATGTTGGTTTAGGCCCCAACTTTCTCAATAAGACCCCTATATCCCAAGAACTAAAACAAAGAATCAATAATGGGATGGATTCAAACTAAAAAGCTTCTTCTCACCAAAAGAAACAATCAGTGAGGTGAATAGAGAACCTACAGAATGGGAGCAAATCTTTACCACAAGCACATCAGATAGAACACTAACCTCAAGGATTTATAAAGCTCTCAAAAGCCTTAACACCAAAAAAACAAATACTCCAATCAAAAAATGGGCTAAGGAACTAAACAGACACTTCTCAGAAGATGTTATGCAAACAATCAACAAATATATGAAAAAATGTTCAACATCTCTAGCAATTAGAGAAATGCAAATCAAAACTACTCTAAGATTTCATCTTACTCCAGTCAAAAAAACAAACAACAATAAATGCTGGCGAGGGTGTGGAGAAAAGGCACACTCCTACATTGCTGGTGGGACTGCAAATTGGTGAAGCCAATCTGGAAAGCAGTATGGAGATTCCTAGGAAAATTTGAAATGGAACCACCATTTGACCCAGCTATCCCACTCCTTGGTCTATTCCCAAAGGACTTCAAAACAGCTTACTGCAGGGACACAGCCACATCAATGTTTATAGCAGCACAATCCACAATAGCTAGACTGTGGAACCAACCCCGATGCCCACCAGTGGATGAATGGATAGGGAAACTTTGGTATATGTACACAATGGAACATACTCAGCACTAAAAAAATAATAAAAACATGGCATTTGCAAGTAAATGGATGGAGTTGGAGTAAATAATGCTAAGTGAAGTTAGCCAATCCCAAAAAACCAAAGGTCGAATGATCTCTTTGATATGAAGATACTAACTTATAAAGGCAAGGGAGTAGGGATGAGAGGAATGAAAAAACTTTAAATAGAACAAAGGGGGGGAGGGGGGAGGGGGCAAGGGGATAGGAATAATGGCAGACTGAGTTATTCATGACTACCTTAAATACATGTATGAAGACACAATTGTTGTAAAAAAATACTTTATATAAAGCCAAAAAAAAAAAAAAAAGAAAGAAAGAAAGAAAGAAAGAAAGAAAGAAAGAAAGAAAGAAAGAAAGAAAGAAAGAAAGAAATGCCAGTACCATGGAACATCTGCTGAGGAAAGCTGCAGGATTTGAGCAGAGATAGGCCCTCAAAGAGGTCACAAGGCTACAACCAGAAAAGCCATAGGGGAATAACTTACATAAGCCCTTTCAAGAGAACATCACCATTCCATGTAACTCAGATGCTAGGCAAGAAGGTACAGGCCTTGTTTGCCCAGATGGATTTTGGTATTGCTTTAGTCCCATCCTTTCTTTCTATGCTCCTATTTCTCCATTTTGGAATAGAAATGTTTACTCTGTGCCTTTATATATTGGATACATATAAATCACTTTTGATTTTTTATAGGGGCTCACACTGAGAATTTGCTTTGAGTCTCAGAGGAGACTTTGGACTTGCACTTTTGGCAATGGTAAAACTATTAAGACTATGGTAACTCTTGGAAATGGACTAAATGTATTTTTTATTGTATGATGGGAATGAGCTTTTGTGGGCCAGGGGTGGAATGTTAAGGTTTAGATGTGAGGTGTCTCCAAAAGCTCAAATGTGAGACAATGAAAGATAGTTCAGAAGTGAAATGATTGGGTTATGAGAACCTTAACCTAATAAGTGCTTTAATCCCCTGGTAGGGACTAACTGGATGGTGACTGTAGGCAGGTAGGGTGTGGCTGAGGAGGTAGGTCTTTCGGGGTGTGCCTGTGGGGTTTATGTTTTGTCTGTGAGGGGAGCTCTTTTTTCTTTCCCTCCCCCTCCCCCTCCCCCTCTCCCTCTCTGCTTCCTAATTATATCCTCCACCACAATCTTCCACCATGATGTTCTGCCTTTGTCTTGAGCTTTGAGGAATGGACTCAGCCTTCCATTGAATGAGACTACTAAAACCGTGATCCCCTAAATAACCTTTTCTCCTTCAATTGTTCTTGTCAGGTCTCATGGTCACAGTGGCAATAAAGCTAACTAAAACACTAACAAACCACCCTGTCCTTACACCACTATCAAAGACCTGAAAATTTTGATAGGAACTAAAAATCAATATAAAATTGTACGTTTTAGGGGAAGAATACTTGGTGTCATTCACCTTTAACTTACTAAATTACAACATGAGAGCTGTTCACAAGGGCTAGAATCTCACAGGATAGTGTACCTAAATACATGAAAATATAAGGCATACTGTTCCTAAGATCTAAAGAATTCCTTAAAATTTGGGAAGAAAAAGAGCAACACAACAGAAAAATAGGCCAATAAATAAATAAATGGAAAATTTATAGAAAAGGAAATGTCAGTGGCCATTAAACACAGGAAAAGAGCCAGGTGTGGGGGTTCATCCCTGTAATCCCAGCAACTCAGGAAGCTAAGGCAAGAGGATCACAAGTTTAGGGCCAGCAATTTAGCAAGACTCTCAACATCTTAATGAGATCCCATCTTAAAATAAAAAGACTGAGAACACAGCTCAATGGTAAAGCACCCTTGGTTCAAACCCTAGTATAAAAATAAATAAATAAATAAATACAAATAAATAGAGGAAAAGTAATTATGTTAATAATAAGAAAAATATAATAATTATATCACCTATCAGACAAATAACTTCTGACCAACTGCTGACCAACATTTCCAGTCCATTTTTTTGTTTGTTTGTTTTATTTTGTTTTTGTTCTTTGTTTTTAATTTTGAGACAGTATCTCACTAAGTTGCTTCAGGTTTCACTGAATTGCTGAGGCTGACTTTGAACTTGGCATCCTCCTGCCTCAGACTCCTCAGAGGCTGAAATTACAAGAGTGTCCCACTGCAGCCAACAACCATATAATCTTCTTAATCAGCCTACAAAGACAAAGGTACTATGTTGTATTGATTGGACAAAAAGATTATTCCCAGTGAATGAAAATCCAGCAATGTACGGTATATAACACATATGAATTTACTTTTTAACCCACTAATCATGCTCTGGAAATACTGCCCCAAGACACCAGAGTAGGCAGAATTCTAAGACAGCTCCCAAGATTCTAAGGTTTTAAACACAAAATACTAATGTAAAGGGAATTTTGTTGATGTAACTAATGTCCTTAATCAATTGACTTTGATATGGGAGATTACCTAGCAAGGCCTGACTCACATGAGCAATTTAAAAGCAAAGTTTTCTCAAACTGGTCACAAAATAGGAATTCTGAGAGATTCAAAAACTGAGAGAGATGTGATATGAGGTGAGTTTTCCTATTCTGAAATGGAAGGGGCAACAGTACAAAGACCTGAGAAACGCCTCTAGAAACTAAGAAAAGTCCCTGGCAGACAGAGAATCAATACCAGACACTTAAACCCTCCTCCTGCCACTGACTGCATCCTGTCAACAATAATAATAGTTAGGAAGTAAATGTTTACTCAGAGCCTCTATATGAGCACTTGCCCTTGCCAAAAACTTGATTTTAGCCTTGTAATACTCTGAGCAGAAAACTCAGGCAGTTTGTGCTGGACTTCTGACCTACAAAACTATGAACTAATAAATGGGTGTTTGTTTTAAATTGTTAGGTTTGTTAGGAATTTGTTGTGCGGGAGTAGAAAATATACAGACACACTTATAAATATAAGCCAGACTAATAATTTTGGCATCATTTATATTAGCAAAACAATGGAAAGAACCCAAGTGTCCACCAGTAGGAGACTGGATGAATATTCTAGCTCAACTACACAATAAAATATTATGCAACTTTTACAGGGGAAAAGAAGAGTTTTAGTTTCTGCTAAGAAATAATCCAAGATATGTAATTATGAGCAAAATGCAAAGAGCAGCTCAGCATTTATGGTATGTATAGCTTCTGCTTAAAAAAACTTAGGGGAAATAAAACATATTTTTTTAAAAGGACATTAGAAGACTAGACCAAAACAACAATTTGTTACCTATAAAGCAGTGCTATACAGGTAAGAATGCAAGAATAGCCATGAGCTTTATTTGTGCTGTCTAATATGGTGGCCACTAGCCTATTACATCAGGTTAGAGAGTAGGTATTTAAAAATTTGAAATGTGGATAGCACTTAAAAATAATGATTTTTTTATTTTATATAATTTTTATTATTTAAATTTGAATAGAAACTGGGCTAGTAGGTATGATATTAAAAATCAATATCTACAATGTCTACATGTACCTAGTTATAAATTGAAATTGCATAACAGTTTTTCATAATTTGGTATTTGCTTTTAACTATGGAAAGAAAAAAAAAAAAAGAAGTAAAAATTTCTTTAATTCTAAAACATTCTGAAACAAACCTATTAATTTAGTGGTTAACCAGGCACAGCAGAGATTTAGAGGCTAACCAGGCAGAGTAGAGGTTTATTTACATCAAGTGATTTTAAATCATGGTATTTTATTATAAAACCCCAGCAGTGTAGTCGCCTGAAGCGCTTGGAGCAACAGAGCCGCGGGAAGAACTTCAGAAGCAAACTGGAGACAAACAGCTTTTTATTCTGATAACTTTTCTCTCTGGTTCTAACAACAACTAACACACGCCAAACACAAACACTAAAATGGCGCTGACCCGATCAGCAATTTCGGCCAAGTCACTCGAGATCCTGCAACAAGTCTCGTGAGACTACGGGAGGAGACAATGCCCAAATCTCCACGGCTCATAGTCAACTGCAATTCAAGCCAATCCCCAAACAGGGCTCCTGCACAGCAGCATATGCTAAGGACAAAGGAATGAAATATGCATTTGTTGACTATACTTTATTTTGAAACTATTATATATACATTTTACCATACAGCAAATAAATATTTTTGTCCATGTAATAAAAAGCTTAAGAGTTAAAGACTATTGATGAAAGAATAAAAATAAATAAATAAGACATATCAATATAAATTACTAATTTTTATCTCAATAATAAAAACAAAACAATCTGCTATTTTCCTTCTCTGTCCACTGAAATGCACAGAAATAAGGACAACTCTTGATCATGATGCCTCGGTTGCAGTTTTTAAGTAACAATTTCTGCCAAAAAGAAAAAAGTTTTTGAAGATGAATGATTCTAAACCTGAGCCACAAAATGTACACAAAGAGCCCAGAACATTGTACATGAAAAAGCAAGAAAGCAAAATATTGAACACTTGGATACGTGCACATACTTAAAATACTCAATAGCAAAGAAGGAATATCTAGATCAAAAGCAAAAAAAAAAAAAAGACTGCACTGGATTAAAAATATACATATATAAACCAGAAGTTCATGATGATAACACTGAAACCTCTCTATTAGAGATAACTACAGCACCAATCATTACTATGAAAATTAACAGTCAAGAAGTTATTCTGTCTTTCCTAAAATAATTGCATTTCAGGGTTACCTTTACTAAACCTTTTGTAAAAGAATTCTATTTAAATTTTTAAAAGAAGGACAGAATTAGAATCACCACTTCACACCTGCTAATGAAGCAATGAATCAGTGAAACACAAGATGAATAATGCAGTTTCTCCAATAAATCAATAGTGTGGAAACAAAATGAGAGAGAAAGCTGTTTTAGAATAAGAGAAGTTTAGAAGACATGATGACTGAGTATTCATATGGTCCTTGTTTAGATCATGACTTAACCAACTGTAAAAAAAAAAAAAAAAAAAAAAAAAAAAAAAAAAAAAAAAAAAAAACCAACTTTAAGACAATGACAGAAGATTCTATATGGACTACATATTAGATACTATCAAGAGATTATAGCCAGTATTTTGAGATGATAATGCCATCAGGACTTATGGTGGTAATTCAAATCAAAGTAAAAACAAAAAGGTCCTTATCAGTGACATATACTAAATTATTTACAGGCAAACTGACATTATGCCTGGAATACATAATTCAGGAGACAAACTAGAAGTAAAAAGAAGAAGAAACCGGAAAAGAGAAGGGGTAGAGATGGAAAAGTGGCAGAATAATAATAAAAGCTAAGATTTAGTGATAAAAAGATAGGAGTTCATTATACTACTTTTTAATGTAAGCTTGAAAATACCCACAATAGAAAGTAAATAGCCTCCATGTGTGCAAATATATATATATATACACACACACAAAACCAGACTGCATCTGGTTTTCACACTACTTTTGCTTAGTATGAGGATAACTTATAAGTTGAGACTGAAAGAAAAAGCAGTTAGGATCTTACTTAAGTACTCTAGACAAGAAATGAGGGTCTGCACTAAGGTGGTATTAATAGTAATGGAAAAAAAAAAAGGTATTGGAAAGATGAAGTCTATAAAGATGGTGATTTGTTACATTTATAGAGAAAAGTCAGCAACAACTTCCAGGTTTCTGGCTTATTTAATTGTATAGATGATGGTGTCATATACTAATATAAGAAAACAGGAAATGGAATTGATTTAGGAGAGAAAAACACTATGTTCTGTTGTAGAAATCATTAAAACTAAGAGGCTTAGTGAAGTTTCCAGATGCCCATTATCTGGTAGGAATCGAATTACAGATCTAGGAGGAAAGTGACTGATACAAGTCATAGAGTTGTCAATATTCAAGTGAAGCCATGAAAATGGATGAAATCATTCTGGACATGTGACAAACAGAAGAAAAGTACAAGAAAGACCAGAGAAATTGGGAGAACTAAAAGTAAACAGTGCCATAACCAGGGGAGAGGAGTGAATCAAAGTATTAAATGATGCAAAGTAGTAAATTGAGTTAAAGGAATGGGGTGTTTCCCTGGGATTGGGGAATTAAATATTTATTGATTTTTGGCAGATAATTTTCAGTTAGGCAATCAGATAAGATGCCAGATTACAGTGGTTTCTGCAATCCACAGAAGACGAAAAAGTATGGACTTCAAGTACAAGTGATTTTTCAGGAAGTGGTGGAAAAGAAACAAAGTACAGGGTGGTGACTACAAGAAGACAGAGATCAAGGGAGTTGTTACTTTTAGTTGGAAAATCTATATGTGTTTAAAATATGATGGAAAGCAATGATTCTTCTACAGAGTTTAAATGTAGTGCCTTTGGGAGCAGTGAAGTAATAAAACTATTTTCAGTTAAATTTCTTAAGGCTAAATAGAAGATAAATTCTCACATAAGTGAAAAGATAAACTTGAATATATACTAAATAAGAAAATAAACATTCACACCCTTGCTCTGCATTAAATAAGAAAACTCATTGATACCTGTTTCCTTAATCCATTTCATTAAAGCCAATAATATTGGGAATAGTTATTTTCAATAACTGTTTACAGGATGTCTACCTCTGATAGACTCTAATGACAATATATCCCTCTTTCCTTCAATTACTCCAATGCTGTGATAGAGACCAGTACATAAATGGCTAACTACAAACTTAAGAGGCATCAAGAGATAAAATTTAAGCATAAGAGGAAACTGGAAAACTTCAAAAAAATAATAGAAGCTAGATAAAAATTTAATGATTGAAGTATCTATCTTTATATTTCATTTCACATAATTTACCAAAAATTTCCCTAAGTCAAAAAAGTCTTTAAAATTCAAATATTTAGGATTAATAAAGGTTAAGAGTATTCAAAAGGACAAAACTGTATTTGTAACACATGGGACAAAATGACCAGAAAAAGAGTATTGATTAATAGTGGAATTTCAGTATCAAGTAATACTTTATTCATCTTTATATGCGTATATATACATTTATGTGTTTAATTCATAAATATACCCCAAAGATAAATATCCCTTAATGGTTAAATCAATTTAACTTTTTGAGTATAAAACAAGTCTCAAATTAAATAAATATGTATATACTGCCCTCGTGGGGCAATAATATGTAGTTCATTAAAATACAAGTAGAAAATGTGTTGGGCTCCTTGGATATAATTTATTCCTAATTATCCTAGCCAATGAAGGAGCAGAACTGTATGACTAATAACATAATGAATCATCTAAAACTCATTTCTACATATATTTCTGCTTAGATTAAGTCACTTTCCTGGTAGAGGAGAAACAGCCCTGTATTCTGATGCATATTGGGACAGTTAAGTGGCCTGGATTAGGTCTCTATTCATGGATAATTAAAAAATTGATGATTCATGGATAAATAATAAAATTAGCCTTTAAATGCCATAAACAGTAGTTTATGTTTTTTTTTCCTTTTTTCATCAAGTCACATGTTTACTACCAACCTCAAATTGTAGACATTTATAAAAGGGAAAAATTAAAAGAAAATTACTTACGATAACACATGTTGGGACTTCACGAAGAGAATATTCCACTTTGTTAGGAAGCTCTTGATTGCCTATGAGCTCATACACAGCAGGATAGGATAACAAGTTTACCAGTGCTAGAAAAGACTTGCAGGGAGGGGAGAAGAGTCATTTGAATGGTTCTTCCAGTTTTTCCAACAATATCCAAGTAAAGTGTCACATGTTATATTTGTTTCATTGTGAAGGCTAATTTTTTTTTAAAAGTTCAATTAATCTACATCAATATACAGCACTTATATAAGCACAAAATATTTAATAATCTAGCACTGAACATGCATAATACTACAACTATTACAGAACATACAGAAGAGTTAGAAAACATTTAAAAATGTTATATATCTCTTGAAAAATTTGGTTCTGACAAAAAAAATGAAATTATCCATGTTCATCATTCTTCATATTACTATATCTGATAGTCAAGAAAATAATACTTAGGGACCTCTAGGGAAAGATAATACACTATGTATTTTCTTGCTCTCAGTCATAAGATCATCTTTTAATACATCCACTAGAAATCCAACTAGTCTAGGCTGGACGCAGTGGCGCACACCTGTAATCCCAGCACTTGGGAGGCTGAGGCAGGAGGACTGCAAGTTCAAAGCCAGCCTCAGCAATGGCGAGGCCACTTAACAACTCAGTGAGACCCCATTTCTAAATAAAATACAAAAAAGGGCTGGGGATGTGGCCCAGTGGTCAGGTGCCCCTGAATTCAATACCTAGTACCAAAAAAGTCAAACTAGTCTATACATTGTAGTTAATTTTAAAAAGTCATGGCTATTCCTATCAAACCCACCTCATTTTTCCAGTATAATCTTACAAAGTTAAACTTTCCATGAAACTTTTAAGCTCCTCACTTTTTTATATCCTCTTAAAAGCAAATAAGAGTATTTTTTCAGGCACATTTCATTCTTTGACTCCCCAGCTCAAAAGCATACAGTGGTTGGCCATCACCCAACACTAAGGCTAAACTCCTCAGCTTGACATTCAAGGCAGTTTAGCCAATAATTGACACCCTTTTTCTCTTCCATCTCAAAATCTTCATTCCATTACTTCTCAGCTTGAAGTCACCACTTCAATCAAATAAGCCTTCGGCTTCCTCCTACTGAATGCCACGTCAAAAGACTTTTCTTACTCATACTAACAAGTTCCTCCTACCACTTCACTGTTTTCAAGTTTCTCACTATATCTTGTTGTAAGACTTTCCAGTTAACTCCATCTACTTCCAGAAGTTTCTTTACTTTGTCAATACTTACATCTTTGGCTTATATAATATTAATTGTATTTATTTGTAGCTATTAAGTGTTCTACTTAATAGTTAAAATTTTTAAACAATTTCCACTAAACTAAGAAAATTAAAATTTGAGAAAATTTAAAAAGAACACAACTCAATCTCTCACCTAATACCTGGTAAAACTTAAGTTACCAGATAAATGGCTGGGCCAAAGGCACATACTCAGAAGAGTGATGGCAGAACTACTCTGTATTTTCTTATTTTCAGGTTAAAATTACTCATTGCAAATCATAATATAATCTTTTATTTAATAGTATAACCCATCCACAGTCTTGTTTAAAAACCTGGAAAGCAGAATCCATTTTATATCTCTTCCCTTATACTAAATGCAGTGTTACTTAACAAATAATGATTGTTATATGGTTAATGTATTCAATCCTCAGGAGATTAAAACAAATGCTATTTCTCACACTAATTTTTTTAAAGTATCCATATTTTTCCTAATAATGTGATATTCCTTAAAATAAAGATGGAATTTCTAACCAACATAGAAAAGAACATAATGTATGACTTAAAGCTAGTATCTGGATAGCTATAAATTATCAAAGATTGACTAAATAAACATAACAACTTAGTTGTCACTTAAAGTTAGTTGACTACTCTAAAAGTATTCACTAACGAAAAAAGCTGATTATCAAGGAAAGAATGTTTAGGGAGCATGTGTATTAAACACATATAAAATCAACTTGCAGGGAAACTAAAGGGTTCATGGCCACCTAGGAAACCACTACATAAATTAATCACCAGGTATTGACTAGAAAGATGATTTATGAAACAGATTTCAAAATAGTTTGACTGTAATTCAATTCATCATGAAAATATGAACTAAAAGAATAAGCTAAAATGCTTTACAATTTGGATATGCAAACATTTGATAATGATCTTAATATGAATCCAGCAATTTTTAGATACTATTATAAATAAATCTTTTTATGTTTAAAGTGGCTTTTCTAACCACAACAATAATGTATCACAAAAAAACTTTTAATAAATGTCCATTTTGATAGAAAAAGGCATATAGTCTTTATATACCACATGCATCATAATATATTAAGGGTTTCTGTATTATTTACATATGAACAACTCCATCTGTATTTACAGAACTCCCTTCTCTTAAGAAACAAAACAATTTGGACCACATATAATTGTGGTAACTTCTGATAATCTAGTCTAAACAAACTGATGAAAACAATTCAAAAAATGTATTTAAACTAAAATAATTTGATAGAATTTTAAAGAGACTTGAGAGGATTTCAGCAGCTTATCTCTAAAAAAAAATAAGTCCATTTCTTACATGCTAAGCATTTTTAAAAACAAAAGCATACTGCAAAATTGGTTATGTATTAAGCAGTTCTGCAACTAAAAATATTTATAATTTACATTAGTTTCCCACAAAAATACATTATAAAGCACTGCTAGTATCAGACATTAATTAGCTTGAAATTTGTATTAGCTTAAAACAGAAATCTACTTATGACTGTTTTAAAGAAATGAATATGGCTCTGTACAATAATGAGGAAACAAATGGGAGATCAAATATTTAAAACAGTCTAAAACTAAAGCATAAGAGTAATCACCTAAAGCCACAAATTTTCCTTGCATTAAAAATCTTTCAGGTTGATAATGATCACCTATTCACTTATTTATTCATTCAGAACAGTTTTACTCCAGAAGCTTATCAGTAGTTGTGCCAAATGCTAGTAATAAAAAATATGAATAAAGGAATAGTCCTTGCCCTCAAGGACTCACAGTGTAGTGTAGGACAAACAAACTATGAGATCATTTAAATCAGTGCCTTAAATAGCCTGATAGCACTGTATGATAGAGAGGAGTAGTGGGTTATCAGGAGGATGACACTGCATAGCAAAGTAAAGAGAGGTAAGAAAGATGGCTACAGAAGGACAGGCTGGCAGGCAAGCAGAGATGTGGCTATTTAATAACCTCTATCTTTATCCTCTATGAAAAAAGGAACTAACAACTGTTTTCAGAAAAGAAGTGAAAATTATGTTTTACCTTTTAGATAGAAAGTTCTAAAGGAAATGATTTTGATGGTACTCAGAAAGTGGCTCAAAAAGGTAATTTCAAGGCTAAGGGTGTGTAACTCCATGGTAGAGCATATGTTCAGCATGCATGAGACCCTTGGGCCAATACAAATAATAATAATAATCATCTCAGGAGGAAATAAGTGAGAGTGTAACAGGAGTCCAATTCATGCTTTCTGTATGAACCTGCTGCTCCACCACTGGTGGCTCAGTTCAGTTATATGTATTTTTAAAGAAATTTGCCAACTTTGCTAAACTAATGTAGGCACAAATCCTAATGTTCACTTATTGGTCTTTCACATCTGCAGGATCTTTGGTCACACCATTTTCATTATCAATACTCATAATTTTGGATCTTTCCCTGATTAATCTAGTGAGGGCTTATTTCAAAGAACTAATTTTTGGCTTTGTTATATTTCTCTAGTTTGTCTTTGTTCTGGTTCATTGATTTCTGCTCTGATCTTTATTACTGCTTTCTGTTTTTGCTTTGGGTATAATTTGTTCTTTTTCTAGACTCTTGAGTAGACACTTCAGTCATTAATTTTAGATCTTTCTTATTTTCTAATATAAATACTAAAGCTAAAAATATCACTCTTAACACCTACATCCACAAATTTTAATATGTGAATTTCCATCCAGTTTGAAATATTTCCCAGTGTCCTTAGTAACTTTCTCTGACTACCAATTATTCAGAAGTATGATGTTTATTTCCCAATTTTTCTAGTTTCTAGTTCTTGACTTTTTATTAATTCTATTATTGTCATAGAACACACTTTTTATTATTCCAACCATCTTAATTTAGGCTTCCATTTAGCTCACGAACAACTGAATCTTTCTTTCTTCCCCCTCTGATCTCACATTTTATCATTTCTATTATTTCAAGTTCACTAAATCTTTCTTCTCCTAGTTTAAATCTTCTGTTAAACTTGTGAAAATTTTTTTGTCATGCAAGTTTTTTAGCTTAATAATTTCTATCTGGCTCTTTTATATAGTCGTTTATCTACAGTGATTTCTACTTCATTCATTCATTATAAGCATAGTTTCCTTCATATTCCATTTCTGATAAATGCTTAAAAATCTGTAAAATAATTCCAACCTCTTCATTTCACCATAAATGTCTTAGCTGCCTTTTATTTTAAGTATGAGTCACATTTTCCTTTTTCTTCAAACATCTAGTAATTTGGGGTTGTATCTCATGCATAATGAGAATACATTAAATACATTATAGAGATTCTGGATTGGTTATATTCCCTAAAGAGAATGTAGTTGTTTTTGTTTTGTTTTGTTTTGTTTTGTTTTAATTGAGCAGTTAATGTTGGCTGGACTCAATCTCTAAACTCTGACATCTTTGGTAGGCATGATCTGCTAACTCTACAAAATTACAAATACACATTTACTTTAAAGTATAGGGGTTGGCCTTTGTTTAATGGTCAGGCTACATGTCTGGGCAAAAAAATATATGTACAGAGTTTGAATTGGCATCTACATGGCACTATCTTTCCCAGGGAACCACCTCCATTTTCCAGCTGCTTTGTAGTACTAAAATGTCTATTCTGGTTCTTTAGGGGTTTTAGATGGTATTTCTATCTATGGAGTACCAACTGGTATTTGTCCTCAAGCAAAAACCTGATGAATCCAGAATATGAAGCAGTACCATTCTCTTCATCCATACACTGTCTTTCCTTTTCTGCTTATTTATTCGCCACTGTGATACTTTTAACCATTTTATTTTAAATTATTTTTCAAGAATTTGTAGTTTTTACAAGAGTGAAATGGTCCACCAGTCTAGAAAGAGGTATTTATAAAATGTTGGGTTTGTCTTTTTTTATATATCTAATTTTGTGACAACATTTGGAAAAAACCATCCACATTCCCATAAAGTCAATTTAGGAATCATCTTCATCTAAATGAAATAAATATATTAAATGTACAAAAATCATTTAATTGTACAGAACACTGTGTGGGTGCTTAAATTTTTTTTTCTGCCACATTATTCTAAATGATAGCATCTTCTCTCTGCCCACCAAATAATCATGACAAATGATTATGACAATTTTTTATTAGATTCAAGCCTATAGGCAAAAAGCTTCTTGGATTTTTGTTTTCATTATGTGGATTTTGTTTGTTTGGGGATCTGTTTCTTCATAACATGACTGGTGTGTTATTACTCTTTCTTTTTTTTTAAACTGGTAGCCATGTATTTTATTTTTTAATTTATTTTTTGTTCAAAGTCGTTGTATTTGTATGTTATTACTCTTTATTGAGGGAAAGTACTCTAAAAAATATGAAAGAAAAGCAAGTTTGAAAATATTATTAACAAGAAACATTGGTATTTCTAAATTTATTTTTAAAAAATGAAAAAAAAATCTAGATATGAAAAAAAGGGGAAGGCATATTAGGAAAGTCTGCTGCTTACAACTAAACATAGAAAAAGCCTGAATAAAGTTATTTCTGTAAGATAAATTTCAAATATGTATATTATTTGTTAAATAACTTCTTACCTTTTGACAGCTTCGGTCAATAGGATCCACTGGAGTAGATCTGGGATGGGTTACCCTAACATCATCTCTTCCACATTCCAGATTGGACCATAATTCAGTTATAAGTGCACTAATAAACCCTAGGAAGAATTATTATTTTATGTCACATTTATAGTATAATATTTCTTTAGAGTATGGAAGAAAAATGATCATCTCTGTGAAAGACTGGTCTACTCTCACAGAAGACACATACTTGCTTATTCTATAAGAAATAATCTCCACTCTTGATAAAAATGGTATCTGCTATTGTCAGTATATTTTTATGACACCTCAACACCATAAAAACCTTCAATGAATAAATTCTGAAAAATTATTTCTCTGAAGGACTGCTGAATTCGGAGTTAAAGCTTTCATCCTTGTCCAATAACTGCTCTGTTTTTCTTTTTAAAAATTATAAGATTTATACTTTACTCTGCAAATGAGCTAATAGCATAAGACAGCCCGAAAGGCTGTGTGCTTTGGTATGAAGGGAAGAGAAAAGAATGTATGAGGAAACAGGGTAAGCATCAAAAGAATATGTTTCTTTGCAATTCCAATTCCATGCTTAGGAAAAGTTTGCATTTCATATAATTTTTGCTTCAATACAGACAAGGCACCAGGAAGGAGAAAGGGGGTGGAATGGAAGGAGGGAAAGGGAGAGAAAGATCCCTTCATTATGACAAAATATAAACCCCAAAGGCACTCCCCCAATGACCTACCTACTCCAGCCACACCCCACCTGCTTTCAGCTACCACTCAGTTAATCCCTATCAGGGGATTAATTCACTGATTAGGTTAAGTCTGTCATAACACAATGATTTTGTCTGTAAACTTTAGATATCCCCCACATATCTAAACCATGCTGCTATGATTTAGATATGTAGTATGTCTCCCCAAACTAATGAAAGGAGGTATGTTATTGCAGAAGTAGGTAGGTCATTGGGGCATGCATTTGGGGTTTATATTTTGTCATGATGAAGGAAACTCTCTCCCTCTCCCTCTCCCTCTCCCCTCACTCCTTCCCTGGTGGCATGCACCCAGTTGCTTTGCCAAACACCAAACACTGCTCTACCAAACACTTCCACCATGATGTCCGGCCTTACTGCAGGCCCTAAGGAATAGAATCGGTCATCTATGGACTGAGACCTCTGAAACCATGAGCCCCCAAATAAACATTTCTTCCTGTAATTGTTCTTATTGAGTCTTTTGGTCACAGCAGCAGAAAAAGCTGACTGAAAAACAGTCTTAAATACTTCTCATGTCTAATACTATATAACTAAATGAAAATGAATACTAAACCTAATTATTGAATTCCTCCATGGAAAATCAAATCATATAGAAATGTAAAAACATAACATCTAAACATAATCTCAGTCAGCTCATGATATTTGAACAGTATAAGAGTGCTCTCCTACAACAGAAAAATGCAGGCTCTAAAAACAAAAACATCAGGGTTAAAATTTTAAATCTGCCAGTTTATATAAGCTGCACATCTTTGGAAAGATCCCTTCACTTCTTGGGAGCCTAGTTCCCCCATTTGAAAACTGAAATAATAATAGTAAATTTTAGGGTTACCATGAAATATAAGTGGAATGATAAATGTAAAATTCCTAGTATTGTAACCAAGACATCATAGGAGCTCAGGCAATAGAAACCATCCTCCTTTTGTCCTGAAAAAAACTGCATTTAACCCTCTCATGAAAAACTTGATAATTTGGGCTGGAGCTATATCTCAGTGGCACAGTGCTTGCCTAGCATGCATGAGGCACTGGGTTTGATCATCAGTACCACATAAAAAGAAACAAATAAAATAAAGGCATTCTGTCCATATACAACCACAAAAATAATTTTTTAAAGCTTGATAATTTGATGATATGAGGCTCAGAAGCTTAATGACTTGACCAAGAATCGGATCAGAAATTGAACCTAGACTTCAAATGCTTCAATTAATTTGCTTTTATATGCTATACCACATGAATTTTATTCGAAGAAGAAGAAGAAGGAGGAGGAGGAGGAGGAGGAGGAGAAGAAGAAGAATTAAGTAGTTCAGTTTAGGATACTTATTGTCAAGAAACATGTTTCACTAGAAGAAGTAAGTAGTTCAGTTTAGGATACTTATTGTCAAGAAACATGTTTCATTATACAAGTAGCACAAATTAGTTCAGCCAAAAAAATTGTAAAGGTACTATAAGAAAATATATTCATTTAAAGAAAGATTCAATAGATCATTGATGTCATGATTCATGAATTCTAAGCTTTGAAAATGCATTCAGTATCTCTATTAGGAATTATATCTTGTTCAGTGCTCAGTAAACCTTAACATATGACACATTAAGCTCCCAGTGTTTTAACTTACAAATCCAACTGCTATTGAATAATATTAATTGTAAACTCCAAAGATAGTATGTAGGCTGATTGATTAGAAATGCTTTCAAAGGCGGAAGAAAAGGCATAAGGAAATGGTATGATGATACTCATTATAAATAAATGTGAATTTAAACACACATATAAGCCACTGAAACTGAGCCTTAAGGAATCCTGTCAGATGTGACTGTATCCAAAGAGGATGATATCCTGGCTCATAAGATGATGATGGATTCATAAAAGCATCAAGTATATTTCAGTTTAGTTCATTATATATCATTAATTTAAGGAAAAAGTACAAGGATGTATACATTTCATACAAACAAATTCTCAGTGGAATTTCATGAAAAAGAAAATACAATAAGGAAATCCTGTAACTTCTATATAAGGCTTAACTTAGATAAAAGAATTTACGAGTAAATATCCTGATACTAGATCATACCAGTTAAA
Organism: Tamias sibiricus; assembly: GCA_025594165.1. Lineage (NCBI taxonomy): Eukaryota > Metazoa > Chordata > Mammalia > Rodentia > Sciuridae > Tamias > Tamias sibiricus. The sequence goes on from CM046666.1 coordinate 106,877,140, forward strand.
TTTCCAGTTGGTGTGCTCATTCTAAATAACTATACTTTTAATTAACACAAAACACTTACCTGAATTTTGTAGTGCTACTGCACCTGCTGCTGTTGATGCCACTTGTGTAACCAAAACTCCATAGCCAAACTTTTTCTGCCTGCTTATCTAACAAGATAAATAAGACAGCAATAAGATGCAAAAAAAAAAAAAAGCCAAACATGCTAATGTTTTATACATGTTATATATAAAGTTACTTCTTTTATTAGGATAGGAATATCAAACGTTCCTTCAAGAGGATAACACCAGGAAAAAAATCAAAACACTACACAAAAATGAGTCTGTACTATTTTGACAATTTTATTTCAGATCTGCATTCTGCTCCTAACTCTGTAACTTTCAACAAGTCACTCACCCTTCTTGACCAAAGTCTCCTTAAACACAAAATAAGAAACAGACCAGATGAAAACTGAGAGTGCATCCAACTCTGAATTTTATTGCCCTATTATTACTTTTTTCAGTTGGTTCCTCAATAAGTATCTTCATTAATAAACCTCTACTGACTGCCAGTTTAATTGGGCTTTCAAGCAATCTAACAACTTTGATTTCTTCTTAAAATGACAGTTATTTTTAGAAGCACTGTTCCTAAAGAAGAGAATAAACACAGAGAGCCATGGTTGTTAATATACAGTTTCTAATACAGCATTGTAAAAATTCTCAAATAATTTGTTTTATAAGTATTATATGTGTATCCAGGGTACAGTACCAAAGTGTATATATCTCTTAGCATAAATCAGAATAAATAATGAAGAAATATATTACAATATGTACCTCTTCCTCAGTCATGTTGGTTTATAAAATATCTGACTTCTAAATAGCTACCAGAGTTTATATATTCTAAACATTTCATTGAATATATTTGTTTTTATTTCAGACTTTTCAAATATAAACTGTACTCTCAGTTTTAAGGGAAAAAATGTAACTAATGAGGAACTAAAACAACATGGGGAAAGTAAGATTTATTTCATCAATTTTCTGTTGCTGTGTCTTTATAAATAAGTTTGTCTTCCTTTTCTATCTTTACTAGTCATATTTCCCATTTTCCTTAATTTACAATCCAATGTTCAATAAAAGAGGAATCATTCACTGGATGAAGACAACATTGAGGCACAGATATAATTAAATTCTATATACTAGAAGTTTATTTCAATAAAACAAAATAAAAACATGTATCTGCACATACAAACCTAATATCATGAGACCATGAACCAATATAGATACATTTTATTCACCAAATGTAGTCAAGACAATTCATTCAGAAACTACTTGTTTTTCATGTGTACAGACAACAAAAGGTTGAACTATTTGTTTTCTTATAGATTTAAACAAAAGCAGAAAATTAAAGACAGTAAGAACTGGGAGAAAACAGGCATCAAGCAAGCTAATAATGTCAAACACCACAGCTGCCACAAGACAGGAAAAGAAAAACACTTTTACACTGGTAACAAAAGAAAACACACTTGATCTTAGAGAGAAAGAAGGCCAAGAAGCAACAGAGAAAAACACTTAAAAGTTATAAAGCACCAATTTAAAAAAGCAATAAGTAAATAGAAGGAAGATCAGTAGAGTAGAGGAAGAGGAAGAAGGAGAAGAAAAGAGAAAGTACAGGGCACTGAAACAGAGCAAAATATATTCCATGTATGTATGATTATGTCAAAGTGAATCCCACTATTATATAAACTATAATGCACTAATAAAAACATTTTTAAAAAAGCATATCTAGGATCCTAAAAAGACCATATATGTACTTAAAGGAAAACAATACAATTCAATGGTCTCAGACTATCTGATTAAAGATTAACTTTTATTGTAAATCTTGTTTAACAATAGAATACAAACCCTCTACCTAGGTACATGTATGACTGCACATATGGTGCAACGCTACATCATGTATAATCAGAGAAATGAAAAGTTGTGCTGCAAATTGTGTACAATGAATCAAAAGGCATTCTGCAGCCGGGCGCGGTGGCACACGCCGGTAATCCCAGCACTTTGGGAGGCTGAGGCAGGAGGATCGCGAGTTCAAAGCCAGCCTCAGCAATGGTGAGGCACTTAGCAACTCAGTGAGACCCTGTCTCTAATAAAAATACAAAAAAGGGCTGGGGATGTGGCCCAGTGGTCAAGTGCCCCTGAGTTCAAGCCCCGGTACCAAAAAAAAAAAAAAAAAAAAAAGGCATTCTGCTATCATATATACCTAATTAAAATAAATAAATTAAAAATATATATAATCTCTCTGTAAATAATTGTGTCTTTTTAAACACTGAAGCACAAACATTCAACATATACATTTAGACTCAAGTTTTTTCCCCTCTAGAACTTATACCCAGTTTCAGTACATCCAGATGTTTGATATCATATTTATAAAAACAGCTGGATGGTTAACTGAATTTTCAAATTCCATCTGGCTGTTTGCAATTCTGTAAACACAGTCATAGACACCAATATCAACTCTCTAATGCTTTCCTAAAAACAATATCAAGTATTATGATGCTATATGGCTTTTTAATTGAGGCTTAATAACCTCTCCATGCACAGAAAACAGAATGAGGCTCTTAATGGCTTTTATAACAACAAAAATTCCTTTTTCCTGTGACAGATGGTAATTCATACCTGTAATTTTTTTGCATATCGGTTGAACATAAATGTCACACACTCATTGATGGCACCTGTTCTTTGAAGAAGTAGTAATCCTTTGGGAGTGGCAGAAAAATTTAATAAATCATCTAACAAATTCTCTTCCCAAGCCATACTGAAATAGGTAAAAGAAAGATAGAGCTTTCTTTAGTATACTCAACTGAAAAGAAAGATGATTGCCAATAATTAAATTTACACATACACAATGGTAGCTAACTACTCAATAGATATTTTTAAATAAAATTAAAAGAATGGTTTCTTTGATGGTGATTTCTTTTATTCTTATATCTTCTATAACAATAATTTTCCTTCACTGAATTAAATATTAACTCCATACATCAGCATTTCTATTCCACCACATCTCTCATCCATGCCTTAAGTTTATTCTACTGTCCCATTATAATTCTGCTGTTCCTGGAATCTCTAAGTCTTGATTCTCCATTATTTCTGTACTTTCTATTCATTATAAAATATCTGTTTTCAGACTTTCTAAAGCATATTTTACACATTATCTTTTCTATTTTCATAGGTCTTTATTTTATTTGGGAGAAATGACTTTTTTTTTTCAGTACACACCTATAAGGAAGGCCAACTATTTGCTCCCAAGAAAAAATTAAAAGGATCCCAAAAAGAAAGGAAAGAAAATCGGAAAAGCACTGAACTCCATGTATATACATACACCCATATAAAATTATGTGTCAAATAAAGTTTTTTAAAAGATAGCATTTAAAATTTCTAGAATTGATAAAATATTCTAAGGACCAAGAATGATATACTTAAATCACAAAGATTTAGCAAACATCAAAACAATAATTTTTAAAAGACCATTATAGAAATGATTAACTTACATTATCTAAAAACAAGGAGTTATGCTGACCACAGTTTTATCAGTTACCATCAATTCCAGAAGACAATGGGGTAACAGCTCCAAATACTGATGAGAAATAATTCTCTATCTTAACACTTGTACTCAGATAAACTACAACTTAACAGTGAGAATATGTGTGTAGGTGGCAGGAGACAGTGGATTGCAAGGAAGATAGACACTTTCAGATATAAAAAGATAAGGATAGTTTACCACCTTCAAATATGTATTAAAGAAGCCTGGGGATATAGCTCAGTTGGTAGATTGCTTGCCTAGCATGCACAAGGCCCTGGGTTCAATCCCCAGCACCACACACACACACACAAAAAAAATGTATTAAAGTATAATTAAAGGATAACTATGTTTGGAAACTTAAGACTATTAAAACAGATCACAGATTTTAAAATTAGAATGAAAAATATTAAACATATTCAACAAATTTAGTATTTGACAGTACAAAGAAATAAAATGAGAAATTCTAGATAACTAAAAAGCATTGAGAATGAATGAAAGTGTGCTAAGATCCATGTTGCATTTCAAGAGATGATTAAATATACCTAATCACTTTAGATTTTCACTTAAAAGAGATAAATTAAGCCGGGCACAGGCTTATAATCCCAGTGGCTCAGGAGGCTGAGACAGGAGGATTGAGAGTTCAAAGCCAGCCTCAGCAATGGCGAGGTGCTAAGCAACTCAGTGAGACCCTGTCTCTAAATAAAATACAAAATAGAGCTGGGGATGTGGCTCAGTGGCCAAATGCCTTTGAGTTCAATTTCCAGTAACCTCCCCCCAAAATAAGATATATTTAAATATATACACAGACATCCTAGTGATAGTGAATTTAGAAAAACAGATATATAACTTATAAATTCAAAACCGTCTGAGAGGAAGGAAATATGAATAAGGAACATTTTATCAATCTAAAATAAAGCAGTAAAGGAGGAGAAAAGCAACAAAAATAGGACATCAACAGTACATACAAAAAAAAATAATAAACCTCAAAAAATAGTATCAGAAAAATGTAAAATGTAAAAACCCTAAACTCACCTTAAAAAAAAAAAAAGAAATTTAAAGATTGGATCAAAAGACAAGTACATTATATCTGAATGTTCTTGAAAATTCTTGTTATATGCAGAAAATAAAGTCTTAATGAGTTATATGCAATAGTTTTAATACAGTATGCAAATACAAATGAGAGCAAAATGGACTTAGCAACATTAATAAGGTAAAATTTAAAACAAAGTTATAAGAATGAGACATTATATAATTACTTACACACACACACACACACACACACAATAACCAGCTTGCAGTGAAAAATATTCTTTTCAAGCAAATATATTTTTTTCAACTGACCCTAAAATAGGTCACAAAGTAAATTCAGCCAATGTAAAAAAAAAAAAAAAAAAAAAAAAAAAACACATACAATCGATGGTCTCTGAAAAGCATATAAACCAAGAATAAAATAAAGTTAGTAACAACTATGAAAACTAGAAAATACATTCCAAATATTTCATATATTAAAGAGTAAAATAAAATAAAAATTTCAAAAAGTATTTAGAACAGTTTAAAAATGAAAGTGCTACACATCAAAATGAGTTAGTATGGCTGATGGTAGATTTATTCTCCCAATCTCCCTTCTCAATCCCTTTTACATTTTCCACTACTACAGAAGTAAGAGAGGTAGAGAAGGAGGGAGAAAGGAAAAGAGAACATTATTAAAACCCAAATCCAGTCTTAAAAACAAATGTAATGAGGGGCTGGGGTTGTGGCTCAGCAGTAGAGTGCTCATCTAGCACATGCAAGGCCCTGGGTTCGATCCTTAGTAGCACATAAAAATAAATAAAAATAAAGGTATTATGTCCAACACCACTAAACAATAAATATAAAAAAAATGTAATGAATTGGTAAAGAAGAGATGAAAAGTAAAAAAAATACTAACAAAAAAGTAGAGACAATGACAATTGGAGAACATTTTCTTTTTAAATCACACACAAATAAACAAATTGATTACAAAAATATGTAAATATAGAGATAAAATGCTAATTTTTTTATGAAATATAAACAAAAGTGACTTAGAAGACATGGAAATCTGAGACAGTAGCCATTAAAGAAAACTAAGTCTATTCTTTCTCCAAACTACAAGATATTTAAAGATTCATTCTAAGTTAAAAAAAAAAAAAAAAAAAGGAAATTAAGTCTAAATTACTCCTTCCCCAAAAAGGTGGGGTACAAATGAACTTCAAAGTTGTGTCACTGTATGAGATGAAGGAGTACATATAATTCTGAGGAATAAAAGCATAGATATGATTTATTAGGTCTTTTCTGCTAATATTGTTTATATTTCCTTCAAATTTTAGTAAAGATATTCAAATTTTCAAGACAGAAGGAAAATCAGACCAGGGAATGTTATCACCCTATCTTCGGGGAGAGGGGCAGTGACAAAGACTACTTTGTGAACATGAAGAACTACATTCTTCAAATGTCTAAGTATAGAGAGTTAAATGCACTCATGGTTATTAAATTTCTGGTGGTTTATTTTGGGGAGAACACAGGTTGAACTTTGCAGTTCAAATAGTCCCTCCAATTTTACTGAAAGTACCTTAAAGGTTGGTTGGGGCAGGTTCAGCATCTTGTTTTACTCTGTAATTACAATCTTCTCTATCGTGATCTTAACGATAGTCTCATATAACTTACAGTCATTGTTATTGTTAAATCAGACTTGTAGAAATTTTATTTGGAATTTTGAATCAATCTCTAGACTGAAAGGACTTCAGTACCCTAACATTATTATGCATCAGCTTCTATCTTTTATAGTGATCACCCGTAAATAGGAGCATAAAATACAAGATTAAAATGCTTAAAACACAAAAATACTAAGTTTATACTGATAACTCTTTCTTAATTTTACCTTTATCACATTAATGTTAATCACACTGTCATTAGGATTTGGGGCTAAGGAAAGTTTTATTCATTAATTTCATTGATTCACTCAAGGAATAGTTATCAGGTGCCTGCTATTGCAGACATGAGCCTAGTAAACTATTCTGGATGATTATCCATTCAGGTTTTACCAAAGAATCAAAGAATAAATAATGCCTATCTCATATCAGCTATTTCAAAAAAGCAAAAGAACAAAGGAAACTCAAAACAAAAAAAAAAAAATGAAAACAGTTCTGACTCTTAACAATAGCTTTATTATATCTTTTACTTCTCTAAGACACTGTGATGGATAATTTAGATGTTGACTTAAGTAAGGAATACCTAGAGAACTGGCAGAGAACTATTTGGGGATATGTCTATGAGGGTGTTTCCAGAGGAGATTAATAATGCAAGAATCTCAGGAGAATAAGTGGGGAAGATCTAGCCCCTCACCCCATGTACAAAGGCGCCATTCAGTTAACAAGAGGCTGAGAAAGACTAGAACAAAAAACAGAAAAGGGAGAATTGGCCTGTCTCTCACCTGGAGCTGGTATACACTCTTTTTCTCTCCTTTAAAACTGTAACTCCAGGCTATTTGGCCTTTGGGCTCCAGGACATACACCAAAAGATCTAAGTCCTCAAACTTTCAGACTTTGAGCAAAATTATCAGCATATCAGTATCTCCAACTTACAGAAATCCTGGGTGGGACTTAGCTTCTGTGAATCATGTGAGTCAATTCCCCTAAATTTATGAGGATTTATATATACTATGGATATATAAATAGATCCTATTGGTTTTATCTCTATGAAGAGCTCTAACACAGACAATAACATCAGGTGTTGGAGAACCTCCTTTTCCCCTGGCATCAAGTTTTGGTGTGGAAACAAATTTTAAAAATGGAAAAAAGAAATTTTCATGGGTAGCATATCCCTAGTTTAACACTGCCTCTCTGCACCTACTCCTAATCGCCTACTCCTCCTTCTACATGGAAGAAGAAGAAATTTGGAAAATCTGAAGGGTGATTTAAGCATAACTGGCTAAGCAAGGCCTCTCTTCCAGTCTACTTCTTTTTGGGGACCCATCAGCCTGCAGGAAGCACACATTCTGCTCTACTGTCCTATACAGCTATCCGATGGCATCAAGTTCTGCCTTAGAGAGAAGCCTGTAGCTGTCCACTGCCAACTGTAACTGGACTCAACTTGACCCATTCCTGAGATCAATATTAGGAAGTCCATGTTACTCAATGTTTTAGTATGCTTGGCTTTGCTATTAATTGGTTCAGATTTCACAAGTGAACGAGTGGAGTATAATTTATTAGCTCCTTCACCCTCTAACATCGCATCTAAAAATATTACTGACGTAAAATGTTAAATACATTAATCATATGTCTTATCACTTCTTGCCCATTGACCACATTATTTCTTCCATTTGAAATAACATCCTCAACTTTTTTTTAACTCAGTTAATATTCATGTATTCTTTATAACTCAGTTTAACAATTATCTTTTCTGAGATTTCTCCACATGTTGGCTCCCAAGAGATCCTGCATAGCCCAAATCATACAGCTAGCAGAATCTACCACCACGCTGCCTTTACTTATCTATGCTCTAAACTATATAACATGTTCCCACAGGTCTGTAAGCATCCTCAGAATGTAGCAGAGTACTCAGTCTAATAATCGGATGAATGAGTGGAAAATTGATGCATGAATGAAAATCAAAAAGTGACAAACCATACTAAAGGATGTAAAACTAAAAAAAAAAAAAAAATCTAAAAATGAAATTACAGAAATGTTTCTTCTCATTGTATCAAGGTAAAGAAAAAACAGCAGCTAATATGTTTGCTGTGTTAGAAAAAAAATATTTAGTAATTTCCTAGAGAATTAACTATTTGTTGAACCATTATATTGTTAAGAAAATGCAGGCTGAGGTTGTGGCTCAGTGGTAAAGCGCTTGCCTAGCATGTGTGAGGCACTGGGCTTGATTCTCAGCACCACATATAAATAAATAAAATAAAGGTCCATAAATGACTAAAAAAAAAAAAAGAAAAAGAAAATGCAAAACATTTTTGTTTAATGGATTAAGTTTAACTGTACCTACCTAAAAAAAAAAAACGAAGAAGTTCAAATTCACCTCCAACACTTCTATAAAAAAAAAAAAAAACCTCAAAGTTTTTCCTAATTATTATCTTTTCATACTAAGATAACACTTAATTATAAAATTACAAGCAAATCCAGGAACATATGTCACCAGACCTTTCTTTTTACAAAAATATTTCCCCCACTAACCTGACTCCATTGATCATTGATATTTGTGAAGAGAAACATCTAAATCAAAATTTGTAACAAATTCTGATTTAAATAATTTTCAAATTCCAAAACTTAACTAAAAAGCACTCCCACCCACATTTAAGTATAAATGGGCCTCGCTGGTATTTGCAAACATTTTACTTATTTTGACCACTCCAGTTAAATTTTTAATTTTAAAATCTTCTAATTCTCTACAATTTTTTGAAAGCAATTCAATTAATCAAGTTTCCTAACCCAAAACTAAGTATAGAATGAAGCAAGTATAATAAATATTTCTAAAATTATGTAAAGGCTACAAGTATCACAAAATCCTCTGAACTGTAATTTACCTTTTGTATATAGACATTGCCTTCTTATAAAATGTTTTAGCCATAGCACTCTATTTAAATAATTTAATAATTATTTTATTTACGATTATATTTATAGTTATTTATTATCATTTTTAATAATTTGAATAAATGATTTTAAAATTAACTCAGCAAATTAATGAACAAATGACTTTACGAATTTTACTTACATGTTTTGAGATTCCTGGCTTACTGAAGAAACAGAATCAGAACCCTCTACTGGAGTAGGAAATCTTTCTGATAGCAAACTTGTCTAAAAATTAACATATTGATTTATATTATTTATTTTCTTATTGACAGCACCAGTCACAAGATCTCTTGTGCAGCATCTTTATTTGTGCTTAATGTACGTAAATTAAGTTACCCAGAAAATTTATTTTTTTGTTAAGCATCATATAAAGTATTTCATAAATGAGTATATAAAAAAGGGCTAAAAGACTTCGTAATCCACTTAATACATACATACTGTGCAGTTATTGCTACATTATATTCTCCACTATCCATAACAAAACCCAACTTTCCTCCCAAAATGTCTCAGAAGTAAGTTCCAAGGAAGAATGTTATTTATGCAAAAAGAATTATCTAAAATCACTCCTATCAGAGAAAAATACTTTGTAATTATACTTTATAATTATCCCATTAATTCTCAGAAAATTCTTCTACTGAAGAGGAAATAATGAAGTCCTCCTGTGTCAAATTATGAAGCTTTGTGTCCCCTGAATACTCTGATGCTAAATAAGTCAAATGTGATGACCCAAATATTTTCTCCATAGTGTGATACTACAATGATGCCTATATCTGAAATAAAGATTTGCAGATCAGAAAAAGGAAGCTTAAAAATGCTTACCTTCCTCCATGCTTTCGCTATAGATTCATGCAAACTATAAGGCAGTAACACCTGTAAGCCTTCACATGTACCATATATTTGACGACATACAGAAATAAAAGCTCCTTTAACTGCAGGCAACATTTCTGATCCAGAAAAAATAGAAATATCTTCATCAAGAAGTTTCTTCGAAAACTGGGCAATTATATGAGCACCTGTAAGACTAAAGGGTAATACCTACAAGTGATTCCAAGGTCATATAATCTTGACTTCATAATGTACTGCTAAAAGTCTAGCCTTGTCACAAAAACTCTTCAATTGCTTAGTTCCTTTTAGTCATCCTCCAGCTTTTCTACTACATGTCAAATACTCCTGTTCCCACCCATGTGCAGATGTCTAATAATGAGAGCTGCTTCAGTGGAATGGCGGAAAGACTATTTAGATAGGAAAAAAGAAACAAAACTATAATACATTTAAAAGGTTGTAGATGCCATGTGGCCTGGGCCATATATCAAGGTATTCTTGATTTTACAGTGAACACATAATACTAAATTCTTCATTCTTAGCACTATTGACACATACACCATCCTATTACCAGGACTCAGTTCCCCATCTCAAGAGCTGAGTCATTTTAACTAGGAATAATAGATACATAACAATAATAGATAAAAATGCTTATAATGTGCCAGGCATTCTTCTAACTATTTTAAGTGTACTTATTTCTTACTATACTCCTTTAAAAGCAGGTATATTATTCAACTTTTACAGATAAAGACAGGTAAAGCTTAGAGAGTTAAATAACATGTACAATATCACACAACTAATACAAGGTGGAACCAGGGGAGCCTAGGCTCTCTAGCTGCAGAGCAACAGATTTTTTTTGTTTTCCTAGCTTTTTTAAAAAACCAATTTAAAAAAAATAAAGTAGGCAGTAGATTGGATAGAGCACTGAATCTCCATGTACTCTACTTTCAATAGCTCTGAGCATTTTGGCAACCTTGTTTATACTCTGACCTCCTTCCCTGCCACCAGCCTATTACAAGATAAATGCCAGATATCACCTTGTTACCCAGCGTCCATCTGACAAAAATTTGTTTTAAATGCCAATATCCTCACCTAAAATAATTAATCACAATTTTTTTACAAGCAAGTCTTTATTTCTTTTACTTGTTCTTTTTAGTTATATGTGACAGTAGAATGTATTTTGAAGTATTATACATACATGGAGTATAACTTCCCATTCTTATGGTTGTAATTATAAATTTTAGCTTCCTGTTAAGCCATATCAAAATTTTTCTGATGTCTTAAAGATGTCTTTTTACAATAACTTTGCTCAAATTACAATTCAAACAGTCCCGTAGAGAGGATTACATTGTTATTATTTAGGCCCCCATTTTCTTTATGCCCAAGTCAACAACTTGTTCAGAGAATTTTTTACTTTTGGTAATTGTTTCACCATGGTGTCACTTAACTTATTTTTTTATTTTACCATATCTCCTGTAAGATGATATAGATCTAGAGACTCACTTAGATTTAAGTTTATTTTATTACTCTTTTTCTCTTTGGCAAAATAGTTTCATAGGTGCTGTGTGCCTCTTATTTCACCAAGCACATATCTGGTCATCCCAATTTTTGTGATGTTAAAAATCAGTTGATCCGATGGTATCAGCTCTCCAATTGGAAGCCCTTATCATCAATTTTTCATCTAATGACTTTAGCAACTATTGATGCTCCTTTTCTAGACCCACCATTTCATTAGGGATTAAAATATATAATTTTTTTATAATTAGATCATTTCCTTTGCATTTACTAACTAGATTATTCCATGAAGAAATTTTCCTGAGTAACTTGTTACACTAAAATATACTTTTACAGGAAAGGTTGGAAAAATATTTAAATCTTTTTTTGTCAATTTACAAAGTAATGGCTGGTGCCATAGCAACTTTACAAATAAATGACAAAGTCCATTTCCTGCCTGATTTTTTTTTATTTTAGTATGTTTTTTAAACCCATGAATTTTTATGTTCTTGATATAGTTCAATCACTTTTTGATACTCAAATTGTTCATCTATGATAACAATACAATACAAGGTCCCTTCTGGTTAGCTCTGAGGTATTTTTTACACTATTGAATTGAACTGGATAGCTTCCTTGCTTTCTAGAATGGAAAGATACCCCAGGATCATCTTGAACATTTCCTGGCCCAGACCAAGAACCAGTTATTTTGTTAGGAATTTCTGCCTCTTCTAAGAACAAAGAGATACAGATAAAACCACAGTAAAGTTTCTACCTCATTGTTAAGGGTATATTACTTCTAGGCCTTTTTCAGTGGCAATGCTATGAAAAAGTTACCTTTGAAGAGGAAAAAAAATGTTCATAATTATATTTCAATAAAGAATTAAATATTCAGGGTTTTATTTAGCTTCTTTAATTTTATATTTTTTCTCTTAAATAAAGAAGGTTAGCTCCTTATAATATTACTTATTATTATTATTATTATACATAATAATTTTAATATAATATCAGTATTACTTCTACACATATACTGACTGTAGTTACAATTACTTTTAAGAATTTTATCATCTTAGAATATATCCCACAAGAAATGTTCAATAAAAATTACATCACTTGAACTAATTTTCTCTCTGCGTGAGTATGTTTAATTATCTATTTATTTTGTAGTTTTTAAAAATAGTAACTTCTTTTTAATTTTGTTGGATACTTACTACCTACGACAAATATATGATGTCAAAGTCAAATGTAAATATAATCAATGTACACTCCCATATATTTTCTCTCCATTCATACTTCTCCCCGTTGTTCTCTCCTTTCTCCTAAAACTATTTTCATTAGTTTTTAGTTTACTCATTCACAATTCCCTTTTGAAAAATATAAAAATGATTTATATTCATATTCTCTTCTATTATACAAAAGGCAGCATTCAACAAATAGTCTTTTCCCACTTAACAATATATCCTTAAGGTAACAACATAGAACTCCACAAAAGTATTGCTAACTCCTTTTTTATGTTAGCTGTTCAGCTCCACTGCATAAGCCTAATTGAATAAGCAGCCTTTGTTACTGGACTTCTGAGATGATTCTAGTCTTTTGCTAGTAATCAGAATATCTTCTATTAACTGCACAATAAAGATTCAGAAACAATTCTTTGTGATATGACTTATTTGTTTAACTTAATTGTGAGGGAGACTTTCTTTAAAAAAATAACTTACTAATGATAAAGAGTGGGAAAAATGGATGACATGAATGTTAATGTTTATATGGAAACAAAAAGCTTCAACTCATTAAATGAAAAAAAAATCTTAAAATTCATGACAAAGGTAGGTTGGTTTCCTAATTTTAAAAAAAAAGTTACATTTCACTAAAAGACAGAAAATATACACACTCTCTCCACAAATACTAAAATTCAAAAATTAAGGATTCTTCAGAAGGCTTAAGAACCTGGAAAGTAGAAAAACAAGGAGTAACTAAGAACCCATAAAATCTCAACTGGCCTCAGTGTGAAAGACAGAATCAAGATAATTTATTGCATAAAACCTCTTGGAAAAAAATCAGAAATTGGTGATACTAAATATCACTGGATTGAGGGGTAAAAGTGGAATGGAAAACAGTGTAACTACCTAAAAATAAGTTTAAGAATGAGTCTGACCTCCACATTCTCTTTCATACTTCATGCAGCTAGCCCAGTGTGGTTCCTGGGAGTTAGGCAGAGATGAAAAAACAGAAGAGGATAGAAAAGCTCTACAGGATTTAATCAAAATTTGTATGTTAAAGCTTGAAATCCATCACCATTTCCACCCAGCCTCCTTCTCTTTAAAGGCTTATGCTTTTCAGGCAGCTAACTATAGGAGGCTTCTCTATGGAATTGTATAGAACATAAGTAAAACCAAAGATTTAACATAATGCCACAGCAAGGTTCCCCTAGAGTAAAGACCACAAATGACAATTTCCACTTTCTTATAGTTTTCAAAAAGCTTTCTACTTCCTTTTAAATATCCAAAGAAAACTAAAAAATACAGACATTAAGACAATGAATGCTAAAGGCAATCTGGAAGAAAAAGTATGAGAGATGGAAACTTCATTACCCTCAGAGGTAAAAGAATATTGTACTGTGGCTGGGGCTATAGCTCAGTGGTAGAGCACTTGCCTCCCACACGTGAGGCACTGGGTTGGATCTTCAGCCCCACATAAAAATAAATAAAGATATTGCATCCACCTACAACTAAAAAAAAATTTTTTAAAGAAATTATAATAAAAGAATATTGTACTAATAAACCAAGAATAAGATAAAATGATAATAATTATTCTTTAAAATAATACAAGTTAAATGAAAAACTCAGTTTCAATGGAAAGGGTGGAAAGAAAAGTGAAGGTATTTCTCAGCAGGTTAAAAAAAGAAAATCAAAGAGGGATAGAAAATAGTACAGATAAATCTAAATCCAAGTAAACAAGTTTTAGAAAAAGCAAAGGAGAAGAAATCCAATTATTTTTCCTAAATTAAAGACATGAACTTCAAATTAAAAATGTCCATCAAGCTGGGTGTGGTGGCAATACACCTGTAATCCCAGTGGCTCAGGAGGCTAAAACAGTAGAATCCTGAGTTCAATGTCAGCCTCAGCAATGGTGAGGTGCTTAGTAGCTCAGTGAGACCCTGTATCTAAATAAAATATTAAAAAGGGTGGGGGTGTGGCTTTATGGCCGAGTGCACCTTAGTTCAATCCCCAGTACCTAAAAAAAAAAAAAAAAAAAAAAAAAAAATCCATCAAGTAAATAAAAGTAAGATATCAGGAAACATCATAAAATTTCAGAATGGTAATAGTCAACAGAAGACCAAAAGCTTCCATAAAGGAAAAAGAAAAAAAAGAAGCTATCCCACACAGATGATAAATGATGCCATGCATGAGACCAAGGAACAACCAGCTCTGAAGAAAGTAATCAGAAGCCTCAAAAATAGATGTCTTTAATTAAACTGACAGAATTTTTTTTTTTTTGTATTTAAGCATACTCAGAAAAGATTTAATCAAATAAGAAAGACCATGTGAATGATTCAGCATTGCAGGGAAAGCTAAGTACATTAAAACTTGGGCCAAGAAACAAAAAAGAAAAGAAATTCATTAACTTCAAGAGAGTGGGATAGTTGTGAAAACAGGATAAGTAATAACCATATACTACATGGGTCAGCTGTGAAGAGTGTTCACAACAATAGGAATACAGAACAACTGCACCCAAGGCTACTGTACCACAACATTGCTCTTAGAGGTAACCGGGTGTGTATGTGTGTGTGTGATGAGAGGCCACAGAGACATAGATAAATTGAAATAAGAAAATGATTAATGCTTAAATCTTAAAAAAAAAATCAACTAGTAATAAGCATTCTTTGATAATAAAGAGATAAAAAATAAATGCACTCTTAAAACAGCTGAAAACAGTCCCCTCTGGAGAACAAGAAAGCAACTCTGCTTCTGAGGTCTTGCATGTTTACTGTTTACATATGCAACTGTAAATCAGTGAAAAATGAAATTAAAATGGGGCAAATGATATGAAAAGAAAACTTACTATTAAGGAAATGAAAATGGCTAACAACCATTTCTCCACAGGAATAATACAATGCTCAAACTCAGAAAGAATCAGGTGACTATAGATCAAAAGAAGATCTTTCACACATCAGACTTCCAAAACATTCATAAACTGACTATGCAGTCCTTGCAAGAATATGAAAAGAAGGGCACTGCTCATGCTTTTCATAGATTACTGGAAAGAAGATAAAAATCTATATGTTGAAAAGTAATAATGTCAGGAACCATAAGACTTAAAATGCCCTCTGACCCAGAGATATGACTTTTAGGGATGATCCTACTGAAAATAAAAATGCCAGCAAATAAGACACAGATTAAAGCACACAAAACCTTTTATTTTGCTTATTAATTGACACATGAATAATTTTGTTCAAAATAATCTTTGCAAAAAAAATTTGGTGATGATAGCATATAAAAAAATGAATGATGGCAATGTTATAACAGCAAGGAATTAGGAGGTCCTCATACTATTTTGTTACAAATGATCCTTTGAATAGTTGTATTTGAAAGAGGGCTTAAAACAACTAAAACAATATAATTATTAATTACAACTAATTCTATTGTAAATGTGTATTACAATCTTAAGTGCAACCACTAGAGTGGCAAAAAGAATGATAACTAATACACTAAAAGATGAGAAAAATGGAATTACAAAATGTTCAATCAAATGCATATAAGGCAAAAAAAAGTAGAACACATAAAAAGAAACAAGGGTAACAAAAAGAGAATAACAAACTTAATAGACACAAAATCCAATTAAATCATTAATTAATAATCAATGTTCTAATTACAGCAATTTTAAGAAAAAGACATCAGAGTGGATTAAAAAAACAAGACCCAACTGAATATTGCCTATAAAAATCCTACTTTAAATAAAGGCACAAAAATATTAAAATAATGAAGAAAATATGTACAATGCTAACAATAAATAGCTCTGTTGATTTCAAACAAACTGACTTCAGAGCAAAGAAAATTATCATAGGACAAAGGAGGAGTCAGATTTCCAAGACAACAACAACCCTTAATGGATATGCACATAACAACAAAGCATCAAAATATCTAAAACAAAAACTGAAACAACTTCAGAGAGAATTAGATGAATTTAATAATATATCTGGAGAGTCTAACACTCCTCTATCAATAATTGGCAAATTTGGTAGGAAGTCAATGAAGACAGAGTTGAACTGAACATCAGCAACTAGATATCACTGACATCTACAGACTATCCAACAACAGCAAAACATACATTATATAAACTCACAAAGAACATATCACAATTTTAGGCCTCAAAATATATATTAAAAGAACAGAAATTATTAAAAATAAACTATCAGACCTATAAAAAATGGATCAGTGAAATCTCATATGAGAAATTTTACAATATTTTAAACTGAATGGAAAATAAAAATAAAAATGAGCAAAATTGTGGAACTTGGCCATAGAACATGTGCTTAGCATGTTTAAGGCTCTAGGTTTAATCCCCAGCATCCAAACAATAAACAAACTTGAGAAGTGGAGCAAAAGCAGTGCTTAGAGAGAAATTTACAATATTAAACACATATATATTTTAAAAGACCTAAAAGCACTCATCTAAGCTTCCACCACAGATAGCTAGAAAAGGAAGAATAAATTAAATCCAAAGTAATTAGAAGAAAAGAAATCATAATTAGAGAAATCAATAATGTTACAAACGAGAATAAACAGAGAAATCAGCAAAATGAAGAACTAGTTTTTGGAAAAGAGCAGTGAAATTGATAAGCTTCCAGTTAGGTTACCTAAGAAAAAAAGCAAAAGACATGAATTACTAATGACAGAAATGAAAGAAGGGCAATCAGTACTGATCCCATAGGTGTTAAAAAGATAATAAGGGAATATTATAAACTATGCCACAAATTTATTAAGTAACCAATTCCTTGAAAGACACAATTTGCCAAACACACAAGAGGAAATAATATAAACAGGCCTATATCTATTAATGACATTGAATCGATAACTAATAGAAACAGAAAATACCAGTCTCTCTAATTGGCTAACTGGCAAATAATATCAAATATTTAAGGAAGAAATTATACTAGTTTTCTACAAGGCCTTCCACAAGATAATAATAGAAGGAGTAATTCCTAAATTACAAAACCAGCATTCCATTAATACTAACGCTGACAAAGATATTACAAAGACTAGAGCCTTTCTTTCATGAACATGACCAAAGTCCTCAATAACTACTGGCAATTACTAGCAAACCAAAACCAACCATTATTTGCCAAAACCAAGTGGAATTTTTTCTAGGTATATAAGGCTATTTGACATCCCAAAATCAATTAATGTAATTCACTATACCAACAGGGTAATGAAGAAAAAGAACATTTACTGTAGTCTTATTTATGTAGGAAAAAAATCTCCTAGATACAACCTTATTATGTCCATCAACAGGGGAAATTTTTAAATAAATTACAATACAACAAAAAAAAAGTATAATGCAACTAATACAAATGTTTCATCTGCACTCAGGAAAATGCTCACCGTTACATATAAAATATCAAATTGCAGGTTAATGTATATAATACTATACATTTTGTAAAGAGGAGATAAAAATACACATTTGTATGTATGTCTATCTGATGCATCAATCATCATATTCACAAAGTCCAGAAAGACCACTGGTTAACTGAAAAGCTAGAACTAGGTGACTATAGAGAAGAAAGAAAAAAAAAAAATAGTTTCTCATTTCTGCACCTTTGATTTGACTTAAACCAATCATGGGTGGCTTTGAAAGTATGTAAGAGGAAGTCCCAGGTAGAATATGAGAAGGGGAGGAAGATCTCATCTGGAGTGAAGATTCCTATTCTCACTTTGAAAAAAAGATCATATTAAAGATCAGTTATCTCTCACCATGCACAAAATTCAATTCAAAGTGGATCAAGTACCTAGGAATTAGATGAGAGACAATACGCCTAATAGAAGAAAAAGTAAGCTCCAATTTCCAACATGTTGGATTAGGCCCCAAGTTCCTTAATAAGAATCCTGTAGAGCAAGAATTAATATCAAGAATTAATGAGTAGGATATATTCAAACTAAAAAGCTTCTTCTCAGCAAAAGAAACAATCAGTGAGGTGACTAGAAAGCCAACTAATTGGGAACAAATATTTAATACATGCACATCAGACAGAGCACTAATTTCTAGAATATATAAAGAACTCAAAAAACTTAACACCAAAAAAACAAATAACCCAATCAATAAATGGGCTAAGGAATTGAAAAGACACTTCTCAGAAGAAGATACACAATTAGTCAACAAATACATGAAAAAATGCTCAACATCACTGGCAATTAGAGAGATGCAAATCAAAACTACTCTAAGATTTCATTTCACTCCAATCAGAATGGCAGCTATCAACAACACAAACAACAATAAATGTTGGAGAGGATGTGGGGAAAAAGGCACACTCATACATTGCTGGTGGGACTACAAAATGGTGCAACCGTGATGGAAAGCAGTATGGAGATTTCTTGGAAAACTGGGAATGAAACCCAGCCATCCCACTCCTGGGTCTATTCCCAAAGGACTTAAAAACAGTATATTACAGTGACACAGCCATCTCAATGTGTATAGCAGCACAATTCACAAAAGCTAGGTTGTGGAACCAACCTAGATGTCCCTCAGTAGATGAGTAGATTAAGAAAATGTGGTATATATACACAATGGAATTTTACTCAGCAATAAAAGAAAATAAAATAATGGCATTCGTAGGTAAATGGATGAAGTTGGAGAATATAATGCTAAGTGAAGTTAGTGAATCTCAAAAATCCAAATATCGAATGTTTTCTCTGATATAAGGAGGCAAATTCACAGTGGTGTAGGGTCGGGGTACTTAGGAGTAGAAGAACACTAGAATGGTCAAAGGGGAGGGAGGGGGAAGGAAGGAGCAAGGGGGGATGGGGGGGGGAAGGAAAAGGTGGTAGAATAAGATGGATATCATTATCCTAAATGCATTATTGAAGACTTGAATAGTATGAATATACTTTGTATACAAACAGTATTATGTAAAAAGAGGCTCTATATGTGTATTATGAATTGTAATA
Source organism: Tamias sibiricus (assembly GCA_025594165.1). Classification (NCBI taxonomy): domain Eukaryota; kingdom Metazoa; phylum Chordata; class Mammalia; order Rodentia; family Sciuridae; genus Tamias; species Tamias sibiricus. The sequence goes on from CM046666.1 coordinate 106,896,756, forward strand.
CATACTACTACAAATACAACAACTTTTAATAAATAAAAAAAAAAAAAAAAGATCAGTTGTCATTTTATTAGTCGCTGACTAGGAAATCTAACTATACCTGCAACAGTCATTGAGATTTAAAATGTAGGCACATACCTTTCTTCCTCAGAAGAATTCATGTTTTCTCCATAAAGAAGTAAAGTAAGTCCTTCTTCTACAGAAGCGATTCTTGCCAAGGTATCAGCTATATGAATTAAAGCTGTTTCGGAGCAATTTGGAGCTGTCTGTACATTAAGAATATAACAAGACAAATTATATAATTTTATGACATATTGAGGATGGTATGTTGCCATGTCCCCCTCCTACGGATGAGCAAGGACTTTCCCAGACAAAGCTGGTGCAAGGTGACCTTCCCCAGGGGAGACATGGCATATAGATGGTGTTAGGATGGCTTATTCTTATTCTCTGTATTCTTGCTATTTTTCTTATAGTCTAAATGACTGCCAAGACTAACTTAATAGTTGTACAACCCGCAGTGGGTTAAGGCATTTGGAGCCAGATAGAGAGCTATAAAGAAACATCCCCAATTTGACCTTCCTTGCTAAAACCTGTATAGGCTTTATAGTAAGAACTTCCTCTGTGGCTTCTTAAAGGTTTATTACATTCCTTTACAGATAAGTTTAGTATAGAAATGTGCTTCTTCCATAGATAAGTTTCCTCCATAAGATAAGAGACTCTAGACCTATACATTTTGATTGTAAAAAGATTTCTTTATCCTTTACTTGAGAACAGCTGTGCCTCCATTTCCTGCTTCTGGGTTCAAGATAAAACCATTACAGAAAAACAATAGGTGCCAAAGAATCTGAGCTGGCTTAAAAGTTACATAGGTTTAAAAGGTAACTAGAGTTCAAAACACGATTGATTAAGGTGCAATTCAAGTCCAGACAGAAGGGGTCATAAACATGAAAAGGAATGTTCTTCAAGGACAGGCCAGACGCCCCTTAGTAGTAACTGTGTCATATATCTTTCTAAATAGATGAGATTAATCAGTAGTCTACGTTTAGAAATGTATGCTTACTTTCTTAAATTGTATAACCATGACTGCCTTTTGATGTAACTTCAAAGCTTTGTTACACTATATAAACCCTGCTAAAAAGTGAAAAAGAGAGATTCAGCCCCAGACTTGTGTGTTGGGTGTTGCTTCTCTGCCTTTTCTCTGACTCCTCACCATCTGTTCCTGACTCTGCACCCCCTGCTGAAGTTGGTCTCGGCAGTATGTAGTCTAATAAAGTTATATTACCACAACAAATAAAACTACTTAATGATTTGTTTGGCTGTGAAAATAATATGACTGAATGAAATATATCATTAGATTACATTCTTTTACCAGAATAGCTGATGAGGCAAGTAAGTTCAGATTTTTCACCCAAACCTGTTATTGAAAATTGCTGCTTCTGATATATTGTTTATGTAATTCTAGTTAACAAACATACTAGCTTCCTCTATTTCTACTTTTCTCTATACTTTTCACCTACTGGATTCCTAAATATTCAATATAATTATATCACATATGGATCTAACACACTGTCACCCTATATAAAAAAAATATCATCCCTTCATCCATTGATTGAGTCAGGAATGTAAATCTGAGACCACCAGTTCATGGGTCAGCCAATAGCCAGTTATGCCACCCAGGGAGAAAACAACCAGACCAACCATATTTACTGTTCTCTTTAAATGTTAAGTAGTAAAATGCCTTTGCCAAAACATGGCAAAATAGCACAAAACAAATAACAGAATTTAGAGAACATGTTAATGCTAGATTCCATCTACAATAATTTCTGTTCTTTGCAAGGTCTGCTTATAATTTCCTTACACTTTCATAAATGCCAGTGCACACATTCTCTACAATAAATTTTAAAATATGTATGTCACAATTTATACCATCTAATAAATTTGGTAGATTAGCTTAACAAATAATGAGTCTGGTACATTCCCTAAAAATATACAGAAATATGCAACCAATTATATTTAGTCTTACTTTTCATATTAAATATCTTTCTTAGACAACTTCACCTAGAGTACTTTTGTTCTCTAATATGTTTGTATAGATAGGTATATATAAATGAGAGACTATCTATGAAAATATATGCATTCTCTCACACACACACAAATTTTTTTCTTTGGAACTTTCTGTTCCTCATTTTAAATATATTTTGTTCGAAAGTCTGCCTCACCTATGAGAGTACAATTCTTAAAGTCAATAAACATGTCTTATTCACTTCTATATTTTCAGTACTGAGGGCAAAACAATGACATAGTAGTGATTGGGTGATGCTGACTGTCTTCAATTAGATATTAAATGTCTATTATGTGCCAGAGGACTGGTCCTGCTATCAAGAATAAATTCAAATATAAGTGCAATTACAGAAGTATATAACATGGGAATATAGTAAAACAAACACCTTAGTTTGAGAGATTCAGAGATAAAATCGGGTCTAAAGAGAGGGATTTTTCATGTGGACCAAGTTTAATATTTTCCAGGGTAGGAAGAAAGCATACAAAGATAGGAAAGTATAATAATCTCATACAGAATATGCAAACAGATTGTTGTAACTAGTATATATGGTTTAAAAAAAAAAAAAGAAACCAGGGAACAAAACACACACACACACACACACACACACAAACTTGGTAAATACCAAGTAAAAATTTTTGAAATTTATCCAGAGAAAACAACAAGCAGGAAAGTATGTGACAGCCCACTGAGGTATGGGTTTAAGAGGGAGATGAGTCCAAAAAAAAAAAACCACTACAAAACAGATATGAAAAGGCAAAACCATTTTTAGTCTACTCTAATTAGAAGTCATTTTCTAGAAACTTAAGTCATAGAAGCAGAGGGACACATTGGGCAGATAGCAAGACAGATGGTACCAACTCTGCCATTTGTTAAATGCCTGACCTTGAGCAGGTCACTTCTTCAGTCTCAGTTGTGAAAAAATATACAGTGTAAGGGAGCATACATTGCAAACTATAAAGACACATAGATACACACCTTAAGCACTGGCATTATATATAAGCTTTTCTTTGCAAGGTAATACTAGTTTTACTTATCATAAAATAGAATTGGCTCTATGGGAAAATAATCATATTTACAAAGACTATAAAATTGCCATTAAATCAAATAACAAGACAGTTACAAGATTTATTAGATTTGTAAGACAAATAGCTTTGTAATAGAAAAAAAATTCTAAGTTCTTTACATCAGAACTAAGCATGATTAGAAAAAAATTAAGATGTGGTGTATCCCCCCAACCCTGTGATAACTATTAAATCAAGCAAATGTATAAACTATGATTTAACCAATAAAAATCTATATCAACACAAAGTACATTCATTTTTGTAAATGGAGTATAATAAAATATGCCTCATTAAATGTTTATAAATATTCAGTTTAGGAACACTTTTTGTCTTTAGTGACTAATACTAACCTCAGTTCCCTTCATTAAATTATGAACAGGCTGGAGAAGTGTCTCTACCACAGTGTTGTTATATAAGCATTCAACTGCGCATTCTTTTTGATCACAGAGTATCTGTAGAACTTCAGTCACCATACTTGCAGGAGAATAATTCTCTGACAAACAAGAAGTATTTTGATAAATGAAAACTTAAAACACTATATACTTAATACTTTTTTATATATTAGTTAATGTTCTTCCACAGAGCTCAATATCAAAGGTAAAAGTTTAAAAATCCCACAACTCAATGCCAATACCAAATTATAACCTAAAAATTAAGATTTCAATTAGCTTAATATACTTTTAAGTTAATAAAAAACTATATGAAAACTGAATTTCAAAAGAAAAGAATATAAGATCATTCACAATGTGACATTATATCAATGATTGATATTGAAGATGGAGCAGAACTTTTCTCCACCTAGGAAACACTTACTTGTATTCACTTTTGACTTTTTCCCTAAATAATGTATTCATATATTGAGCCTAGTAGATAATTAAATGAGACTCATAAAGACAAGAACATGAACAAAACAAAAGACAGATGAGAAGAGAAACTTTTAATGAATTTTCATGAGACTAGTAAACTTCTTGTGTTACCACAAAAACAATGAAAGCAAGAGTTATTCTTAAGACTTTTTTTTAAATATGAGCAATAAAACACATAAATGAAACGTGGTTAGGATAGTAACTAAAACCTGATTTTTTTATTTCATTAGTCAACATATTTTCAAATATCTGATCTAATATCCCCACAACAGTACATCATGTAAGACTGTGCTACTAAGATACAGTACTAAAGCTAAGAAACTTCTTAATATATGTTATATAAGTCAATATGCCATGAGTATGCTGACTTCAAGATGATATCTGACAAAAAGAAAATGTAAAAGTTGAATGATTTTTTCAAACAGCTCCTGATGAGAAACCTTCTTCATAGTGAGCAGTATCACTGACCACAATATGACCATACATGCATTTATCTAATCATCTACTATTTATTGAGTGTCTAATAAATACCAGACACTGGACTAAGAAGCACTGTAAACACAGATGTAAATAAGACAAAAACAGCCCTCTAAATAGCAAAGCAAAATATTAACAAGTAATTGTAACAAACAAACAAAGGATACTTTTTATCATAAATGAAGCATGGGATATTGTAAGAACATGTAGCATACTTAAAATATAATAGATTTGAAATTAAAAAAATGGCAATAAAATAGTTTCTAAAGTTCATTACTCCATAGTAAAAGATTCCAAAGATATCTAAGTGGATGAAAGTTTAGACAAAGAATTCAAAAAAATCATCTTTAAGACACTCAATAAAATCCAAGATAATAAAAAATAACAGAAACTCAAAGAGAATAAAAATAAACAGTAGCATGCATTAAGGAAGACAATGCAGGATATGAATAAAGAAGTGAGATTTTTTGAAAAATAACTTAACATAAATCTTGGAAATGAAAAGTTCTATTAGAAAAAAAAAAATCAACTGAAAGAATCAGCAACAGACTGGATCAAGCAAATCAGAACCTGAAGACAAAATAATATTGCCAAAATAATATATTCAGACAGCAATAAGTAAAACAAGAATGAAAGAAAAATACAAGATCTATTCAATACGTTAAAATATCAAACATTTGTATAATCTGCATAGAAGAGGGAAAAGATGAGAACACAGGTTACTTATTGAGTAAAATAAGAACAGGAAATTTCCCAAAGTGTGTAAAAGATGTGAACCTCCAGATAAAGGCATTATTTAGAATCCTAAATAGATACAACCAGTAAAGAACCTCTCCAGCCACATTATAGTTAAATTGCCAATAGTACAGAAGAAAAAGTGTCAAAAGCTTAAAGAAAGAAGCACCAAGACACAGTCAAAAGCAAATCAGTTAGAATATCAGATTTCTTATCAGAAACCCTAAAGACCAAGAGGGCATGGAATGATGTATTTAAAGTTCTAAAAAAAAAAAAAAAAAAAAAAAAATGCCAAGATTACTATACCCAGCAATGATATCCTTCAAAATTGAAATAGAAATCAAGAACTTTTGAAATAAACATAAACTAAAGGAATTCATGTGGGTTTGGGGACACGTCTGTAATTCCAGTGGCCTGTAAGGATGAAACAGGAGGATCACAAATTTAAGGCTAGCTTGGCAACTCAATAATACCCTGTATCAAAATAAAGGATAAACAAGTTGGGGTGTGGCTCAGTGGTAAAGTGCCATGGTTTCAATTCCCAGTACTTTAAAAAAAAAATTAAACCCACTAGACCAGCATTACAGAAGATAAAGGGCTTTCTACAACCAAAAGGAAGAAGGAAGAAGCACAATCATGACAGCATGGAAAAGAATAAAACTTTCTTGAAGACACAGAAATTAAAGAGAAAATAACCAAATATTATTGATATAGTAAACTATCAAATGTCAAAAATTAATAAGGAGAAGAAAAGAACTTAGAATATTCAAGCCAAAAAGAAAATCAGCAAAACAACAGGAATAACTACATACCTTTCAACAATAGCCCGAAATGTTAATGGTCTTAATTTGATAACAAAAGACACCAACTAGATTAAAAAACAAGATCCAACAATATGCTAACTCCAAGAAACTCACCTCACCTAAAAAGGTATTCACAAACTAAAAGAATGAAAAATAATATTGCAAGTAAATGGAATCTGAAAGCAAGCAGGAGCAGCTTTACCTGTATCAAACAAAAGAGATGTTAAGACAAAATCAGTTAGAAGTGGCAAAAAAAAGTCATTACATACTGATGAAGGGAACAATTAATCAACATGATATAACAATTTTAAATATATATACGCACTAAATATTGGAGCACCCAAAAATATAAAACAAACACAGACACAAACTAGACACAAAAGGAGTGCCATACTCTCACCAATAGAGATGATCCAGACCAAAAAATTTGACAAAAAAAATCAGTTAAATTATACTATAGATAAAATAAACAACTAAATAGACAACTATAAAATATTTTGTTTAACAACAGTATTCTTTTCATCAGCATATGAAACTTTTTCTCAAACAGACCATATATTAGGATATAAAGCAAGTCTTAGCAAATCCAAAAAACAGAAATAATTTCTTGAATCTTACCAGATTACAATGAAATGAAACAAGAAGTCAACAGAAAGACAAACTACAGAAATTATACAGACACATGGAGATTCAATAATACTCTTCTGAACAGTGGGTTATTGAAAATATCAGAGAGAAATTTTTATAATTCCTAGAATCAAATCAAAATGAAAACACAACATACTAGAATTGGTGAAATACAGTGAAAGCTGGGAGAGAAGTTTATAGTAATGAGTACTTACATCATAAGAATAGAGATCTCAAATAAAACACTTGATGCATCTCAAGGTATTAGGCAAATAAGAACAAACCAAACCTCAAATAAGTAAAGGAAAAAATAATAAAGATTAGAGCAGAAATACAACAAATAGAGATTTAAAAACAATGCAAAAGATCAATGAAACAATTAGTTGTTCTTTGAAAAGATAAACAAATCTTTAGATAGAATAACCCAGAGAGAGAAGTAAATAAAATTAGAGTTGAAAAAAGAGACATTACAACAGATACCACTGAAATTCAAAGAGTCATTTGAAATATTTTGAAAAAATACATAACAATAAATTGAAAACAACTAGAAGAAACATATAAATTTCAGGACAAATACAACCTATCAAAATGAACTAAGAGGATATTAAAATAAACTAAATAGAACACTAATAAGTACTGAGATTAAAATAATAAGACAAAATCTCCCAACAAGTAAAAGTAGAGGACCAGACTAATTCCCTGCTACAGTTTACAAAATATTAAGGAACAACTAATGCCAATGTTCTTCAAACTAGTCCATAAAATAGAAAGAGAAGAAACCATCCCAAACTCATACTACAAACAAAGATTACCTGACAAGGGCACAACAACAACAACAAAAAAAAAAACTATAGGCCAATATCCCTGATAAATATAGATGCAAAAATTCTCAGTAAAATATTAGTTAAATGAAATCAAACAGCACATTAAAAAGATAGTATACACGATCAAGTTGCTTTCATTCCAGGGATGAAAGTATGGTTCATCATATGCAAATCAGTAAACAAAACATAGCACATAAATAGTCAAGAATAAAGAAAAAAATCACAAAAGTATCGAATATATATAGAAATAGCTTCTAATCAAACTTAATATCCTTCATGAATAAACAAGGTATAGAAGGAATCATATCTCAACATAATAAAGATTATATATGACAAACCCACAGCCTACATTATATTATGCTGAATGGGGAATAGCTGAAAGCATTTCCTCTAAAATCAGAAATGAGATACCACTTTCATTCAATGTACTACTTGAAATTTTAGCCAGAGCAATTAGGCAAGATAAAGAGTAAAAGGGATACAAAAAGGAAAGAATAAAATCAAATTATCCCAGCTTACTGATACGATTCTAAACTTAGAAAATGATAAAGATTCCTCCAAGAAACTCTTAGAACTAATAAATTCAGTGAAACAGCTGGACACAAAATCAACACACACACACACACAAACACACACACACACACACACACACACAAATAGCTTTTCTGTATACCAGCAATGAACTCACTGAGAAAGAAGTCAGGAAGACACCCCCATTCACAATAGCAAAAAAAAAAAAAAAAAAAAAAAAAAAAAAAACATAAAACAAAACCCTGAAAATAAACCTAATCAAAAGGAGGTAAAAGACCTCTACAATGAAATATTATAGAACACTGAAGAAACAAACTGAAAAAGCCACTAGAAGATATAAAGATCTCCCATGTTCATGAATTGGAAGAATGGGAGAATTAATATTGTTGAAACAGACCTACTACCCAAAGCAATCTACAGAATCAATGAAATAATCATCATAATACCACTTTCTTCACAGAACTTTAAAAAAGTCCTAAAGTTCATATAAAAATACAAAAGATCCCAAATAGCCAAAGTAGTCCAGAGAAAAATGGACACTACTAGAGGCATCAAAATACCTGATTTCATTATATACCACAGACTCGCAGTAATAAAAAAGAGTATGGTATTGGTATAAAAACAGACATATAGAATAATGGAACAAAATAGAGGACCCAGCAATAAATTCATGTATCTACAGCCAACTAATCTTGACATAGGTGCTAAAAACACAAACTGTAAAAAAAAAAAAAAAAAAAAAAAAAAGAAAGAAAGTCTCTTCAACAAATGTGGAAAACTTGATATCCATATGTAGAATAGTAAAACTAAATGTCCCATCTCATTATATTCAAAACTCAATTCAAAATGGTCAAAGACCACAATGTGAGACCTGAAATTCTGAAACTACTAGAATGAAATGTAGAAGAAACATTTAAACATATTGACATAGGCACTGATTTCCTGAATTGAACTCCATTGATTTAGAAAACAAAAACAAGAATTGAAAAATAAGATTACATTAAATTTGTAACAAAGGAAGCAACCAACAGAGTGAAGACACAACTTACAGAATGGGAAAAAATCTGTAACACTATTCATGACACAAGATTAATAACCAGCATATATGAAGAACTCAAAAAATTAACTAAAGAATAAGTAATCCAATAAAAATTGGCCAAATGAAGCTCAGGATGGTGGTACACACCTGTAATCCCAATGGCTCAGGAGGCTGAGGCTGGAGGATCCCAACTTCAAGGCCAGTCTCAGCAATTTAACAAACTTTAAGCAATTTAGCAAGACTGGGTCTCAAAATAAAAAATAAAAAGAACTGGGGATGTGGCTCAGTGATAAAGTTCCCTTGGGCTTAATCTCTGGTGCCAAAAAAAAAAAAAAAAAAAGCCAAATAAACTGAATAGAAAGTTTTAAAAAAATAAATAAATAAATAAATAAATAAATAAATGGGCAACACATAAATTTTAAAATGTTCAATATCTTTAGCCATCAAGTATCTTTAGCAAATTGAACCTACATTGAGATTCCAACTGACCCCAGTCATAAGGGTTATTATAAAAAACAAAATTACAAATACTGGCAAGGATGAAAAGGAAAAAAAAATTTTTTAAACTGTTGGTAAGAATGTAAATTAATACAACCATTACGGAGGTTCTTCAAAAACTAAATACAGAATATATCCAAAGCAAATTAATCAGCATATAAAAGAGATACCTACATACCCATGTTTATTCTGGCACTGCTCACAATAGCTAAGATATGGAATCAATCTAGGTTCCCATGGAAGGATGAATAAAGAAAATATAGTATGTGTATAGGTCAGCTTTGTGTCTCTGTGACAGGAACAACTAAGAGGAAGGAAATGTTACTGGGGCTCATGGTTCCAGAGGTTTAGTTCATGGTCACCAAATCCATTGCTCTGGGTCAAAGGCAGAACACCAAGGCAGAAGGACATTGAAGAGGAACACTGTTCATTCATAGCAGTCAGGAAACAAACAAAGGGAAGGTAGAAGAGGACACAGGGAAGATGCACTCTTCTAGGGTACAACCAACCCCCAGTGACCCACCTTCTCCAACCATGCCCCACCTGCCATTATGAAAAACAGTAGATATTCCTTTAAAAAAAATAAAAAGGACTACTATATGATCCAGCAATTCCACTGCTGGATATGTACCCAAAGGATATGAAATTAATTATACCACAAAGATATCTGCATTCCCATGTTTACTACAGTGCTACTCACAACAGCCAAAATATGGAATCAACCCAAAGGTCCTTCAGTAGAAAAACGGATAAGTGGGGCTGGGGTTGTGGCTCAGTGGTGGAGTGCTCACCTAGCATGTGTGAAGCACTGGGTTCTATCCTCAGCACCACATAAAAATAAAATAAAGATATTGCATCCACCTAAAACTAAAAAATAAATATTAAAAAAAAAGAAAAATGAATAAGAAAATGAGTATATCTACAGCCATAAAAAAGAAGAAAATCCTGTCATGTGCAACAATATTAAATCAACCTTATAGAAGAACGGAATAGCAGTCACTAGAGGTTGGGAAGTAGAATGAGGGGAAGAAAGAAAGAAGTTCAATAAAGGACATCAAAACACAGAGCAGAGGAATTACTTCTGGTTCATTTTTAGCACGGTATAGTTAATATTGGTTAAATCAATCTATGATTTATTTCAAAGTGACTAGAAGACTATGAAATTCTCTACACGTTCATAGAAGAAGAGATAGAAATGCTTATTACCCAGATTTGATTATTTCACACTATTACTATAATGTACCCCATAAAGATGTACAAATATTATGTCTCAGTTAAAAAATATCAATGGGCTGTTATAATTACATATGTATATGTGTGCGTGTATACATATACACATAGTTGATATGTGATAGAACTAATATAAAACCCAAAACCATTTTTTTCTTTGATTCATTTGCATTCCTCTCATAATTTATGCCATCACTTCCAGGGTATTTCCCAATTTCAGAACACTATGGCCTATTTTATTGGAGTATTTTGTTATTGAGTGTTTTACTTTGTAAACTTTTGATATTCTCAAGAAAAGGTTTAAGCTATCTTTTAAAAGGTAATATTTTTAAACAATTTTTAGTAAACCAAGCAATTGGCATATGACTAAATAGTATTTTACTAAAAAACACGGAGGTTTTCCTTTTTTCTTTAATCTTCAATAATAGAAAACCCTGAAAAGACTGTGAAGTTTTGGATGTGAGCTAAAACACGTAAGCTGATCAAAACATTCTGGGAAGTATAAAAGACAGAAAATATCAAAAACAAAACACATTAATACCTATTAATCAAGCTTGGTCTCATTTCTTGAGAACATCTTGCTTTTAATAAAGAATATTAAAATTCTCAGCAAAACTGATCCTATATTAAAAAGTTAGTAGAATAGAAATATCTTAGAACATCAATGAACAAAATTAAATTTCATGGTTTACTTCAGAACCAATGTCATTTCTTCTTAATAATGCTATATCTTAATGAAATCTATTGATCAAACTACACCAAGCACTCAAAACATTCTGACAATATAATACCTAAATATTTTTAGATGCTTTTTATTACTCAAACCAAATTACCTGAATGTGCAGATGATGTCATCTTTGGACAACTTGGTGAATAATAGATAAGTTGGGTAAATAGAACCAGCAGATCTGTAAGGGATACTGAATCTTCACAAAGAAATAGAAATAAAAAAAGAAAATTAATCCCTATTATATGCTTACAACTTTGAAAAATTTAGCTAATGGCTCATCAATCTATGACTGAGTTTTTATAAAAACCACGACCTAGTCAGGAAGGTAGAAGCTATAATCCAAACCACATGATTCCAGAACAAATTAGACATAGCATATTAAAAGATGGCACGGCAAGCACTGCAATGTGGGCTATGTGGAGGGGCAAGTTTTTTTTTTTTTTTTTTGAGCTAATAACTTAATATAAACTTATAATAAAAATATCTATGAATATGATTATTGCTATTTGAATTTATACAATTAGTAGCAAAACTAAGGAAAAAGCTAAATGAATCCTCCATTCTACTTGCTCTAAGTTACTTACCTACAGTTGACTTTAAAATTCACTAATTTTGGAAATCACACGATTGAGCAATGTATTATTAGTCTCCCACTAGCTTTGATAGATAACACATCTGACATGAGAATTATGGTCATTACCTAGGTTATTTTTCAAGGACTTGAAGGCTGCTTTTGTCAAATGCACTGACTCTTCGCTTGGGCCTGTGCAGACATCTGATCGGTGACTAAAAGCAGAATGAAAAAGCTGGACATCTTGGACTTCATATCATATCTATCTGCTTTGCTACTTTAATCTTTAAGTCAGAATATTTCTGCTCAGCTCTGCACATAATCATGTTATTTACTTAAGGAATGTTTGTCCAAGATAGCACAGATTGATTTACCCAAAACTTCCCTATCTTTTACCTCCCCCTGTAAGGCTTCTGACACCAGGCTATGAACTACATATTCTCAAGATTCACAGGGGCATCATGACTATTGGAAAATCAACAGATCACCAACCACCAAGTTTCGCAATTCCCTGCTCCAGACCACCAGATAGATGCCTAGAAGTCTAGAATATACTCTATAACAAGGGTCATCAAACTGTAGTCCTTATGATCTGATTTTGGAATGCTCACAAGCTAAGAATGGCTTTTCATTTTTAAAGTGTGTTAGGGGTTCCTCAAAACCATGCTCAGATTCAATGATTTACTAGCAAGGCTCATATGTTTCAACATATAGTCATACAGTTATGCTTTATTACATCAAAAGGACACAAAGCAAAATCCAAGGGAAAGCGGGAATGAGGTGAAATCCAGAGCAAACTAAGCACAAGCTTCTAAGTGTCCTGTTCCACAGAGTGACACAGAATACATTTAATTCTTCTAGCAGTAAGTTTTAAGAACATATGTAAAATACTGGCTATCAGGAAAGGTCATTATAGATCCCAAAGTTTTTACTGGTGGTTGAAGATGCAGACACCTGTTGGTTGTCACACACCAAATTTCTACATTCATAAAAGGAAATTAAGTGTTTAGTATAAAACACATTGTAAACAGATTAGACATGGTATGTAGCTTAGGTGACGTTCTCAGTGCTGGGAGTAAGAGAATTCTAGAATTCTAGAAGCCAATCAAGAACCAACCTTACAGCAGCCCTTTCTGGGAACAGCAGCCTCCAGGTTGTGATGCTACCCTTTTTTTTTTTTTTTTTTTTTTTTTTTTTTTTTTTGTACATTCAGGTGCATGCAGAGAGAAAGACATTATGTGGCCCATGGAGGCTAAAAAGAGTTACTGTCTAGCACTTTACAGGAAAAGTTTGACAACCCCTACTCTGTACTGTAGTCTTAGCATAAGCTTAGGGTTTTAAAGAAAATAAGAATAACTAGCAACATGTGCCAAAGTTTAATAGAGGAAAATTAATGAGACTTAGGGTAAAAATAGTATGATAGTGTATCAAATGGTATAGGGCTTTGCAGTTTATAAAATAATATTCTCAAACCTCATCTTTATGAACAATAAAGGTCTATAAGTGCAGCATCACTGATAGCATTATTCAATTTTCACAGATTAAGAAACCAAAACAACATAAGCTAAGTGATTTGCCCAAAAGATCCTAGATAATGTATAAGACAGCCAGAACTTAAACAAGGTCTTCTAGTTTTACATCCAGAACTGGATCATCAAGTATGTTGAGAATTTTGAGAGACGGGGAAAAATAATTATTACAGTCTAGGAGAATAAGAAAAACAACTACGCATGTAGGAAGAAGTACATACTGAAAATTAAAAGAAAAAATATTTCAATATATATAAAACAAAAAGGTGTATAACTAAATATCTTTGAAAAAACATGGGAAAACTCCAAGCTTGAATGGGCCACAGCATATAAATCTTACCACACTTCAACATTCATTTATTCAAATATTCATTTCTCCTAATTGCACTTACCTTTTTTATTCTTTAGTTTTATGGGAAAGAGTTTTCTGCCTTGTGTATAGATCAATAATCTTCCTAAAAGGCACAATGAGTGAATGAAATAAATATATTGTAATTCTTGTCCTGAGTAGTAGACAATTTTCTGTTTGTTCCCTAAGAGAAGAAAACAAAAACATTTTAATGTTTTAATATTTTACAGGACCTGTCTCCATTTTCTTCTGAACAAACAAGATTCTAGTCTAAAACGAAGATACTATTGGTGTAATTTTTTAAAAAATTAGTTATTTCCTTGTTTGCTAGGATTCTTTATACTAAATCTGAGGAAAAGTAGTCATAAAATTGACAAAACTCAGAAAAATATAATATGCATCAGACAATATATATATGTATGTGTATATATATGTATATATGTACATATATATATGTATATATATTATAATATGTACCAGTGTTCATTCTAACATAAATACCATAAATTGCCAGAGTTATCACCTGTCACCAAGGACAGGCTTCAAAATTACGTTAAGGAAGGAAAGAAGTCAATAAAAAATGTTAGTTACTCTTCAATTTTACTAACTAATCTATAAAAAATATTCTAAAATCTAAAAAACTGAAATCTGAAACACTTCTAGTCCCAAGTGTTTCAGGTAAAGGATACTCAAACTGTACACAAAATACCACACTTACTCATATTTACAATATGAAATTAGAGTCTCTACAATATAGATATCTTCTAATATATATTTGCTATTTACTCACTCACCCATACAGTCAAGATCTATCAAATACCTATTTTATACAAGATCCTGAACTTTTCACTAATGATAAAAACCAGAAAGAAACCTGAAACTTAGCTCCCAATTAGACTATAGTAAACAGGGTGGTATCACCAGAGTATGCGGAGGACAAGGGGGAGAGATAAGGGGCTTCAAAGGTCAGATCGTGAAGATATGGCCATGGAAAAGAATCTGGAGATTATTAAAGAGGCCATTAGGATAAAAGTAAAGCACTTTCATTAGTCAAATACGTGTAGTGGAACACTGACTCTACCGCAGTGTAGAAAGCTGATGAAACAAAATCAAGGTGTGAAAGAAGCTCTATCAAGAAAATTATACATAAAAACACTAGCAAAAAAATTAAGGGGAGATGGATAAAAGCTTATGTTTAAGAAAATGGAATGTATGTCACAATCAATCCCACCATTACACATAATGATAATGCATCAATAAAAAATATGGAAATAAAATAATTATGCCATAGCCAGGATTATGCATAGGCAGTGAAAGAAAAAGATAATAAAACTCAATTTTTAACTCAAATATAGTATACGGGGTAAATTTCTTCTATGTAAGTAATTCCAGTGAGGAAAAGAATAGGTCTAAAAATAGAGGGAACACTGATTTCAGTCCTGGATACATAAATTTTGAAGGGCACAAATAACATTCAGATAGTAATATTTATTATGATATAAGTGAGTGGATCTGAAATTCAGGAAAGGTATGTGGACTTGAATATTTCATTCACCAATTACATGCAAATATATAATACTTGAGGCCATGTACATGAGCTCCCTCAAGAAAACAAATAGGCTAAAGTGGAAAGAGCACAAAGGGAAAACATTTGCCAGTACAAATGTGAAGAAAAGAGAAAACCCTTCAAGTAAACATGCAAAACTTATTGTATATGACAATGAGGCCTGACAATAAGACAAGAGGAAAGAATATGTGCTATTAAGAGAGGACAAGAAAGAGTAGAAGCTAACATGGGAAGGTCTCAGAGGAGTAGAAACAGAAATCTTTTCTGTGACTGAAAAGTGAAAAGGAGGCAAAGAAGTGGGACTTGGGGGAATCCAGAATAAGAAGAAAGCTCTGCTTTCAAGGGAAGCAGAGAAAAAAGGCACAAATGGAGCACAAAACTTGATCCATTTTTTTACTATGGAAGACCCATGAGCAGGTTAGACAATGCAGGAGAAAGTACCAATGCAAAGGGATACAGAGTTAACATTAAAATGGCCTAGTTCCACTAAAAATAAAGCAAAACAAAACAAACAAACAAAAACACTCCAGGAGGTAACAGAATCAAGAGAACAGATAAAGTGATCAATCTGAAATAAGACACCTCTTGATTACAAGCTAGTGAAAGGAAATATTGGTAAAGATATATAAACATTCATTTGTATACACAAAAGCAGGACATGTGGGGAGCTCATATGCAAAGAATTCTATTTTCCTAGTGAAATAAGAAGCACGGAGTCCTCTTGAAAGAGAGTGGGCAGTAACAAGAAAGGTGGCTTGCTGAAACTGGCAAATACTTTAAATTAGCTGGGACATCACAGAAGATTCCAAAGCAACACAAAGACTGAGGTTAGAAAACATATATTTGCACTTTTAATCCATGTTACAAATTCTCTGTTCAATTTCCTGAGAACCTAAAATGATGGAAAGCTGAACTGACCAAAAGTTGGGAAAATGCAAGCAAGAATGAGCAAAAAATTTTAAAAAGGAAAAAAAAAAGCAAAAAAGAAAATTGCATATGGCAAAAGAATACAATGAAATACCATGAGGTCTCCATCCGATAAGGAAGAAAGCAAAGCCATGAGGACTAGTAGAACAGGAGGGGGAAAAATACTAGATGTAACTTTTTAATATGAAGAAATTAGAAAAATCTACAAATTTTTATATGCAATAATACATAAACTTATTCATACTTTTGCTTCTTTTCAAAAATAAATTTCAATTTCTACACTTTCTCCTCCACTGCAAAACATGAGGTTTTGAAGCCCATTAATTATAGGTCTTTGACACTTTTCCATGCTTTAAGTTAGAGAATTTTACTCAGGGATAAACTAAATTATAAGATACCTTCATACTCTCAATAGCTTATCATTTGCTTCAAAAAAACAATAAATATAACCAACATGAAAGTTCAGTTTCACATGGCAAGTTGTGAACTGTAAGCAAAGATCAAAAAAAATTCCGAATACGTGAAGTTTATTCTTTCATGATAAATAAGATATCTACCAGTATAAGTAAAAATAGAAGGGGCAACAGAAATAAAAATAACAAAGGTATATAGGTATTGATGGGGAAAACAATTTTAAAAGAACACTCATTTTACTGAATATTTAAATAAGATACCAATAGAAAAATTAGGGCCAGATTTTAAAGTATCTAGGATGTTTTAGCTCAGAATGAAGATAAGTAGAAATGAATCACAGGGTGGGATGGGGTATTCGATAATAAAAACTACATTGTAGGGAATTTTTCCTCTAACTAATGTGCTTAAGTATCTGATTAAATGAGTGAGACACTAGCAGAAGGGAAAAAGGGACTACATATCATTGTAGTTTGAGAGATTAGAATACTAATACCTAATATAAATTGAAGAGCTGCATATAGTATGAATCAGTATGACAAAACATTCATTTTAAAGGTAGATGTCATTTTAAAAGTCACTAAATCTTTTTAAATTTCTCAAAATATTTTAAGTCATTGGCAAAAGTGTACCAGACTACTAATAGCTACTAAAAAATAAGTCATTACAAAGCTATTTCTGAGCCATATCCCCGGCCCTTCTTTATATTTTATTTAGAGACAGGGTCTCTCTTAAGTTGCTTTAGGGCCTCCCATAGTTGCTGAGGCTAGCTTTGAACTTGCCACCCTCCTGCCTCTGCCTCCGAGCCACTGGGATTACAGGCATGTACCATCATGCCCAGCAAAATTAAACATTTTTAATGTGTGTAATGAAAATAATACGTACCACAATGCTTTGAATGTTCCAAAATTTCATCAGTTTTCATGGTCTCACACAATTCCAAGTACTGAACACACTGCTGAACTGCTGTAGTTATCTAATAAAATAAATATCTCATTAATTTCAGGAATTTGCAATCTAGAAGTCCAAGAATTTTTATTAAAAAAAAATAGGCAAAGCTATAAAAATTCCACCAGGAAATATCTGGGGCAATATCTAGACAACTACCTTCCCAGATGCTGCAATTCAGTCTCCCCAGTTGAATATTATTATGGCATCAATTTGGGGAGCACTGAAAATATATTGGTGTCAGTGAACAGAAATAAACATAATCTGACATTTTAGTGAAAGATACAAAAATGCTGCAGCCATGGTTTTCAAAACTTTCTTGCTCAGTTCCCTTGCCTCAGAGCCTTTTCTTCCCATCTGGCCAAGCAAATATATCAACTGTTTCAAGACTTTGTTTCCATATCCAGTACCACATTAAAAAAAGAAGAAGGAAGAAGGAAGAAAGGAAGGAAGGAAGGAAGGAAGGAAGGAAGGAAGGAAGGAAGGAAGGAAGAAGAGGGAGGGAGGGAGGGAGGGAGGGAGAAAGCAAGCTGAAAATTAAAAGAACAGTGTCATAATATTTTTTAAAAATCTACTAACAATCCCTACTGTTCCTAATGATTCTTCTATTAGTCTCCATTCTTCAAAAGTAGAGCTTTTAAACCATCTCCTCTTGCCCAAAACTTACCTACTTCCTATAGATTCCCTCCAATTCTAATTCCCAAACAAAATACAAATCACCAGAGAGAAAAGGACTGATCATCTTTAGAGTTGGTGATAAGGAGATTGTTGGTGACCCTGAATAGGTTAGTTTCAGGAGAATTTGAATATTAAAGTCAGTTTATAAGAAAGAAATAAGAACTAAAAAAGTAAAGGTACCTAGTATGATTTTCATTTTCAGGAAAGTTAGCCATGAAGGAAATTTAAAATAGAGCAACAGGTACTATAAGGGTCTTAAAGCCAAAACTAAACTTTTTTTCAAGTTGAAAAGATAGGGTCATGCTTAGTGTTCTTCGTGAGGCAGCTGACAGAAAAGTTCAACTATATAGGAAAGAAAGAAGACAACTGATAGAAAAATGTACCCAAGAGGGAGAAGCAGTTTGGACTCAAATGGAAGGAGGATTAAGCTTTAGATGGCAAAAAATATGAAGACTGTGTGGACTGAGGCAAGTTCACAATGGTCGTATTCAGTAATCAATGGATTTCCCCATCTAATTCATTACTGTGACCTCAGCTCTGTGCAAAAAAAAAAAAAGTTAACATGGCAGGACTTCTGTCTATAGATAGGGCTGATTTCAAGGTTAGACTCTGATAGCATCTGGAAAATTGGAGTTCAGAATTTCCCACTGTTGCAGAGGAAAACTGCCAGTGAAGCCCAAGCCAGGCAGATGTGGAAGTCTCTGCCCTGGATTCTAGTGTTCTTGCTTCAGAGGATTCCAGCAAGACCTGAGGCTTAGTAAAAAACATATTGCTTATTAGACAGACAGGAAAAGGAAGAAAGAGGACACTGGCAAGGGAGAGAAAGTCTTCTCAGAGAGAGGGATATGTGCCCCCATCCCATGCCCTCCAGTTTTGTTTTATTTGTTTGTTTGTTTGTTTGTTTGTTTATTCATTTATCTATGTGGTGCTGGGGATTATTTATTTGTTTGTTTGGTTTTATTTATTTTTGTGGTGCTGGGGATTGAACCCAGGGCCTTGAGCATGCAAGGCAAGCACTCTACCAACTGAGCTTTATCCCCAGCCCTGCCCTCCAGTTTTACTGGGGGTCTAGGGAAGTTTTCAGAGAGTCCCACCAACCTCTTGACTTTTTACTGACAGCATGTTTATACCATACTTCCAAGTTCTCACTGCACACAGTAATGGTTTGAGGCAACTATAGGTCACTTTGGCCCATGCTGATTGGTTCTAATTGAAACTTATTCTTAAAAATTTTATGGTTAGGAGCTGGGTGTGGTGGCATACGCCTGTAATCCCAGCACTTGGGAGGCTGAGGCAGGAGAATCGCGAGTTCACAGCCAGCCTCAGCAATGGTGAGGCACTTAGCAACTCAGTGAGACCCTGTCTCTAATAAAATACAAAAAAGGACTGTGGATGTGGCCCAGTGGTCAAGTGCCCCTTAGTTCAATCTCTGGTACAAAAAAAAAAAAAAAAAAAAAAAAACTTATGGTTAGGGGGAATTGTCCTTTTCTCCCTGAGTTCTGGAATCTAGTCTCTATGAGGATCACCAGAGTCCCCCACTTAAGAGTAACTTAGCAGGATGGTGCCTTTCAGATCTGAATTTCTACAGCAGATAATGGGTAATTTGCTAAGGAATGTAATATATCTTATTAACTTAATCCAGGCAGGATTGCTGGTAATTTGCTTTTTTAAAAGAAAAGTATGTGGACAGGAGTAGTGGCACACGCTTGTAATCCAAGCAATTCAAGAGGCTGAGACAGGAGGATCATGATTTCAAACCCAGCCTCAGCAACTGCGAGGTGCTAAGCAACTCAGTGAGAGAGTGTCTCTAAATAAAATACAAAATAGGGCTGGGTATGTGGCTCAGTGGTTGAGTGCCCCTGAGTTCAATCCCTGATATCCACCCCCCCCCCAAAAAAAGCATGTGGAGGCCAGTACAATGGGCCCAGTTTATAGAATCATTCCCTTAACCTCATGTTTCCACCACCCACATCTGTCTGTTACCTATCACCACCATTCCAAGAATGGATCAGAGGGCTTTCACTATACCTAAACTATAAAAAATAAAATTTTTAAAAATGTGGTTTATGCTGAACATCTGCTTTATTTCTAGTAATGTGAGATATGTGCTAAGCAGAAAGTGTCTACACAAGCAGACTCCATTAAAATAAACTGTTTAATAAGTCTCTAACAAACGTCCCAATAGATAACATTTCATCCAAGTTGTCACAATTCAATGCTGGAGGAATTAAACATGTCTTATGTGTTTCGGTGGTAAAACAGTTGCAATCTTACATTTTCATATCCTCCAGATTTCACCAAATTTACCTCTTCTCTTTGCTAATTTTATCTTGTATCCTTTCACTGTAACAAATGATAGTTGGAAGTATGACTATATACTGAGTCCTGAGTCCTCCCAGAAAATCATCAAATCTGGGGTTGTCTTAGAACCATCTCCCATAGATATACATATTATCTAAATCAAATTTCAGAAATAAGAGCCATATCTTCTGGAGATCTGCATTTCAAACTCAATATGACCAAATCTACCAAATCAGAAAACTATTACTTTACCAGTAATGTTTTCCTTCTACTGTGTTACTTACTTCACTTAATGACATTAATCACTCAATTATCTGAGGTCTCAGCATGCCCCCTTCAAAAGTCAAGACCTCCAAATCCTACTTCTAACTATGGTAATGAGTCTATTCATTTATCCCAATTCCCAGGGGCATATCCTTAGTTTACAATTCCATCATCTTTGGCTGGCATTACCCACAACCTCTCAACCATTATTTGCTTGAACATTTCTCTTCTATAACATCTATAACCCATTTCCCAACAAAAAGCAAACAAAGAATAGTAACTTCAAGCAACAATTGCCAGTTTAAGAAACATGACAAAATTAGTAAAATAATACACTTAAAAGAAACTCTTAAGAATCAGGAGACAAAAGACAAAAGAATAGTCAAATTTTTTAACTGAAAACTTAAAATGCTATTCCTGAACTACTACTTGTCAAAGACTCTTTTTAGTTCATTTGCACTCAACCCTAGAAACCCAGCCTCTTTGCACCCATCTGCGAAGGTTTATTTTCACTATTCACTTAAATTCCTTCCATTTCTTCCCCTAACTTACTAAACATGCTACTCTTAGGAAAATGTAATAATCACAGGTAAAGGAAAAATCTCATGACAGCAATATCACATTAGGTGATATTCCATTAAATTGCAGGAACAGAAAGCAGACCTATAGTAAGTGAATTTGAATAACTAAAAAGAGTGAAGTTGAGCTATAACAAATGATTTTCCTAATCCTCAGGAAGAGACAAAAATTTGCTATACAAATTAGAATTGTATTTGATACTTACTGTCCTATACTAAATAATACTAGCCAGCTCATTTCATTGTTAACCCGTAGCAGAAATTTAAAAAAAAAAAAAAAAAAGATTAAACATAGCAAGATAGGAAAACACAAGGGAGAATTTAATCTAGCTTTCTAGTCATTTTTTAAAATGACTTTCGTAGAACAAGAAAAATGGTGCCACATGAAGTAATTTCAGAAGCCATTCCTTTTAGGGTATCTGGACAATGATTCAAATTGTTAAAAAACAAAAGGTTAAATATTTACACTGAAAATCAAAATGTTTTTTTAACAAAGTTCATGACTTTGTAATACCATGAAAACAAAGAGTATATTAACTTCTATAAATAACTGACAGCACATACATAAATTATTTGATGCCCTAATGCTACCTATTGAAAATGTTAAAACTCTATATATGTAATATGAAATGTAATGAATGCTATTGTTATATATATAACATTGAATAAAAAAAGAAAATAGTTATCATTTCCACTTGTAAATCATTAGCAATTTAAATAGAAGAAAAATATTTTCAGTAACTATATTATATGATATACTATACAGATTCAGTCCTAATTACACTCAGTCAAAACCACTGGGTAGCTATTTTCTATCCCAAAAGTTAAGACTATTCATAATTCCTTGGGTTTGCCTTATTTGTATAGATGGCATTTGATCTAGTATTTTTCCTGACTCATCAATTAAATTATATGTTTATGAGATTGTCTTGTTTTGAACTAATTTCAATATAGAATCCAGTTCATACAAAAAAAAAGAAAATGTTAAAAACATACAGACAGAATTATACAAGTACAGTGGTCACTAAACATGTGGCTATTTAAATTAAAAATAAATAAAACTTAAAATTCAGTATTTCAGTTCTATTCCAAGTTTTCCATAGTCATATGAGGCTAGTGGCTGAAAAATGCAGATTTTCCATCATTGAAGAAAATATCATCAGACAGTACTAATAGAAACTAAAGGAGAGCTTTAGTAGATTAACATTGCACTGAACAGGCTGCTCAGATTAAGATCCTAATGCAAGGATCTCTTACAGAACAGAAAAACAAATCCATGGGTGTGGACCAAAGTTTCCACCACAGATACACAATTAGATCTCAACTCTAAAAAGAAAATGGAAATAAATGCATCTTGCATCCATTTTTCTCTATTCTTTTCAAAAGTAGGACCAAATTTACTTTAAAAAATAAATATACCATAAATAATCTTTTGATGTTTTATAAATTTTTTAAAAAAGCTTTTTAGAGAAAATGAGATTTAAATGAAGTCTCTAGCAAGTTTGACCCATTACATACATGAAACAAAATTTTTTAACTAATTTGATAAAATATTGAAGTGGTTTATAATGAAGTAATTTTTTTTTTTTTAATTTCTGCTAAGGGTTAACAATGAAATGAGCTGGCTGGTATTGTTTAGGCTAAAAATTGTCTGATAGAGTTGACTTTTCAAAAAAGAAACAGATTGTAAGAATCAATTTATAAGAAACATTTTAAATGCTTGCACTAGGTCCTCTGTAGTAGCAACAGTGTTTTTATGTATATATGGGGGGGAAATCATCCTGTTCTTCCTCTTTTCCCTTTTCTCTCTTCTAGCAGGAGCAGTCTATGCCCATATGGCAACAATGAATTTTCATTTAAGTAGGAATGGGAGAGAAATGGAAAATAAAAAGGCTTTATTTCAGTTCAATTTTTCTAAAAATTTTTAAGTGCCCTTTGTCTGTACAAATAAATTCTTATCTATTTGTACAATATTCCTCACTTCTACCCAATTCTCTTAATTTTCAAACACAAAACAATTATTTTTCTCCTCCTTTCATCCTATGCTCTACTATACTCACCCCAAAACCCACAATTTTAGTAATATTCCCTTTGTCTAACTTCTAAACTCAACGTTATGCTTAACTACATAAACCGTACTTATTGACCCAAAGTTATACTAGTATAACAAATATTTTAATAAATATTTTAATTTTCATGTTTTTTATATTTATTATTTATTAATTTTGCTGATTTTTTCCAATTTCTTTCAAGGCCCTTATACAATGTTCTACAGTAACAAATATAGATAATGTTTATAATGTATTTTAAAGTATAAGTCTATACTTGATATAACTCACCAATTTTTGAAAATACAAAAGCACTTTTCATTCTTGAGTTTTTTCTTGCAAGTTTTACTCAAAATTTGAGGTATATGTTATATAAGCAATTACCTTCTTAATGCCTGACCTGAATCAAATTACATGTAATACTTAGAAATATGGCTTCTCTCAAACTACCTTGTTATTTACAGCAGCCCACTTAACTATGTACTTATATATTTCTTAATTGTTAACCTGACTGCCTCTTAAGTCTCTACTTTTATCCTTTCATGTTTCATAAAATGTACTTTAAGGTCACATAAAAGGGGAATTTCTTCATTAGCTAATATTAATCATCCCCATTTGACTTTGCATATTTAAAAAGTTATATGATATAATCTTTCTATGATATTATTTCTGAACATAAAAAGCAATGACTTACCAAAGACTTATATTTCTTTTCAAGAAGCCTCAGTACCACACTTCTGCTATAATATGCATGCTAAAGTTAAGAAGAAATGATATTTAATATTCAAGTTATACCATTTAAAATCTTTTTCTAGCATTATTACCAATATGATAAACCACATAATAATTTGGGTTTAAATTATTATAGTCAATGCCAAAAATGTTTTTCAATGTACATTGTATTAAGAGGAAAGTAATCGCAGGAATGCAAAAGATATCAAAAAATGTTTAGATCCTTTAGTGTCACACCAGTAAAAAAAAAAAAAAAAAAAGACATGCTATCCATCGTGTCCATTTTCCATGATGAACTCATTTAAAACCACCACCACCAAGTATACAACCAGAGATATGTAAAAATGTGTTCTATAAGTACAATATGAATTGTAATGCATTCTGCTGTCATATATAACAACTTAGAATAAAAAAGAGTAAAAAAATAAAAATAAAATAAAACCACCACCAAAAAGGCACACCTAACTATCAGTGTATGACAGAAACCAAAGAAAGATATAGGAGCAGGAGGAGAAAAAAATCACAAATCATATGCTGAAAACTTGTACTGTCCACATGTGCAGACATTTGCCAAGGTTGAAATACTAATTACATTCTGCCAACAATATTTAGAAATGATTGAAAAGTGGCCCAAAAAACTTTACTTCTCTACTTAGAGTTGAATATACATGGCATTAAAGTCTATATATACATAATATTTTACAAAGCCAAAGAAAACTACAAATATTGTTTTGTTAGATTATGATAGATATCATTAGTGTTCAAAGAGTACTTCGTTTTTCTTAGAAACAAATAAAAATATTAAATACAATAATACCCAGTAAAAACTCTATAGGAATTTTAGGGAATAGTGAGTTTAATTCATTAAATAGTATTTTAATTAACTGAATGATAGTCAAAATCCCATGTAGTTTAAAATGCTTTCAAACACCATTTTTTGATTTAATAAAATAAATATTTGTTGTATACTTAAACTGTTTTTAATATTGACCATGTTCTGAAAAGAAATGCTCATAGCACCTTTGTTAGATCAGGTTCAGCAAATTAGTCCCTGGACCAAATTCAGCCTACCACCTGATTTTGTAAGTTCTATTGGAACACAGTCAAGTATATTCATTTACAGATTACCTATGGATGCTTTGAAGCCACAACAGTTGGGTTGAAAATCTGCAGAGACTATACAGCCCACAAAGTCAGAAAAATTTTACTGTCTGGTCCTTTACATAAAGTTTGTCAACCATTGCATTAACACAAAGAATGCACAGGATAACAGAAATTTTCATTAAAATGACTAAACATTTGGAGTTTAATTTTTTTAATAACCTTGTATTGCTTAGTTTTCTTGTGATCTGTCTCATTCTGTTGAGAATCAGTACTGGCAATCAAAAATGTTAAGTGAAATAAATTTCCAAAAATTAGTAGAATATGATTTCATTTTTGTTGAAAAAACCTAAACAAAACAAAAAAGACCTAAGCAGAAAAATATGTGTATAAAAATATAGGCTTACAAAAATTTTAAATACCAAAAACTTTATAGTTATTATCCCTGTGCTGTATAATTAGAAAAAAAAAATTGTGCTTTTATATTTTTTGTAACTTCCCTCAATAAAGGTCTAATTTGATAATCAAGAAAAAATTAAGAGAAAGTATCAGACATAAGGAATAAAGGGTTCAGGTTAATTTAATTAAATTCAGCAAACATTTATCAAACATTATTATGTAGGCTACATGGCAGCTAAGAACTGGAGACAGAATCATGTTCTAATTAGCTGGGCATTTGCCATATAGTTTTAGATAACAAAAGGCAGGGAGGAAAAAGCCATATGCTATTTAATATTCAAACTGTGCTGAGCAATAAACAAATATGCTACTGTTTTACACAGGAAGTCCGCAGCCACTCCCTTCTCTACTGTAATAAATACCTAGAGCCTGGGAGACAGGCTGAGAGAAACAAGATGTTTCTCTTGTAAACAGAAACTAGAGCTATAACTGCTAGACACAGACCTCTACTATTCCATAGCAGAGGAGGGAGGTAACAGCATAAAAACCTCTCCACTCTTAATATGGATTTCAGTTCCAGGACTTGAGGAGCTCCACTAGAAAATGCCCAATTTGGGCATTAAACAAATTCCCTAAACTGCAGGTTCAGGAAGAGGCAAAGAAGGAATATTTTAGACATATCTCCTAAGCCCAAGAAAAATCAGCAGTGAATCCTGAGATCCTATTGCATAAATTTTAAATTTTCAAAGCTTTTAAACTAAAGCAAATTAGATTTTGGAGAGGCCATTCACCTTAAATAGACCAAATGAATTACCATTTAAAATCCTATTTTGACTCTGCCACCTACCAGATGAATAATCTTGGGCAAGTTAATGCCACGCTATCTCACAGACTTTTAGAAGAATGAAATAAGTTAATATACATAAAAGTGATTAGAACTCTTAGCACACAGTAAACACTAGCTATTCTTCAAATGATATAACAAAAGAAAATCCTAGTTTTCCTTACCATCCACTTTTTGAACCACACAGCCTTAGTATCAACTAACGCAAAAAAGTAGATTGGATCCAAAATCTTTTGTGAGACAAGATGACTTTGATCATGTTTAACTGATAACAGGGACAAAGTACTCTCCACAATTTCTTCCATATACCTTAAAGTTTGGGAAAGAAAAAGAAATTTTATAGAAAAAAAAAAGACTATATTATTTACGTGTGTGCATGCACGCATGTGTGTATATAAACCTGATGATATACTTTATACTTGTGGAATATAATTTTTAGTAACAATCTTTATATTTAATAAAGGGCAGAGATGAGATTCACACTCAGTTGTTCTGCTTTAAAGACTTACATTGTTTCTGTTTCAACACTGGTGAAGCCCATATGGAAAGCAATATGGAGATTCCTTGGAAAGCTGGGAATGGAACCACCTTTTGACCCAGCAATCCCACTCCTCAGTCTCTACCCAAAGGACTTAAAAACAGCATGCTACAGGGACACAGTCACATCAATGTTTATAGCAGCACAATTCACAATAGCTAAACTATGGAACCAACTTAGATAACCTTCAGTAGATGAATGGATAAAGAAACTGTGGTATATATACACAATGGAATATTATTCAGCATTAAAAGAGAATAAAATATGGCATTTGCAGGTAAATGGATACAGTTGGAGAATACAATGCTAAGTGAGGTTAGCCAATCCCATAAAACCAAATGCCAAATGTTTTTTCCGATTTAAGGATGCTGATTCATAATGTAGCGGGCAGGGGGGCATGGGAAGATTAGATGAACTCTAAATAGGGCAAAAAGGAAAAGGGGAGGGAGGGGTAGAGAGGGGGTATGGCAGTAGGAAAGATGGCGGAATAAGATGGACATCATTACCCTAAGAACATGTATGAAGACACAAATGGTGTGACTCTTTGTGTACAATCAGAGATATGAAAAATTGTGCTCTATATGTGTAATATGAATTGTAATGCATTCTGTTGTCATATATAACAAATTAAAATTTAAATAATGAAACAAAAAACTTATATTGTTTCTATGTTAACACTGACCCTCCAAATTTTTCCTTTTGAGATTCACCAATGTTCTTAGAACCTTATTAGACATTTTGTAGGTGAAAGAAAACAAGGTTAAAGAATATTTAAGAAATTAGTCCAAAGTAGCAAAAAAAAAAAAAACCTGAGACTATATGATCCTACGTTTACCTTGTTTTGATAAGTGACATAAAATGATATACTTGTGTAGTGCCATTCACATTCCTAACTGCGAAATATTACAAACTTAACACTACATTACTTTCACAATCATGTAAATCAATTAAGACTGTCTCTACTGATTGAAATATCGAAGGTTCAATAACCTATGTTTCACATTTGCATAAGTTAGGAGACTTACTTCTCTGGATGACGAATCCAGAAAGATGGAGCCTCCTTCTGATACTCATTTAGAAGACGAACCTACAAAGCAATGTACAAGAGTTCTTAAAATATTAGAATTCTTTTAAATACAGAACTACTAAAAATAGAAGCATACTCTAGTAAATAAATACCTTTTTGAGTAAGCAGATCACATTATGATTAGTTATATCTACACCAGTTGAAAGAGTAGGAATATGATTTTCTCTAGAAAGAAAACATAATTCCAAATATTTTGCTGAAAAAAAGGCACAAATATACAACTTTTATACCATTCATTTACAATGCTTTCTGAAAAAAAATGTTATTTCTTACTCATTTTTTAAGCACATATAAAAAGAAACATTTTTAGTTGATTTAATAAACATACCTAAACTTGTATAAATTTCCTTGGTCATATGCAATGGTGAAAGTGTAAATGTCTGTGCATAGAATTTTAATATCCGGTCCTACAGAAATGAGACAGATAATTTGCATCTAAGATTCTTACAAAACTTCAGATGAAACATTTTTTCACATAGTAAAAACTTACCAAAATAAACCATTCAGAAAGGTACGAATATGTATGAGAAAAAGAGCACACTCTTGTGTTGGTAAGCAAATAGTAAAAAAATGATAAAAACTAATAGTAAATCAGATAACAAAAATATATCATTGCAATATCTGGGATAGTAGGTACTGACATTGGAAAGTAAGGTGGGAGAAAGGTTAGGTTTGATAGAGAAAGGTACAATGGAAAGGTGCCAATAAACAATGAAACAGAGTAGGCAATATTAAATTTTGAAAGACCATGCATTTCCAAATCCAAGATTTGTTTTCTAAATTGCTTACATGAGTAGCTTCAGCATTTAGGATTCTTTTTTACAAATGTGTCTATTCCCAAGAAAACACATTTTTTAAATTTAACATTAAACTCAAAGTAAAAACATGTAATATAAGGTAAAGCAATTAAATTCATTACAGTGCCTGACACTGGTAGGTACTTAAAAATATTAGTTATTAATATTTTAAGTATACTAACTTAAATATTATGATGAGATTAATCCTAATGGTGAAATCCAACTTCCCATTAAATAAAAACATAAAGTTGCCTCAAATTTTCTAATCAAATAGTCTGGGGGGAAATTAATAATCTTGTTTATATCATTTAAGATAATATGCATACAAGAAAATAGTTGCCCAAGTGACTAATGGTATCTTCCAATAACCCCAAGAAATTCCTTCTCAACACAAGTTATTAAATACTTTGGGAAGTCTATTTTCATAGCTACAGCAATAGATAAGTATCTGTAAAACTTTTAAACCACTACAGACTTTACTTGGTTATGTGTAAGAGTCCTTTACGATAGGAGATGAAGAAACAGAATCAAATTTAACAATTTGGATCCAGCAAAAATATAAAATGAAAAGGAACCTATGCTTTGTTTTCTTCAAAATGATTAATTCTACTGCCATTTTTCCTCCATAACAATTACTTCAATTTTCTAAAGTAATAAAACTGATTGTTGCTGTATAATAATCTCTAATGGTTAAGTAAAACAACTTATACTAACTTCAATATGTTTATAAAGTTATTATAAAGTTACTAAAATAAGAAAAAATCTATTCTGCCATGATTCCTTTGTTAAGGAAGGGGAAAAATAGCCATGAAAGTTACAAATGCATTTCTTATTACAGAGCCCTTAAATGTTAAAGCCTTAAAATGACCCTAAAATATCTTTTTTTCTCCCTTGAAGTTCTTGTTTTTACAGAAGTCTATAATACCCTCTGGTGTTAGTAAGTTTGAACTGCATCCAAGTATTAGGTAAACATCTTTTTTCTCTGATAAAAATAACAAAGGTTGTTCCCAAACCACTTCTGTTTATCAGTTAATTATGTTAATATTAATATAAGTAAATATTAGCCGGGCGCGGTGGCGCACGCCTGTAATCCCAGCACTTTGGGAGGCTGAGGCAGGAGGATCGCGAGTTCAAAGCCAGCCTCAGCAATGGCGAGGCACTTAGCAACTCAGTGGGACCCTGTCTCTAAATAAAATACAAAAATGGGCTGGGGATGTGACACAGTGGTCGAGTGCCCCTGAGTTCAATCCCCAGTACCACAAAAAAAAATATATATATAGATATTTAAGTAAATATTGATGTCCTTAAACTGGTAAATGTGTTAAGATACGTTATATTTTTCCATACTATTTGTTTACTGTCTGTGCCCTTTACTAAAATGTACATTCTATAGGGGCAAAGACTTGTTCTATCTTGTTCATGATAAATTGCCAGCATCTAAACTAGAATGATGCACTGTTATGGTTTAGATATGCGGTATTGCCACAAAGTCCATATGTGAGACAATACAAGAAAGTTTAGAGGTAAAATGACTGGGTTATGATTTTTAACTGATCCGCTTTCTTCCAACACACTCTTCTGCCATGCTAGATTCTGCCACACCTTGGGCCCCAAGCAATGGAGCCGGCAGCTATGGACTGAGACCTCTGAAACCATAAGCCCTAAATAAACTTTACCTTCTCTAAAATTGTTTTTGTCAGATCTTTTGTTCATAGTAGTGAAAAGCTGACTAAAACATGCACACTATAGATATTCAATACAAATTCCTTGAACAAATAGAAAAATGTTGCTCTTATGCTAATGCCTTAAATTATATACAAAACACCATACCAATTTTAAAACCAAAGTTTTCTTCAACACATCAATTATGAAGAAAAAGACCCTGTTATTTTAAAAGTCCAATTTGCATTTAATCATGTTGCTTGAATCCAAGTCAGGATATTTTTTATTCACATCATACATACTATCTGTAGAATTATAGCACTTGTTAAGATAAGCTTACTTTTCATCATCTAATAATTGTTCCTGAAAAGTCATATACATGTTGATTTTTGCAAAAATCAATCATATCTCTAATGACTCCATACTATAATTTTAGGGATCTTCTGCATTTGCTTTATGATTCATCTCAATTTATTTTCTAACCTCTAAGCTTTACAATTTTCTGGCTTCTCTTTTTAAACAGACAGCCTCCAAATAAACATTTAAATGCAGGAGGAAAATCATATGAGCACTTTAGAATCTACCCTAATTAATCATTTTAAGTTCAAAATTTCATTTATTATGAACCCTTAAAATTTTAATCTTCATTCAAAGATAATAACCAGAATACTTTGGTATCTTTCACAGGATAAAACAAAATGCACAAGATAATAGGATATTATTTGGCAAATAAAGTATGATGTTGAACATACGTTGAACCTAATTATTAAATATTAAGTTAATTACTGAAAAAGAAAATTTTGACAATCTAAAAAGCTGTAAGCAAAATTCCATAAATATTGGAGCTATCAAAAAAAAAAAAAAAAACTATCACATTCCATTTAGTTCTAGTTGGAAAAACATAATTTTTTTAAAAATATTTCTTTAACTATTTCCTTACACTAAACACAGGATCAGGATCAGAAAGACACAATGTCAATTTTTCACAGAGAGTAGTCCAATTTTCACAGTTCAGGACATCAGATGGAGGAGCAGAACATAATGTTTGTAAGGCGTCATATCTCACCTATAATTTTTTGAAAGAAAAATTTTATTAATAGTTAGCCACTAGAATAATTCCAATTTTTCAAGACAATATTTTAAAACTTGTTGAAAGCCAGAATCTGCATAATTATTTTAAAAAGCCATTTACAAGAAAATAATACACTTTTATAAAGTAACTTTTGAGAATTCATTTTTTAAATTAATCACTAATCAGGGAAGGGAGGGTGCTGTTTTGTAGAAAGAAAATTTAAACACTAACTCTACTAGGAGACTTAGATCTCATGTCTAAGTAGAATAGAAAGAAGGAAGGTGATTGAATCAGAATCACCAAGGCAATGTTTTCCATTGGCCTCACCCTAGAGATCTTCCCCATTCTAGTTAAGTCCCCACAGGTGCTCCTGCATTTGAGGGTTTAATTTTTAAAAATATTTCCCAGATATGCCCCTGGTGACACATTTCCATTCCAGAACATGTGAACAATTCTTGCAAACAATTAATTTGAACATTTTTGTGCTAGACCACATTTTCTGACCTTCTAACTATTGAGGTGGGGTGGGGGAAGTAATTCAGCAATGGAATGCAAAATTGAATTCTGCATTTTTACAAAAAGTTTGCTTTATAATCAGTCTTCTCAAAATCCAATCAGAATTCACTCAAAACAAGGGACAGAAGTACAGAATAGCTCCACTCCAATAACAAATGGGGCAAAGCATCTCTTCCATTCACACTTCACTACTAAAGAACAACATTCCAATCTGATCCTTAAAATCTGGTCATTTCCCAACTGAAACAACTGAAGCCTAGTGAAGGCGTATGTGAATGAAGGTGAGGCACCAGAGATAGGAGCCAAGACCTTAGCAAATCAAGACATCCAAAGCTTTCCAGATAAAAAACACAGAATACTACACAAGTATCTGAAAATTTCTATATACTCATTTGTAATAACTCCTAAATATACCTTTATTTCTGACAAGCATTAGGGGCAATGTGAAATTTTAAAAATTAAAAATTCATTTATAATGTTAAGTAGTATCCCCTTTTCAATTAATTTTAGAACAAAATACTATTAAGATTTGTGGTTGAATGAGATGGATATCATTATCCTAAATGCATGATTGAAGATCTGAATGGTACTTATATACTTTGTATACAAGCAGTTGTATGTAAAAAGATGCTATACTTGTGCATTATGAATAAGTAAATAAATAATTAAATTTTAAAAAAAGAATTTACTATTCCAACAGAAGAATACAAATTAATGAACAAATACAGATTTTCAAGTAATCCATTTAAACAGAAGAAAGTTAAGATTTATCATATAAAAATCAAATCTCATTTCCAGTTATTTTTTCAAACAAGTTATTTACTAAAATCCAAAAAATGAAACAATGCAAAATGCTGAACAGAAAAAAAATATTCCTCTGTGATTTTTTTTAGAAAATTTCAGTGGGAGTAAATAACAGTACATTTCATTTAAAATGTAAAGTTTGATAAAAAATAATTTAATTCCAAAATTAAAAGCAGATAGCTTATACACAAAAGTCTTAGTTAAAAAGTTTTTTAAATATTCTATTGTATTTCTACTTCAGATTGACTTTCAAATGAAATAATTCATCATAAAGAGCAGATTATAAAATCTCTTAAACTATGAACAGACAATCCAATACAATTACTTCTTCAAAAAACTTTTTTCCAATAAAAAATAAGTTGCCAAAGTCTCACATGCAGGGATTGGGAAAATACTGGTCAAATACAAAACTTCAGTTAGAAGAAATAAATTGAAGAGATTTATTATACAACACTGTAATTACATAAATATGCATTTTTTTCTTGAAAACCACTAAGTACATTTTAACTTTTCTCACCAAAATTGATAATACATACATGAGACCAATTTTTCACTGCTCAATCTATACATATTTTAAAACATGTCACATGTGATAAATATACAATTTGTCTATTAAATTTTTTGAATGTTTACTAACATTTTCTAGAAATAAAAAAATCATGAAATGAATTTTTTCCTAAGAAATCAATAACTAAAATATTGCATACAAAAACAATAGGGAAGGAACAATTTTAGGACAATTACTCATAACTTCATTTCTTAACAATGAAAGCTTGGGGGGGGGGGGGTTTATCTAACAAACCATGACAATTCTCTAAAGAACATCCGCCTTATTCTGTGACCTTTCATTCCAAAATTGAAGTTTACCGGGAATATTAGCCTAGAATTGATCATAACAATAATTAAAAAAAACCCAGCCTCAAGAGAAACAATCCAGCTGCTGACTTTAATCTAGTATATTACAAATATATAATATCTGATTTTATTCTTTTTCTAGGGCTTTGAGATATAGTGTTAGGTCATTTATTTGTTGACTTTTTATTTTTTTAATGAATGCACTCAATGCAATAAACTGTCCTCTTAGTATTGCCTTCATAGCATCCCAGAGATTTTGATATGTTGTATCAGTGTTCTCATTTACCTCTAAGAATTCACTGT
Source organism: Tamias sibiricus (assembly GCA_025594165.1). NCBI lineage: Eukaryota > Metazoa > Chordata > Mammalia > Rodentia > Sciuridae > Tamias > Tamias sibiricus. The sequence continues at coordinate 106,931,117 of CM046666.1, forward strand.
AGAAAAGATAGTTTATTCAACAAGTGGTGCTAGCAAAACTGGAAATCCATATGTAGCAAAATGAAATTAAACCTCTCTCTCACACCCTGCATAAAAATCAACTCAAAGTAGATCAAAGACTTAGGCACTAGAACAGAGACCCTGTGCCTAACAGAAGAAAAAGTAGGCCTAAATCTTTACCATGTTGGCCTAGGATCTGACTTCATTAACAAGACCCCTAAAGCGCAAAAAGTAAAATCAAGAATCAATAAATGGGATGTATTCAAATTAAAAAGCTCCTTCTCAGCAAAGGAAACAATCAATAATGTGAGGAGAGAGAGCCTACAGACTGGGAGAAAATATTTATCACATGCACCTCTGATAAAGCATGAATCTCTAGTAAAGAACTCAAAAAATTTAACACCAAAAAAACAAATAACCTAATCAATAAATGGGCTAAGGAACTGAACAGACACTTCACAGAAAAAGAAATAGAATCGATCAACAAATATATGAAAAAATGTTCAACTTCACTAGTAATTAGAGAAATGCAAATGAAAACTACTCTATGATTTCATCTTACTCCAATCAGAATGGCCAATTATCAAGAATGCAGGCAACAATAAATGTTGGCCAGGATGTGGGAAAAAGGTAAACTCATACATTGCTGGTGGGACTGCAATTTAGTGTAACCCACTATATAAAGGAGTATGGAGATTCCTCAGAAAACTTGGAATGGAACCGCCATTTGACCCAGCTATCCCACTCCTCGATGTATACCCAAAGGACTTAAAATCAGCATACTGCAGTGATGCAGCCACATCAATGTTTATAGCAGCTCAATTCACAATAGGTAAACTATGGAACCAACCTAGATGTCCTTCAATAGATGAATGGATAAAGAAAATGTGGTATATATACTCAATGGAATATTACTCAGCTTTAAAGAAGAATGAAATTATGGCATTTGCCAGTAAATGGATGGAGCTGGAGACTATCATGCTAAGCAAAATAAGCCAATTCCAAAAAACCAAAGGCCAAATGTTTTCTCTAATATGCGGATGCTAATACACAATTATGGGGTGAGGTGGGGCACTAGAGAAGAACAGAGTTACCTTAGAATACATAGAGGAAAGTTAAGGGAGGGGAGGAGACAGGATGTGGAGATAGGAAGAATAGTAGAATGAAACAGACATTATTGCTTTACACGTGTGTGTGTGTGTGTGTGTGTGTGTGACTGTAAGCTGCCTGGTACCGTAAACCGGGATAAAAACTCTCGGGGGCAGAGTTAAGCTTTTACTACTTTTACTTCTACTTTCTTAGAGAGAGCTTAGAGAGGGAAAGAAAGATTTTTCTTAGAGAGAAAGATTAAAGAGAGCTTTTCTTCTTGTCTTCTTAGCTTAGAGTCTTAGAGAGAAAGAAAGATAGAACTTAGCTTAGAGAAAGATTAGAGCTTAGCTTAGAGAAAGATTAGAGCTTCTTTCTTCTTTTTTCTTCCTTCTTCTTTCTTCTGTCTTCTGTCTTCCTCAGGAGTCTCGGCCTAACTCTGACCAGTCATTACTTCTTCTATCTGGTTTCTCTTCTGTAACCGCTCTGCCTACGTTCTGACCGCTCTGATTCTTCTGACCGACCGAGTGACTGCCCGGCTGACTGAATTCTCCGTTCTCCTAACTCGGACCGCTTTCACCCGGTTATATACCTTCAGGTTTGCGGGTGCCTACAGGTGCGTCACATACATATCAGGTGGAACCCATGGCTTCCAGCTAGCTACAACAGCCCTTCCTAATTAGGGCTCCTTCATATTCCTTCCCTTTAGTTTAAAAAGGTGCTTTTGTTCTATTTTCTCTATTTTATTTTCTCTATTTTCTTTTATTTTCTTGTCCCTACCTAGCTTTTCACCTTTTATTTTTGAAAGGGTGGATATTTGAGCCCTTTTTGAGAAGGTGCTGTGGCTTTAAGGAAGCCTAATGCTGAGGAGCAGCTAACGCACCTAGTTAAGCACAATTGCATAAGCGGCTTTGACTTTTTTTTTTTTTTTTCTCTTCTTTATTTTTCTTTATGGCTTTCTTGCCAAAGCTCAATGGCTTTTTTTCTGCATGGTTTTTACCATGCTATTTAATTCTCTATTTTCTTTTAAGCTCATGGCTTTTTTCTTTATACTAAAGCTCAAGGCTTTTTCTCTATATTTTTTATGGCTTTTCGCCGGCTACTCTGCTTCAGCTTAATTCTTAACTGGCCTCAACTAAGTCAGAGGCTATGCTCTCTTGTTTCTACTCTTTTTGCTGGTCTCAACTGAGTCTGGCTTCTTCATTTTTTATGGCTTTTGGCCGGCTCGGCTTTTCACCGGCTACTCTGCTTCAGCTTAATTCTTAACTGGCCTCAACTAAGTCGGCTTTTGGCCGGCTCGCTTCGGCTTTTCGCTGGCTACTCTGCTTCGGCTTAATTCTTAACTGGCCTCAACTGAGTCAGAGGCTATGCTCTCTTGTCTCTGCCTGCCGAGCCCCGGACGGACCACCATTTGTAAGCTGCCTGTCACGGCCAGCCACGGCGCCGCCACGGGAGGAAAATTCTCGGAGGCAGAGTATAGCTTTTACTACTTTTACTTCTACTTTCTTAGAGCTTAGAGAGGGAAAGAAAGATTTTTAGAGAGAAAGATTAAAGCAAGCTTTTCTTCTTGTCTTCTTAGCTTAGAGTTAGAGTTAGAAAGATAGAGCTTAGCTTAGAGCTTAGAGTTAGAGTTTGAAAGATAGAGCTTAGCTTAGAGAAAGATTAGAGCTTCTTTCTTCTCTCTTCTTTCTTCCTTCTTCTTTCTTCTGTCTTCTGTCTTCCTTGGGAGCCTCGGCCTAACTCTGACCAGTCATTACTTCTTCTATCTGGTTTCTCTTCTGTCTTCTATCTGGTTTCTCTTCTGTAACCGCTCTGCCTACGTTCTGGTCGCTCTGATTCTTCTGACCGACCGAGTGACTGCCCGACGGACCGAATGAATTTGTTCTCCTAACTCGGACCGCTTTCACCCGGTTATATACCTTCAGGTTTGCGGGTGCCTACAGGTGCGTCACATACATACCAGGTGGAACCCATGGCTTCCAGCTAGCTGCAACAGCCCTTCCTAATTAGGGCTCCTTCATATTCCTTCCCTTTAGTTTAAAAAGGTGCTTTTGTTCTATTTTCTCTATTTTATTTTCTCTATTTTCTTTTATTTTCTTGTCTCTACCTAGCTTTTCACCTTTTATTTTTGAAAGGGTGGATATTTGAGCCCTTTTTGAGAAGGTGCTGTGGCTTTAAGGAAGCCTAATGCTGAGGAGCAGCTAACGCACCTAGTTAAGCACAATTGCATAAGCGGCTTTGACTTTTTTTTTTTTTTTTTTTTTCTTTATGGCTTTCTTGCCAAAGCTCAATGGCTTTTTTTCTGCATGGTTTTTACCATGCTATTTAATTCTCTATTTTCTTTTAAGCTCATGGCTTTTTTCTTTATACTAAAGCTCAAGGCTTTTTCTCTATATTTTTTATGGCTTTTCGCCGGCTACTCTGCTTCAGCTTAATTCTTAACTGGCCTCAACTAAGTCAGAGGCTCTGCTCTCTTGTTTCTACTCTTTTTGCTGGTCTCAACTGAGTCTGGCTTCTTCATTTTTTATGGCTTTTGGCCGGCTCGGCTTTTCGCCGGCTACTCTGCTTCAGCTTAATTCTTAACTGGCCTCAACTAAGTCGGCTTTTGGCCGGCTCGCTTCGGCTTTTCGCTGGCTACTCTGCTTCGGCTTTTCGCTGTCTACTCTGCTTCAGCTTTTGGCCAGCTACTCTGCTTCGGCTTAATTCTTAACTGGCTTCAACTGAGTCAGAGGCTCTGCTCTCTTGTTTCTACTCTTTTTGCTGGTCTCAACTGAGTCTGAGGCTATGCTTTTTCATTGCTCTTATTTCTTAGCTTTTCTTCTCTGCCTGCCGAGCCCCGGACGGGCCACCATTTGTAAGCTGCCTGGTACCGTAAACCGGGATAAAAAACTCTCGGGGGCAGAGTTAAGCTTTTACTACTTTTACTTCTACTTTCTTAGAGAGAGCTTAGAGAGGGAAAGAAAGATTTTTCTTAGAGAGAAAGATTAAAGCGAGCTTTTCTTCTTGTCTTCTTAGCTTAGAGTCTTAGAGAAAGAAAGATAGAACTTAGCTTAGAGAAAGATTAGAGCTTAGCTTAGAGAAAGATTAGAGCTTCTTTCTTCTCTCTTCTTTCTTCCTTCTTCTTTCTTCTGTCTTCTGTCTTCCTCAGGAGTCTCGGCCTAACTCTGACCAGTCATTACTTCTTCTATCTGGTTTCTCTTCTGTAACCGCTCTGCCTACGTTCTGACCGCTGATTCTTCTGACCGACCGAGTGACTGCCCGGCTGACTGAATTCTCCGTTCTCCTAACTCGGACCGCTTTCACCCGGTTATATACCTTCAGGTTTGCGGGTGCCTACAGGTGCGTCACATACATATCAGGTGGAACCCATGGCTTCCAGCTAGCTACAACAGCCCTTCCTAATTAGGGCTCCTTCATGGAAAGAAAGATTTTTCTTAGAGAGAAAGATTAAAGAGAGCTTTTCTTCTTGTCTTCTTAGCTTAGAGTCTTAGAGAGAAAGAAAGATAGAACTTAGCTTAGAGAAAGATTAGAGCTTAGCTTAGAGAAAGATTAGAGCTTCTTTCTTCTTTTTTCTTCCTTCTTCTTTCTTCTGTCTTCTGTCTTCCTCAGGAGTCTCGGCCTAACTCTGACCAGTCATTACTTCTTCTATCTGGTTTCTCTTCTGTAACCGCTCTGCCTACGTTCTGACCGCTCTGATTCTTCTGACCGACCGAGTGACTGCCCGGCTGACTGAATTCTCCGTTCTCCTAACTCGGACCGCTTTCACCCGGTTATATACCTTCAGGTTTGCGGGTGCCTACAGGTGCGTCACATACATATCAGGTGGAACCCATGGCTTCCAGCTAGCTACAACAGCCCTTCCTAATTAGGGCTCCTTCATATTCCTTCCCTTTAGTTTAAAAAGGTGCTTTTGTTCTATTTTCTCTATTTTATTTTCTCTATTTTCTTTTATTTTCTTGTCCCTACCTAGCTTTTCACCTTTTATTTTTGAAAGGGTGGATATTTGAGCCCTTTTTGAGAAGGTGCTGTGGCTTTAAGGAAGCCTAATGCTGAGGAGCAGCTAACGCACCTAGTTAAGCACAATTGCATAAGCGGCTTTGACTTTTTTTTTTTTTTTTCTCTTCTTTATTTTTCTTTATGGCTTTCTTGCCAAAGCTCAATGGCTTTTTTTCTGCATGGTTTTTACCATGCTATTTAATTCTCTATTTTCTTTTAAGCTCATGGCTTTTTTCTTTATACTAAAGCTCAAGGCTTTTTCTCTATATTTTTTTATGGCTTTTCGCCGGCTACTCTGCTTCAGCTTAATTCTTAACTGGCCTCAACTAAGTCAGAGGCTATGCTCTCTTGTTTCTACTCTTTTTGCTGGTCTCAACTGAGTCTGGCTTCTTCATTTTTTATGGCTTTTGGCCGGCTCGGCTTTTCACCGGCTACTCTGCTTCAGCTTAAATTCTTAACTGGCCTCAACTAAGTCGGCTTTTGGCCGGCTCGCTTCGGCTTTTCGCTGGCTACTCTGCTTCGGCTTAATTCTTAACTGGCCTCAACTGAGTCAGAGGCTATGCTCTCTTGTCTCTGCCTGCCGAGCCCCGGACGGACCACCATTTGTAAGCTGCCTGTCACGGCCAGCCACGGCGCCGCCACGGGAGGAAAATTCTCGGAGGCAGAGTATAGCTTTTACTACTTTTACTTCTACTTTCTTAGAGCTTAGAGAGGGAAAGAAAGATTTTTAGAGAGAAAGATTAAAGCAAGCTTTTCTTCTTGTCTTCTTAGCTTAGAGTTAGAGTTAGAAAGATAGAGCTTAGCTTAGAGCTTAGAGTTAGAGTTTGAAAGATAGAGCTTAGCTTAGAGAAAGATTAGAGCTTCTTTCTTCTCTCTTCTTTCTTCCTTCTTCTTTCTTCTGTCTTCTGTCTTCCTTGGGAGCCTCGGCCTAACTCTGACCAGTCATTACTTCTTCTATCTGGTTTCTCTTCTGTCTTCTATCTGGTTTCTCTTCTGTAACCGCTCTGCCTACGTTCTGGTCGCTCTGATTCTTCTGACCGACCGAGTGACTGCCCGACGGACCGAATGAATTTGTTCTCCTAACTCGGACCGCTTTCACCCGGTTATATACCTTCAGGTTTGCGGGTGCCTACAGGTGCGTCACATACATACCAGGTGGAACCCATGGCTTCCAGCTAGCTGCAACAGCCCTTCCTAATTAGGGCTCCTTCATATTCCTTCCCTTTAGTTTAAAAAGGTGCTTTTGTTCTATTTTCTCTATTTTATTTTCTCTATTTTCTTTTATTTTCTTGTCTCTACCTAGCTTTTCACCTTTTATTTTTGAAAGGGTGGATATTTGAGCCCTTTTTGAGAAGGTGCTGTGGCTTTAAGGAAGCCTAATGCTGAGGAGCAGCTAACGCACCTAGTTAAGCACAATTGCATAAGCGGCTTTGACTTTTTTTTTTTTTTTTTTTTCTTTATGGCTTTCTTGCCAAAGCTCAATGGCTTTTTTTCTGCATGGTTTTTACCATGCTATTTAATTCTCTATTTTCTTTTAAGCTCATGGCTTTTTTCTTTATACTAAAGCTCAAGGCTTTTTCTCTATATTTTTTATGGCTTTTCGCCGGCTACTCTGCTTCAGCTTAATTCTTAACTGGCCTCAACTAAGTCAGAGGCTCTGCTCTCTTGTTTCTACTCTTTTTGCTGGTCTCAACTGAGTCTGGCTTCTTCATTTTTTATGGCTTTTGGCCGGCTCGGCTTTTCGCCGGCTACTCTGCTTCAGCTTAATTCTTAACTGGCCTCAACTAAGTCGGCTTTTGGCCGGCTCGCTTCGGCTTTTCGCTGGCTACTCTGCTTCGGCTTTTCGCTGTCTACTCTGCTTCAGCTTTTGGCCAGCTACTCTGCTTCGGCTTAATTCTTAACTGGCTTCAACTGAGTCAGAGGCTCTGCTCTCTTGTTTCTACTCTTTTTGCTGGTCTCAACTGAGTCTGAGGCTATGCTTTTTCATTGCTCTTATTTCTTAGCTTTTCTTCTCTGCCTGCCGAGCCCCGGACGGGCCACCATTTGTAAGCTGCCTGGTACCGTAAAACCGGGATAAAAACTCTCGGGGGCAGAGTTAAGCTTTTACTACTTTTACTTCTACTTTCTTAGAGAGAGCTTAGAGAGGGAAAGAAAGATTTTTCTTAGAGAGAAAGATTAAAGCGAGCTTTTCTTCTTGTCTTCTTAGCTTAGAGTCTTAGAGAGAAAGAAAGATAGAACTTAGCTTAGAGAAAGATTAGAGCTTAGCTTAGAGAAAGATTAGAGCTTCTTTCTTCTCTCTTCTTTCTTCCTTCTTCTTTCTTCTGTCTTCTGTCTTCCTCAGGAGTCTCGGCCTAACTCTGACCAGTCATTACTTCTTCTATCTGGTTTCTCTTCTGTAACCGCTCTGCCTACGTTCTGACCGCTGATTCTTCTGACCGACCGAGTGACTGCCCGGCTGACTGAATTCTCCGTTCTCCTAACTCGGACCGCTTTCACCCGGTTATATACCTTCAGGTTTGCGGGTGCCTACAGGTGCGTCACATACATATCAGGTGGAACCCATGGCTTCCAGCTAGCTACAACAGCCCTTCCTAATTAGGGCTCCTTCATGTGACTGCATGACCAATGTGATTTTACAACATTTACACTCAGAAAAATGAGCAATTATATCCCATCTATATATATCAAAGTGCATAAATGCAGTCTACTGCAGTCTACTGTCATGTATAACTAATTAAAACAAATTAAAAATTTTAAATAAACAAATAAATACATGGTATCTGACTAAATTTGACAGCTATTTAAATAAACAAATAAATACATGGTATCTGACTAAATTTGACAGTCATTAAAACTTACCTCTTTGGGTTGCCCAGGATCCAACTGGTCTAAAATCAACTGTAATTTTCCTTGACAAAATTTGTAACTCTGTAACACAATCAACAGAACACTCAGGTATTTCATAGACTTTCAGCACTATGGCTATAAAATGATTCTGTTAACAATTTCCAGCACAGTATGCATTCTTAACAAGAGAAGAGGTTGATCTATTTTGACTTGGCAGCAAACTTGGCATCTTGTTTCCCAAGGTTTTAAATGATAATTCAATGTCCCAGTAGAACAGTATACCTTCCTATATATGACAATTATTATTTGATGAGCAACTGCAACATGTAAAATATTACAAGATCAAAAAGCATAACCAGAATGTTGTGTACCCAGAACTGTGAGATGAATGAAACAGAAATATAAAACCACATAAATAAAAAAGCACAAATAGTACCTTAGGCATAGCTACAACCCTGCTTGAACTTTTTGTTCCCATTCTTTCCTATGCTTTTCCTTAGCATTTTTTTCCATAGTTCTTTTGTGAAAAATTTCCTGAAGTAAAAATCAACATTTAGAAAAAAGTTCATAGAACATAAGCTATTTTGAAAGAAAAAAGTCTTTTTCCCTACCTAACATAATTTAAATATGCATATTAAAAAGAGCATCCAAAAATAACAAAAATGATATTAAAAACTGTAATTTCTTTTCTATTATGTAGCAAGCACTATTCTACCTCATTTTACAAAGTTTCTGAAATATGAGAAATATGAAAACCAAAGAGATTAAATCACTTCTCCAAGTCACAAAATTATCAGAAGGCATATTCCCACCCATATTAGGGTCCTCTCTCTTCATTACCTATGCTCTCCTGAGGTGCTCTCATTCAGTTCTTTAACTTTAAGTAGATCATGATGATGCACAACCTTTGGCTGGGGTATAGGTCAGTGACAGAGTGCTTGCCTAACATGTGTGAGGCCCTGGGTTTGATCTCTAACACCACAGGAAAATAAAGCACAAACTTTAATGTTTATCTAATTGGAATAGCCTCAATCTACTTATGCCTTCAGTTATCTTCTTAAACATAATTACAAACTTTTCTTTAAAAATATTGTAAGTAATGAAATAATTTTTATTACATGAGACATCAAAATGAGTCTAATACCTGTCTTAAAGGTGACCTATGCTAAAATCTCTTTTTTATATTATTGTTTATAAGTGAACAGACATAAATATATAATTGTAGTTAACTGTTATAGCAATTTAACTAGAGCATATAGACAATGTGTTCACATGAGTATATACTTGTCAGACTTTTCAGTTGTTTTAAATATTCCTTTTGGATACATGTCTGTCAGATGCAGGTTACATAAAGACTGCAAATAGAACACTCCTGTTTTTTTACAGAAATTTTGTAGTCATTTACTTTGTTACAATACATACTGAAAAATATTCACTTTGTTCAATTACTACACTTTAGATTTTAAAAAATTAAATCACCCTCATAATTAAAATTTACTCTGGAAATTTCTTCTATTTTAAATGTATGGTTTATAAACTATATAAGCCATTAAACATATAACTGGTCAAAAAATACAACTATTGTTGTTGTCCAAATAATACCAATATAGAAAACAAAAAGGATAAATATGTAATTATTAGGCCTAATGATAACTCATGCTTTAATATGTCTAATTGCAAAATGACTTCTTCCCTATTTTTTTGGAGGGGGTGTACCAGGGATTGAGCCCAAAAGTACTTCAACACTGAGCCACATCCCCAGCCCTTTTTTACATTTTTATTTAGAGACAGGGTCTCATTGAGTTGCTTAGGGCCTCACCAAATTGCTGAGGCTGGTGCTGAACTCTCATTCCTCCTACCTCAGCCTCCCGAGGGATTACTGCTGGGATTACAGGAATGCATGACCATGCCCAGCAACTTCTTTTCCTATTCTTAAAAGACAAGACCACCTAATGTTGATGACAATGATAATAGTAAATACTATTATAAGAATATTACATAATACATGCCAGGTATTGTCCAAAATTACTTCTATTAAATTCTCAGAGCAACCAAGTATGGCAAAGAACAAGGTGAACAGACTTTGGAGGGAGAGAGGCCAGTCCTAAATCCAAGATCCATTCTTAATTTAGCAATTCAAGCTTAGGCAAATTACTTACTTATTATGAGCCTTACTTTTTCCTGTGAAGTTAACTAGTAACTCCTATAATGAATACAAAGATAAGCACAGAGACCACTGCATGGCAGTAGCCTCAACAACAGATAGACAGTAATGACACTTTTAACCTTCAAGCATTGTCTTCAGTTTTAAGCACAATACCAAATCCATTGCTCACTCACAACTATGATAAAAACCACTCTCTCTCTCTGATATTCTTAAATATCCTCCAACATATACTAATAATCTGCTGTTTTTCAAAAAAAAATGGATCAAAAATTCATATACATTCAGGTTGCGTATTTTAAAATAATAATGAAATAAGGCCTATTCTATTCAGAAAATGCAAGTGGTATCAAAATAACAATATCAAAATTATGAACACAATGTTATTCACAGAAAAATTCAGACTTTTTTTAGTCCAGATCAAGTAACAATTTTGAAGGAATCAATAAGGTCAGTATTTAATGGAATTGTTAGCACACAGAGGCTAGGTCACCTCACTACAGCATGGAAGCTAATGCAGAAAAACAAGGGGTAGAGAGAAAGAATTTTATTATGATAAGCTAGCCGATGGGAAAATGGAGGACCATCTCATCCTAAAGTGCTAACTTGTAGGGTGGCTAATTTAGGGAAAGTTTATAAAAGACATGAGTAATCATGGACTGGTGGGTGCCTTCTTATAGTGGGAAGTCTGTGGCCAAATGATGCACATTGTTTCCAATCGCCTACTCACAAGATGCCTTTCATAGGAGATCTCAAGAAAAAATATATATATCATATTTCTTCAGGCTATTCTTGTCACTGATTAGTTTGCTCACAGGCAGTTCTTGGACATGTTACACAAGGACAGGCTAGAGAGGGTAGCTGCCCAGAGGCCCTCTTGTTGATCACTAAATCTCATGGAAATAAAAGAAAACATACTTCAGCTGATTATGTGAATTACAGGGTCATGTCAAGATAAATAGGGAGTCAGGAGTAAATTCTGGTCTCAATTCTTAACTTCATAATGAATGACTATTGTATTTTCAAAGTCCTTTCCAATTCTGAAAATATTCAGCCTTTCTTTGATCAATTACATGAAAGTCTCTTTTACAGTAAGTAAAATATCTCTTTAGAGTTTGCCCACACTGAAGGAGATTTCCAGTATGTTCTAGCACTCATAGATTTCTTCCCAAAACTCGAGGCATCCGATCATCCGATGCCTTCTTCTTTGTGTGTGTGTGTGTGTGGTATTGGGGATTGAACCCAAGGCCTTGTGCATGCAAGGTAAGCACTCTACTAAACTGAGCTATGTCCCTAACCCAGCCCATGCCTTCTTAATGGGCAGAACTCATTTTCAATTCAATTAGTCCCTTCTGAAACAGTCATTTTCACAGGGCAGACACTGAAAACTCAGATATAACCTGTGGACATCCCAAACAAAGCCACAGAAACTTAAAGCATGATGTCTTAAGAATCAAAACAAATGATAGGAGTCTATTCTAAAATGATGGCTTTTAGAATAGACTCCTAGCATTTTTCCATCACAGCTTTACAATTCTTCAAAAACCTATGATTCTAACTAGAAACAATTTAATACTTGAGAATTAACAATAGCTTAACACCTAGGTAATCAATTAAGCTTATTTAGATCTAAATATTTGTACTTCCTGAAACAAATTTACAATGCTCCAGTTTTCTTCGTTTGTGGTTCAATGGTTCACCAAATAAGTTAAACACTTCTTATTAAGAACCTGAGTTCTAAAGGTGGGTTTCCTTGGTCTTTCAATTCCAGAAAGTCCTTGATCTGAAGAAGCAGTCCAGCAAATCTATTAAACCACTCATCTGATTACATTAAACTAAAATATCTATACCCCACCTTTTCCCAATTAATCCATCAGCAAGGGAATGATTAGGGCATGAAGAAAATTCACAGTCTTGTCACATCTTGCATCACAGCACATAATCAACCTGACTTGTAAAGTTCACAACTCAGCACAGTCTCTCCTGCTAAGATGCAATAGTGACTAAAGCACAGCAACCTTTAAGTTCTGCTTCAAATACTTAAAGAACCATTTTTTCCTTCAATCATGAAGTTCCAACTGTAACCAATATAGATGATGTTTTTCATGTTCATCCAAACTTATCAAATCATTTTCTGGAATATGGTTAGGATCTACTTTGTAATTATGTCTTTAAGGTAGAGCTAATTAGGTGACAATATTTCCCTCCATCAGTTATGACTCACACTATGGTCAAACAGGCTTTGCAGACACAGAGACTGAACCCAGAGCCTCACACATTTCAGGCAAGGACTCTACCACTTAAGTACACCCCCAGTCGGTCAGACTTCTTTTGGCCTGAAAAGTCTGTGTGTTGCAGTTCCTGTCACATGGGCTCTAGTCTAGTTTTCCTTGTTTTCCATTAGCCATAGGCCTTTCTCTATCTTTGCTGTGGCCAAATGACAAGGCACCTTAGATTCTGATTGGATAAAATGTAAAACCTCAAATATTTTAACACTAAAAAGTCTAATGTTTTAAAGGTAAGAATTCATAGTAATCATCATTTCAGAAAATGTACAGAGGAAATGTTTTATCTCTGTATCACATATATAATTTAAACTTCAATAAGGATTAATTAAGAATAAGATGTTTGAACTAAAGCTTAATTTCTTTCAACCCTTACTACTAAAAAAAAAATTAAGAGATTAATTTTTTCACCTTTAAGAATTATCTCAGACATGACACAACTATTCACAAAACATAATTCTGTAAGGTGGTATTTCATGAACTAAATCTTTACTATTAGATGACTTTATTGTTTATTTTTCTTTTGAATCTTTATGTTAGAAAGTATAAAATCTGCCGGGTGCAGTGGCACATGCCTGTAATCCCAGCACTTGGGAGGCTGAGGCAGGAGGATTGCGAGTTCAAAGCCAGCCTCAGCAATAGCGAGGCATTTAGCAACTCAGTGAGACCCTGTCCCTAATAAAATACCAAAAAAAAAAGGGCTGAAGATGTGGCCCAGTGGTCGGGTACCCCTGAGTTCAATCCCTGGCACCAAAAAAAAAAAGAAAGTATAAAATCTGGCTAATAAATTTACTGAAGTTTATGATTATTAAACATCATTTCCAAATTTAAATGCAAAACTGAACAACCTACCTGATTGAATGATGAATCACTATCAGAGCAATTATCTGTGCAGTAACTACTGCTCTTCTCCTTTTGGATTTTTTTTCTGCCTCTCCTGACTTCGTATCTCATCTTCTTCAAACTTGTTAATCATAGACTCCACCACAACCATCATAACATTATTCAGGGAATGTACCATTTCTTTATACCTTCAAATTCAAAGTAGTCTTAATAAGAGAAAGATTATCAACAGAAATCAAAAGTCATTTAAGTTAAACTACCTGATCATCTCCATAAAATAAAAAAAGCACCTTTAATGGCACAATGCTGAAGACAAAAATCTAAACTTAACATTTCGTACAGAAAAAAATATATATAACAAGACAAGAATAAAAATTAATAGGGAATCCAAAAAAGTGTTATTTCATGGGGTTTTCATCTAGTTATATAAACCAACACAACAAAGTCAAGATACCTCAGGCAATATGTTCCAATGGTATGTGTTCAAATTACTAGCAACAAGATAACCTGTTAATAGCCTTACCAAAACTCAAATTATTCTACACTTCACCTTGATCCCTGGTCTTATCTGTCTCTTTCTCTATCCTATTTTCCTTTATTTTTTGTTCCTTTCTCTCATCTATACTTCATACCTCCAGGCACAGATAGCCTCACCTGAGACCTGCTTCAAGACCAACTTAAGAGTGTGACTGTCAGAGGGTCCTTTCAAACACAAACTGGAGAACCCATTAATAGGGATGTTAGGAAAGGGATTTCTGAAGATGGCAACAGTTCGAACTAGATAACTTCTAAGATCTCTTTCAGCTCTAATGGTCTTAAATTCTTGAAAAACAACTCATAATACATTGCTCTATTATTTAAGTATGACCCCTCAAAGCACCCATGTTAATTTTAGACTGAGATCCCCAAAAGCCCTAGAAGTAGAATTTTAGATCAAGAAAGAAACATAAAGTCCAGTCTTTTATTTCACAAATGAAGAATATGTGACCTGGAACACTGACATTTCTGTATTTAAAACAAAAAAAGGCACAAAGATTTATAGAAACACAGTGAATACTAAATTTAGAATTAGAAATTCTGGATTACAAGCCTGATTCATTTGCTTACCAGTTCTGACTTCATAAAAATGTCTCAATTTCCTCAGCTATAAAAGGACAGAAAATGAATACATCTGGCTAAACTATTTCATATAGCATGGCAATAAATAAATGAAAATAAATATCTGAAAAGGCTTTGAAAATATAAAGCACTAGACATGTATTTATCATTATAATAAGGGAAATACATGAGGAAAATAACAGCAAAAAACTTTTTATTTATAAATCTGGCCAAGTGGTCATTGTAATTTCATTCGCCAAAGGGAAAATAGTTACTCTGTCTCACAAGAGCAATAAAGCCAGCCTAGGTATAACTAAAAAGAACAAATAAAAAATTTAAATTTAAAAAAAAAAAAAAAGCTAGGCTAAGGAATTTGAATAGAAATAATAGAGTGAAATTTTGTTTGTTTTTGCAGCGCTAGTGATCAAACCAGGGCCTCGTGCATGCTAGACAAGTGCCCTACCAATAAACTATATCCCCAGCCTCCAGTTTGGGGGAAATTATCATATACATTCATAAGATACATTTTGCTAACACCACCAAAGACCCACTAAAGGCTTACTTGGTCACCAGCAATGGCACAATTGAGAGATAGGGGAGAGGTGGGGCATAGTGGGAGAGGTCTTAGGTCATTAGGGGTATTACCCTTGAAAGGAATAGGGCACCCTAGTCTCTTGCTCTCAGTTCTTTGCTTCCAGCCTTGAGGTGAATGGGCTTCCTCACTATGTGTTCCCACCATGATGTACTGCTTCAGCACAGGGCCAAAAGCAAACAATCAACCATGGACTGAAACCTCCAAAATAAACCCTTTCTGTTTATAAGCTGATCAATCTCACATAAGTTTTGCAGTAAGGGAAACCTGACTAATCCACATTTTAAATTA
Organism: Tamias sibiricus; assembly: GCA_025594165.1. Lineage (NCBI taxonomy): Eukaryota > Metazoa > Chordata > Mammalia > Rodentia > Sciuridae > Tamias > Tamias sibiricus. Next base: position 106,946,319 of record CM046666.1, read on the forward strand.
TATATTTTAGAAATCACATACCTATAAATAATGTATAATTTGTATAATATAATTAAATAAAATATATTTAATATATATTTAACAATATGTATATATAATACAGAGCTATAATCAAATTTATATAATATATATTTCTAAATTACCAGAAACCATGAGAAACACAAAACTAATGAACAAAGATTAGGAACAATGGAGGAAGGGGTGTGGGGGAGTGACATACAGAAAAGAAATGCAGTGGAGGTAAGAATCCAGGGAATTTACTAGTAAAAGGATATAAAATGCAAAACAGAGTTCCAAGACACTCACTAGACTAAACTGAAAACTACATATATACAGGATTACTGAGACAAAAGACTCAATTACCCTCTCTTAGAGTCTCGGCAGCAATAAACAGGGAAACAAAATATGCCCTGGTAGCTATCAATATCTATCCATCAAAAGTTGTTTTCTCCTTCCACAGTAATTGGACTGTAGTTAAAATTATACTGCCCAACCTCCTTTGCAATTAGGTCTGACTGTGTGAATATAAAGTTCCTGTCCCTTAAAATTTTGTGATTTAATGAAGAACTATAAAAATAAATCTCAATAATATAAAGAGTAAGCTGGACACAGTGGCACACACCTGTAATCCCAGCACTTTGGGAGGCTGAGGGAGAAGGACCGCGAGTTCAAAGCCAGCCTCAGCAATGGCGAGGCACTTAGCAACTCAGTGAAACCCTGTTTCTAAATAAAATACAAAAAAGGGCTGGGCAGGAGGGAAAAAAGATGGCGGACAGCAGAGAAGCACGCTCGGGAGACTGGCAATAAAACAGTCTTATCGGGAAGATTGAACGCGTTCTTAGCAACGGTCCTGCAACTGGAAGGGAGCTGAGACATCCCCGCACATACAGACTGTGAAAATACAAGGAACTCCACACCGCTGACACACGGAGTCCAGTGCCAGCGACCCACAGGCAGAACCAGCATTAACGGCGCAGCTGCCGTGGTAGCACTGCAGTACAGGAAGTGCAGACCACGGCAAAAAACAGCGCAGAATAAAAAGAGAGCCAGACGCGAGCAGCTGCCTCACAGACTTCTTTCACGTAAACTGCCGAACGGGACCTGCACACATCAGAGTAACACACAGGACCGGGATACGGCTGTCGGGACCGGGGAAGGCGCCGCCATTTTGGAGAAGGGCTGCGCTTGACCGCTACAAAGAAACGGAGAAAGAAAAACAGTTGCAGGCATCCAAGGAACAATCCAGAGCCGGGGAAAACAGCAAACACCTGGTGAGACATGCACAGGCAGCCTGAAGGAAAGGGCCTGCCTGAGGCCAGCACAGCAACCACAAGAGCTATAACCGGGGGCGGGCGTAGGGAATGCATGCCTTTTTGATGACCGCTTTCTTGGTGCTATTCACGTACTGACACCCCCCACCCCCAGCCATTATTCCTCTATGCCAATCTGCCGCTGGCCAAAGCTGCAGACTAGACTCTACTGTGACTTTGTGGGTGTGGTCCAAGTCAACTGGCTTAAACTCCGACTCTGTTTTTGTTTTTTTTTGTTTGTTTGTTTGTTTTTTGTTTGTTTGTTTATTTCTTTTTGTTTGTTTTTTGCTTTTGTTCTGTTTGATAGTGGGATTATTTGTGTGTCTGTGTGCCTCTTTCCTTCCTTCCTTCTCACTTTAGTCTCTTCTGCCCTCATCTTATCTACTTACACCCTGTCATTGTGTACTCATCAGAGGTGAAAACAAGGTATACGCAGAAATTGGGACTTCTAGGCCTGGGGCAATTGAAATATACAGAAAAGCGGTGTTATATATAGTTTAATCTCTATTTTTCTTGACTCAGTTTCTCTCTCCTCTCTCTTACAATAATTCTTAATTCTTTATTATCTCGCATTGTTCCTTTTTATTTTTTCTTTTCCATCTTCCTTTATCTTTCTTCTCTCAAAGGCTAAATAAGTTGGGTTTATATACAAATCATCTTTCCTCTAAATCGCTCACTCCATTCTCTTTTCTCTCCTGTCTGCTGATATTAAACCACTTCCATAGAATTCTGCTGTTATACTTCCTAAGAAAGAACATCTCAGTAATCTCACTTGCTTCTTCCTAAAGATATCATCTCTGTATCCAATACTGAAACTGTAAACCCCAACGCAAGCATACAGAGTAAATTGGAAACAATATCTGGGTTAACTAAATCTGTACATTGTGATCAAACTGGGATTTGCTGTAAAGAAAGTGTTAGAGCTTAAATTGTAAGGTATTTATAAGGGGACCTGACAGCATTGTACCACAGGAGAAACATAAGGCTATAAGGTGAAATCGAAATAGGCAAGGTCCCACAGTGCTAGGAGAATAGACACACAAGCATTATGAAGAAGCAAGGGAAGAAAGTGGCTGAAACCAACCAACAGGCCTCCTCAATTGATCTGATGGCAAGCACAGTTGGTCAAATGCCAGAGATGGAATTTAGAAATTACATATTCCAAATGTTTATGGATCTTAAGATTGAAATAAAAAATGAGATGAGAGAGCAAGTAGAGGCAGCAAAAGAGCATTTTGACAAAGAACTCCAAAAACAAATACAAGAAGCAAAAGATTACTTCAATAGGGAGATAGAGATTCTAAAGAAAAACCAAACGGAAATTCTGGAAATGAAAGAAGAAATAAACCAAACTAAATGCTCAATTGAAAGCATCACCAACAGATTAGATCACCTGGAAGAAAGGACCTCAGGTAATGAAGACAAAATATTTATCCTGGAGAAAAATCTAGAGGACATGGCAAAAGAAGTAAGAAAACAAGAACAGAACATTCAGGAATTATGGGACAGCATAAAAAGACCAAACCTAAGAGTGATTGGTGTTGAAGAAGGTGCAGAGTTTCAAACCAAAGGAATGAGTAATTTATTCAATGAAATAATAGCAGAAAATTTTCCACACATGAGGAACGAATGGCAAAACCAAGTTCAAGAGGCTTACCGAACACCAAACGTACAAAACCACAACAGATCCACACCAAGGCACATTATAATGAAATTGCCTAATATACTAGGCAAGGAGAGAATACTAAAAGCCACAAGAGAAAGAAAGCAGATTACATATAGGGGGAAACCGATCAGATTATGCTCAGATTTTTCAACCCAGACCTTAAAAGCTAGAAGATCCTGGAATAGCATATTTCAAGCTCTGAAAGAAAAGGGTTGTCAACCAAGAATCTTATATCCAGCAAAACTGAGCTTTAGATTCGAAGATGAAATAAAAACCTTCCATGACAAACAAAAGTTAAAAGATTTCACAAATCGAAAGCCAGCACTTCTGAACATCTTGGGCAAATTTTTCCACGAAGAAGAAGAGAAAAATAACACTGAAAACCAACAAAGGGAGATAGTAAACTAAAGGAATTACCAACCAGAGGAGAACCCAAATCAAGCTAATTACCATAATACATTTAAAAATGGATGGAAATAAGAATCACATCTCAATAATAACCTTGAATGTTAATGGTCTAAACTCACCATTTAAAAGACACAGATTGTCAGATTGGATTAAAAGAAACAACCCAACAATTTGTTGCCTACAAGAAACACACCTCATAGAAAAAGACATCAAGCGATTGAAGGTGAAAGGCTGGGAAAAGTCTTATCATGCACACGGGCTGCGGAAGCAGGCAGGGGTTTCCATTCTCATATCAAATAAAGTAGACTTCAAGCCAAAGCTAATCAAAAGAGATAAAGATGGATATTTCTTACTACTTAAGGGAACCATTCATCAACAAGATATAACAATTATAAATCTATATGCCCCAAATAATGGAGCACCTACATTCATCAAACAAACCCTTCTCAAGTTCAAGAGTAAAATAGACCACAACACAGTTATTCTAGGGGACTTCAACACACCTCTCTCACCAATGGATAGATCATCCAAACAAAAGCTAAATAAAGAAACATTAGGCCTCGTTAAAACAATTAATAACTTACACCTAACGGACATATATAGAATATTTCATCCCTCAGTAAGCGAATACACTTTCTTCTCAGCAGCACATGGCTCCTTCTCCAAAATTGACCATATATTATGTCACAAGGCAACTCTCAGCAAAAATAAAAAAATAGAAATCCTACCTTGCATTCTATCAGACCATAATGGGATGAAATTGGAAATCAATGATAATACAAAAAATAAAAAAAAACTACTCCAACAGCTGGAAGCTAAACAACATGCTACTGAATGAACAAGGGGTTGAAGAAGACATCAAGGAGGAGATTAAAAAATTCCTAGAGGTAAATGAGAATGCTGATACATCATACAGAAATCTCTGGGACACTATGAAGGCAGTAGTAAGAGGAAAATTCATTGCACTGAATTCCTTCATTAAAAGAAAAAAACAACAACAAATAAAGGATTTAACATCACACCTCAAAGCACTAGAAAAAGAGGAACAGATCAACACTAAGAGCAGTAGAAGACAGGAAATAAATAAAATCAGAGCTGAAATTAATGAAATTGAGACTAAAGAAACAATTCAAAGAATTGACAAAACCAAAAGTTGGTTCTTTGAAAAAATAAATAAAATTGACAGACCCCTAGCAATGCTAACAAAAAGAAGAAGAGAAAAAACTCAAATTACTAGCATCCGTGATGAAAAAGGAAATATCACAACAAACACCTCAGATATACAGGAGATAATTAGAAATTACTTCGAAAAATTGTACTCTAATAAAATAGAAAATACTGAAAGCATAGACAGATTTCTAGAGTCATATGAATTCCCTAAACTGGAACAGGAGGCTATACACAATTTAAATAAATCAATTTCAAGTGAAGAAATAGAAGAAGCTATCAAAAAACTTCCAACAAGAAAAAGTCCAAGTCCTGATGGGTTTACAGCCGAGTTCTACAAGACCTTCAAAGAAGAACTGATACTGATGCTCTTCAAATTATTTCAAGAAATAGAAAAAGAGGGAGCTCTTCCAGACTCTTTCTATGAGGCCAATATCACATTAATCCCAAAGCCAGGCAAAGACACAGCCAAGAAAGAAAACTTCAGGCCAATATCTCTAATGAATATAGATGCAAAAATCCTCAATAAAAGTCTGGCAAATCGGATTCAAAAAACATATCAGAAAGATAGTGCACCATGATCAAGTGGGGTTTATCCCAGGAATGCAAGGCTGGTTCAACATTCGGAAATCAATAAACATAATACGTCACATCAATAGACTTAAAGATAAAAACCATATGATCATCTCAATAGATGCAGAAAAAGCATTTGACAAAATACAACACTCCTTTATGTTCAAAGCTCTAGAAAAATTAGGAATAACAGGAACATATCTCAACATTATAAAAGCTATCTATGCAAAACCTAAAGCTAACATTATCTTTTTTTGTGTGTGTGGTTACCAGGGATTGAACTCAGGGGCATTCGACCACTGGGCCACATCCCCAGCCCGTTTTTGTATTTTATTTAGAGACAGTGTCCCACTGATTTGCTAAGTGCCTCGCCATTGCTGAGGCTGGCTTTGAACTCGCGATCCTCCTGCCTCAGCCTCCCAAAGTGCTGGGATTACAGGCATGCGCCACCGTGCCCGGCTCAAGCTAACATTATCTTAAATGGAGAAAAATTAAAAGCATTCCCTCTAAAAACTGGAACAAGACAGGGATGCCCCCTCTCACCACTGCTATTTAACATAGTACTGGAAACTCTGGCCAGAGCAATTAGACAGACCAAAGAAATTAAAGGGATCCAGACAGGAAAAGAAGAGCTCAAATTAGCACTATTTGCTGATGACATGATAATATACCTAGAAGACCCAAAAAACTCTACCAGAAAACTTTTACAACTAGTAAATGAATTCAGCAAAGTAGCAGGATACAAAATCAATACTCATAAGTCAAAGGCATTTTTGTACATCAGTGACAAAGCCTCTGAAAGGGAAATGATGAAAACTACTCCATTTACAATACCATCAAAAAAAAAAATAAAAAACCTGGGAATCAACTTAACAAAAGAGGTGAAGGACCTCTATAACGAAAACTATAGAACACTAAAGAAAGAAATCGTAGAAGACCTCAGAAGATGGAAAGACCTACCTTGTTCTTGGATAGGTAGAATTAATATTGTCAAAATGTCCATACTACCAAAAGCATTATACAGATTTAATGCAATTCCAATCAAAATCCCAATGACATTCCTCAAAAAAATAGAAAAAGCAGTCATGAAATTCATCTGGAAAAACAAGAGACCCAGAATAGCTAAAGCAATCCTGAGCAGGAAAAGTGAAGCAGGCGGCATCACCATACCAGACTTTAAATTATACTATAGAGCAATAGTAACGAAAACAGCATGGTAGTGGCACCAAAATAGACCAGTAGACCAATGGTACAGAATTGAGGACACAAAGACTAATACATATAATTTCAGCTATCTTATATTAGACAAAGGCACCAAAAATGTACAGTGGAGAAAGGATAGCCTCTTCAACAAATGGTGCTGGGAAAACTGGAAAGCCATATGCAACAAAATGAAATTAAACCTGTATCTCTCACCATGCACAAAATTCAATTCAAAGTGGATCAAGGACTTAGGAATTAGACCAGAGACACTACACCTAATAGAAGAAAAAGTAAGCTCCAATTTCCAACATGTCAGATTAGGCTCCAAGTTCCTTAACAAGAATCCTGTAGCGCAAGAATTATTACCAAGAATTAATGAATGGGATAGATTTAAGCTAAAAGCTTCTTCTCAGCAAAAGAAACAATCAGTGAGGTTAACAGAGAACCAACTAACTGGGAACAAATATTTAATACATGCACATCAGATAGAGCACTAATTTCTAGAATATATAAAGAACTCAAAAAACTTGACACCAAAAAAACAAATAATCCAATTGATAAATGGGCTAAGGAATTGAAAAGACACTTCTCAGAAGAAGATACACGATTAATCAACAAATACATGAAAAAATGCTCAACATCGCTGGCAATTAGAGAAATGCAAATCAAAACTACTCTAAGATTTCATTTCACTCCAGTCAGAATGGCAGCTATCAAGAACACAAACAACAATAAATGTTAGAGACGATGTGGGGAAAAAGGCACACTCATACATTGCTGGTGGGACTGCAAAATGGTACAACCATTATGGAAAGCAGTTTGGAGATTTCTTGGGAAAATGGGAATGGAACCACCCTATGACCCAGCCATCCCACTCCTGGGTCTATTCCCAAAGGACTTAAAAACAGCATATTACAGTGACACAGCTACCTCAATGTTTATAGCAGCACAATTCACAATAGCTAGGTTGTGGAACCAACCTAGATGTCCCTCGGTAGATGAATGGATAAAGAAAATGTGGCATATATACACAATGGAATTTTATTCAGCAATAAAAGAGAATAAAATAATGACATTCGCAGGTAAATGGATGAAGTTGGAGAATATAATGCTAAGTGAAATCAGTCAATCTCAAAAATCCAAATACCGAATGTTTCCTCTGATATAAGGAAGCCGGTTCACAGTATTGATGGGTCGGGATACATAAGGAGGACTAGAGGAACACTATAATGGTCAAAGGGTGGGGGGGAAGGGAGGGTGCAAGGGGGGAAGGGGGGAAAAGTGGTTGAATAAGATGGATATCATTATTCTAAATGCACGATTGAAGACTTGAATGCTGTGAATATACTTTGAATACAAACTGTTTTATGTAAAAAGATGCTCTATATGTATAGTATGAACTGTAATACATACTACTATAAAATAAAAATTAAAAAAAAAAAAAAAGGGCTGGGGATGTGGCCCAGTGATCGAGTGCCCCTGAGTTCGATCCCTGGTACCAAAAAATAATAATAATAATATAAAGAGTAAGATTAAGGGTAATTAAAATCCATAAAAAACTGAAACAGGATTTAGATATAAATGTTTTCAGCATATCTTCTTACAAAGAAAAATTCTTCTGAAATCTATACCAACAAAAATGGCCAGAGGGAAAATACAGAGTAATAATTTTTTAATTAATTAAAAATAACTAGGAGCTGGGGATATAGCTCAGTTGATAGAGTGCTTGCCTCACATTCACAAGGCTTTGGGTTCAATCTCCAGAACCATCAAAAAAAAAAAAAAAATAGCGCACTTCAAAATCAAGAGTTAAATGAACAGGAGCCATTACAGCTTTGGAAAAGCTAAGGAGACTATAAATACCACTGAGTAAATACCCTTAATGCTTCAAGAACTATACAATAAGGACTACAGAAGACAAAGGTCCCAAATAAAAAGCACACCAATCAAAAACAAAAATCTACACAGTAAGCACGTCCACTCACTATATGAGTAATATATGACAGGGCCTACAAATGAATTCTTGCATGCGCAAACATCTATTTAAAAGGCAAATATCAAAATGTTTAATTAGGAAAACACTTTGTAATCATTTCAGTAAAAATGTTGTTAATAGATGCACTATTGCTACATTAGCCCTAAGTAATTGCTAAAGAATCACACACAAAAAAATTGAAAGAAAATAATACTCTGTACAATTTAAAGTCTTTCATCCATGGTTCATAAAGCAGAAGACAAATACTCATTAAGTCATTTAAAATCTTTGTAAGGTAGTTATTATTGTATTAATTTTTACACAAGGGTGAACTAAAACACAAGAAATTAAATAGCTCATCCAAATATAAAAAAAGTAATTTCCTAACAGTATCATATATAAAACTCTATTTTTATCATTAAAATATTTTAATTATCTAATAAAGTATTTTAGTATTCCTTTTAGATTAAGTTTAATAAGACTGCTAGCAACAAGCTACTAAGAATTATAATATCCAAAGACAAAAAAATAAATACATTTTTATTTTTCTCCAAATCAAGAACTAAACCTTAATCTCTATGGTTTTGCTTGATATACATTAGAAGGATGAATTTACTAAATTTATTAATACCTATACACTATCACTTTGCTCAAGTAATAACACATTTATTTAAACAATGAAATTAGTTATTACAAAGAGGAAGAGATCCTGTCTAAACTTATTTTTAAAAACTTATTTAAAATAAGTCAGATTAGGGCTGGGGTTGTAGCTCAGTGCTAAAGTACTTGCCTAGCACATGTGAGGCACTGGGTTTACCTATCCTCAGCACCACATAAAAATAAATAAACAAAATAAAGGTATTGTGTTCATCTACAACTAAAATAAAAAAAAAAAAAAAGAAGAATAGAGGGCTGGGGCTATGGCTCAGTGGTAGAGCGTTTATCTCGCATGTGTGAGGCCCTGGGTTCGATCCTCAGCACCACATAAATAAAATAAAGGTATTGTGTCTACCCACAACTAAATAAATATCTAAAAAAAAAAAAAAAAAAAAATAGAGAAGTTGTGAAAAATAATAAGTCAGATTTAATGCTTTAAAATGAAGTAGATAACATAAGCTTGAGGACATATTCCAAGGTCTCTGATACTATGGTGGGCAAAATAAGTCCTGTGAAGCTAAACTGACTTTTCACTTAGTTTTGAAAATAAAGTTTTATAGGCACACATACACACTCTTTCATTTATATATTATCTAGGGCAATTTCATACTACAACAGTTGGAAAGGCCTAAAGTAATTATTAGATGGCCCTTACCAACCCCTGCCGTAGAATATGATGGAATGACAAAAATAAAGGAACCTGGGTCCCTAGATGAATCCATTGAGCAGATCCACCAACCCACCCTCTACTCAAATACTTCTGCACCACCACATAAAAAACTACTCTATTTGAGACTTTGTGCTTTAATGTCTCTTTGTTATAGGTGTTCAATGCATATTCTTTAATTTTCATGTAACATTTCATATATATCATGGCACTTACCATATTGCATTCAAACTATTTAAGTTTCTATTGCAGTGTAATATCAAACTTCCTATTATGCTATGGATTATAGAAGGGTAGAAAACATCTTATTCATCTTTATAGCTCCAGGATCTAACATATAACATATAGTAGTTACTCATTAACTATGTGATAAGTCTATGACTGATAAGGGGAAAGAAAAAAATTATTGGTAAAGCCAGAATTATTTCAAACATCAGTGTATTAGATTGTTTTCCTCTACGATAACAATACCTGAGGCTGGGTACTTTGTAAAAAAAAAAAAAAAAAAGAAGAAGTTTATTTATTTTTCAATTTTGGAGGCTCAAGATCTTGGCACAGGCTTCTGCTTTACTCTAGTAAATACCTTTTGGTGAATGGCATCACAATGTCAGAGTGCATGCAACAGGAATCATATGGCAAAAAAGGAAGCCAGAGAGTGGAGAGGGGCCAGTCTTGTTCTTTTATGACAACTCTCTTCCTAGAACTAAATAGGGTTCCATGAAAATCTCCTTACTCCCTTCTGAAGGCAGCATCCAAAATGACCTAATTATTCTGCAACTAAGCCCCACCTCTTTTTTTATTCTAATTTGTTATACACATTTGCAGAGTACATTTCATTTCATATTACATACAAAGAGCACAATTTTTCAAGTTGCTGGTTTTATATAAAGTATTTTTACAACAATTGTGTCTTCATACATGTATTTAGGGTAATCATGGATAACTCAGTCTGCCATTATTCCTATCCCCTTGTCCCCTCTCCTCCCTCCCCCCCTTTGTTCTATTTAAAGCTCTTTCATTCCTCTCATTCCCTCTCTCTTGCCTTTGTAAGTTAGTATCTTCATATCAAAGAGATCATTCGACCTTTGGTTTTTTGGGATTGGCTAACTTCACTTAGCATTATTTTCTCCAATTCCATCCATTTACCTGCAAATGCCATGATTTTATTCTCTTTTAGTGCTGAGTAGTGTTCCATTGTGTATATATATACCAAAGTTTCCCTATCCATTCATCTGCTGTTGGGCATCGGGGTTGGTTCCACAATCTAGCCATAGTGAATTGTGCTGCTATAAACATTGATGTGGCTGTGTCCCTGAAGTAAGCTGTTTTTAAGTCCTTTGGGAATAGGACAAGGAGTGAGATAGCTGGGTCAAATGGTGGTTCCATTCCCACTTTTCCTAGGAATCTCCAGGAATTTCCTAGGAATACTATTTTCCAGATTGGCTTCACCAATTTTAAGCCCCACCTCTTGAAGGTTCTACCACCTCTTAATACTGCCTCATTGGTGACCAAGATTCCAACATCATTGGGGGACACACTGCATCTAAACCACAGTAATCAATAACATAAAATTGATTATTCTGGCAAAAGACACTTTCATTAATTCCTTCAACAAATACCAATTAAGCACCTACAATGTACCAGTCATTATCTAAACATTAGGTTATAGAAACAAAAGATAAAATTATCTTTGTAAAGCTTGGATTAAGAAGCACATTTGATCCTTCGTAAAACGTGACAAAAGAGCTAAAAGGAAAATTAAGGAAAGTGAGAGAGAAAGAAAATAACAGGAAAATTACTGATTTATGCAGAGAGGTGAACAAAGAGCTCTGAAAAGAAGACATTGAACTAAGATCCCAAAAACGTGAAGGAGCAAGTCATACAAATATTTAGGAAGGACAATCTAGGTAACAGAAGCAGCAAGAGTGCAAATTGCTGAGGGATGGCCCAGTTGGCTTGCTTAAGAAAGAGTGCAGGAGCCCTGTTTGGGGAGATGGCTTGAATTGCGGTTGACTATGAGCCGTGGAGATTTGGGCATTGTCGCCTTCCGTAGTCTCACGGGACTTGTCCCAGGATCTCGAGTGACTTGGCCGAGATTGCTGATCGGGTCAGCGCCATTTTGGTGGTGTGTGCGGCGCATGTTAGTCGTTGTTAGAGCCAGAGAGAAAAGTTATCAGAATAAAAAGCTGTTTGTCTCCAGTTTGCCTCTGAACTTCTTCCCGCGGCTTTGTTGCTCCAAGCTGCTATCGCTTCAGGCAGCAACAAAAGAGCAAGATGAGATGGCTGGTGCAGTAGGAGTGGACACATGTTAAGAAATGAGGAAGGCAAGGGAAAAGGCTGATGGCGGGTCTGGTTGCCTACAGAAAGAACTCTGCATTTTACTCTGAGGAAAACAGGAAGATTTTGGAGAGTTCTGAATGAGAGAGTGTCACATACTGATTCACTGTTTTAAAGCATCATTTCAGCTGCTATGAAGTGCTGTGTGAAAAACAGACTTTGGGGTGGGGACAGGGATGGGTTAGTAATGCTATCTCAAAGCCCAGTTAAAAGAAAAGTTACTTTAAAGTATTACCACAGGCATACTCACTCTTTAGAGTCCTGAGTTCTTCTAGTAACATGCTGTACAACAGTATCATAGCCAGATTCCTCACTCTGATTCTGATCAGATGTGCATTTTTCCATTTCTTCTTCAATCATAGACCCCAAAGTGTTGCATATGTGCTGTCTAAGGTATTTCACAAATTCATAGCTGAAAGAAATATTTAAAAATTAATTTGGTATAAAAGTGCAATTATTAATAATAGCCAGAAAAAAAAAGTTAGTACAGAAAAGTCTATAACATATTCAGATTTCTTACCTTAAACTACAATTAAATTATTCATTCATTATAAATCATTAAGCTTATCTAGAATTTTGTTTTGCTTTGAATTTTTTCTGAGGTACTTAGCAAAGAGCATCATTTAAAGACAACCTTAGGGAGGGGAGGTAATGTCACAGCAGAAGCAAATCTTAGAGGAATCCCAAATCTTAATGGGTTTAGAGTCTCCTCGTTTCTTCTTTATGCTCCTATCTGTGACATGTGATGCTGAAGAGAAGGTGAAGCAGTTGTTGGACAATTATTTAGGCTGATAAAAACCTAAGTAGAAAACAGTAATTTTGAAAGAATAATAGGAAATGAAATCTTGAAGTAGTTTTGATTTGCATTTCTCTAATTGCCAGAGATGTTGAACATTTTTTCAGGTATTTATTGATTGTGTATCTTCTTCTGAGAAGTGTCTTTCAGTTCCTTGGCCCATTTATCGATTGGGCTATTTGTTTTTTCCGTGTTAAGATTTTTGAGTTCTTTATGTATTCTAGAGATTAGTGCTCTATCTGATGTGCATGTGGTAAAAATTTGTTCCCAATTAGTTGGTTCTCTATTCACCTCACTGATTGTTTCTTTTGCTGAGAAGAAGCTTTTTAGTTTGAATCTACCCATTTATTGATTCTTGATATTAATTCTTGTGCTACAGGAGTCTTATTAAGGAACTTGGGGCCTAATCCAACATGTTGGAGATTAGAGCTTACTTTTTCTTCTATTAGGTGTATTGTCTCTGGTCTAATTCATAGGTCCTTGATCCACTTTGAGTTGAGTTTTGTTCATGGTGAGAGATAAGAGTTTAATTTCATTTTACTGCATATGGATTTCCAGTTTTCCCAGCACCATTTGTTGAAGAGGCTATCCTTTCTCCAATGTACATTTTTGGCTCCTTTGTCTAATATAAGATAACTGAAATTATATATATTAGTCTCTGTGTCCTCAATTATTTACCATTGGTCTACCAGTCTATTTCAGTGTCAATACCATGCTGGTTTTGTTACTATTGCTCTGTAGTATAATTTAAGGTCTGGTATAGTGATGCTACCTGCTTCACTTTTCTTGCTAAGGATTGCTTTAGCTATTCTGGGTCTCTAATTTTTCCAGATGAATTTCATGACTGCTTTTCTATTTCTTTGAGAAATAACATTCCAGTCAGAATGAGAGCTATTAAGAACACAAACAATGATAAATGTTGGAGAGGATGTGGAGAAAAAGGCACACTCATATATTGCTGGTGGGACTGCAAAATGGTGCAGCCATTATGGAAAGCAGTATGGAGATTCCTTGGAAAACTGGGAATGGAACCACCTTATGACCCAGCCATCCCACTCCTGGGTCTATTCCCAAAGGACTTAAAAGCAGCATACTACAGGGACACAGTCACATCAATGTTTATAGCAGCACAATTCACAACAGCCAGGTTGTGGAACCAACCTAGATGCCCCTCAGTAGATGAGTGGATAAAGAAAATGTGGTATATATAGACACAATGGAATATTACTCAGCAATTAAAGAGAATAAAATAATGGCATTTTCAGGTAAATGGATGAAGTTGGAGAATATAATGCTAAGTGAAGTTAATCAATCTCAAAAATCCAAATGCCGAATGTTTTCTCTGATATAATAAGTAGGCTGATTCACAGTGGGGTTGGGTCAGGGAACAGAGGAGGATTAGAGGAACACTAGAAAGGTTAATGGGGAAGGAGGAAAAGGGAGGGAGCAAGGGGGTATGAAGGGAAAAAAAAGAAGATGGTAGAATAAGATGGATATCATTATCCTAAATGCATGATTGAAGACATGAATAGTATGAATATACTTTGTATACAAACAGTGTTATGTAAAAAGATGCTCTATATGTTTACTGTGAATTGTAATGCATGCTACTATTATATATACAACAACTTCATATAAAAAATGAAAAGAATAAATAGGAAAAGGTTACTCTCCCATCACTAAAATGGAAAGCTTTTGCGTATATTTTAAAAGTAGTAACTGAACTAAATACCACCCAAAAAGTACTTGTCAATTTTTATGGAGAGAAGTATCCCACATAATTCAATATACTGGACAGTTTTCTTCATACAGTTAGGTTGATGTTAATATTAAAATTAGTTTGTAAATTCAAACAATCTAGAAAATATGAGAAAGTAAAAGTTCTACAAAGAATTATTTTATGAAACATTTACTGAAAGTAAAGGGCAATAATTATGATTAATATCATGATTTAGAAATGTTAACATTTCTACAGTCTCTCAAATGACGAAGCTAATTTAGAATGGGTCTATTTTGTAAATGTCACTATATACAAAGACAAGTGGTTGAATAAGAGCCTCATATATATGTAGTTCAGAAGATCGAGGAGATCCTGAATAATTTACTTCCTACATTTATGAGCCCTTTATGGTGTTCACCATATAGTTTTCAGTCCACTATTTATTAAATGACTGAATACTACAAAGAACAGCCAACTTAGCAAAACAGCAAAAGGATTTCATCTTCCACACTGTTTTTGATTGAGATTCTCTATTTACTCAATTTTAATAACCTCTAAACACATTGCTGCTTCCTGGAACCCCCGTGGCAGCATCAGAACTGTAAGTGGCAGGTCTGACAGAGACACTCCAGGCCTAAATAATAGAGATACTTGACATGAAGCTATATGGCATTATAGTAAAAGTACAGGCTCAGAGTAAAAAAGGCCTGAGCATCAGATCCAGCTATAGCATAAGCCAAATGTATCATCCTACCCACCACTCACTCACTGAAGGAGCCCTAATTAGGAAGGGCTGTTGCAGCTAGCTGGAAGCCATAAGTTCCACCTGATATGTATGTGACGCACCTGTAGGCACCCGAAAAGCTGAAGGTATATAACTGGGTGAAAGCGGTCCGAGTTAGGAGAACGAATTCATTCAGTCAGCCGGGCAGTCACTCGGTCGGTCAGAAGAATCAGAGCGGCCAGAACGTAGGCAGAGCGGTTACAGAAGAGAAACCAGATAGAAGAAGTAATGACTGGTCAGAGTTAGGCCGAGGCTCCTGAGGAAGACAGAAGACAGAAGACAGAAGAAAGAAGAAGGAAGAAAGAAGAGAGAAGAAAGAAGCTCTAATCTTTCTCTAAGCTAAGCTCTATCTTTCTTTCTCTCTAAGACTCTAAGCTAAGAGACAAGAAGACTCTAAGCTAAGAAGAAAGCTCGCTCTAAGCTAAGCTCTATCTTTCTTTCTCTCTAAGACTCTAAGCTAAGAAAAGCTTGCTTTAATCTTTCTCTCTAAAAATCTTTCTTTCCCTCTCTAAGCTCTAAGAAAGTAGAAGTAAAAGTAGTAAAAGCTTAACTCTGCCCCCGAGAGTTTTTATCCCGGTTTACGGTACCAGGTAGCTTACAACTCACAAACCACCTTCTATCCTAATTTACATATTTGTGTTAATGGCACCATCATTCAGACAACTGTGTATAAAGTCTCAGTTTTAACAATGGTCTTCTCCATTGTATCTTATATCCAGTTAGGTAGCAAGTTCTATAATCCTATAAACTCTTCCTTTATTCTCTTTCTCTTCCTACCGTAATCATCCAAAAAGCTTGTTAAAACACAGATTGCTGGGTCCCACTATCAAAACTTTTGATTCAGTAGGAACAGGGTGGGGAAAATTACAAGGTGATGTTGACACTAATGCTGATAATCCAAGGAACACAATTTAAGAACCACCTATCCAGGGAGCTGGGGATATAGCTCAGTTGGTAGAGTGCTTGCCTGGCATGCAGAAGGCCCTGAGTTCAATCCCCAGCATCACAAAACAAAAACAAACAAACAAACAAAACAAAAAAAAAAAACACCTATCCAAACAGATCCTATATTCAAATAGCCTATGAACTATCTTAAAGTCCTTGGAATATCAATCAGAAAATTCCTACTAAAAGAAATAGTACTGATGCAAAACATTGGAAAATGTTAGTTGTGTTATGTTCAAAATATTTAAAATATGTAGGATTATTTTATAATCCTCTATGTTAACTGATTTTTTTTTTCAATTAATAGACCAACATCAATCCCAATATTTTAGAGTAAAGGTATACTGTTGGAGTTTTAGGAATCACATAGTAACAGTTTTTAATTTAAACTCACCTGTTATTAGGGGCTGTATAGATTATATATCCTCTTTAAACTTCACTTTTTTTTTCCTTTTACAAAATGAAAAGCACATATATTGGAAACTTATTATAAAAAATATTCTAGATAATATATGCTCTGCATCTAACAAAGGGCCTCACTTAAGTTTAACAAACAATAAGCAGTAGCTGTTATTACTCTCATATTATTTAAAACACATTTTGCCAATGATATAAAATCCCTCTGAGACCCCAATTTATTAAAACGGGTTTATGTCCCATTCACCACCACACATGTCCAACCCTCCTTATTGACTATTCTCAATACTTCTGATAACACTCACCTTCACCACTTAGTGTTTTATTACCACTCCTCCTTCAGTAGGATCATCTTCTACAACCTAAAATGTTATCTCCTCACAAAGCCTTTGTTTACCAAAACCTGATTTTTTTTTTTTTTTTTGCCCTCAAACCCCAAAAGTACTCTGTCCCTCTCTATTTAGAATTCAAAATAGTCTGTCTTGTATGTACTTATATGATCTGCTTTATTCTTAGCTTGGCTTTGGCCCCTATAAATTCAGGCCTTCTTTTTTTAATTAACAACTAATAACTACAAATTTACGGTACTGAAATAGTATAGTGTGCTGTTTTAATAAGTATATGATGTATACAATCAAATCAGAGTACTTACATGAACACTGACTTTTATATCCTTTATATAATTTGACAGCAGGATAAATCCACTTGTTTGTGTATCACCTGCAATATCTTATACATAGTAGAAACTTTATACTTAAATTCAATTATGGCATTTAAGACAACTCCAGCCACAGAACATGTGAAATGTAGCCTTTGAAGCACCTCTTTAAAAATCCCCTGTGCCCCTTGAGGGGCAGAATCACAGCCTCTGGGACACCAGTCCCCTATGTTTCTTTTTTGCTAGCAAAACAATAAAATGTCTTCCTTTTTCTCAAAACTGTGTCCTCATTATTGAATTAGCATCAAGGACAAGGACAGATCTTTAGGGAACAAATTGGCGACCCAGATGGGACCTGAGAGCAGCCCCAACTCTGGCTTTCTTGGGCAGGTCTGCTTCTCCAAGCAACCCCCTTCAATGCTAAGGATGCAAGGTGGCCAGTGAACCTGTTGAGAGCCACTGCTGGAGAGTTAAGAGACAGATGAGTTTGCCTTGGGTCAAACCAAAGGAGCTATTCCTATGAGTAAAGGGAGAGACTGAGGGACAGTCCCAGCAACTGCCAAAGCTCCTTTTCCTTCAGGAAACTCCTGCCTTCTCTTCCTGAAGAGTAGAGGTTGCTCCATCTTGGTCCACTTTGAGAAAAAGGAAACTGAATGCCTTGGCCATCTACCTGCCTTATGTATGCCTTGTCCAGTCACCCACCAACTGCTACCATAGACCTCTAGACTGCCCTGATGTTAAATACCCATAAGTGTCTATACATGCCCCATCTGATAGAGAACAAGGACTTTGGGTCACTTCCCCCAAATTTACTCTCTATCAGCAAAAACATCTTGGAAGTGTCATTGTCCATTTTTCCATAGAAATGAAATGTAGAATTGACGGTAGGGAAATGTAACAGTGGTCCACTTTAAGCTTTGAATATAGCCCTTGCTGCTCTACTGCATTTTATTTTTTAAATGGACATGTATCTTTCTCTTCCTCTCTCCCTCCCTCTCCCTAATCTTCCCCAGTCCCTAATCTTGGAGAGGGACAGGATTACCCTTCTTCCCCATCTTAGGCAGAGTAATTTGTCCTTGAGCAGACACCCACCACTGGAAGGAAGTAATTCAGACTTTGGGGATAGCACCAGAAGATCTAAGAAATTACTATCTTCCAAATTAACAAGTGAATTACAACTCTAGACAGAAAACACCTGGAATGTAGCCTTTGCATTCCCTCTTTTCAAACACCCCTGCTCCTTCCCCTGATGGACAGAATCAAAGCCTCTAGGACAACAGTCCCCTGTGATTCTCCTTTGCTAGCAAAGCAATAAAACTTCTTTTTCCCTTTTCTCAAATAAAGAAAAGAAAAAAATTTTAAAGAAGAAAGAAATATAGCTTTTGGAAGAACTTATCTTTTCATTTCCTGTATCAGTGGCTATTATATTGAACTTGCTTATTCTCTCAAAATATTTTAGTGGTTAATTCCATGTTCATGTAATGTCTTTTAATAAAGTCCACATAACATTATGCTATACTTATATGTCAACATATATAGCCTTTTTTCTTTCTATATGCCCCTCTGTAAGAAAAATTGAACAGAGGGGGCAGGAGGAGGAACAAAAAGAAAAGAAAGAATAGAGTAAAAAATAACCTTCTTTCCAACTACACACCACATTTCTGATACTAACAGCCTTTTTTTAGAATCCTAAACTTGACACCATGGAATGCTGTCTAATGTCTCCACCTTCTGCACCCAGACCCACCCACTCTATCAGATCTGTCCAGTGATCAACACTTGTTAACATTTCCTACACATCCCTTGTTTTTTCACTTCTCCCTTTTTTCCATCAATCAGTATAAAATCACATTATCTCATGCAGAGATGACTACAGCAGCCTTCTTGCTTATTTTCTCACTTTTACTCTTTCTTCTCTGACATTCATCCTGAACACCGTAGTCATAATGGTCTTCAAAAATCACTCATTTTGCCAGGCATGGTGGCACATACCTATAATCCCAGTGATTCAGTACACTGAGACAGGAAGATCGCAAATTCAAGGCCAGCCTCAGCAACTTAGTGAGACCTTAAGCAACTAATTAAGCAAGATTCTGTCGCAAAAGTTTAAAAATTAAAATTAACAAAATGACTTGGGAGGTGCCTCAGTAGTTAAGCACCCCTAGGTTCAATCCCCAGTACCAAAAAAAATTTTTTTTAAATCACTGATTTCATTATTTCACTCGTAGTTACAGTCATTTTACTCATCTCAATGCCTCATACCATGTCATGTTACATAATATCTCAATAAGTATTTGATGAATTTAAAATTAATTATTGACTGCCTATGTCTTTCATGGTCAAATACAGCTTTCCTAGCCTGGAATTAAATATCTAATCAATCAAATCCCTTTATCAGGGCATCTCCACTTAAATAAGGTTACATTCAATATTCTCAACAAACTACCAACCATGTTATTTGCATATAAGCAAATGAGAAACTAACTTGTAAGTGACTGCTATGGTAACCTATGCTAAGCAGTTTATTAATATTATTTTATTTACCAAATGATAGGTAAAATAAATGTGGATACAGACTCCGAAACTTTAAGGTCCTTGCCAAATTCACAAGCTACTAATTCATTCACTCTATTCTAATACCCATGTTATTCACATAGCTCTATACTCCCTATAGTTTTAAAAATTCCAAAAATGTCTAAGTTCCAATTCATTCTAATGACAACTTATTTCTTATTGCTGAATGTCTAATTATAAGCCAAACCTTTGCACATTCTACATAAAACTATGAAATTTACATGGCAATAAATGGGATTTAAAAATACAGCTTTCAAGAGAACACATTCTAAATTTTGTAACATTTGACAGTTCCTATACTTCCTCCACAAACCCACAGCTGTCTCTGAAATAGTTAGCAGATATACATCATAAGATCTGAAAAGCAAAATAGGTGTTTGTTTACTACAACCCTCCTTTCATGACCAGGAATTCTGAAGCAAGAATCAGAATATTTTGACATTTCAATATCATAAAAATATCATTTTCTTTAAAATGTTATTAAAAGTGAGAAAAAATCCTAGAATACATAATCATTTCAGCCCAATCACTGTGACCCCACATCCAGCCTCTTAATACTGGGAAAAGGAAAGGTGAATGTGGAAGAAAATAGAAAGACTAGAAGTCCTAGCAAATACCTTGACCACCTCTGCCCAAAGTTAATCAAACACACCAGTTTTCTTCCATACCTCTGAGATATTCAGCAGCAAGTCAAAGATGGAACTAACCTGAGTTATGTCTCTGAAATTGAAGGAAGGGCCTCTCTAAAAATTAATTCTGTGGAAAGGCAGAATTATCCTTATTCCTTAGTTTTATCAGCCCCATTTCTGTGACAAAAATCAAACAATTAAGAGAAATATTTAACTGAGAAAAATAATTTCTGTGTTATATAATTTCTTTGTTATATAGCCCAACCAATAAAAAATACAAATGATGTCTTTATAATTGAGACCAGGAAAGATATAACAAGACCATTAATAAAACTAATAATTTATAAAATTTATAAAAACTTAATAAAGTTAAGAGAGAGATGACTGTAAAATAAGACGCATCAAAAACAAATCACCACCACTTAACATCAGGTGTAAATAGCAAATATACTGGAAAATACTGGAAATATTTTTCATCTACTCTTTGAGAACTTGAATAACCAAATGCTTTTTTCTAATAATATTGTTTTTTACCAATGATCACAATAATATTTCTCAGAAGACATTCCAAGTGCTTAAAGATTTTGGTTCATCTTCAATTTAAATGAATCCAAACACCTCAAAGTTAAATCTTGCCTTAAGACATCACTGCTCCTTTCCAAAGAACCTTCTAAAAAATAAAATTCCAGGGATGTAAGGCCCTTTACCATACAAGGACTGCTAGGTTGCTCAGACCTTCATGAATACTGACATCAATGACTGGAAAACTCTGAAAGCCTTCAATCCTAAATTCATGAAGAGAGACAGTTCTTCAAGTGGGCCATTCTATAAATTCCCAAGATTTCAAATTCTCATCCAATAATTTTTCTTGCGTTGGTTTTTTTATTGTCCAAATTCACAGTAGTATCCCACAAGATCCTAGAAGTATGTTATTCTTTTATGGTTCCCAGGATAGAATACCACTGCAATGAGACTAAGAGAAATAGTTCTAAAAAATTAGGTGCTTTGTGGCCTGTATTGTAATCCTGATGGTATCAATGCTATCTCCTGGCTCTTATGAAGTCTGCATCTAATCCAAAAAAATCGAATGTAACTACAGATTTTTCAATCAAATATTCCCACTGCATCATCTTAAGAAATTATTTAGAAAATAGAAAAATATTCTACTTATTTTGTATGAAAATAAAGCACTGGATAACTGAAAGAGACTTTCAAAAGATCCCTATATTTATTCCAGGGATTGGAAACAAAGATGTTACAGAAAGTAGACGACTAAAGAAAAACAAGCTACATATAAGAGAAAAAGAAAGAAGACCGTGATAAACTGAATAGGACACAGAGCAACTCAAGTGAAAGCTTCAACATGGCTTCAGCAGCAAGTCAAAGAATTTCATTGTCTTGAAAAATATGTCAATTGTTAATTTTTCAATATTTTTAAAAAGCCAAAAAACCTGGTTACATTTTTCTCCTGATTTCTAAATATTTCTTTTACTCTTCTTTTTTTAAGCTAGCCAAAAAAAAAAAAAAAAAAATATCCACCAGCTGAATATAGCCTGAAACATGCCAGTTTGACCTTCTAATATCCTCTCTCAAAAAGCATTACCAAACCCTGACCACTAAAGATACTGGTTAATCTCCTCTATGTTTAAGTTTCCTGTTTAGGAAATATAAACTGATCTCAAAAATCTACATCACACTTAATAAAATATTTTAGATATCCATACTAGGTTTAATTGGTATACAATTCACAATAGCTAGATTGTGGAACCAACCTAGATGCCCCTCAGTAGATGAGTGGATAAAAAAAAATGTGATATATATACAATGGATAGCAATAAAAGAGAATAAAATAATGGCATTCGCGGGTAAATGGATGAAATTGGAGAATATAATGCTAAGTGAAGTTAGCCAATCTCAAAAATCCAAATACCGAATGTTTTCTCTGATATAAGGAAGCTGTTTCACAGTGGGGTTGGGTTGGGGAGCATAGGAAGATTAGAGGAACACCAGAAAGGTCAATGGGGAGGAAGAGCAAGGGAGGGAGAAAGGGGGTATAAAGAGAGGAAGAAAAAAAAAAAAAAAAGAAGGTATAATGAGAGGGTTGTCATTACCCTAAATGCATGTTTGAAGACATGAAAGATATGAATATACTTTGTATACTAACAGTGATATGTAGAAAGGTGCTCTTTATGTGTATTACGAATTGTAAAGCATGCTGTTATATATACAACAACACTGAATAAAATTTTTTTTAAATTGGTATAAATTCTGCTACAATTCAACCCCTTTTGGACTTTTCTGTGTTAACATTTTCAGACATAACATAATGTAATTGTGCGAGAAAGCACAGAACAATAATTACTCCAGGAATAATAAAACTTTGTCATGGGTTATAATAAATACCACTCCATTTATTTCTATTTTAATTGAAGTCTATCCCTGTTCATTGCTCATTCTAAATTTTTCTAATAACTGGGTTTATTGTAGTTTCCTAAAGGATGAGAACTAAACAATGAATAAACAAGTTACTATACAAGTAATATATATTTATTATAATAATAAGTAAGTACATTATTATACTTCTAGAACTCTCTGAATCAAATTTACCTCGGATTTAAAATCCAAAATGTATACTGACCAACCTTGCAAACTTAGGTAAAACATATGATCTTGATAAACTATAGTCACAGTACTTAGTGGTGATGACAATTCTAATGTAAAAACAGTTGTTTACTACATAGAGTTCTCTTACGAAAATTTTTCTCACCCAATATATTAAAAATATATTTTATTAACTTTGTCACTTTAAAAGTAACTTAATGAGAAAAAATAAACTTGGGATTTCAATGACACTATTGCTAAATCAATGCAAAATGTTTTCAAAATATTTCAAACATCTATAAAAAATTATCACTAATGATGTTTTAAAAGGTGTTTTATTAGTGAAAGTTGTGAATTATAATGCTGATATTGGGAATGTTTATAACATATTATATTTTAGAATCACAGGATTAGATGACAAACTTAAGCTTATGTATAATTAGGATACCAAAGACTATGTAACAGAAAGAGTGAGGAGGATCCAAGATGGCGGATTAGAGGAAGACACACTTCAGGACAGCTCCGTGGAAAGAATCCAACAAAGCAGATAAATTGCCTTTCATCATATATATATAGGCTGAAAATACCGATCTCCTGGATGGTTTGATTACCACTACCAGAGAGAGAAAAAGACAAGCTGTCTGCAGCGGCTGGAGCTGCGAGGCTCCTGCAAAACCGCCTGGGTGGTGCACAGGCCGTCGGAAACAAAGTCAGTGTGGGGAGACCGCGCTACTACTGCAACCCCAGCCAAACTCAGGGCACACCAGCGTGAAACCGGCGATAAAAACCAGCGATAACAGCCGGCGGGATTGGTGCTGGGGAACCACGGGAGACCGCGGGCCCACAGCACCAGTTCGAATCCACACTCCACCTGACGGGACCCTCAGTAGTAGGGCCCCGGACAGAGCGGCGCAGAGATCTGCGATCAGCAAACAGGGGCAGAGTCGAGCGGGCCACAGTCCGAAGCAGCGCTGTCTGCACCACAGTCACAGGTGTGGCTTCCCGGTGCTACTTCAACAGGGAGACATCCACCCAACAGCTTCAAAATCGATTGGCGAGGATACGGGAGTCTGCGGAGCTGCTGTTGACTGGAAGGAGAGCACCGCCATCTTTGAAAGCTCCAGACAAAGGGGAGGAGACGGAGAGCGACGGCTGCAGCCATCCAGGGACCCTCCAGCTTTCTGAAGACAACGCACAATTGGGTGAGGCTCGGGTGGTCAGCAGGGGAAGGCGTTTCTGAGGCTAGCGCAGCAGCAACAAGAGGCTGCAACTGTGGGTGGGCTTGGGGAGGGGGTGCCTTCTGGAGGGTCCCCTTCCCGGTGCCATTCATCTGCTGACACACGCAAACCCCCTGGGCCACTCCTTCACTGAACCGTGCAGCCACTGGCCTAAGATGCAGCCTTGATTTCACTGACAGGATCGCAGACTGTCTGGACGTGGTCCAATGGCAATTGGTTTGAACTGGAAAGGAAAAAAAAGAGGGGGGCTTCCCAGGGCCCGTTTTGTCTGAGACTTGGGGTTCGACTTTTTTTTCTTTTTTTTTTCCTTTTCTTTTTGTTGGCTTGCTTGTCTTGTTGGATTGCAGGGAGGTTTTTTTTGTTGTTGTTGTTTGTCTGTTTTGTTTGTTTATTTTTCTTTTTCTTTTTTTGGCTTTGTTTTGTTCTGCTTTTTTTTTTTCTTCCGCATTGATTGTTAGTGTGTTTGTTTGCTTCCGCTCCTTTTTTCTTTCCTTCTTTTCTTCCTTCCCACTCTTGTATCTTTTCTTCCTCCTTCATCTTTCATGTTTACATCCTGCCAGTGCATACTAAACAGAGGCAAAAACAAGTTATACGCAGAACTTGGGATTTCTAGAACCGGCGCAATTGAACTGGGTAGCAAAGTGGTGTTATATATAGGTTACTCTCTATTTCCTTGATTCTCTCTCTCCTCTCTCTTACACCAAATCCTACTCTTTTATCATTTTTTTTCTTTTCCAACTTACTTTATATATAAATTGATCTTTTCACCTAATTGTCAACCCCATTCTCTTTCTTCCATCATCTACTGATACTAAACCACTTCCACTAAACCACTTCAATAGATATCTCCTTTCATACTTTCCAAGAAAGAACAATTCAAGACACTTCCTTCTTCCTAAACATAACACCTCTGTATCCAATACTTGAAGCTATAAAACCCTATCAGAAGCGTACAGAGTAAATTGGAAATAATATCTGGGTTAACCAAATCTGTACATTGTGATCAAACTTGGATTTTCTGAATAGAAAGTGTTAGGTTTTAAAAGTGTAAAGGAATTATAAGGTGATCTGATAGCATTGTACTACAGGAACAACATAAGGCTTTAAGATAAATTCGAAATAGTCAAGGTCCCACAGTGCAGGAAGAATAGACACACAAGCAACATGAAAAAACAAGGAAAGAAAATGACACAAACAAACCAAGATACCTCATCAGTAGATGTCATGGCAAGCACAGTTGGTGAAAGGCCAGAGATGGAATTTAGAAATTACATATGCCAAATGTTTATGGAACTTAAGAATGAACTCAAAAATGAGATGAGGGAGCAGGTACAGGAGGCAAAAGATCATTTTGAGAAAGAACTCCAAAAACAAATACAGGAAGTAAAAGATTACTTCAATAGGGAAATAGAGGCTCTAAAGAGAAACCAAATAGAAATTCCAGAAATGAAAGAAGCAATAAACCAAAATAAAAGTTCAATTGAAAGCATCTCCAACAGAGTAGACCACTTGGAGGAAAGAACCTCAGACAATGAAGACAAAATATATGTCCTAGAGAAGAATTTAGACCATACAGCAAAACTTGTTAGAAATCAAGAACATAACATCCAAGAATTATGGGACAGCATAAAAAGACCAAACTTAAGAGTGATCGGCGTAGAGGAAGGGGCAGAGTTTCAAGCCAAAGGAATGAGTAATCTATTTAACGAAATAATTACAGAAAATTTTCCAAGCTTGAGGAATGAAATGGAAAACCAAGTTCAAGAGGCATACCGAACACCAAACAAACAAAATCTCAACAGATCCACACCTAGACACATTATAATGAAAATGCCTAATACACTGAGCAAGGAGAGAATACTAAAAGCCACAAGAGAAAGGAAGCAAATTACATATAGGAGGAAACCAATCAGACTATGTTCAGATTTTTCAACCCAGACCTTAAAAGCAAGAAGAACCTGGAATAGCATATTTCAAGCTCTGAAAGAAAAGGGATGTCAACCAAGAATCTTATATCCAGCAAAATTAAGCTTTAGATTCGAAGATGAAATAAAATCCTTCCACGACAAGCAAAAGTTAAAAGATTTCACAACTCGAAAGCCAGCACTTCAGAGCATCCTGGGCAACATTTTTCATGAAGAAGAAGAGAAAGATGATAACGAAAATCACCAAAGGGAGATATTAAACTAAAGGAAATACCAACCAGAAGAGAAACCAAATCAAGCTAAAGACCATAAATCAAATAAAAATGGATGGGAATAAAAATCACATCTCAATAATAACCCTGAATGTTAATGGCCTAAACTCACCAATCAAAAGACACAGATTATCAGAATGGATTAAAAGAAATGACCCAACAATTTGCTGTCTCCAAGAAACACACCTCATAGAAAAAGACATCAACAGACTGAAGGTGAAAGGCTGGGAAAAGTTTTATCACTCACATGGCCGGCGGAAGCAAGCAGGGGTTTCCATTCTCATACCAAATAAGGTAGACTTCAAACCAAAACTAATCAAGAGGGACAAAGATGGATATTTCTTATTACTTAAGGGAACCATCCATCAACAGGATATAACAATCATAAATCTGTATGCCCCAAATAATGGAGCACCTACATTCATCAAACAAACGCTTCTTAAGTTCAAGAGCAAAACAGACCATAACACAGTTATTCTAGGGGACTTCAACACACCTCTCTCACCAATGGATAGATCATCCAAACAAAAGCTAAACAAAGAAACTTTAAGCCTCCTCAAAACAATTAACAATTTAGACCTAACGGACATATATAGAATATTTCATCCCTCAGTAAACGAATACACATTTTTCTCAGCAGCACATGGCTCCTTCTCCAAAATAGACCATATTTTATGTCACAAGGCAACTCTCAGCAAATATAAAAAAATAGAGATACTACCCTGCATGCTATCGGACCATAAAGGGATGAAATTGGAAATCAACAACAAAACAAGGAATAAGAAAAACTACTCCATCAACTGGAAGCTAAACAACATGCTACTGAATGAACAAGGGGTTGAAGAAGACATCAAAGAGGAGATCAAAAAATTCCTAGAGGTAAATGAGAACACAGATACATCATATAGAAATCTCTGGGACACTAAGGCAGTAGTAAGAGGAAAATTCATTGCACTGAGTTCATTCCTTAAGAGGAAAAAAACCCAACAAATAAATGACTTAACATCACACCTCAAAGCATTAGAAAAAGAAGAACAGACCAACACCAAGAGCAGTAGAAGACAGGAAATAATTAAAATCAGAGCAGAAATTAATGAAATTGAGACTAAGGAGACCATTCAAAGAATTGACAAAACTAAAAGTTGGTTCTTTGAAAAAATAAACAAAATTGACAGACCCTTAGCGATGCTAACGAAAAGAAGAAGAGAGAAAAAAACACAAATTACTAACATTCGTGATGAAAAAGGGAATATCACAACAAACACCTCAGATATACAGAATATAATTAGAAATTACTTTGAAAACTTGTACTCTAATAAAATAGAAAATACAAAATGCATTGACAGATTTCTAGAGTCATATGATTTGCCTAAACTGGATGTGGAGGCTATACACAATTTAAACAGATCAATTACAAGCGAAGAAATAGAAGATGTCATCAAAAAACTACCAACAAGGTAAAGTCCAGGACCTGATGGGTTTAAAGCCGAGTTCTATAAGACTTTCAAAGAAGAACTAATACCAATGCTCTTCAAACTATTTCAAGAAATAGAAAAAGAGGGAGCTCTTCCAGACTCTTTCTATGAGGCCAATATTACATTAATTCCAAAGCCAGGCAAAGACACATCCATAAAAGAAAATTCAGGCCCATATCTTTAATGAACATAGATGCAAAAATCCTCAACAAAATCTTGGCAAATCGGATACAAAAACATATCAAAAAGATAGTGCACCACGATCAAGTGGGGTTTATCCCAGGGATGCAAGGCTGGTTCAACATTCGGAAATCAATAAACATAATACATCACATCAATAGACTTAAAGACAAAAATCATATGATCATCTCCATTGACGCAGAAAAAGCATTTGACAAAATACAACACCCCTTTATGTTCAAAACACTGGAAAAACTAGGAATATCAGGAACATATCTTAACATTATAAAAGCTATTTATGCAAGGCCCCGAGCTAACATTATCTTAAATGGAGAAAAATTGAAAGCATTCCCTCTAAAAACTGGAACAAGACAGGGATGCCCTCTTTCACCACTGCTATTTAACATAGTACTGGAAACTCTGGCCAGAGCAATTAGACAGACGAAAGAAATTAAAGGGATCAAGATAGGAAAAGAAGAGCTCAAATTAGCACTATTTGCTGATGACATGATAATCTACCTAGAAGACCCAAAAAACTCTACCAGAAAACTTTTACAACTAATAAACAAATCTGGCAAAGTTGCAGGATACAAAATCAATACACATAAGTCAAAGGCATTTGTGTACATCAGCGACAAAGACTCTGAAAGGGAAATGTTGAAAAATACCCCATTTGCAATAGCATCAAAAAAATAAAATACCTGGGAATCAACCTAACGAAAGAGGTGAAAGACCTCTATAACGAAAATTATAGAACACTAAAGAAAGAAATTATAGATGAACTCAGAAGATGGAAAGACCTACCTTGCTCGTGGATAGGCAGAATTAATATTGTCAAAATGTCCATACTACCAAAAGCATAATACAGATTTAATGCAATTCCAATCAAAATCCCAATGTCATTCTTCAAAGAAATTGAAATAGCAGTCATGAAATTCATCTGGAAAAATAAGAGACCCAGAATAGCCAAAGCAATCCTGAGCAAGAAAAGTGAAGCAGGGGGCATCACCATACCAGACTTTAAATTATACAATAGAGCAATAGTAACAAAAACAGCATGGTATTGGCACCAAAATAGACTGGTGGACCAATGGTACAGAATTGAGGATACAGAGACTAATACATATAATTACAGCTATCTTATATTAGACAAAGGTGCCAAAAATGTACAATGGAGAAAGGATAGCCTCTTCAACAAATGGTGCTGGGAAAATTGGAAATCCATATGCAACAAAATGAAATTAAACCTTTATCTCTCACCATGCACAAAACTCAATTCAAAGTGGATCAAGGACCTAGGAATTAGACCGGAGACAATACACCTAATAGAAGAAAAAGTAAGCTCCAATTTCCAACATGTTGGATTAGGCCCCAAGTTCCTTAATAAGAATCCTGTAGCGCAAGAATTACTACCAAGAATTAATGAATGGGATAGATTTAAACTAAAAAGCTTCTTTTCAGCAAAAGAAACAATCAGCGAGGTGAATAGAGAGCCAACTAATTGGGAAAAAATATTTAATACATGCACATCAGATAGAGCACTAATCTCTAGAATATATAAAGAACTCAAAAAACTTTACACTAAAAAAACAAATAACCCAATCAATAAATGGGCTAAGGAATTGAGAAGACACCTCTCAGAAGAAGATACACGATTAATCAACAAATACATGAAAAAATGTTCAACATTGCTGGCAATTAGAGAAATGCAAATCAAAACTACTCTAAGATTTCACTTCACTCCAGTCAGAATGGCAGCCATCAAGAACACAAGCAACAATAAATGTTGGAGAGGATGTGGGGAAAAAGGCACACTCATACATTGCTGGTGGGACTGCAAAATGGTGCAACTGTTATGGAAAGCAATATGGAGATTTCTTGGAAAACTGGGAATGGAACCATCCTATGACCCAGCCATCCCACTCCTGGGTCTATTCCCAAAGGACCTAAAAACAGCATATTACAGTGACACAGCTATCTCAATGTTTGTAGCTGCACAATTCACAATAGCTAGGTTGTGGAACCAACCTAGATGTCCTCAGTAAATAAGTGGATTAAGAAAATGTGGTATATACGCACAATGGAATTTTACTCAGCAATAAAAGAAAACAAATTAATGGCATTTGCAGGTAAATGGATGAAGTTGGAAGACATAATGCTAAGTGAAGTTAGTCAGTCTCAAAAATCCAATTACCAAATGTTCTCTCTTATATAAGGAGGCTATTTCAAAGTATAGTTGGATGGGGGTACATAGGAGGATTAGAGGAACACTAGAATGGTCAAGGGAAGGGAGGGTAAGGGAGGGAGCAAGAGGGGAGGGAGGGGGAGGAAAAAAAAAAAGGTGTTTGAATGAGACGGATATCATTTTCCTTAATGCATGATTGAAGACCTGAATTGTACGAATATACTTTGTATACAAACAGTTGTATGTAAAAAGATACTAAATATATGCACTATGAGTTGTACATATTAAAAATTATAAAAATAAAATTAAAAAAAAAAAAAAAAAAAAAAAGAAAGAATGAGTACTTCACATCTCCTACAACATTTTAGGCACAAGAGTAAGTTTCTGACTCATGATAGTTACTAGAAATACATTAATTATAGAAGCACACATATAATCCTTTACAATTTCTCTATACAGGTATGTCATTTAAAGAATAAAGGGGTTTTTTTGAAGTTATCACTTAAGCACAATAAAGTTCACTAATTAAAAAGTTGCTGGCAAATTCTCCTGTAAAACAAAGAATAAAGTACAATTCAATAAATATGATTGTGTTCCTGTGGCTCAGTGGTGGAGCACTTGCCTAGCATGTGTGAGTCACTGGGTTCCATCCTAAGCACCACATATAGATAAATAAAATAGAGGTCCACTGACAAGTTAAAAAAAAAAAAAAAAAAAATTTTTTTGAAAAAAACCTATATCAGATGAGAAGGCTACAAAGGTAATCATCTGCATTAGGGACTATTAGAATCATTAGAGTGCGTAGGTATTTTTTTAAAAGAATAAAAGAACCATTATCCTCAATGAAGTGCAAATTAACTATGCTCTAACTCTGTGCTCTCAACCCTGATTGCATATTAAAGTTATCTAGACTTTTTGGTTTTTGTTTTTTGTTTTTCTCTTTTTTAAGAAAAGCCAGAGTCCAGGCTCTTCCACTCCCCTTTTCTTGCCAAGACCCCCAAAAGGATTTTAATTCATTTGTGATAATACTCAAGTGTCAGTGTTGTTGGTTTTTTTTAAGTGGCACCCAGTTGGTTCTGGTGCATCCAGGTTTAAAACCAGTGCTGTTTATTTTTTAGGGGGCCAGTCTGAGTGTAAAAATTGACACAACACATACACAAAGAAAAAGTGTAGTCATTTTTTCTCCCTTCCCACAGGTCTCAAATACTGCCATTCTTAAAAGAAAAGGAGGAGAGCCGGGCGCGGTGGTGCACTCCTGTAATCCCTGAACCTTGGGAGGCTGAGACAGGAGGATCGCGAGTTCAAAGCCAGCCTCAGCAATGGCGAGGCACTTAGCAACTCAGTGAGACCCTGTCTCTAAATAAAATACAAAAAAAAAAGGGCCAGGGATGTGGCCCAGTGGTCGAGTGCCCCTGAGTTCAATCCCTGGTACACAAAAAAAAAAAAAAAAAAAAAAAAAAAAAAAGAAAGAAAGAAAGAAAAGAAAAGGAGGAGAGTTTGGATTTTTTAGAGAATGTGTATAGTTCAAGGTAGAAAAAAATATATATATGGAAAGCAGAGATAGGTTAGCAATCCCAAGACAAATCTTAACTAGGGCTGCACTAGTTTCTCCAAAAACAACTGTAGTTCATCCCCAAATGACTGCATTTTCCCCATTTTGTTATACTACCAAAAATTACATCATTTGTTGACCCAATTATCTTTAAAACAATCTTATTACCAAAATACTAAGAGCCCAGAAATTTCAGCTTCCCCTATAAGCCTATTTAATAAGATTATTTTTCTTGCTTATAACAGGATATCAGGTGGACTTTAAAAACCAATATTCTGATAGTGGAAATGGAAAGAAAAATTCTGACATATGAAACACCTTGAAAATAAGATATACCTTGACTCAAAAAGGTATAAATGATTCAAGAACATTAAGCATTCAAGCAGACTTAGGTTGGTGGAAAAGAAAAACAGAAGTACAAGCATCTGGAATAACTGACCTACAAGATCCCATCCAATTCTGAGATTGTAAGATTCTACAAAGAGCTCAAAGGCATCATCCTCTGTTCTTTGCCTGCATAAGAGAGTTCCTTCCTTCTAAGACACAGATCTCAGGTCAATGCCATTAACATACTCTGATTTTTACTATCTACTTTTACAATCACAAACTACTTTTAAGATTATAAATTTTAAGACTACAAACAAGCTATAATTTAGAGTCTGTCTGGATCTTTTTAGGCATGCCACGAATAAATCCCTTAACTATTATCCGTTACATTCAGAAAGAATTTATTTAATCTAACAAATTGATGAAGAAAAGTAAATTACAAAAGTCACTAGACTTCTTACAGGAACTGAAATGATTCAATTTTAACTTGAAAAACATTTTAAAATTAATACAGCTAATGTAATATGTAAAAACAAGTGTGTAGCCTTAAAAGTTTACACTAAAAAAGAACAACGCTGCAAATTAATGAGCTAAGGATTCATTGCAATAAAAGGTTAAAAGGTTTCTCAAGAAACAAAATGTTGAGCTAAAATTAGGGAAGCAGAAAAATAAACACACTGCTTTCCATAGTGGTTGCACCAATTTGCAGTGCCACCAGCAATGTAGGAGTGTACCTTTTTCCCCACATCCTCACCAACATTGTTACCTGTATTCTTGAGATTGCCATTCTGACAGGAGTGAGATGAAATCTTAGAGTAGTTTTGATTTGCATTTCTCTAATTGCTAGCTATGTTGAATACTTTTTCATATATTTGTTGATCGATTGTATTTCTTCTTCTGTGAAGTGTCTGTTCAGTTCCTTAGCCCATTTATTGATTGGGTTATTAGATTTTTTTGGTGTTAAGTTTTTTGAGTTCTTTCAAAGGACTTAAAATCAACATACTATAGTGACACAGCTACATCAATGTTTATAACAGCTCAATTCACAATAGCTAGACTATGGAACCAACGGAGGTATCCCTCAATAGATGAATGGATAAAGAAAATGTGGTATATATGCTCAATGGAATATTACTCAGCTTTAAAGAAGGGTGAAATTATGGCATTTGCCAGTAAATGGTTGGAGATGGAGAATATCATGCTAAAAAATAAGCCAATCCCACAAAACCAAAGGTCAAATGTTTTCTCTAATATGTGGATGCTAATTCACAATAAGACAGGGTGCACTAGTGAAAAATAGCTTTACCTTAGATTAGGTAGAGGTAAGTAAAGGGAGGGAAGGGAGGGGATGTGGGGATGGGAAAGATAGTGGAATGAAACAGACATTGTTACTGTATGTATATATATGACTACATGGACAATATGATTCTGCAACATGTATACTTAGAAAAATGAGAAATTATATCCCATCTATGTATGATATATAATTGTGCATAAATGCATTCTACTGTCATATATAAGTAATTAAAACAAATTTAAAAATTAATAAATAAATAAACACATGCTAGGAGAGGGAAGCTGGTTCTTTGAGAAAACTACAAAATTAATAAACCTCTACCATGCATGACAAATCAAGAGCAAAAAAGGAGAGGCACCAATGAAAAACAAGAATTAAAAGGAGACTTAACTACATGTACTGAAAATATTAAAAGGCAACCTCTTGTGAATGAAAATCTTCATGTAAATGAGTTTGAAAATCTATATGAAATGAACAAATTCCAACAATACCATCTTAGAAAAAACTGACTCAGTAATATATGGATTTTTAAAACAAATGCATGTCAACTTAAAACCTGCAAAAAAAAAAAAAAATTAATGCCTGACATACATTTGTGTAAGTTATCATTACATTAACTTACAAACCTTAATACCCCAACTTATATTTGAGAGGGTTCCAATTTTTCTACTTTCCATTGTTTACATACTAAGTCAAGAGATAAATAACCAGTTAAAGCTGAGGGAAGCTGAGGCAGGATCGCAAGTGTATGGCCAGGTTGGGCAATTTAACAAGACCCTGTCTCAAAAGAAAAAGCAAAAAGGATTGAGCACTCAGTGGTAGAACACTTGTATAGCATGCATGTGGCCCTGGGTTCAAACCCCAGTACTGCAAAATAATTATAGTAACAACAACAAGGGCACTTGGAGGCAGGCTTTTTAATTAAGAGGCTTGCTTAACGGAAATTATATGAGAGAAAACACAGGCCTCTAAAGATCTTCAAGATCTTAAAATTGTTAAGTTTTTAAACGTCCTTCAAGATTTACAGCAAATGCACCTCTCTCATTAAATTTTGTCTACTGCTCCCACAGGCAGAGCACTCTACCTCTTCAATGGCATTTATAATCCTGACATGCACCACAGGCATTTCCATATGTGCCTTTCTGTTTCTAGAAAACTAAACTATTCCAGAGGAAGCTAACCTTCCATCTGCACGTATTCCCTTGCAGTGCTCAGCGGCACTGGAATCAGCAAGGTAAAAGAATCTCAGAGATCACACAGATCAGCAAGGTAAAAGAATCTCAAGAGATCACTGCTTTTAGGTACAGTGACAGAAATCACTTGAAATAGAACTGTTCTAAAAGGAATAAAGATAATTTATAATTAATATTACTGTGTTGCTCAGGAGAGAAAAATGGAGAATTAGGATATGTTGGTTGTGGCATTAAAAACATAGAGGAGGAAGAGGTTTTAGAAAAACTAGTAGAGAAGAAATGATAAATTCGAAAACTGGGACTCCAATTAACTACTTTAACAATTATAATCAAATGAATATTCTTTCCTATTTATCTTAACCTTTTCTGGATCAATGGTTTATTTACTTAAAAACTTAAAAGCAATTTTACTTGTGAAAATTTTCATCAGTTTCCTCCAGACGTAAGAGGATTTGCTCGGCGCACTCCAGGGAGGGCGCACCCGTGATTTTCTCCTTTACGCTCTGGAACAACTGCCTCAGCATCGCCTGCAGCATCGCCTCGTCCTCGCTGGAGAAGTGGGCCATCTTCTGTAGGAATCAAACGTCCATTCCCTTTACTCCGGGTTCCAGCAAACGCCATGCACGGCGCACGCGCGCCCCCACCCAATCCCGGCCTAGCGCAGCCTCGTTGCCTAGGAGACCGCGGCGCGCGCGTGGAGGTGGTCCTTCCACCAGGCGTTGTTCGGGACTAGTCACTTTGCTCTGCAGAGGTTGGGGTGTGCGAAGAAATCTTCCGTACCAGCGGAGCTCAGCCTACCCCAGCGAACGGCAACAGAGACACGCAGACAGGCCTGACGGTGGAACGCTGCGCGTGACGTCAGGTCGTTGACGTGACTTCCTTGGTGATGGGGGGGGGGAGCGGTTACCTGAAAACTGGAGGGGCCCTTAGTTAAGGATCGGTTGCCTCCGCGTCTTCTCCCAGAGCTGGCCGTAGTAGGCAGGAGAAAACAGAGTAGAAGAGCCTTGGGTCGGTGAAAGAAAAATAATAGAAGTGAAACTGAAAGTAGCCTGAAAACTTTAGGTCGAAAAGGGAATGGTGCTGGAATGTTGCTGTGCAGTTTTATTACAACACCTAAAACCTATTGAGTTCCTACCCCTTACGAGAGTACCTGGTTTAGGAGATACAAAGAAGACAACGCCTTCATAGGTTAACAGAAGAAGAAATTAAGGATTGCCATACAATAAAAGTCGATGTCATGCTGGAGAAATATGCCCTGTAGATACTGTGGAAACCCAGAATTAGGTTTTAACCCGGTAAAGAAGTTGAAGAAAGGAAGAAAGAAAGAAAAAAATGGACTTGGAATGTAGTGTGTGATACTCAGGGGTTTGAAGTAATAGAGTGTTTTAACCCGGTAAAGAAGTTGAGGAAAGAAAGGAAGAAAGAAAGAAAAAAATGGACTTGGAATGTAGTGTGTGATACTCAAAGGGTTTGAAGTAATAGAGTCAGAAAGGAGCTGAGGCTACAGGAGTGAATTGTACACATCTGCAATCTTATTTTTCGAAAGGGAGTTTAAGATGTTAAACTTGATTCAGTAGCCATGATAAGATTTCCAGTATAACCACTTGAAGATTAGGCATAGAGAATTTAAATTCAAAAAATTGGGAAGATGAAATAATGAGGGGAAAAAAGACCAAATGATAAAACGAAGTTAAGAAAGAAAATAGAAGCAGAAGAAAGGTAGAAAAAAAATGACAAATGTACAAAGAAACATTATAGAAAAAAATCCAGAACACTAATAAATTTATCTCAACCCTCCACTTACAAGCCAGAACTGTCAGACTAACATTTAAAAAACCAACTATACTTTTTTTCCCACAATTCGAAAAGTCTGAAAAAGTAAGAACTAAAACAGAAAACCATAAAACAAGATAAATAGTATCAAAAGAAAGCTATGGAAGCTAGATTTGTGTCAGCAAAAGTAAAGTTTAAGGGAAAGAGAGATTAGGAATATTGAGTGTCACTGCAGAATTTTTAATGTTTAATTCAACAGGAAGATACAGCAATTTTGAACTTATAGAATTCTTAATCTCTCTAAGCCATTAATATATTCCAGAGAAGGTTATCTATGTTCTTGCATATCTTTCAATAAGCCATCCATGGGACAACTCAAGCACCATTTCAGCTTCAGAACTCTTGCTGTGATTGGCTGAACTTTGGTTTCAAAGCAGTAAAGTTGAATTTTTCCTTATCTGTTTCCCAGACTCTTCTTTGGTATTGTTCCCAAGAGTACACCCAGTAAATATGTTGCATACAAATCTAAGATCATCAGAGTCTGTTTCCAAAGCAATGCTATCTGCAACAGAAACTGACTGAGTCAATTAGACTATTCCATTATCTAATATGTGGTGTTCATACTAGGATGAGTTTCTGATCATGGCATAGACCACTGGTCTTCCTTATGTCTGTTTTATACATGGTGGACTTTTGCCAAGGCAGTAAATTTTGTTCCAAGTAAATGTGGCCATGTTATCAGGGTCAATGAGCTAAACATGTTTTGTGTGTATTTTAATTTGAAAAGAAAATAGCTATGGCCATGGTACTTGGTACTCTCAGACATACAATGAGCTGTCACGTGTAAATACTATCAAAGGCCTTACATGTGGGAGAAGTGCTCAATAATTGTTGGATATTATTAATATTGTTGCCCATTTCTACGATTTTGAATTGGAATTTTCATAGAACTTACCCAGGTCCAACTTTCACAAATTAATAAGGAAACCATTTCAAATTTTCCAAGTATTGAAATTGGCTCTTTTTCCTTTCTTGGCAATAAATCAAAGTGAAATTAGGGAGGATATAAACTGCCAACATCTGTAATTAAAGGCTTCTTTATCCTTGTGATGCCCACTTTAGAATGGCATTTGCTTTTTCCCAAGGGGTATTTTCATTTGATTAAAAAACAAAAGACTTATTAATGAAAAATTCCTATAAAAGTCTGATATAGAGTTTGGCAGTTTACCCAAAACATAAGTGCTTGGCTCTGAAAGTTTCCAATGTCTGAGAAAAGAATATGAATTACTGCCTTTCCTTATGTATAGGGTTCACCTACTGATGCCACCTAACTTGTTGTCCAAAGCAGTTTTATGAATTAGCTTCTAAGATAATGTCCCATCCTAATCCTGCTCTTATCACGATGCCAGCAAGACAACTATCTCATTGTTGTGAAGACAAGTCTGTAATACATATGTTCCCAGCATTTTATGCAACTGTGAGGTTACTTGTTACCCAGTGTGAATAGTTATCCTGCACACTAGATGTAATAACCTTATTTTTAAAAAACAGACTTTAACACAATTTTTAAGTGCTTTACATTCCTCTAATTTGAGGCCATATTACCAGCCCACAACCAGAAGTCTTTTCATATTAGAATTGTAGATAAGCTATTCATTAATTCAGTGCTATCATTAAATTAATAGTAATAGAATAACATATTTTCAGACTTGGTCTCAAATATCAGAGTTCACTTATATCTTGTATTAGTTTAGGTTACAGTCTAAGCTACTATTACAATTAAGAGGCAAAAAAAAAGATATTTATTTACCTCTTATGAAAGGCTCCCAGAGCACTTCAGAACTGACCCTCCAATGAAAACAGTATTTCTGTGCTACAGAAGAACTATGGAATTTGAAAACATGGGGCAATATCCAAATTCAGGGATAGGAAGCCTAAATCTGGAAGCTTCTATGATCACACATCCCCATCAAAATCCATAAAGCTATTTATAGGATAGTAAAATAAGATGACCAGCTGGGCGCGGTGGCACACGCCTGTAATCGCAGCACTTGGGAGGCTGAGGCAGAAGGATCGTGAGTTTAAAGCCAGCCTCAGCAATGGTGAGGCACTTAGCAACTCAGTGAGACCCTGTCTCTAAATAAAATACAAAAAAGGGCTGGGGATGTGACCCAGTGGTCAAGTGCCCCTGAGTTCAATCCCTGGTACCAAAAAAAAAAAAAAAAAAAAAAAAAAAAAAAAAAAAAAAAAAGAAATAAAAGAAAAAAACATAAAATAAGATGACCATCTCCCTGAAATTGTTTCCAAAAACAGGAAGATGAAGATAAGAGTGTGGAATGCTATTTCATAAAATGTGCCATTTCCATGTCCATGTTTGTCATCATATATATGACCAAGACAAGACTAAGGGTTGTACCTTCCAAATTGTGTAACTGTGCTTAATTTGCAGAACGAATTTACATACAGAAAACTAACTACAAGGAAGTTCTAAACTACAAGGAATGTCATTGATAGTACCCCATCCTTTACAGAACAGAACAGAAAGACACAATGAAAAAGTGAATTTGAAGATTAGAGAGCCATTCTGCCAGTGTCACCAATGTGGCAAATAGCACCTATTCTAGAAAATAAATTGATTAGTTAGGCACAGTGGCACACACCTGTAATCCTAGTGACTTTGGAAGATGAGGGAGGACAATCCCAAGTTGAAGGCCAGCCTCAGCAACTTAATGAGACCCTTTCTCAAAAGAAAACCATTTTTAAAAAGAACTGGAGATGTAGTTCAATGTAGAGTGTCTCTGGATTCAGTCACCTGTACTACAAAAAATAAAAGAAATAAATAAATCGATCATCCATAAACATAGCTGAACTAGAACTCAATTTAAACTCTTACAGCTGACCGACTACTGAATTTTCTTTCTGCTTATTCAATAGCCAGATTCGGTCCATGAGTCATAGCTTTCACCTTTGACATTAATCTTTTATTTTCTCACATACCTATAACTACCCATTTGAAAAAGTTATTTTAAAGTGTACCAAACAAATAATAAATTATATCATTCATGGGTTATTCATAATATTTCTTTATTTGATTTTGGTGATTGGCATATAATTTCATATTCATAATAGACATGTTTAGAATCAAGAAAATTAAACTAATGGAATACAAACAAGATCAACCAGTTCTGATAGAAAGATCATCTTTCTGTCAATAAAAAGTATTTCTTTCAATAAACATAATCCCATGAGAAAGAAATACTGAAATTCAAAACAAAAACAAATTGAAATTTATTAGTGCATATCACTGTTTATACTTTTATATCACAAGTAATAAGAACATATTTAAAGTGTTTCACTTGGTAAATTTAATATGAATGCACATGCAAAAGCATTGCTCATCCAAGGTGATGAATATACTGATCACCCCAAAAGTTTCCTGTAATCCTATCATAATTCACTTCCATCCTTCATTCTTTTACCACTAGCCCTAGTCAACTACTCATCTACTTATGTCAGTGTGTTACTTTGCATTTTCTAATATATATAAAAGGAATCATATAGTGGGAACTCTTTTGTATTGCTACTTTCATTCAAATAATTATTGTGTGTTATTCATTCAAATAATTATCTGTGTTGTGTGTGTCCACTTGACACTGCCATGAAATAAAGACCTGATAAGAACAATTTAGAGGAGGGAAAGTTTATTTTGGCTCAGTTCCAGAAGTTTACCCCATGGTCAGTCAAGTCCATTGCTCTGGGCTCAAGGTTGGGTAGAACATCATGGAAGAAGGGTGTGGTGAAAGAAACCTTCTCAGCATATGGCATCCAGGAAGCAGAGATGGGGAAAGGGGTCACAGGGAAGATGAACCTTTCCTGGGCGTGCCCCCCCCCTTTACCTGCCTCCTCTGCCATGGCCAACCTGCCTACAAGTACCACCCAATCCATTCAAACTATGATGGACTGATTAAATCACACCTGTCACAATCAAATCATTTTACCACAAACATTCTTGCAATGACACAGGAGATTTTGCAGGACAGAACATAATATTGTGTATCAAGAGTTCTGTTTTATTGCTTAATAGTATGCACTGTATGAATATACCACAAGTTATTTGTACATTTACGTACTGGCAGAATTTGGGGGTTTTTTAATGCTTTTCAGCTATTAAAACTATTACATGTTTCAAACTGGGCATTGTGGCACACGCCTACAATCCCAGCAACTCAGGAGGCTGAGACAGGAGGATTGTGATTTTGAGACTAACCTGGAGTAACTTAACAACACCCTGTCTCAATAAAAAATAAAAAGAGCAGGGGATGTAGCTCAGTGGTAGATCATTCCTGGGTTCAATCCTCAATACTGATAGAAAAATAAACAAACATATTACATATTTTTAGTATACTAAGCACTATTTAAAATAATTTAAATAACTCATAATTGGGGTTTTTATATAATGCTACTGAGAGTTCAAAACTAAATACAATTGGTGCCCAACTTGACAAAAGTAATAAATTTCAAGGTTCATGAACTCTCTGCATAGCCCAAGTATTAATGAACTGTTGGGAAACAGTTTTAAGGAATCTTTGAGTAGTTAGTTGATTCTCAAAAACAAAATTACTTAGATATTAGACACTGAGATTGTACATTATATAAGAAAATAAAACTTTATCCTGCAAACAATGGCTCCACTGATAATGTTTTAGCACAGACAATATAACAGGTTTTTTTTTTTTTTTTTTTTTTTTTTTTTTTTTTTGCCCAGAAAAATTTCTACCCCATCAAAAATTTTTAGGGAAATATTCAATTGTGTGTCCCATTTCTGAAGCCACAGTAGAAAGATCCTCCTTCTGTCAACCCCACGCCACAAAATGCAGGCAGGTGACAAGCTTGAGTCAATAAGCTGTTATCCTGTGGAATATTGTTAATAATCCAAAACCATAATATCTTATTATAATAGTGGAAAAGGTTTGCTGTTTTCTCTGTTTACTTCTCTTGATCAAAACTGCTACAGAGATATAAATTTTTTAAATCACCGTCAAGTGGATGAAAGTAAATGAGATAAATCATGGGAAAGAAAGAACAAGATTAAAACAATGATTAAATAAGTGTAATAAACATTACCCACAGTATACATTTAAAGTAAAATAAGCACAAATAGCCATGCAGTTAATATTTACTTCAATGTAGGCTGGGCATGGTGGCACAAAGCTGTAATCCCAGTGGCTGGGGAGGCTGAGGCAGGAGGATCTCAAGTTCAAAGCCAGCCTCAGTAACTTAGCAAGGCCCTAAGCAACTTAGCAAGACCCTGTTTCAAAATAAAAAATAAAAAGGTCTCAGAATGAGGCTCAGTGGTCGAGTGCCCCTGGGTTCAATCCCTGTATGAAAAAAAAAAATTCATAGTAAATTTTTATTAAGCCTCCTAATTCTTAAAATTGTTTTCCTATGTGAAAACATCCAATAATGATCACCAATAATGATAAACTAGAGAACTAAGTTAATTCATAAAATGTTTACCAGAATTATTAAAAATTTATTGATATAATCAAATTGTAAATGGAAAAAAATGTTTTGTCATAATGAGTAATGGACATAGGGAAAAAATCTTCAGCCATATTGGCAATCAAAAAACTCAAACTAAAGCAAGATAAACATTAAATCTACAAAGTTAACCAAGTTTTTAGAGGTAAATAATGTGAAATGAAATTATTGTACTTTTATAGAAATAAAATATTTCTGGAAAGGAAATTGGCAATATGTATCAAAAACTTTTGTTCAGTAATTCCATTTCTTGGAATCCACACTAAGGACCAGAGATGTGAGATGTAGTTGATGATTTATTTTTTACAGGCTGGTTATTTGGAACATTAGAAAATGAATTTTTAAAATATGTCACAATGGGTTGATAGTTAAATTATGGCACAGTTGTATGCTATTAATGTCAACCACTTAAAATTTTTTTCTGTGAAAATAAGAGTCCCATAATAGCCAAAGCAATTCTTAGATAGAAAAGTTAAGCAGGAGGTATTACAATACCAGACGTTAAATTATACAACAGAGCTATAGTAATAAAAACAGCATGGTGCCAGGTGTGGTGGAGCAGGCCTGTAATCCCAGCAGCTCAGGAGGCCAAGACAGGAGGATCACAAGTTCAAAGCCAGCCTCAGCAATAGCGAGGTGCTAAGCAACTCATTGAGACCCTGTCTCTAAATAAAATACAAAAGAGGGCTGCAGATGTGGCTCAGTGTTTGAGTGCCCCTGAGTTCAATCCCCAGTACAAAAAAAAAAAAAAAAACCAACATGGTATTGGCACAAAAACAGACACATAGACCAATGTTACAGAATAGAAGACACAGAGACAAACCCACATAAATACAGTTATTTCATACTAGAGGAAGGTTCCATAAACATATATTGGAGAAAAGATAGCCTCTTCAACAAATGGTGCTGGGAAAACTGAAAATTCATACATAGCAAAAGGAAATTAAACCCCTATCTCTCACCCCACACAAAACTCAAAGTGGATCAAGGATCTAAGCATTAGACCAAAGACCCTGCACATACTAGAAGAAAAAATAGGCTCAACTCTCCATCATGTTGGCTTATAATCAAATTCCTCAACAAGACTTATAAAATGCAAGAAGTAAAATAAAAAATCAACAAATGGGATGGTATCAAACTAAAAAGCCTCTTCAGAGCAAAGGAAACAAGAATGTGAACAGAGAACCTACAGAATGGAAAAAATCTTTGCCACCTGCACCTCAGCTAGAACATTAATCTCTAGGATAGAGAATTCAAAAAACCTAACACCAATAATAATAATAATAATAATAATAAATGGGCAAAGGAACTGGACACTTCACAGAAGAAATACCATCGGTCAACAAATATATGAAAAAAATGTTCAACATCACTAGCAATTACAGAAATTCAGATTAAAACTGCACTGAGATTTCATCTCACTTCAGTGAGAATGGCAATTATACAGAATGCAAATAGCAATAAATATCGGCAATAATGTGGAGAAAAAGATTCACTCATACATTGCTAGTGGGACTGCAAATTGGTGTAACCACTCTGGAAATGGAGATTCCTCAAAAACTTGGAATAGAACCACCATTTGACCCAGTTATCCCACTCCTCAGCATATACTAAAGGACATAAAATCAGCATCAATATTTATAGCAGCTCAGTTCACAATAGCAAAACTATGTAACCAACCTGGGTGCCCTTCATCAGATGAATGGATAAAATGTGTATAACAAATTAGAATAATAAAAAATTTAAAAAAAAGAAAAAAAATGTGGTATATATGCACAATCGAATATTACTCATCCAAAGAGAGGAATGAAATTATGGCATTTGCCACTAAATGGATGGAACTGGAGACTATCATGTTAAGTGAAATAAGCCAATCCCTCCCCCCCAAAAAAAGGCCAAATATTCTCTCTGATATGCTGTTAACATACAATAAGAGGGCGAGGGAAAATAATAGAAGTTCATTGGATTAGACAAAGGGGAATGAAGGGAAAAGAGGGGGATAGGAATAGGAAAGACAATAGAATGAATTAGATATAACTTTTCTATGTTTATATATGAATACATGAACAGTGTAGCCCCACTTTGTGTACAACCACAAGAATGGGAAGTTATACTCCGTGTATGTATGATATGTCAAAATACACTCTGCTAAAATTTATATCTTAAAAGAATTTTTAAAGTTTCCTGTGAATATCTAATAACAGGGAAAATATTCACATTTTAAGTAGAAAAATTTGTACATAAAATTACATATATATTTTTTCCAATTATAAATTATGTTCCTCCAATAAGTATTTATTAAATGTCTATAATGTGTAATGTATTATTATGTATGAAGCAATGCACACACACACACTAAAATTTCTTTGTCCACAATTGTAATATTAGTGTATGCATGTATATAATTTTGTATCCTACAAAAATCTTGGTACAGGGATGACATAAATATACTAAATCCTCATGTGTTATAGGAAAAAAGTCAATGGGTTATATCTAAAGCTGATAGG
Source organism: Tamias sibiricus (assembly GCA_025594165.1). Classification (NCBI taxonomy): domain Eukaryota; kingdom Metazoa; phylum Chordata; class Mammalia; order Rodentia; family Sciuridae; genus Tamias; species Tamias sibiricus. The sequence goes on from CM046666.1 coordinate 106,990,871, forward strand.
TTTGTAAATAACATAGTTCTCGTATATTAAATTGATGAAAAACTACCAAAAAAAACATTTTAATATGGTTGCCTCTGAGAAGAAACTGAGATTGGGGAGATGGTAATGAAGCATAGGACCTTGGTTTTTGTGATAAACCCTACTGCACTATTTTATTTTTAATTATGTATATTTATATTTTTGTTTTATCAACAGTATACTTGTTTAGAAGTGGGTAAAATCATCCCAATAAATAACATTCCTCTTTTCCATCCAAGGTCAAAACCAACTGAGAAGCAAACATAAGAATCAGACAGCTAACATAAAACATGAACTTCATTAAAAGATTAATTGAAAGATGTGATTTGTGTATGTGGTACAATGGTCTTGCTAATATTTCCCCACTGAAGTAGACTTTACCTACCAAGTCACTTGTATAGTATAAAATAGCAAGTGATCCCTACAAAGGCAAGCAGAGATCAGAACAGAATTATGAGTCCTGTACATCAACTGGATTCAAAAATCAGAAGGAAACAGAATTGAAGCAAACATACTCTGTTTCTTCCTCCAGAGTCACTGATCATCTCAAAATCACTCACTAGCACCTACATATCAAACATATATAAGCATCTTCTGTATGCTAGGCACTTTGCTATATGCTATGGTGGGCACTGTGAGCAATAAGATGGTAAGACGAGATTGCTGTTCCCAATGGCTCACAGTGTGGTAAGGGGGACATGTAGCACATAAGGGATCTGTGTATGCAGGTAATTAGACAAGATGCTGCATATGGCCTCAAATGATGCCCATCAGTTCTAATAATCTTTGTTTAGGCAGTACTTCCACTTCAATATTTGTCTTAATAATGATAGTATGTTTGTTGATTTTTCCTTTAATCTTAGTATATAGTACTTAATATCATCTAAGCAAAACTTTTACTAGTATAAATTCTCCAGCTAGGCTGTATTTACCACTTTATCTATTTTCTTGGCAAGTTGAAAGGAGAGAGAGGGAGGGGGAGAGAGATATTAAAAATAGCCTTGCTGTTCTGAAATATTTAATGTTTTAGTAGTGTTTTTAAATTTATGCATATATGTCTCAATAATAAAAACTCATATTCTTTCTTTTCCCAGATACTTTTTCTGTGCATACTAACCATAAACATTAGGATAACACATTTTAAAGACATCAGGCACTAAAAAGCAGTTCCAATGGAAGAAATAATTTGGTGACTTAAGTTTTTCTATGTGTAAAAACTGAGTAATCTTTTCGCCAATAGAGATATAAACCATTACTAATATAATCCAATAATATTTACAGTATTCTCATAGATTACAAAATCATAATAAAATATCAGAAGTACTGTTAGACTACTAACAATAAGCATTGAATAATTTCAAAACCTCCTTTTATTGTTTTAAAAAGCTTATTTTGCTATTAAGCAAGGTCACCCATATAATATATATTTGTTATAACTATAAAAAAAAACTATAAGAAGCATTTTACTGGGTTTTATGACATAAAAAATATTTATCTTTTATATATGGTAGCTTGAACACATTCATTTATTTCTGCTTCATCAAAAACACCCACTAAAATGATAAATACAAAAGACATAAACCTACAAGGACAAAGAGAATAAGAGAGAACATAATAGAGAATTTGATTTGCTCAAGTATGGAGAATAAAGGCAAGGGTTTACCTACTAGGATACAGGCTGAAAATTGTAGGAAGAATTTTTTACTGTTGTAATTGAGGCTTTTACTCAAAGATCCACTTTATCCTAGACAAGAAAGCATGTTTTAGGAGAAAGAACTATTTCATTAAGAATTATATCATTTTCCTAAATGCATGATTGAAGACCTGAATTGTACGAATATACTTTGTATACAAACAGTTGTATGTAAAAAGATGCTAAATTCATGCACTATGAGTTGTACACATTAAAAATTATAAAATTTTTTTAAAAAAAGAATTCCCCATAAGTCAAGCCATGACATACACATGACAGTTGATTGGATGCCTCATATGCTCTGAGTGTGGGGAAGCATCATTTAACAATAAGAAACAGTGAAAGGAGAATACTGTATGCCTTCTTGTTGCATGTAAGGACAAGTTCTAAAGTCAGGCCATTTCAGAAGCACAGATACACTCAGGTACAGTCTTTTGGTATGTAAGGGATATAGGCAAGGGAAAGCTAAGTGGTGAGAGGAATCTCTTTTTTTTTTTTTCATGTCATGTAATTAAAGATGTTTATTTCACTCCACTCACATAGTAACTTATTTCCCCAGGGAACAAAGTTTACATTTGAAAACACCTGATATGGTTTCATTGCACATCTTAGCAGTAATTTTGTCTGCTGTGTTAAGTAGTGTTACGGCATCCAAGCAGGAATGACGTTGGAAACCTGGACTCTGTAATGGCAGGAAAAGCCATTTACTAAATCACTATAGATCACCAGCCTTCCTTTCCCGCAAGAAATAAAAAATAAACGTTTATATCATTCTAGGTTCTGATCCATTAGGTTATTTGTGATTGTAGGAAAACACAATTTTATCACATTGTTAAAACTTTTTTGGTAAAGTGTGGGACATTTTATCTTTGTTCCTAAATAAATCTACAATGTTTTTACAAAATATGAAAAAGTTAGTAGAGAAAAAAACATGTAAGTACAATTTGTAATTACAATAATGTAATTTCTTATCCAAAGTCATATAGTGCTAAAATTCTGTAATACCTTTGTGCTTCCTGTAAATCTCCAGATAAATAATTCCCAATAATTTTAGATCAAAGTGATCTTAACAGCCCCTCCTAGACTTTGAAATAAATTCCTTTGCGTTGAGAGGAAACTTTTTGTTTGGGAAGACAGAAATGAGCTAAAAGACATAACTCTTCAAACTCAGACAACCATACCCTACAAGGACTTAGTGATCCATGTCTTTAAAATACCAACCATACAATATTGACTCCAGAACTTTCATTTCTAGCACTAACGTTTCACCTGCAGGAACTGTGCTCATTTACAACTGCTTGGCACATGTTCCCATAATAGAATTTTTCTTATTCAACATTTCTAAATCAAACTTATGAATTACTACTGAACTTCTCTTTTTCTTTTTTTTTTTTTTTCTTGTTTTTTTTTTTTTTTTTTTTTTGGTACTGGGGATTGAACTCAGGGGCACTTGACCACTGAGCCACATCCCCAGCCCGGTCAGTTGCTTAACACCTCACTTTTGCTCAGTCTGGCTTTGAACTCTTGATCCTCCTGCCTCAGCCTCCTGAGCCACTCGGATTATAAGCATGTACCACCGTGCCCAGCCACTTCTTTCTTTTTGAGTCTTCTCAATCTGAGTTAATGGCCCAGTTCTAGTTGCTCAGGCTAAAATTTTGAGCTCACTTTGCCTTCTCTCATTCATCCATATACCATACCTGAGCTATGAGGAAATCCTGCCAACTCCACTGTCAAGCAAGCATATCCAGAATCTGCCCATTTCTTACCAAATCCAGTGATACCACTCCTGATCAAGACACCATCTGCTCATTCTCTGGTTTCCTTCACCTTCCTCTAGTCACTATGACCCTTACAGATCTTGCTATTTCTGAACACATTAAGCATTTTCTTGTCTCAGTACCTTTAATGTTTTGATTCCCTCTGACTGAAATATTCTTCCCTTCCGATATTCATGTCTTATTCTCTCTCCATTTAGATTTCTACCCAAATAGTAAAGAGAGACAGTAAATAGAGATCTTTACTGACCACCTTATACTGAGAAAAAAATAAACAAAACTAGCTTCCCAATCATTTTTTCACAAAGTTCTCTCATATCTGATTATTTTCTACACAAAGGATCATACAAAAACTTTTGAGCTCTTGCAAAATGTTAATATTGATATTCTACCTTGATTTTAAATTCCATGAAATTTGAAATTTCATGGCAATTGTACCTTCAGTTCTCAGTGGAAACTTCCAGTTTAACATTGTACCATTTTTTGTTTTATGTTATAATTTTCTTGCTAGAATATTACCTCTACAAGCAGAATTCATCACTTTTTCAGTGATATATTTTCAGTATCCCTTAATATTGCCTAGTATATAGCCTTCTAGAATATTTGTTGAATGAATAAATGAGTGGCCACAGAAGAGAAGTGAAGAAATGATGTGGATGGCAGTGATGACAAATTTCAGAATACCAGACCTAAAAAGGCAGCAAGATTGGAACAGGTTACAATGTAGTCCTGCATTGGTTTGTACAAAATAAAAATGGAAATTATTAATTAATGGAAGGATTTTGCCATATTGAGATGACTTACTTGCAATTATCTTAGAATTTGGAAAGAATTAAAACAGGAATACAGGAGAACAAAGCCAACAACAGCAACAACAAAAACAAAGCATACTATGCATGAATGATTATGTCAAAATGAACCCCACTATTGTGTATAACTATAATGTACTAATAGAGACATAAAGAACAAGACACACCTCAACTCTTGGAAAAATAAAACATTGTACAGAAAAATAATTATAATCATAGCATATTGTGTGGCCTGCTATTGTGTTAAATAATATTTCCATGTCACAAAAATAGGAGTGATTGATACTGATTTTACTAAAAACTGTAATATAAGCAGAATGGGGAGAGAATATATGTGATATTATAGTGCTGCATCTTACATTTTAGGAATCAATGTATGCTTAAATTAAAAAAAAAAAACAAGAAATAGGAGATAAATGCAATATTTTAAAATACAGATGTAAATAAAAGAAGAAAAAAATCATTGAAATTGCTTACTCTCAAGAATAGGGAGAGCCGGGCGCCGTGGTGCACGCCTGTAATCCCAGCACTTTGGGAGGCTGAGACAGGAGGATCCCGAGTTCAAAGCCAGCCTCAGCAATGGCGAGGCACTTAGCAACTCACTGAGACCCTGTCTCTAATAAAATACAAAAAAAAGGTCTGGGGACGTAGCCCAGTCAGTGGTCAAGGGCCCCTGAGTTCAATCTCCAGTACCAAAAAAAAAAAAAAAAAAAAAGAATAGGGAGAGATAAGGCTAAGGATTAATGCTTGTTAATACTTGTTATTTAGAAACCTGTACTACTTGCGCTTTGAAAGTATATTGGCAGAGCTGGGGTTGTAGCTCAGTGGTAGATCACTTGCCTAGAATGTGTGAGGCACTGGGTTCAATCCTCACCACCACATAAAAAATAAATAAAATAAAAATAAAGGTATTATGTCCATCTATAACTTTAAAAAAATTAGAAAGAAAGAAAGTATATAGGCAACCCTCTGAAGTCACTAATTTCACATCCATGGATTTGTGGAAAAATTGCGTCTGAACATGTACATTTTTTTATTGTCATTATTCCTTAACCAATACAATATAACAATGACTTACATAGCATGTACATAGAATTTGGTATTGCACACAATCTAGAGATGATTTAAAGTATAATGGAGGATATGCATAAGTTATATAAAATAGTATGCCATTTTATATAAGGGGCAAGCATCCACAGATTTTGTCATCTGCCAGGGTTCAATCCCTCATGGATACTGGGGGATTATTATACATGTATTACTTCAAAAAATAAGCATTATAAATTAATTTTGGAATTGTAAAATGACCCCAAGCTGATGATATAAAAAGACTACACATAAGATTCATGATTCCCTTTAGGACCAGAATCTGTATATTTACCAAGGATGAAATTCTCAAAACACTTTATGTAAATTCAGTGCCAAATGGAAGTTCAGAATTTCTCCTATCAAAACATATTTAATATCCCTACTTTTATTATAATCATTATCTTGCTTTTATTTATTTTTGTACCATCAAAGATTTTATTCCTAACCAAAATATTGTTTAGTGTTTTCTTTTTTTACTTGACTTTTTTTGGACTATGACTTACTTCATTTGCTTATATATACATCTGTGAGATTCATCTAAAAGAATGTGTAGCTGTAATAACTTCCTGTCTCTATGTGCTATTCCTATTTTTTTCTTTTCTTTTTTTATTGTTTATTCTAAATTTTCTCTTCAATATGCTCTTAATTGACATGAATTGTTTACATTTTTATAATTACAATTGCAACTACTAAATCACACAGAATTTCAATTGCTTTTCTTTTTTTTAATTATTTTTTATTCTAAGATGTTATAAATGACAGCAGAATACATTACATTTCATATTACACATATATAGAGCACTTTTTTACAAATCTCTGGTTGTATGCAAAGTATATTCACACCATTCGTGACTTCATATATGCATTTAGGGTAATGTTATCCATCTCATTCTACCATCATTTTTTTTTTTTCCTTCACCCTTTTGCCCCCTCCCTTCCCCTCCCTCCCCATTGGCCATTCTAGTATTCCTCTAATCCTCCTATGCTCCCCAACCCAACCCGACTGTGAATTGGCCTCCTTATATCAGAGAAAACATTTGGCATTTGGCTTTTTGGGATACACACAATGGAATATTACTCAGCAATAAGAGAGAATAAAATCATGGCATTTGCAGGAAAATGGATGGAGTTAGAGAATATAATGCTAAGTGAAGTTAGCAAATTGCTTTTCATATACTCATTTTGAATTTATCAACCTTACCAAAAATCGCTTCTTAATTCTAGTAATTTATCCACAAAATTTACTATTATATATCTATCCAAATCATCTGCAAATAATGACAACTTTGTTTGTTTTTTTTCCAGTACAGGTCCCTTTATTTGTTTTCTATTGTTATTGTACTAGACCTCTAATATGTATTGGGCCTGAGGAGCAGACTGAAGCTCATTTATGGTTTTTACTCATAACACTTATATTTGGGAAAGTAGATTATCCCTGTCATCTTCTAGGGAGCAAGATGAGGAGGAAAAATTAATTTTGGCTTACCTTTATACATTTAGACATTTGATATTCCACTTTAATGGAGGAAGGATGTTCTATCTTGGATAGGCCTTGAGTTTGATTCCTGTTCCAATACCCTAAGAAGTCATAAAGAAATATGGTTAGAGATGAAGACAGTTCCATTTCTCCATTTACCTTTCTAGGTTTCTCATGAATTTAGAAGAGGAAAATAATTACTAAAATAAATGACAATGACTATCTCAATAAACATAGAATAAATTGGTAAGTATAATTTAATGTTTCAAAACAAATAAAACATATGAGCTTCAAGAACAAGAACTTCTTTTTTGTGTCCATAGTTACCACCATAATCTCTAGCATGGAAAGAAACTACATATTAATGAAATTAATATTCTCCATTTGTATCAGGAGGAGAATAACATAGGAAAGAAAAAGATAGGCTTTGTAATTTTCATCCCTCAAGGGATCATGTGATACAATCACAATATCCCAACCTCACCACTTCAACAAGGGCTCTGATAGGGGTACATTTTCAAAGCGACTGATGTTGGAAGTTTATAGAGACATACCTAGTTCATTATTCAGTGTTCATGAAATTAATCTGATTCTGTGCTTACCAAATTACTTCTTTTTAAAGGTTTATTGAGGTATAATTGATATACAGAAAATTGTACACCTTGAATTTATACATCTTTGTTTCATAGGCAAACATCTTTTGATACCAAAACAACAAACCATTACCAAATTACCTTTTAATAATTTGGTTTACCTTGAAGCTTGCCTCCTGAGGAATGTGGCACTGCCCTTTGGAAATGACCTAAATAGTATAAGCAAAAGAAGAGAAGATAGGATCAGTCTACAGAGAGAAAAATAGAACACATACACACAGGACGTCTGGATCGAGAAAGAGAACTAGAAAATTGCCTATCTTTTTAGTTCTTTTGACACTTGGCTTTGCACATTGAACTTCTTTCTATGAGATTCCCTTGTAGCCTTCAGACATATCACAATTTTCTTTAGTCTATTTTGAGTAAATATCTAATTTTTCAGCTAAGTACACATTAACAAAAATATATAAAAATTTTAAAATCTAAGTATCAAATCTTAATGTTAGACTTGGCAAGTCCACCCATGCAGTGCTTGTTCTACCAGATCTCTTGGCAGTAGGCTGATATAAGCTAACTTTCCTTGACTGATTATTTATGGTTTTGCTTATTGAAACAAAATATCCCTAGTAAAATGTCTATATAGTACCATTGTTACTTGTACAAAGAAAACTACACAAACCCTGAAGATTTCCATTAGCAGTAAAATATGAAATGTTACTTTTTCTTTCTCAACCTTTTTTTCTCTTTCATTTTTGGAATTTATGAGGATATATGAGTAGTGAAGAAGTCCCAGAAGTTTTAGAAGTGTGGGGCCTGGGGTGTTATATCAGTGGTCAAGTTCTTGCCTAGTATGTGCAAGGCCCTGCCTTCAATCCACAGTACAAGAAGAAGGAGAAGGAGAAGGAGGAGAAGGAGAAGGAGAAGGAGAAGGAGAAGGAGAAGGAGAGAGAGGGAGAGGGGAGGGAGAGGAGGGAGAAGAGGGAGAAGAGGGAGAAGAGAAAGAAGAAGAGGAGGAGGAAGAAGAAGAAATGGGAAAGTAAGAGAGGCATGAACGTAGTATGAATTTAATCATTTTAATGATGATAAATCTGCCACTTTTAGATTTTACTTATTATAAAAAGAGTAGTAGAATCTCATATATTTAACATGCCGTAGGTTCACATTGACTTCCTGTGTCATTTTCTCTGAACCATGTCTGGGCTTTATTTCAAATACCAGGATGTAGAATATAACAATGTCAGTACAACTCTGTACAACTTTGATTGCCTTCAGTAGTCATAAGAGAAAAATGATATCATGGTATTTTTAAGTGTTTGTTGTAAAGCTATAGAGCCTTATGCAAAAAGAAAATAAAGTGAAAGTGTTTTTAAGACTCAAAAATATAGTATTACTGTCACCAGAAGGAGATCCCAGGCTGTCCATCCGAGAGGGCAGTAAGAACCTCACTCAGGCAGGTTCTTGACATACTGCTGAAAAGAATTCAGGTTGTGACAAAATCAGGGAACAAGCAAATATTTATATTAAAGAACACCAAAGCAAAGGTATACATACCTGAAAGGCAGGGTGCAGATGCCCCTCACCTCTCAGAAAAAAAACAAGTGACACCCAGAATTGAGATCTCTAACGCTAGGCACAAATGTATAGGCACAAGAAAATTTGTTCCTTCAAATTTAATCACAATAAATGCAAACTTACACTGTTTTACCTAATGTAAAATAATTTTTTCTGTCAAAACTTCATATTCCTTAGCTTAATAGGTTGTAGAAAGATGTTGGTAATTCATAATATTTTGATAATGCCTTCAAAACTCTCCACCCTGTCCAATAGCCAGTGATTTGAAGATATGTTACTTTCCAAATTAGTAAACAATGAAATAAGTCTACTTTGTATGTTCTTTTCTTATTTCTTATTAGCCTGTATCTACCAGAAGTCTGATCATACTTTTTGATATCAAGACAGAGCTTTCTCGGGGAAATTTTTCTAAGCCTAGAAAAACAGTACTGGATAGATCTAAAAAAATTTAAAAAGGATTTTAATTCTAGTGAAGAAAATACTTTGCTGTCATGTACATTGCTGTACATCTTAAAACACAGCAGACAATGTCAGGAACCTGTGAGGGAACTGTAAATGACAACCAGGATTTTGCCCCTTATTAATTCAGTGTCTTGCTGTTTGGTTTTCTGTAGAACCAAAGCTCATAATTAATATTGGTTGTCAAGAACTTATTCCTCTCTTCACTTTATGTTGAATTCTTGGTTTTCCTTTGCTTTAAATATTACAAAAGAATAATTTCGTGTGAGTACGTAAAGCATCCAGTAGCTGGGCATGGTGGTGCATGTCTGTCATCCCAGATACTCAGGAGGCTAAGTCAGGAGGATTGTAAGTTTGAGGCCAGCTTGGGCAATTTATCAAGACTCTGTCTCAATATAAAATTTTAAAAAGGGAGATGGGAGCAGGGGATGTAGCTCAGTGGTAGAGTGCTCCTAGATTCAATCCTCAGTAGCAAAAGTAAAATAAGCATCTAGTAGAAGACACCCATAAGTATGATTATTTTAACTTATATTCTATGTGGCAAACCTTTCAGAAGTTATTAAATGTCACTAACAAAAGTTAAGATGGCTCTATGCTGTCTTAACATTATCTGACAACTTGTCTAAGAGTAACAATTTTCTCAAAATAACCAATATTTCATAATGGTGTTTAAGTGAGAATTTATCTTCCTGATGAACTGATGAAACAATTTTTTCTACACCAACTTCTCTCATAATTAAACATAAAGTACTACCTGTGCTTGTTATGAAATAGAAATATTATTAATATATAGTTGTGATTGAAACAATAAGTTACATAGGAAAGAATTGAATAGTTTACTTTTTCCCAAAGGTTTAATTCTTAGATCTACTTTAAATCATTTTCCAAGGCAAAAAAAAAAATCAAGATAAATCATTCTTTTTGATATCTAGCTATTAAGGCTTTGAATACAAGAAAAATGCAATAATCTGCAGCAAATAGAGAATAGGCTGAATTCAAAAAACTCTTGCTATTGATTGTGTGCATGTTTTTTCCCCCCAGAGGATCAATGTATTTCAAAAAATGCCTCCCTGTGGTAAATAACAAAAACATAACTCACAACTTTCTTCTAAATATCCAAATGAATACTCAGAGAGAACTGTACTTGGCCCTTTAATAACTTGTTTGTAAATATCAACCTAAAGTAGTGTCAGTTTCATTCCTAGGATACCTTTTTTTTTTTTTTTTTTTTTTTTTTTTTGTACCATGCTACTGATTTATTTACATTTAACCCCCTACATTTTTCAAATTATTGCACTAACTGTAACATATTTCTAAAACTATTCCTGAGCAGAAAACTCATTTTAGGGTGTGTTAAGGC